>CM057456.1:1283762500-1285243750 GCA_016271365.2 Neoceratodus forsteri | reverse complement strand
ACCTTTTTTACCAAGGAGGTGCAGCGTAACTAACCTAGAAGGGTAGCTTAACCTAAAAACCGGACATGAGATTGTCCGGGCGACCTGTGAAAGAAGGGTCAATAAAGAAGTCTTCATGGTCTAAAGATCTGAGGGAGTGAAGACCAACAAGGGAGGTGAGCTCGGGGGATGGAGGGTGGGCGTGTGAATGAGTGGTTGAGACTCGTCCAAGAAGATCAAGAATTACAGTAGGTAGGTAATTTTCATATCTTCCTGGATATGAGTCTCCACCACTCATTCACACTATTGGGAGAGTACCAAGCTAATAAACCCCCGCGAGGGAGGCAGGAGAGACCAAGAGCTCACGTTTCTTAGGACAGAAGTCCATTAAGGATGGCTCTGCCAAAGGAAGAATGTCGTCTGGCATGGACATCCAGTGCATAATGTTTAACAAAAGTATGCACTGAGCTCCAGGTGGCTGCATTGCAGATATCTGTAATGGGCACGTTGCAAATTTCCGCTAGGGATGCCACGACCGCTCTAGTAGAGTGAGCGTAAACTCTACCCTCCAACTTAACCTGCGCCATGGAGATAGCAGTGGCGAAGGCATGCCACTAGCCATGCTGAGATACATCTGATAGCGACAGGTTGGCCAGCAGGTCTCACTGAAGGAAGCGAACAGTTGCTGGGCTTACGAAAATCCTTGGTTCTATCTAAATAGAAGCAAAGGCCCTCTTAACATCCAGAGAATGAAGGAACATTCCCTTCATTTTGGAAGTCCATAAAATAAGAGGGAAGGACCAAAGGTTGGTTAAGATGAAATTCTGACACAACCTTAGGAAGAAATTTAGGATGAGTACGAATAACTACTTTGTCCTTATGGAACACAGTATACGGATGATCTGTGACCAGGGCATGTATCTCAGAGACCCTCCGGGCTGAGGTAATGGCCACTAGGAAGGCAGTCTTCCAGGTGAGGAATTTTAGCTCAAAGGTAGCTAGAGGCTCGAAAGGTTTCCGAGTGAGCATATCTAGCACAAGATTAATGTCCCAGGCTGCAACTGGGCGTCTTGTAGGAGGTCTGATATGCAGAATACCCTTAAGAAATCTCTTAACCATAGGTAACTGAGCCAGTGAGAGGGAAAAAAACGGCTCATGATACGCTGAAATGGCACTAAGGTGAAATTTGACTGTAGAGTACTGCAGACCTGAATTTGAGAGGTCCAAGAGGTACTCCAAAACCTTATCTGGTGGGCAGGAAAAGGGATTCAAAGAGGACTTTGCACACCAGAGCGAAAAACGCTTCCACTTAGCTGTGTAAGTTTTCCGACTGGCTGGCTTCCGCACAGCCAGAAGAATATCTGAAACTCTTCGAGAGACATTGAACCGGTTTACTTCTACCTCTTCAGGAGCCAAGCGTGAAGGTGAATTGATCTCAGGTTGGGATGGACCACCGGTCCCTGAGTCAAAAGGTTCATCTGCAGGGGAAGTGGTCTTGGAGGAATTGCCAACATATTGTTGAGCAGTGAAAACCACAGTTGTTGAGGCCAAAAGGGAGCAATGAGAATCATCCTGTCCCCCTGAGACTCGAACTTGAGGAGTACTCTCTGAATTAGAGGAAGAGGCGGAAAGGCGTAAAGAAAGCGTTTTGTCCACCGCAGCCTGAACGCATTCTGACAGAAAATGCCAGGCCCTGGATTTCTGGAGCAGAAGAGAGGCAGTTTTGCGTTGAGTGGGGATGCAAAAAGGTCCAGGTCTGGAGTTCCCCACTCTTCGAATAGTGACTGAACTATGGCTGAGTCGAGAGACCACTCTTGAGGGTCTGTCTCTGTTCTGCTGAGACGGTCTGCCAGTTCGTTTCGAATGCCTGGCAGGCAGACCGCTTGAATTAGAGCCTCGTGCTCCAAGCACCATTCCCATACCCTCATTGCTTCCCTGCATAAGGGGTAAGAATGAGCACCGCCCTGCTTGTTGATGTAATACATCACTGCTTTGTTGTCCGTTTGAAGGAGAATGTTCTTGTGACACAGAATGTCCTTCAAAACTCGGACCGCATAAAGGACAGCTCTCATTTCTAGGACGTTTATGTGGAGCTGGGACTCGACTTGAGTCCACGCACCTTGAGTGTGGAGAGCCTGACAGTGAGCTCCCCACCCCATTAGGGATGCGTCCGTGGTAACGGAGATCTGATGGTCCAGAGGGAGCAAAGGGATACCCCTCCAGGAGATTGCTCTCTTGAGACCACCAGGTGAGTGACCTCCTTAAAGGTTCTGTCACCTTGATGAGATAGGTCTGCGGGTGAGTGGTCGGGGACCACTGAGTGCTGAGCATCCACTGGGTGGTTCTCATGTGCAAACGTGCTAGGGGTACAGTGAACTCTGAGGATGCCATGAAGTCTAGCATCCGTTGCATCGAGAGAGCTGTGACTGAGCTGTTTTCCCCGATGTGACGGGCCATCTGAAGGATATCGTTCCTCCTGTCTTCTGGAAGAAAAGCCTTCGCACAGAAGGTGTCCAGAAGGGTCCCTATAAAAAGGAGCCTCTGGGAGGGCTGCAGTTGCGATTTCTTGAGGTTGAGCAGAACTCCCATGGACATAAGGAGGCGCGAGGCTGTTTCCACGGCGTCCAGAGTCCCTTGCCTGGAAGGGCTTGCTAGAAGCCAATCGTCGAGATAAGGAAACACGTGAATTCTGACCTTTCTGAGGTGCGCTGCGAGAACTGCACATTTTGTAAAAACTCGCGGCGCCGAGGATAGCCCAAAGGGCAGGACTCTGAACTGACAATGCTGTCCCAGAGCCACAAACCTCAGGAATTGGTGATGCCTCGGGTGAATAGGAATGTGCTGGTAAGTGTCCTGCATATCTAGGGAGGCTAACCAGTCGTGTTGATGGAGCAGAGGTAACAGGGTTCCCAGAGAAATCATTTTGAATTTCTCCTTGGGGAGAAATTTGTTCAGACTTCTGAGATCTAGAATGAGCGCATTCCCCGGACTTCTTTGGAACAGAAGTAATGGGAGTAGAACCCGTGTTTCGTTGGTGCAGTGGCACCACCTCTACTGCCCTGTTGTTCAGAAGGCCCTGAATCTCGGCGAAGGTCTGTGGAAGGGTTGACAGCCTGGGCTGCCGCTTGGAGATGATCCGGAGGGGTGTCCACAAGATTGAGTGAATACCCCTCGCGAATTATCCGAAGGACCCATTTGTCTGAGGTTATGGACTTCCACTGGTTGTAGAAGTGCATCAGATGACCTCCCACCAGAAAGGAAAAGTCCACCTCGGGCAGCTGAGATGGAACTTGGGCCGGCAATTCATAAGGTAGCGCTGGGTGCTTTGGGCCCTTGCGCTTTCTGCTGCGCCTTCTTTTGAGGTTGGGCAGGTTGGTTCTTATGGAAACTTCCTCTGCCTCGAAAGGACTGGCGATTATGAAACTATGGTTACTGGCATGCCCCTCGGGGGGGGCAGGAGGAGCCAAGCCAACAATGGCTGACCTAGTCTTCTGTGTAGCTTCTAGAGCTTGCTCTACCTGAGGACCAAAACGATATGCACCGTCAAAGGGCAATGCCATCACCTGCTGCTGCGTCATCAGAAGTCCGGCAAGAACCAGGAATGACGGCGTGGTGCAAATACCAGCAGCAGCTGAACGGGAAGCAGTGTCAAAAGCATCCATGACTGCTTTAACCTGCTGGTTGTTAGATTTGATACCTCTGGTAATGGTTTGAAGAAGCTCTGGTTTTAAATCCGACTCCGGTAGGGCTTCAACCATTTGTTTAATAGAATGCCACAGGATATACTCATACTGAGAAAAATAGCCTTGGTAACTGGCAATACGCATACTTACAGTAGAAGCAGCAAAGACTCTCTTACCTAAGGTGTCTATCTTATAAGATTCTTTGTTAATAGGTCGAGCTGTAGTTTGAGGAAGAACGACCTTATCATTCTCTGCCAGGACTACAATAGGATCCAAAAGGCTTGAGATGCCAAATGGGACGATCCTTGGGGCTGAATATTTCCTATCAATGGATTTATGCCACGAAGGGATAAGAGCAGGATTATTTCATACCATTTGAGACAGCATCTCGAAGGAAGGCTGAATCGGAGGAGTCAAATCTGTAGGGATCTCCGAGGCATGAAGATATTGAGTCTCAACAATTTCCCAGGATCGATGTCTGTAGTCTGGAGAGAAAGTGTGGAACTCAGATTTTTCAACAGAGACTTAAAGGATAGGTCCTCGACCACAGGCTCTGTAGCAGTAATAGATCCTGCTTCGTCCACTTCATCACCCAACCGAAGGTCTGGGTCAGGCTCAACGTCATCTCCTGACAGTCCAGGAGGGACTGCATGGACAGGAAAGGAATGAAATTCAGAAGAGGAGGAAGAAGGAAACAAGTGAAAAGAGGAGTCCCCGAGAGCCGCTGGTGCCGAGGAGGCGCACGGCACCGAGAACGGCGCCGCGAGGCCAGGTGACGCCGAAAATGGCGCCGAGAAGCCACACGGTGCCGCGGACGGCGCCAAGCGCAGCATCGATGCCGAGGACAGCGCCAAGAGTCCACACGACGCCGAAGCCGCCGAAAACACTCCCAGACTCCGAAAAACAGGTTTTGAAGGAGGAAGAGCAGGAGAAAAGGGCATCGGTGTGGCCCCCTGCGCCGTAGCTATGTGAGTGGGGGAAACACCTAAGCGCGGAGTCGACGGCACTGAAGAAGGTGCCGTGCGACCAGGAAGGTCCAACCGCCCTACCTGGTCACCCAAAGAGCCTGATGGCCCACGAGCGACCGAGCCAGGTAGCTGAACCAACCTCCGAGCCCACTGCTCCATAAGAGCGGCCCACTGATGAAACTGCTCATCTGAAGACCTACCTCCGGCGGGGGTAGGGCTCCTATGTCGAAGCCGTCGGCTACCAGAAGCAGAGGTTGGCGACTCCCAAGGAGGAGACCGGCAACTAGCCCGATAACCCGGCGTCACGTGCAGACATATCAGGGCGACCTCGAGTGATGGCTTCTCTTTTTAGACCTGTGGGCCGAACAAGAGCTCGAGGTCAAACGGTGCCGAGAGTGCGACCGTTTATTTTATAGCTTCGGGGACCGCCCATCCCCAGGGCATTGGACTGACCATTGTCAGACCCCCTCCGAGAAAGCGGCGGACGGACCCAGCCCGACTGACTGAACAGCTTTCATCTGAGAATCTCCCTACCGCCACCTGGCCTGCTCATGGTTGAGCTCCGCAAAAGTAGGCTGAGACTTCTTTATTGTATTATTTTAAAAATAAGAATAAATTTAAGCGATACTGTATCGAGATAACACTACAAAATAATAAAAACTGAAAACTATGCTGCTAGTTTGAAGTTTAACTCCTGACAGGTGAGCGACGTCGTCACTGAAGTACACTCGATGGCGGGAAAAAAGAAACTGAGGCGGTTGGAGGGTCGACGCCGAGACAGTCATTATCACAAGGAAGCTGAGGTCACGCCGCTGCCTCTCATGGGCCATCTCTGGTGCCAATCCTCCAGCAAAAGTTTGCTCCCGATGGGTTCTAGTGCCTCCGGCGCAGATCCCAATAGTGTGAATGAGTGGTGGAGACTCATGTCCAGGAAGATCTTGCCTGATGAGAATTATTTGCTGACTGAGTGTTGTATTTTGACTTTGTTTTACTTTGGTTTGCTATCCTCTTCACAGCACCGGCCACTAACTCTGTCAGCATGGCTGCAGCAACTTGGGGAGGCATGGAGACAGTACTGACTATGGTACCTTCACTGTAACTCCCAGGTTTCTGAACATTTGCCTGGTTCATGACAGGGTGTGTAAGAGTTGGCTCCTGGAGCTGACTTTTAAGAGCCAATCGTCCAGGTACGGGAAGACATACTGACCTTCCCTGTGAAGGGCTGCTGCCACCACTACCAAGCATTTGGTGAAGACCCGTGAGACAGATGACAAGCGAAAGAGCAACACTCTAAACTGATACTCTTTCCCTTCAAGCACTAATCTCAGATACCGCCTGTGATGTTGTCTGATCTTGATATGAGGGTATGCATCCTCCATATCCAGGGAACAAATCCAGTCCCCTGTTTGTAACAGGGGAATCAAAGCCTGCAAGGAGACCATGTGAAGCTTCTTTTATTCTATGTACAAGTTTAGGTCTCTCAGATGTAACACAGGCCTGAGATGTCTACTTGGGGACCAGGATGTATCTGGAGTAGAATCATTTGTTCTTCTGATGAGAAGACACTGGTTCTATTGCAGGTTTGTTTAGCAAAGCATGCACTTCTTTTAGCAGGGACAAATGTCCCAGAGGATAAGCGGAAAGAGGAGGAGGGTGCTCTGGGGGAGCTGTGGAGGGGCTGTAGGATAACAGATGGACCAGACACCAAACTTCAAGTTCAACACACAATCTCTTTGTGATGTTTATTCAAAATGCAGGAAATAACCTTCAGCAATGGCATATCCCTTCTTCAGTACATCAGTCTGTAGCACCAGACTATGCAAGTCTTCCCTCTACACTTAGCCAGCACCTATTCACTCACTGATCTAAACTTTTCAGTGAAAACCCTTCATCCCTGTGGTTGCCTTGTTTGCTTGGGTGGTAGGGCTCAAAAAGAAAAGAACCCAAAACAAACTACAGACAAAGAGCCTCAGAGCAGAAGCACTGAAACAAGGGTTGCCCCAACGGGCATTGGCAAATAAGCCCAGTTTCAAAGAAACACAACATCACACATACTTCCACAATGCAAAGCATCAGGGGATATATGCAAATCACCATGACATTTCAGATTGGCTCAGTTTATAGCAGGAATGCATGGTACCAATTTATATGCATTTAACAACACGACCAACTTAATTTCTATAATACAGTCACCTAGTACTTTTTACCTTTATCAAAAACACCTAGTGTCATTGTATTTTCAACATTTACAGGTTTCATAAACATAAGGTATATACACATCAAGATATTTTGTGACATAGTGTTATTACATACTAAATCCAACAATAATAAACACAGCCTGTTGTTTTACATAACCTCGGAGGTCACAACAATAACATCCCTGCATGTGGACCTGAGAGGGAAAAGGAAAATTAAAGAGGACACTATAGCATAGTCAAGAAAGGGAAGGGGTGCCCATAGGTGGCCAAACCTATGGACTAGAAATTGTAAAGGATAGATTAGGCTAAGAAACAGAAGAATTGTTGCACCAGATTTAAGAAAAGGTCAGTCCTCAGGAGTGGCAGGAGCTCCCTGTCACATATCCCCCCACCTTAAGAGGGGAGCCTCCACCCATCCATCGTCAGAAGCTCTGCCTCAGGGTCTCTAGTAACGATAAACATTCTATCATAAACATAGTGGATATCATCATTCTTTACCCTGAGGTATTAACACATTTTTCAACAAAGACGAACTGTACCTTCCTTGAACCATCTCATTTTAGGGACAATCTCTAATATTTCTTAACCGAAAATCTGGATGGCTGTAAAGTCCAGTACCACAGAAAGACGATCTCTGGGGTGAGTAATTACCTGCTCCCACCCCCCCCATGTCAGTTTTAAGCAGGGGCTCAGTCCTAGGTTCAACCCCTCTACAGACATCCACTGTCTCTCGATTCATTCACTTCACTTGTTACTGATACAGACACCTGAGGACAGACACTCTAGGTGTTATCCCAATACAGGTTCTTATCCATTTTCCACCACCTCCTCCTTTGTAGGTTTTTCATCAAAAAAATAAAACACATGTACCACCTCCTTGATCTTAACATATTGTAGCATTCTGGCAATATTAGCATTTTTAGCCTGCAATATACCCCAGTCAATACTGATAATAGATTTAGCTGCATTAGTACAAGAAAAAGTCCCTTCAGCCTCATAGGCTTCTTCTTGCTTGGAATATTTAACCCCAGCACAATATCGCTAGGCACAGTCTTACCTGGGGTCTCACATTCAAGTTCCATACTTGCATCTCCAACCTCCAACAGGTAACATCCTCGGAACACAGGAAACAAAGGAATATTCTGCTCATTCAGGGAGTCCTCCTCAAACTGAGCCCATGGAAAAATCCTTCTCAGACTCTCTATTCGAACTCTCCGGTAGAAACCTCTCGAGTACCTGGCACCAGTGTTCCGCTTCTCTGTGTAGTCGGTCTGCCTCCAGCCATTGCCCACTCATCCAGTGGAGCATCCTCATCAGGGCTTCCATCTCCTGGGTGTTGTCTCTCACACCTTCAGTTTGCCACGACCTGCATCTCTTCGTTGTCTTCAGGCTTGGCATTCCTCCGAGCTCCCAGGTCCAGTCCAAGCAGCAGCTTCTCTCAGTCTGTCAGCCATGGTTCTGGTCAGAAAACCATGGACTTTCTTCTCCGGGTTCTCCTCGGACAACTCCTGGTGCATCAGTCCACCTGGGATAGCTGGGTGATATCCACCAGAAAACGTCCCTCTTTGGCCAGTCTAGACACTTCCAGCAAGTTATCCCATTTCTAACATCAAATATGTGGAGGGGTTGTGGGACAACAGACGGACCAGACACCAAACTTAAAGTTCAACACACAATATCTGTATGATGTTTATTGAAAATGCAGGGGATAACCTTCAGCAATAGCATATCCCTTCTTCAGTACATCAATTTGTAGCAATAGACTATGCAAGTCTTTCCTCTGCACTTCACCAGCACCTACTGACTCACTCATCCCTGATCTAATTTTTTCAGTTAAAGCCCTTCATCCCTATGGTTGCCTTGTTTGCTTGGGTGGTGGAGTTCAAAAAGAAAAAAGAAAAAAAAAACAAGCTACAGACAAAGAACCTCAGTGCAGAAGCACTGAAACAAGGGTTGCCCCAAAGGGCATTGGCAATAAGCCCAGTTTCATAGAAACACATCATCACACATACTTCCATAATATATGCAAATCACCACGACATTTCAGATTGTCTCAGTTTACAACAGGAATGCATGGTACACATTTACATGCATTTAAAAACACAACCAACTTAATTTCTATAATACAGTCGCCTAGTACTTTTTACCATCATCAAAAACACCTAGTGTCATGGTATTTTCAACATTTACAGGTTTCATAAACATAAGGTATATACATCAAGATATTTTATGACAGTGTTATTACATACTAAATCCAGCAACGATAAACTCAGCCTGTTGTTTTACAGAAGCTTGAAGGTCACAACAACAACCTCCCTGTACGAGGACCTGAGGGAAGAGAAAAATTAACGAGTACATTATAGCATAGTCAAGAAAGGGAAGGGGGTGCCCAAAGGTGGTCAACCTTATGGACTAGAAATTGCAAAGAATACATTAAGCTAAGAAATAGAAGAATTGTTGCAACAGATTTAAGAAAAGGTCAGTCCACAAGAATGGCAGGAGCTCCCTTTCACAGGAGTCTCTAAGAGCTCCAGTGCATGTCCCTTCACAATTATTTCCAAAATCTATTCATCTGTGATAATATCCTCCACTGTGTCAGATGATGGGAGAAACTGCCCCCTACAACCACCTCTGGAGTCAACAGTAGTGTAAGGGCAGTCCGATTCAAGTCATGCTGAGTTGGTGGGGGCACAGCTACCAGCTCCATCATGCTTCAATGCTTTGGAATGGGCTCCTGAGGGGAGGGGACCTGGCAAGGCTCAACCACCCTTACCTCGACCTTGTTGGTGGTAGGTTTGTCAGCCACCTCTGGCAGCAGGCTGACAAAAGGATCACCTACCACAACCCCTACCAGGTGTGGACTACAGGACTCTGACTATTCCTAAAGCTATTTTAGGGACTTGAAGGCCTCTTAATGCTTCTTCCAAGATAGTTTGGTGCCTCTAAAAGGGGCAAGTCGAAATCGTTTGCTGCACATCAGTTGCAAACCCAGCCACCCTGAGCCAGGAATATAGTCTCATGCAAATCCCAGTGGCAGCTGCCCTGGCAGATGCATCGGAGACATCATATGCTGAGCATAACAAATGTTTGCCAACCTCAGCCTCAGCATAAGATTTTTAATGAACTCATTCTTGGCATTTCCTTCTGGAAGAGCTTGAGCTGCAGCTTTGGCAGCCTTTCACAGGCTATTCTGAGACTTCATCATGTGGGTCTGGTAGTTTGCAATATAAAAGCCTAGTGAGGCAGAGACATATATACATTTTCCCATCACATCTAGCCTCCTGGATTCCTTATGAGGGGGCAGAGTACTCATGTGTTTAGGTGTCATGGATCTGTCATGGGTAGCCATTATAACTACTTAATTTGTCTTAGGCTGGTTGGGATAAGGTTTGGCAAAAGGAGCAGGCTAATGTTTGTCAGTCTTTCTAGGTACAGCTGATACTGAATTTGACCTGTACCATGTAGCAAATGTGCCATCCTCCAATGCAAGAAGAACTGGAGGAAAAATGATGGAGGGAGAACATGGTACTGCCAAGAAATCCAGCAGGCTCTTTTTAGTGGAACCCTCTTCCTCCACAGCCAAGCCCACGGCATTCTGTATTTGCTGCATCACAGATGGGAAGGTAGGGTCCTTCAGGAGGCGGTCTGGGTGTGTACACCACAGAATTCCGACTACAAGATACAGTGGAGCTAGAATGCACTACATATTGTTCTTCACAATAACCTTCCTCAGTTATGAGGTCCTGGTTATATTCCTTCTCATTTATGTGTCTCTTGATGACAGGAACTGATGACTTCAGTGGTGATACTGGAGGCCGCTGCTCAGGAGATATTTGCTATGATCCAGCCAATGATGTCAATAGGGCCTGCGATGCAGGAACACTCATCAATGGCAGTACAGGACGCACAGATAAGCCTGGAAGTATGTGCCATATCATAATGCATCTCAAAACATGGCCATGGGCTGTGACTACTCAAGCTGACAACAGGCCTGGCTCCGTTGATGACAAATTACTGCCAAGTTCTGTCCTTGGTCGATGATTGAGGGGGCTGATGTCACCGCCGCCAAAGTAGACAATGACAAGGTAGAGTACCTGCAGGCCATAACGATGACCTAGACCTCACTGGGGAAGCAGACTTGTCCTTCTCCTTATTTTTATACTTGTGTCCCGATAACGACTAGTCTTTTTGTGACTTTTTGATTTCGACAACTCCGAGTCAGCTGATAGGGCTGACGATGCCACTTTCTGACCCTGGGCTTTTTCCATGGCTCCCAGAGGTTTTCCAGCAAAAATTTCTCCAGCGCCTTTCTTCTGCATCACCTGATCACCTGACTGAAGCCCTGGCGAATCTCACAAGTCCTGACATTGTGAGAGAGGCCTTGACAGTAGACTCTCACTTTCATGTGTATCATTCCTTATGAATCTTTTCTCTCACTGCACTGGAATAGTGTCATTGGTTTCGCTGACAAGCAGAGGGGATGAATATCCCTAAAATTTAGTAATTCACTTAGATAAACAACAACAATAATCAACAGTGACTGGTTGTTCAGCATTTCCACAGTAGGTCCGACGAGTGCGATTAACAGCAGGAAAAGAACTGAGGAGACATAGGGCCACTCATGTTTACATAGACATGTGACGTCGTTGTGCACTGCTCCCGGCTAACAAAAGTTTCCGTGTGGTCCTAATGCTGGCTTCAGTATAGTTCTAAAGGTGCGGCTCAGAGATAGTACAGTTACGTAAGAACTTACCGTAACAGTAGATCTTCGAGAGGAGCTCTTGCAGCAGACTATGACATTCAGGACTATGCCGCAGGCACTAGACCATCCAGAAAACTTCTCAGCCAGCAGTACACAGCAGGGACCGCCCCCGACGCCGGCTTTGGTACAAAAGGGGGTGGACCCAGCTCCACCTCAGTTCTCCTGCCAAGGCCTGCAACAAGCCCTGACAAGAGAAAGAGCCAAAGCGACTATAGGAGATGTAAATGAAAATGGATCTGCACACCTCGAGAGGGAAGGTGGGTGGGAAAGTAAGCGCCTGCCGCAAGAGCTCCTCTCGAAGATCTACTGTTATGGTAAGATCTTACGTAACTGTACTATCTTATTTCGAGTGGGAGCTCTTGCAGCAGGCTATGACATTCAGGACTGAATACCAAGCAGTCCATGCCAAAGAAGTAGATGACCCTGGGAGGTGGAATATGCTGACTCCAGAGGCCTCAGGACAGGAGTCCTTGCAAAACAGCCAGACCGAAGCCAGCTCGGCGTCTGGAGACGATATCCAAGCTGTAATGCTTGACAAAGGTGTGCACCGGGTTCCAGGTTGTGGCCGCACATATGTCCCTGATAGAGACATTTCTCAGGGTGGCGAATGAAGCAGACACTCCTCTAGTGGAGTGAACCCTAACCTGGCCCGGTAGGGGCTTACTGTGTTTCTCATAGCAGAAGGAAAACGCAGTGGACTATCTACTTCAATATCGTCTGCTTGGTCACTGGTTTACCCATGCATTGTGGCGCAAAGGCCACAAAAAGTTGCTCCGATTGACGGTGTGCAGTTGTCCGCTTGAGGTAATACCTCAATGTCCTGTGGACATCCAGTGTGTGAAGGAGAGCCTCCCCTCTATTCGATGGGGAAGGAAAATAAACTGGAAGGTCAACCAACTGGTTGAGGGTCAACTCCGAGACCACTTTCGGAAGAAACGTAGGATCTGTTTTAAGGGAAACCCTTTCCCTGTGGAAAATCAAATACGGCTCTTTACACATCAGAGCCTGAAGGTTGGAAACTCTTAGAGCTGAGGTAACAGCAACCAAAAAAAAAAAACCTTCCAAGAAAGGTAACGCAGCTTACAATCTGCAGCCGGTTCAAAGGGAGGGAGGGTGAGCTTCTCCAACACAAAAAGGAGATCCCAGGGAGGGATAGGGTCTCGAATGGGAGGTCTCATATGCAAAATTCCTCATAGAAAGGTGCAGGCGACATCCAACTGTGCCAATGCCTTATATCCAATGACAGCATGATAGGCGGAGATAGCCCACATATGCACCTTGATAGAGGAGTAACTCAGGCCATTCTGATACAAGGGGAGGAGATAGTGCAACGCTAAGTTCACTGGATAAGTGACGGGGTCCAAATGTTGTGACGAGGCCCATAGCCAAAAACGCTTCTACTTCATAGCATAGACGGAGCAGGTGGAGGGCTTTCTCGACGAAACTAGGACTGAGGCCACTTCCGGGGAAACCCCGTATCTGTGTTGAGCTACGTCTGAAGGAGCCAAGCATGTAGGTGCAAGGACCAAAGGTCTGGATGGACCAGCAACCCCTGTTCCTGGGACAGCAACTGCGAGCATATGGGCAGCGGAATTGGAGGCTCCATGGATAACTGCTGCAGGAGTGGGAACCAAATCTGCCGAGGCCATCTGGGGGCTACGAGGATCATTCGGGCCCCTTCTGCCTGTAACTTTAGTAGCACTCGCTGAATGAGAGGGAAGGGCGGGAAGGCACAGAGAAACCTCCCTGCCCAGCAAAGGGATAAGGCGTCTGGCCAGAAAACTCCAGACGCGTGCTCTCGCGAGCAAAACACTGGCAGTTTGGCATTGCATGGTGACACAAAGAGGTCCAGCTCTGGATGACCCCACTTGTTGAAGAGCTGATCTGCTACGGATTGTAGCGGCTCCCACTTGTGCGCTCCGGATCGTGATCTGCCTAGGCTGTCGGCCAGATTGTTGAGGACGCCTGGAACATGCACTGTAGACAGCAGAATGCGCTGCGTTAGCACCCAGTACCAGACTCTCATCGCCCCCCTGCAAAAGGGGATATGAATGAGTACCCCCTTGCTTGTTGATATAGAAGACGACCGGCATATTTTCTGTTTGAACCAGAAGAGAGCCTGGCACCAGGTCCTCTTGAAAGGCCTGTAAGGCATAGAGAACCGCTCGCATCTCCAGTACATTGATGTGAAGGGATCGCTTCTCGGGTGACCAAACCCCTTGCGTTCGGTGAGTACCTAGGTGCGGCCCCCACCCCAGGTCTGATGCATCTGTTGTAAGAGTCTGACCTTGTGGCTCCGGACGTAAGCTGACCCATTTCTCCATGTTCTGGGGGTCCATCCACCAAAGCAAAGTTCTCCTGACTGGCTCAGTGATCCTGACCACGAAGTCTAGATCATCGTAGCCTTGGTCCCACTGTACCCTGAGCATCAACAGTGGGATCTGCATGTGGAGGCGGGCCAAGGGAGTGAAAGGAATGGCCGCCACCATGTGCCCCAGCAGCCAGAGGAAGTCTCATGCTGGAACTTGAGGAGTGATTGAGATCCCTTTGGCAATCCCTAGCAGGCGATCGCCCCTGTCCTGGGGGAGGAAGGCCATGCCCTGGATAGAATCCAGGACTGCTCCAATGAAGATGAGCTTTTGACTGGGCTCTGGGGACGATTTTCGTAGATTCAGGGTGATCCCCAGCTCTCGGAATAGAGTACAGGTATCTCCGAGGGTGCGACGTAGGCTTGCCCTTGACGGGGTTGTAAGTAGCCAATCGTCTAGGTATGGGATCACGTAGTGCCCCATGCGTCTTAGAGCCACAGCCACCACTGCCAAGCATTTGGTGAAGACTCGCGGAGTGAAAGAGGCCAAACGTAAGAACTCAAAACTGGTAGTGCTCCCCTTGGAAGTGTAACCTCAGAAACTTCCTGTGGGGAAGGAAGACCCCGATATGCATATATGCATTTTGCATATCTAGGGAGCAGAGCCAGTCTCCTTGGTGCAGCAGAAGAAGACCCTGGAGGGTCACCATCCTGAACCTTTTGTACTTGATAAACAGATTTAGAGAGCCGAGGTCCAGAATGGGACGAAGATCCTGCGTCTTTTTGGGACCAGGAAGAAATGAGAATAAAACTCCTTTCCCCGCTGATGCAAGGGGACTATCTCTATTGCCCTTTTTTGCAAGAGGGTCTGAATCTCTCCTTCTATTAGTGGGATGTGAGAAGGAGGATAACATGATTGCTTTGATGGAGTATTTGGGGGAAACTCCATGAACTCCAGCGTGTGTCCTCTCCTGATGATATCTAAGACCCACTGGTCCACAGTAATCGACTTCCACCCTTCGAAATGAAGGGAGAAGCGGCCCCAGACCATCTCTCCTGGGTCTTCCTGTGGAAGGTGGGGGCAGAAGGGAGTCATTGGGCTGAGCCGGGTGTAGGCAGAGAGGCCTGGGAGGACTTGGGCCCACGAGTAGGAGCTCCTCCAGGCTGCTGGTTACCGGATCTCCTATGGAAGCTGCCTCGCTGCCCCTGCTGGTTACCACGGGCATGACCTTGGCTACCCGATGGCTTACGAAAAGGCTGTTTACGTTGTCTTCGCTGGTCACCATGGTACATCTGGCGGACCAACCAGATAGACTTGCCTGACTCTTGCAGACGAGAAAGCAAGGCTTCAGTCTCCTGCCCAAACAAAGTGGTACCCTGGAAGGGTAAATCCTTGATACCGGCTTGCAGATCCTGGTGAAAGCCCGAGACTCTCAACCAGGTGTGGCACCGTAGGCACACCCTGGAAGCGGCTGCCATATCTGCAGTGTCATACGAGGCTCTCAGAACATGAGAGCCTACGTCTGAGCCTGATTTCATGATGTCCAGAAGCTTTGTTTTCTGATCAGAATCTGGAATGGCCTTCAAAAGTTCTTGTCCCCTCTCCCATAGCGTATTCTGGTTCTGGACCATATGCGTCAAGAAACTGAGGGACCCTATGGAACAGGTGGAGGCAGAATAAACCTTCTTGCCCACCTGGTCCAAATAGCGAGACTCCCGGGTTGGAAGGCTGCGAGCTGAGGTATTTCGGCTGCCTGGATTTATCATGGGCAGCCATGATCACCTAGGAGTCCGCCTGAGGGTGTTCAGCAAGGAAAGCTTCTGCCCTCGGGGCCTTGTACAGCCTATCCGACTTCTTCGGAACAGCCAGGACTGAAGCTGGATGTTTCCAGGTAGTCCGCATGAGGTCCTGGAAAGTATCCACCAAAGGAGGGACCACCAGTGGTTTTGGCTCCTTCTGCCTCAGGTACTTTGCTAGTCTCCGGCGTTTCGGATCCAGGTCCTCTGTCTCCCACTCGGAGGCCTAGATATGCCTCATGACGTCCATGAAGGTGGTATCATCTGGAGGCGAGCGAGGCCGATCCTTCTCTCCCGGGGACTGCTGCAAGCTGAGAGAGGAAGATGACGAAGATGAGGAAGAGGGAGATCGGCTATACGATCTTGAATAGTCTGACCTCTCCTTATGACCAGACTCCCGCTGTCGTCAATAACTAGAGGACTGATGTCGGTTCGAAGACCGACTCTGGTCCCGGGACCGGCGATGGAGCAGAGACCGACGTCGGTCAGAAGAAGGACTCCGAGAATATGACCTACACCGACGACGGTCACCAGAGTCCCTGGAGCATCGTCGGTGGTCTCTGGGCCGGGTGCGGGAACGAGCCCTAGAAGGAGGTGTAGGTGGTTGCTCTGGGGACTTCCGCAGGGAAGGCTCACCTCCCGGCTGTGGTTTATCCGCTGGTCCGGTACCAGTGTCTGGACCGGCGGCGAGGGGGGGGCACTTCTGGACCTGCCCCCACCAAAAGGAAAACAGCTCCTGCAGCTCGTCCTTTGTAAAAAGTTCTGCCGCTCGGCCTGGAAAGGGAGTATGTGGGACATCGGCCCATGAAGGAGAGCCCTCCTGGGGGCCCATGGGGGAGGAGGACTTGGGCGACGGGGATGTCGGCTCTTTCACGGCTGATCCCTCACCCTTTGTCCCTTCAACTGGTGTGAGTGGTGGTACAGCGACGAGGTGCCCTTGATAGCCCGAGGTCCTTGAGCTCGGGCGTGCCTTTAGCAGGCGGTGCCGGTGCCTTGGGAGGTGGGGCCGCAGCTTGCACCTCCAAGGGCTTTGTGGTAACGCTTAGCGGGGTTACCTTCGGCTTGGCAGGCTTCTCCCTTGAAGGACCGACCTTGGCCTAAGATGATTTCGGAAGCTCTCCTGATCCTGAAGGATGGGCCTTCTTGGGAGAGGGCCGCGAGTGAGACCAGAACTGCGACCGGGACTGACTACGGTCTTTACTGTGACACTTCTTCTCCTTGTGTTTCCCCTCGGAGTGCAGATCCATCTTCTTCTCCAGAAGAAAAGCCTTCAGACGATGGATGCGGGCCCGGCTAGTAAAAGCCTAGCAGGCGGAGCAGGCCGCGGCATCGTGGTCCAGCCCGAGGCAGAAAACGCAACGGCGATGGCTGTCCTTGGCCCGGATCCGCCTCCCACACTCGCACTTGTTTTGATGGTGTTCAGGCGAGGCCGACGACAGTGAAGACATCCGTCGGAATGCTTCAAAAACCGTCGGAAATGGTCTGACGTCAGTTAAACTAGAAAAAAACGTCGAAAAAACAGTAAGAAAGCGGGTTTTTGTAGAAATCTTGCTGAATCTGAAAAGCTGAGTTGTTGATCTGCTCTCTTCACGTGCAGGACGTGGCGGGGAAAAAACTGAGGTGGAGCTGGGTCCGCCCCCTTTTGTACCAGGGCCGACATCGGTGCGGGGCCAGCGTCGGGGGCGGTCCCTGCTATGTACTGCTGGCTGAGAAGTTTTACAGATGATCCTAGTGCCTGCGGCATAGTCCTGAATGTCACAGCCTGCTGCAAGAGCTCCCACTCGAAGTAAGATTGACAATTTCAAAATTACATATTCATCCAAGGACAACTGACCTTGCCAAAAAGGGTAGTCCCAGTGTTTTGAGTGGAATCAATCCATGGTCGAAAGGCTATATTTCAAGGGAAATTATCAAAAATGTAACGTAGTGACAAAGTACGTGGTGTGGGGGTTTGCACTATTAATACTAGGTAGATGAAGAACATCAGAAAACAGGAAAAATAATGTAGTTTTACATTTATCTGTCACTACAGGTTGAGTCAGTTTGCCAGAACAACAGAAACATTAGATAGAATTACAACAATGAGAACTCAGAAGAACTATCATCAAGAGTAGGGCTAGGACAGCAGGATGATGGAGCAGGAGTACTAGTAGGAGATAGAGAAGCAGCAGCAGTTGTAGCAGCAGCATATCCATGAACATGAGAGACTTGGGAGCCATAATATCTGACAGATTTAATAAACAAATAACGGAAGTTATTAGTATAACAAATAAAATATGGTGGGCGATAAAAACAGGTTACTCACCTGTAACAGTAGTTCTAGGAGTGGTATATGTTGTTCATCCACACTTGTTGGCAGATCGTCTTTCCCTTTAAGGGTCGCTGGAACGTCTTCAAGCTGGCTCCTCCCACCCAGATGGTAAAACCTTCGGCTCCACCCCATGACACCAGATGCAGCCAGCTGGAAGCTGAGGTGTGTGTTGAAGCCGGGGAGGTTGGGTGTGTCAGTGTGGATGAACAACATATACCACTCCTAGAACTACTATTACAGGAAAGTAACCTGTTTTTCTAGGGATGTGGATATGTTGTTCTATCCAAGCTTGTTGGCAAACTCCTAGCAGTTCTCCAGGAGAAGGGAAGCAAGGCGCACACCCCCTACTTGGGGAACAGGAACTGGAAACTGAGGCTCCAAAACCAGCATCCTGGCGTGACTCGAGGTTGCTGTGGTAATGGGAAACAAAGGTGCATGCTGACTTCCAGGTAGCAGCCCTGCAGATTTTCTCGATAGGGACATCCCTAGAAGCAGCCACTGACGCATCAGTATGGCGGGTGGAATAAGCTCTTAGCCCCTATGGGAGGCTCCCTACCCGCCAACCTATAGCAGAGATCAATGTTGGAAGTGATCCACCTGCCAATCGTCCGCTTGGCTGCAGGTCTTCCAGATGTGGCTTCAGCATAGGTGACAAACAGCTGGCGAACCTCTTCCTGAACTTCCGCCGTACACTCTTTGTAGTAGGCGAGCATTCGTCTCGGGTCCAAGGTATGGAGCCTGTACCCGGCCTCAGAGGTGTAACTGGGGTAAAACACTGGCAGAGTCAACACCTGGTTAAGGTGAAACTCCGACATCACCTACGGAAGGAATTTTGGGTGGGGGCACAGGATAACTTTGTCCCTGTAGAAGACCAAGTAAGGAGACTCCACCGAGGGCACCTGGAGCTCCCCAGTCCTGCTGGCTGAGGTGATAGCCACCAAGAAAGCGGCCTTCCACAACAAATGTGACATGTCACACTTGTGCACAGGTTCGAATGGCTTGTCCATGAGCTTTGCCAAAATCAGCAGTAAATTCCACAGGGGTGGAGGTTCATCCACTGGAGGGGATATGTGATGTAGGCCCTTGAAAAAGCACCAGACCACTTTCTCCTGCGCCACCAACTGCATACCAGCCCACGCCTGGAAGGCAGAGATGGCTGTCAGGTGCACTTTAAGGGTCGTCGACCAAAACCCCAGCTGGGAGAGGGACCACAGATCGTCCAGAATGCTAGCCCCTGGGAAGGATGAAGTGCCCAACCCCTTGCCCTGGCACCAAATGGAAAATCTCTTCCATTTGAAGGCACAGCATTTTCTGGTCGATTCCTTATGGGATGCCTCAACAACCGTTAGGACCTCGTCAGAGAGACCCAAAGCCTGGAACTCTAGCCGCTCAGGAACCAGGCTGTCAGGTGCAGGGACTGAAGGTCCGGATGGAGTACCTTCCCCTGATTGATGGAGAGCAGGTCTGGAAGTGCTGGAAGACGTCTCAGAAGCCTAGAGCTGAGGCTGACGAGAGCTGGGTACCAGACCTGATATGGCCAGTCTAGGGCTACCAGGATCACTTGCTCTTTGTCCCTCCTAGCCTTGATGAGCACCTTGTGTAACAAGAGAAGTGGAGGGAAGGCACAGAAGAAGCCTGGGGTCTAAGCCTTGAGAAGGCATCCCCCTGCAGTGAGCCCTGCTGAGGGGGCAGACATGAAACAGCCTCAGCTTCACATTCTCCCTGGAGGCGAAAAAGTCCACCTGTGGGAGAACAGATCTTGTCAACCTCCTGATGGAGTGACCACTCGTGAGATGCCTCGCCTATCTGGCTGAGAGCATCGGCCAGCTGATTCAAGGCTCCTGCCACATGAATGGCTAGGAGATCTGCCTCCAGGCTGAGCATGAGGGTCTATGTGCGGAAAGCTTCCTTGCACAGAGGCAAGGAGTGTGTCCCACCCTGTTTGTTGCGATAGTACATGGTTGTGGTATTGTCTGTCAGGACCTGGACCACTTGACCCCGAATGAATGGAGTGAAGACGGTCAGGGCTAGCTGAACCGTACGGAGCTCCAGCAGGTTGATGTGACATCGGGGATCTCCTAAGGGGACCAGAGCCCGTGGGTTCTGTGCTCTCCCAGATGGACACCCCAACCCATCAGCGAGGCGTTGGTCATCAGGATGACCATCGGCTTGGGGTGGACAAACGGGATGCCTTCCTGCAAGTGAGCTGGGACCAGCCACCATTGGAAGCTGTCCCACATTCTCTGGGTCACAGTGACCAGCTGGTCCAGGTGACCTGAGCACTGAGACCACTGGCTGGCCAGTTCCCCACTGAAGGGAATGCACATGCCAGCGGGCCCATCGGACCATGCTGGTGCAGGCCGCCATGTAGTCCAGAAGGCACAGGAAAGTCCCAGGCAGGGCGCGAGTGCCCAACCAGAAATGATTGGGCAAAGGAGGAGAGAACCTCCACCCTGTCTGCTGGGAGCTGAGCTCTGCCCCGATTAACTGAATCACCTGCGAGGGCACAAGTTCTGACTTGGCGCGTTGCTCAGGAGGCCAAGATCAAAGCAAGTCTGGAGGGATAGATCCCTGGACCGCTCCACCTCCTGCCTGGAGGGACCTGCTATGAGCCAGTCCTCCAGGTAGGAGTAGACCCGGACCCCTCGATACCTCGGGAAAGCTGCCACCACTGCCATGCATTTGGAGAAAACCCTGGGGGCCAATGAAAGGCCGAAGGGCATGGCCTGGAACTTGTAGAGGGTTCCTTCGGCTCTAAAATGAAGGAACCGTCAGTGGGACGGACACATCGGGACATGAAAGAATGCATCTTGAAGATCCAGGGAGCAAAACCAGATGCCGTGCTCCAGTGATGGTATGATCTCAGCCAGAGTTACCATCCGGAAGGTGCAGGACCTGAGGTACCTGTTCAGGTCATGCAGATCGAGAATGGGGTGCCAGCTCCCCGTCCGGTTTGGTACCAGGCTGTATCTGGAAATGAATCCTGGGTCTGATGGAGGATATGCAACTCTACGCACCACCTCCTTGCAGAGGAGCTGAGCAATGTTGTCTTAGAGAGCTGACCGAGTGACAGTGGACTCCAGATCCTCCCGTGGGGCACAGACTCAGCTTAGGGAGGACCTGTTCGGATTCCAGTGGCAGGCCCCAGCTGACCACTTCTAGCACCCAATGGTCCATAGTGATAATGGACCAGACAGAAAGAAAGTGGCGGAGCCGGCCCCCCAAGGGAGGTGTGACGGGGTTGAGGGTTGCACCCCTCAACCTGTCACTGGGCAGGTTTAGAGGAGGAGGATCTGGCTGAGGGGCCACCGGGACTCTTCCCTCTAGGCTTTCTGACCGATGAGGCCACTGACTTGGCCTATGGTCCCCAGGTTTGTGCCTGCTGGCCCTGCTGCTGGGCTGGCGCAGAAGCAGAAGAGCGAAAGGGCTTGCACTTCTAGTGATTGAAGCCCTTGTCCTTCTGGGCAGATGTCACAGAGTCCAGGGTGGCACTGGACTTCTTAAGACGTTGGAGGTGGCCCTCCACACCAGAACCGAACAAGTTACTGCCCAAAAAGGGAACATCTGCCAGCTTGTGCTGGGTGTCAGCTGTGAAGGTTAAGATCCTCAACCAAGCCCTATGGTGCATGACTACCGTGGCCGTTCCTGAGCGGGCACAAGTGTCACCAATGTCCAGAGCAGTCTGGAGTTGTTGCTTCGCCACTGTCCTTCCCTGGTCTTGGATCTGCTTGACCATGGTCTGGAGGTCCGCCAGAAGGTGAGGAATAACCTCGTCCAGGGAGCCCAAAAGAGCATGGCAAAAGTGTGCCATCAGCATGGCCGAGCTATCCTGATGAAGGCAGAGTGAGGAAGCAGCGCAGACCTTCTTCTCCAAATGATCCAATTTCTTGGATTCTTTGTCCGGTGGTCTGTCCACTTCACCTGTATTGCCCGAGCACTGAAAAATGGAGTCAGCCACCAGATCCTCCTCCAAGGGATGTTCTGAAAACCCCAAAAGGGAGCCAGTTGGGAAGCCACCTGGGCTGAAGGCGAGGGGCAAGATACAGGACACTGTCACAGATCCAGAGCAGGGCCAACAATGGCCTCGGCCACAGGGAAATCCTCCATAGGAGTCTCCTTTGTACAGGATCTCTGTAAGGGGATATCTGGCCCATTTCTGGATTGGTTCAAGCTCCATCCTCGTGGACTCGGAAATGAGCCGAAGAATGCCCATGAACGAGGTGGGACCCTCATCCATGGAAAGGCCCCCAGAGAAATCCACGTCAAAGAGACGTGAGTGCAACGCGGGGTCTTCGGACTCTATAGAGTCCGCATAAAGCGGGCGTCCACCTGAGTCGCCCTCGACCCACCTTGGGCAATCGGGAGTGAGGGTGACCAACAGCCGATGGGGCAACCCTTTTGCCGACCGAGAATCCTTGGTCAGGGCCCCAGACTTCGGCTGTCCGGGTGGCGGTTCCACCACAATCAGCAGAGAAGCCAGCTTCGGCCGGACCAACTGAGCCTGAGCAGGCACCTCTGCAGGGTGACTCTGGCAGGAGCCAACATCAGCCGTTCGGGCGACAGCCACTTGATAGCCGGGGTAGAAACCAGGGTCAGCTTTGTACCAGTCAAGACTAACTGATGCCACAACAAATCTCTGTAGTGCTGACACAACTTGCGCTGGAGCCTCTCCTCATCTAAGGAGGATGAAGAAAAGTAGCGGCACCGCTGCTTACTGTGATGTCGGGAGCAAAATCGCCAGTGACAGCGAGAACTGTCCAACTCTGTAGAGGAGGACCGAGACCTCAACTGTCAGCGGGGCCGACGGGTGACGTCGGAAGGAGACGGGGATCCCCGCGGCTCCTCCAGGTCAGGTTCCTGAGTGGTCAGGGTCAACCCAGCAGTTTGAGCCGACCCTTCCAAAGATCTGGTGTCTGAAAGAGAGTTGTCGGCCTCATCTGGTGACAACCTGTCCATTGGTTTGAGAAAAATCTCGGCCGCATTGGCAGGAGTCTCGGCCAACTGGTCTGATGGGGGCGCCGTGAAACCAGCAGCCTCGGCCGTGACTTCGACCAAAGTAGAAACTAGAGTCTCCTGGAAATGGGACCATACCCGATCCCAAGAGAGTCAACACAGAGTCTTTTCCTTTGACTCCTTCTTGTGAGAGCCTGAAACATGCAACCCAGTAGGGCCTTCTCCCTTAGTCAAGAGAGACTGGCACAGCTCTTTGAAGGAAGCCGAATAAGTGGAGCCCAGCTGGAGCAGAATGAAGGCCGAAGCTGAAGAGGAACTAGCCGTGGCCTGGGGCGCCTCCTCCTCGAAGGCCTTCAGCTGTTCAAGCTGCTCAGTGGACCCCGCTGCTGCGGAGACCACACAACGGGCATCCTTGGATTTAACCGGTGGGGAATGCTTTTCCGGTTGCCCCAGCGGGAGTTGGGCAGCGCGGTCTTCCAGAACCAACGGGTGAAAGGACCAACAGAGATCGCAAGCCTGCGGATCATGGTCATGTCCTAGGCAGTACATGCTCGTGGAGTGAAGGTTGGTGTGAGACATCGTCTGCCCACAGGGGCACCAGCGAAAACTGGGAACGGTTTTCTCTTCCATCGCGGAAGCGAGATAAGTAGCAGTAGATGAAACTCGAATGAGTTTTAAGGTAAGTTTTGGAAGCAAATCTGAAGATTTGAGAGCCAGGGCCTACCAGACGTGGGAGCGCTAAGGAGGGAACATGAACCTTACAGCGGAAAGGAAGATCTAGCATTATAGGGCGGGGCTGAGGGTTTTACCATCCAGGTGGGTGGGAGGAGCTGGCTTAAAGATGTTCCGGTGACCCTTAAAGGGAAAGGCGATCTGCCAACAAGTGTGGATAGAACAACATATCCACATCCCTAGAAGGAATATTAAGTCCAGAGATCGGTCAGTAATTCTTCCACTATATTAAGCTCATGTTCGTTCACAGTTTGACTTCTTATCACAAGTTTGGTGCCCATATAAGAGTGGAGGAATACAGAGAAAAATTACTAAACAAATACACAGGATGAGGAGTTTGAGTTATGAAGATAGCTTGGATGAACTGGAACTCATGCCTCTTGAGAAAAGAAGGAAGCATGGAGACCTAATGTTGACATGGGAGGTTTTGCAGGATCAATACTTAATGTCGGAAATGGGTTTGGATTTTAAGCAAACATCTGTGGGTACCAGGGTCACCCATTACAACTAACTTGTCATAGATTTAATTCTGCAAAAAGGGGGTATTTTTTCTCACAAAAGGTTGTTAATCCTTGGAACTCGTTACCACTGGAGGTTGTAATTAGTGAGACAAAAAACGCTTTCAAGAATAGGCTAAATCAGATGTTGTTTTCAAGTAAAACGCTATCCTATTATGGCTGAACGATGGGAGCTTATATGGGCCTCGGTCTTATGCTCCTTACTCGAACCTTAGTAATGTCAGGTACCCAGACCAGACAGCATCCAGTGGTTAACTGCCGGATCGGGTTTAAAATCATGTAGTTCAGTACCCTCTACCACCATCTGCAGGGGAGACTGCAGTGTATCATTAGCCTGCCATGTCCTTATTTTTGTTTCTACGATGTTTTGAGCTGAAAAAAACTCTTACACACTTTGCAGTTGATACCCTCGTAGCCAGTAGTATTTCAACTCAAGAATGTGAACAATCTGAGGCGGTTTTTCTCTTAGCAGTCTTGTATAGACTTGCAGATAAGGTCTGCCAACTGCAGATCTCAGTAGTGCTTTAAATGTAGCATATTCCATTTTTGTATTTTTCTGCTGCTCGAGTGAAAAAAAAAAAAAAAGTCAAGTTAGCCAATTCAGTGGTCCCAAACTCTGCAAGTTGTTCTCTTGGGAGCTCAAGTTGCTTAAAATACAGGCAGGTGAACTATTTAAAATACACCTCTGAGAAATTCTGAAATCTCTAGTCTATGTAAGTTATTGCTGCACCAGCTGCATCTACTAAACTCTGCAGTTGGGCATCTGTTCCAAAATGTATTCCTGGGCAAGTTTTCTCTGAATACAAATGGAACAGTTCTCCTCACCGTCCCTCTTTGAAAACTACACAGTCCATGCAACTGTGTTGAGGTTTGTAATGGCTTAAGAAAGCTGTCATATTTCCATGGCTTTGATTCAAGTTCCATCAGCTGGAACAGCCAGGCCTTGACGAATTGTGGAACTTCAAGAATTAGTAAGGTGTCTCTTTAAAACTGCAGTGACAGATCCTTCAGTACTGGTAAGAAATCATGCAGGATATAGAGATTTTATAAACTGTACACTCTGTACATCTCTTAAGGGTGCCTTTGATTTGGAACCACCAGCACACCAGATGCATCTTCCAAGTGCTGTGCTACTGTAGGTAGGTTCGCCTGAACTGTATGGACTGAACGTGATCTACTGGTAAGCCAGCTCACCTGTTTGACTGCACTAATGTGACTCAGAACAGTATCTATGACATCTGCAATTTCATGAATCTCTCTCATCTTTTTGGGACTATAATGATAAAATTTAAATATTACCTTGATAGTATTTTCAAGCTTAGATACAAAGAGATTTGTTTTCATTACATCGAGAACTGCCAGCTCCAACTTATACGCAATGCAGTGCACATCTATGATATGAGGACAGCGCTCTTGCAAGTTTTCAGTGGTTCCACCACTTTCACCATCATGACACTTGCCCCATCAAAACTGGCAGAAATAGGAAGAAGCCCCAGATTGTTCCCATTTTTAAGGGTAAAGAAAGGAAGATGTACCAAGTCTAATGGAGTTGACACTGCATTAAATATGCCTTCTGTATGTGCATATTCCAAGGGTACAGCTTGGATGAGAAATGTACACACCTGTTTTGGGGTAGGATCTACAAAACCCAGGAAAACATTTTCCCACTCAATTATGCTGGCCTCAGTACTACCATCAGCAAAAACTCACAAATTTACCATTAATAAGAGTCTGCATCTGGGTTCTGAATGTAGCAGCAGATATAGCACTATAAAGGTCTCTTGCTCTTATCATTGGTGTAATTAGTACCAAACTTGATCCCATTTTTCTCCTGTGAGTCACGTAGCCACTCCATGTTCGAAAAAGGGCACAGATTGTTTTTCAATGGAGCACGCTGTGTTAAATAGAAATCTCATCTTGACCTCAGTGCCCTTCCCCAACTGAGCAAAGGATTGATACTGTGGTGACTTACGGATATCAAAACAGACTGCACGATGACCACTTTCCAGTATATGTTGAATTTCAACATAGCACATGCAGATTGGATGTGCCATGCGCATGCAGCGATTCAAAAATCATTTGACTCTGTGGCAAAAACATTTGTTTTTTTGGAAAAGGCTGGTATTGCAATAGTTGATATTTTTCGCATACTGTGCAATACGTCAGGCCCTTTTTTTTTTTTTCATCATATCTTAACCATTTCAAATTGGTCAACGAATGAGATTGGAACTGGCCCTTTTCTCTTGATCATAGTTCTTGTCTTTCTTCATCCTGTCCACTTGCTGATCCAGCATTTCTTAGGAAAGAAAACAGATGCTTCTGCTTCTCTGTTTATTTCAAATGACTGATGATCATCACCATCAGCTGTTATATCCAGTACCACAGAAGAGTCGGATTCAGTAATACTTTTATCTGCAGAAATAGAATGCCTCTGTGTTTTGCCTGAAGAGGCTGCTGCTGCTGACCACAGAGAAAAAAAACAAGAACCTGTTGTTTATTCTTCTGCATATGGTCTTGTCACTCTTGTTATTTTACTACTGATGCAAATAAAATGTATTTCAAAATATCTCATTGGGTGTGGTGTGTCCTTGACTGGGTGGGAGACTGGGATGGGACAGAATTTATTCTGTTGAAACTTGATGGTGCATAACCAGGTGACTGCAAGCTGCCAGGGAGCGAGCAGAAGGGAAACAGCAATAGTAGGAATAGTTTTGTGTACAGGTGGTGTTTATGTTTAACTTGTTATTGCATAATTTTTTATTTTTTTACATAATTTTTCATCAAGTGCTGAAGCCTTGTGGCGCGTGGCCCACTTGCCCCTGACTCGCCTTTTCCCTCCACTCCTGTCTGACCTCCTTACACTACGTCAGTTTCCCTCAGTCTAGTCTATCAGTCTTCCCCTTCATTTTTTTCCCCTTTTTTGTTCAAGTGTCACACTATAAATCTCTCCAACTCCCCTTTTCTTTTTTTTTTTTTTTTTTGTTAATAACTGTGCCTTGTTCTGTTTACAGTCACTTCTGCGGTGGCATACAAAATCTGACCTTTTTTCCTTATTTCTTTTTCTCTGTACTTTACCTTCCATCCATCGCCCAATACCAGAACTCTCCTTCTCCTACCACGAGTCAGCGACTCGCATACCTGGCCCCAGTCCTCCCCTGTTCTACTGGCACTGCAGTCTTTTTTTTTTTTTTGCGAATGATTTAAAAAAAAAATTTCTTTTTTCCAGACTCCCAGCCCACAGATCCTGAGGTAGTACACCAGTCAGCCCACCCACTCCCAACGAGTATGACCTGGCCCATGCTGGTCGGGTTGTTGCATACAACAAAAAGGTTAGTTAAATTTTATGTAATCTTTTATCTTTTTTGTTGTACTTCCCTCCCATCCAGCCTGACCTCACCCAGTTCCCTCCCACTACACCAGAACTCTCCTCTTTGCTCACACCTTGCCCGAGAAAAGGACAGCCCCCACACTTTTCTATATGCAGTCTTTTTTAGCCCCGATGCGTAAACAACTTAGTTCAGCCCACTCAAGAAATTCCACTTGGCCCCTCCCAGCTCAGGGTGCCATAAAATGTGACCTTTCTGTTTTTTAATGTGTTTTTGTTTTCTTTTACTCTTTTCTTCCCTCTCGACCCTCACCCAGTAAATTCCTTCCCCTCCACACCAGAACACTCCCTTCTCTTGCCCCTGGCCAGCAGCCCCTACCCCCCCTTCTACGTAGTTTTTTTTCCCCTTCATTTTCCTGTTCACAGGAGATGTGGTGAGTCCCACCGATGACAGGGGACTCCCACGGCCCATCTTGCCCCTCCTCTGCCTCCTCTGGCATTCCCGCCAGCACCCGCGCTCTGCCTCTCTCCCCCCCCCCCCAGTCACCTGAAATATTTTTTTTTTTTTATTTATTGAGTACAATCGGAATTACAATCCTTTGAGTAACAGACTCTTTTGCAAAGGCTCCACGTCAGGTTACAAGGGGTGGAGGGTAGACAAATACAGTAATGACAGACAAGAACAGGTATTATTTACAGATTTCAGTACAGACGATCTTTTTTACAAAGGCTCCACATTGGTTATAGGGGGTGGAGGGAAACAAAGACATTATAAGACTAACATTGACAGGTAATATATACAGTTACAGTACTGGCAGGGCAGTCGAGAAACTTATTTAGTAGGTGAGATAATTAGGAAGCATACCTGAGATCCCTAGACAGAGATTTGTAGGATGAAGTTCTGTAGGGTCTAGGGAGACCCTGAGTCAGAAGTAGTGGGAGAGGAGGGTGGGCAGATTTAGCCGCAGTTACATTTAGCATTTTCCATAAGTTGGGTTTTAAGACCTGATTTGAAGAGTGAGATGCTATGGGACTGGGAGAGTGTGAGGGGAAATGTGTTGAGCCATAGGGGGGGTACAGTAGCAGAAAGATCTTTGCCCAAGGGATGTTCGACAGAGGGGAACCAGGAAAGATGATGTGGCTGTGAGTCTTGTATTATGCCTGATGGGGGCTGGGCTGATGATGGGGAGTAGACCGGAGGGTACAAGCTGGAGGTGTATTTTTTTTGCGAGAATGCAGATGTGGTATTTTAGTCTTTGTTGGAAGTTTAGCCAGCCAGTCAGTGTGTACAGATCACAGGTATGGGTGAGTCTGTCACATCCTGTGACTAGGCGGCAGGCTTTATTAAGTGCAGTGTTTATGCTGCTAAGGGTGGTGGTGTCAGCTGTGCCATAAATAACAATTCCATAATCGATTAGGGAGAGGATGGAGGAGGTGACTGCTAGCTGCATGGCTTGTGCAGGTAGGCTGTTTTTGAGCCTGTAGAGGGTACCCACTCTAGTGTTGACCGCAGATGAGAGGAGACGTATGTGTCTGTGGTAGGAGAGGAAGGTATCCAAGGTGATACCCAGGTATTTAAAGTGTGTAATGTGTTCCAGTAGGGCGCCAAGTGAGTTCTTAATTTGGAGTGCTGTCTAGCTGTGTGGGCTTTGGCGATGAGCAAAGATCATGGACTTAGTTTTGCTATAGTTTATGATCAGGCGGTGATCAGTGAACCAGTTCTCTAACTCCCCGAAAAAACCCTGAAGGGCAAGTTGGAGGGCGTTCGGTTGAGGGTGTTTCCAGTACAGAACCGCATCATCGGCACAGAGTAAGAGATGACCGCTGCACGCTTTAGGGAGAGAGTTTAGGAAGAGGGTGAAGAGCAGAGGGCCCAGGATAGACCCCTGAACACACAACTTTGGAGGTGGAGATGGCGGTGTTTATCCTAACATGCTGTGACCGAACTGTGAGGTAGTCCTTGAACCACGCCGTGGCCTCAGGGGCCACATTTAGTTGTGGAAGGACATGGAGGAGTAGTTTGTGACTGACCGTGTCAAAAGCCTTGGTCAGATCTACATAGATGGCCCCTGCTATTGAGCCTTGGTCAAGGGCCTCGTGGATGAACGTGGTGAGTTCAGTGAGTGCAGTGACGGTGCTATGGCCAGACTGGAAACCATGCTGTTCCTTGCTGAGGAGGTTGTGTTTAGTTAGATGTTCTGTTAGCTGGTCTGAGACTATTTTTTCCAGGGATTTGGAGAGAGGAGGAGGAAGTATTGAGATAGGTCCATAGTTGCTGGTGTTGGCGGGGTCACCGTTCTTCAGAATGGGAGTGATTACGGCTTTCTTCCAGGTTGAGGGGAACTGGCCGAGGCATAGTGAAAGGTTGAGAATTTTTGTAAGGTGAGGCAGTGTGACATCGAGGGTAAGCCTACTGAGTTTTAGGTCTAGTGAGTCATTGCTGTAGCGGGTATTGGCGATAGCTTTGGTGGTATAGCGTTTAGCCACATTACAAGGGATGACTCGGAGCCAGAAAGGGGGTGTGAAGTCTTTATTCGGTGTTTCGGGTGGAGGGGGGATTTTGGTAGGGTGGAAGAAATTTGGAGGGATGATATGTGAGAGGTCCAAGAAGGAGTTGTTAAGGGCTTCTGCGATATTGGTGGGATCTTGAGTTACTCCGTTTAAATTGAGTTGGGTAGGGTGGGGGACGGGATTTACCACTGAGTTCTTGTATATTGTTCCAGAATTTTTCCGTCTCCCAGGAGGAGGAAAGAGTATGCTGGTAATAATTAGCTTTGCCTGCCGCGCTGCTCATGTGCATTTCGCTGCCTCCCATAACTGTCTATCCTGGGTGCGTTGAGTGTCAATGGCCCTGTGCCAAAGGTTGTCCCTCTGTTGCATAAGGTTTAGGAGGGAGGGTGTGATCCAGGGGGTTGACCTGGTTTTCACAACTTGCTTTGTGAGGGGAGCAAATATATCACAAGCTTTGTTGAAGGTTGTTATAAAGTGGGTAAGAGCAATGTCTACTGACTGCGTGGTGTACATGGGGAGCCAGTAGCTATTGGATAGATAGATAGTCTTTGAGGTGCTTTAGGCCTCCTTTTTTGAGCCTCCAGTGCCAGGAGGTTTTAGGAGGGGGCAGGAGGCAGTTTACCCGACCACCAGCAGGTAACTGGGGAGTGGTCAATGATTGAGTCTGGGAGCACAGTTGCCTGGGTAAGGTTACGTGGCCTGTTGGTAAAAATGAGGTCTAAGAGGGTGGAGATCCCTGATCTTGTGTCCCGCCTTGTCGGAGCGGTGATTATTTGAGCAAGGTCCAAGGCCTGGGCAGCGTCTTTGTAGATGGATGCAGCTGGGGATAGCCAGTTGACACTGAAGTCACCCATTAATATGGTTTCATTAGTATTAGGAAGCTGGGAGATAGTGTGTAGTTTCTCGGGGGGGATATAGGCCGATATGATGTGGATTGTTTTTGAATCCAGACTAAGTTTGACAGTTAGTGTCTGGGCTCCATGTTGTGGGGTGGGGGTATTAAAAACGGTGGCAATGAGTGTGGATTTAATGAGTATTGCGCAGCCACCGCCTCTCTTACTGGTCCTATCAGCCCTAAAGATGGTATAGTTACTTAGGGAGACAGCATCATTGGGGATTTTATCAGATAGCCAGGTCTCAGAGAGGGCTAGAATGTCTGGGGCATGTTGGGCAAGCCAACCTTGTAGAAGGGTGTGTTTTTTGGGTAGGCTGCAAATATTAAGTGATGCTAGCATCAGTCTTCCCTGAGGTTTGTTTAGGGAAATTTTTGTGATGGGGGGGTCCTGGGTTGGGGTGGATATTGTCAGATAGGAGAAGTAGTAGGAGGGTGTGCCACAGGAGGGAAAGCCTGCAGAGTTTGGGAGACGCATGCTGGGAATGGTAGGGTGACTGTTTTTTTTTTGTTGTAGGCGGGTACTGGAAGACTCGAGATGATGCTGGGTAGGAGGGAGATGGAAGTGAGGGGGACGAACGTAGTGTTAACGTGGGTAGAGGGTGGCTGGGGTGTGGGATGGGAGAGAGCTGAGGTACAGTGCTCACCCGTATTCAGTGTGGATATTAATGTGGGTGTGTGTGAGTAAAAGCTTTTTGGATCAAACTGGCATGGGCGTGGGGCATTGGGGGGTCTGGGCCAGTAATTATCAGTGATAGCTGAGGGATTAGGGTTGAAAATAAGGTGGTGTGGTGTAGGAGCACACGCGGCGGGGTTGTAGAGCAAGGAGTGTGAACCTGGAAGTCAGTAATGCTGTGATAAGTAGGAACTGCACTGTGTGTGTATTAGGTGTGAGTAAACAAACAGCGGCCACTAGAGTTGGATTTGTATAACCTGCAGCTGAAGAAGTTGGCTGATAGGTTATTTTCGCCTCATCACCTGACTAACTCAGGCTATAAATTCAAGAGCCAACCAAGGGTGGTGGTGGGGGCGGTGGAGCGGGGCTCAGCCTGGGCAGCAACTCGTGGTGCTAGGCAGCTTGTTTTGCCGGAGAGTTGTGCGGCAAGGCTGGGGAGGGAGGGCTTCAGGTCAGGCCCTCGCAACCTCCAGTCTCCACAGGGGAGGGGGGTGGTCTCTGGGTGAGTCTTTTGTTCTGGGCTTCAACAGGCAGGCCCTCGCGACCTCCGGTCTCCATGGAGTGAGGGGGGTGGTCTCTCCCAAGACCCAATCCTGCGCCTGCTCCATGGCACAGCTCTGTACTGGCGGCTCCTCCTGGAACAAACAAAAGAGAGCTCCAAGGGACTCCTGGCACCATGTGGCTGCGGTGATCCCTGTAGACCAGAAGACAAAACAAGTTACTGCAGTGCTCATTGCTTAAATCATTGGTTATCTGTGGGCAACTGGATGCCCACCTTAATGCTTGTCCATGCTCCTTAAATGGTAGCCTGACAAGTTTGGCTATGGAATTTGTCGACATCTTGTGTGGCCAAATGGAAGAGATATCCTTGATGAAGATCTAAACAACTTCAAAAAACAAAGTTCGCCATTGGCATACTAAATCCTAAGTGAAAACTGCAAAGGAGGTGACCTGTTCTCCCAGTGAAAAGAAAGATCTGATGTCACGGGGTGGAGCTGGGGGATATACCACCTGGATGATGGGAGGAGCTTAGGTTAAAAATGTCTGGAAAATTTGTATATTACAGTGGAACTGCCACAGTGTGAATAGTGACCCATATCCACACCCCTAGAAATGCATTTTGCTCTTGGGTGTTTGAAGGTACTTGGCACAAGCGCCTCATGCTTAACACTACCCTTGAGCTGTACAATTATTCCACCAAAACTACACACCCTGTGTCTTACTGTGTACGTAATGCATGGTCATCCTAGTTCCATTCCTTAATGGATTTGTTAATAGATACATCACACAAGACGAAATCCCACTACGCCCAGAACTGACCTTCCTTCACAAACACTGCTGATACCTTTATTCACTAAAAACCTTCAACTAGGCCTTAGAAATAAAACTACCTAAAATAAAAAATAAAATAAGTTTTTCCCTGATCATCACACTCTCCTTACACACAAATTAGAAAAATTAAGTACTGTTTATAGTTTCCTTTTATGCTGGGATAATGCAATGCCTCGGGTGGTTGGGCACGAGGCCACAGGCCAAATGTGTCCAGCACCTGAGAAATGATATTATCCCAGACGACATACATCCTGGACTACATTACTACTATAATACAATAGCTTGTTTAAGAACAGAATAAAATAGAGTAGTGTTTTAAAATATGTATTTTTTATCATTTTTCAGAGTGGAAGCTTATTTTGTTAAGAGTTCCTTCTACTGTTTATCCACTAGTTGGAGCTGATCTCTCAGAGTTGTGTGCAGCTGTGGGTCCCCATGTGGCTCTCTCCCCCCCCCCCGTTTTCCAAGTTTGCCTCTCAGTTCCTCCAGCTCCACTCAGTATCTTTATTTAGTGTTTCTCTCGCTAGTGTATGCTGAAATAATCATATGTACCAGGAGAAATGCGCCTTTCAACAGAAAGCAGCTGAGATTTAAAGCCACAGTTTTAGCAGCCAAGTTTGAAAGCTGTGATTACAGTGGACTATGGGATACCTCCATCACAGGATATTTTCAGTTCTGAGGTTGTTTATGCCCGAATACTTTTTGGAAAGTATGTTTGTTTTAAAATGCAAAACTACTTATTTTTGTTTTTTTGTTAAGTACACAGCAACCAGAGGACAAGACTGAATAGAGTGAGCAGTGTGGGACACAGACAACTATATGCTGTCACTTTCAAGAAGCACCCGTTACTTTGCTAACATTTCCATTCTTTTGTTATTCACAGAACATTCAACATTCATCAGTCTTCAAGTAAGTGAAAAAACTTAGAATTGCAATTTGTGCTGTTGGGTACAGTGATGATTTGCTGGAATAATGTCACTGTACAAGGTAGCCACTGACCTATCAGCTTCTTAGAAACCCTTTCTGCTACTGTATAATACTAGTGTTCCTTTGCTGTGAAAAATCTTCTACAGGTCTTTACCTGCTTACCAGGTAACTCTCTAGTGCTTACCTTGCTAGATATAAAATTGAAGCTCTGGCTCTACGAGGACTTTGTTGTGTATGGGCAAAGTATGATGGGAAAGGAACACTCTACGAGTGAAATTGTGCAGAACTTCGAATACTGTACTCCATAGAAAACATTCCAAATGTTCAATGTGAGGAAAGCCAGAAAAAAGAAAGGTGAAGAAAACAGGCAATAATGAACAAAGAGAGGAATGGGGAAAACACATTGACACAGGCAGTCCCAAACTGCTTAAATTCCAGAAGCTCATAAACACAAATACATCTGAATCATGTATGGGTGTGTTCAGCAGAAATCTATTCCTTCCCAAAAACCAAAAACAAACAAAAAAATGGCAGGTTCAACAGGTTTAAACTAATTTCCATTAAAATACATGTATTCATTTACGATCCCAAAAAGTAGCTTTTTTTTGTTAATTAAAATGTGTGCCATTCATGATTTTCACTGTCTTTTAATGTTTTAGCCAGCCCCCAGTTACCAGAATATGGATAATTATTTGCCTTCAGAGTTAAAATGGAAGCATATTTTAATGACAGGTGTTTTTTTTTTTTTTTTTTTTAAATGATTTCTCTATTTTAGCTCATTTTAAGTCAAATTTTCAAATGCCATTTTACATGTGCAATAAGACACTCCATCCAGGGTGTGCAATTATGGTGATATAACAGTACTTCTCAGGTGCATTTAAGGACACTTAGCTGTACCTTGTGCCTAAAAACGCACACGAGGTGTGCGATTATATCATCATAATGCACACCCTGTCATCTCTTATTGCTTACATATCCAACCTGTTCAGCTTGGATAATAGATCTGGACAGAGCACTATCTGCTCTGAATCTGGGAATAGGTCACACTGTCCAAAACTGAATAGACGGTATTAGCACGATCCTAATCTGAGCATTGGCTTACAGTGAAGAAAGGCATCTGTGGTAATCATTAAGCCACAAAGCGTCACTGTCAGTGGTGGTGGTGGTGGGTGTGTGTGTGTGTGTGTGGGGGGGGCATAGTATATTATATGCCCTTTATCAATTAGCTGGATTATTAATGTTTGTGGTAGGCTTCCAAACTGGATGAGTTGGCAGCTTGCCTGCAGAGAACAGAAAAAACAAAAGCTTCTCTATACAGCTAATGCAATAATTTGATAGGAAAAATCTGTCACCCACCTCAGCTCGAATCTGGCGCATGGAATCACGGTCTCTCAGTGTGGCTGTGTGTGGAATCTTGTTAACAGTGTCAAAGTCAATAGTGATACCAAACGCCACCCCAATCTCATCAGTTCTGGCATAACGTCTACCAATGGAACCAGAGGAGTCATCCACCTTGTGTGAGACACCATTCTTCGTCAAGGCTTCAGAAAGGTCTGTAGAAGTTTGAAAAAAAAAAAAGCGACAATTATTAAACATGTACAAGACTACTGCAGTTTATGGTCAGACTCAAACAATTAAGGCTTGGGAGTAATGAAACTATTTGATACAGTGCATTTCAGGACCAGATCTAAGCTGTTCCAGGGCTGAGATCATGGTACCTTGGTCCTTGGTGAGCATGAATCTCAACAGTGAAAGAACAGACTTCAGCCGTCTATGATGACATGGTCAGCCTTCCGATTAGGGGATGGAGAACAAGGTTTTGTTATCAGGGGAGGCACTGTTGTACTTGTTCACTAAAAACAGCATAGTGTGGTCTACACGAGGTGTGCAGATGAAGGGATTAAAAAAAAAAGGCCTAAAACTATGACTTTTTGTAGGAGAAAATAAATCAATAATTTACTGCTCATGAGAGGTATGTGCCAGTAAAAAGCTATCTGTGCATCTAAAGGTAAGGTATAGTGTGATTAGATAGAATGAAGGCTTCCTGACATTATTATACCAATATACCTCAATACTGATCGACAGGGATCACCTCCTGGCTAGTAGGGTAACATGGTCGCCAGACTCATTCAACCCTGGCCCTCCTAACCCTCTGAAGCCTTGAGTCATGATTTGGGGACAGGTAGTTTGATACACAGTGATCCTGGAGTCTGAAATAAACAAGTCACTGATTTTCTGGGTCTGTGCTGTCAATGTAAGGGGACTGAGCCCATGGTGATCAGTTGTGCACATCCCCTGATTAAAACAGTGTATGACATGTGTTACTACCTATGATAACATGACATGGTGGATACTGGACTGCTGAAAATACAGGTTACTCACCTGTAACAGGAGTTCTAGGAATGGTATATGTTGTTCATCCACACTGTCTGGCAGGTTCCTTGCCGCTTTAAATCTTGCCGGAAGGTCTTCAAGCTGGCTCCTCCCACCCACCTGGGTGGTAAAACTCTCGGCTCCGCCCCATGACGCCAGATCTAGCCCGCTGGAAGCCAGGTTGTGCGTCGAAGCCGGGGAGGTCGGATGGGTCGTGTGGATGAACAACATATACCATTCCTAGAACTCCTGTTACAGGTGAGTAACCTGTATTTCTAGGGACATGGATATGTTGTTCATCCACACAGACTTCTAGCAGTTCTCCGGGAGGAGGGAGGGAGGCAAGTCCCACACCCCCTACTTGGGAAATAAAGACTGGAGAACCGAGGCCCCAAAACCAGCATCCTGGCATGACTCAAGGTCGATGTGGTAATGGGTGATGAAGGTGTGTGCTGACTTCCAGGTAGCAGCCCTGCAAATTTCCTGGATAGGGACATCCCTGGAAGCAGCCACCGATGCAGCGGTATGTCGGGTAGAATGAGCTCTTATCCCTCTGGGAGGCTCCATGCCCGCCAACCTATAGCAGAGATCTATGCAGGAGGTGACCCACCTGCCTATCGTCCGCTTGGCTGCAGGTCTGCCAGGTGCGGCTTCAGTGTAGGTGACAAACAGCTGGCGAACCTCTCCCCGAACTTTAGCCGTCCGCTCCTTGTAGTAAGTGAGCGCTCTTCTAGGGTCCAAAGTATGAAGCCTATATTCAGCCTCCGAGGTGTGATTGGGGTAGAACACCGTCAGAGTCAACACCTGGTTAAGGTGAAACTCCGACACGACCTTCGGAAGGAATTTCGGGTTGGGGCGCAGGACAACCTTGTCTTTGTGGAAGTCCAGATAAGGAGACTTGATGGAAAGCGCCTGGAGCTCTTCCATCCTTCTGGCTGACGTGATAACCACCAAGAAGGTGGTCTTCCATGACAGGTGCGAGACGTCACACCTGTGCATCGGTTCGAATGACTTGCCCATGAGCTTAGCCAATACCAGCAGTAGGTCCCACAGAGGTGGAGGTTCTCGCACCAGAGGGGATATGTGATCAAGGCCTTTGGAAAAGCACCCGACCACCTTCTCCTGCACCACAGACTGCTTCCTGGCCCACGCCCGGTAAGCAGAGATGGCTGCCAGGTGCACCTTAAGGGTTGTTGACCGAAGCCCTTGCTGAGAAAGGGACCACAGGTAGTCCAGAATGCTTGCCAAGGAACGGGAGGAAGGGTCCAGGCCCTTGCCCTGACACCAAATGGAGAATCTCTTCCATTTGAAGGCGTAGCATTTTCTGGTCGACTCCTTATGGGACGCCTCAACGATATTGAGGACCTCATCGGAAAGACCCAAGCCTGGAACTCTTGCCGCTCAGGAACCAGGCCGTCAGGTGCAGGGATTGAAGGTCCGGATGGAATACCTTCCCCTGATTGACTGAGATCAGGTCTGGGCAGGCTGGAAGCCGCCTCGGGAGCCTGGAGCTGAGACTGAGGAGATCTGGATACCAGAACTGGCGGGGCCAGTCTGGGGCTACCAGAATCACCTGCGCCTTGTCCCTCCTCGCCTTGAGAAGCACCCTGTGGATCAGGGGAAATGGGGAAAGGCGTAGAAGAGGCCCAGGGTCCACAGCCTCGAAAAGGCATCCCCCTGCAGCGAGCCCTGCTGAGGGGGGGTGGGCATGAAACAGTCTCAGCTTCGCATTCTCCCTGGAGGCAAACAGGTCCGCCTGAGGCATGCCCCAGTGGGAGAACAGATCTTGTACTACCTCCGGCAGGAGACACCACACGTAGGACGCAGCCCCTATCCGGCTTAGGGCATCGGCCATGGTGTTGGAGGCTCCTGCCACACGAATGGCAAGGAGATCCACCTCCAGGCTGCGCACGAGTGACCAAATGCGGAGAGCTTACCTGCACAGAGGCATGAAGCGCGTTCCGCCCTGGCGGTTTAGGTAGTACATGGTCGTGGTATTGTCCGTCGAGACCTGAACCACTTGACCCCATAGAAATGGAGTGAAGGCGGTGAGGGCTAGACGAACCGCTCGAAGCTCCAGCAGGTTGATGTGGCATCGGGACTCCCGAGGGGACCAGAGGCTGTGCACTCTGTGCTCCCCCAGATGGGCACCCCAACCCATCAGAGAGGCATCGGTCGATAGAGAGACCGTCGGCTCGGGGTGGGCAAATGGGATGCCCTCCTGCAGATATGCTAAAATGGTCCACCGCTGGAGAGCATTCCACATCCCCTGGGTCACTGTCACTAGCTGATCCAGAGGATGGAAGTGCTGTGACCATTGGCTGGCCAGCCCCCATTTAAGGGGACACATGCACCAGCAGGCCCAACGGACCACACTGGTGCAGGCCGCCATGAGGCCCAGGAGGCGCAGGAAGTCCTGGGCAGGGCGCGATTGCCCAACCTGAAATGATTGGGCAAAGGAGGAAAGAACCTCGGCCCTATCCACTGGGAGCTGTACTCTGGCTCGTAGAGAGTCAAGCTCTGCCCCGATGAATTGTATCACCTGATTTGGCACGAGTTCCGACTTGGCCTCATTGATGAGGAGGCCAACCTGAGAGCAAACCTGGAGGGCCAGATCTCTGGACTGCTCCACCTCCGCTCTGGAGGGGGCTGCAATCAGTCAGTCGTCCAGGTGGGGTACACCCGGACCCTTCGGCGCCGCAGGAATGCTGTCACCACTGTCATGCATTTGGTGAAGACCCTGGGAGCTAGGGAAAGGCCGAAGGGCATGGCCCGGAACTCGGAGAAGGATCCCTCCACCCTGAAGTGGAGGAATCTCTGGTGGACGGATCGATTGGGACGTGAAAGAACCGTCCTGAAGGTCCAGAGAACAGAACCATACACTCGCTCCAAGGATGGCATTATCTGAGCCAGAGTGACCATCCTGAAGGTCCGAGACCTTAGGAACCTGTTCAGGTTGTGCAGGTCGAGAATGGGGCGCCAGCCCCCCATCCGTTTTGGGATCAGGAAGTACCTGGACACAAACCCTGGGTCTGGAGGAGGATCCGCTACCGTGCTGATCACCTCTTTTTCAAATAGCAGGGCGATATCGGCTCGGCAAGCAGACAAAGAGGCTGAGGACCCCGTAGCCCCCCCGAGGGGCGACGGCTCGGAAGGGTGGGGCCTGCTCGAACTCCAGGGGCAGGCCCTTTCCTACCACCTCCAACACCCAACGGTCCATGGTGATAACTGACCAAGCGGAAAGGAAGTGGCGGAGCCGTCCCCCCATGGGGAACCCAGGGCGAGTGACAAGGTTGGAAGGAACCCTCAACCCACACTGGGCAGACTTAGAGGAGGGACCGCCGAGAGACCTCCTGGCCTTACCTCCTGCTTCCTGTTGAGGAAGCCGCGGGTTTGGGTTTGGGATGCCAAGCGCGAGCCTGCTGGCCCTGGTGCTGGTGCTGTTGGGCCGCAGGCACAGAAGGACGAAAGGACTTGTGCTGCTGCTGTCAGCGGCCTTTGTCCTTCTGGGCGGAGGTGACAGAGTCCAGAGTGGCACTGGACTTTTCGATCCACTGGAGGTGACCTTCCACTCCAGGGACAAAGAGGTCGGTCCCCAGGAAGGGGACATCCGCCAGTTTGTGCTGGGTATCGCCGTGAAGGTGGATATCCTCAGCCATGCTCTGCGGCGCATGGCCACCATGGCCACAACTGATCTGGCACAGGAGTCTCCGATGTCCAGAGCTGTTTGGAGCTGCTGTTTAGCCACCGCCCTACCCTGGTCCTGCACCTGCCGGACCGTGGTCTGCAGGTCAGCCGGCAGATGAGGGATCACCTCATGCAGGGAGCCCATGAGGGCGTGGGAGAAGTGTGCCATCAGCACGGCCGAGCTGGCCTGGCGGAGGCCAAGGGAGGACGCAGCGTACACCTTACACCCGGCATAGTCCAGCTTTTTGAACTCCTTGTAGGGGGGGGCTTGTCCACATCCCTAGAGTTCCCAGAATGCTGGAAAACGCTGTCGGTGACCAACCCCTCGGCAGAGGGGTGTTCCGAAAAACCGGGCAGAGCCGGTAGGGACCGCATACTTCCTGGCCATCCTGGCCGAAGGCGCAGGACAGGAAGTAGGCCTCTGCCAGAGCTCCAAGGCTGTGCCAACAATGGCTTCAGCCACCGGAAAGGCCTCCGAGGGTGAATCCCCTCGGTCCAGTATCTCCGTCAGGGGATACTTGGCCCACTTGGATACGGGCTTGAGCTGCATCCCGGTGGACTCCGAGATGAGCCGAAGGAAACCCATGAAAGACGATGGGCTTTCGTCCATCGACTGGCCCCCGGAGGACTCCAGGTCAATGAGCCTGGAGAGCAGGGAGGAGTCATCGTCGGACACCGAGGAGTCCGCGAAGAGCTGCCTGGGGCCTGAGCCACCCTCCACCTGCAGAGGACGGTCGGGAGTGAGGGTGACTGACAACCTGTGGAGCAGGCCCTGACCCGACCGAGTCTCCTTGGTCGGCGCCCCTGATTTCGGTTGTGGAGGCGGAGATTCCACCACAATCGGTGGGGCAGCTGGTTTCAGCCGAACAACCGGCCCAGGCTTGGGCACCTCGGCTACAGTGAAGGGTTGTTTCAGCCACTCGGGTAACAGCTACTTGATGGCCAAGGAAGGCGACGGCGTCGGCTTGTTCCTGGACAGAAGTAACTGCTGCCACATCATAGCGTCGACGCAACTTGCGCTGAAGCCTCTCCTCTTCCGAGGAGGAAGACGAGGACGAGCGGCGGTTCCGAGACAGTCGATGTCGGCGGGATCGGCTGGACCGAGACGATGTCCGAGACTGAGACCGGCGCTCGAGACGCGGTCTGGAAGGGGTGGGGACACCATTTTCCCTCAGCTCAGAAGCCTTAACTGGGACTGTGGCACCGAGGCGAGGCAAGCACTTGGTCTCCACCGGGGGAACCGGTGAAGAAGGGTTGTCGGCTTCACCAGTTGACAGCCCGTCCGACGGGTCGAGAAAGATCTCGACCGCATTGACGGGTGTCTCGGCCGGCTGACCTGATGGGGACACCGTGAAGCCAGCGGCCTTAGCCGCAACCTCGACCGAAGTCACGTGTCCACTGTCCGGGGAACGGGACCGCTCCCATTCCCACGAACCCCAATGATGGGACTTACCTTTTGCGTCCTTCCTTCTGGACAGAGAGGAATGTCCCGATGGACCCTCTCCCTTCGTGGAAAGGGACTGCCAAAGCTCCTTGAAGAAGCTGAATATGAGGTACCCAGAGAGAGAGCGGGATAAATGCCGCGCCCGAGGAAGAGGATGATGCGGCCTGTGCCGCCTTCTCCTCGAGGGCGATCATTTGCTCGAGTTGCTCAGCTGAGCCAGCCACCGCGTTAACTGCCCAATGGGCCTCTTTCGACTTCACCGGTGGGTAGCGCTTCTCGGGGCGCCCAAGCTGTAACCAGGCAACGAGGTCTTCCAGGACGTTGGCCGAAAACGAGCGGCATAACTCGCAGGCCTGTAGGTCATGTTCTAGGCCAAGGCAGTAGACGCACGTGGAGTGCAGGTCCGTCCTGGACATTTTCTGCCCACAAGGGCACCGCCAAAATCCGAGAGCCGATTTGTCCATCGCAGCCGCGAGGGAGAAACTTGACCGAAGACTTGAAAATTTTAAAATAAGTTTCGGGCGAACTGAAGAATTAGGATCCAGTCTACATGCAGAGTGTTAAGGAGGGAACCTCAGCTTCCAAGCGGTAAGGAAGATCTGGTGCCATAGGGCGGAGTCAAGAGTTTTACCACCCGGGTGGGTTGGAGGAGCCAGCTTGAAGACCCTCCGGCAAGATTTAAAGCGGCAAGGAACCTGCCAGACAGTGTGGATGAACAACATATCCATGTCCCTAGAATGTGCAGGTATTTCAGTACCATTCTCAAAAGTACATTGGCAAATATGCCCTCTTAATGAAAAAATGAACAGGCTCCATAGGGTTAATTAGTCACTGTAATTTAACTGTGCCAAATGTTTGTGGTTGTTGTTCTGATGTTAACCTCTGTCTTCTTGGAACTGTACCCATCAGCTGATGCTTGGCTCATTCAGTGGTTGGATGTAAGGGTACTGCATCCCCATGACAGCCTTGGGTGGGAGTGAAGGCGGGTATGGGTCTCTAATCTCCAAGACAGTGATAGCCAGACACATCATTAACATGTTATGCCTTTAGTGGTGAAACACCAAACTGCATTCCTAATGTCCCACCCATCCAGTCTGGCTCACAGAATGTCACTGCTTCTACCTTTTAGCTCTCTTCTCAACAAGAGGACTGAGGCATAATGCAGCAGCTCTTGGCAGAGTAACGTGCAAGCTTTCCACAGTGCAGGTACTGAGTCTCTGACAGGTTAAGTGGCTTTGCTTGTCAAGATGGGCTTTTCTAAGGCAGCTAGTCATCGAACCCACAAAGGACGGGGCAGTGTTGGACCTGGTGCTTCCAAACAGGGATGGCAATGTAGACATCACAGTCTCCTAGGTACCATGGATCACAGTACAACGTGATTTAACATTAAGACAGGAGCAGAGGCAAGCCACACGAGGATGAGAGTCCTGGACATTAGAAGGGTGGATTTAAAAAAAAGGGAGACTGCCTCAGAAAAGAACCATTACATACTTACCGTAACAGCAGATCTTTGAGAGAATCTCTTCCATTAGGCCACACCTTTGGAACTATACCCATGTCAGCACTGGGACCACACGGAAACTTTTGATAGCCAGGGGCCACTCATGATGATGTCATGTGTCAGCATCTATATAAATGTGGACGGTCCCATCATTCCTCAGTTCTCTGCCAGAGATTATACTCTGAGGACCTCCAAGCATGGGGAACCAGGAGATCAGAGAAGCACTAAGCATACAAGGTGAAAAATGGTGCTAGATGTAATAGCTGTGAATCAGGATCAAGCACAATATCTGGTGCAACTCTCACTGAAACAGACGGCAGATGGAGGGAGGTACGACATGGCCTAATGATGTGGACAGAGCTCCATGTGGCTGTAGCACAAATTTCAGCAGCAGAAGCATTTCTGAAACATGCAACAGAAGTGACCATACCCTGGTGGAGTGACCACAAACCGCACCAAGAAGTTCCTTATTCCTGGGAGCACCCTCTTTCCCAGGGGTGAACAAAAGAAAAAGCTGAGAGGACTTTCTGCAGTCCTTGGTGCGATTCACAAAGTATCCAAGTAGTCTATGTATAATCTAAAGTATGGAGCAGTGCCTCACCTTGGCTGACCCTGAATGGTATGGATAGGGCAATACACAGGAAGGTGCATCATCTGACTCTGTGAAAATTCAAATACCACCTTTGGAAGAATCTTCAAATTTGTATGCAAAAAACTCTTTATAGTAAATCAAATAAGAAGGCTCCCACGTTACAGCCTGAAGCTATGAAATCCTTTGAGCAGAAGGACTGCAACTAAGAATAATGTTTTCCATGCTTTCCAGAAAACATAGGTCACAACTCAAGGCCGGCTCAAAAGGAGCCAACATCAGTTTCTCAGGCACAAACTTCAAATCCCAAGATGAGACTCGATTGTGGATAGGAGGTTTCATATAAAGAATACCTCTAAGAACTGTATGGGACACCGCTAACTGGGCACCGTATGACCATCAATAGGGCACAGAAAGCAGATACTGAGGCCAAATGCATCTTAAAGAGCACCTTTCCTGGACTGTTCTCCTTGCCTGCAAAATCATCAGGAAGCTCCCTTACCTGACTGAGAGTTCCTCCGGAGTAGCTGAAAATGTTTCTCTTTATCCCCCAAAGGAAGGTAAGGGATAGTATTTTGCCCCCGAGGATGCTAGCCGCTCAATCCCTTCCACCTCCTGATCGCTGACACTGGCCCCGCGCTTCCTTGTTTTGGGATGTAATTATATGCTTAGCGCAGGGACGTGCTCTATGCAAGTCTATGGGGCGGCATTTTAAAACTTATTTTTATGGTTTTAAGCCGACTTGTAGTACAAATCGGAATCAGTATTCAAGTAACAAAAGGAGAGGAGGGATATGACTGAGACATTTAAATACCTCTTAGGGATGGATAAATAAAGTGCAGGAGAATACCATTTTTCAAAGAAAGAGATGCTCAAGGACAAGACGGCACAAGATGAAACTGGAAAGAGGGAGGTTCAGAGGGAACAAGAGGAAGTACTTCTTCAAACAGAGGGTGGTAGACAAATGGAACAGCTTACTAGCAGAGATCGTAGAGGCAGAAATGCTTACAGGTTTTAAAAAGCTTGGGATAGGCATAGCGGACTGCTAGTAGGCAGGGGAGGGGGTACAACCTATTACCAGCATAATCTGAAACAGCACATTTCTTAGGGATGATAGTGCAGACTCAGTGGGCCAAAAGCCCTTATCTGCTGATAACTTCTATGTTGATTCAATACAAAAACTTTAATATTAATGTGATTTAAGTTGATAATGCAAACAATTTCAGTCCATGTTCCCTTAACCAACTCGGTCACAGTCAGACAGAGAGTTCACTGACCTGTGTACAATGTAACTGAGCTTCTGCATGCTTCATTGCATCATTTACGCAGAAGCAGATACCAGGCAGTGAGACAAACTGGGAAAAAATCTTTTTAAGCAGCCATTACTCCATAACTCGTAGCTGCTTTCTTGGCCCTGCATTCACAGGTTGCCAGACATTAACTGCCATGCTAAGCATCACATATTTGAGGCACGTCAGTAGTTGGTGAACTTCTGCATCTGGCAGACTGGATCAGGTAAGGGAAATGAAAATTACGTACCTACCGTAATTCTGATCTTTCTGTGTATCTTCACCTTTCATCACAGATGGGTAGGGATCACAGAGGGGAGGTTACCTGGAGCACGGCGACTCCAGACGGAGTCGCGGTGGAAGAGGAGCACCTGTCCCAATGCTTCTCCTTGTCCTTCTTCTTACGATGGCCTTCAGGGGAAGTGGACGCCTGCTGGAGCTTTTTCAACTCCTTCTCCATGGAGGACATCTTCTTCTTGAGGATATGGGCCTCCAGGGACTGCTGCCTCCGTCTGCGGGTGGCAGCGTTAAATTTAAAGCAGTGCTGGTACTTCTCCACCTGATGGTCCCGGCCCAGACAGAAGAGGCACTGGGAATGGCCGACCTTGTGTGGGAGTTGGGGGCTTCATAAGTCGCACTTATTTTTGTGCTCGGAGGGTGTAGGGGACGCACATACACCAAGCGAAGGCTGATGATTAAGTCGAATGATTGAAAAACAGTAAATACTACGGCGACAAACCGACATCGCTGAACTTTAACTGAGGCACTACACAGGCTAACGGGCGGGAAGAACTGAAGGCAGGCATGGGGGACCGCCTCTTTACACTGACGCCGCATGACGTCGGTCACCTGATGTGGGGGCGGTCCACTGCCAGCCACAGCTAGCTAGAAATCTTTCCATTGGGTCCTGACACCGGCCGGCATCAGTCCTATATGTAATTACCTACTGCAAGAGCCCTCTTAAAGCAAGATCTGAGATTTGAAGGTAAAGGATGAAAAATAGCAGGAGATAAAGGCATTGGTGTGGACCGCTGCACCGCAGCCATGTGAGGGCGATAGACACCGGAGCATGGAGTCGATGGCACCAAAGAAAGCACCATGCGACTAGGAAGTCCTAGCCACCCCGCCTGCCGATCCGAAACTGACAGGCCCGAAGGCCCTGGCTATGGACTGGCCGGTTCGGGCAGTTGGGACAACCTCCGAGCCCACTGCTCCATAAGAGCGGACCAATGGTGAAACTGCTCATCGGAAGCCCCTCCAATAGGTGGAGAGGAGCTCCGGTGTCAAAGAGGCCGGCCACCAGAGACAGAAACCGGTGACTCCGAAAGAAGCAGATACAGGTTCCTGACCCTAACAACCAACCGTCTACGTGCAGACGTACCAGAGGGCGACCTCGAGTGATGCCATTTCTTCTTTGAACGGTGGGCTGAAGAAGAACTTGAGGTCGAATGGTGCCATGAATGGGACTGTTTCTTTTATGCTTTCGGGGCCCGGCCCATCCCCCCAAGCACTGGACCATCCATTGTCAGACCCATCTCTGGAGAGGGCAGCAGACCAGACCTGGCCTGGTTGACTGAACAGCTTTCATCCGAAGTCTCCCTACCGCCACCTGCCCCACTCATGGTCGACTCCATCAATGGAGGGCTGAAGATTTCTTTCTTGTACAAGTAATTTATTAAAATTAATTGGTATTTTTCGTGATAAAATACAAAATAATAAAACCAAAAAATAAGCTGCTAGTTTGAAGTTTGACTCCTGGCAGGTGAGCGACGTTGTCACTGAAGCGCACTCGACGGCAGGAAGAAAGGAACTGAGGCGGTTGGAGGGTCGATGCCGAGACAGTCTATACCACACGAGCCTGGCTCACAGTGCCGCTTCCTCGTGGTTCCATCTCGACGCCGGCCCTCCTGAAAATGTATGGCTTCCACTGGGTCCTAGCATCTCCAGCATACTCCCATTAGTGTGAATGAGTGGTGGAGACTTTATGTCCAGAAGATCCTGTGTTTATGACTCCTATTAGGAGGCTGCACTGCTCCCAACATGAATTCCAGTGGGGAGTTCAGGAGATCCATCCCCATCATCTGTTGCATAATATTATGAACCTCTAACCAAAAAAGGGGCCACCCTGCCACATGTGGATGCCATGTGCATACAATTTCCCTCTGCTATTTGACATTTTGGGCACATGTTTTGTCTGGATGGGGCAAACCTGTGCATCTTGCTTGGCATGAGATACGTCCTATATAGATAGTTAAGCAGAACCATATGCAGTCTACTGGGGACTGAACACCCATGCACATGATTAATAGCTTCTCTCCATGTAATACCATCTAGCACTATATTCAGGTCCTCCTCCTATGCACGTCTAGCTCCTATGGGGTGGGTGGAGGGGGGACATTCAGAAAGATCTTATACAGAGCAGGCAACAGCCTAGTGTTTTGCTGAGGGTTACAAATCACCTCTTCTGGTGCTACTTTAAGATCCCAGCCCTCTACTATCTGCCTAATTCTTAGGTAGGCAAAAAAGTCACCCATTTGTATCTCATACTGTTGTCTGATTTCCATAAAGATTTTCAATCTGCCTTCGTAGAACAAATCCCCTACTGTGGCTATTCCTGCCTTACGTCTTCTTAACAACGCCTGTGGAGGAATACATTGTACCTCTTTAGTTCTCAGAAACCCATGTGCAGAATAGTATTGGCTGACTGCCCGAAGGGATAGCTAATATGTTTATGTATCCCTAGCCACAGCCTGGTGAGGGATCTGGTTATCGGGTCCTTGCTGTCTGTAGAGCAGAGTCCCAACAAAACAGGAGCTACAATCCCCTGCACACTACCCAGGCTACTCTGCTCCTCCATTTCCAGCCAAGCTGGGGTTAAAGTAGAATTGTGGGTATCCAAAAATGCCAGCTGTGCTGCCCTATAATAATACTTAACGTTGGGTAAAGCCAGGTCCCCACTCACAATAGGTAATTGTAAAATTGTTATTTTAATTCAAGCTGCCTTACCAAGCCATAGAAACCTGTGCAATGGACCATTTAATTTCTTAGAGAAGCTCTATAGAACTCTAGTTGGGATGTTTTGAAATAAAGACACCATGGAAGGAGGTTCATTTTTATGGTATTGATCCTTACTGGTAAACTCTCCCACCTCTTACAACCAGTTTTCATTGAATTCAACAGCTGGTTAAAGTTTTCTTTGTACAAATGTACCAGGTTTTTTGGAATCCAGACCCCAGATATTTCAGTACTCCTACCACGTTCAGTTTTAAAGGTGAGGATTGAATGTAACTGTCATCCCCACAGCCCAGCACCATCATTTCACTTTCTGACCAATTTATTTTGTGCCCTGCCAACTCTCCATATTCCCCCAATATGTTATGCAGAGCAGGCATGCTGGATTTAGGATCTTGCAAATAAAGCAGCAAGTCATCAGCAAGCAGTGCTACCTTATATTGTTCCCCTCCCCTACTGCTATACCCTGAATGTTGTCGTCACCTCTAAGCACAATTGCTAGTGGCTCCAGTGAAAGCACATACAGGAGGGGGGCTAGCGGGCAACCCTGCCTTGTTCCTCGAGTCAGCAGGAGTGGGGAAGTGAGTAACCCATTTACAAGAATTTGGGCAGCGAGTTTCCTCTATAGTGTCCCAATCCACTTTAGCATATTTTCTCCAAAACCAAATCTGTGTAGGGGTTCAAAGAGATATTCCCACTCAACCCGATTAAATGCCTTTTCAGCATCTAAGTCTAAAGTTCTTGGACTTCCCGGCGTATTTTCCCTTGTCCACCTCCACACCACATTCAGCGTGAGCCGAATATTGAGCTTCCCTTGTCTGCCCTGTATAAACCCAGTTTGGTCTTCGCATATTATGGATGGAAGCACCCCACTTTAATCTGTCTGCTAGGATACGGCAGGGGAATGCAAATTGCATTGCTTGATGTCCGAGGCTGACCTTATTTTACTGTCGGTCAGACCCTTTGATCTCCTGACTGGAGTTCGCCAGGCGTTTTTTTTTTTTTTTTTTTTAATGATTAGCACTGTTCTCTTTGTTGCTGACCCCCACTTACAGGTTCGACTAAGAAACCCTTCTAAGGCATACCCCCCAACCTTGCTAGCCTGCAGAAACCCATTCTAAGGAACTCCCCCTCTACGCTAGCCTGCAGTCCGTTCTGCCCGTGATTCGCTACTGCAGGCTAGCAACAGTGGTGGCCTGTGTTAATTGGCCAGAATGAGGAAGGAGGTAGAGAACCTCTCTGTAGCAGGCGGGAAGGAGTAGCAAGTTGTGTGCGCCATTACTGAGAGACGGATGGTCAGGTAGTGTCTCCTAGAAATTGTGGCACAGCTATGAGGACGATTGCCAAAATAGGCTAATTTAGAAAAAAAAAAATACTTTCATCATACTTTCCACTGCTGTCGCTTACGTCTGCTGCCAAAACTTTCAGGATTGAAGTCAGACAAGTTGAAGACCCAAGGAGACGAGACAGCATGACACGATGACCGGCTGACAGAAAATCCCTCCCATGCGGTGTTGCGGCTCACACTGGTTGGCTTGAAGATTCAAAAAGGACTGACAATGACTCACTCAGGTGGGTAAAGCACAGAACAGAGAAGTTGGTTGGGCTTGGGATGGTTGTGATGGATCAGGGACTGACTATTGGGGACCTGAGGCTGAGGTGAGGGTGGGAACTCAAATATGTACAGAATGGTGGTTTGTTGGGTCGGATGATGCTGCAGCCCACATCTGTTGAGCGGAGCAAAAAAGGAGGGTGTAAGTTTTTACTTGTCTTGATTGCCTTTATTTTAAGGTTTTTAAACTTGCTGTTTGCTGGCTGCCGCACGGTAGTGTTTGACTAAACAGTTACAAAGGGCCTTTAATTAACACGGGCAATACATTACCGAGTAGCTAATTGGTGGAGATGGTAAAAAGTAAAGGTCAGGAAGGAGAGTCTACCCGTCTCAGTGGGCCTTGTCCCGACAGCTGCCTGCCGTCCGTGATGTATTTGCCAGCTAGCCTGCTTTGCTGATGTCTTAACAGTCGGAGAAAGTAGCAGTGTTGTGGTGGTGTTGGAAGTAAGTCACAGTCCGATGTCTTCGAAAGACTAGGGGTTTGACTTTTAGACTTGTGGTGCACCGTGCAAAATGGTGGATCATGACTGGCATGCATCACTGATGTGCAGCCGCATGGTCGGGATGTTGTGACTGGATTAGGGCGACGCAAATTTGTACACAGCATGCCTGATGATGAATTTCATGAACATCACGAACGATTCGACGGCTGCTACACCCAGTGCCTCACCATTTTAATTTGCACAGTGCACTGTGCTCCAATCTGACCGACCTGGTACCCTGTATATGGAGGGAGATTGTGATCAGATCCATCCTTGACCTCTGAGCAAGTGACTGGCTGGCTACCACTGTGGGTCGATTCTTGTAGCAGTTAGGAGGTATGTAAAGTCTGAAAAATAGCCTGAATAACCATATAGCAGAAATTCAGCTGTTGATCATTTGGGGAGGGGGGGCCGTAGTGGGCGACACATTCACAATTTATTGATGCTGCATTGCACTGGGTGCCAGTCAAACACTGCTGTTAGTTGGTTCTTCTGGAGAGGGTGGTATGGTTCTAACTAGTGTGGGTAAAGTGTAATAATGTGTTACTGCTACCTAGCTAGCTTGTTATGCTGCTACGTTTACTTAACTTGCTGCAAAGCCTGCAAAATTTATGCAGCACAAGTGCACATTACAAGCAGACTACAGACAGACCCTGGCCCACGCTGAGAATATTTTATGTGGCTAAGACTAACATATTGAGCCTCAGACTAAGTCAAGTAAGTGGGTGGCTTGTTTAGAGAAGTCTGTAAGATAAGAAAGAATCTAGACTTAGACTGTAGTAAAGTGTGACAATGAATCAAGTGGAGCTGGAGCAGGGTCAGTATTGTTACTGCGATGCCAAATGTGTGTGTGTGTGTGTGTGTGTGTCTTAAGAGTTACATAGAACAGAAGTCCAGCAGTGTAGCATTGTGTCTGACTGACACTGTGTGAGACATGTCATTACTGGTACTCTCAGTCACTGACTGGTTCGGTTGTCTGGTTGTTTTTTTTACAGTAATATCTTTCGAGGTAGGGCAAGTACAAGATTTCGTGGGCAAGTAATTTTCACAACCTGACTTGCCCTTGGGCACGTGTTTAAAAATTTGATTTGCACACCCCTGATATGGACCGAGATCTTATAGTTAAGAGTGATATGGCTCTAGACTCTACAGGAAGCACAAAGTTTAGGATCCTTGCCCTGCTTAGGGAGGATGGTAACTGCGGTTGCAAACATGGATGGAGGCAGGGTGTCCTCCAATAAGGACTGGGTAATCATATTTTGAAGCGGGGCCTGGAGTTCCAACAGAAGAAAGTCCATGGGGTATCCATCTCGGCCAGGGGCTTTCCCTCCCTTCAAGTGTTTGACTGCTTTAGAAATATCTTCCCACGTCACGGGCTTCTCCATTGCCTCCCTATCCTGCTCACAAATACTCTGGATCTGGGCTTTAGCGAAGAAGGTATCGTACTCGAGCTGCGTTGATGCCACTTCAAATGTATACAACTTTTCATAGTAGGAGCAAAAGCATTCCCCTATTTCCCTATCCCCATGGCATATCTCACTTTCGGTGCTTTGCACCTGCATTACATTCCTGGCTCTTTTCCTCTTTGTTAGCTGCCATGCCAGCACCTACCACCTGCATCACTTTCAAAATAGTTGCCTACCTGGGTGAGCAACAGATCACTTTCTATTTTTATATTGTGCGCTGTATTAAACTCACACTTTTGCAACTCGTTATATCCCATGGCAGACAGGCACTCCTAGTTTCTCTTCTCGACCGATTAGATCGTAGCCTAGAGCTGTGTTAAGTGCTGGGTATCTACTTTTTTTTTTTTTTTTTGGTGAGACATATATGATATAATTGCACCTCTCAGGACCGCTTTTAGTGTTTTCCACCTTGCTGACGCTAATGTAGCTTCAGGGAGATTATTTCTTAGGAAGTCTCCAACCTGGAACCTAATGTGCTGTTGAAAATCCTCCTTTTTCAGCAGAGTCGGAACGAGTTTCCACACCCGGGTAGTTGAGGGTGAACCTACCCCTGCCAGTACTACCTGATGAAAGGAGTGAGCTGTGATCATGATTGGGCTGTAAACCACAGAATTTAAATTCAATATCATATCTTGAGAGATAAGGGCCATAACGATCCGGGAATATATTTTGGCAGAGTACAAGTAATGGGAATAATCCCTACCTGTGGGACTGAGGTGCTTCCAAGAATCTATCAGTCTGTAGTCTCTCATTAGTTCTTTGAGAGTTTTAGTACTTCTGGTCTCCATATCCCCCACCTTATTTGATTGACCAAGAGTGCTATCCATTACCAATTAAAATCCCCATTTAACAGCCAGGGCCCCTGGAACTTGGTAATTTCTAAGGACAGGTACGTGAAGAACTCTGTGTTATCCACATTAGGGGCATACACTGAGCCTACCACAATGAATTGCCCAGTATACATTTGTATTTGCAGCAACACAAATCTTCCCCCTTTGTCAGCTGCAACCTGCGTGATAACCTCTAGAAACCTGGGCCGCAACCATATTGCTGCTCCTCTGGCCTTGGATGTAAAACAGGAGCCCCCCAATCCCCTCCCCAGTTCTTGGCCATGTGTTCTCCTCTCCTTGGTTGTCATATGCATCTCTTGTAGACAGGCAATTTCAAACTTCATAGATTTAAGCCTACCCAAAACTTTTTTTTCCTTTTAGTATGTGACTTGAGCCCACTGATTCTATAAGCTTAATTTTAGGGTGTTATCCATTATATATCAGTCTGCAAGTAATTCTAAGTATCCTAGCCCCCAAGTGCCCCTGCCTTACAGCATGTCTCTTAAAAATCTGATACCCAATTATTTTTATAACAGCAATTACCAGTAACCTTTGCCTCTGCAACATTTGTGAGGCTAGAACGTCCCCCACCCCCAACCAGTGCGAAGGGCAAACATGCCGAGCCACAAAACATTCACTTTTGTACATGCATTCCACCCCAGCCCTCCACAGTGTAACCATTTACCCCACCATAACCCAGGCTACTCTGCCTCAATCCCTAAATTTTAGTACATCTAGTATGCAACATCCCTTCACTTGTTAGGTGGACCTCTAAAACCTACAAAGCCACCTGAATAAATTTATCTTAAAAATCAACTAAACAGCAGAACAGCGAATATGGTAAAGATTTCTCATCGTGAATTTCAAATCATAACTCAACTTGTAAACTGATTCTGACTCAAAGCCAGCACCCGGGGGAGGTCACCGGATTCCAGGACATGACGATAGCATGCCCACAGCGGCCCCCATCCTTGTCATCACTCCTGTAGCTGGGGAATTGATTGTACCCACTAATCTGTAAATGAACATAGTAAAATATGCACTGTTTCAGAATACAATGGCTTATTCTTATTCTGCATTATCATTTAAACATCAAGTCAGTTACTGGCATTGCATAAAACCATTAGTGCCATTGAATACAGCGTTTCCCCAGCTAGTTCATGGCTAATGTCTTATGATACACCACTGTATCAGTGCCCACGTTAATATGAGGCTCACAGACTACACACAGATAAGCCCCCGTCCACTTTAATCCATGGGCTTCATGACTTGTTACCCACAGCCCCTGCCGAGGTCGATGCCTAAGAATTAATTTCTGCCACTGAACCTGGATGGGGACAGACCTGAGCAGTCACAGTGGGGTGTCACAGAGATCAAATCCAGTCTCTCCTGACCACCCACACACCTCTTAGCACACTGAATATGCACATAGTGTCGGTTGCAAAACGTTCGCACACTCGAGGAGCCAGAGTTGACGCCAAAAGGTGCAGCAGGACTCGCCTGCACCTGAAACGGCTGTAGGTATAAACTAGTACCAGCTCGTATGGAAATGTTCATCTACATTTATTACAATATCTCAAGATCGTTAAGTGCATTTCTCCTACAAGCTGCCCAAATCGGCTGCTTCATCTTAAACTCCCCCCCCCCGAATCACATCTGCACATGAGGAGGCAAAGGTTCACTAAGCCCACAAGGTCTCCCATACAGCACATCATGATTGGAGGAGACCTGTTAGACATGGAACCGGCAACCTTCGTTAGTCCTGCACGGGTGACATAAAAGATAAAGAAGCAACATGAAACAGGGGAACACAAAGGTTTTTGCTGAGAACAGTGGGAAAGTTTTTGAAATTGCATACAAACTCCTATATCAGGGTCTGAGGTGGCTGCCAAACCATGTTACTTGAACACTGGCTCCAATGTGGCATGTCCCATACTAGGCATAAAATGACACTGTAAAATGAGGAAGTGAGGGGATGGCATCGGCGATCAGAAATGGAAGGGATCGAGTGGCTAGCCACTTTGGGGGCCAAAAACGATCCAATCCATTCCTCAGGGGGCAGCTTAACAGAACAGTTTCAAACTGCTACGGAGGAACTCACAGTCAGGTAAGGGAGCCTCCTGTTCATTTTGCAAAGCACTGAGAAAGGTGTTCTTTAAAACTGTCAATGCCAAAACATCTTTAGACGAGTGGGGAAAGCTAAAAGTACCTCCATGGCTTGCCAGTCAGTCCATAAATAGTGCCCCTTGCCCCTTAGATGAAATCAAGTAGCTTCAACAGATTTAACTTTGTGACATTTTATTGACTCACTCACTTGACTTTAGCAGTCATCCTGTTTTGTGACCTCCCCTTTCAAGCTGCTGTTTCACGGGTCACATAGTGTTCTGCATCCTGAGGCTTGGAGAAAAATTTCAGTGCCCCTCCTGGCTTAGTGATTTTCAGTTTCGCAAGATACAATAAAGCAAAATTCCACCCAAGCTAATGCAAAGTTGTTTTTATTCCTCCAGACTTCTGCTGCTGGACCTGTAGCTCCCTCGAGTAGTCCTGGTACACTGACACTCGTCCTCCATCAACCCTAATACAGCCGTGTACTAGGGCTGCCTTTAACATTGTTTCCTTCTCTGGATACCTCAGGTACTTTATCAAATCATGTCTAAGTCTATTTCCCGGCTTGGGAGACAGACATGTCTGGGGTGCTCACTGGATTTCAAAGGAAGCTGCTGACTCCAGGAGGCCAAGCTGCTCCATGAGTCACTTCTGCACTGCCTGACCTCCGGCTCTCCCTTCAAGCCCCTCCGGTAGCCCAATCATCTTTAAGTTTGACCTGCGAGCCCGGTTTTCTTGATCATCCAATCAGGCCAGGTGCTGAGTAACACTGTCTATTAATATTTTTTCTTTAGTTAAATCTTCAACTCAGTTTTCCAGTTCTCCAGTCCACTTCTCCTGTTCATCAAGATGTGCCTAGCCGCAGCCTGAGCCAGTCTGTTAACATTTTGGAGGCGAGCGATTTGAGTAGTCACATTTGTAAATACAGCCTTCATTTCATTCCATTCTGCAAACTGATTATCATGGGGGGAAGCGCAGTCACTCCCGTATCTTGAGTGTTTTTTTGTGAGCTCGCCGCGCTGGTAGCGTGAGATATCTGGTGCGTCTTGGATTGCGAGCTGCTGGTCTCTCTGCTATTTCAAATTGTAAGGTAGACTGTTTCTTTGCTGATTTTTGCAAAGCCATACCTGCACTTAAGATAAGCCTTTGTATTTATACTTGAGATTCTTCTTTTAGATACTATTTATTCTGCAAAATTCATCAGTGCCCTATGGAGCCTATCTAGTACCCGTCCACCATGCTAGGCTACCAAACCACACCCCCTCACAAAATGTTGATTAAAAACTGATGGATCTGGGGGTACAAGAGAAAGTGACTGGGTGGGTAGCAAGCTGGTTGAAGGGCAGGATCCCATGCATGGTAGTGATGGGAGGAGCCTTTGAGTGCTAGGGATGTCACTAGTAAGGTCCCACAGGGCTCAGTCCTCCGTCTGGTACTTTTTAATGTCTTCATCAGTGGCACTGGAGAGGGCATAAAGGGCAAAAGTTGCTCATCTGCAGAAGACACAAAGCTCTGTGGGATTGTGGACACAGCGGAGGTGATACAGGACCTAAGAGAATGTCTGGCAAGGCTTGAGAGGTGATCCAGAGTTTGTCAACTTGGCTTCAATGCCAAGAAAAACAAGGTTATGCACACTGGAGCTAAGAACCCAAAGACAGAGTACATCCTTGGAAGGATCCTAGTAACTAAATCCGAAGAGGAAAAGGACCTCAGGGTGTTGATCACTAGCGACCTGAAGCATTCCATGCAAAGGCAAACAGAATGCTGGGCTGCACTACTAGAGGGATCAGCAGTAGGCGGGAGCAGGTAATACTGCCAATGTACATGTCGCTGGTGCGGCTGCACCTGGAGTACAGTACTGAAGTTAATACCGTACGAAAGACATATACCAGATGGAGGTGGTCCAAAGGACGGCAACATAGATGATTATGGGCAAGTACGGCAGGATACACAAGGAGAGACTGGAGGCCATGAACATGTACTCCCTGGAAAAGAGGGGGACACGACTGAGACCATGAAGTATTTGACGGGAATAAGGTTGACAGGGAGTCTCGTCAGACTCAATGGGAACAAAAACATGAGGGGGCACTGTCTCAAGTTAGAGGGAGGAATATTTAGAAGGTAGACCAGGAGGCATTTTTTTCACAGAACGGGTGGTAGAGGGTTAGTGGTATCGCTTGAAACAGTGGATAGCTTCAAAAGAGGCTGGGACAGGGTAAAGGGGAGAATTAGGATCAAGAGAGGGTGAATAGGAAGGAGGTAGGGGATATTGGTTGGGGGGACAGAGTCCTTAGCTGGCACTGGGGACACTGCAATACAGACAGACTCAACAAACCAAAAATGAGGGTTACTCACCTGAAACAGTAGTTCTAGGAGTGGTATATAGTGCACATCCATACTTGGGCAGTCTTCCTTTCCCTTTTAGTCCAGCTGGAACATCTTCAAGATAAGCTCCTCCCACCCACGTGGGTGGTATACTCCTCGGCACCTCCCAGTGATGTCAAACCCTGCATGCTGGAAGCAGGGACCATGTGTCACTTGCCAGGAGAGGTTGGGTGGTTCCTGTGATGTGCACCATATACCACTCCTAGAACTATGGTTACAGGTGTGTAACCCTCATTTCTAGGGATGTGGATATGGTGGACTCCCGGAACCCCAGTTATGCGCTCCATTTAATAAGCAAACTCTCGTCCCATGTCCAATGAATGGAGTCTTTGCTTGGCCTCAGAGTCTGGATTGGTGAACTACACCAAGAGGTTAATCACCTGGTTAAGATGAAACTCTGAAACAACCTTCGGGAGGAACTTTGAACTGGGACAGAGGACAATCTTGTCCCTGTGAACACCAAATATGGAGACTCCACCGACAGCGCCTGAAGCTCACTGATCCTTCTAGCAGAGGTGATAGCCACCAAGAAGGCGGTCTTCCATGACAGGTGAGAGATGTCACACCTATGCACTAGTTCAAAGGGCTTGCCCATGAGCTCTCCCAGTACCAGCGACAAGTCTCTAAGTGGTGGTGTCTCATGCATCGGAGGGGACAGGTGGTCAAGACCTTTAAAGAAGTGCCTCAACACCATCTTCTGCACCATTGTTGGCACACCACCCTGCACCGGTATGCAGAGATGGCTGCCAGTTGCACCTTGAGGGTCGTCAACCTCAGGCCCTACTCGGAGAGGGACCACAGGTAGTCCATAATGCTAGCCAAAGGGCAGGCAGGGGGTCTAGCTCCCTACCCTGGAACCAAATGGAAAAGCACTTCCATTTGAAGACATGGCATTGGCGGGTCAACCCTTTCGCCTGCCTTTCGACCTGAGGTGGATCGACTGAAGCCGAGAGCTCAACAACTGTCGAGCAGTTGAAGGGAGTGGGAAGAGCATGCCCTCTCCCAGTCCCACAACCAACTGTGGGTCCGTTTAGACTTTAGACTTATCTCTGAAAGGGCCCCCTCCCCGAGTGTCTGCAGAGACAGGCATATGTCCCTGAACGAGTTCATGAATGAAGCCCCAATGCTGGCGCCCACTGGGAGTAATGCGGGTGCCATGAGACCGCTGTGGCCTGAGCCACCACCTGCTCGACAGCTGCAAGCTGGGAGGCCGAACCCACCACCACTGAAACTGCTTTGTGGGCTTCCTTGGAACGGATCTGGGGAGCCCGTTCATGCGGGCGGCCCAGGAGGAGGCAAGTGTACTGGTCCTCAAGAAAGGGAAGGTGGCAGTGACCTGCAAAGCCCGCAGCCTAAGGACTGTGCTCTGCCCCGAGGCAGTAAATGCACAGGCATGCGGGTCAGTACATAACATTTTCTGACTGCATACAACACGTCTCTAAAACCTGGTCCAGTTTGAGGTTTGTCGTGCTCCACTGTGGACAGCAAGTGTTAAACAACATGGAGAAAGTCACTTGAAAATGAATGAAGAAAACTGACCTACACCGCACGCAGGGAGCTGCGAAGGAGACCACCTAACGTCACAGGGTGGTGCAAGGAGTATACCACCCAGATGGGTGACTGGAGCTTAGCTTGAAGATGTTCTGGATGGAATTAAAGGGAAAGGAAGACTGCCAAAGTGTGGATAAGTGCACCATATTCATGTCCCTAGAATGCATTTTACTGCTGGCATCTTTATACGATCGTACGTCACAATAATACAGCTTCACATTTCTCACCACCAAATAACACGCATAACCACTCTTATAGAAGTAAGAGTGGTCCAGAGTCACTTAACTCACACATAACTAGGCCTATGGCTGGGACACAGTATTTCAGAATGAAGACAACTTTTCTTGGTTTTCCAGCATCCTTTGGACTATGGCACAAAATCGTGTGATTGGGCAACCCCAGACAAAAAAAAAAAAAACTGCTTCACTTGTTGCAAATGATTTGGGACCCAAATAAGAAACATGAATTGCACTTAAAATTGTTTTTTTCAAAATACTTACAAAGGTCTTTGACAAAAGGCATGAATTCCTGATTTTGGCTCAGAGGGAGGACGGAACACTTATATGGAGCAACAGTGGCAGGAAAACTGAAGTACGTTCTCTGTCAAGGAAGAAAGAAATGTGTTTTAAAAATAAAGCTCTGTGTTACTCAGTGCAGTCTGCAATAAAATGAGGTACAGTAAATACACGGTTTCACTATCTAGGATTTGGAAGAGCAACAGTTACATCTTAATGCAGTAGCAGTTAGTCTTTGGTTAAGTAGTTTAGGGATTAAAGCAGCACTGGAACGAGAAAGAGGAGTAGTGCTCTTTGGCAAGGTGGTGCAAGCTTACAAATAATTACTCAGAAGTGACACAAAACAAGCAGCACTCACCTTTCCCTTCTAAGAACCACAAGAATCTAAGCACTAGAGGTGCAAAATCTGCTTTGTCGACGCACAACATTAAATCCTTTTTTTTTTAATGCAATTCTGACTTCCTATGTCTGTGCTACCAAACTCACGGTTCATTTTAGGAATCTGTCTATGTGGGACATTGACCCACTGGTTATAAAAGGTAAGGGTCAAACGAAAACAATAGTAGGCCACATTGTTCAACCAAATTCAGATTAGTAAAGCAGCAGTGTAAAACTGTTAGAGCAGGTTGTCCCCAAGGGAGGAGAAAAGGGGGGGTCAAAATTGCAAACTGTATGACAACTACTGCAATCCCCCACTCTGAAATGTACACCGCTGTTCTCTTAATGCCACTGTATAGGCACTACTTCACTACTGTGCAAAAATAAACTGGCAGATTTTGCACCTGTAGCCATGTAATTCGTGCAGTTCTCCAAAAGGGACAGGTGAGTGCTGCTTATCTTGTGTCAGGTTAAAGCGATGGTATTAGTCAGCAAAAACGTCAGCATGTGGATTGTTAGAAATACTACATCATTAAATATAGTTCTGGCAAAAACAGTCACTACACTTATTTTTCCATTCATTTTATTTAATTTCTGAACTGAGTTATGTGGTTCTGAAGTTAACAGTTTCTGCTCTCTTGCCATACCCACCATGAACCATCTTGGTATGGTGCTGTGCTGTTCACCATTAGAAACGAGAACATGCACCAACCTGAATGTAGTGCGTCCAGTCACAAATTAATTAACCTCATCAGAGTTAATGACCTGAGTAATTCATCACAAATCTAGTAATACAAGCAGTTTTAAAAATATCTGCATTGATTGAAAAATTCACAGTTGATGAATCTAAGGGTGTCAGAAATTAGGGACGGCGCATCTGCATTTGAGTCTCTAGTATCTGTGTTGGTTATCTGCACATTTATGTTTACTGAACATATAATTTTATATTTCAGACTGGTTTCTGTTGCCAATAATGGAAAAAGACCAAGGGATGGATTTATTAAAAAAAAAAAAAAAAATGCATTCATGCAGGCCTCTTTAGATTTAACCGGAGGAATTCTTTTCTCGGGGCGCCCCAGTTGTAAACGGGCAGCACGGTCTTCAAGGACGTAGGCCGAAAATGAAGAGCACAGGTCGCAGGCCTGCGGGTCGTGCTCAAGGCCCCAAGCAGTAGACGCACGTGGAGTCCGGATCCGTCCGAGACATCTTCTGCCCGCAAGGGCACCTCCGGAAACCGGGAGTTGATTTGTCCATCGCAGCCGCGAGGGAAAGAAGACCGAAGTCTTTTTAGCAAAAAAACTTTTGATTTCAAAATTTCGAAGAATTAGGAACCAGTCTTATACGCAGAGCGTTAAGGAGGGAACCTGAGCTTCCAAGCGGTAAGGAAGATCTGGCGTCATGGGGCGGAGCCGAGAGTTTTACCACCCGGGTGGGTGGGAGGAGCCAGCTTGAAGACCTTCCGGCAAGATTTAAAGTGGCAAGGATACCTGCCATACAGTGTGGATGAACAACATATCCATGTCCCTAGAAATTTAATTTTTTTATTTACCAGGTACACACACTACAAGCAAGTGCCTATTTTCAGCTATGACCAGGGAGGTTACAATGGGCAAGGAAATACAAGAACACATCATACATTAAATACTGGCAACTGCAATTATTTTTACATGCAGACGAACTGGGGTATACACTGCATAACTCTTACGACTGGGGAACTATTAAGAACTACAAATGAATAGAGGTACACATTACAATAATGTTAGAGATAGGGATTAACAGCAGCACAGTGACAACCAAATAAGAAAGGAAGGAAAGGGAAATCGTTTAATCAGTAACAACACACCAAGTCAAAGCATGTTTCCAGGTGCGACCTGGGAGCACAAGGAAGTTAAGTGACTTGCTCAGGGTCACATAATATGCAAGTGGGGGCTGATGGGATTCAAACCCAGCTCTCCAGGTTTGCAGCTCAGTGCCCTTAACCACTACGCTATAGTGCCTCCTGCAGTGAAGAAGTAAACATTATACTTCAAAATATGGTTAATAAGACAATAAATGTTGTGAGTACGAAAAATAAGTCATTTTTAAGAGCAAAGTCAATTAAAAACAAGAGCATGTTAATGCACTGAGTAATATGTTCTAATAATCCATACAAAATTCCTAAATAGTCTGGTAGCAATGAATTTCAGAAGGAAAGGAGAAATTCCTCCATACTTACCATAAATGAGGGATACTCACCTGTAACCATATTTCTAGGAGTGGTATATAGTGCACATCCACACGTTGACAGTATTCCTTCCCCTTTAAATCCAGCTGGAACATCTTCAAACTAAGCTCCTCCCACCCACCCAGTGGCATCCTCCTTGGCTCTGCCCCGTGATGTCAGATCTTGCATGCTAGAAGCAGGGATCCATTTGCTACTTGCCAGGGGGAGGTCCGGTGGGTTGTGTGGATGTGCACCATATACCACACCTAGAAATATGGTTACAGGTGAGTAACCCTCATTTTTAGGGACATGCATATGGTGCACTATCCAAAAGCTGGTAGACTCCTAGCAATTCTCTAGGAGTAGGGGCCAAAGCGCACACCGCTAGTTGGGAAAAATTGACTGGAGAACCGAGGTTGCAATACCAGCATCTGGTGTGACTCAAGGTCGATGTGGTAATGAGAAATGAAGGTGTGCACAGACTTCCAGGTAGCAGCCCTGCAGGTGTCCTGGATAGGGAAGTCCCTGGAAGCAGCCACCGAGGCAGTGGTATGTCTGGTGGAAAGAGTCCTAAACCCCAGAGGATGCTCCCTACCAGCCAACCTATAGCAGAGGTCAATGCAGAAACAAGCCACCTGCCAATCGTCCGCTTAGCTGCTGGTCCATCAAGTGCAGCTTCAGCATAGGTGACAAAGAGCTGGCGAACTTCTCCCCAAACTCTAGCAGTGCACTCCATGTAATAAGCGAGTGCTTAACTTCAGTCCAACAGATGAAGCTTGTGCTTAGACTCCAAGGCTGGACTGGTGAAGTACACCAGGAGGTTGAGCACCTAGTTAAGGTGAAACACTGAAACAACCTTTGGGAGAAACGTCGGGTTGGGGTGGAGTACAAACTTGTCCCTGTGGAAAACCAAATATGGAGACTCCACCAAGGCTGCCTGGAGTTTGCGGATCCTTCAGGTGTAGGTGAAAGCCACCAAGAAAGTGGTCTTCTCCAGCAGGTGACAGTCACACCTGTACACTGTTTTGAATGGCTTGCCCATGAGCACTGCCAAGACCAGCAACAAGTTCCACGGTGGTGGTGGTTCATGCACCAGCAGGGAAAAGGGGTCAAGGCCTTTAAAGAAGTATCCAACCACCTTTTGCTGCACCACCATCGGCATACCAGCCTGCGCCCAGTATGCCAAGATGGCTGCCAGGTGCACCTTGAGGGTCACCTACCTCAGGCCCGACTGGTAGGTGATCACAGGTGGTCCAGAATGCTAGTCAGGGGGTAAATCAGGGGGTCTAGCTCCCTGCCCTGGCATCCAATGGAAAATCGCTTCCATTTGAAAGCACAGTACTGGCGGATCAATCCTTCTAGGAGGCTTGCACAACCTGGAGAACCTCCTTGGTGTGACCCAAAGCATGAAACTCTAGCCACTCAGGAACCAGGCTGTCAGGTGCAGGAAATAAAGGTCCAGGTGGAAAACCTTCCCCTTGTGACAGGAGCGCCACAGAGGCCTACTTCTGCTAAAGCTGGTGGAGGGGGCACAGAACAGCCTTAGCCTTGCATTCTGCCAGAAGGCGAACATACCAACCAGGGGAGTATCCCACAGAGAACAAGTGGCTCACCAGCTCCTGATGAAGGCACCACTCATGAGACGCCTAGCCCACACGGCTGAGGGTATCCCCTAGCTGGTGCAGGCTCCGGCCACACGACTCTTCAGGAGATCAGCATCCACACTGTGCACGAGGGTCCTGGTGTGGAGGGCTTCCTGAGGGAATGAGTTCCGCCTTACCTGCTGAGGTAATACATGTTCATGGTACTGTCTGGACCTGCACGACCTGATCTCGAACCGATGGATCAAGCACCATCAGAGGCATATGCACTGTCTATAGTTCCAGCAGACTGATCTGGAATCGGGACTCCTTGGGGGTTCAGAGCCCATGGGCCTTGTGGTCCCCAAGTAAGCTCTCCAACCCACCAAAGATGCGCCTGTCATCAGAAAGACCGTCGGCTCTGTGTGGACGAATGGGACTCTATCCTGAAGGTGTTCCGGGAACAGCCACTTATGGATCCCACATTGGCTGTGTCACCACGATCAACTTATCTAGGTGACCAAGATGCTGAGACCACTGAAGGGACAGCTCCCACTCCAGAGGGCGCAGGACGCCCTGTACCCCAGCAGTTGCAAGAAGTCCAAGGCATGGCGCATATACCGAACATGAAATGATCGGGCAAAGAAGGTAAAGTCCACTGGGAGTTGGGCCTTGGCTTGGAGGGAGTCGAGCTCTGCCCCAATGAAGTGGATGGTCTGCGAGGGTATGAGTTCCAACTTGGCTGGGTTGATGAGCAGACCCAAGGCTGAGCAAGTCTGGATGGCCAGATCCCTGGACCGCTCCTCCGCCTTCCGGGTTGGACCAGCAATCAGCCAGTCATCCAGGTACATATAGACCCGGACCCCGTGGTGCCTCAGGAATGCTGTCACCACTGCGATACACTTGGTGAGGGGAAGAAGGAGAGGCCAAAAATCATGATCCCAAACTCTTATGTAACCCCTTCCATGCAGTGGGATGTTCGGACTAGGATGTGAAAGAAGGCGTACTGGAGCTCTAGAGAGCAGAACCACATGCCTTGCCCCAGAGACAGAATTATCTGGTACAGAGTGACCGTCTGGAACATGCACCTCCTCAAGAACTGGTTCAGATAGTGCAGATCCAGTATGGGTCACGAACCTCTGTCTGCTTCGGAACAGTACAGTTACGTAAGAACTTACCGTAACAGTAGATCTTTGAGAACGGCTCTTGTAGCAGGTTACACCATTAGGACTGAAGCCGGCAGGCGCCAGGACCCCACGGAAATATTCTAGCTAGCAGTCTTCAGTGGGGACCGCCTCTGACGTCAGGCATAATACATAAGGAGGCGGTCCCCCCATAATCGTCAGTTCTCTCGCCGGAGACTCCCGGACGCTAGATGACATCAGAAGAGGAGACCAAGGATCCGTCACCAGAGGGCAAAACCTAGTGAATAGGAATGTTCCATCCAATAAGATGGGTGCTTGACTATGACCTACCTCCAACGGGGATGGTGGGCAGGAAGGTACCTGCTGCAAGAGCTGTTCTCGAAGATCTACTGTTACGGTAAGTTCTTATGTAACTATACTATCTTACTTCGAGATACAGCTCTTGCAGCAGGTTACACCATTAGGACTGATTTCCAAGCAGTAGTGGCCATAACGCTCCATTGGGAGGAGGAAAGGTAGAGGCCTCGAGGAAACTCGAGCCTAGGACAGAAGTCCCTGAAGGACAGCTAGACAGAACCCCGCTCTTCGCCTCGATGCAATGTCCAGAATGTGATTCCTGATAAAGGTATGCACAGAGCTTCAAGTACCTGCAGCGCAAATAGCTGAGGTAGAGACGTTCTTTAACGCTGCAAAAGAAGTAGCCACCCCTCTTGTGGAATGACCCTTGACCGCGCCCGGTAAGGGTTTATTGCGCTTGTCATAACAGAAAGTGATGCACTGGATGAGCCACCTAGAGAGCGACTGCTTGGAGACAGCAGCTCCTTTCATCCTGTGAGCAAACGAGACTGAAAGTTGGTCCAACTTTCGGAGCCGTTTGGTTCTGGTCAGGTAGTATCTGAGGCACCTGTGCATGTCTAGGGTGTGCAGAACGGCTTCTCCTCGATTACAGTACCTTGGAAAATACACTGGTAGATCGATATCCTGATTAAGGGTGAGAGCTGAGTCCACCTTAGGCAAAAACTTTGGGTTTGTCCTTAGGGATACCCTGTCCTGGTGGAAAACCAAATAGGTCTCTTTGCACATAAGAGCATGCAATTCAGAAATCCTTCTAGCAGAAGTAACAGCAACTAAAAATAATGTTTTCCAAGAGAGAAAACATAGCTCACAATCCACAGCTGGTTCAAAGGGTGGCAGCGTGAGCTGCTCCAGGACAAAAAGAAGTCCCAAGGAGGGACTGGATCTTTAATGGGAGGCCTAAGGTGGAGAACGCCTGTTAAGAAGGCACGAGTAGTGTCCAGCTGGGGCCACCGTCCGATGGCCTAAGGTGGCACGGTAAGCAGAAATTGCATAAAGGTGCACTTTAATCCAGTAAGCCAGTACAGAGTGGAGGAGGGAAAGCAGGTAGTCCAGAACCAGTTTTTCTGGACAGTCTAACGGCGGTATACCGCGCACTTGAGCCCACAAACAGAATCTACACCATTTCATGGTGTAAGTAGCGTGGGTAGCCGGTTTTCTGGCGGCAGAGAGTATGTCTGCCACTTCTTGCGAGGCCCAGTATCGCATCATGGCTATGTCTCTAGGAGCCAAGCGTCCAGGTTCAATGAGCGTAGGTCCGGATGGACCAATGAACCCACCTCCTGAGACAACAGATGGGAGCTGATTGGCAAAGGAATTGAAGGTTCCCGGGATAGCTGCTGTAAAAGAGGGAACCAAATTTGTCTGGGCCAGAAGGGTGCGATCAGAATGAGCACTGCTTGCTCCCTGCAAAGTTTTAATAGAACTCTCTGGATCAACGAGAAAGGAGGAAAAGCATAGAGAAATCTGCCCGCCCAGGAGAGGGACAATGCGTCTCACCAGAAAACACCAGGCCCTGGATCTAGCGAGCAAAAATTGGGCAGTTTTGCATTGGATAGGGAAAAAGGTCTAACTCTGGAAGTACCCCATCTGTGAAACAGATCTTCTGCCACCTCCTGTAGAAGTTCCCATTCGTGGACTCTGGCCTGAGAGTGGCTCAGGCTGTCTGCGATGGTGTTGTCCACTCCTGGAACGTGTACTGCAATTAGGTTTGCGCCGTGTTGCAATACCCACTCCCACGGCCTCCCTGCAACGCGGGTAGGAGTGAGTGCCTCCTTGTTTGTTGAGGTAGTACATCACCATGGTATTGTCTGTCTGAAGCAGAAGTGTACCCGGTGAAATCTCCGACTGGAAGGCCTGCAGAGCGTAAAGGACTGCCTTCATTTCCAAGATGTTGATGTGGAGGTGAGACACCTGGGCTGTCCACAGGCCCTGAGACCGAACACCGTCTAGATGTGCTCCCCACCCCAGCCCTGAGGCCTCTGTGAACAGGGTCATAGTCGGAGACGGCGTTGTGAAGGGGACCCCCGCAGAGAGGTTCCCTGGATTTAGCCACCATTGCCAATCTCGAATTACGGCTTTCGTGATCCGGACTGGATGCTGCAGATGGTCTTGCCTTTGGTCCCAATGCACCCGCAGCATCCACTGGGTTACCTGCATGTGAAGACGGGCTAGTGGGACTGTCGCAATGGCGACAGCCATGTGTCCGAGCTGGTGAAGGACCAGTCTGGCTGGGACGGTCTTCATAACCGACAGGTCCCTGATGAGGGATCTGATGTGTTCTGCTCTGTCCGAGGGAAGAAAGGCTTTCCCACTGACGGTGTCCAGAACTGCTCCAATAAACTGCTGTTTCTGGGACAGTACCAGGAGTGACTTCTCGTAGTTGATGAGAATACCCAGTGATTGAAAAAGGGACTGGGTGCAATGAACAGCTGTCATCAGGGCCTCCCTGGAGGGCGCTATGAGAAGCCAGTCGTCCAGGTACGGGAACACGTAGTGGCCCTGTCTCCTCAGAGACGCCACTATGACCGCCATGCACTTCGTGAATACGCGAGGTGCCAATGACAGCCCGAAGGGAAGAGCTCGGAACTAATAATGGCGGCCCTGAAACTCGAAGGGCAGGAACCTCCGGTGCGCTTGAGCAATCGGAATATGCAGGTAAGCATCCTGCATGTCCAAAGATGCCAGAAAAGCGTCCTGCTTCAGCATGGGAATTAGGCCCGGAAGGGTCATCACACGGAAGCACTTGTAAACGACCGAAAGGTTGAGGACGCTGAGGTCCAGTATTGGACGGAGGTCCCCTGTTTTCTTAGGAACCAGGAAGTGAGAATAGCACCCTAGTCCTCTCTGGTTCCCTGGGACGTGCTCTAAGGCTTCCTTTTCCAGAAGCGCGAGCACTTCCTGCTGTATGAGCAGGGCATGCTGACCCGAATATCAGGAGAGCAGGGGAGGTCTTGTAGGTGGACTGCCTACAAATTCTATATAATGGCCTATTTTGACCAGCTGCAGAACCCATGTGTCGGTGGTGATCGACTGCCACACTGGGAAGTGGTGTGCGAAGCGACCCCCGACTTTCTTTTCCCGTTGATCATGAGGAGGGTCGGAGGCCGGGAAGGAGTCATGCTGTGGCAGCGTTTGATCCGGCAGGCTGGGCCGACTTTAAAAATCATTGGCCTCTGCCTGGGCCTTGCGGGTGAAAGTGCCCCTCTGCTGCTGGCCGGAACGCTGCTGTTGCCTTTGTAGCCGGCCACGGAAACGGCTCTGGTTCTTACGAAAGGAACTAGGCTGAAACCTGTACATAGCTTGTACAGATCGGACTGCCTTCCCTGCGTCCTGCAGCTTGGTGATTACTCTCTCGGAGGCTTCACCAAATAGGACCTTGCCATTATACGGAATGTCCAGGATGTTCTTCTGGACGTCCGGGGTAAAGCCGGAGACACGGAGCCAAGAGTGTCTCCGGAGACACACACCTGAGGCTGCAGCTTTGGCTGAAGAGTCCGCAGAATCATATGCAGCTCTGAGCACTTGGATCCCCACATCCGAACCTGTGCGGAGGAGGTTCAGAAGCTCCTCCTTGTGGTGACCATCAGGCATCTTCTCAACCAGGTCCTGTCCCTGTTCCCACAGTGCGTTCTGGAACTGAATCATGTGGGTGAAGTAATTCAGTGACCTGATGGCGCAAGTCGCAACCACGTATGTGCGCCTACCCAGGACATCCAATTGCTTGGATTCCTGGTCCGGTGGCTGTGTGCTCAAATGCTGAGGTCTCTGAGACCGGTCATGCGAAGCAGGGATGACCAGGGAGTCAGACAAAGAATGGTTCACCAGATCCTGGTCCTCCCTAGGAGCCTTGTATAGGCGGTCAGCCTTCTTCAGCACCGCGGGAGTGGAGTGCGGACATTTCCAGGCAGCCTTGGTGACATCAGCAAAGGTATCTACCAAGGGCAGCACTACTACAGGCTTCAGGTCTTTCTGCTGAAGGTAGCAGGCAAGGCGTTGTCTCTCGGGGTCAAGCTCTTCAGCATCCCACCCCATGTTCTCCTGGATGTGCCTCATGATCTCTGCAAAAGAGGGATCAACCGGAGGAGACCTGGGTAGGTCGTGTGGGTCTGGAGAGGGAAAGCTGATAGGAGAAGGTGATCTGGAGCACTCCGAAGTGACAGATCTGGACTTCCCAGATGAAGTGTACCGGCGTTGTCTGGATCTCTTGGGGCTGGGTGACCCTGAGAGGGATCTAGAGGGAGGTCTTCTTTCCGAAGATCTGCCCCGAGGAGGAGGTGTCGGCTCCTTGGGGGTTGGCGGTCACCCTACGGGCCCTCTAGGTGGAGGAGGGAGTGTAGGCGGTGAAGGAGTGGGTAGAGGCGGAGTCTGAGTAGGAGGACGACGTGTGGTGACCACATCTTTTTTGATGGTGTCCCACCAGAAGGTAAAAAGTTATTTTACTTCTGCCAGATTCATACCCGACGACGGGCCTGGCGCCGGTAGCCAGTCGCCGGGGTCAGGCGTCGGGTCCCTGGGAGTCTTCCATTCCGGGGAAGGCTCCTGTGGGAGCCTGGCGTCTCCGGTGTTGCCCGCCTGGTTCTTGGGCTGTGTGGCATCCTCCTCAGATGATTCCTTCTGACCGGCGTCCACTGGCAACAGTGGTGTGGTCCTCTTCTCGGGAGTAGCCAGCGTCGGTCCCCTGGCCGATGTCTTCAAAGGTGAATGCCTGGCCGGTGATGGGTGTCTAGGTGTCGCCGGCTCCTGGGGGCACCGGTGGTTTTGGCTGACATCGGGTGGGCTGGTGTCAGGTCCGACGTCAGTTTAAGGGATGTCAGGTCTTTGGTTTTGCGGGGAACCGGGTCCGAACTAAGCGGAGGCTGGAAGACCAACCTGGTGTCGGTGTCCCGCTGGCAGGAGGAAGATTCATGGCACTCCCCGGACTTCGATGAGGCCTTAGAAGGAGTGGAAGAGGCCGACAGCCTGGAAGTCTTCAGAGGCTGAAGAGAAAAGGAGCCGCTGGATGACCTGACCTGAACTGGGGGAGGTTGTGACCGAGCCCTGGAGGGAGAGCGGTCTGATTTCAAGCCGGAGCTCTGGGAGTCCGAGACCCTTGCAGGAGACCTGGATCTTTCCTTCTCCTGGTGCTTGTCCCGGTACTTGTGGGTTTTACCCGAAGACTTGCCCTGGGAAGAAGGTTCCTTATCCATAATTTTCAGTTTCTCCTCCAGAAGAAACACTTGAAGGGCCTTCTGGCGGCGGATCCTGGTGCGATTGTTGAAGCCCTGGCAGAAGGAGCAGGCCTTGGTGTCATGTTCCAGGCCTAGGCAGTGCACGCAGGCTGAATGTGGATCCTTGAAGAGGATCTTTTTGCCGCAGGCACGCTTCATATGATGACCCTCTAAAGAAGTTGTTGGAGAGGACATCAGTTGATCAAAAGTCGAAAAGCAGATGAAAATCGTCATAGTTCTAATGGCCGTCGCATGCTAGAAAGGGAGACCGACTGGCGATGTCGATGGCGGAAAAAGTGAGGATTATGGGGGTGCTCCCTTGTAGCTCGCCCTGACATCTGGGGGCGGGACCAGCGCCGGAGGCGGTCCCGCTGAAGACTGCTAGCTAGAAAATTTCCGTGGGGTCCTGGTGCCTACCGGCTTCAGTCATAATGGTGTAACCTGCTGCAAGAGCTGTATCTCAAAGTAAGATCAGGAAGCACCTGGACACAAACCCCTGCCTGCCGTGGCATCCGGAACACAAACCACTGTGCCTTTCTTGAGGAGCTGGGCAATGTCCTCTCTGAGGGTGGACAGCATGTCTGGGGAAGCCACAGAGTACCTGAAGGATGGACCCAGTAGGGTGGAAGAGACTCGATTCAAAAAGTGACCTCGACCCACCATGTCCAGCGCAGTGTTCACAGTAAAAGCAGAACAGGCATGCCAGAAATGGTGAAGTGGACTCCGACTGGAAACTGAGGCAAGGACGTGACGGTCGGGAGGCAGACGCCCCACAACACATCACTGGACAGCCTTGGAGGAGGAAGACCCAGCTCCAGCCACCAGAGGAGGGCCACTGCTCTGACCTCTGGATTTTTCAGGACCCTGGTTGGCTGACTTGAACTTTTGCCGCCAGACCTGGGACTACCCCGAAACCAAATGTCTGTTTTTTTTTTTTTGCTTCTGGTCCTTGGGGTCCTTTTGCGAGGATGTGACAGATTATTCCAGGGTAGCCCTGAACTTCTCAGTCCTAGTAAGGCATCCCTCCACCCCCCAGTCCAAAGAGGTCAGTGCTCAAGAAGGGGACACCCACCAGCTTATGTTGGGTATCTGCTGTGAAAGTAGAGATCCTAAGCCAGGCTCAGCGGCGCATAGTCACCACTGCTGCCAAGGACTAGGCATTAGCGTTGCCTATGTCCAAGGCTGTCTGGAGCTGATGCTTAGCAAGAGCATGGCCTTGGTCACGGACCACTTTTACCACAGACTGCAAGTCCACGGAAAGGTGTGGAATGACTTGATCTAGGACCCTCGTAAGTGTGTGGCCGAAGCTGCCCATCATAATGGTACAGCTCACCTGCCTGAGGCCCAAGGAGGATGCAGCATACACCTTTTGGGTGGTATGGTCCATCTCCTTCAGTTCTTTGTTTGGCGGGGGTTGGGGGCTCTTGTCAACATCCCTGACACTGCCCAGCCGATGGAAAACGGAATCCACTACCAACCCCTCAGCCAAGGGGTGATTGGAGAAACCAGGGAGGACCCTGTTGGGACCGCATACTTGGGGACCATACGGGCAGAAGGCACAGGGCAAGAATTTGGATGCTGCCACAGCTCCAGGGCAGGACCCAGAATGGCCTCCATCACTGGAAAGGCCACCACTGGGGAGTCATCACTGTCCAGTATCTCAGTTAGGGAGTACTTGGCCCACTTCTGGACCGGCTCCAGCGGGATCCCACAGACAGAGAGATAAGCCGGAACAAGGCCCTGAAGGAAACAAGACCCTGGTCGGAGGCAAGGTCCTCAGAGGACTCCCAATCAAAGCCTGGGGTCTTAGAGGAATGCATGGAGGAGCCAATCTGAATCAGACGATTCCTTGAACACCGCCATCATCCCTGGTCTCCATGAACCACTCTGGATTTGTCAGAGTGGATAACCTGTACCAAAATTCGGACAGGGAGACCAGAGGCCAACTGAGCAGACTTGGATGATGTCCCGTGCAAGGGTTGTTTGGGCAGAGGCTCCACTGAAATAGGTGGGGAAGCCGGAGAAAGCTCAACCAGATGAGGCTGGGCTGAAACTGGCCCCACCGGGGTAGACCATGGAAGTGCCGGGGCCTGCTGGAAGTACTGGCCCTGTCCCAGGAACTACCACTGCCAAATCAGCTCCTCGTACCACCGTCACAGTTTGTGGTGGAGCCTCCTCTTGCCTGAAGATGAGAAGGAGGAGCATCGTTGGTGCCTCCATGGAGGTCGAGAATGGGAACGATTCAAGCCCCAAGACCTCGACTACTGACAATGTCACCACTGAGGGGACGCGGGATGAGGGGCCACTTAGACCTCGCAGACTACGTCCTGCTGCGAAGTCCCTGAAGGAGGAATCTCCTGGGAGGAAACAGCAGGGTCAGCCAACCTCTTCTGTCTCCCCTGGGAGTGGATTAAGAGGACTGGAGTCCGGGAGAGAGAGAGCCGACCCCAACTCATCCGACTGGGTCGAGAAAAATCTCAGCTGGCTGGTCAGCCAGCAAGCCCGATGGGGACACCGAGGAGCTAATTGCCTGTCCTTCAGTCTGGTGGGATCTGCTGAAGCAAACTGCTCAATGATCATCGAGTGACTGAAGGAGTCCCAGGTGTGGGAGGAACGAGCCCGCTCTCGGTCCCACAACCTATGGGGGGACTTCCTTAAGCCGCGCCTTAGAGGAGCAATCCACTCATGAAGGGTCCTGCCCGAGGGTGTGGAGGGACTGACACATGTCCCTAAAGGACCCGGTAAAGGAGAACCCACAGAGGCACCCACTAGTAGTAGCGCTGGAGCAGAGGAAGAGAGCACCATAAACTAAGATGCCACCTCCTCAAGGGCAGCCTACTGAGAGGCTGAAGTGGCCTTGTGGGTGTCCTTGAACTGCACTGGAGGATCCCACTTATTCAGACAGCCAAGAAGACGACGAGTATACCTGTTCTCAAGAGAGGAGGGGAGCAGGGTCTTGCACATACCGAAATCCTACTGGTCATGCTCTGCCCCCAAGCAATATATGCACGAGGCTTGGGGTTGGTAAGCAACATTTTTTGGTTACATGTCACACACCGTTTGAACCCTGGAACAGTTCGAGATTCAGCACGCTCCGTGGTTAATGAGAGTTGGATCGAAAAGAAAACCGGCAAAAAGGAAAACATAATGCCCAAAGACGATTCTGTGAAGAAACACCTGAAGACAAAGAAGGAAATGGAGCTTACAAGGTGCACAGAGAGCTGCGAAGGAGGAACTTCCAGAGGAAAGGAAGATCTGACGTCATGAGGCGGTGCTGAGGAGGATACCACCTAGGCGGGTGGGAGGAGCTCAGCTTGAAGATGTTCCGTCTAGATAGCCAGCGTGTGCATAGTGCACCATATCCACACCCCTAGAAACTTTGGTATACTATGAACTACAGTATTGCAATATTGAAATTTTCATGTGATATCAATACTGTTGACTTGTCTCCACAGAATACCATAAATGAGGGTTATTCACTTGTACCGTAGTTCTAGGATTGGTATATGATGCATACTCACACTCTGCCGTCTTCCTTTCCATTTATGTTCAGCCAGAACATCTTCAAGCTAACCTCCTTCTTTCCACCACCCAGGTGGTATACTCCTTAGCTCCGCCCTGTGACGTTAGATCTTACACACTGGAAGCAGGGATCCGTGTCCCTCTTGCCAGGGGAGATTAGGTGGGTCATGTAGCTGTGTACCATACATAACTCATAGAAAGTACAGTTGCGTTAAGAACTTACCTTAAGAGTAGATCTTTGAGAGCATCTCTTGCAGCAGGTCATAACACATGGGATATCAGCTGCAGACGTTATTTCCTCCAGATGATTTCTCAGCAGTTGACCCTGGGACCTCCCCCTAATGTAACCGCATGGTGTCTGTGTGTCCGTATAAAAAGGGGAGGTCCCAGCTACTCCTCAGTTCTTTTCCATCCTAGAGACCGAATGAGAAAACATTTCTCAGGCCTCTGATGGGAACCGAGGAGGGAAATAAGACAGCAGTTCGTGGAATAGTAAAAGGACAGAAGCAAGGAATCCTTCTGAAGTAACAGCAAGGGGGAAAGTGGGTGGGGCTGCACGACCTGCTGCAACAGATACTCTCGAAGATCTACTGTTACAGTAAGTTCTTACACAATTGTACAATCTTCTTTGAGACAGTCTCTTGCAGCAGGTCATAACACATGTGAATTCCCAAGCAGTTATTATGCCAAGGGAAGGAGGAAACGAACTATCAGGACTTAGGACAGGAGGCCTTGTAAAACCGCCCATCCAAAAGCAGTTCGCTTCTTGGAAGCAATGTCTAGACTGTAATGTTTTGTGAATGTATGTACAATAGACCACGTGGTGGCTTTGCAGATTTCTAAGGTAGAGACACCCCGGAAACACCATGGAGGCAGCCATGCCTCTGGTAGAATATCGAGAGAGCAGAGCCAATCTCTCTTGTTCAGCAAGGGAAGAAATGTCAGGAAAGACACCATCCTGAGCTTTTGGTATTTGATATAGACGTTGAGGCACCTTAGATCCAAAACAGGGCATCAGTCCACTTGGGAACCAGGAAAAAATAGGAGTAAAATCCCGTACTCTTCTGTAGAAGTGGAACAGGTTTGATGGCACGTTTTGTGAGTAAAGCACTGATTTCATTCCACAAGACTAATGCTTGGTCTGGGGGTAATAAGAGACCCTTGGTGGCAAAACAAGGGCAATCTCTGTGAACTCCAATGTGTGTCCTAACTCGATCAATTGCAGGAGCCACAGGACAGAGGAGATGGCGTGCCACCCTTGCAGATGCAGGGAAAAACCTGCCCCCAACAGCCGTGGGAAGGGTCTCCAGTCCCACGACTGGAGGAAGACCTTCAGGCTGATGGCTGGCCCCACTGGGGAGCAGCAGGGATGTAAATACAGGTTACTCACCTGTAACAGGAGTTCTAGGAATGGTATATGTTGTTCATCCACACTGTCTGGCAGGTATCCTTGCCGCTTTAAATCTTGCCGGAAGGTCTTCAAGCTGGCTTCTCCCACCCACCCGGGTGGTAAAACTCGCGCCCCCCACGACGCCAGATCTGGCCCGCTGGAAGCTCAGGTTGTGCGCCGCGAAGCCGGGAGGTCTGGAGGGAAAGTCGTAGGGATGAACAAATACATACCATTCCTAGAACTCCTGTTACAGGTGAGTAACCTGTATCTCTAGGGACATGGATATGTTGTTCATCCACACTGTCTGGCAGACTCCTAGCAGTTCTCCGGGAGGAGGGAGGCAAGCGACACCCCCGATACTTACTTGGGAAAGAGACTGAGAACCAAGGCCCCAAAACCAGCATCCCGGGTGACTCAAGGTTGATGTGGTAATGGGTGATGAAGGTGTGTGCTGACTTCCAGGTAGCAGCCCTGCAGATTTCTTGGATAGGGACGCCCCTGAAGCAGCCACCGATGCAGCAGTATGGTGGGTAGAATGAGCCTTATCCCTCTGGGAGGCTCCATGCCCGCCAACTTATAGCAGAGATCTATGCAGGAGGTGACCCACCTGCCTATCATCCGCTTGGCTGCAGGTCTGCCAGATGCGGCTTCAGCGTAGGTGACAAACAGCTGGTGAACCTCTCCCGAATATCAGCCGTGGCGCCTCCTTATAGTAAGCTAGCACCCCTCTAGGGTCCAAAGTATGGAGCCTATACTGGCCTCCGAGGTGTGACTGGGGTAGAACACCGGCAGAGTCAACACCTGGTTAAGGTGAAACTCCGACACCACCTTCGGAAGGAATTTCGGGTTGGGGCGCAGGACAACCTTGTCCCTGTGGAAGACCAGGTAAGGAGACTCGATGCAGAGCGCCTGCAGCTCTCCCATCCTTCTGGCTGACGTAATAGCCACCAAGAAGGTGGTCTTCCATGACAGGTGAGAGAGTTCACACCTGTGCACTGGTTCGAATGGCTTGCCCATGAGCTTTGCCAGTACCACCGGAGGGGAAATGTGATCAAGGCCTTTGAAAAAGCGCCAGACCACCTTCTCCTGCGCCACCGACTGCTTCCCGGCCCGCGCCCGGTAAGCAGAAATGGCTGTCAGGTGCACCCTTAGGGTCGTCGACCTAAGCCCTTGCTGAGAAAGGGACCATAAACAGTCCAAGATGCTTGCCAAGGAACAGGAGGAAGGGTCCAAGCCCTTGCCCTGACACCAAATGGAAAACCTTTTCCATTTGAAGGCGTAGTACCTTCTGGTCGACTCACGGACGCCTCAACTACGCTGAGGACCCTTAATGGAAAGACCCAAGGCCTGAACCTAGCTGCTCAGGAACCAGGCCGCCAGGTGCAGGGACTGAAGGTCCAGATGGAATACCTTTCCTGACTGACTGACAGCAGGTCCGGGCGAGCTGGAAGCTGCCTTGGAAGCCTGGAGCTGAGGCTGAGGAGATCTGGTACCCATTGGCGGGCCAGTCTGGGGCTATCAGAATCACCCGCGCCTTGTCCCTCCTTGCTTTGAGCAGCACCTTGTGCATCAAGGGGAACGGGGAAAGGCGAGAAGAGGCCCGGGGTCCACGGCCTCGAGAAGGCATCCCCCTGCAGAGAGCCCTGCTGAGGGGGGGCCGGCATGGAACAGCCTCAACTTCGCATTCTCCCTGGAAGCAAATAGGTCCACCTGAGGTGTGCCCCAATGGGAGAATAGATCTTGTACTACCTCCGGCAGGAGAGACCACTCGTGGGACGCAGCCCCCAATCCAGCTTAGGGCATCGGCCAGGGTGTTGGAGGCTCCTGCCACATGAATGGCTAGGAGATCCGCCCAGGCTGCGCAAGACGAAAGACCAGATGCGGAGAGCTTCCTTTGCATAGGAGCATGGAGCTGGGCCCCGCCCTGGCGGTTTAGATAGTACATGGTCGTGGGTATTGTCCGTCTGACCCGGACCACTTGACCCCAAGAAACGGAGCAAAGGCGGTGAGAGCTAGGCGGACAGCTGGAGCTCCAGCAGGTTGATGTGGCATCGACTCCCCGCAGGGACCAGAGGCCGTAAGCGCCGGTGTTCCCCAGATGGGCACCCCCAACCCATCAGGAGAGGCATTGGTCAATAGAGAGACCGCCGGCTCAAGCGGACAAACGGATGCCCTCCTGCAGATGAACTGAACGGTCCACCACTGGAGAGCGCTCCACATCCCCTGGGTCACCATCACTAGCTGGTCCAATGGATCGCAGCGTTGGGACCACTGGCTCGCCAGCCCCCACTGAAGAGGGCGCATGTTCCAGCGGGCCCAACGGACCACGCTGGTACAGGCCGCCATGAGACCCAGGAGGCACAGGAAGTCCCAGGCAGGGCGCAATTGCCCAACCAGAAATGATTGGGCAAAGGAGGAAAGAACCTCGGCCCTGTCCGCCGGGAGCCGTGCTCTGGCTCGAAGAGTGTCGAGCTCTGCCCCGATGAAAAGAATCACCTGCTTCGGCTCGAGTTCTGACTTGCCCTCATTGATGAGGAGGCCGACCTGAGAGCAAACCTGGAGGGCCAGATCTCTGGACTGCTCCACCTCCTGTCTGGAGGGGACTGCTATCAGCCAATCGTCCAGGTAAGGGTAAACCCGGACCCCTCAGCGCCGCAGGAATGCTGTCACCACTGCCATGCATTTGGTGAAGACCCTGGAAGCTGGCGATAAGCCGAAGGGCATGGCTTGGAACTCGAAAAGGGAACCCTCTGCTCGAAAGCAAAGGAACCTTTGATGGGACGGACGGATAGGGACGTGAAAGAACGCGTCCTGAAGGTCCAGAGAGCAGAACCACATGCCGTGTTCCAAGGATGGTATTATCTGAGCCAGAGTGACCATCCTGAAGGTTCGAGACCTTAGGAACTTGTTTAGGTTGTGTAGGTCGAGAATGGGGCACCAGCCCCCCGTCCGTTTCGGAACCAGGAAGTACCTGGACACGAACCCCAGGTTTGAGGGAGGGTCCGCCACCTCTCTTATCACCTCCTTCTCGAGGAGGAGAGCGATGTCGGCTCGGCGAGCTGACAGCGAGGCTTCTGACCCTGAGGCCCCCCCCCGAGGTGCGACGGCTCTGAAGGGTGGGGCCTGCTCAAACTCCAGAGGCAGGCCCTTTCCTACCACCTTCAACACCCACCTGTCTGTGGTAATAGCAGACAAGGCGGAAAGGAAGTACTGGAGCCGTCCCCCCATGGGGGGAACCTGGGGTGAGGTGACGAGGTTGGGGGTGACACCCCTCAACCCGTCACTGTGCAGGCTTGGAGGAGGGACCGGCCGAGGGACCACCCGGGCCTTTACCTCCCTGCTTCCTGGAGGAGGAAGCCGCAGGCTTGGGTTTGGGACGCCAAGCACGAGCCTACTGGCCCTGGTGTTGCTGGGCCGGGCGTGCTGGGGGCGCAGACGGATGAAAGGGCTTGGGTTGAGGTCTGCGGCCCTTGTCCCTCTGAGTGGATGAGACCGAGTCCAAGGTGGCATTGGACTTTTCGATCCTCTGGAGGTGGCCTTCCACTCCAGGGCCGAAGAGGTCGGTCCCCAGGAAGGGGACATCCACCAATTTGTGCTGGGTATCCGCTGTGAAGGTGGATATCCTCAGCCATGCCCGACGACGCATAGCCACTGCAGCCGCTACTGACCTGGCGCATGAATCACCGATGTCCAAAGCAGTCTGAAGTTGCTGCTTGGCCCCTGCCCATGTCCCGCACCTGCTTAACCGTGGTCTGCAGGTCAGCCGGGAGATGAGGAACCACCTCGTCCAGGGAGCCCAACAGGGCGCGAGAAAAATGTGCCATCAGTACGGCCGAGCTGGCGCTAACGAAGGCCAAGGGAGGGCCTTGGCGTAGACTTTCGCCCGGCATAGTCCAATTCTTGGACTCCTTGTCGGGAGGTTTGTCCACGTCCCTAGCGTTTCCGGCACTCCGGAAAACGCTGTCGGTAACTAACCCCTCGGCCGAGGAATGTTCCGAGAAACCGGACAGGGAACCGGTAGGGACCGCATACTTCCTGGCCATCCTGGCCGAAGGCGCAGGGCAAGAAGCAGGGCGCTGCCAGAGCTCCAAGGCCATGCCCACAATGGCCTCAGCCACAGGGAAGGCCTCCGTAGGGGAATCCCCTCGGTCCAATATCTCCGTGAGGGGATACTTGCCGCTTGACACGGGCTCGAGCTGCATCCCGTGGATTCCAGATGAGTCTGAGCAACCCCAGGAAGGACGTAGGGCTGTCATCCAGCCGACTGACCTTCAGAGGACTCCAAGTCCACTCGCTTGGAGAAAAGGAGGAATTGTCGCCGGACTCAGAAGAGTCCGCAAAGAGCTGCTTGGGCCGAGCCACCCTCCACCTGCCGAGGGCGATCGGGAGTGAGGGTGACCGACAGCCTATGGGGCAGACCCTGAGCCGACCGAGAATTCTTGGTCGGAGCCCCAAACCGTGGCTGTGGAGGCGGAGGTTCCACCGGAATCAGTGGGGCAGCTGGTTTTGGCCGAACAACCGGCCTGATAACAGGCTCCTCGGGTAAAACAGGGGGTTGTTTCGGCCGCACCGGTGACAGCCACTTAATGGCCGGGGAAGGCGACGGCGTTGGCTTGTTCCCGGTCAGAAGGAGCTGTTGCCACATGTGATTCTCGAATCGTCGACGCAAGTTGCGTCGAAGCCTCCCCTCATCCGAGGAGGAGGAAGAGGACGAGCGGCGGCGTGCCATCAGCGTGCCGGAGACCGAGACCACCTGCGATGGCGGGATCGGCTGGACCGCCAAGAAGTCCAAGACTGAGAACCTCGGCTTTCTGAGGATGGTGCGGAGAGGGACGGTGGAACCGCCCTCCTCGGCTCACAGGGAACACCCAAGGGCCCGGAACCGAGGCACTGGCAAGCCCACGGATCTTCAACTCCCACCGGGGAACCGGGAGAGGGATTGCCATTACGACAACCCGTCCAACGGTCGAGAAAGATCTCACCGCGCTTGACGTGGAGTCTCGTCAACTGACCTGACGGGGACACCGTGAGACCAGTGGCTGAAGCCGAACGATCGACCAAAGTCGATGGTCGACGACTCGGGGAGAGGGACCTTTCCTGCTCCCAAGAGCGTCGACGAAGAGACTTACCCTTGTCTTTCTTCTTGGACCGAGAGGAAGGTCCAGCAGACGTTGGTCCCTCTCCCCTAGTGGAGAGGGACAGACAAAGCTCCTTAAAGGAAGCTATGTAAGAGGAACCCAGGGAGAGCGGAATAAATGCCGCGGTCGAGGAAGATGCAGCCCGTGCCGCCTCCTCTTCGAGGGCGATCATCTGCTCTAGCTGATCCGCCGAGCCCGCCGCCGAGACCGCCGACCGGGCCTTTGACTTTACCGGAGGAAAATGTTTTCAGGGCGCCTTAGTAAACGGGCGGCACGGGTTCTTCGAGGACGAGGCTGAGAAGGAAGAGCACAGGTCGCGGCCTGGGGGTCGTGCTCAAGGCCCAAACAGTACACACGCGGGCGCGGATCCGTCCCGAGACATCTTCTGCCCGCAAGGGCACTGCCGAAAACCGGGAGTCGATTTGTCCATCGCAGCCACGAGGGATAGAAGACCGAAGTCTTTTTTAAGCCTTTTGCAGAGCTGTAAACAAGAAATCAGTTCTGGGTCACTGTGTACTGTTTTGCTGCACCTGTAAAGAACGAAACTGACAACATTCTGTAAACTTAGAAAAACATTCTATGATAAGCAGACTCTCTTAATGAGTTCCTAGACAAAGACTTGAAAAAAGAACAGCAATATTTTTGCTAGAAAGAAGGGGAGTGAGAGACTGAAACTTGGCATTAAGAGAGACTCTCAGAAGAAAGACTTAGTTTTCTCTGTTTGTACCGTCTTTGTAAATAGTTATAGGGGCTGTGTAAGCTTGTATGTCTGTATGCCTGTTGGTCCTTTTTTGTGCATAAGCACTAAATACATTTTTGATGATTTACTTCTATTTGGATTGGACCTGATCTTCCCTGCTATCAGGCTTAGAGTGCTGGTTTCTTGGACTACGTTTGTTTGAGGGCTGGCTGCCCTAACCTTTCAGCACCTCCCTTTGTCTTTTCGCTGATTGCAGCACACCAGTGTTTTGCTGGGTTTGTAAATAGTTATACTAAATAATTTTTATTTTGCTGTTTAGAAAACAGTTTGCGAATTTTGAAACTGCTCCTGGTCTTCCTGTGCCTCGACGACAAGGGACAACACATCTCTCCAGAAAATTCCAGTCCCTGGATCTAGCGAGCAGATATTGGCCAGTTTTGCATTGAGTGGGGACGCAAAAAAAGGTCCAACTCTGGATAACCCCGTTTGTCGAACAGATCTTCAGCTACAGATGAGAGAAGCACCCATTCGTGCATGATGGACTGAGTCCTGCTGAGACTGTCCGCCAGGGTGTTTGACACCTGGCACGTGGACCACAGAGAGTGTCGGACTATGCTCCAGTGCCCAATATCACACTCTCATGGCCTCCCTGCAAAGGGTTTACAAGAGTCCCGCCCTGCTTTTTGATGTAGTAGATGACACTGATTCTTCGACTGCACTAACAGTTGGGGGATGAGCAAGATGCTCCTGAAATGCCTGCATGGCATAGAACACCACTCTAATCTCCAGGACATTGATATGCAGGGTGGCTTCCCACTGGGACCAGGAGCCCTGGATTTGGAAGGGACCCAGATGTGCTCCCCAGCCTCGACCCGAAGCATCCGTGGTTAAAATCTGATGCGGGGAAGAATTCTGGAAGGGAACCCCTTGAAGCTTCAAGGGGTCCATCCACCACTGCAGTACCTTTCGTACTGGAGAGGAGACCAGAACTAGTTGTTCTAGCTTGTCCATGCACTGGTCCCATTGTAGCCTGAGGGTCCACTGAAGGGTGCGCATATGAAGCCTGGCCAGCGGAACGAAGGGGTTGGCCGCTGCCATTAGGCCCAGCAGTTTGAGATGCACCCTAGCAGGAATGTATGGACTCTGAGCAAAGTAAGACCAAGGGAGGGATAGTGAGGCTTAATAAAGGGAGGAGGGAGGGTGGGCAGAGGGTGACTGTGAAAAGGCAGAGATACTAAACAAATATTTTGCTCAGCATTTACAAAGGAAGAGGGGAGGTACCTAAAACAAACAGTAGAAACACTCTGGATACAGAAGTTGATACCAGCCCATTTACAGAAGAAAGGGTTCTGAAAGAACTCTAAAACTGAAGGTGGACAAAGCAATGGGGCCTGATGGATTCATCCCAGAATTCTAAAAGAACTAAGGGTAGAACTAGTGACACCACTGACTACCCTCTTTAACAAATCATGGAGGATGGGGTGGTACCCGAGGACTGGAGGAGGGCAGATGTGATTCCCTTCACAAAAGTGGGAGCAAGGCAGAAGCAGGAAACTACAGACCTGTTAGTTTAACCTCAGTGGTAGGGAAATGATGGAATCACTTCTGAAGGAAAGAATTGTTGAGTATCTAGAGGCCAGAGGGCACAGGACCCAAGGCAGCATGGATTCAATGGGAAGGTCATGCCAGACAAATCTGATAGATTCTTTGACTGGGTGACCAAAGTAGTTGATCAGGGAGGGGCTGTGGACATGGCCTACCTAGACTTTAGCAAGGCATTTGACACAGTCCCACACAAAGATTAATATACAAGTTAGCCAGCCTGGGAGTGGGTCCCAAGATGACAGCCTGGGAAAGAATTGGCTGGAGAATAGGACACAGAGAGTAATAGTAAACAGAGTCCACTCTGGAAAAAAGGGGTTAGTAGTAGGGTACCGCAGAGTTCAGTATTAGGACGGTCCTCTTCAATGTCTTTATAAGTGACATTGCAGAGGACTGAAGGAAAAGTGTATGTCTTTGCAGATGACACAAAGATCTGCAACAGAGTTGATGCACAAGGTGGGGTGGAAAGGATGAGAAGGGACTTGGCAAGGTTAGAGGAATGGTCAAATGTATGGCAGCTTAGATTCAATGCTAAGAAGTGAATGCACCTGGGAAACAAAAACCCAGGGAAGAGTACACAATGGGGGTGAGATACTAACAACCACAAAATGGAAAGCGACCTGGGGTAGTCATATCAGATGACCTAAAGGTGGGCAGGCAATGTGAGAGGGCAGCAAGGAGGGTTGGGGATACTGGGATGCATAGGGAGAGGCATCACCAGTAGAAAACAAGAAGTTATTATCCCTCTGTACAGACAGCTGGTGAGACCCCATCTGGAGTACTGCGCAGTTCTGGAGACCCAGTCTCCGCAAAGACATAGACAGGATGGAAGCTGTCCAGAGGAGGGCAACTAAAATGGTGCAGGGTCTGCACCGGAAGACATATGAAGAGAGACTTAAGGAGCTTAATATGTATAGCCTCGAGGAAAGGAGGGGGGGGACATGATAGAAACTTTCAAGTACCTCAAGGGAATCAACAAAGTCCAAGAGGGTAGCATCTTTCAAAAAAAGAGGTGTGCAAGAACAAGGGGGCACAATTTGAAGATAGAGGGGCGGCTCAGAGGTAATTTAAGGAAGTATTTTTCACAGAGAGGTTGTGGATGTATGGAATGGCCTTCCAGAGGAGTTGTGGAGTCAAAAACAGTGGTGGAAGTCAAGCATGCATGGGACAGTCATAAGGCAATTCTAGGGGGTGGGGGTAGGAAAAGTAGGCTGCTGGTTAACTAGGATCTGCAGCTTCTCCATCAGGTAGGGAAATGGGCAGACTGGGTGGGCCAAGCGGTCCTTATCTGCCGTCAAATTCTATGTTTCTATGTTTTAAGCAAAAAACTTTTAAATTCGGAAAATTGAAGAATTAGGAACCAGTCTTATACGCAGAGCGTTAAGGAGGGAACCTGAGCTTCCAAGCGGTAAGGAAGATCTGGCGTCATGGGGCGGAGCCGAGAGTTTTACCACCCAGGTGGGTGGGAGGAGCCAGCTTGAAGACTTTCCGGCAAGATTTAAAGTGGCAAGGATACCTGCCAGACAGTGTGGATGAACAACATATCCATGTCCCTAGAATGGGATATTTTCTGAGCATTTCTAGGACCAGGCAATGTCAATTGAGGCTTTCGCTTATTGGCAGGTGGTCTTTGAGCACTGGGATGCACCCTGTTGGGGCGGACCCTGGAGGATCCCCTGGAGGCCGTTTTTGCTTTTGAATGGTACAAGGTCCGGACCGACTGAGGGTACAACCAGAGTCCTGCAAGTCCTTCAGCATTTCTTGGGTTTGTGGACCAAGCAGCTGATCACCCTTAAAGGGAGCATTGAAGATAGATTGCTGCATGTCCTGTAAAAAATCCTGACACTCTGAGTCAGGCATGATGTCTGAGACAAACATCTGCCAAGGACGTATGGGTCGCAGTATCAATGGCATCATAGGTGGCGGCAAACAGCCACCACCATATACATCTTGGCAGTCAGATCCTCCCGAGCAGAACCTGCAGGGAAGGACTGGACTCTTGCCTGGAAGGCTTTTAGGATTTCCTCCTATTTATATTTCAGGTGGTGTCCCATGTAATTAAGTATACAGATAGACATAGTAGCCGAGGCATAAATCCTTTTCCCCATTACATCCAATTTCTTGGATTCCTTATCAGGGGGTTGAGCACTCATGTGCTGAGGTCTTGCGGACCCATCATGAGTGGCATTGATCCCCACAGAGTCCTCCTGAGGCGCAGACATAAGATAGGGGTAGTCCTCCGGGGCCTGATAAATCCCATCAGCCTTATGAGGATTGGAGGGAATTTTGAAAGGTTGCTTCCAAATAGCCTCTTCAAAGGCATCGACCAAAGTGGGGACGACCAGAGTGGGGCATTCCTGTACACCTAAATACTGTGCCAACTTCTTTCTTGAAGCATCCTGCTCAGTGCTCTAGAACCAAAATGTTTTCCGGAGGACAGGAGCCAACAATCGTCAATGGTTCAGAAAATGATGTTACGGTGGCAGTCTTCTCAGTACTTACCTTTCTGGTAGTGATCAGGGTACTGTTGGCATGTTTCTTACCAGGACCCTGTCCCATTGAAGGGGAGAGCTCACCCGCAGAGCGGTGAGACTCTGAGGATGTCGAAGACTCCCTGGGCTTGGAGCATTGCTGCTGCTCCAGAAGGGCAACCTTTTGCTCCATAAGGAACTCACGAAGCTGCTGAAGCCTTTGACATTTGATGGCCTTGTAGAATTGCTTTCAGAGGATACAATCCTAGGTGTCGTGTTCAGGACCAAGGCACCGAGCACAAACGTCATGGAGGTCCTCTGTAGCGATTCTGTGACCACAGGTACACTTTCATAATAAGGGGTCTGAAGACATCAGTAGGTGAACCCGTTTCGAATGAACATTTGGTCGGTAGAACTCTGTCTATTACTGGTAAGCAGAGCTCTGAGGGAGGACTTGTTGCATGCAGGTCGTGGTTGAAAAGAACGGAGGTGTAGCTGAGACCACCCCATTTTATACATGCCATACAGACACCACGTGGTAATGTTAGGGAGAGGTCCCAGGGTCGACTGCTGAGAAGTCATCTGGAGGAAATGCCTGCGGCTGATATCCCATATGTTATGCCCTGCTGAAAGAGATTGTCTCGAAAAAGATCTAAGGTTACAGGCGAGTAAGCCCTCATTTTTAGGGCCTGTATGTGGTGCACTATCCACATTCTAGCAGACTCCCAGCAGATCTCCATGAGGATGGGGCAAGGTGCACACACCTACTTGGCAAATAAGGACTGGAGAACCAAGGTCCCAACACCAGCATCCTGGCATGATTCAAGGCCGATGTGGTAGTGGGAATTGAATGTGTATGCCGACTTCCAGGTAGCAGCCCTGAAGGTCTCCTGGACAGGAACGCCCCTGATAGCAGCCAGTCAGGCAGTGGTACGTCTGGTAGAATGAGCCCAAAGTCCTACTGGAGGCTCCCTACTAGCCAACCTATAGCAGAGGTCGATGCAGGAGACAATCCACCTGCCAACTGTCTGCTTAGCTGCCGGTCTGCTGGGTGCAGCTCCAGCATAGATGAGAAAGAGTTGGCGAACCTCTCCCCAAACTCCAGCCATGCACTCCCGGTAGTAAGCAACTGCTTGCCTCAGATCCAAAGTTTGAAGACTGTGCTCAGCCTCCAAAGTGGGATTGGTGAGGTACACCAGGGGTTAAGCACTTGGTTAAGGTGAAACTCAGACACAACCTTCAGAAGGAACATCGGGTGGGAGCGAAGGATAGCCTTGTCCTTGTGGAACACCAGATATGAAGACTCCACCGAGAGCACCTGCAGCTCATTGATCTTTCTGGAGAGATGATGGCCACCAAGAAGGCAGTCTTCCTTGACAGGTGTGACATTTCATAGCTATGCATTAGTTCAAATGGTTTGCCCATGAGCACTGCCAGTACCAGCAAGTTCCAAGGTAGTGGTAGTTCATGAACCAGTAGAGACAGGTGGTCCAGGCTCTTAAAAGAAACACCTGACCATTTTCTCCTGCACCACCGTCAGCATACCAACCCGCACCTGGTATGCAGGAATGGCTGCTAGGTGCACCTTGAGGGTCGTCGACCTCAGGCCTGATTGGGAGAGGGACCACAGATACCCAAGAATACTAGCCAAGGGGCAGGCTAGGGTGTCCACCTCCCTGCCCTGGCACCAAATGGAAAACTGTTTCCATCTGAAAGCATAGCACTGTCAGGTCAACACTTTCCTGGAGACCTCCACAACCTGGAGAACATCTTTGGAGTGAGCCAAAGCCTGGAACTCTAGCTGATCAGGAACCAGTCAGGCACAAGGACTGAAGGTACGTGTGTAGGACCTTCTCCTTGTGACAAGAGAACAGGTCGAGGCATAGGGCAATCACCACAAAGACCTGCTGCTCAGGCTGAGGAGAATCAGGTACCAAAGCTGGTGTGGCCAGTCCAGAGCTACCAGGATCATCCATGTCTTGTCCCTCCTCGCCTTGACCAACACTTTGTGGATCAGTGGAAAGGGAGGGAAGGCACAGAGGAGGTCTGGGGTCCAGGGTTTTGAAAAGGCATCCACCACTAATGTCACACTGAGGAGAGCCGGCACAGAACAGCCCCAGCTTGGCATTCTCCCAGGAGGCGAACAGGTCGACCAAAAGAGTGCCCCACTGTGAGAACAGATCGTTCACCAACTCCTGATGCAGGGACCACTCATGAGATACTTCGCCCACCCAGCTGAGGGCATTCATTAGCTGCTTGGAAGATCCTGCAACATGAATCGCCAGGAGATCAGCATCCAAGCTGCGCACAAGTGTCAAGGTGCAGAGGGCCTCCCAACACAAATAAAAGGAGTGCATACTGCCCTGGTTGTTCAGGTAGTACATGGTCATAGTAGTACCCATCTGGACCTGCATAATCTGACCCTGGACAAATGGAGCGAATTCCATTAGAGCAAGGCGCACTGCACAGAGCTCCTGCAGGATGATGTAGTAATGGGACTCCCTGGGGGCCCAAAATCTGTGGGCTCTGTAGTCTCCCAGGTGCACTCCCCATCCCACCAGAGATGCGTTGGTTATCAAGGTGACAGTCGGCTCTGGGCGCACAAATGGGACGCCTTCCTCCAGATGTTCCAGGGTGAGCCACCACTAGATGGCATCTCACAATGGCTGGGTCACTGTGGCTGGCTGTTCCAGATGACCAAGCATTGAGACCACTGGCGGGTCAGCTCCCACTGCAAGTAGCACATGCACCAGCAGACCCATCTGACCATGCTGGTGCAGGATGCCATGTACCCCAGCAGCAGCAGAAGTCCCAGGAAGCGTGCGAGAACCCAACCTGAAATGATCGCGCAAAGGAGATAAGATCATATGTTGGTCAACAGAGAATCAGACCTTGGGCCTGGAGGGAGTCTAGCTCTACTCCAATAACTGGAACACCTGCGAGGGGTTGAGTCCAGAATTGCCCAGGTTGCCCAGAAGGTCTAAGTTACTGCAGGTCTGGAGGGCCAGGTTCCTGGACCACTCCACCGCCTCCCTGGACAGCCAGGTTATCAGCTAGTCGCCCGCGTATGGTTAGAATCTGACACTCAGTGCCTCAGGAATGCCGGCACCACTGCAATGCACTTCGTGAAGACCTTGGAACTTGTAGAGAACCACCTCTGCATGGAACCGGAGGCACCACCCGGTGGGGTTGGGGTGGGGGGTGCATGGACTGAAATATGGAAGAAGGTGTCCTGGAAGCCCAGAGAGCAGAACCACATGCCCTTCTCCAGGAATGGAATGATTTGGCTCAGTGTGGTCATCAGGAACTTGTGCTTCCTCAAGAACTGACTGAGATCGTGAAGTTGCAATAATTGGTGCCAACCCCCCCATTTTGGAAGCAGGAAGTACCTGGACACGAAGCCCCAGCCAGCCGTAACGTCCAGGACATGGGCTACGGCTTCTTTCTCTAGAAGCTGAGCAATGTCCTCCCTGAGGCCAGACAGCGTGTCCTGTGACACCATGGACTCCCTTGGTGTGTGGGGTTGGTATGGCAGGAGAGCCTCGAAGTGGAGGGGAAACCCACTGCCCACTTCTACCACCCATCTGTCCGAGGTGATGACGGACCAGTTGTGCCCAAAATGGTGAAGCTGACCCTCCACAGGGAGCTGAGGCAGGGACTGGACAGGTGGGAAGTTGACACCTCCAACCCGTCACTAGGCAGCCTTGGAGAGGGCACTGGCACCAGCTGCCAAAGTGGAACCACCATCCATACACCCCTGGGCTTCCTAGAGCTCTGCCAGCGAACGTGGGTCTCAGGTCGCCTAACATGCGACTGCCCCTGCTGTGGCTGCTGTTGTGAATTAAAGGGCAGAATATGAAAGGGCTTCTTTTATGGCCACTGCCCTTTCTGTGACAACAACACAGAATAGAGGATGGCACTGGACTTTTCAATCCTGGTAAGATGCCCATCCGCCCCTGTGCAGAAAAGATTGATGCCCAAGAATGGGATACTGGCCAATTTGTGCTGGGTGTCCACTGTGAAGGGGGAAATATGCAGCCAGGCCCCTCGATGTATCATGCCAGCCACTGCAATGGACCGGGCGTACAAGTCACAGATGTCCAAGGTCATCTGGAGTTAGTGTTCCACCAGTTTCTGATAACCTGAAAGTACAATTACGTAAGAACTTACCGTAACAGTATCTTCGAGAGAGGCTCTTGCAGTAGGTAATTACATATAGGACTGAAGCCGGCAGGAGTCAGGAGAGTTCCTCTCGTGGAAGACTCTCTTCCTAGTGGCCATTACTTCAGCTTGAAGGATTTCCGAGCTTCAGGCCTTGATGTGTAAAATCACATATTTGGTTTTCCACAAGGAAAAAGTGGCTCTGCACAATAATCCTAAGTTTCTCCATAAGGTAGTGGCAGAATCTACGCTGGATCAATTCACTGAGCTACCTGCCTTTTTTAAGCAACACTCCAATCAAGTGGAGTTCCTCTTGCATACTTTGGATGTTCACAGAATACTGAGATACTACACCACTCGGACTAAGCACCTCAGGAAGTCTGATCAGCTTTTTGTCTCTTTTGCTCACAAAAGGGAAGGCAATGCTGTTTCTAAGCAATGCTTGTCGAAATGGTTGGCTCATTATATCACTTTCTGTTACAAAAAGTACAACAAGACTCTGCTGGGTCAGGTAAGAGGTCACTCCACCAGAGGAGTAGCCGCCTCTGCAGCTTGTTTCAAGAATGTATCAGCAGCAGATATCTGCGCAGCCGCAACTTGGACTTCCGTCCACACCTTTACAAAACACTACAGTTTGGACATTGCCTGTCGTTGTAGAGCAGGCTTCGGGTTGGCTGTTTTGCAAGGTCTTCTTTCCTAAGACCCTTACAGCCGGAGGTCTATTGGTTGGTAGTTTTCCCTCCTCCTGAGTGCTTTTAGTTGTTCTAGACTGCTTGGGACTCAATTACCTACAGCAAGAGCCCTCTCGAAGTAATACAGTACAGTTACGTAAGAACTTGCCGCAACAGTAGATCTTAGAGAGAGACTCTTGTAATAGGTAATGCCTTCCCGCCCTCCATCCCCCTTAGCTTTTTCAGCTCCTTTTCCAGGAAGGGAAATATCCGCTTCTCTCTCGTCTTGCCTTTTTGGGCCTTGGCGGGAAAGAACTGGAAGGCGGGCATGGGGTACAGCCCCTTTATACTGACGTCGCCTGACGCCGGTCACCTGACATGGGGACGGTCCCCCGCCAGAGACTGCTAGACAGAAATTTTCCATGGGTCCTGATGCCTGCCAGCTTCATTTCTATATGTAATTACCTACTGCAAGAGCCGTCTCGAAGTAAGATCTGCCGACTGCAAATCCGTAGAGGGAGGACATGGTCAAGGACACCCGTCAAAGAGTGACTGAAGCTGGCAATCATCAAGGTCCAACTCACCTGACAAAGACTCAGGGAGGTTGCAGTGTACACTTTCTTCACTGAATGGTTCAGCTTTTTGGACTCCTTGTGGAGGGTTTGTTCACATCCCTGACACTGCCGGTCTTTCAGAAAATGGAGTCTGCCACCAGTCCCTCAGGCAAGGGGTGGTCCAAGAAAGTGGACAAGGAACCAGTAGGGAATGCATATTTGCAGACCATGTGGGCCGAGGGCACCACGCATCAGGCCAGATGCTGTCAGAGCTCCAGCGCAGGTCCCAGGATGGCCTCAGTGACCCCTGGGGAATCATCTTTGTCCAATATTTCCGTGAGAGGCTACTTAGCCCGCTTCTGGACCAGATGTAAGGGGATCTCCATAGCTTCGGAGATCAATCAGAGCATAGCCCCAAAGGACACTGGCTCATGGTCGGTGGTCAACACTTCAGCCAATTCACGGTTGAAGTCAAGGGTACTCAAGAACTGCATGGAGGACCCTTCGGAGTCCAAAGACTCCTCAAAGACTGCCCTCAGCCACCTTTTGCCATGCACCACCCTGGAGCCGTCAGAGTGGGCAATCTCCACCGACTACTGGCCTGGCAAGCACGTGGCCGTATGGCAAGCCATGGTAGTGGCTCCCTGCAATGGCCGCTGGGGCGGCGTTTCCACACTGATTGGGGGAGAGGCCGGCGCTGGAGGCGCTGGTCTCTGCAGTACCAGGGTGGGCTGGACTGGAGGTGACCAGGGAAGCCCCAGGGTCAGGGGCCTACCCTGCTCAAGAACCCACTGCTGCCACATCAGCTCCTCATTGTGCCGACACGGTCAGTGACACAGCCTCTCCTCATCAAAAGATAAAGAGCAGAAGGGACGAAGACAGAGATTGGGAGTATGAGGAATCCCTCAACTGTTATCTCGACCAAGACTGGGATATCTTCATAGATGATTTGATTGTCAATGGTGAGGACAGGCAGGTGGATGGGCTGTGTAAACAACAAGACTGGCTCCTGCCGCAGGACCCCAGATGGAGGCAGCTCCTGAAAGGAGACAGCCGGGTCATAGAAACATAGACTTTGACGGCAGATAAGGACCGCTAGGCCCATCTAGTCTGCCCATTTCCTTACCTACAGGATAGGTCGCAGATCCTAGTTAACCAACAGCCTATATCTTCCTGCCCCCCACAAGAATTGGCTTATGTCTGTCCCATGCATTCTTGAATTCTCCCACAGTTTTAGACCCCACAACTTCCTCAGGAAGGCTGTTCCATGCATCCACTACCCTCTCTGAGTAATACTTCCTCACATTGCCCCTGAACCGCCTCCTTCTATCTTTAAATTGTGTCCCTTGTTCTTGCAAGTCTCTTTTTCTGAAAGATGCTACCCTCTTGGACTTTGTTGATTCCCTATAGGTACTTGAAAGTTTCTATCATGTCCCCCCTCTCCCTTCTTTCCTCAAGGGTATACATATTAAGCTCCTTTAGTCTCTCTTCATACGGCTTCTCTTGCAGACCCTGCACCATTTTAGTTGCCCTCCTCTGACTGCCTCTATCCTGTCTATGTCCTTGCGGAGATGGGGTCTCCAGAACTGGACACAGTATTCCAGATGGGGTCTCACCAACTGTCTGTACAGAGGGATAACAACTTCCTGTTTTCTGCTGCTGATGCCCTCCCTATACATCCCAGTATACCCCGCCCTCCCTACTGCCTTCTCACATTGCTTGCTACAACCTTAAGGTCATCTGATATGATTACCCCCAGGTCCCTTTCCTGTTTTGTTGTTGTTACTACCTCCCCACCCATTGTGTATTCTTCCCCTGGGTTCTTGTTTCCCAGGTGCATTATTTTGCACTTTTTTGCATTGAATCCTAGCTGCCATACGTCTGACCATTCCTCCAACCTTGCCAAGTCTCTTTTCATCCTTTCCACGCCTCCTTGTGTATCAACCCTGTTGCAGATCTTTGTGTCATCCGCAGAAAGGCATACTTTTCCTTCCAGTCCCTCTGCAATGTCACTGATGAAGACATTAAAAAGGAATGGACCCAATACTGAACCCTGCGGTACCCCACTGGTAACCGCCCTTTCTTCAGAGTGGACTCCATTTACAATTACCTTCTGTGTCCTGTTGTCCAGCCAATGTTTCACCCAGGCTACCACCCTGGGACCCACTCCCAGGCTGGTTAATTTGACTAATAATCTTTTGTGTGGGACTGTGTCAAATGCCTTGCTAAAGTCTAGGTAGGCCATGTCCACAGCCCCTCCCTGGTCTACTACTTTGGTCACCCAGTCAAAGAAATCTATTAGATTGCCTGACATGACCATCCTCGCTTGAACCCATGCTGCCTTGGATCCTGTGCTCCACTGACCTCTAGGTACTCAACTATTCTTTCCTTCAGAAGTGACCCATCACTTTCCCTACCACAGAGGTCAGACTGACAGGTCTGTAGTTTCCTGCCTCTGTCTTGGTCCCACTTTTGTGAAGGGAATCACATCCACCTTCCTCCAGTCCTCGGGTACCACACCATCCTCCCATGATTTATTAAAAGAGTAGCCAGTGGTTTCACTAGTTCCTTCCTTAATTCTTTAGAATTCTGGGTGAATTCCATCAGGACCCATTGCTTTGTCCACCTTCAGTTTTAGGAGTTCTTGCAGAACCCTTTCTTCTGTGAAAGGACTGGATCAATTTCTATCAAGAGTGCTTCTGTTAATTGGATTAGGCACTTCCTCCTCTTTGTGAATACTGAGCAGAAATATTCGCTCAGTATTCCTGCTTTTTCACTGTCCCCTCTGCCCACCCACCGCTCATTCTATTCAGCCTCACTATCCCTCCCTTTGTCTTTCTACACTCGCTGATGTACCTATAAAAGGTTTTATCCCCCTTCTTAACTGAGTTGGCTATCTTTTCCTCAGTTTGGGCCTTTGCTATTCTGACTTCCCTCCCTGCTTCTTTCTGCCTTAACTGGTACAGCTCTCTGTCCTGCTCCTTCTGTGTTTCCTTATACTTCCGGAATGCTATATGTTTCTTCCTGACTTTCACAGCCACCTCTCTTTCAGCTGACTACTCCCAAGTCTCCTGGAGATCGAGTCATCGTTGACCCCTTCAGACAACAAGTCAACCAGGTCGAGGCCTGGTCAGCCTTTGTCACAGCCAACAAGCCCAATGGAGTTACCATGGAGCTAGCAGCCTGGCCCTCGACCAAAACAAGCTCAGCCAAAACAGAGTGCTCGACAGTTATCAAGCAGTGAGGGGATCACGGGAGCAGGAAGAGCATGCATTCCTGGTCCCACGAATGACGGTGTGATTTTTCAGATTTATTCTTCTCACTATAGGAAGGGCCCTCCCTGACTGACTGGAGGAATCTGAACATTTCCCAGAACACCCCTTTGAAGGACACCACAACACTGGCCCCAGCAGGAGCAGTGCTGATGCAGACGGGGCTCCCGCCACAGCTTGACCCGCCTGCCTTACAGGCATCTTTTGAATGGACTGGGGGGTCTCGTTCATCCGGCCAATCGAGAAGGAGACGCATGTAGTCATCCTCTAATGATGAAGTCAAAAGCATTTGGAAAAGGCCACAGGGCTCAACGTTGTGGTTTGCCCTGAGGCAGCAGATGCACTGTGTGTGTGTGGGTCTGTCTTGGACATCTCTGGTTGCACTGAATGCAACACTGAAATCCTGAACTGGACTTCCTCTTGATCTACAGTAGCATGAGGCAGAAACCAAGAAACAAAGAATATTTGAAGATGAAATGCCGATGGTACATTTATGAGCACATGCCTACACCCCGCATGGAGCTGGGAAGGAGGAGACCCAATTCTCCTAACAGAAAGAAGATCTGATGTCACAGAGTGGAGCTGAGGAGTATACCACTGGGTGGGAGAAGCTTAGCTTGAAAATGTTTCACCTAACCGTAAAGGGAAAGGAAGATTGCCAGAGTATGGCTAGTGCACCATATCCACGCTCCTTATAAACTGACGTCCTTATTCCCATAGCTTTCACAGCTACAGAAGCATGTAACCAGAAAGAAGTAAAGCTGCTTACCGTTCTCTGTTCATCTCCCTCCCTAACACGGAATGTATGTTCAAAGACTGTGTACATAATTCGGCCGATACCAAAGGACGGTTCAATCACATTCGGGACGATTTCTTCAACTAAAAAAAACAAAACAAAAGAAGGTTCATCAGCTTAGAAGCAAAGATGCAACCAAAGAGAACACCACATCAAACAGTGACGATAGGCATTATCTCACAGGTGCAGTCAATGTAAACTGACACAGTAGCTTAACACACACTCACTCACTCTGCAGGATAGCTGGCCGATGGTTGTGGGCAGAAATGCAGATTTTTGGCTCCAAACTGGCATGCTGTAGAGCTTATGCTTGAACTCATGGGGGGAGAGGACAATCACAGAGAGGTGTAGTGTGTGCTACAGAGGCAGATGCTCACCCTGCCCTCATACTAGATTATATACTATATGCAGCCCCAGTGGTCTCTCAGACGAGAAAGGCATTCAAAAATGGGGCAGGGAGGAAGGGAAGAGGAGGGGAACACTACAAAGTATATGTGTTGATCTTACTGTCTTCAGAAACTCCAGGTCTGAATCCTAGTATTTCTAGTCAAGATCAGGACTTAAAGCTGTGATATGGTAGTGATGATTAAAATTTCAATGCACAAGGTCGAAGGGTTATCAGGAGGACACTGTACCACATGGAAAACTCATGGACAAAAGTACAACAATATAGAGTTGTTATAGTGCAATGTGCGTAGCAAACTGACTAACAGGAAGCAGTTGGTGGTGACAGATGGCACCCATCCAGAGTGGAGGGATGTTGAGGGCGAAGTACCTCAAGGATCTGTTATGTATCTTTTGCCCATTAACATACTGTATTTACCAATGGCCTGGATGAGGACAATCAGTTTGCTGATGACATTAAATTGGCAAAAAGAGTGGACATATAAAAGAGGGGATGCACTACAGGGGGCCCTGCACAGACTGGAGGGGGGCATAGGCTGAGAAATGGGTCTTAGATGTAATGTGGGGAAGTGAAAGGTAGTATGCTGTGGGATGAGAAATCTGGGTTGCGCATACATTCTCTGCAGTGCAAAGCTGAAAGCACAACACATAAAAAGGATCAAGGGGTAACTGAGGGCAGTAAGCTGAAGCAAGGCAGGGAATGTATCAGCAGTCATGAGAGCAAATGCAATGTTGGGATTCATGCATGTGTGTGTTGGGGGGGGGGGTTAAGCAGAAATCATGGGAGGAGATCCTATCTCTGTATAAACCATCAGATGTTAGATGGCATCTGTACTACTAAATTCAGTTTTAGTTACAGCAGTAGAAAAAGGACATTTAAGAATTCAAGAGGGCCCAGCACAGGGCCATCAAGCTGACAAGCAGCTTAGATGGCAGTAGCTATGAGAAGAGGCTGCCCCGAGAAGCTTACGCTGTTGTTCTACAGCTCAACTAGCCTCCCACTGGGGAATAAATCCTTCAGTAGGCATGCTGATGTCAGGACACCTTGTTCAAGCTCAACACTTAAGAGCCTAGAGTCATAAGAAAGCCAGCATCAGATGGGCCTTCAGGGAGTGTAAGCCAGCGACAGGAGCTAGTGACACAGCAGTAATGACACTTGATAGAGGCAGTATCCTCAGAGTGCATCAGGTATGGGGTCAGGCATTGGGACAGAGAAGCTTGGGTCTCATCCCCACTGTACAGGAAAATGAATAAACCAAATATTAACCAAAAAAAAAAGAAACACACACTTAAAGGATAGCAACGTTACTGTTAAAAGATATTATTCTCCAGGCAGAATAAGTGTCACAGTTTTTTTCTTCTGCTCCCTCTCCCCTGAAAAATCTATGGCTGAGGCACTATGTGCTGTCAATCATCATAAATGTGTGACATATCCACATAGTGAATACAGCTTCTCCAGGTGGCATTTAACTTCAGAAAAGGAGAGTTAAAAAGCTCCTGGAACTGACCTATAAAAGGGACTTTATGGACTAAACAATTGCAGTGCTTTCATCTAGTGATGACATATCCTCGTTTTTTTTTTTTTTCTTGCCCCCTTTTTCTTTTTTCACAAAAGAGTCAAGTTGTATCTTTCTATTGGTTTCAACATGTGTAACCTATCTGATGTAATGACATGCTGCTGTAATGTTGCCATCTTTCTTTTTTAATAAACTTTACAAGTTATGAAAAAAAAGCTGCTGGAGTATCCATTTTTATTGTGGATTCACCCAAATACCAAACTAACAACAAAGAAATTGTTTTAAAAATTGTTCTGTGACCTACAAATATTGTAGTAGAGAATCCAAGGATATCAGGGATTCACAGCTGCTTAAAATGGTATGATGAAAGCTTTTGCCAGCCAACATGAACTGCTGCTGTAACCAGTTTAATCACTACTGCCATTACTGGACTTTAAGACAAATTAATATTAATAAGCATTTTAAGGCTTCTCGCTAGCTACTAGATCATTCATTATTACAAACATATGAAACGCCAGCAGAAACTGGCGTCACGGTCTATTTTTTTTTTTTTTTTATTTAATCATTTGTTAACCGGTTAAGGACACAGGACCAAAAATACAGGTTACTCACCTGTAACAGGAGTTCTAGGAGTGGTATATGTTGTTCATTCACACTGTCTGGCAGGTTCCTTGCCACTTTAAATCTTGCCGGAAAAGTCTTCAAGCTAGCTCCTCCCACCCCACCGGGTGGTAAAACCTCGGTTCCGCCCCATGATGCCAGATCTGCCCACTGGAAACCAGGTTGGCGTCGAAGCAGGGGAGGTCGGGTGGGTCATGTGGATGAACAACATATACCACTCCTAGAACTCCCGTTACAGGTGAGTAACCTGTATTTCTAGGGATGTGGATATTTTGTTCAATCCACACTGTCTGGCAGACTCCTAGCAGTTCTCCGGGAGAAGGGAGGCAAGGCGCGCACCCCCTTCTTAGGGAATAAGGACTGGAGAACCGAGGTCCCAAAACCAGCATCCCAGCGTGACTCAATGTCAATGTGGTAATGGGAAATAAAGGTGTGGGAAGACTTCCAGGTAGCAGCCCTGCAGATTTCCTGGATAGGGACGTCCCTAAAAGTAGCCACGAAGCAGCGTTATGGCAGGTAGAATGAGCTCTTATCCCTTTGAGAGGCTCCATGCCGGCCAACCTATAGCAGAGATCTATGCAGGAGGTGACCCACCTGCTTATCGTTCGCTTGGCTGCAGGTCTGCCAGGTGCGGCTTCAACGTAGGTGACAAACAGCTGGCGAACCTCTCCCCGAACTTCAGCTGTCCGCTCCTTATAATAAGCAAGCACTCTTCTAGGGTCCAGAGTATGGAGCCTATATCCAGCCTCCGAGGTGTGACTGGGGTAGAACACCGGCAGAGTCAACACCTGGTTATGGTGAAACTCCGACACCACCTTCGGTAGGAATTTTGGGTGGGGGCGCAGGACAACCTTGTCCCTGTGGAAGACCAGATAAGGAGACTCGATGGAAAGTGCCTGGAGCTCTCCCATCCTTCTGGCTGACGTTGTAGCCATCAAGAAGGCAGTCTTCCACGACAGGTGGGAGATGTCGCACCTGTGCATCGGATTGAATGGCTTGCCCATGAGCATAGCCAATACCAGCAGTAGATCCCATGGAGGTGGAGGTTCACACACTGGAGGATATGTGATCAAGGCCTTTGGAAAAGCACCGACCGCCTTCTCTGCGCCACCGACTGCTTTCTGGCCCGCCCGGTAAAGCGGGAATGGCTGCCGGTGCACCTTAAAGAATTAGATGGGCGAAGCTAGCTGAGAAAAGGACCACAGGTAGTCCAAAATGCTAGCCAATGGACAGGAAGAAGGGTCCAACCCCTTGTCCTGACACCAAATGGAGAATCTCTTCCATTTAAAGGCATAGCATTTTCTGGTCAACTCCTTATGGGACGCCTCAACGACGTTGAGGACCTCGTCTGAAAGACCCAAGGCCTGGAACTCTACCTGCTCAGGAAACAGTCCATCAGGTGCAGGGATTGAAGGTCCAGATGGAGAACCTTCCCCTTGTTAACTGAGATCAGGTCCGGGCGGGCTGGAAGCCACCTCGGGAGCCTGGAGCTGAGGCTGAGGAGATCTGGGTACCAGAACTGGCGGGGCCAGTCTGGGGCTACCAGAATCACCTGTGCTTTGTCCCTCTTCGCCTTGAGAAACGCCTTGTGGATCGAGGGAAGGCGTAGAGGAGGCCCGGGGTCCACGGCCTTGAGAAGGCATCCCCCTGCAGCGAGCCCCGCTGAGGGGGGCCGGCATGAAACAGTCTCAGCTTCGCATTCTCCCTGAAGGTGAACAGGTCCACCTGAAGGGTGCCCCAATGGGAGAACAGATCTTGTACTACCTCCGGCAGGAGAGACCACTCATGAGATGCAGCGCCTATCTGGCTGAGGGCATCGGCCAGACTGTTGGAGGCTCCTGCCACATGGATGGCTAGGAGATCCGCCTCCAGGCTGATCACGAGAGACCAAGTGCGGAGAGCCTCCTTGCACAGAGGCAAGAAGTGCATCCCGCCCTGTTGGTTGAAGTAGTACATGGTCGTGGTGTTGTCCGTCTGGACCTGAACCACTTGACCCCGTACAAATGGAGCGAAGGCAGTGAGGGCTAGATGCACTGCTCGGAGCTCCAGCAGGTTGATGCGGCATCGAGACTCCTGAGGGGACCAGAGGCCGTGGGCCCTGAGCTCCCCCAGATGGGCACCCCAACCCATCAGAGAGGCGTCAGTCATCAGAGTGACCGTCGGCTCGGGGCAGACAAATGGGATACCTTCCTGCAGATGAGCTGGAACGAGCAACCACTGTAGGCCGTCCCACATCTCCTGGGTCACCGTCACTGGCTGGTCCAAAGGACTGGAGCGCTGTGACCACTGGCGGGCCAGCCCCCACTGCAGGGGACGCATATGTCAGCGGGCCCAACGGACCACGCTGGGGCAGGCCGCCATGAGGCCCAGAAGGCACAGGAAGTCCCAAGCAGGGTGCAACTGCCCAACCAGAAATGACTGGGGAAAGAACCTCGGTCCTGTCCGCCGGGAGCCGGGTTCTGGCTCGAAAAGAGTCGAGCTCTGCCCTGATTAACTGAATCACCTGTGATGGCACGAGTTCCGACTTGGCCTCGTTGATGAGGAGGCCAATCTGAGAGCAGACCTGGAGGGCCAGCTCCCTGGACCACTCCACCTCCAACCTGGAGGGGGCTGCAATCAGACAGTCGTCCAGGTAAGGGTATACCCAGACCCCTCGGTGCCGCAGGAATGCTGTCACCACTGCCATGCATTTGGTGAAGACCCTGGGAGCTGGAGAGAGGCCGAAGGGCATGGCCCGGAACTCGAAAAGAGATCATTCTGCTTGGAAGCGGAGGAATCACTGATGAGACAGACGGATTGGGACGTGAAAGAAAGCATCCTGAAGGTCCAGAGAACAAAACCACACGCCAAGTTCCAAGGATGGAATGATCTAAGCCAGAGTGACCATCCTGAAGGTGCGTGGCCTTAGGAATTTGTTCAGGTCGTGCCGGTAGAGAATGGGGCGCCAGCCCCCCATCCATTTTGGGACCAGGAAGTACCTGGACACAAAACCTGGGTCTGAAGGAGGGTCTGCCACCTTGCTGATCACCTCCTTCTGGAGAAGCAAGGCAATGTCAGCTCGACGAGCCAACAGAAAAGGCTGCGGAACCCATTGCCCCCCCCGTGGGACAACGGCTCGATAGGGAGGGAACTGCTCGAATTCCAGAGCAGACCTCTGCCTACCACTTCTAGCACCCAGCAGTCCGTGGTGATAGCGGACCAGGTGAAAAAGAAGTGCAGAGCCGTCCCCCCATGGGGGGGACCCCAGGGAGGAGTGACTAGGTTGGGAGGGACACCCCTCAAACCGTCACTGGGCAGGCTTGGAGGAAGGGCCCACTGAGGGACCTCCTGGACCCTTGCCTCCTGGCTTCCTACTGGAGGAAGCGGCAGACTTGGCCTTAGGGCGACAAGTGTGTGCCTGCTGGCCCTGGTGCTGGTGCTGCTGGGCTGGGCTGGACGTGCCGCAGGGACGGAAGGGTGAAAGGGCTTTACGCTGCTGCTGGCGGCCTTTGTCCTTCTGGGCAGACGTGATCGAGTCCAAGGTGGCACTGGACTTCTCGATCCTTTGGGGATGCCTTCCACCCCTGGCCCGAACAAGTCAGTGCCCAGGAAGGGAATGTCTGCCAGCTTGTGCTGGGTGTCCGCCGTGAAGGTGGAGATCCGCAGCCAAGCTCTGAGGTGCATGGCCACTGTGGCCGTTACTGATCGCGGCACAAGAATCACCAATGTCCTACGAAGTTTGGAGCTGCTGTTTTGCCACCACCCTTCTCTGATCCCGCAACTGCTAGACTGTTGTCTGAAGGTCTGCCGGGAGATGATGAATCACCTCATCCAGAGAACCCATAAGGGCGTGTGAGAAATGTGCCATCAGAACGGCCGAGCTAGCCTGACGAAGACCTATGGAGGAAGCAGTGTAAACCTTCCGCCCTGCGTAATCCAGCTTTTTGGATTCCTTATCGGGTGGTTTGTCCACATCCCGAACATTCCCGGAGCACCAGAAAACACTATCTGTCACTAACCCCTCCTCAGAGGGGTGCTCTGAGAAACCGGAGAGTGAGCCGGTGGGGACTGCGTACTTTCGAGCCATCCTGGCGGAAGGTGCGGGACAAGATGCTGGCCGCTGCCACAACTCCAGGACCGGGCCAACAATGGCTTTGGCCACCAGAAAGGCCTCCGTAGGGGAATCCCCTCAGTCCAGTATCTCCGTGAGGGGATACTTGGCCTATTTTGAAACGGGTTCGAGCTGCATCTCAGTGGACTCTGAGATGAGCCGAAGCAAACCTAAAACAAGCATGGGCTCTTGTGCACCGACTGGCCCCCTGCAGACTCCACGTCAGGTGGCATGGAGAACAGGGAGGAGTCGTCGTCAGACTCAGAGGAGTCTGCAAACAGCTGCCGGGTGCCTGAGCCACCCTCCACCTGCCGAGGTCGATCGGAAGTGACAAGCCCTGACCCGACCTGACCAAGAATCCTTGGTTAGGGCCCCAGTCTTCGGTTGTGGAGGGGGAGGTTCCACCACAATGGGTGGAGCAGCCGGCTTTGGCCGAACTACCGGTGCCGGAGTCGGCTCCTTGACCACTACGAGGGGTTGTTTTGGCTGCTCTGGTGACAGCCACTTAATGGCCAGAGAAGGCGACGGAGTCATTTTTTTTCCGGACAATAAGAGCCACTGCCACATTAAATCCTCATAGCGCTGACGCAATTTGCACCAGAGCCTATCCTCCGAAGAAGACGACGATGCTTTCCATGGTGCCAAGACTGCCGACATCGGTGGGACCGGCTGGACCTGGAAGAGGACCGAGACCTTCGGGGTTCTGAGGGTGGGTCAGAAAGGGGACGGGGGAAACCCGCTCCTCCCTCGGTGCAGGGACCTTAATCGGGGACACCGGCACAGGAAAGTCCTCGGTTTCCACCAGGGGAACCAGTGAAGTAGGGCTGTCGGCTTCTCCAGTTGACAAACTGTCAGACAGGTCGAGAAAAATCTCGACCGCGTCGACAGATGTCTCGGCCAACTGACCTGACAGGGGCACCATGAAGCCAGCAGCCGCAGCCACAACCTCGACCAAAGTCGAGTCTCGATGGTCCGGTGAAGGGGATATCTCCCACTCCCACGAACATAGATGGTGGGACTTACCCTTAGAGTCCTTCTTCTTGGACCGACTGGAATGTCCCAATGGCCCTTCTTCCTTGGTGGAAAGGGACTGGCAAAGCTCCTTAAATGAAGCCATGTAGGAGGAGCCCAAAGAGAGCGGGATAAATGCCATGGCAGAGGAGGAAGAAGAAGAAGCGGCATGGGCTGCCTCTTCCTCGAGGGCAATAAATTGCTCCAACTGTTCCGCGGAGCCCGCCGCTGGACATCGCCCAATGGACCTCCTTAGACTTGACCGGCAGATACCGTTTTTCAGGTCACCCGAGAAGAAGTCTGGCAGCGTGGTCCTCCAAGACCGAAGCCAAAAAGGACTTGCACAATTCGCAAGCCTGCGAGTCATGGCCAAGCCCCAGGTAGTAGACGCATGTGGAGTGCGAACTGGTCCGGGACATCTTCTGCCCACATGGGCACTGACGGAAGCCGGGAGTCGATTTGTCCATCACAGCTGTGAGGGAAGATGAAGACCGAAGTCTTGTAAATTTTAAAATAAGTTTCGGAAATTCCAAAGAGCGTGAATCCAGGCCTAAAATGCAGAGCGCTAAGGAGGGAACCTGAGCTTCCAAGTGGTAAGGAAGATCTGGCGTCACGGGGCGGAGCCTAAGGTTTTACCACCCGGGTGGGTGTGAGGTGCTAGCTTTAAGACCTTCTAGCAACATTTAAAGTGGCAAGGAACCTGCCAGACACTGTGGATTGAACAACATATCCACGTCCCTAGAATTAGCCCTTTTTCAGGTCCTACCTGGGAGTCATAGCAATGACACATGATCAATGTTTACAGCAATGACACATGATCAATGTTTACACATACACACATAAAATATCACCACATACTATATAATAACAACATACTCAAAACTACGTAATACAATTACATTTAACTGAAGACAACAAACATTGTTTTAACAACATTTTAAAATTCATCAGAGAATTTGCATTCCTAATGGAGCAGGGAAATGAGTTCCACAAAAGAGGTGCAGAAACTGAAAAAGCCCATGACCCATATTTTTGCTATCTAGTCTGCTCGAGTGTGCAGCCAGCCCCTCAACTGGCAGCTGCCCCACCTCCCTCCCTCCCCACGCCATAATTACACCTCCCCCACTCTGTCCCAACCCCTCTTAAAACCTCCCACCATCTTACTGGACACCACCTCCTCAGGCAGGGTATTCCATTTGTCCACCACCCGCTTCATGAAAAAATGCCTCCCGATTTCCCCCCTCCAATCTCAGCTGATGCCCTCTCGTGTCCCTCCCTCTTCTAATTTGGAAAATCCCTTCAGTATTGGTCTTGTTTACCCCCTTTAAGTATTTAAAGGTTTCAATCATATCCCCCATCCCTCCTTTCCTCCAGGGTATACATGTTCAGCTCGCTCAGCCTATCATCATAAGACATTCCCTCCAATCCCTGGATCATCTTAAGTTACCCTACACTGTACCCCCTCCAACAATCTGATGTCCTTCTTCAGGATTGGGTGCCAGTACTGCACACAGTACTCCAGGTGCAGCCTGACCAATGACCTGTACAGAGGAAGGATCACCTCCCTGTTTCTGGAGGAGACTCCCTTTGCTATACACCCCAGCATCTTGTTGGCTTTAGCTGCCGCCTTGCTGCACTGAGCCGAGTTGTTCATACTCCCTGTTTTAAGAACCCCTTGATCTTATTCCTCCTGTGTGCTTCCCAACTGTACCCCTCCCAGCTGACAGCTCCTCCCCTGGTTCTTAGCTCTGAAGTGCAGTACCTTGCACTTCTTGGAGTTGACCCCTAATTGCCATGTTTCTGTTTGGTCAGGTCGTCCTGCAGCTCCCTCCACCCTCTGATGTTGTCTACCACAGCTCCCATCTTCGTATTGTCTGCAAACAGACTGATCATACTCTGGATACGGTGCGAGATATCAGTTATGAATATCCCAAACAGCACTGGTCCCAGTACTGATCCCTGTGATACCCCGCTCGTCAACTCCCTCGGTGACGAGCCCCCCCACTGCTGCCTTCCCTTCAGCCAGCTGGTTATCTAGCTGACCATCTCTGTTCCACCTATATATTCCAGTTTCCCCCTAGCCTCCCATGTGGCACGGATTCAAAGGCCTTGCTGAAATCCAAATGCAGGACATCCACCGCATGGATCTCTCAGAAATAACCCAATTTAGTTACAAACAACAAGTTTCAGGGCAAGACTGGTTGTGAAAATCAAAAAAGAAAAAAAAAAAAAAAAAAAAAAAAACACCAGCCAAGTTTGTTACTGCAATTAGGCTTATAATTGCAATGACAACCCTGGAGCCAGTCATTTCCTGGGATTAATCACCGGTTGGTGAGAAGAGGCCTAAGTCCTAGCCTTGGCCCACCCATCCTGCTGTTAATACCCAGGAAATGACCGGCGCCTTGGTTGTTATTGCTTAAATAACTGGGATGCTGGGATGCATCGGGAGGGGTATTGCTAGCAGAAGAACGGAGGTAATACTTCCCCTCTACAGATCCCTAGTGAGGCTTCACCTAGAATATTGTGCCCAGTTCTGGAGTCCTTACCTCAGAGAGGATAAGGATAGGTTGGAGACAGTGCAGATCAAAATAACAAAAATGATTCAGGGACAGCAGGGCAGATCCTACAAGAAGCGCCTCAAGGCACTAAATATGTACTCAGTAGAGATCAGAAGGGAGAGGGGTGATATGATGGAGACCTTCAAGCTGGAATTAAAGTGAACTGCAAGGAACTATTTAGCCTGAATACCAATTTATGGACACAAATGGAAATTAACATGAGGTAGGTTCAGGAGAGGTGTGAAGTAGTAGTAATACTTTACAGAAAGGGTGGAGGAACCTTGGAACAGTCTGTCGGCTGAAGTAGTGGGTGTGAAAGCAGTTAGGGGATTCAAGCAGGGCTGGGACATAATGAAGGGAAAGTACAGTTACGTAAGAACTTACAGTAACAGTAGATCTTTGAGAGAAGCTCCTGAAGCAGACAACACTGGTGGGACTAAGTCACCAGGCGCTACGACCACACGGAAAACTTCTAGCTAGCAGTCTATAGTGGGGGACCGACCCCAACGTCAGAAGACCGACGTCCACCTATGGTATAAAAGGGGCTGTCCCACAGCTTCACCCCAGTTCTCCCACCGGAGACCCCGGCATCCTAAAAAAACAGGTTACTCACCTGTAACAGTAGTTCGAAGAGTGGTATATGTTGTTCATCCACACACTCCGGCAGTGTCCTTTCCACTTTAAGATGTGCCAGAAAGTATTCAAGCTGGCTCCTCCCACCCACCCGGGTGGTATCTCCCCTAGCACCACCCCGTGATGCCAGTTCTTGCCTGCTGGAAGCATTCACCATGTGCCACTGCCAGGGGAGGTTGGGTGGGTCAGTGTGGATAAACAACATATACCACTCCTAGACAGTATCATTATGTAAGAACTTACCGTAACAGTAGATCTTCGAGGAACTGTCTCTTGCAATAGGTTACTGCACTTGGGAATCCACCAGGTGGAGCTGTCATATGGTAGCTTCTTCCAGCAGTCTTCTATAGGGCAGCCAACCTTACACCACTTTCTCAGGCTGTGTACAAAAGTGGGCCGCCCCAGGTACCCACTGTTCCCTGCCAGGTTCAGCACGCAGGGAGAGGACCAAGAGATCAAGGAAAAAAAACATTCCAACATCCTGAGATCCAAGGACCCTGAGCAAGATGGCACGGGGACGGAGGCCGGGATCGCACTTACTGCAAGAGACAGTTTCTCGAAGAGCCACTGTTATGGTAAGTTCTTACGTAACGATACTATCTTCTCCGGACTGGTCTCTTGCAGTAGGTTATAACACTTGGGAGAGTATCAAGCAGTTACAATGAAGGGAGGACAGGCACAGCAGGAAGCTGGTTTATAAGCCATGGTGACAAGCAGAGCCAAAACGACATGTCTGTGAGAACGGAAAAGTGGCAAGCACAAACCAGGCGGAAGCCATGGAGGAGCCGCAGAAAATCCAAGAGATGGCCGTGTGATCCCAGAAAAGGGATGATGTCACTGAACATCAAAGGTAAGTTGGCTTAAACTACACCCGGTGGGGCAGATAAGCCAAGGGTGGGTGAGGAAATGAGTACTCCACAAGGGGAGAGTAAGAACACGGCCATGACAATGATTCAACCTGTCAAGCAGGAGTCAAGAGGCCATGGCGTGCAGTAAATCCAGTAGAGCTCCGAAAGCACTGAGAGTGTGGGAGGAGGTGAAGCATACCAGGGCAGAATGCACCAGAATCCCACAGCAAAGAACAACTGAAGGGCTCCTGCAGGGAAAGTAGCACAGGTTCCCAAGAAATTCACGAGGAGAAGCAACGCATCCGGTATAGGGAAGCAAGCCTCCACAAAAAGGGCAGATAGACCCCCAGGCGCCTCTGAGGTATGCAAGAGGAGGTGGGGGGAAGACCCAAGGTGCGGCTAAGACGCAGGGCCGATCCCCTGAGAGGGACGGGCATTGGGCAGAGGGGCAGACAGGGCAGCCCCCTTGAGATGCCCTACTGCGGTCCCAATCAGTACCCTAGTCCAGTCATGAGCCACCGTAATCACCACCGAGTCAGCTGCGGGGGTGGCAGACAGATAGGGATGGCCAAACGGGGCACAGTAAAGCCAGTCAGGCCCACATAGGGTGGGCGGAGCGGAAGCAGGATGGCGCCAAGATGGAGACATGGCACTGGAATACGGAGGAATTAAGGGAGGGACTACCAGGACAGGCTCTTCGGGCAAGTCAAGGTAGTCAGCCCTGTCCCGGCGAAGGCTATCTGGCTCCGTAGCGGGGAAGCAGAACATGTCCTAGATCTGCAACATCAGGTTAATGAAGGAAGAGTCTGCGGAGGTGGAGGCATCCGGAGGGGCAGGTGGGATGGCATTCATGAAAGAGGACATGGACAATGGGGAACCAGGGTACCCATAATCCGGGAATCCCCCGTCAGAGGTATGCTCCCCAAAGGGATTCTCCATGTCTGAGTCCCCACAGAAGGACTCCTCATAAATGGGAGGGGGGGTCCAGGTAGAGACCACCGGATCCGGGTGAAGCCGCTTGGGTGGGGATGAGGAGGAACGGCATAGCGGAGGACCCAGTGGAGGGTCCGAAGCCTTACCATGACCCATGGACTGGAGGATCTCCATGACGATGTAGGCAATGCCAGGCACCTGGAAGGAGGGAGGTCCACCGATAGAGGGTGCCCAAGAGCTGCGCTCAGGGAGGGCACCCCGGGGACAGCGGTCCCAGAAAGTTGGGGGGGGGGGCATCCCAACCCCCATGCAGTGGCACTGGAAGAGGGGCGAGGAAGTCATGACGAGATCCCCAGACCCAGTTTGTGGATGTGACAGTTTAGTGGCCCCCCCCCCCCACGACCACCAGACACTCTCCCCTCCTTCTCTCTTCCCAGTTTCAAAATCTACTGCAGTAGTACACATCTGTTCTTTTTCATGGTCTCACTTGATCATTCTCACCTTTCTAACATGACGGGGGTGGCCTCCTATCGTTGTATACTCTTCAACGCTACCCTGCTAATTTTCTCGGAGTCCATGTGGTATAGAGTAATGCACAAAAGGGTATGCACACAAGGTATTATGTTGGTATGCCTCTTTTCTGGCCCTTTATTATGGTACAGGAGAGTAACCCGTTTTTCTAGGGACGTGGATATGTTGTTATGTCCACACGGTCTGGCAGACTCCTAGCAGTTCCCCTGGGAGGAAGGGGCAAGGCGAACACGTCCCTGGAAGCAGCCACCGAAGCAGCAGTATGGTAGGTGGAATGAGCCCTTAGCCCTATAGGAGGCTCCTTACCTGCCAACCCATAGCAGAGGTCGATGCAGGACACTATCCACCTGCCAATCGTCCGATTAGCTGGCGGCCTGCCAGGTGTGGCTTCACCATAGGTGTCACACAACTGGCGAACCTCTCCCCGAACTCCAGCCATATGCTCCTTATAGTAAGCAAGTGGCTACCTCTGGTCCAGAGTATGGAGCCTGTGCTCGGCTTCTATGGTGTGGTTGGTGAAGTACACCGGGAGATTAATCAACTGATTAAGGTGCAAATCTGATACAATCTTTGGGAGGAACTTAGGTTTGGGGCGAAGCACAACCTTGTCCCTGTGGAAGACCAGATAAGAAGACTCCACTGACAGTGCCTGGAGTTCACTGCTCCTTCTAGCTGACATGATAGCCATCAGGAAGGCAGTCTTCCACGACACTTGTGCATAGGTTCAAATGGCTTACCCATGACCTTTGCCAGAACCAGCAGCAGATCCCAAGGTACTAGTTGTTCATGCACTGGAAGGGAAATGTGGTCCAAGTCCTTAGAAAAGTGCCAGACCACCTTTTCATGCACCACCAACTGCAGACCGGTCTGCGCCCAGTAAGCAGAGATGGCCGCCAGGTGCACCTTGAGGGTCTTCAACCGAAGGGCCACCATTGAGAGAGACAAAAGGTAGGTAGTCGAGAATGTGAGCCACAGGACAAGCCAATGGGTCCAGCCCCTTGCCCTGGCACCAAATGGAGAATCTATTCCATTTCAAGGCATAACATTTCCGAGCTGACTCCTTCAGAGATGCCTCGACTACAGTGAGTACATCTTCAGAGAGACCCAAAGCCTGGAACTCTAGCCACTGAGGAACGAGGCTGTCAGGTACAGGAATTGAAAGTCCGGGTGGAGCACCTTCCACTGACTAATGGAGAGCAGGTCTGGGTGGAGAGGAATATGCCTCGGGAACCTGCTGCTGAGGCTAAGCTGATCGGAGTACCAGAACTGGCGCGGCCAGTCCGGAGCCACCAAGATCATCGGTGCCTTGTCCCTCCTGATGTTCATCAGCACTTTATGGATCAGCAGAAATGGGGGGAGAGGCATAAAGGAGGCTTGCAGTCCAGGGCCTCAAGAAGGCAACCCCCTGCAGCATTCTCTGCCGAAGGGGTCGGGCACAGAACAGCTTCAGCTTTGCTTTCTCCTTGGAGGTGAACAGGTCCACCAGAGGTTTGCCCCAGTGGGAGAACAGGCTCTACACTACCTTGGGATGGAGAGAACACTCGTGTGATGCCTCGCCCACCCGGCTGAGGGCATCTGCAAGTTGGTTGGAGGCACCAGCCACATGGATGGCCAGGAGGTCAGCCTCCAGACTGCGCACGAGGGTCCAGATGCGGAGAGCTTCCCTGCACAGTGGAAGGGAGTGCATGCTGCCCTGTTTGTTGAGGTAGTACATGGTCGTGGTGCTGTCTGTCTGGACCAGAACCACTTGACCCCTGAGATGCAGAGCAAAACTGCTCAGTGCTAGCCAAACTGCCAGGAGCTCCAGCAGGTTGATGTGACATCAGGACTCCTCAGGGGTCCACAGCCCGTGAACTCTGTGATACCCTAAGTGGGCTCCCCCAGCACGAGAGAGGTGTTGGTTATCAAGATGACCGTTGACTCTGGACAGACAAACAAACAAGATACCTACCTGCAGATGTTCGGGACTAGCCACCACTGGAGCGCATCCCACATCTGCTGGGTCACAGTGCCCAGTTGGTCGAAGTGACCTCTGCACGGAGACCACTGGCTGGCCAGCTCCCACCGCAGAAAGCGCATTCTCCAGCGAGGCCAATGGACCACATTGGTGCAAGCTGCCATGTAGCCCAAAAGACGCAGGAGGTCCCGAGCAGGGCACAATTGCCCAACCCAAAATGATTGGACAAAGGAGGTAACAGCCTCCGCCATGTCCGCAGGGAGCCGAGCCCTGGCTTCTGCAAGAGTTGAGCTCTGCCCCGACGAAGTGAATCACCTGCGAAGGCACGAGTTCTGATTTTCACCTCACTGACCAAGAGGCCCAGAGAGACGCCAGGTCTGGAGGGCCAGGCCCCTGGACAACTATACCTCCTGCCTGGAGGGACCCGCGAAGAGCCAATCATCCAGGTAAGGGCATACCTGTACTCCTCAGCACCTTAGGTGGGCAGCCACCACTGCTACACATTTAGTGAAGAGGACAGGCTGAATGGCATGGCCTGGAACTCGTAAAGGGTTCCGTCTGCTCAAAAGCGAATGAACCAGCGGTGAGACAGACAGACTGGGATGTGAAAGGATGCATCCTGGAGATCCAGAGAGCAAAACCACATGTTTTGCTCCAGGGATGGTATGATCTGGGACAGATTTACCATTCTGAAAGTGCGAGGCCTGATGAATTTGTTCAGGTTGTGTAGATCTAGAATGCAACGCCAGCCCCCCATCCATTTTGGTAACAGAAAGTATGTCCCAAGTTCTGCCAATCCGCCAAAGAACTAGCCAGGTTATGATCCAGTGAATACCCAAGAGTAATGAGGGCAAGTGAGGTCTTGGGGAACAATGTCAGAGGAGCCGATGTCGGAGGAACCCAATGCCAGGCCAGGCATTGTGTATACTGGCGTATGGCCCGGCAAAGGGATTGTCGACGTCAGGACCCCCTGTTGACTGTCCAGCGGAACCAGCATCGGAAGCGGATCCGGTGTCGGGTAAGCTGGTGTCGGAACCCATCGCAGAATGTCAGACGACAGACACGGTTCTCCCAATGTAATGGGCAGCGGAGGCAGAGTGACGGGTTCAGGTGAGGGGACTGACATCGGGATAGTAAGACCTGCCTCTGATGAGGGAGGACAGTCCGGTGCCAGAAACACCGTCCAGGAAGCGCTCCCAGAATCATTAATAGGAGACACCTCCAGGGGAAGGTCCTTAGGAGGAGGGACCTCTTGCCTGAAGACTCCTGGAGGGAAGCGTGGTATCAATCCTGGAGTGTGCACGGCATCCAGGAGACCAGCGCAGGCACCACTGGGAGTAGCAAGAAGTGATGCAGCAGCTACCTGTGGGGGAGAAGGGGGAAGAGGGTCGGTCTTCCCCGGGCTCATCTGGACATCGGGGGGGGGCGCCGATGTGAGGCTCTGACAGGAGAGCCGCATCTGTGCGCCCTACAGCTGGGATCGACTTCTCAGATGCTGGGGCCAGGTGAGAAGGGGTAGAACCTCCTCCCAACTTAGCGGCACTCACTGTGTGGGACCCTGAGGAGTGGGGAGCCGACTTATCAGCAGCCCAAAGGAGCTGGGCAGCGACTTAGCGGCAGAAGAAGATCGATCTCTGGAGGAGCCGGGGGTTAACTTACTTGACAAAATGGGGAGCAGCAAGGTTCCACCAGAGTCCCCGGATGTTGCCTGACCAACCTTGACGGCAGGCGGAGTGGGAGAGGCATTACTGGGAGCCAGCCTAGATGTCTCGGCCCTGAAACCCTTGGCCTGATGTTCCTGCTCCCTGTGCTTTTCTTTCTTCTTATGTTTGGAGGGGGAAGCAGAAGAAGGAGAAGAGAAATCCCTGATTTTTTCCATCTGCTTTTCAAGTGAGGTTAAATGAGTCTTCAACAGATGGGCCTCCAAAGCCTGCTGCCTCCGTTTCCGGGTGGCCTGGTTAAAAGATCAGCAGTCTGGGCAAGTGGCCACGGGATGGTCTGATGGTCTAGGCCTAGGCAGATGATGCACCGCTTATGACCATCCTTATGCGGGATCTGGGTGCCACAGGATTTGCACTTCTTCTTTGATGTTGGAGACAACATAGAATCGCTAACAACATGAAGAAAATAAAAAAAAAATTTGGTGAAAAAAACGTTCTAAATAACCGACGATCTGCAAGAAAGAACTGCAGGGTGGTCGTGGGGGACCGCCCACTATATAGGGTCATGCTGACGTCATGTGATGTCCGGTGGGCGATCCCCCATCGGGCATTGCTGGAAGTCTGCCGTTGGAACCTGATGGTGCTAGTCCTATATTTTATGACCTACTGCACGAACCCTCTCGAAGTAAGATCAGCATTTCATGCAATGTATTTCTTTATATAGTCAGCAATACCAGTATATATTTTTTTCTTACCATGTAGAGTCTTCTGGAACCTCTTCACACTGACCATATCCTTTGTCAGTTTGAATGTCTTTCCTTCTGTCTCAACTGCGAATTCACTGTAAACAGAACATTCCAAGTTTAATTATTCTATCTTCAACGCAGTTTAATGGTACTGTAAGGTGCTCATAATCATGCACATCTTTCTTAAGAGTGAAGTTTCATCCTTCTCAGGGTAGAAATGAAGCCTCCATGGACTAATGAATAGGCAATTTTCTGACTTTCTAAAGCGATGTTAAAAAAAAGTTTTAATGCAAATTCTGTTCCTCCCCAAATATCTCCCAACCCAGAGATCAGCAATGCACCACAGCCCTACTTATTTCAGCCTTCTGGCACAGGCAAGCGAGATGAATGTTTAAATGGCACACCTTACCTCCACTAGACTCCTGGACAGCCCATAGTTATATCTGCAACCACAACCCCTACTGGCACAGACTACACTGAACCATACTCAGCTGTGCAGTACTGCAAAGGTCTCCTACAGCACCTCTTGAGAAACTTGCACCGCTGCTCTGTACATTTTAAAATGCTCACATAAAAACTACATCATAACGCATGTTTTGTAAAAACAGTAGACTTTGGTAACTTGGTGGAGCACACTGGGAGAAAGCCAATTTACAGGGCTGAACTGGACATTACACAACCAATATGGAAGTACAGACAGCGATACGGGAGTGAACAATTACATTTCGACTTAAGTAAAACAGTTAAATAAAAAAACAGATAATCTGTTTAAAAAAAAGACGGTGCATGGTGGTAGCATACCACCACAACAACATTTCGACAGTGAACACCACCACCACAGTGACAAATCTCGCCAGGTTGAGATTGGTCGCTGTGGTGGTCCACTGTCTGGCGACGCAGCGATTCCCCGTGTTGCGCCCCCACCCTGAACCAATTCTGACTTGGAGTTGGTTAAAAACAAACAAACAAAAAAAAAAAACACTTCTTCACGACAGGAACACTGCCGACAGTTGGCATTGTTCCCATCGATGTCGGGGATGTAGACGACAACATTGTCGTTGCATTGATGTGGAACCATGCATGAGTTCTTGCATGCATATGAGTAGCTCTTCCAGCAAAAGGAGGGCCATGTGGAGGGGAGACAAAAGAGTAGGTTTCTTTTAAATTCATGCTATGCATCAAATCATATCTGGGGATGGTGGGTTTGTCAATACCACTTACTGCATATGCCCTCCAAGTACCATACATGTATGATATTCACTTGTAACCATAGTTCTACTAAGGATATTCAGTGCACATCTGCATTCTGGCAGTTGTGCTGGATATAGATAAGTCATAGGAATGTCTTCCAGCCAAGCTCCTCCCATCACCTGGGTGGTATATCCTCTGGCTCCGCCCCGTGGTGTCAGATCTTGTCTGCTGGAAACTGGGTGGCGCTTACCATGGCAGGTCAGATGGGTTGTGTGGATGTGCACTAAATATCCTTAGTGGAACTATGGTTACGGATGAGTAAAGTACAGTTCAGTAAGACCTTATCATAGCAGTAGATCTTCAAGAGGCTCTCTTACAGCAATCCACATCTGTGGAACTACAGCCACCAGGCATCAGGATCACAGAGAAACATTTCTAGGGGGCCTCCCACTCTGACATCACACGCTGACGTTGCCCTATCCTATAAAAGTGGGCATCCCGCACCCTCCTCAGTTTTCCTGCCAGAGACCATAAAACATAAGCAATTAATCTCCCGCTGGGGAACCATGGAAGAGCAGATGGCTCCCACCAATGTATAAACAACAAATGCAAAAGGCTCTCCACTAAGGAGAAGCAGATACAGAGAGGTCCACAGGCCTAGAGGGATGGAGGGTGGGATGTCACGGCCTACTGCAATAGATTCTCTCAAAAATCTACTGTTATTTTAAGTTGTTACATAACTACTATCTTACTTCGAGGGTATCTCTTGCAGCAGGCCACACCTATGGAACAAGTCCCACGGAGTTCTGACAGCTGAAGAAGCAGTCTGGGTGCTTGGAGACCAAGAGCCTAAAAAAGTAGTCCCTGAAGCATAGCTAGGCCGAAACTGGCCCTACGCCTAGAGGCAATGTCTAGACTGTAGTGCTTGGTAAAGGTAGGGATAGAACTCCAAGTGGCAGCAGCACAGATCTCTGCAGCAGAAACAGGCAACAGAAGTGGCCATGCCGCTGGTGGAATGACCACAAATAATGCCAGGAAGATCCTTACCATACTTCCTGTAGCAAAAAGAGATACAGTTGGCCAACCACTTGGAGAAGATGGAAGGTTTGATACCTTTTACTGGACCAAGTGTCTTGTACAAAGATGGAATTATGCACAAGCTTTCGGGGCCACACAAGTCCCTTCTTCAGATGAATAGCAAAACTGAGCAACATAAGCAGCATTTATATCCACTGTGCAGCAATTAAAAATCAGGACGTGAAGTAGGAATGTGATGAAGGGGGACTAGAGATGCAAAGTAAAAACATGAGAAGAAATAAGATGGAGGGAGCTGAGAAGGAACCGGTCAGTAGGAAATGAAAGGAGGCTAAAGGGAAGACAAAAGCACACAGATAGGCTCAGAGATCAAAGGCTGGCTGTAGGGGTTGAATAGACAGGAGATGCCCAAGAGATGCAAGAAGTCAAGAAATTAGGAGAAATAAAGGCCTAGATAAACATAGTGTGGGGTAGTATAAACAGAGGTGTGAAAACGAGGCAGTGGAAGGGACTGAGCTAAAGAGTTATTAGAAGGGGTGTAGGTGGAAATGAGGTACAGGTAAAAAAAGGCAGATCAGGCAGAACTCAGAAAAAAATAAGAGAAATACACAACCAAAGTGTGATAAATAATGGCATGATTTAGTGCACAATAAAAAAGAATTACAGTTTACCATAGTGTGTCATGAAACCGATACACTGTTTAGAAACAGGAATGCCCTCTTTCCCAGTGGCGAAAGAAACAAACAGCTGTGAGGACTTCCTGCAGTCCTTTGTCCTGTGTATACAGTAATGCAGACTTCTATGCACATCTAAAGTGTGGCGCTATGCTTCCCCTGGATTGCCATGCTCTGGGAAATAAACGGGCAGGTGTATGGATTGATTTAAAGTAAACTCAGACACCACCTTAGGAAGAAACTTGGGATCTGTCCGCAAAGACACCATGTCTTTGTGGAAAAAAAAAATGAAGCTCACACATGAGAGCCTGAAGCTTGGAAAACCTTCGAGCAGAAGAAATGGCAACTAAAAATAATACTTTCCATAACAGAAAGCGTAGCCTCGCATGTTGCAGCTGGCTCAAATGGAGCCAAAGTAAGTTTCTGTAACACAAAACTCAAGTCCCCAGGCAAGACTGGATTGTGGATAAGAGGTTTCAAGTGAAGAATGCCTCTCAGAAATACATGGGACACCTCCAACTGTGCTACTGTATGGCCGTCAACATACACATGGATGGCTGAAATGCCAGATACATGTACTTTAAAAGAGGAAAACTTCATACTGGAGTCTGAGAAGGATAGCAAGTACTCCAGAATCCGATTCACTGGACAAGAGAAAGAGTCCGGTCGGTGCAAAGCAGCCCACAGAGCAAAGCATTTCCACTTCACTGAATAAGTGACCCTAGTGGAGGGCTTCCTAGCCACCACCAGGGCACCCGCCACCTTGGGGCACACCTCAAATCAAGCTATGGCTCTGTCTTTAGGATTATCACAATTATGTGAGGGGGCAGGAAGATCAGTAACTTTTTCAGAGATACTTCTCGTGACAAAGGCAAGCACAACAAGAAAGCTGAGAATAGAGGAATTTAACGGATGGCTAAGAACCTGGTGTTTTGCTAAAGGGTATGGGCTGTTGGGGGGGTGGGGAGGGACCTGGGAGGACAGTAGTCTCTATGCCAAGGACAGACTACACTTGAGTGAGGAGGGAAAGAAAGTGTTGAAACAGAGGATAGAGGAGTACATAGAGGAAGTTGGGAATTTAAACTAGGAGTGGGGGGTGGCAGTTGGGGGAGAGATATGTAGAGACCAAAGGTTGGGAAACCATATGAGCTTACCCCCCATAACAGTGACAAAGGACAAATGGCAAGTACTGTTGGTGATGCTAGGAAAGGAGGGCAGGATGGGGGGGAGAGGGTGGAAGGTGGTTACCCTTAATGCTAGGAGCCTTGGGAGGAAAACTGCAGAGTTATAGGTTCTCATGGCAGAGGGAGAGGTGGACATTACAGTCATCACGGAAACATGGGCCACCCAATACAATGACTGGGACCTGTCTGTACCAGGGTACAGATTATTTCGTAGGGACAAGGTGATTGGGAAAGGGGGGGTGGCACTATATGTGAAGGAAGGACTGAAGTGTGTAAGGGAGGAAAAGGAGGAGGCAAATCCAGGATTCCAAGAATAGGATTCTTAGAATGGGAGTGGTGTACAGGCCACCATCTCAGATGGAGGAGTTAGACAGGGAACTAGCGGGACAGATCAGGAGGACCTGCGAGAAGGGTAGTGTGGTGATTGTGGGGGACTTCAACATGCCAGGAGTGGACTGGAGCACCCCAATAACCAGGAACAGAAGGGAGCAAGTACTGCTGGATGCCTTCCAGGACAGCTTCCTGCTGCAAATGGTCAGTGAACCAACCAGGTTAGGAAATACCCTTGACCTTGTGCTGGCAAATGGGGACTTTGTGAGAGAACTTACAGTGGAGGAACTGCTGTCAGGAGTGACCACCGCTCAGTATGGCTCACACTGGATATGGGCAAGGAAGGAGTGGAATCTGGCACAATAGTGCTGGACTTCAGGAGGCCGACTTTGGGAGGATGGGGAAGTGGTAAAGGGTACCTGGCCAGAATTCAATCTAGTATGGACACTAACCAGAGGTGGGAGCTCATGAAGCTGGGGATAGTGAAGGCAACCAAAACTGCTACAAAGCCCAGAGCAAGAAGGCTGAGGCTAAGAAACCGATCTGGTTGAGCAAGGAGGTCATGGAAAAGGTAAGGAGGAAAAGAGCTGCCTTTAGGAAGTACAAGAAACAGGGAGGGGAGGACAGGAAGAGTACTTGACAGAATCGAAGGAGGTGACAAGGGCAGTAAGGGAGCCAAAGCATCTACAGAACTCAGGCTGCCACAAGGCATTAAGAAGGGGAGAAGGATTTCTTTAAGTACATCAGGAGAAAAGGGCTGTAAGGACCACAGAGTAAGGATTAGGAAGGAGGAGGGTTGGGTGGAAGCAGGGTGCGATAAGGCAGGCGCACTAAATGAGTACTTCTGCTCGGGGTATTTACTAAAGAGAAGAGGGGTGACATCCAAGGTGGGAGAAATGGCAGAAGCAGGGGGGGAAGTGGTGACAGATAGGGAAATCATGGAGAGCAGAGTTCGAGAGGGTTTGAAGGCACTGAGGGTGGACAAGGCGCCAGGCCCAGATGGCATCCACCCAGGGTACTGAAGGAGCTGGCAGAGGTCCTTGCAGGACCTTTGGCAGACCTATTTAATGCCTCACCACATCTGGGGTGTGTGTACCTCAGGACTGGAGGATGGCTCATGTGGTGCCCCTGCACAAGAGTGCGGCCCTAGGATGAACCGGGAAACTACAGACCAGTGAGCCACACATCCATCGTGGGTAAGCTAATGGAGACTATCCTGAAGAGAGGCGTGGCCCTCCTAGAGGCCAAGGACTACAGGACAGCAGACAGCATGGCTTCATACGTGGCAGATCCTGCCAAACCAACCTGGTCAAGTTCTATGACTGGGCACTCAGGCACTGGACAGGGGCCATGCAGTGGATGTCCTGTATCTGGACTTCAGCAAGGCTATTGACTCAGTGCCACATGGAAGGCTGGGAAGGGTTAGTAGGCACAGGGGGCGGGTGCAAAGCTGGTGAGATGGGTAGAAACTGGCTGCAGGAAGGCAACAGAGGTGGTGGTGGGTGGGGCTCACACCCAAGGGCAGTGATGAGCGGTGTTCCACAGGGCTCAGTGTTGGGACCAGTGTTGTTTGGGATATTCATTGCAGACATATCATGGGACATTAAGAGCAAGATCAGTCTGTTTGCTGAAAATACCAAGGCAGGCGCGGTGGTGGATGACCTGGGGGATGGTAGGGGTTGCAGGATGATCTGGCAAAGCTTGAAACCTGGTCAGACACCTGGCAACTCAGCTTTAATGCCAAAAAGTGCAAGATGCTGCATTTTGGGATGAAGAACCCAAGGAGGAGTTACCAGCTAGGGGGAGTGCAGCTATCCCAGACAGAGGAGGAGAAGGATCTGGGTATGCTCATTACAGGGTCAGTGAACAACTCGGCACAATGTAGGAAGGCAGCTGCAAAGGCCAACAAAATGCTGGGTTGTATTGCAAGGGGTATATCCTCGAGGAGGTGATTCTGCCACTGAATAGGTCATTGAGTTAGACCACATCTGGAGTACTGCGTGCAGTACTGGTGTCCGTATCTGAAGAGGGACATTAAGTTACTGGAGGGTGCAGCGGAGCTAAAAAGATGATCAAGGGCTGGGGACTTATCATACGAGAGGAGGTTGAAGGAGTTGAACATGTACTCACTGGAGGAGAGGAGAGACAGGGTGACATGACTGAAACCTTTAAATACATGAAAGGAATAAACAAGACGGGTACAGAGGGCTGTTCAAAGTAAGGAGGGAAGGGCCACCAGGGGCCATGATACGAGACTGGAGCGAGGAAGGTTCAGGAGGGAGATGAGGAGACACTTTTTTACAGAGAGGGTGGTGACTGGGTGGAATGCATTACCTGCTGAAGTGGTATGCAGTAGAACAGTGGATTGCTTCAAACGAGGATGGCACAGGACAAGGGGGAGGGTTAATGAAGTGGAAGGGAAGGGCAGCTGCAGAATAAGGGGTGCTAGCTGCACATTCGAGCAGACTTGATAGACCTCTAGGCCTTTATCTGCTGGCAAATTTCGTATGTTTTTATGTTCATAAGATACAGGGATCTGAGGTCCGGATGGACCAGGGTGCCTGACTCCTATGAGAACAAGCTGGCACAGAAAGGCAGGGGCACTGGAGGTTCCACCGTCAACTGCTGCAGTAGAGGGAACCAGATCTAATGAGACCACAAATGGGCGATAATGATCACAGTGGCTCCTTCCATCAGGAGCTTGATCAGGACCTTCTGAAGCAGGGGAAAGGGAGGGAAGGCATAAAAAAACCTCCCTTTCCAAGAGAGGAACAACATGTTTTGCCAAAAAACCCCAGGCCCTGGAGCCAGTGAGCAGAAAGGCAGCAGTTTTACGTTGAGTGGGACGCAAAGCGGTCCAACTCGGGATGACCCACCTGTCAAACAGGTCTTCTACGACAGAGGTTAGCAGTTCTCACTCATGCATCCTGGACTGCGAATGGCTGAGCCTATCCACTAGGATGTTTTGGACTCCTGGAACATGGACAGCCGATAGTTCTAGACCATGTTCTACAGCCCAATACCAGACTCTCATTGCTTCCCAGCAGAGGGGGTATGAGTGAGTGCACCCTTGTTTGTTGATAAAGCGGACTACCCCGATGTTCTCTGTATGGACTAGCAGAAGACTCGGGGACAGCAGGGTCTGGAAGGCCTGCAGGGCATGGAGGATTGCCTGCATCTCCCGGACATTGATGTGGAGAACAGTCTCCATCCTGGACCACATACCTTGTGTTTGGTGGGGCCCGAGATGAGCTCCCCAACCCCGAAGCATCTGTGGTAAGAATGTGCTGAGGGAAAGAGATAAGGAAAGGAAGCCATTTCAATAAGTTGCCAGGTTCCATCCTCCAAAGCAGTACCTTTTTGACTGGAAAGGAGACTAGGACCTGCTGTTCCAGATCATCAGTGAACTGATCCCACTGGACCCTGAATGTCCACTGAGGTATCCTCATGGGTAGTCTGGCTAAAGGCACTATGACAATCACCGCAGTCATAGGCCCAAGAGCTGGATAAAGGCTCTGGCTGAAACATCTGCTGTTGCAGAAGAGGTGGGCTTTAGACATTAGGTGGTCCCGTCCTCTCCTGGGGCAAGAAGGTCATACCCTGAGATGTATCCAGAACTGCCCCTATGCACTGAAGGCACTGAAGGTACTGACAGGGAGGTCAAGACTGACTTGGACAAGTTGATTGTGATTCCCAGGTCCTGGAACAGTTGAGTGGTACACTCCAGAGTCTGCAAGATGCTTCCTGGACTGAGCTTTGAGGAGTCATCATCCAGGTAGGGAAAGACAGAGTCCCTTCCACCTGAGGGCTGCTGCCACTGCTGTCAAGCATTTGGTGGACACCCAAGGGGCCAACAATAAAGCAAAGAGCAAGGCGCAGAACTAGGTGTGCTCCCTGGAAATGGAACCTGAGGTACTGCTTATGGGAAGTACATACCTTAATATGCAAGTATGCATCCTGCATGCTGAGGGAACATATCCAATCCCACTGATGCAGAAAGGGCAGCAGTCCCTGAAGGGTCATCATCTTGGATTTCTTGTACTGAATAAAGAAGTTTAGCTCTCGAAGGTCCAGGACAGGCCTGAGATCCCTGGTGCATTTGGGGACCTGAAAGAAGTAGTAGTAGAACCTCCGCCCTGCTGAGTCTCGGGGATGGGTTCTATGGCCTTTTTGTGCAATAAAGTACAGTTATGTAAGAACTTACCGTAACAGCAGATCTTCGAGAACAGCTCTTGCAGCAGGTTACACCATTAGGACTGAAGCCGGCAGGCGTCAGGACCCCATGGAAAATTTTCTAGCTAGCAGTCTCAGCGGGGACCGCCTCCGATGTCGGCCCCCCCCCCCCTCCCGACGGCAGGCGAGGTACATAAGAAGGCGGTCCCACCAGAATCCCCAGTTCTCCTGCCGGAGACTTCCAGTCACTGGATGACATCAGAAAAGCAGACCGAGGACCTGCCATCAGATGGCCAAGACTAAGAACTGATCTTTCCAATCCTAGGGATAGTGTAAGGCTGGAAGCTACTTCCTCCAAAGGGGAATGGTGGGCGGGAAGGTACCTGCTGCAAGAACTGTTCTCGAAGATCTACTGTTACGGTAAGTTCTTGCGTAACTGTACTATCTTCTTCGAGGTACAGCTCTTGCAGCAGGATACAACATTAGGACTGATTCCCAAGCAATGGCATCTTGAGAGGCCAAGGGGAGGAGGCAATACGGAGATTCAGACCCGTCCTGAGCCTAAGACGGGAGGTCCTGAAGAACAGCAAGGCCGAAACCCGCTCTTCGCCTTGAGGCGATATCCAGGATATAATGCCTGATAAAAGTGTGCACTGAACTCCAGGTGGCTGCGGCGCATATAGCTGACATAGACATGTTCTTCAGTGCCGCAAAAGAGGTAGCCACTCCTCTTGTTGAATGGCCCTTGACCACTCCTGGTAAGGGTTTCTTACGCTTGTTGTAACAAAACGAGATACACTGAATGAGCCAGCGTGAAAGGGTCTGTTTCAAAACTGGGGCCCCTTTCATCCTCTCAGCGAATGAAACGAACAGCTGCTCCGCTTTCCGGTGCTGTTTGGTTCTGGTCAAATAATATCTGAGACCTGTGAACATCCAGGGTGTGGAGCAGTGCTTCTCTGACTGGCGCATTTAGGAAAGTACACTGGTAAATCAATGTCCTGGTTAAGAGTAAGGGCTGAAACCACCTTAGGCAGGAACTTAGGATTCGTCCCTCAGGGACACCCTGTCCTGATGAAAAATTAAATATGGCTCCTTGCACATGAGAGACGTGAATTAGGAGATTCTTCTACCATGATAGCAGCGACAAAACATATTTCGCAATCTGCGGCTGGTTCAAAGGGTGGCAGTAAGCTGCTCAGGACGAAGGTAAATCCCAAGGAGGGACGGGATCCCTGATGGGCGGCCTAAGGTGGAGGACCCCCCTTAAGAAGGCACGGGTAGTATCCAGCTGGGCCACCATGTGGTGGCCTATGGGGGCATGATAAGCTGAGATTGCACAAAGGTGAACTTTGATCGAGGAGTAAGCTAACCCGGATTGAAAGAGGAAAAGCAGGTACTCCAGAACCAACTTTTCAGGACAGTCGAAGGGTGAGAAACTGCGTGCTTGAGACCACAGGCAAAACCTGCGCCACTTCATGTCTTATGTTGCGTGTGTCGCCGGTTTTCTAGCGGTAGAAAGTACCTCTGCCACCTCTTGCGATAGCCCGTGTCGCAACATGGCTATGTCTCGAGGAGCCAGGCATGCAGGTTCAGTAAATGTAAGTCCGGATGGACTAGCGAACCCTCCTCCTCAGACAACAGGTGGGAGCTGATTGGTAAAGGAAGTGGAGTTCCCGGGATAACTGGCAGATTCAGAGCGAGACCAAATTTGCCCTGGGCGGCTATCAAAATAAGCCGCGATGCTCCCGCGAGTTTGAGAAGGAGACTCTGGATCAACGGGAAAGCGTAAAGGAATCTGCCCGCCCAGGAGAGGGACAACGCGTCTCGCCAGAAAACACCAGGCCCTGGATCTAATGAGCAAAAATTGGGCAGTTTTGCTTTGGATGGGGAGGTGAATAGGTCTCATTCTGGAGTGCCCAATCTGTTGAACAGATCCTCTGCCACCTCCTGTAGAAGTTCCCACTCGTGGACCCTGGCCTGGGAACGACTCAGGCTGTCTGCGACAGTGTTGTCCATCCCAGGAACGTGAGCTGCAATGAGGTTTGCGCCGTGTCGTATTACCCATTCCCACACCCTCATGGCCTCCCTGCAAAGGGGTAGGAGTGTGTGTCTCCTTGTTTGTTGAGGTAATACATCAAAGCAGTATTGTCTGTTTGTAACAGCAGAGTACTCGGTGGAATCTCCAACTGGAAGGCTTGCAGGGCATAAAGAACCGCCCTCATCTCCAATATATTGATATGGAGATGAGATTCCTGGGTAGTCCATGTCCCCTGAGACCTCACCCCGTTCAAGTGCGCTCCCCACCCCAGCCCTGAGGCATCTGTGGAGAGGTTATCACCAGGACGCGCCAGAAAGGAATCCCACCGAGAGGGTTCCCAGGTCTAGCCACCATTGCCAGTCCCGAACCACGGTCTTCGTGATTCTGACTGGATGCTGCAGATGGTCTTGCCTTTGGTCCCACTGCACCCTTAACATCCACTGGGTTACCCGCATGTGGAGTCTTGCCATTGGGACTGTTGGAATGGCCGCAGCCATGTGTCCGAGCAGGCGAAGGACCGATCTGGCCGGGATGGTCTTTTTCGCTGACAGATCCCTTATGAGGGATCGTATGCGTTCCGCTCTGTCTTCAGGAAGAAAAGCCTTCCCCTTGACGGTGTCCAGAACTGCCCCTATGAACTGCAGTTTCTGAGACGGTACCAGGAGAGACTTCTCGGAGTTGATTAAGATGCCCAGAGACTGAAGAGAGCCTGGGTATGCTGAATGGACAACAGCAATGCCTCCTTGGAGAAGGCCATGACAAGCCAGTCATCCAGGTACGGGAACACGTAGTGGCCCTGTCTCCTCAGAGAAGCAGCCACTACTGCCATGCACTTGGTGAATACCCTGGGTGCCTTTTTTTTTTTTTTTATTTAGTTGTTTAACCAGGTATAGCACACTAAGCTGAAAGCTTTTTTACAGGAGCGACCTGGGAGCACAAGGAGGTTAAGTGACTTGCTCACGGTCACACAGTATGCAAGTGGAAGCTGTGGGATTCAAACCCAGGTCTGGTCTGCTGGATGTCACCAGATTTGCAGCTCAGAGCCTTAGACCACTGCACTATACTGCCTCCTTTGGGCGTCGGGTGCTGATGACAGCCTGAAAGGAAGTGCTCGGAACTGGTAGTGGCGACCGAGAAACTCGAAGCGCAGGAACCTCCTGTGCGCCTGAGCCGATAGGGATGCAGGTAGGCGCCCTGCATGTCTAGGGACGCCAAGAAAGCATCCTTCTTCAGCATGGGGATTAGTCCCGGGAGGGTCACCATGCGGAAGCGCTTGTAAACGACCGACATATTGAGGTCGCTGAGGTCCAAGATTGGACGGAGGTCCCCTGTTTTCTTTGGAACCAGAAAGAAGTGTGAATAATAACCTGCTCCTCTCTGGTTCCCTGGAACGTGCTCCAAAGCTCCTTTCTGTAGAAGCGTGAGCACTTCCTGCCTTATGAGCGGAGTGTGCTGACCAGAGTAATGGGAGAGCAGAGGAGACCTTGTCAGGAGCTTGGCTAGAAATTCTATATAGTGGCCTTTTTCGACCAACTGTAACACCCACCTGTCGGTGGTGATCGACCGCCACCCTGGCAGGTGGTCTGCGATGCGGCCCCTGACCTCTGTTTCCCATTGATCCTGAGGAGGGGCCGGGGCCGGGAAGGAGTCATGCTGTGGCAGCAGAGGGTCCTGCAGGTTGGGCCGACTTGGTATCACGTTGGCCTTTACCTGAGGACGTCTTGACCTGGGCTTTCCGGGAGAAGGAGCCCCTCTGTTACTGGCCGGAACGAGGTTGTTGCCTCTGAGTCCGGCTGCGGAAACGAGACTGGTTCCTACGAAAGGAACTAAGTCTAGATCTGTACATGGTCTGGACAGATCTAACAGCCTTCCCGGCTTCCTGTAATTTGGTGATGACCTTTTCCGAGGCTTCACCAAACAAAACTTCGCCATGAAAAGGGGCGTCCAGAATGTTTTTCTGGACATCCGGGTATACCGGAGACAGGAGCCATGAGTGTCTCCGGAGACATCGCCTGAGGCTGCTGCTCTGGCGGAAGTGTCCATGGAGTCGTCACGTGGCTCGGAGCACCTGGGTCCCCACGTCTCGAACCGTGCGGAGGAGCTGCAGTTCCTCCTTTTGGCCACCGTCTGGCAATTTCCTCCATGTTCCTGTCCCTGTTCCCTGGCAGCGTTCTGGAACTGAACCATGTGGGTCAGGTAATTCAACGATCTAATGGCGCAAGTCGCGGCCGCGTAAGTGCGCCTACCCAGCACGTCCAGTTGCTTGGACTCCGGGTCCGGTGGCTGCATGCTCAGATGTTGCGGTCTCCGAGACCGGTCATGAGAGGCTGTAATGACCAGGGAGTCGGCCAGAGGAAGGTTAGCCAGGTACTGGTCCTCCCTTGGGGCCTTGTACAGGCGGTCAGCCTTCTTCGGCATTGCCGAGGTCGAATGCGAACACTTCCACGCTGCCTTGGTGACGTCCACGAAGGTGTCCACCAAGGGTGGCACTACCACAGGCTTGGGATCTTTTTGCCGAAGGTAGCGGGTAAGGCGTAGTCTTTCAGGGCCGAGTTCCTCCGCATCCCATCCCATGTTCTCTTGGATGTGTCGCATTATCTCAGAGAACGAGGGGTCATCCAGAGGAGACCTAGGGAGGTGTGTGGGTCCAGAGAAGGGATACTGATCGGTGAAGGACACCTGGAACATTCAGAGATGTCAGATCTGGAATCCTCCATAGACGGTGAATAACGACGTCTTCTGGGTCTCTTGGGGCTGGGTGACCCTGAAGAGGATTTAGACGGAGGCCTTCTATTCTCTGTGGATCTGCCCCAGGAGGTGCTGCTGGCTCCTGGGGGGAAGGTGCTCGGCCTGCTGCCCCTTTTGGCGAAGGAGGGGGTGCAGGCGTCAGTGGTGCCGTGGGTGTGGGAGGAGGGTGCGTGGTGACCACATCCTTTTTGATGGTGTCCCACCAGAAAGTGAAGAGCTCCTTCACTTCTGCCAAGTTGAGGCCCGACGACGGACCGGGCGCCTGCTCCCCGGGGGTCTCCGGTTCTGGGGAGGGCTCCCGTGGGAGCTCGACGGGTCTGGAATCGCCCGCCTGGTCTTCGGGCTGAGTGGACTCCTCCTCCGACGCCTCCTGACCGACGTCGGTAGGCGGCGGTGTGGTTCTTCTGGCTGCGGTATCTGATGCTGGTCCCCCCGCCGGCGTCCTGGGGGGTGAAGGCCTGACCGGCGACGGGTGACGAACTGCCTCCGGTTCACGGGAGTGTTTGTGAACCTTGGCCGACGTCGGATGGGCCTACGTCCGCTTAAGGGAGGTCAGCTCCTTGGTATTGCGTTGGGGTGGTGGCGGCAGGGAGACTGACCAGACGTCGGAAGCCGAGTGCTGGGACGAGGACTTGTGATGTTCCCCTGACCTGGACGAGGCCTTAGCTGAAGAAGCAGGCCTGGAGGTCTTGGCAGGCCGCAGAGTCTAAGAACCACTGGCTGATTTGACCAGGACCGGGGGGGGGGGGGCACTGAGAGTGGGCTCTAGACAGGGAGTGGTCTGACCTGGAGCCAGAGCTGCGGGAGTCCGAGGCCCTGAAGTGGGATCTAGGTCTCACCGTCTCCCGGTGCTTCTCGTGGTGACTGTGCGACTTCCCCAAAGATTTACCCCCTGGAAGAAGGTTCCATGGCCTTGAGCTTTTCTTCAAGAAGGAAAGCCTGGAGAGCCTTCTGTCAGCAGATTCTGGTTCGGCTATTAAAGCCCTAGCAGAAGGAGCAAGCCTGGGTGTCGTGGTCCGGGCCCAGGCACCGAACTCAGGCCGAATTAGGGTTTTTGAAAGGAATCTGCTTCCCACAGGCACACTTCGAAAAATGGCCCGCCACCGAAGTTGGGGAGGACATCAGACGAAGAAAGGGCTTGAGAAAGTATTTCTTCCGAAGTTTGGATGGTTTCTGAATAGATTTCCTGGTCATCGCGCGCTTGACTGAACTGAAGGGATCGAGACATGCAAGTCGACGGCGGTAAAGAACTAGGGATTCTGGTGGGACCGCCTCCTTATGTACTACGCCTGACGTGGGGGCAGAACCAACGTCGGAGGCGGTCCCCGCTGAAGACTGCTAGCTTGTGGAAATTTTCCGCGGGGTTCGACTTCGCCGCTTGAAGTCCTAATGGTGTGTAAAGTGCTGCAAGAGCTGTACCTCGAAGAAGATTATGCAAATCTCCTCCCAGAGCACTTGAATGTTTCTGGTAGTATAAGAGGACTGAACTGGAGGTTTTTCCAGAGGCCACTTCAGGAGCTCTAGAGTGTGGCTGTATTTTATGAGCTGCAAGACCCAGACATCTCTGTTGATCTCCCTCCACCTGTCCAGGTCCAGAGGGGAACAAACCCCTATGACCACCTCCTGCCTTACGTTGGGGGGGGGGTGAGATCAAGCAGGGAATCATGCTGAAGTAGAAGCTGCGGCTGCTTCCCCGGAGAGCTTTTCCGGTGGCAGAGGTAGGGGTAGGCAGGGTTGTTGGCTGCTCTACGTTTACCCTTATGTTTGTTTCTGGGATTGATCCTATGGGTAAGCCCGATGAAAAGGCACCCATTGACCACTTCTAGGTTGGGGTGGTACATAGGTGGACCTACCACAATGGCCTGCAGGTTAGTAAGTATATCCTGCACATCTGTCACGAACAGGTAATACCCTCTAAAGGGGGCATTCAGGATGGATTATTGCACATCACCGGCAAAGCCTGACACTGCAGCCAAGAAAGTCTTCGCAGACAGATACCCACAGCAACTGCCAGGGCCGAGGCATCTACGGCATCGCAGGCAGAACGTAGAAGGTGCTTGATGACATCATCCCCGACAGAATGTTCTGAAGCAACTGTTGTCTCAGGAGGTCCTTAGAGAGGGAGGGATTTGGCTGCTTCTTTGGCCTGAGCCCGGAGTTGGTTCTGATACTGGACCATATGGGAGATACTCTTAAGGACCCTTATGGTCAAAGTGGCAGAGGCAAAAGTCCTTTTGCCAATCAGTTCCAATCTCTGGGATTCTATGTCCAGGGAAAGGGAATTGAGGTGTCTGAGACTCCTGGTATGGTCATAGGCAGCGTTAATGACTACAGAATCTTCCTGGGGTTGTTCTGTGAAGAAAGGCTTCCCAGCAGGAGCATGGTACAACATGTCCATGTTCCTATGCATGGTAGGGACCAATTTGGGCTGATGTCAGGTGGTCATGGTGGCATCCCCAATAGGTTCTATTTTGCAACCTAAGGGGATACCCCAAAACATGCCATGGCTGTTTTCTGGAGCCATGCATGTGTAGATATAGGGACTTCTGGTCTGGAAGGACCAGGGACCCCTTGGCCTGTGACAACAGACCCGGACACAGAGGTAGAGGGATAGGAGGCTTCAGTGCCAGATGCTGAAGGAGTGGAAACCACATCTAGTGAGGCCAGAATGGAGCAATGAGGATGACAGTGTCACTGTCCAACCGCAGCTTGAGCAGAACCCTCTGTATTAGAGGAAAGGGAGGAGAGAATGCATATAGGAATTTCCCCTTCCAGGAGAGGGACAACGTGTTTCACCATAATAACTCCAGTCTCTGAAGTGACCTAGCTTAAACATGGCAGTTTTGCGTTGTATGGGGCTGCAAGAAGGTCCAACTCTGAAAGATCCCATCTTGCGAAGAGGCTGTTTACTACAGAGGTCAGCAGCTCCCATTCATGAAACACTGACTGGGACCTGCGTAACCTGTCTGCCAAGATGTTTTAGAGACCTGGGAGAAACACAGTTAACAGCTGAAGGTCATGAAACAGAGCCCAGTATCATACTCTTATCGTTTCCCTGCATAGGGGATAGGAGTGCGTGCCTTCTTGTTTGTTGATGTAATGCATCACACTAACACTGTCAGCCTGGATTAGCAGAAACATCTGGGCAAAGAAAATTCTGAAAGGCCAAGAGGCTGTACAGGACAGCCCATATTTCTTGGACATTTATATGCAGCTCAGCCTCCACCTTGCTCAATGACCCCTGTGTCTAATAAGGACTGAGATGAGCACCCCAGTCGGAGCCCAAGGCATCCGTGGTGAGAACCTGTACAAAAATTGGTACAAGAAATGGAATGCCCTTCAGTAGGTCTTTGTGATCCATCCACCATAACAATGCTCTGTGAAATGTGAACAATTTTGTCAAGCTCATCTATCAACTGATCCAATTGGACCCTGAGCGACAACTGAGGTATCCTCATATGAAAACGTGCCAGTGGCACAGTCACTATGGCCGCAGCCATGATGCCCAGGAGATGTAATGTTCAAGCAGAGACATAGTGACTCCTGTATACGAACTGTGCCTGAGCAATTAGTGTCTGCCCTGTCCTGTGGCAGGAAAGCACATCCCTTCTTTGTGTCCAAGACCACCCCATGCAATGCAGTCTTTGGCTTAGAGTCAGCACTGACACTGGCACATTTACTGTAACCCCTAAGTCGAACAACTGATGTGTCCCAGACAGGGTATGTAGTACAGCTTCCGTGAAGCTGGCCTTCAGAAGCCAGTTATCCAGATAAGGGAAAACATAGAGGCCTTCCTTGTGAAGGCCTGCTGCAACTACTGCCAAGCATTTGGTACAGACCAGTGGCACAGAAGACAAGCCAAAGAGCAAACCCTGAGCTGACAGTATTCACCCTCCAGTATAAAGCAGAGGTACTGTCTGTGTGATTTCCTGATCTTTATATGAAGGTATGCATATCTTTCATATCCAACTGTCTGTGGGATTTCCTGATCTTTATATGAAGGTATGCATCCTTCAAATCCAGAGAGCAGAGCCAGTTCCCCTTTTACAGTTAGGGACTCTGAGCCTGCAGGGATACCACTGGAAACATTCTGTGTTCGATGTATAGGCTGAAATCCCTGAGATCCAACACAGGATGCAGGTCCTCCTCTGTCCATTTCAGGACTCATAAGTATTTGGACATGAACCCTTTGTTTCTCTCCTGAGAAGGAACCAGTTCTAAGTCACGCTTTTGAAACAAAGTCTGAACTTCTTCCTTCAGAAAGGATAAATGGCCCAGAGGATACAAGGAAGGAGGTGAAGGATGATCTGCAGAGTTTATAAACAGCTCTAAAGCAGGTCCCCTCGCAATTATCTCCAGAACCCCCTTGTCCAGTTTCCTCCTGCCACTATTTCAGATGTAGGAAGATTCTGCCCGCCCCCCCCCCACTCACCCCTGGAGGTAATAGCTGAGGAGGCGGAAGAGAGACAGGTGGAACCAGGGGTGGCAGGGTCACTGGAACCAACCTTTGGGCAATTTCAAGCAGTGACCGCAATTTGACCTTTCGGGACCGAGTAATGAGATGACAGTGCAAGTGTTTATGAGGTGGGGTCCCAAGCTCCCCATGTTGAAAATTTGGAAGCAACATTCCAAAAAATGGCTGAGATATCCACCTAAGTTGAAAAAACCCTATTTATGCCATTATACAGCTTACCAGCATTTCTTCAGTTCACAGTCGGCTTTGAAGAGTTCAGACGTGTTCCCGGTTCACCGAAGATCGGCGCATCGGGCTCCGGAGCTAAGTATGGAGTGGGGGGGGTATAAGGAGGTGGGGAGCGCAGAGGGTGGCTGTGGGTTGGGGAGGGACCCCACAGCAAGGGACTGTTTTCTTCTTTAGGTACATGCAAATAAAAAAAAATACAGAGAGGACAGTTTTCTTTTCCATAGGTGTATAAAAAGTGTTCTGCACACTGTGGTCGGCCCCAATGTGCACCATGACTTTGGGGGTGATGTAGTGTGGCACAGAATAGGGTGGGGCCTCAACATGCCGATGATGGCTGACTTTCATCATGGGAGGCACACTAGGGTGGCCTCCCAGTGCCACAACTCTTGGGAGTTATTTAGCATGCCGACAGGGGATTGGGCACCCATGAAATCGGCACTGTGCAGCAGGCGGCAGCCACTGATGCCATGTTTATTAAAATATTTCACCAGGGAAGGCACATCGGGAGGTATGTTATTGTGCCGCTGCATGACAAGCTTGCCTCTCATTGCAGCGGCACTTTTCTTGGAAGTTTTGACCACTTTAAATGTTGCTGATGTCAGCGCCTGCATGCCGGCTTATTGAGGAATGAGGGAGGCACCTACAGATGCATGTCCTGCATTCGCCTACTCTGACCGCACCTCCGAAATCCGATACTACCACAAGACGTTGGCTGGCATGAGCCAACATAAAAAAGCCTGAAAACTGGCAGAATTCTAATTCATTAGGAGGAGCTGTTAAAGAAGAGTTTTAACATGGGCATTAATAGCAGTGACTGTAAATGATAATCATTTGGCAGATAGCAGCACGTGATCATTGTTAAGCGGGTATTAATTCCCAAGTAATGCCCAGTTGTGCAGTACCATAAGTATCCAAATGTAAATGGCGGCCCAAGAGATGTGGAACGCATAATACTGCCCCCTCCAGTAACTGGTCACTACACAGTATAAACAAGAAATAGTTATGTCCCAGCCACTCAGTTGACACTGTAGTAATCATCATAAAAACTGTCTGTCTGCAAAGTACTGTGAAGCCCAATGTCAGTGAAAGAAGGAATCTGCTGGAGTATCAGTAAAAGAAAAAGCAAGCGGTGCGGCAAATGCAGCCGTGAGTCAGTGAAAGCAAACAGTAACCTGTTTCCATAGTTGAAACAGAATTGTAAATCCCTAGACTTTACCAAATTTCACCATAAACGTCCCTGTGAAGTTTAATAAATACTTGTTGAGGAAGAAATAATAACCACACTACAGTCACAATCTTGGTAGCGACAGAGTCTCATTCCGGCTTCTGCATTTCACAACAGTTAAACAATATGCAAATTAGAACGTCGCATAGGCAGTGATAGAAAAAAATGTAATGTGCACCATTAGCGAGTGATTTCAATGAAATTTAGTACTGTTTGACATTTGTGAAGATCATACAGCACTATAAAAACTGTTTTGTGACAGCAAATAATATTTATTAACAGTAGAACCCACCATATTAAAAAATGTTTCTGGGAAAACCATATTTGTTCACAAATATGCAAATTACAACCTGGCATAGCCCATCGGTCATAAAAAAGCTGTCTGCCAGCATTTGAGTGGATTTAAACATTCCTATTTTTATTTTCCACATATCTGAGCATTGTATTGCAGTGTAACATGTCTTGTTTTATAATAAAAAGAATATCTTAACATTGTAAGCCACAATATAAATAAATGTGCTTTGAGTGAAAACCACATTGCTTATGTTTTCTTAAAAAACTATTGAAATGTAAGATATTTCCATCATTTTTTTCCAGTTTAATAATAAATACTGCAAAAGAGATATATTGTCCATGTTACAAGCACATTAAGCTCCTCGAAAGGAGGCTTCTACTAGGGAATTAATGCATGGTTGGGTGGTTGTAGGCACTCCAGCCTTGACCTTATGCCCCCCAAAAAAAAAACATGCACATTCCCTAGTAGCCTCCTTTCTCAGGGGGGCTTAATGCTTACATGGTACAGTTATGTTAAAAACTTACCATAAGAGTAGATCTTCGAGAGGAGCTCTTGCAGCAGGTAATACCATTAGGACTAAGCCGCCAGGCGTTAGGACCTCACGGAAAACTTCTAGCTAGCAGTCTATGGTGGGGTACTGTCCCCAACGTCGGCTCCACCCCATCAGGCATGGTATCAAAGGGGCGGTCCCCAGGCATCACCTCAGTTCTCTCACCGGAGACACGGCTGAAAAACAGATGGAGAACCAATGAGGATCTCCTATCCCCAAAAAGAAAATTATAACATTAGTCCCCAGGGGCAGGTGGGTGGGAAAGCCACTTGCTGCAAGAGCTCCTCTCGAAGATAGTACAGTTACGTAAGAACGTACTATAACAATAGATCTTCGAGAGAGGTTCCTGCAGTAGGTCATGACATATATAACTGTGCCCCCTGGGGTCAGGAACACACAGCAAACTTTTGCTAGCAATGGCTGGTGGGGACCACCACCGTCCACATGACTATGTCCGCGTAACTATATGGTGGGCTCCCACACCGTCTTTCAGTTCTCCGCTGAGACCCAAAAGGGTATGACAGGAGAAAGGATGGAAATCCTAGAACCCAATCTAGAACAGCCTGTATGACCATGCTGAAAAACTGGGGGAAGGGAAAGTGTGACCTACTGCAGGAACCTCTCCTGAAGATCTACTGTTGCGGTATGTTCTTATGTAACTGTACTATCTTACTTCGAGAGGGTTCCTGCAGTAGGTCATAACATGTAGGACTGAATCCCAAGCAGTCACCATAAGTGAAACCACTAAAACAAGGGGGGAGGAGGAAGGACAACAGACTGACCAGAACAGGTCTAAGACAGCAGACCTTGCAGTATGGCTAGGCCAAAACTGGCTCTATGCCTAGAGGCAATGTCCAAACTGTAATGCTTTGTGAAAGTGTGGAACAAACTCCAGGTTGCTGAGGCGTAAATCTCAACTGCAGAAAATATTTTTAGGAAAACTGCAGAAGCAGCCATCCCCCTAGTGGAGTGACCTCTGACCTCCCCCGGAAGAGGTTTCTCATACTTCTGATAACAGAAACGGATTCAGTTAGCCAACCATTTGAACAAGCACTGCTTCAAAACTGCCGATCCCAGGGTTCTGGGGGCAAAGGAAACAAACAACCAATCTGATTTTAGGGCCCCCTTGGTCCTATAGACATAGTACCGTAAAATCCTATGTACATCCAATGTATGTAGAACAGCCTCACCCTTATTCGTATGAACAGGGCAGCACACTGGCAGCTCAACAGTCTGACTCAAGGTGAACTCAGAAACCACCTTGGGAAGAAACTTAGGATTTGTTCTCAGGACCGCCCAGTCTCTGTGAAAAATTAAATAAGGCTCCTTACACATCAGGGCCTGAAGCTCAGAAATCCTTTGAGCAGAAATAAATGCAACTAAAAAGAATGCTTTCCAAGATAGGTAGCGCATCTCACAGCTTACCGCCAGTTCAAAAGGAAGCAATGTAAGCTTTTCTAAAATAAAATTCAAATCCCAAGGTGGGTTAGGGTTGTGGGTAGGGGCTTCAAGTGGAGAATACCTTTCAAAAAGGTTTTGGAGATCTCCAGTTGTGCTACAGTTTTCCCATCCACCAGTGTATGATAAGCAGAAATAGCACAGAGGTGGACTTTCAGCAAAGAATAGCTTAGGCCAGAATCAGACAGGTGCAAGAGGTACTCCATTACCTGGGGCACCGAGCAGGAAAAGGGTCCCAACCCTTGGCGGCCACCCAAATGGAAAAACACTTCCATTTCATAAAGTAAGTGGACCTAGTAGAAGGTTTTCTTGTCTCTACTAAGACTTGAGCGACCCTCTGGGAGACTCCAAAATGTGACAATTATGTTTCAAGGAGCCATACATGAAGATGGAGGGACCCAAGTCCTGGGTGCACCAGTCTGCCCTGTTCCTGTGTCAACAGATCGTGTTGGAGCGGGAGGGGTACTAAGGGTTCCATGGTCAGCTGTTGCAGAGGTGGAAACCAAATCTGCCTGGGCCAGAGGGGGGCTATCAGGAGCATCTGAGCACCCTCTGCCTGAAGTTTCAGTAGGGCATGCTGTAGAATGGGAAAGGGAAGGAAAGAGTATAAATACCTCCCTGCCCAGCAGAGAGACAATGCATCTTGCCAGATAACACCAGGCCCTTGAATGAACGAGCAAAAACTGGGTAGTTTTGCGTTGGATGGAGAGGCAAAGAGATCCATCTCTGGCCTTCCCTAATGATGGAATAGAAGTTCTGCTACGTCCTAGTGAAGTTCCCATTCGTGAGCGAGTATCATAGTCCAGCTGAGGCTGTCCGCCATGACGTTGTGTAAGCCTGGGACGTGTACAGCTGTGAGGAACAGGTCGTGCTGGACTGCCCAGTACCACACTGGCATCACCTCACTGCAAAGGGGGTATGACCAGGCGCCTCCCTGCTTGTTGATGTACCAGACTACTGACATGTTTTCTATCTGTACTAGCAGTGTTGCTGCAGACAGGAGGGGCTGAAAGACCTGAAGGGCATAAAGAACTGCCCTCATCTTCAGGATATTTAAGTGGAGAGATGCCTCCAGCTGGGACCAAGTCCCTTGTGTCTGATGGTCTCCCAGGTGGGCCCTCCAACCCAGACCCAAGGCGCCTGTGGTTAGGGTCCAAGAGGGAGGGGATGTTCTGAAATGCAACCCCAAGGCAGATTTTGAGGATCATGCCACCATAAGAGATCCTTCTTGAGTGCGCTGGACACCAAGACTGGATGATTCAGATCGACTGAACGCTGATCGCACTGGACTCGTAAAGTCCACTGGGTGACTCTCACATGTAATCTGGTCAATGGGACCATGGAAATTATCGCTGTCATCAAACCCAGAAGGTGTAAGAATGCCCTGGCTGGAATATGTCTGGAAGAGACTAACAGACTGACTTGCTCCCGCAGAGTATCCACTCTGTCCAATGGCAAGAAGGCCTTGCTCTGGACCGTGTCCAATACTGCCCCAATGAATTGGAGGTACTGGGAGGGAACCTTACCAGACGTCAGAATCTCTGATAGAGGCAAATCTGGAAATGTGCACCATGGTAGGCTGGAAAGAACCCATGGGAGATGAGGAGCGGGGGGTGGAGTATCCAGGTTGGAAACCAGCTGGGATCTGGCTTCCTGCCACCAGGACTGAATCACAGACTGAAAGGCCTGTTGTGGTGAAGGAGGAAGAGGTTAATATTGGGTGCCCATCCCCAGGTATTGAGGGGGTGGGTATCCGAGTGGTTGGTAAAAAGGCTGAGTATAACCTTGATACACAGGATAATATCCCTGTGAAAAAGGGGTCATAGTTGGGTCCAACGGTGGGTAACCAGATGTCAGAAAACACAGACAAGGGGTGGTAGCCTGACAGATGGCCTTGATCCAAAGGGGGCCTCGAAGAGCCTGGGAAATTATCTGGCAAAAGTTGACATCAGAGGGTCTGGCATCGGATTTACTGATATCAGGGGCAGATGTAAAGGTGCAGAGAGATGCACCTTAATGGACGAGTGGCTAAAGCCCAAGTCCAAGAGGGAGAGAAGATACTCCAGTACAGATTCCTCCGGACAGGTGAGGGGATCCAGAGACCAGGGGAATACCAACAGGCAGAAGCGCTTCCACTTCATGGCATATGTTGCTTTGGGAGAGGGCTTTCTCGCTGCTATGAGCACCTCTGCCACTCTAAGGGATACTTTAAAACTTGCTGCTGCTTAATTAATTCCCTGGTCTGTGAGCTGTATGAAGTGAGGGGAGGAGCGCCTGGCAGGTTTAAAACAGCATTGTGCTGCAAGGCTGCACTGACTGCTTTCATTGAGTAACAAATGCCAACAAGTGAGAGCTGGAAAAGGCACACAGGAGAACAGTGCTGTGCTGCAGTTGAGAGACTGAATGACTGTATGGTATTTGTGCTTGCTAATGACATCTGAAAACCTGATCAGCTGCTTAATTAATTTCCTGGTCTGTGAGCTGTATGAAGTGAGAGAAGGAGCGCCTGGCTGGCCCCCCACCCAGTCCATGGTGTTGAGCTGTGGGTCAGGCCTCTACCTTCTCTTCAATAAATACTGAGCAGAAGTATCTATTTACTATAGATGCTTTTACATGGTCCTCCTTCTCACATGCCCCTTATCCCTTTGATCTTTGCAATACCCCCTCTGGACTTTCTCCTTTCACCAATGTATTTATAGAAAGTCTTGTCACCTTCCTTTACTGTTTGTGCTAGTGTTTCCTCGGTTTGGGCCTTTGCCTGCCTTACTGCCTTCCTTGTTTCCCTTAGGGAAGTTTGGTATGCCTCCCTATCTTCATCCTGCTGCGTTCTCTTATATTTTCTGAAGGCCAGCCTTTTGGCTCTGACCTTTTCTGCTACTGTTTTTGAGAACCAAAGTGGTTTCCTTCTTCTTTTGCACTTCCTTTTCTAACACAATGGGATGTTGCTTCAAGTATTGCATGTCCACTTTGCCTTTACCCCCTCACCTGTATTTCCAAGATTTCCATGGATTACCAAGTTTCTGACAGAAGAATTGAAAGCACTGGCAATGGATGAATAAGAAATCTCTTGGAATTTTAATTGGTATTTCATGTTGTGAAATAAGCTATACAAGTCTTGTTGGAATATAAGTATATTTATTATATGTCTATAAGGTCTTAGAGATTGAAAGTGATGTTTGTATTTGAACAATTTGAAAATCCTATTGTCAGGACCATCTTGAAAAAAGGCTTCGGCCTAAGATGTGAAGAAAGAACTTATGCTGAATAAAAAAAAAAAACTTTTACTACTACTACTCCTAATCTATCCCTAGCTAAGTCTGCAAAAGCCATGCATGCAGATGCAGGGACTGGAGGGCTGGATGGACCAGTGTCCCTTGCTCCTGGGAGAGCAAGTGAGTGGAGAGGGGCAACAGAACCAGCGGTTCCCATGCCAGCTGCTGCAATAGTGGGAACCAAACCTGCTGAGGCCAGAAGGGCGTGATTAGGATCACTCGGGCACCTTCTGCCTGCAACTTGAGCAGGATCCTCTGAAGAAGAGGAAAGGCATACAGAAACCTCCCTGTCCAAGAGAGGGACAATGCTTCTCGCAAAAAAACAGCAGGCCATGGATCTAGTGAGCAGAAATTGGGCAGTTTGGCATTGTATGGGGATGCAAAGAGGTCCAGTTCTGGCTGACCCCACTTTTCGAAAAGATCTACAACTTCTTGCTGCAGTTCCCATTCGTGGCTCTGAGATCAAGAGCGACTTAGGCTGTCCCCGTGAGGGTGCTGTGGATCTCTGGAACATGGACTGCTGTGAGATCCAGATTGTGATCCACCGCCCAGGTCCATACTCTCATTGCCTCTCTGCATAGGAGATAAGAATGCATGCCCCCTTGCTTGTTGAAATGGAAGACTAGTGGGACTACGGCTCATCTCTATGATGTGTATGTGGAAAGACAGTTCCAAGGAATTCCAGAGCCCCTCATCTGGTGAGACGCTAGATGTGCTCCCCATCCCAGTCCAGAGGCATCTGGTGTCAGAATTTGTTGTGGGCTGGGCCGCTGGAAGGGACCCCTCTGTCTAGATGAGCCAGGGTGACCCACAAAACCAGAGTCTGAAGGACCGCACTGGAGACTCGGATGGGCTCTTCCAGCTCGTCCATATCATGGTCCCACTGGAGTCTGAGGTGCCACTGCAGGATCCTCATATTCAAATGACTGAGGGAAACTGTGGCTATGGATGCGGCCATATGGCCTAAAAGTTGCAGAACCATCCTCGTTGGGACCTGATCTGAGGCCATCACCCTGTCAGCGATCTCCCTTAGCCTGACTGCCCAGTCTGCGGAAGGAAGGTTTTCCCTTGGATGGTGTCCAGGACTGCTCCTATGTATTGTAGCCTTTGAGCAGGCCACGGGTGCTACTTGGACAGATTTAGAGTAATGCCCAAGGCCCGCAATAGACAAAGTCTCCTACATTGTTTGGTGTAGTTGGTCTTATGACAAAGCTGTGAGAAATTAATCGTCCAGGTAGGGACAGACAAAGTGACCCCCTCTCCTGAGGGCTGCCACCACTACTGCCAGGCACTTGGTGAAAATCCTTGGTGCTGATGATAGGCCGAATGGAAGCGCCCTGAACTGGCAGTGCCCTCCTTGGAAGGTGAAGCGAAGGCATTTCCTGCGGGATGGCAGGATCTTTATATGCATATAAGCATCCTGCATATCCAGGGAGCATGGGCAACAGGCTCGCTATGGTCACTATTCTGAACCTTTTGTATTCGATGAAGTGTTCGGCTGGCTCAGATCCAGAATGGGACGGAGGTCTCCCATCTTCTTTGGGACTAGGAAGAAGGGGAGTAAAACCCTTTGCCTCTTTGGGCATAGGGCACCTCCTGGATAGCTCTTTTTTTCTTGCAAGGCCTGCACCTCTGCTCGCAGGAGAGCCGCGTGGGAGGGGAGCAATGGGAAGGGACAGGCAGATTGTCTGGTGGAATCTGGGTAAACTCCAAAGAGTATCCTCTCTTGACTACTTGGAGGACCCATTGGTCTGAAGCAATATTGGATCATCCTGACTGGTACACGAAGAATCTCCCTCCTAGCGCCTCTCCCTGCGCTTCCTCTGGGGGGGGGGGTCGGTAGAGAGTCATGCAGTTGCAGAGGATGTGGGAAGGGGAGGTCTGGACCCCATGGGATTTTGGGACCCTGGGCACCTGAAAGAACAGGGCGGCCTCTTCTTTTAAAGCCTCCCTTGTGTTGCAGCTGGCATCTTCCCTGCTGTCCCTGGTTCTTGCGAAAGACAAGTCAACAGGTTGCCTGCGGTTCTGATCTGTACATACAATGGACATCAGACACCGCCTTGCCAGAATCCTGTAGTCTTGTTATGAGTTTTTCTGTTTCCGTGCCAAAGAGGATGGGTCCCTGAGAGGGTACATCCAAGATGGCACCCTGCAAATCCTGGCGGGAACCAGAAACCCTCAACCACAAATGCCTCCTCATACAGATTCCAGTTGCTGCTGCCCTTGCTGCTGTGTCTGCGGAGTCATAAGAACTCCTCAGCATGTGCTTGTCCACATCCATGCCTGACAGGATGATTGCTAGGGAGCTCTGCCTTGCCCTACAAGTCTGACTGTGCTTTAGCCAGATCCATAGCTTTTGACTGCAGTGACTTCTGGTGTGTGACCATATGAGCCAGGACGTTCAGTGACCTGACCGTGCAGGTAGCTGAAGAATAGACCTTGCAGCCCATCTGGTCCAGCTTTTTATACTCTGGATCTGGGGCTGAGAGCTCATGTGTCTTGGCTACTGCACTCTTCCATGTGCAGCCATGAGCACCATAGAGTCAGCTTTTGGTTGCACACTTAAGTAAGGGTTCCATTTAGGTGTTTTATAGAGCCTATCTGCTTTCCTTGGCACTGCCACAGTGGTAGCCAGAAGCTTCCGGGTCAATTTTGTAACGTCCTAGAAGGGTTCCACCAGTGGGGGAACGACCAAGAGTTCTGGGTCAGTAGCCCCCCAGGAATTTTGCCAGACGGTGGTGTTCAGGATCCAGCTCCTCTGCGTCCCACTGATACAGGGTCTGGATACATCTCATGATGTCCAAGAAGGACGGGTCTTCCAGAGGTGACCCTTGCGAGTCCCTTCTCAGATACAGAGAAGGCAGGGGTAGTTCGTCCTCGGAGGAGTACTCTGAGGGGGAGTCTCCGGCATCATCCCCTGAAGAAGAGGGCGGATGCCCACTGGAAGACGGGACAGCCAATGGGTACCTCTTCCTGCCGCTTGTACCTGGCGGCTGCTGATCATCATCATCGGGCGGCAGACACTCTGTCGGTGGGGAAGGTTGCCTGGGTCCCTGAGGCGACTGTTCCCTGGGTGGTGGCAGGACTGGGGATGGGTCCCTGGGCTCTGGGAGTAAGTCCCCTTTAACATTGTTCCACCATGTGTTGAAAAGCATCCCCACTTCTGCTAGTGGGCTGACTGGGGTGGAGGCGCTGGGTTTGGTACATTAGTGAGGCCTGGCGCTGGACCCTGTGGCTCTCCGGGTACCGACGTCTGGTCCTGACGCACCTTGTCTGCAGGTGCCTCGGGCATCAGGTCCGACAGGGCTTCATCCGGCAGCATCATGCCCCCTTGCAGTCTGGCATCCGGCTACTTGGGAGAAGGCAGGGGGAGGCGTTTGGGTTTCCGCAGGCACAGGTGTCATCCTTTGGGGCCTTGGGCACCTGGGCTGATGTCTGGTCCTCCGGGGCAGATTGCCGCTGTTTGGCCAGCAGCGCCTGGTTCACTTCCAACGTGGAGCTGAAGCGACCGGTAGTCTGCCTACCTTCAGAGGCCATCACCCTTTCCTCAGGTGGAGAAGGCATCCGATACCTGACAAACTCCTGCCGTCTAGTGGAGTCGTCCAACTCCTTGTGCCTGTCGGACGACCCAGAATGCTTTTGGGTGACGGGCTCTGACGTTTTGCCTGAAGCAGACGCTTGTCCCTCTTGCATCGACCCATGCATATGCTTGTGAGACCTATGTGCTAAGGGGACCTGGGCAGATGAACGCCCTTAAGATGAAGACTCCTTACCTTTGGAGTGCAATGAGGCGGTATTCTTCTTGGAAGAAACCCCCGAAATGGCCTTGGTACCTGGGGGAATGGACTCTGATCTCCTGCCGCAGCTGGAGGAAGCAGAAGTCCTGTGAGGTGACTTTGGGCGGGATTCCGACCTGGCTCTCTCCTTATCCCTGTGGTTGTCTTCCCGTCCGATCTTTTCTCCTTGGGGGGAAGACTCCCTTGGTGTGCAGGAAGAACTCTGTCCCAACTGGGTCCTCTGCATGGTGACCACTTGTTGGTCCAGCAGGCAGGCAGGCAGGCCTTGAGGTGGCAGATGCAGGTTTTACTGTTGAATTTTTGGCACTGCAGGCAGTCATCAGGCCGATGGTCGGGGCCTAGGCAGATCAGGCAGATAGAGTGGCCATCCTTTGCCGGGATCTGCTTACTGCACATGCACTTTGACTTCCGCCGCTGGATGGAGGATGAAGACATGCACTTGATGGAGAAAAACGATTAAGAAGACAACGAACGATAAACTGCGCAAAGCGCAACATGGTGGTTGACTGCAAAGATGGCATCCATGGAACCGATGTTAGTGGGTCGACGGCACAGACTGCTAGCTAGAAGTTTTCCATGAGGTCCTGACGCCTGGTGGCTTAGTCCTAATGGCATTATACCTGCTACAAGAGCTCCCCCTCGAAGTGAGATCTGTTCCTTCCAGTGGGGGAAAAAAAAAGATCTGAGGGCATCTGGGGAGGAGCCGGAGGACCATGTGGTTGGGTGGTAGGAGGACTGAAGACTGCAGGTGACTGGCATGCTTAGTGGAAAACTGCCTAATTGTAGATAGTGAACTGAACCTAACCAAACCTAAACCCAAGTAGTTAGCAATCAGGATTACAAAAATGTTTTTAATAGTTAGCAATCAGGATTACAAAAATGTTTTTAACTTTCAGAGTAATTCAGAAATTAGAATTTTGATGCCATGTGCACTGGGGATCTATTTTCAGTAATACTGAAAACTTGCTGCAACTGTAAAAGGTAGGAGATACCTGAAATGAGGTAAAACACAAATAAAAACAACAAAAATGGTCACATATGTAAAATATCTAGTTGATGGTAAGACCTTCGAAAATACAGTGTAGGTGTAAATATACATACAAAGCTGCATGACAATTTTAGTATATTACATCCTTTGCCAGATCATTTCTGGTGTGATGCTTCCGCCAGCTCAAGTATTCTGGTATTTTCTGTTATAATAATAATGTCAATGGGAAATACTGTGATATCCCTAATGTTGCCATAAGCTGCGTGTTCCGATTACCTGGAAAATTTGAAAAGGCTTTAAGAACAGCAGGCTAAAAAATAAGACACCTCCAGAGAAGGCAGACATAAATGCAATTTTAAGAGCCAGACCTACCCATTCTGGTTTAGGAGCTGCTCCATATCTGTAACGTAACACTCGTCACAGATGGCCAGGTAGTCCAATACCAGCTTGACGTCCTTTTTGTAGGCTTTGCCAATGGTTCCCTTGTTTGCATCAAACTGAACAATATTTACGGTTTTGTGTGAAGAAGTTAAGGAACTAACACTTAGATTAATGTTTTTTATTCTGTACTCTGTTCTAATTTTAACTAAGCTTGCCATTTTACTCCATGGCAGTTTTATAGCAATACATGTACACCACTTAAATACATATAAAACATCTATAAAGATGAGTTCACGTATTAGGATTCTAGGAGACGTGAGTAGGCATTTTCTCTTGTTTGTAAGTGTTGAATACAGATAAACCAGTATGTGTGTAGTCTTAGCAGCTGGCATGTTTCTACGATTCGGGCAGGCAACTCATTCCAGGGAGCTGCCTGCCCGATAAGCTAAATGAGCTAGGTGGAACAGTTTTTTACATGGTGTAAAGGCATTAATTTTACCTTATTTTGCTCGGCTTGTAACTTCCACATACGAGCCGAGTGATCAACAAGCACTGCAGCCCACCTCGAAAAATAGCACTTTAATGATGCAAAGGGGGGGGGAACGGGGCTGCAGGCTCTCTATGTAATTATCAATAGGACTGGGGAAGGGGACTGTCTAAATGAAGTACGATTATTTTTGCTGGCAGTTCTGTTTATATGAGACTCTGCCCAAATCGTGTCAGTGGCTCTTTAAGTGTTTCTAACATCTCTCTCCTCGCACATAATTGGAACAAAGGGATCAAAACTTAACTTTCACTTAGCGGTTGGCACTCTGCTCCAATGCACTCACTGCCACCACTAAAGGGCATCTTTTATTGCTGACTGCTCTCTGATCCTACAAGATCTTGTAAACTGCTGCTCCCACCACTGGAGGAGAGCGAGAGAACGACCATTAAAAGGTCCCCCCCAACATTCAATATAAGCTGGTCTACATCTGCATTGCCTTCCCCAAGGACAAGCCTAAAATTAAGAATAATTTCCTAGCCACCGCACCCCCCTTTCCCAGTCAACAAAAAATAAAATAAAATCAGTCATGCTGCCTCTACATACACACACCTGCAGATGCTTTTATATGCAAGGCTTTTTCTGGAGGCAAATATTGCATATATTGTACTGTATTTATCAGTGAGGACGAAGAAAAAATTACTCACCATAATAATGTTGCTTGTTCTAATGAAGTCTTGCTGTATTCTGACTAAATGCAGTTAGCCTCAGCACTTGAACTGCCCCAGCCAGTAAGGAGTTAACTCTATGCAGAAGCATAGAATGTTGAGCTTGAGCTTGGTTTTCAAACCCGTCTGTGACACTTCCTAGTGTAACCATCAGATTCTTACGAGCAACTAACCGAGTATAAAATATGGAAATTGTTTGAATATAAGCAAGAGAACAACAATTTGGGCCCAGAAGACTCAAGCCGAGAACCCTAGAAGAAAAAAGGTAGTGACAACACTAAACAGATTTATTACACAATAGAGACTCAAATAACTAACCCACCCAAGAGGGAAGGTCAAGGTACACCCCTGAGGTGCAACACTGTACCTGTCAGCCCACTTCCCAAAAACTAAGTTCTGAGAGGGGAGGCAGGGGGGAGGTCAGAATACAGCAAGACTCCATTAGAAGAAACAACATTACTATGGTAATTTTTTCTTCGAACAACATGAAGTCTTGCTGTATTCTGACTAAATGCAGACTACCAAGCAGTTCCCTATGGAGGAGGGAATGCAGAACCTACTTTGGGAACAAGCTCTGTAGTACTGCTGTACCAAACCTAGCATCACTCCTAGCCTGGATGTCCAGAGAGTAATACTTGGTGAATGTATGGACTGTTTTCCAGGTGGCTGCTTTGCAGATTTCTAACAAGGGTATATCTCTGGCCGCAGCTAGAGAAGCAGCTGTACCCCTAGTCGAGTAAGCCCTCAGGCCTGGGGGGTGCTTTACCCAATTTATCATAGCAGAACTGTATGCAAGAGACAATCCACCTGGCAACAGTTCTTTTAGTGGCAGGCTTACCTTTTCCCACCTCACTATAGGTGAGAAACAATTGAAGACAGTCATTACTGTGAGCCTTAGTATGCTCTATGTAGTAAATAAAAGCTCTTTTAACATCCAAACTGTGTAACCTTCTTTTCCCTGAAGCAGAATGGTCAGTGAAAAACACAGGAAGACACACGGACTGGTTCAGATGAAAATCTGACACCACTTTGGGCAAGAACGTCCTACTGGTTCTTAGGACTACTTTATCCCTATGAAACGATACGACGTCAGGTTCCACTGACAAGACCTGTAATTCACTAATCCGCCTGGCAGAAGTAACGGCTACCAGGAACACAGTTTTCCAGGTCAAGTACTTCAACTCATCTGAAGCCATAGGTTCAAAGGAGGGCTGCATGAGTTGTGCAATGCAGACACTGAGACTCCAAGCACGAGTCGGTTCTCTAAATGGAGAGTTTATGTGAACCGGGACCCTTGAAAAACTTTTTAAAAACATGGTGAGAGGCCAGGGAAGAGCCCTTCCCTGCTGAAAGGAAAGCAGAAACTGATGCTAGGTGAACCTTCACAGTTGCAGGCCTAAGGCCTAGACTACTGAGGTGAACCAGATAATCCAAGGCTGCAGAGATGTTTGCAGAATCAGGCACAATACCTTTCTGAGAACACCAAATGCTAAACCTCTTCCATTTGGAGTTATAAGTCTTTCTAGTAGAAAGTTTCCTGGAAACCTTCAAGATATCCAGTACTGCCTGAGAAAGATGAAGACCTGCGTATTCTAACTCTTCAAAAGCCAGGCCTTGAGATTGAGAGACTGGAGACTAGGGTACCAGATCGTCCCTTAACAGGAGGACAGAAGACTGTCTCCTGGGAAGGGAAAGGGGATGTGACGCTGTCAGGGACAGCAGCACAGGATACCAAGGTTGTCTGGCCCAGTCTGCAGCCACTAGTATAACTGTGCAGGGTTGAGTTCTGATTTTGATCAGGACTCCTAACGGCAGAGGGAATGAAGGGAAGGCATAGAGAAACCTGCCCTTCCAATCCAAAGTCTGGGCATCCTGGGGCACAGTCCCCAAGAATGGAGGTCTGCAACAGAACAGAGGGAGTTGATTGTCCAGGGCTGCAAAGAGGTCTGTCTCTGGAGTGCCCCATCTGGAGAAGATGATCTGCAGGATGAGAGGATCCAGGGACCATTCGTGATGTCCCTGGGATATTCTGCTCAGAGCATCTGCCAGTACATTGTCCTTCCCTGGAAGGTGAACTGCTACTGGAGAAGTCTGAAGAGAATAGGCCAGAGACCACAGTTTCATGGCTTCTATGCACAAGGCATGGACCAAGTGCCTCCTTGTTTGTTGATATACCACACTGTGGTCGTGCTGTCTGTTGTGACTTGGATCACCTTGCCCTTGACCGAATCCGAGAAGTACTGAAGGGCCAGGAACACTGCCCTGAGTTCCAGAAGGTTGAGGTCAAGGAGAGACTCCTGTGGAGCCCAGACCCCTTGAGCTGTCAGAGCTCCCAGGTGGGCTCCCCAATCTAGGAGAGAAGCACCTGTAGTCAGAACTACTGAGGGAACCTGAGGAAGGAATGGGAATCCTTGTCTGAGGCTGTCCAGATCCAGCCACCACTGGAGAGCTTGGAATAGAGTCTGAGTCACTGGAATCAGTTTGGAGAGAATCCTTTTTCTGAGACCACAAAGACCTTAGGTGAAACTGAATGTCCCTCATCTGAAATCTTGCTCCCTGTACAACTGCAGTGGAAGCTGCCATGTGACCCAGGAGTTGGAGGAAGAGTCTTGCTGGACGAGAGACCTGAGGTCGAAAAGATGAAGCAAGATCTACCAGGGCCTTCTCTCTTGCCAGGGGAAGGAAAGCTTTTGCTCTTGGGTAATGTCCAGTTCTATTCCTATAAAGGTAAGAAGTTGAACTGGTTTGAGAACAGACTTTGGAAGATTGAGAAGAAACCCCAGCGAACTGAGTAAGTCCTGGGTGGGTTGCAGAGCTGACCTGACCTGTTGAGCTGACTGACCTAAAATGAACCAGTCGTCCAGATATGGGAAGATGGTGATACCCTGTCTTCTGAGGTTAGCCACCACTACTGCAAGGCACTTTGTGAACACCCTTGGGGCTAATGTTAAGCCAAAAGGCATGGCTCTAAATTGGTAATGGCCTGAAGGCAATTCGAACCCAGGTATTTTCTCTGGGAGCACCTGATAGGAATGTGAAAGTAGGCATCCTTGAGATCCAGGGATGCCAGTCAATCTCCTAGCCTTAGAAAGGGAAGGATAATTCCCAGAGTTACCATCTTGAATTTGGGTTTTGAAATGTGTTTGTTTAAATACCTTAGGTCTAGGATGGGTCGCCACTCCCCTGTTAAAGGTTCTTTGAGGTAAGAAGTACCTGCAGTACAGTCCTTTTCCCTTGTGTTGAATGTGACAGAAATGGGAAGAAAAGAGTTAATAGTTTGGATTATGTGCTTGGGGGTTGGGTTCTCTAGCTGGAGTTTTTTTAGCAGTTTAAAAAAAAAAAACACACACAGGCTAAAATCCACTGTCCAGCAGCATCTGCTAGATAAGAGCTGGGTCATAAGTCTCTAGTGGACATCTCCACACACACAGGCCAGTTTGAGTGGATTGGTTCACTCAAATATAAACTTAAGGGTAAAAGGGAATATAATTGGTCACTGATAGGTATTCACTCTGATTGGGACAACTAAATACATACATGTTAGATGGTTAGAGCATTCAAAGGGGGAATAGGGATTACCTATTCCCAGGAGAATATACAAGAGGCTGAAAGACAATGAAGAGTGTTCCTCTTACTTTGGAAGCTGGAAGGAGTAACTAAGATTAGAGCGTACCCTTCTAGCTATGTCTGTGGGAGCTGGCAGTTAGCATAGGGTCCAGTGGTCTCTGGAAAGGGCAGGGAAGGGTAAGTTTGGTACTAGCATAGTGCAATAATAGCCTTTTTCTTTTGCCATCTGTTATTTAAAAACTTTTGTTTACTTTTCCTGTATCAGTGTTATTCTCTTGTGTTGTAAATATATATCCTGTAAATGTTCAGTGCACTTTCTGTTAAGTAAAAAGCTATTTATTTGCTCAACAGTTGTGACTGTGATGTCATTTTTCTAAGGTAATATTTGGTTTCCACTGGCTGAGGTAAACTCTGTGTAGCATCCGCCACCCGAGAGAGACACACTACCAGACTTTAACGTGTGCAATTGCACGTTTAATTATTCAAGTTTGTAAACTTGACGGAGGTGCTGGAAGACAGTCCAGCTGGTGGCAGTGGATACCCCGAGACAGACATCTCTCTGAAAGCTGTTCCAGCCCAGAGGGAGAGGTGGGTTGTCACAATTGGCTGGCAGTGGTGGGATGATGATAGCGGACTGCGTAACACACTGAGATACAGAGTTTGCCAGTGGAAAAGTTACCTTAGCGTTGCAAAACAGGATATATAAGGGAATACGCTTGTACAACTGTTTTTTTTCCTTTTGCCAGTTAGCACAGTATAGTGTAGGATTTAAGCATGAGCTCCACGGAGTATGACTCGCTTACTATGCAGCAGCTTTGCAAAAGGTGCCAGGAAAAGCGGATTCGGCTTGAAGGTCTAAAACACAAGAAAAGGGCAGACCTCATAGCTGCCCTCGTGGCACATAACCAGAAGCAGACAGTCTCTGGGGGTGAGTCAGGAACTGATGTAGCAGACCCCCCAAACCAGCTTGAGGAACTGCGACTGCAGCTGTTGCTGCAAGACAAGGCACTGAAGGTGAAAATGCTGGATGCTGAAGCAGAAGCAAGAAGGTTGGATGCAGAAACAAAAAGACTGGAAGCAGAGAAAGAACTGGAAGAAAAGAGACTGGCAGACAGAGAGAAAGAACACCAAGACAAAGAGAAAGAATGTGAAGAAAGAGAAAGCGAATGCCAAGACAGAGAAAAAGAATGTGAAGAAATAGAAAGAGAAAGACAGCATGAACTCCAGAGACAACAGCATGAGAAGGAGATGATGACCCTGCGCAGCCAGCAAACCATGAATAAAGGTGGAGTGAGTTTGCCTCATGAAGCCAAACTTAATTCTAAATTGAAACATAGAATTTGACGTCAGATAAGGACCGCTTGGCCCACCTAGTCTGCCCATTTTCCTACCTAACAGATAAGCTGCAGATCCTAGTTAATCAACAGCTTACTTCCTCTTACCCACCCCTAGGACTGCCTTATGCCTGTCCCATGCATTCTTGAAGTCCCCCACCGTTCTTGACTCCACAATCTCCTCAGGGAGGCTGTTCCATACATCCACAACCCTCTCAGTGAAAAATACTTCCTTACATTACCCCTGAGCGTCCCCCACTATCTTCAAATTGTGCCCCTTGTTCTTGCACATCTCTTTTCTGGAAGATGCTACCTCTTGGACTTTGTTAATTCCCTTGAGGTACTTGAAAGTTTCTATCATGTCCCCTCTCTCCCTTCTTTCCTCAAGAGTATACATATTAAGCTCATTTAGTCTTTCTTCGTATGTCTTCTGGTGCAGACCCTGCACCATTTTGGTTGCCCTCCTCTGGACAGCCTCCACTCTGTCTATGTCTTTGCGGAGATGGGGTCTCCAGAACTGCACACAGTACTCCAGATGGGGTCTCACCAACTGTCTGTACAGAGGGATAACAACTTCCTGTTTTCTACTACTGATGCCTCTTCCTATGCATCCCAGTATCCCCCCAGCCTTCCTTACTGCCTTCTCACATTGCTTGCCCACCTTTAGGTCATCTGATATAATTCCCAGGTCCTTTCTATTTTACTGTTGTCAGTATCTCACCCCCATTGTGTACACTTCCCTGGGTTTTTGTTTCCCATGTGCATTATCTTGCACTTCTTTGCATTAAATCTGAGCTGCCATACATTTGACCATTCCTCCAACCTTGCCAAGTCCCTTCTCATCCTTTCCACTCTAGCCTGTGTATCAACCCTGTTGCAGATCTTTGTGTCATCTGCAAAGAGACATACTTTTCCTTCCAGTTCCTCTGCAATGTCACTTATAAAGACATTAAAAAGGACCAGTCCCAGTACTGAACCCTGTGGTACCCCAGTAGTAACCCTCCTTTCTTCAATGTGTACTCCATTTACTACTACCCTTTGCGTCCTGTTGTCTAGCCAATTTTTTATCCAGGCTACCACCTTGGGACCCATTCCAAGGCTGGCTATCTTGTGTATTAATCTTTGTGGGGACTGTATCAAATGCCTTGTTAAAATCTAGGTAGGCCATGTCCACAGCCCCTCCCTGATCTACTACTTTGGTTACCCAGTCAAAGAAATCTATTAGATTCGCCTGGCACCGACCTTCCCATCGTGGAATCCATGTTGCCTCGGGTCCTGTGCCCCAATGGCCTCTAGGTACTCAACAATTCTTTCCTTCAGAAGTGATTCCATCATTTTCCTACCACTGAGGTCAAACTAACTGGTCTGTAGTTCCTGCCTCTGTCCTGCTCCCACTTTGTGAAGAGGAATTACATCTGCCCTCCTCCAGTCCTTGGGTACCACCCCATCCTCCCATGATTTGTTAAAGAGAGTAGTCAGCGATGTCACTAGTTCTACCCTTAGTTCTTTTAGAATTCTTGGGTGAATCCATCAGGCCCCATTGCTTTGTCCACCTTCAATTTTATTAGTTCTTTCAGAACCCTTTCTTCTGTAAATGGACTGGTATCACCCCGTCTTCAGAGTGTTTCTCTTGTTTGGTTTAGGTAACTCTCCCTCCTCTTCCTTTGTGAATACTGAGCAGAAATATTCGTTCAGTAACCCTGCTTTTTCACCGTCACCCTCTACCCACATTCCCTCCCCTTTATTAATCTTCAGTATCCCTCCTTTGGTCTTTCTTCGCTCCCTAATGTACCTATAAAAGGTCTTATCCCCCTTCTTAACAGAATTGGCTTTCCTTTCTTCGGTTTGGGCCTTTGCTATTCTGACTACCTTCCCAGCCTCTTTCTGCTTTAACTGATAAAGTTCTCTGTCCTGCTCCTTCTGTGTTTCCTTATATTTCCTGAATGCTGCCTTTTCTCCTTAACCTTCCCTGCCACCTCTTTTGTGAACCATAGCGTTTTTCCTTAGATTGTGTTTATTGATTTTTACATAAAGGCTTGTTGCCTCTGTGATGGCTGTTTTGATCACTCCCCATTGTTCCTCCACCCTCCTTCTTACCTGTTTGCTAGTGTTTTCTGAGGCACTCTCTCATTTTCCCAAAGTCAGCCCTCCTAAAATCTAGTACTCTTGCTTTTGTATGGCTTGATTGTATGGCTGTGTTTATCGTGAACCACACTGTTTGGTGGTCTCTTGTTCCCAGATGGCTACCCACTTCTAAATCTCAGATTCTTTCTCCATCCCCATTTGAAAGTACCAGGTCTAAGATTGCTCCCTCCCGAGTCGGTTCCAATACTAGCTGTCTGAGACATGCCCCTAGGACATCAAGAATGACCCTGCTTTGGATGTGCCTGCAGCAAAGGTGCTCCAGTTAACATCTGGCATTTTCAGGTCCCCATCAACAATATCTCCTTTTCTGCCATTCTAAGAAAGCCTTCTATCATTTCCTTGTCTATTCCTCCCTGAGATGGGGTCTGTATACAACCCCATGGGATTGTGGTGCCATTTCCTGTCTCCAGGGTGACCCAAAGTGCCTCATCTGCTCCCTGTTTACTCTTTAGTTCTGTTGCTTTGATCCCTTCCTTTACATAGAGAGCTACTCCTCCTCCTCTTTACCCTCCCTGTCCCTCCTGTAGATTGTGTATCTGGTATGTTGACATCCCAGTCATGGTTCTCTGTGTACCATGTTTCTGTGACTGCCACAATATCCAGGCAACCCTCTTCCATCAAGGCCACTAGTTCAGGGAGCTTGTTACACAGACTGCGGGCATTGGTACTCATCACCCTCCACTTTTTGATATCCTTACCTCTTTTAGCCCCATTTCTGTCCTTAATGCCTTTGCCTTTTTTTACATTTAAATCTGTTCTGCTCCCTAATAACTTCTGTACCTTGGTGTTTACCTCACTAAACACCATGTTTTGTGGGGGGAGGCTCAGATTTCCCAGCTCCTTTTCAGTGCCTCCCCCCTTGGCTAGTTTAAATGCTTGCCAATGAAGCATTCAAACCTCTCACCTAGGATCCTGGTTCCCCCCTGGACAGATGCAGACCATCGCACCAGTATAGGTCTGCATTCCTCCAGGTGGCTCCCCAGTCCCCAATGAAGCCAAAACCCTGAGTTCCACACCAGTTTTTCAACCACTCATTGAATTCCCTGGCGAGAAGTGCCCTAGCATCTCCCTTGCCATAGACAGGCAGCACCTCCGAGGTTACTGTATGCGCTACTTGTCTAAGGCCCCTTCCCAACTCTACAAACTCCTCTTGCACTGCTCTGATCCCATTCCTAGCCAGGTCATTTGTCCCCAGGTGGACAATGACATCCAGCCCTCCTCGTGCAGCTCCTCCGCGATCCTGAGGATTAGTTTCTTGTCCCTCCAAACCGTGGCGCCAGGAAGGCACCTTACTCCCTCTCCCCATCCTCCCCACCCTACCCCCCTAATGATTGAGTCCCCCACCAGGAGTTGTTCCCTCAGTTTAAAGAGAGAGATGAACTTGATTTATTTTTAAGGTCATTTGAGAGAGTATGTGACCAATTCCAATTGACTAAGGTTTCCTGGTCGACTTACCTCACACCCTTACTTACAGGGAGGGCTTTGCATGCATTTTCTAAAATGAGTAATGAAGACTGTGCTGATTATGATAAAGTTAAAACAGTGTTGTTGAAATGTTTTGAATTAACTCCTGGGGCTTATAGAAGGAAATTTAGGGAGTTAAAGAAAAGCCCAGAAGACAGTTATGCAGAACTACAGGTTCAACTGTGTACTTACCTTGATAGGTGGGTGGAGGGGGCTAAAGCAAACACTATAGAACTAATCAAAGATGTGTTGGTGAGAGAACAATTTCTTAAAATTGTACCCGAGGATATGTGTGTATGGCTCCTAGACAGGGCATGCACCTCCTCAAAAAGAGGTGCTTGTGACGTTGATATGTATCTGTCTAGCTGGCCATCTACGAGGCGTAAGTCTTATGGTGGGGGGGGGCAGCACATGGCTATAAAGGATCCCATGGGGGGCAGCCCAAAGGAAGCCAGCCTGCACCTCAGCCCAAAGTAGAACCCTCTGGTTCTAAGGAACTCAGAAGACAGGACCCAAGAAATGTCATTTTTGCAATCAAGTGGGGCACTTGACATATAACTGCCCTCAGAAAATGGTTAAGGGGCAGAGGTATGGGGAGGGGGTGATCAAAAGAGCACTGGTGTGTTTGTGAGGTGTGCCCAGACTGAAGAACCACTCTCCTCTGATGAAAATATGCATCCCATTGTAGTTAATGGGACAGTAACATAGGGACTGAGGGACTCAGGCGCTTACATCTCCCTGGTGAGGCAGGATCTCATCCGGGCAGAGCAGCTGGTGCCTAGGAAATACTTCAGGGTCCGGGCATTCACAGAGCCAGCAGTCCAAATACCAATGGCTAGAGTCTTCCTGAGTTGGGAAGGGGGCCATGGAGAAAAGGAGGTGGGGGCTGTAAAGGAATTACCTGTAAATGTGATTGTGGGGAATGATTTGGACCCCAGGAAAAAACTGGTGTGTGTTGTAACTCGTAGTCAGGAAAAAGGGCAAGCTTCTGAGGGTGAAGAGGGGGTGACTCCGGGTGGTCCAGCCACACCCTCAGCAGCTGAGGAAGTGTCTAGCATCAAGGAGGGGCTGGCTAGAAGCAGTAGTCCTGAACCGCAGTCACAAATAGAGGAGCCCACAGGACTTCCTTCTGAAGGGGCACTGGGAAGGGTCAGACCAGGACAGCTGAGTGCTGCACAGCGAACTGACCCTACCTTGCAAAAATTGAGAGAAATAACTAATAGGGCTGAGCATCCTCAGAGGGGTAAAGAATCCATTTACTGGAACAATGGGCTGTTGTACAGAGAATGTACAACAGAGGAGGGCTAGATGGTGAGGTACTCCAGCAGCTGGTAGTCCCTAAGGTTCACAGTCAGCAGCTTTTGGCCCTCGTCCATGATATCCCTTTTTCAGGGCACGTGGGAGTGAGGCACACGAAAAAGCGGCTGACCAACAATTTCTTCTGGCCTGGTATGGGCAAGGATGTGGCAAATTATTGCAGGACTTGTCCACAGTGCCAGCGGGTTGGGAAAATGAGGGACAAGGCCAAGGCAGCTTTGGTGCCCCTGCCTATTATTGATGAACCCTTCAAGAGGGTAGCTGTGGACATAGTGGGGCCATTGAGCACCCCAAGTCGCACTGGCAAGCGGTATATCCTGGTAGTTGTTGACTATGCCACAAGATATCCAGAGGCAGTGGCCCTATCATCCTCTGAGGCAGAACCAGTGGCAGATGCACTGTTGAGAATATTTAGCTGGGTAGGCTTTCCCCAGGAGATACTGCCAGATCAGGGTGCCAATTTCATGTCAGGGTTAATGAGTAGTTTGTGGGAGAAGTGTGGGGTAAAGCAGCTCAAAACCTCCCCATACCATCCCCAAGCTAATGGTCTGGTGGGGTGCTTTAATTCAACCCCTAAGACCATGCTAAGAACTTTTGCAGACCAGCATAAGAGGGACTGGGACAAATATTTGCCTCATCTCCCATTTGCATACAGGGAAGTCCCACAGGAGTCCACAGGGTTCTCACCTTTCGAGCTCCTGTTTGGTCATAGGGTGCGGGGACCCCTAGATTTGATTCGGAATGAATGCCCATATCAGTGTTGACAAAATGACTGTCAGGCCGATATGGGTGAACCAAGAAAGAAGTGGATTTTGAGCACTGTTACGTCTCCATGGCTTTCAATGTTTTTAATCAGAAAACATTTTCTGGAGCATTCATACAGCAACACCTTGCAGCCTAGCTGGAGCTCTGTCAAATCTCACAAGACCTCACACTGTGAGGCCCAAACAGAGCCCACAAACCGTGTGTGTGTGTCCTCTTTGCAAATTTTATCTCCACAGTTACAATACCAAAATAAAGGCTCTCTCAACTTTGCAGACGTACAGAGACAAAGATAGATACACTAATAAAAGTAAAAGAACACAAAGCAAAGGCACGGTTGACGGGGGTTTTCTTCAGCAGGTCCGATGAGGATGACTGACAGCAGGAAAAAAATGGGAGTGCTGGGGCTGCCCATGCTTATATATTGTACACACAGACAATAAATGTCACTTTGGGGGCCCCCATATAGCAACTAATGGAAGAGATACCCTCAAAGAGGATCCGAGGTCGCAAGCAGGAGGTTCATATAACAGACTCACCACTATTAGTATACAAACCTATCATGCCTGACTTCCTTCAGTAACTGTACATCCATAACTGCAGGGTTTGCACTTGCACTACTCTTGCTAAATTAGAGTGTTTACTTACTTTTGAGAACGTGGATGTCACCTGTTTCACCAAAATAAATGGTAGCTATCCATTAGCCACAGCACTCAGCTACTCACTGAAGAAAGATTTGGCATCCAAAAGTCTAAAACGGCAATAATCTGAAAATTGTAGCGCAAACCCTGTAACCACATAGTAATTTACAGCTAGAAGGGTCTATAGGTCCATCATGCCCCCTCCATAACCAGGGATGAAAGCTGTGCAAACACATACAGTGCCAATCAACATAGATATATAGGGATTATTTATGCAAGCTTGATACCTTGGATGGGGTTCCTTGTTGCCTGAAAATACAGGGCAAGGGTACACTTCTTGGGGCTACTATATGTACTTTAAATATGCCTAAGTGGGTTCTAAAGTATGTATACCACACCCGTATCAAATCAAGTGTACTGGTGCAATACTGGATGGTGGTAAAAAGCAATATTTAAGCAATGAAGCATGACAGGATGTGGGTTATTGGGGGACTTACACATGCATAGTGCAGTGTGTCACAGAGTCGAACTCTGAGTGACTTTAACACAAGAAGTGGGTATAATCCCCCAATTTCCCATGCAATGAAGTGATTTGCTGCCATAAATACAGTTAACCTAGTAGTAAAGAACAGAAAAAAATTGAGTAATTTTAATAATATTTGTTGCAATTTTTCAGGAAATTACCACCTACTGTTAAAAATTAGCCCCCCCTCCATATCAGTGGAAGCCTCAAGCAACTCAATTGTGCAGTTTAAGAAATAAATAAATTAAAGTGGTTTGGTCTCTGTGCAGTTTGTAACAAGCACCAAGTTCAGCTGTGAGTGAGAGGTGGAAGAGCAAAGAAAGAAGGGAGTTTTAATGTTAGCTGTGAGAAGTTTGGGACTAGTGATGGGGGGGTCCTAGGGATTTACTGACACTAAACCAGGTTTTTGGCTGCTGTTATATGTCAGACGAGGTTAAATGAGGTCAGGAAAGAGATCTGTGCTGTACTGGCTGGCAATTACGTTTGGTGCTGCGCTGGGTGGGGGATATGTCAGTTGAATTCCCCAGGCAGATCATTATCATGGTTCTGGTGGGGTTGAGATAGGGGGACTGCGACTGGGGGAAAAAAAACTGGCTATTCACTGCGGTCTGAAGTGCTGCACCAGGCAGTGGGGGGAGGGAGCTGGCCCCACTGTGGATTTTGTTATGAGTGGCTGCATTTTGCTGGCCTCATCAGCTATCACTGCATATATTTTTTTTTGTTAATGTGGTTTGTTACTGCTTATGGCTTGATGGTGAGAGAGCATGGGAGAAACAGTGAGAGCTGCTTTGAGTGGGCACCACTACAGAGCGAGAGCACTGCAAAAGAGTAAATTCACTTTTTGATAGTTTTGAGAAAGAAGTTAAAATCAATATAGACTTCTTTTATATACAGCTTTTCTGTGTATGTGTTTGCATGACAGTGTTGCTTGTGTTCTTGCAGCATGTAAGGGAGAAAAGGAAATGCTGTAACTACAGTGGCACAGGCATACACATACACTGTTACAGCCGTACATTCATTGTGTTACTGAAAAAACACTGTCTGCTGTCTGAACTTTGAAAATTCTATTACTTTGGCTCATGGATATTCTACCAACACAGTAGTGTGAAGAGGTCAAGCTGGATTTTTATCCATCGTTTATTGCAAGATTTGTTCACTGCTGAACAACCAGACTAACTGTAGTTTTTTTCCTACCAATAATAGATAAGATTTTATAAACACAAACTAGTATAATGGCCACAAATGTAAGGTGGTGGTAAAAATAAATATAAATATATATACAGTATATAGTGTGTGTATATATTAGTGATAAAAAAACACACCACATTAAATACCACACAAATAATTAATAGAGAACACTGTTAGAATATTAAAGAAATGTTAACACTTTTCAGACAGATATTCTATGCATGACATGTAGACAGGTCTTTAAACAGCCCCAGAAACCCCACTGCCCTGGAAAACTGGGATTGCTGTTTGTTTTTGCAGCCCCCATGTTTCAGCCTGCTGTAAAGTTCGAAGCAAAGGATATAGGTTCTTTTAAAGGCTTCTCAGCTACAAGAGGCACCTTGGTGACTCGAGCATGACATGTCAGATCTAGAAGAGGAGCGATCGGGCACAGCCAACTCACTCTAATCCAAACAAAAAAAAAATGTGCAACTTTAAAAGCAATTATTTTCACATAGGTGACTACTCAAGAATAGGTTAAACAACTATATATACACACACACACACACACACACATACACACGCTTGAACCCAGAAAGAGAGACACACACTCAACAAGTGCATATTCCCCCTCTTTGTCACTCTGCAGTCAGTATGACAAATCTACATGGTGGAAAAACGGTGTCTGGGAGTGCTGAACAGAGTATCAAAGGCAAAACAGCTCGGCTTTTTAAAATGTTCATTTACAAATTTTAGGCATCAGCTATGTTAAGTGCTAAATAACTTTTTACTTATAGGACTGTGACCAAAAACACAGTCCGGGAAAATCCTGGAGGACAGGGTTTTAGAGGGCCTGAATGCCTTGTGGGTGGACCAAGCTCCGGAACCGGATGGGGTGCATCAGAGTCCTGAGAGAACTGGCAGAGGTCCTGGCTGGCCCTCTGGCTGACCTGTTCAACATTGCAATGAGTCAGGTTGAATGCCTCGGGACCGGGGAATGGTGCATGCAGTGCTTCTCCACAAGGGCAGACCCAGGAAAATACCAGGTAACTAGAGACTGGTCAACCTTACCTCCACCGTAGGGAAGTTAATCGAGACCATTCTGAAAAAGAGACTGGTGGACTTTCTGGAAGCCAATGGTCTCCAGGACAAAAAGCAGCATGGGTTTGTCTTAGGGAGATCCTGCCAGACAAACCTAATAGACTTTTCTGACTGGGCCACAAGGTCACTTGACAAGGGTCATGTGGTGGATGTCCTGTATCTGGACTTCAGCAAGGCTTTCGACTCAGTGTCACATGGTAGGATTGTTCAGTAAACTAGTGAACCTAGGAGCTGGGGAGAAACTGATGGGGTGGGTCTGCAGCTGGCTGTGGGACAGGATGCAAATGGAAACAGTAAGGTGGGGGACTATCAATGCCCAGGTCTGCAATAAGCGTAGTCCCACAGAGCTCGATACTCGGTCTGGTGTCATTTATCATCTTTACTGGGGACACAGCAGAAGTGATCAACAGTAAAATCTGACTATTCGCAGATGACACTAAAGATCTGTGTGAGAATGGAGAGTGAAGAAGGGAGGCAGGAGCTCAGGGAGGACCTGGTTAAGCTTAAGCATTGCTCAGGCATCTGGCAGTTGAGGTTCAATGCTAAGAAATGTAAGGTCATGCATCTGGGAGCCAGGAATCCTGGGACGAGCTACTGGCTGGGGGGGCAGGATACAGGAAGCCAGTTCATTGGAAGAAAAGGATCGTGGGGTGATTCTTGTCATGGGGGTCATGAAACACTCTGCTTAGCGCTGTAAAGCAGCTGCCAAAGCAAACAAAATGCTGGGGTGCATCACTAGAAAAATCACCTCAAGGAATGAGGACGTCATCGTGTCACTGTTCAGGTCCCTGGTTAGACCACTCAGAGTACCGTGTGCAGTTCTTTTTTTGAACTAAATTTTTATTATTTTTCCATATTCCATTCCAGTACACAATAAACTTCATTACATCCAGGTATAAAAAGGACAAACATTTGTTTAAAAAATTAATACTGCAATAACCAGGGTACCTGTTGAGCAAAATTATCCACACCATACATGTTATAGTTTATTATCATCTACTTTTAAGCTTACTATACTGCTTTAATTTTGCTTTTGTTTTGTATTGTAGGGTTGATCAAATAGTGGAATCTGCTCCCACTGAGCTTTTACTCAGCTATGTTCTCATCCTTTCTCCACTGGGAAATACTCTCCTCATCATTTCTCTCCTCTAGTCCAACTATTCCTGGCAATCTTACCATCAGTCTGTTCTAATAAACTGATACAAGATTCTTAACATCAAGCTAATTGTCTTGCGTCTTTCCTACTTCAGATTCAACCTTCTATACTGAAAAATTAATACAGTCTGTACGTAGTTGAGTCTAAACTCTTCCACAACTAAACAAAAGGGGGGGGGGAGAGGAAAAGGGAGGTGGTTTGGGAAAAAAAGGGGTGATGGATATCTCCCCCCACCTAAGTTTGGGGAATTAGTATAAACTTAATATTATTCCCCAGATATATTCATAAGAACAGCTTAACTATTAGCCAAGAAAAATCTCAGCTAGAATAATAAAAATTGAAATAGAATAGAATTGAATGAAATAAAATGGAATAAGGTAAAATAAAATAAAATGCGGTCTTGCAGACTGGTGATAGGCACTATGGGGGTCATCCCCTTGTCTCCCTCGATCCAGTGGCTTATCAAGCCTACCTCAACAGGAATTGGTCTAGCACTGGGGTGCCTTTTTTAGCCTCTACATACTCATAAAACGGGAGCCACCTGGAGTTAAATTGGTCTGTTCGGAGTCTGAGTATGGCTGTGAGAGGCTCCATGTTTTTGATACTGTTTACATTTAACCACCACCCAGAATAAGTGGTCCTATCCGGGGAGAGCCACTTCTACGTAATAGTTTTGGAGGCTGCTGCTATTAGTATATAAAATAGGTATCTTTGGACTTTGTTCTGACTCGGGGTCCCAATATCACATGAGGAAACTTTGGCAGACTCTCCAGTTGTAGGATTTCTTTGATAGCATAGTACAGTGTGCAGTTCTGGCACCATATTTGAAGGAAGACATCAAACTGCAGGAGGGGTTGCAGCGCAGGGCGACCAAGATGATCCGGGGGCCTGGGGAACAAATCTTATGACTAGAGACTCAGGGAGCTCAACATGTACACGCCCTAGAGGAAAGGACAGAGAGGAGGAACATGACAGAAACCTTCACATAATTAAAAGGTATGAATATGGTTAGAAGAGAGAGATCTTCAATGTAAAGGGGGAGGGTATGTCGACTGCACGGTGAAACCGTAAGAGCGAAGACCATCACAGAGACAGAAATCGAGCAACAACGTTGGGTTGCTGTGATGGTCTCCGCTGGCACCAGGACTGCATTACCTGGTGTTTCGCCCCCTCTCTCGAGACAACTCCAACTCACAGTTTTATCTATAGAGACCCGGGTGTGTAGGGGGCACAGTCCCCCACATAGGGGGGTTCAAGGGGTACAGCCCCCCCCCCGAAGAAAACACTGAGACATCCCAAACAGACCAATGCTGACACTCGGCATTGTGGCTGTCGGTGTCTGGGATGTCTGCAAGGTGGATATCACCTCGCTAAAGTAAAACCAAGGGTGAGGGGTCCACAAGGAGGCACAGTCAGAAATTAGTGGGGGGGGGGAAGATTTAGAAGGGAAATGAGGAAGCACTATTTCACAGAAAGGGTGGTGGCAAGATGGAGAGAATTTCCGGAGGAAGTGATCTCATTGAAAAATGTGGGCAGTTTTAAGAGGGGGTGGAACAGGGTCAAAGGGGAAGGTCATTTCTGTGGAAAGGTTGGGAAGGGAGATGATACACATAGGGTAGAAATGGGTGGTGGGGGGCAGCCACAGCAGAATACACTGTGTGCTGCACACTCGAGCAGACTTGATAGACCATTATGGCCAGTTTCTGATGGGATTTACGTATGTTGGAAAAAACAAAATGAAATAAAAAAAAGTTTCTGTTATCAGAGAAATAATGTAAAGAGTGAAGTTTCCACACACTTGCATTAAATTCAGTAAGTATGACTCCAAATGCTATACAAAAATAAATAATACGCAGTGAAACCCATCTCACTAATGTGCCCTTGTTACAACTGTAGTGGGTATCAAACTGTCAAGTACTAGCAAATGCTTAGAATTCAAACCTGTACTAAGCCTGGCTGCCAATCATGTCACAAATCCTCACATACCTGCATGCAGTGACAAGAGTGTAGTATACCATTCATCAGAGTTTTTACATTTTTAACACCATAGGTTAAGCAACAAACATTACCACATGTTATAAAACCAGTACTGATAAGCCAGCATTTCTTTAATTAGTCTTTTCATAGGCCCTGTCCACATTATTGGCGCTTTTTCAAAATGCTCTGAAAACCGTTTTGTGTAACGGTTTTCAGAACGGGTGTCGGTGCATTCATGCTAGCATCAGACACCGAGGTTGCCCGCTGGAGTTGCCAAGCATACTTGTGGCAATAATGCAAAGCACTGCGGGCACCCAAAGCATGCTGGAAAACTCATGAATGGATATGCCAATCGATCGGAGTAAATAAAGTACCGATCCACTCATCATGTGATGGCATGGTCGGGAATGTAAGTAAAATTATCCACGTTTCCTTTGAGCTGCCAAAATTTGCCTCGGAAAATCCGCAGTGGTTCCCTTAAATCGTTTTACACTATGGTTTGCATCCACACTACTGTTAAAATGCTTTAAGGCAACTGTATTGAGTTGAAACAGTGCTCGAAACCTGCTCCAATCAGGTTCTGAGCATGGTTTGTTAAAATGGTTCAGAGCATGGTAAAACCGTGCTGTAATGTGGACATGAACCGTGTTTACAGTTTTTGTAACGTTACAGGCTACCTGTAATGTTACAAAACCACTAGTGTGGACAGGGCCTAAGTCTTGTATCCCTCTAGTAAAAGACCTGTGATACAACCACAAGACTGACTAAAATAAACATTTGGTAGAGGCACAATTAAAAAATGGATATTTTATGATAATAGTGGAAAGTATGGCCAGTTAACAACTCTTTTGTACTCTACAGGACCACCCATTCGATTTTCACCCTTGTGTACTCCAGTTCACTGAATGGAAACAGACCTATGGAAAATCCATTATTGTTTCACACTTTGCAATATAAAAAGGTTCAACCCATGTGGTCAAGTGATTGAGGTTAAAGCAGCAATACTACCTAACCAGGAGATGATTCATTTTCAGTTTTGTAACGCTACAGTAAATATGGCGGCTGCATATAGTACTGCTGCTTTCAATGTGGTGGGCGGAAGAAATGTAAACAGAAACAAAGGATAACTGAGCAAATTACGAGGTGATAGTACAATGTCGACAGAAAGGATTACGAAGTACATGCTCATCAGAGCACAGGGAATAAACTGTCGAAAAAGTGCAGATATTTTTTACATAGTACTGCTGCTTTAAAAAAATATTTCTAAAGTTAAAGCAGCAGTGCAACATAAAGGGTACGCTGCCACTAGTATTTTCTTCTTAAATGTTCATGCTTAGAGACTTGACATGGGCTTAGCAGCATTTTTAAAATGAGCCAAGTCTCTCAGTATAAATATAAACTTTAACCATTTATTTGCTACTCCTCTTGTGATAAACATCCATGAGATTCCGTAAGGCTCACTGAGAGATTACCTGACCTTGGCTACAAGAGCGAATCCTTACTACGGTTACTTACATAAGATGTTTTTGTCTCTGCATCCCAGCAGTCGCATGCATAGTGGGCCATCTCATTGTCCATATGCTGCCTGAATCGCAGCTTATCAGGGGACACCCCAACCTTGACCAGGAAGAGGTGGATTCGACCAATAAAGTAACCCAGCACAGAATTGTTGATTACCCCCTGCAAGAAAGAATATCGGCAATTAACATTTCACTCCACATTGGAGCTATACTCCAGAAAGAAGAAATTCAGCTTCACAAGAACAATGGCTAACCTGGAAACAATGAAATTGTTAGTGCTCCTGATCCCTACGGTGCAGTGAAGGGTATGAGTCCAGTGATTCACTGAAACTTGGTACATTTCGAGACCAGCAATATAAACTCATGAGGACTTGAACACAGATGACAATGGTTTGCTCTATAAATGGCTGCACTTCTGCCCTTACTCTGGGTTTATGTATTTTCGTTTATGTTGAAAATCATTTCCTAATTTTGTAGTTTTTCTTTACAGAGCATATGCGTAGAATTTCAAAAAATTTCATGAAAAATGAGTGTTTGGCTAGCTCTACACTCTAGAGATCTTCCCACTCCAGGAGGTAGCGAGAATCAGTAGTGGACTATTAGGCAGGCAAATGTTTGGATAACGGGTCTGGTACAAGAGCGATAGTTATTTTTTTCTGGCTAGGAGGGCCTTTGGAGGTAAGGGACTCTGCTATACCCATGCTGTGCTGCTACTGGGCGAGAAGGGTGTGTGTTTACTGGTCAGCTGAATGGGCAGGACAATTAGCAGGAATTTAAACTACAGGACTGAGGGAATGAGGCTAATGCAAGTATTGACCAAGGGTGGGAGGCAGACACAAGGGATCACTATTATCGTATGTTTTTCCAGCGGTCTTGTTTTGAATAGCTTAGACACTGTGAGTGAAATGCATTGCAGAACTGGATAGTAACAGAAATTAGTTATGGTTCTTACGTCTCCAGACCGGAGTGTTGTTTCTGCATATCATGTTGTCCCAGGATTAGGGGGATGGATATATACAGTAGGTTACTCACCTGTAACTGTAGTTCTAGGGCTGGTATACAGTTCACATCCACACTTTGGCAGTTTCCTGAAACAGGCTGATCTGCAGGATGTCTTCACGGTAAGCTCCTCCCACCACCTGGATGGCACATCCTCCAGCCTAGTCCCAAGAAGTCAGATCTTTACATGCTGGAAGCAGCAATACGGATGCCACACTGACACGGGAGGATGAATCGGTTGTGTTGATATGAACTGCATATCACCCTCGAAAGTAAAATTACATGAGAACTTACTGTAACAGAAGATCTTTGAGAGAATCTCTACAGTCCACTAGGGGTCGTCCACACAGACATCAGCTGACAACATCCTTCCTACTTAAACTTGGGCAGCCCCGAGCCCTCCTCAGTTCCCCCACTAGAGACCATAGGTGTGGCCTGGTGCAAGAGATATCCTTGATGAAAACAGAACAGTTACACAAGAACTTACCATAATAGTAGATCTTCAAGGGGATCTCAGTCATCAGATCACACCACAGAAACTTCACCGTAGGTGAAGCAGGATCCACACAAAAGATTTTACAGCAGTACAACTGGGGCTGCCCATGCTGACATCACCTGCCGACGTCATCAACCCTATAAAGGCATAAGTGGCCCCACTCACTCCTCGGTTCTTTCCACCAAAAACTAAGGCAGCATACCCATGTCATGGGGGACCCAGGACAGAGAGAGGTACCCAGGCTGAACAAAAAGGCTGGAAACATCAGGCAGCCAGTCTGAGATAAGACACCCAGAGAGGGGCATGGTGGGAGGAAAGGCTGACCTGATGGCTGAGATCCCCTTGAAGATCTACTGCTACCGTAAGTTCTTACGTAATAGTTCTGTCTTCTTCGGGGGGGGTATCTCAGTCATCAGATCACACCACAGGAATGAGTCCCAAGCAGTTACAAGTGCAGCAGAACAGTCTGGAAGGTAGGCAAGCAGACGCCTAAGACAGAAGGCCCTGAAGAACAGCCTGACCAAAACCTGCTCGGGCTCTAGAAGCAATGTCCAGACTGTAGTGATTTGTAAAAGTATGGACGGTACTCCAGGTGGCAGCAGCGCAAATGTCAGTGGCTGAGACTCCCCCTTGAAACAGGCCACAGAGGAAGCCATGCCCCCTGCAGAGTTGGCTTTTACCACCCCTGACAACTCCTTGCCATGCTTGTAGAAGACCACAATACAATAGGCCAACCATTTGGATAAACACTGTTTGGAAACCTGAACGCCCTTTCTTCCTGGGGCGAAAGAAACAAAAAGCTGCTTTGTCTTTCTGCAGTCCTTAGTTCAGAGCAGACAATATTTCAAAATTCTGTACATATCTAGTGTATGGAGCAGTGCTTACCCTGGACTGGCAAGTTCAGGGAAATACACAGGGATGTGGATGGATTTGTGGGATGGATAGTGAACTAGCTGCAGGGGAGACAGCAGAAGGTGGTGGTGGGAGGGGAGCCATAGGTAAAATAACCAAACTCCCCCCCATCTCCAGGTATGGCCACCCATCTCGTCCACCAGTCAGGGATTGTCCCCTCTCGTATATTATGGGAAGAAAGAACAGTGGATGACTTTCAGCCACCCGTCTTATCTCAGGGCTACTGAGTTGGTAGCTTTAAAAATTAAAGAATGGGATCTGCATTATTGCTTAGTGGAGTGGGGAGGATGGAGGCCACGCTGCAGGTGCCATAAGCCTCAGAACCTCATGTCACTTCCATTGTGTCCTTCAACTGCACGCCCCATCGAGGGTCCAAATGCCTTCAAAACTGCGTATTTGCTGTTTTCAGCTGTGAGTTTGGCCATTATATAGCAATCATTCTTATGATATATGGACACATAATGACATATTATACAGTAATCCCCACTTTAAACACCCTCATCTCTCCAAAATTTCCCCATCTCCAACACAAGAAAGTCCCGAGCCCCACGGGTCAGGTCCGTTTGTAATCAATGTCCCAACTTGTTGCAATCTCACCCGCTTCACTCAGTTGTGGTCTGTTGAAATTTTTGGAGCAGTTTTTTCATGTCCTGCAGTGTGGTAAGGCCCTGGCGCTTCCTGGCCTGCTGGTTAGAGGCCTTATCCCAGGCACCATCCCGTAGGTTCTACATCTCCCTCCTGATGTTGGAATGCTCCGGCATAAGTAATGTGATGCCCTGGTCTTGTAGGCCTTTAACTGCTCCCTCTGGCGTTTCAAAGGTGTGCGGTCCCCCTGCGAATATCACCATTAGGTGGGACTGGATATGGGGTGATAAACCACAATTGCTGCTGTTTGAGGGTGCATAGGCTCGCCTTTTCGCCGATACAGAGGGTGAGTAATCATTATCAAAGTAAATTCTCTGCTCTTTGTATTTCATCTCCTTCATCCGCCATGTTCTTGTAAGGAGCTGTTGTTTAACTGCATAGTTCAGAAGGCAGATAATGATGGATCTTGGCCACTGATCAGAGAGCTGAGGCTTTGGTGTGAGAGTCCTGTGTGCCTTTTCAATGTCCAGTCAGAAAGCAGGGTCTAGTTGCAGGGTTTCACGGAGGAGGGAGTCTATAAACACCTGCATGCCTCTGCCTTCCTCATTCTCCGGCACCCCATGAATGCGGAGGTTGTCGCAGCGTGATCTGTTCTCCAGCTCCTCGCATTTGTCATAGAGGGCTTGTTGTTCATCTAAGAGGTGTATCACCACTCGCTCCAGTCTGTCGGTCTGAGTATCCAGGTCCGTAGCATGCGACTCCACATCGGTAACGCTCTGTGTTAATTTATTTAGTTCAGTGGTGAGTTCCAACTTAAAGCTATGGACCTCATGTCTGAACTCCTGAAGCTCGGACAGTACTGTTGCATAACTGGCCTGGGCCAGAGTTGAAGGCCTGGATTCCGCCATGTTTTCTTGGCTAGGTGGGGAGCTCTTACTTCGGGTGGCTGATCCAATGGACTCCTCCATGCTGGAAATGCGACTGGTCCTATGGTGACTTCCCATTCACTGTTGCGACTCTTTTTAGTAGCCTGGTAAGTTTGGACCCAAATTAATGAGTTTTAGAGTCTGTTTTGTAGCCCGAGATGACTGTGTTTCTTGTTTAGCCCTGCATGCCCCGCGGTGACATCACTGGAAGTCACACTGGATCCAGTTTAAACATGCTATCAAAAATAAATTTAGTACATTTAGGTAGCCCCTCCACAATTCCACTACAGTCCCCATAGACCATCCTGCAGCCCCGTTCCAGACCTCAAGTCATAATTATGAAGTTTTTAAGGGCAGGGCTGTAGCACTCCTTAGCTGCTCGGCTCAAACATGGAAGTTATGGGCTGGGTTTTATGAGTCTAATATTTTTAAAACTACTGAATGGAACATTTTTATTTACAGCCAAAAAAGCTTTGAGGGCAGGCAACTACACTATATGAGTTGCCTGCCAGGAGCACAAAATCATGTCAGCGGCTCTTTAAAACCCTGTAATAATGGCCAGGTATACAGCAGGTGGCTCAGTGGCTTGTTGGCAACTGTACAGCAACCCAGTCATATAATGTGGGAGTGCCTGAAACTTGATGGTTTCCTCCAGAAGCTGGAGGGTGTGATTTTTGGAGGTGCTTCATGTCAGAGTAGTCCTGAACCCTGAGATATATCTGCTATATCAATACCCTGAATGTCTCAAGGGAAGGCATCTGAAGTATATACTATAATGCTGGTGATGGTACAGAAGTGCACCCCGAGAAAATGGCTGACAACACAGATACCTACCATATCAGAGCGGCGGGAGACGGTGAGTCAAATCTATAGCATGCGGCATATATCACCGTCAGGCTGAGTGACCAGATGGAGGCATTCAATTCCAGATGGACTTCACTCTTTTTCACCATGTAACTTGATCCTACATTTGTTCTGTAGCACATGGGTGGCTCAATAACAGACAAAGTGTTAGTACAGTCAGAGGGTTGGACGGGACGAATGAGGGTGAAAGACAGCGAAGGATCACTACACTGAACCCGAAGAAGGGCTTCAGACCCTGTTTTTGTACAACTTTTAAGAGAGCATCAGGTCTTAGAAACACAGACTTTGATGGTAGATAAGGACCGCTTGGCTCACCCAGTCTGCCCAATTCCCTATCTATTGGATAAGCTGCAGATCCTAGTTAACCAACAGCCTACTTCTTCCTACCCCCCACCAGAATTGCCTTATGTCTGTCCCACGATTCTTGAATTCCACCAGTTTTCTGACGCCTACGCCTCCTCAGGAAGGGCTGCCCAGGCCCACCACCCTCTCTGTGAAAAAAATTTTCTCACGATGCCCCTGAGCCGCCCCTTCAAATTGTAGCCCCCTTTTTCTGCACAACTCTTTTTATGAAAGATGATACCCTCCTGGACTTTCCTGATTCCCTTGAGGTACTTGAAAGTTTCTATCATGTCCACCCCCCCCCTTTCCCGGGGGTATACATATTAAGCGCCTTTAGTCTCTTCTGGTGCAGACCCTGCACCATTTTAGATGCCCTCCTCTGGACTGCCTTCATCCTGTCTACGTCCTTGTAGAGATGAGGTCTCCAGAACTGCACGCAGTACACCAAATCGAGTTTCCCCAACTGTTTGTACAGAGGAATAACAACTTCTTGTTTTCTACTTGTGATGCCTCTTCCTATATATCCCAGTATCCCCCCCAGCCCTCCTTACTGCCTCCTCTCATTGCCTGCTACCTTTAGGTCATCTGATATGACTACCACAGGCCCCTTTCCCTTTTTTGTTGTTGTTGTTAGTACCCCCTCCCCCCCCACTGTGTACTCTTCCCCTGGATTTTTGTTTACAAGGTGCATTACTTTGCACTTCTTTTCATTGAATCCAAGCTGCCATACTTTTGACCATTCCTCCAACCTTGCCAAGTCCCTTCTCATCCTTTCACACCCTCCCCCCCAAGGCTTGTAGTCCTTACTATGATACTAGGGTGCCCGCCTTCCCACTGTTGATCTAGAGAGGGTGGATGTCATGAGCTAGTATGTGGCTATATGATGAAGGAGCTCTTCTAACCAGTTATCATGCAGAACCTGTAACCTCTCAGATTTTGTTTATAGTATAAACAAATGCTCTTGTTCCTTGTTTATGAAACTGTTAATAAAAATATATTTACTAAAAATTAAAAAAAGATATACAGATGCCTCCTCTAGAATTAGTTCTTAGTTTGAAAGGATGATTACTGATGATTGTGATTTGATAAAATGTTCCAAGCTGTCAGTTTTTCTCTTTCTGTAAGAGTCATGATGGTGTTATAACCAACTGCTTGCGCAGTCTTTTCTTTTGGTAGGTAGTTATTTTTAGAATTTTTTCATAGTGATGGCTGCCAGGTGCACCTTAAGGGTCGTCGGCCGAAGCCCTAGCGGAGAAAGGGAACACAGGTAGTCCAGAATGCTGGCCAAGGAACAGGAGGAAGGGTCCAACCCCTTATCCTGACACCAAATGGAGAATCTCTTCCATTTGAAGGCATAGCATTTTCTGGTAGACTCCTTATGGGATGCCTCCACAACGTTGAGGACCTCGTCGGAAAGACCCAAGGCCTGGAAGTCTAGCCACTCAGGAGCCAGGCAGTCAGGTGCAGGGACTGAAGGTGCGAGTGGAGTACCTTCCCCTGATTGACTGAGATCAGGTCCGGGCGGGCTGGAAGCCGCCTCGGGAGCCTGGAGCCGAGACTGAGGAGATCTGGATACCAGAACTGGCGGGGCCAGTCTGGGGCTACCAGAATCACCTGCGCCTTGTCCCTCCTTGCCTTGAGAAGCATCTTGTGGATCAAGAGAAATGAGGGAAAGGCGTACAAGAGGCCCGGAGTCCACGGCCTCGAGAAGGCATCCCCCTGCAGCGAGTCCTGCTGAAGGAGGCGGGCATGAAACAGCCTCAGCTTCGCATTCTCCCTGGAGGCAAACAGGTCCATCTGAGTTGTGCCCCAGTGGGAGAACAGATCGTGTACTACCTCCGACAAGAGAGACCACTCGTGAGATGCAGCACCTATCCGGCTTAGGGGATCGGCCACAGTGTTGGAGGCTCCTGCCACATGGATGGCTAGGAGATCCGCCTCCAGTCTGCTCACAAGAGACCAAGTGCAGAGAGCCTCCTTGCACAGAGGCAAGGAGTGCGTCCCGCCCAGGCGGTAGTACATGGTCGTGGTGTTGTCCGTCTGGACCTGGACCACTTGACCCCGTACAAATAGAGCGAAGGTGGTGAGGGCTAGTCGGACCATTCGAAGCTCCAGCAGGTTGATGTGGCATCGAGAGCCTGCTGAGGGACCCAAGGCCGCGGCGCTCTGGGCTCCCCAGATGGGCACCCCAACCCACCAGAGAGGCGCTGCCCAGAGTGACTGTCGGCTCTGGGCAGACAAATGGATACCCTCCTGCAGATGAGGGAATGATCCACCATTGGAGAGCGTTCCCCATCTCCTGGGTCACTATCACTGGCTGGTCCAGAGGACTGGAGCGCTGTGACCATTGGCGGGCCAGCCCCCATTGCAGGGGACGCATATGCCAGCGGGCCCAACAGACCACGCTGGTGCAGGCTGCCATGAGGCCCAGGAGGCACAGGAAGTCCCGGGCAGGGTGCAATTGCCCAACCAGAAATGATTGGGCAAAGGAGAAAAGAACCTCAGCCCTGTCCACCATTAGCCGTGCTCTGGCTCGAAGAGAGTCGAGCTCTGCCCCGATGAACTGAATCGCCTCCGTTGGCACGAGTTCTGATTTTGCCTTGTTGATGAGGAGGCCAATCTGAGAACAGACCTGGAGGGCCAGATCCCTGGACTGCTCCACCTCCAGCCTGGAGGGTGCTGCAATCAGCCAGTCATCCAGGTAAGGGTACATTTGGACCCTTCGGTGCCACAGGAATGCTGTCACCACTGCCATGCATTTGGTGAAGACCCTGGGAGCTGGAGAGAGGCCGAAGAGCATGGCCTGGAACTCGTAAAGGGATCCCTCTGCCCTGAAGCAGAGGAATCGCTGGTGAGATGGACGGATTGGGACGTGAAAGAAGGTGTCCTGGAGGTCCAGAGAGCAAACTCACACTCCTCGTTCCAAGGATGGAATGATCTGAGCCAGAGTGACCATCCTGAAGGTATGAGACCTTAGGAACTTGTTCAGGTCGCGTAGGTCTAGAATGGGGCGCCAGCCCCCCTCCCCCCCCGTCCATTTTGGGACCAGGAAGCACCTGGACACAAACCCTGGGTCTGGTGGAGGGTCCATCACTCCCTGATCGCCTCCTTCTGGAGGAGCAGGACAATGTCGGCTCGATGAGCCGACAGAGAGGCTGCGGACCCCATAGCCCCCTGTGGGGCGAAAGGCTCAATAGGGTGGGGACTGTTCGAATTTCAGAGGCAGACCCTTTCCTACCACTTCCAGCACCCAGCAGTTCGTGGTGATATCGGACCAGGCGGAATGGAAGTGGGGGATCCCGGGGAGGAGTGACAAGGTTGGGGGTGACACCCCTCAACCTGTCACTGGGCAGGCTTGGAGGAAGGACTGGCCGAGGGGCCTCCTGGACCTTTCCCTCCCGGCTTCCTGCTGGAGAAAGCTGCAGGCTTGGCTTTGGGATGCCAAGTGCGAGCCTGCTGGTCCTGATGCTGGTGTTGCTGGGCCAGACGTGACACAGGGACTGAAGGCCGAAAGGGCTTATGCTGCTGCTGGCAGCCTTTGTCCTTCTGGGCAGACATGACAGAGTCCAAGGTGGCACTGGACTTCTCGATCCTTTGCAGATGACCCTCCACCCCGGGGCCGAACAAGTCAGTACCCAAGAAGGGAGCGTCTGACAGCTTGTGCTGGGTAGCCGCTGTAAAACTGGAGATCTGCAGCCAAGTTCTGCGGCGCATGGCCACTGCGGCCGCTAATGACGGGCACACGAGTCAGCTATGTCCAAGGAAGTTTAGAGTTGCTGTTTGCCCACCGCCCTTCCCTGATCCCACACCTGCTTGACCATTGTCTGGAGGTCAGCCGGGAGATAAGGAATCACCTCATCCAGGGAGCCCAAAGGGGTGTGCGAAAAGTGTGCCATCAGGACGGCAGAGTTGGTCTGACGAAGGCCTAGGGAAGAAGCAGCATAGACTTTTTGCCCAGAGTAGTCCAGTTTCTTGGACTCTTTATCAGGTGGCTTGTCCATATCCTGAGCATTTCCGGAGCACCGTAAAACGCCATCGGTCACTAGCCCCTCCGAGAAACCGAAGCATGAACCAGTGGGAACGGCATTCATTCGAGCCATCCTGGCTGAAGGTGCTAGACAAGAAGCTGGCCGCTGCCACTGCTCCAGGGCTGGTCCAACAATGGCTTCAGCCACCGAGAAGGCCACCGCGGGGGACTCCCCTCAGTCCAGTATCTCCATGAGGGAATACTTGGCCCGCTTTGAAACGGGTTTGAGCTTCATCCCAGTGGACTCTGAGATGAGCTGAAGCATTCCAAGGAACGAGGATGGGCTCTCGTCCACCGATTGACCCCCAGTGTACTCCAGGTCGAGGGGCCTGGAGAACAGGGAAGAGTCATCGTCAGACTCCAAGGAGTCTGCAAACAGCTGCCGAGGGCCTGAGCCACCCTCCACCTGCTGAGGCCGATCGAGAGTGAGGGTGACCGACAACCGATGGGGCAAGCCCTGACCCAACCAAGAATCCTTGGTCGGGGCCCCAGTCTTTGGTTGTGGAGATGGGGGTTCCACCACAATGGGTGGCGCAGACGGTTTCAGTCGAACAACCGGTGCCGGCTTCGGCTCCTCGGTTACAATGAGGGGTTGTTTCGGCCTCTCTGGTGACAGCCACTTAATGGCTGGGGAAGATAACAGAGTTGGCTTATTCCCAGTCAAAAGGAGCTGCTGCCATATCAGATCCTCATAGCGCCGATGCAATTTGCGTCGGAGCCTATCCTCCGAAGAGGATGAGCGGCGGCGCCGCTTTCCACGGTGTCGAGACCGAGACCACCAATGTCGGCAGGATCGGCTGGACTGGGAAGAGGTCCGAGACCGAGACCTTCGGTGTTTCCGAGGGTTGGTCTGAGAGGAGGCGGGGGAAACCCGCTCCTCCCTTGGTTCAGGGACCTTAACCAGGGACTCCGGCACAGGAGGCACAGGCAAGTCCTCAGTTTCCACCGGGGAAACCGGTGAAGAAGGGCTGTCGGCTTCTCCAGTTGACAGCCCGTCCGACAGGTCGAGACAAATCTTGACTGCGTCAACGGTTGTCTCGGCCAGCTGACCTGACAGGGACACCGTGAAGCCAGCGGCCTTAGCCGCAACCTCAACCAAAGTAGAGAGTCGACTATCCGGGGAAGGGAACCTCTCCTGCTCCCACGAACGTCGAAGGTAGAACTTATCTTTGGAGTCCTTCTTCTTGGACCGAGATGAATGTCCCAAAGGCCCCTCTCCCTTGGTGGAGAGGGACTGACAAAGCTCCTTGAACGAAGCTGTGTAGGAGGAGCCCAAAGAGAGCGGGATAAATGCTGCGACCAAAGAAGATGATGATGCGGCCTGGGCCGCTTCCTCCTCAAGGGCGATCATTTGTTCGAGCTGTTCAGCTGAGCCTGCCGCCGCGGACACCGCCCAATGGGCTTCCTTCGACTTGACCGGAGGATAACATTTCTCAGGGCACCCAAGTTGCAAATTAGCAGCACGATCCTCCAAGACCATAGCCGAAAAGGACTTGCACAAGTCGCAGGCCTGCGAATCATGCTCAAGCCCAAGGCAGTACATGCACGTGGAGTGCGGATCAGTCCGGGACATCTTCTGCCCACAAGGGCACTGATGAAATCCGGGAGTCAATTTGTCCATCGCAGTCACGAGGGAAGATAAAGACCAAAGTCTTGTAAATTTTAAGATTAGTTTTGGGTAAACTGAAGAGTTTGGATCCAGGCCTAAAACGCAGAGCGCAAAGGAGGGAACCTGAGCTTCCAAGCGGTAAGGAAGATCTAGCATCACGAGGCGGAGTCAAGAGTTTTACCACCTGGGTGAGTGGGAGGAGCCAGCTTGAAGACCTTCCGGCAATATTTAAAACGGCAAGGAACCTGCCAGTAAGTGTGGATGAACAACATATCCATGTCCCAAGAATTCTGTTTTTTTTTTTTCTTTTAAAAAATATATTCTTTTGGAGTAGATTGGATGGAAAAGCTGGTTTATCAGTTTCTCTGCTGTCCTCTGGCAGGGCTGTTCTGTATATTTTGAATGGTGTGTGGTTCTCAGTGGGTTGTACAGTTTAGTCTTTTGGGAATGATGTTCTGTATCTTGCATGCAGTTAACTCAACGTCGCCACTGAGTGTGGCTTCTTTTTTTCTCAAACTACAAAGCTGCTATTTCAAATGGCAAATTGCAGTATCTTCCATTTCAAAACTGAATGTCTGCAGCCAGCTAAGTCCACGAAAGGAGGCAAGTAGAAGCAAAAGCCACAAACTAGCTAGCTAGCAACAAATAACACCCAACACAATCTTCGGGATGTAGTGGGGAGATGGTCTGAAGTCTCGAGAGTGAAAACACTTTGGAAAATTGACTTTTAATTACATGGCCACCTCCCTTTGGAATTTGATCACCCCTCAAATAAGAAACTTACCCACCTATAGTAGGTTTAAAGACACAGTAATGGACTGGTGCATTTTTAAATGCGATTGTTATTACTGTGGAAAAGAAGGCAGATCTTCGAGGGGATCTCAGTCATCAGGTCACACTGCAGGAAATACAGGTTACTCACCTGTAACAGGAGTTCTAGGAATGGTATATGTTGTTCATCCACACTGTCAGGCATGTATCCTTGCCGCTTTAAATCTTGCCGGAAGGTCTTCAAGCTGGCTCCTCCCACCCACCCGGGTGGTAAAACTCTCGGCTCCGCCCCATGACGCCAGATCTGGCCCGCTGGAAGCTCAGGTTGTGCGTGCGAGCCGTGGAGGTCGGGTGGTGTGTGGATGAACAACGTATACCATTCCTAGAACTCCTGTTACAGGTGAGTAACCTGTATTTCTAGGGACATGGATATGTTGTTCATCACACTGTCTGGCAGACTCTAGCAGTTCTCCCGAGGAGGAGGCAAGGCACACCCTACTTAGGTATAAAGACTGGAGAACCGAGGCCCCAAAACCAGCATCCCGTGACTCAAGGTTGATGTTGTAATGGGTAATGAAGGTGTGTGCTGACTTCCAGGTAGCAGCCCTGCAGATTTCCTCGATAGGGCGTCCCTGGAAGCAGCCACCGATGCAGCAGTATGGCGGTAGATGAGCTCTTATCCCTCTGGGAGGCTCCATGCCCGCCAACTTATAGCAGAGATCTATGCAGGAGGTGACCCACCTGCTTATCGTCCGCTTGGCTGCAGGTCTGCCAGGTGCGGCTTCAGCGTAGGTGACAAACAGCTGGCGAAACTCTCCCTGAATTTCAGCCATGCGCTCCTTATAATAAGCGAGCGCCCTTCTAGGGTCCAAAGTATGGAGCCTGTATTCGGCCTCCGAGGTGTGATTGGGGTAGAACACCGGCAGAGTCAACCCCTGGTTAAGGTGAAACTCCGACACCACCTTCGGAAGGAATTTCGGGTGGGGGCGCAGGACAACCTTGTCCCTGTGGAAGACCAGGTAAGGAGACTCGATGCAGAGCGCCTGGAGCTCTCCCATCCTTCTGGCTGACGTGATAGCCACCAGAAGAGCGGTCCTCCACGACAAGTGAGAGTTCACACCTGTGCATTGGTCTGAATGAGCTTACCCATGAGCTTTGCCAGTACCAGCAGTAGATCCCACGGAGGTGGAAGTTCTCATACGGAGGGAAATGTGATCAAGGCCTTTGATAAAGTGCCAGACCACCTTCTCCTCGCCACGATTGCTTCCTGCCCGCGCCCGGTAAGCAGAGATGGCTGCCAGGTGCACCCTTAGGGTCGTCGACCTAAGCCCTTGCTGAGAAAGGGACCATAAATAGTCCAAGATGCTTGCCAAGGAACAGGAGGAAGGATCCAAGCCCTTGCCCTGACACCAAATGGAAAACCTCTTCCATTTGAAGGCACAGCATTTCCTGGTCAACTCCTTACAGGACGCCTCAACTACATTGAGGACCTCGTCAGAAAGACCCAAGGCCTGGAACTCTAGCCGCTCAGGAACCAGGCTGTCAGGTGCAGGGATTGAAGGTCCAGATGGAACACTTCCCTGACTGACTGGAGAGCAGGTCCGGGCTGAGCTGCTCCTCGGGAGCCTGGAGCTGAGGCTGAGGAGATCTGGGTACCAGACTGGCGGGGCCAGTCTGGGGCTATCAGAATCACCCTGCGCCTTGTCCCTCCTTGCTTTGAGAAGCACCTTGTGTATCAAGAGAAATGGGGAAGGCGTAGAGAGCCCTGGGTCCACGGCCTTGAGAAGGCTTCCCCCTGCAGCGAGCCCAGCTGAGGGGGGAGGGCATGGAACAGCCTCAGCTTCGCGTTCTCCCTGGAGGCAAACAGGTCCACCTGAGGTGTGCCCCAATGGGAGAACAGATCTTGTACTACCTCCGGCAGGAGAGACCACTCGTGGGATGCAGCCCCTATCCGGCTTAGGGCATCGGCAAGGGTGTTGGAGGCTCCTGCCACATGAATGGCTAGGAGATCCGCCTCCAGGCTGTGCACGAGTGACCAAATGCGGAGAGCTTCCTTGCATAGAAGCATGGAGCGCGTCCCGCCCTGGCGGTTTAGACAGTACGTGGTGGTGGTATTGTCCATCTGGACTCGGACCACTTGACCCCGGAGAAACGGAGCAAAGGCGGTGAGAGCTAGGCGGACCGCTCGGAGCTCCAGCAGGTTGATGTGGCATCGGGACTCCCGCGGGGACCAGAGGCCGTGGGCCCGGTATTCCCCCAGATGGGCACCCCAACCCATCAGAGAGGCATCGGTCGATACAGAGACCGTCGGCTCGGGCGGACAAACGGGATGCCCTCCTGCAGATGAACTGGAACGGTCCACCACCGGAGAGCGTTCCACATCCCCTGGGTCACCGTCACTAGCTGGTCCAATGGATCGCAGCATTGTGAACACTGGCTGGCCAGTCCCCACTGAAGGGGGCGCATGTGCCAGCGCGCCCAACGGACCACGCTGGTACAGGCCGCCATGAGACCCAGGAGGCACAGGAAGTCCCGGGCAGGGTGCGATTGCCCAACCAGAAATGATTGGGCAAAGGAGGAAAGAACCTCGGCCCTGTCCGCCGGGAGCCGTGCTCTGGCTCGAAGAGAGTCGAGCTCTGCCCCGATGAACAGAATCACCTGCTTCAGCTCGAGTTCCGACTTGGCCTCGTTGATAAGAAAGGCCGATTTGAGAGCAAACCTGGAGGGCCAGATCTCTGGACCGCTCCACCTCCTGTCTGGAGGGGGCTGCTATCAGCCAATCGTCCAGGTAAGGGTACGCCTGGACCCCTCGGCGCTGCAGAAAAGCTGTCACCACTGCAATGCATTTGGTGAAGACCCTGGGAGCTGGAGACAGGCCGAAGGGCATGGCTCGGAACTCGAAAAGGGATCCCTCCACTCGAAAGCGAAGGAACCTCTGATGTGACGGAAGGATAGGGACGTGAAAGAATGCGTCCTGCAGGTCCAGAGAGCAGAACCACACGTCGGGTTCCAGGGATGGTATTATCTGAGCCAGAGTGACCATCCTGAAGGTTCGAGACCTTAGGAACTTGTTTAGGTCGTGTAGGTCGAGAATGGGGCACCAGCCCCCCGTCCGTTTCGGAAAGTACAGTTACGTAAGAACTTACCGTAACAGTAGATCTTCGAGAACAGCTCTTGCAGCAGGTTACACCATTAGGACCGAAGCCGCCAGGCGCCAGGACCCCACAGAAAAATTCTAGCTAGCTAACTTCAGCGGGGACCGCCCCCGACGTCGGTCCCGCCTCCGACGTCAGGCGTGGTACAAAAGGGGGCGGTCCCGCCAGATTCCCCAGTTCTCCCGCCGGAGACTTCTTGCCGCAGGCTGACATCAAAATGGGAGACCTAGGATTACGCCCAGAAGACAGAAAGATAACAATTCTTGCTCAAGAAAGACTGAGCCATGCTTCCTCCAAGGGGAAGGTGGGCGGATAGACCTGCAGAAGAGCTGTTCTCGAAGATCTACTTCAGCACGTAAGTTCTTACGTAACTGTACTATCTTACTTGAGACACAGCTCTTGCAGCAGGTTACTCCATTAGGACTGATTCCCAAGCAGTAGCGCTGTCAGAAAATCCGGGAGGAGGAAATTAAAGGATAAAACCAGGTCCTGAACCTAGGACAGGAGACCCTGAAATGCAGCCAACCAAAACCAGCCCTTTCGAGGCGTGTCCAAGCTATAATGCCTGATAAAGGTATGCACAGAACTCCAAGTGGCTGCAGCGCATATAGAAGTGGAAACATTTTTGGCGCTGCAAAGGAAGTAGCCACCCCTCTAGTGGAATGACCCCGGACTGTACTCGGGAGGGGCTTTTGTTTGATACCATAACAGTGAGAAATACACTGGACAAGCCAGCGAGAAAGGGACTGTTTGGATACTGATTGGCCCATCATTCTCTCAGAGAAGGAAATGAAAAGCTGCTCAGAACTACGAAAGGACTGAGTTCTGTTGGAGAAAACCTCAGGCCTGCGTGAACATCCAGGGTATGGGCAGAGCCTCTCCTCTATTAGAGTAGTTCAGGAAGTAGACCGGAAGGTCGATATCCTGGTTCAGAGTGAGTGAAGAAACCACCTTAGGCAAGAATTTAGGGTTCGTCCTCAGGGATACTCTGTCTCGGTGGAAAACTAAATAAGGCTCTTTGCACATGAGAGCGTGAAGTTCAGAAATTCTTCTTGCCGAGGTAACAGCAACTAAAAACAACGTTTTCCACGACAGAAAACGTAGCTCGCAATCCGCGGCAGGTTCAAAGGGGGGCGTGAGGCTGTTCAAGGACAAAAGCAAATCCCATGGAGGCACAGGGTCTCTATTAGGAGGCTCTAGGTGCAACACTCCCTAAGAAATCCGAGGCGTCCACCTGAGCCACTGTACGATTTCCACGGAGGTGGTAAGCCGAAATGGCACAGAGGTGCACTTTAATAGAGGAGTAGGCTAGACCGAATGAAGAGGGAGAGCAAATATTCTAATATTACTCCCACAGGACAACCTAAAGGGGAAAGGTCGCGTGCTCGCGACCATACACAAAAACGGCGCCATTTCATGGCGTACGTCGTGTGCGTTGCCGGCTTTCTGGCTGCAGAAAGGACTTCTGCAACCTCTTGAGAGACCCCGTGACGCAAAATGGCTATGTCTCTAGGAGCCAAGCATGCAGGTTCAAGGAGCGTTAGGTCCGGGTGGACAAGTGAACCCTTCTCCTGAGACAGTAAGTGGGAGCTGAGCGCAGGGAGGCGGGGTTCGAGATAGTTGAATCAACAAAGGGAACCAAATCTGTCTGGGCCAAAATGGGGCCACTAGGATCGATGTTCGTGCTCCCTCGCGGTTTGAGAAGAACTCTCTGGATCAACGGGAAAGGAGGGAGCGTGAGAATCTGTTGGCCCAGGAGAGGGATAACGCGTCTCGCCAGAAAACACCAGGCCCTGGATCTAGCGAGCAAAAATTGGGCAGTTTTGCGTTGGATGGGGAGGCGAACAAGTCTAGATCTGGAGTTCCCCATCGAAGAAACAGATCCTCTGCTACCTCCTGAAGGAGTTCCCATTCGTGGACTCTGGCCTGAGAACGACTCAGGCCGTCTACAACCGTGTTGTCCACTCCGGGAACGTGCACAGTGATCAGATTCGCGCCGTGTCTGATTACCCAATCCCACACTCTCATGGCCTCCCTGCAAAGGGGGTAAGAGTGTGCGCCTCCTTGTTTGTTGAGGTAATACATCACCGTGTTGTCTGTCTGAAGTAGAAGAGTACGGTGGGATAACTGACTGAAAGGCCTGCAGGGCATAGAGGACGCTCTCATTTCCAAGCACGTTGATGTGAAGGTGAGCTTCCATCTGGGTCCACGTACCTTGGGACTTACCCGTCCAGGTGTGCCCCACCCAAGACCCGGACGTCTGTGGTGAGGTGACCTCGAGGACGGCGCATAGGGACGCCTGATGAGGCGACCCTGGGGTTAGCCACCACTGCCAGTCTTGAATCACTGAATTCGTGAGTCTGACGGATGCTGCAAGTGGTCTTGCCTTTGGTCCCATTGCACTTTGAGCATCCACTGAGTAATGCGCTGTGGAGTCTTGCGAGGGACAGCAGTAGGAATGGCGCCAGCCGTAGTGTCGAGCAAGCAAAGGACGACCCTGGCAGGTACAACCTTGTAGTGATAGGTCCCTTGAGGGATCTGATGCGCTCGCTCTGTCGGCGGAAGAAGGCTCTTCCCGACAGTGTCCAGAACTGCTCCTATGAACTGCAGTTTCTGCGACAGGTACCAGGAGAGACTTCTCGTAATTTATGAGGATGCCCAGGGATCGAGACAGATCCTGGGTGTCTTGATTGCAAGAAGCAAGCCTCTCTGGAGGCGGCCATGAGAAGCCAGTCGTCCAGGTGCAGGGACACGTGAGTGGCCCTGTCCCTCAGGGCACTGCCACGACTGCCATGCACTTGGTAAAGACCCTCGGTGCGGAAGACAGTCGAAAGGAAGGGCTCGGAACTGAAGGTGGTGGTCAGCTTCGAGCGCGGGAACCTCCTGTGCCCTGAGCCATAGGGATGTGCAGGTAGGCATCCCTGCATGTCTAGAGGCGCTAAAAGGCGTCCTGTTTGAGCATGGGGATAAGACCTGGAAGGGTCACCATCACGGAATCTCTTATAAGTGACACGACACATTGGGAGGTCGCTGAGGTCCAAGATTGGCACGGAGGTCCCCTGTTTTCTTGGGAACCAGGAAGAAGTGGGAATAGTATCCTAGTCCTCCTGGTTCTCTGGGACGTGCTCTTCCTCGCTCCGTTCAGAGTAGCGCGAGTACTTCTTGCCAGATCAGGCTTTGTGCTGACCCTGATACCGGGAGAGCAAAGGAGGCCTCGGGGTGGCTTTCCTCGAATTCTATAAAGTGGCCTAGACTGACCAGCTGAAGAACCACCTGTCGGTGGTAATGGCCTGCCATCCCGGCAGGAAGTTCGCAATCGATTCCCACTATAAACTCCCTTGATCCTGAGGGCGGGGCGGCAAGGAGTCAGGCTGTGGCGGCAGATGGACCCGCTGGCTGGGCCTGCCTAGGAGAACGCTGGCCTCGGCTGGCGGGGTGTTGCCCTGGGCTCTCTGAGCCAGAGCCCCTCTGAGGTGCAGTGGATGGGTCTGTTGCCTCTGCCCCACGCAAGCGGCTTTGGTTCCTCTGAAGGAACCAAGCTTGGAGTCGTACATGGCCTGAACCGACCTTACCGCCTTCCCGGCCTCTTGGAGTTTGGTAAGGATCTTTTCTGGATTACCAAACAATACTTCTCCCTCAAAGGCGTCCAAGATGTTCTTTGGACGTCCGGGGTAAAACCGAACGCAGCAACCAAGAGTGTCTCCGAGGCAAACATCAGAAGCTGCTGCTCGGGCCGATGAGTCCCAGGAGTCATCACGGCTCTTAGCCTTTGGGTCCCCGTCCTGAACCCGTGCAGAGGAGCTGAAGCATCTCCTCCTTCTGCTCACCTTGGGCATCTTTCAGCAGCTTCCAGACCCTGTTCCCTCAAAGCGTTCTGGAACTGAACCATGTGGGTTAAATAGTTCAGGGATCTGATGGCGAGGTAGCGGAAGATCGCAGCCTACCCATCGCTCCAGTTGTTTGGACTCTGGGTCCGTGGCAGGGTGCTCAAATGTTGTGGCCTCTGTGACCGGTCATGTGAGGCTGTGATGACCAGAGAATCGGCCTGAGGATGCTGCGTCAAGTACTGGTAGTCCTTAGGGCCTTGTACAAGCGATCAGCTCTTCGGTCTCGCCGGGAGGCAGTGTGGGCGCTTCCACGAGCCTTGGTGGCGTCCACAGTGTCAACCAAGGGTGGTACCACCACAGGCTTGGGGTCCTTTTGCCAAGATATTTGGCAGTCGCACTCTTTCGGGTCTAAGTCTTCAGCATCCCATCCCATGTTCTCTTGTATATGTCTCATAATATCAAGGAACGAAGGATCATCCGAGGAGATCTAGGCATCTCACGTGGGTCGGAGAAGGGATGGAGAGGAGATGGGGATCTAGAGGTGGAGTAGTCTGATCCCGTGTCCTCCGTTGAAGGCGAGCGTCGGCCTCCTGGATCTCTTGGGGCTGGGTGATCCAGAAGAGGATTTCACGGAGGTCTCCGTTTATCAGGTCTCCCCTGGGAGGAGTATTAGGCTCCGGGGAGGAGGAACACGCCTGCCGGACCCGATGGCGAGGGGGCAGGAACCGAGTAGGAGGAGGAGGAGGAGGGGGGAACCATGTCTTTTTAATGGTATCCCACCAGTAGGTGAACAGATCTTTCACCTCCACTAGAGAGGGCCCGGACGCGCCCGGTGCCGTGGGCGGTCGTCGGGTCCTGGCGTCGGCTCACAGGGCTCTGGTAATGGCGAGGGATCCTGGGAGTACCTCACAGGACCGGGCCGCCTGCCTGGTCCTCAGGCTGCTCTAGGTCCTCCTCCGATAGAGGCTCCTGACCGATGTCGGTCGGAGGCAACAGGGCCTTCTTCTTTTCAGGAGGGGCGGCGCCGGTCCCCACCGCGTCGCTGGGTGATGTAATGGCCGGCGCCGGGTCGTCGGGCCGACGGCGGCTCCAGGGAAGAAGGCGCACGGCTGGAGCAGGCTGTCGAGCCGGCGTCTGGGCTACAGGCCTTTTTAAAGGCGTGAGCTCCAACGTCTTGCGTGAGGCACAGGACAGCCAAGGACTGTCCTGCTAATAAAAGAGCCGTCTTTGAAAGATCATCTAGAACATAGTGCTTATAAGACAAGCTTGAGTTCTAATTACCACTGTGCAGAAACCTGCAATGAACTCGCCAGACCATAACCACTCTAGAAACTGCAAGAATTGCTTCATAATTGGTCTAGGACAAATAATAAAGGCATCAAAGATATAGTAATCTAATGTAAGGGACCCAGGAACTAAAAGAGTCGAAGTAGTCTACTGGTTCAGGTAGACTGGAAAGCAGATGGAAACTCTACTACTAGTATGGCTGACTTGTGAACACAGGTCCAGGACATAACCCCCTTACTTGGTGAGCAGTGGGCCTGGCGTGTTGGCCCATCAAGGAGAATGGTTTACTTAATCTCTGAACCTTCCTGATGGGAGGCCAAGATGACTTAGAAGCCCTGTGGTGGTCTAGTGAATCAGAGCCTACCTATATTCCAAAAGGAATCATCTACCCTGTATGCCTACAACTGTAGTAGCAGTCTGAACTATGGAGAGGGAGTGACAGGAGGACGTGTCCACTGCAGAAGAACATTCCGATAGTAAAACAAAAAACAGGGGTTAATTTACAACAGATATAAAAGCGCTGAGGATGCAGCAGGACCAACTCACTAACCTATCTGCTGAAAGGACTGAATATTGGCAGAACTGACAATGTTGTGAGGCACCACTCACTCCAGACTTCCTGAAAGGGAGTAGGAATGGACTCAAGTGTGCTTGCTGATGAAAAACAAACATCACAGTCTCGTCACCCACTCAAAGTGGGTACTTTTGTGAGCGACTGGCACAGAACCAGTGCACAGGAAACGAAGGTGTGAATATCGAGAAGCCATCTCTGAAAAAGAACTACTTGACCTACAGTCAAGAAAGGAGCATGCCGTCTGTTAACTTGAAGCAAGCAAGGAATTAGGAACCCGAGTTACGACTCGCTGGAGAGTCACTTCTGTTGCTGTGAGACTCTGATCAAGAGAAGAATGCCTGATAAACAAAAGGGAACCAACGAATTGGGCAGCTGCCTAGGTCTAGGGAATATGTCTGAATGAAAGAAATACAGGTTACTCACCTGTAACAGGAGTTCTAGGAATGGTATATGTTGTTCATCCACACTCATTGGCAGGTATCCTTGCCGCTTTAAATCTTGCCGGAAGGTCTTCAAGCTTGCTCCTCCCACCCACCGGTGTGGTATAACTCTCGGCTCCGCCCCATGGCCTTGATCTGGGCTCACAGTTTCAGGGAACAAAAGGAGAATGGAATGTGTGGATGAACAACATGATACCATTCCTAGAACTCCTGTTACAGGTGAGTAACCTGTATTTCTAGGGACATGATATGTTGTTCATCCACACTCATTGGCAGACTCCAGCAGTTCTCCGGGAGGAGGGAGGCAAGACGACACCCCCAATACTTACTTGGGAAAGAGAGACTGAGAACCGAGGCCCCAAAACCAGCATCCCGGCGTGACTCAAGGTCAAGGTGGTAGTGGGTAATGAAGGTGTTTGCTGACTCTCCAGGTAGCAGCCCTGCAGATTTCTGGATAGGGACGCCCCTGGAAGCAGCCATCACAGCAATATGTCGGGTAGAATGAGCTCTTATCCTCTGGGAGGCCTCCATGCCCTACCAACTTATAGCATAGATCTATGCAGGAGGTTACCCACCTGCTTATCGTCCGCTTGGCTGCAGGTCTGCCAGATGCGGCTTCAGCGTAGGTGACAAACAGCTGGCGTAACCTCCTCCCGACTTCCCCAGCCGTAAGGCGCCTTATGGCTGCTTGAGCGCCCCTTCTAGGGTCCAGAGCATGGAGCCCATTCGGCCTCCCGAGGTGTGATTGGGGTAGAACACCGGGCAGAGTCAACACCTGGTTAGGTGAAACTCCGACACCACCTTCGGAAGGAATTTCGGGTGGGGGAGACAACTCTTGTCCCTGTGGAAGACCAGGTAAGGAGACTCGGTGGAAGCGCCTGGAGCTCTCCCATCCTTCTGGCTGGCGTGATAGCCACCAAGAAGGCGGTCTTCCACGTAAGGTGGGAGAGAGGACACACGTGCATAGGTTCAATGGCTTGCCCATGAGCTTTGCCAGTACCAGCAGTAGATCCCACGGAGGTGGGGGGTTCCCGTGACTGGAGGAAATGTGATCAAGGCCTTTGAAAAGCGCCAGACCACCTTCTCCTGCGCCATCGACTGCTTCCCGCCCGCGCCTCGTAAGCAGGAGATGGCCAGGTGCACCCTTAGGGTTCAGTCGACCTAAGCCCTTGACTAGAAAGGACCATAAATAGTCCAAGATGCTTGCCAAGGAACAGGAGGAAGGGTCCAAGCCCTTGCTCTGACACCAAATGGAAAACCTTTCCATTTGAAGGCATAGCATTTTCTGGTCGACCTTACGGGACGCCTCAACCACATTGAGGACCTCGATGAAAGACCCAAGGCCTGGAACTTCTAGCCGCCAGGAACCAGGCCGCCAGGTGCGTGATTGAAGGTCCGGATGGAACACCTTCCCTGATTGACTGAGAGCAGGTCCGGGCGAGCTGAAGCTGCCAAGAGTCCTGGAGCTGAGACTGAGGAGATCTGGGTACCAGAACTGGCGAGGCCAGTCTGGGGCTATCAGAATCACCTCGCCTTGTCCCTCCTCGCTTTGAGAAGCACCTTGTGGATCAAGGGAAATGGGGGAAAGGCGAAAAGAGCCGGGTCCATTGCCTCAGAAGGCATCCCCCAGCTGTGAGCCCTGCTGAGGGGTGGGCATGGAACAGACTCAGCCTGCGTTCTCCATGAGGCAAACAGGTCCACCTGAGGTGTGCTCCCAAAGGGAGAACAGATGCTGTTACTCCGGCAGGAGAGACCACTGTGGGATGCAGCCCCTATCCGCTCAGGGCATCGCGGGCAGGTGTTGAGGCTCCTGCCACGTGAATGGCTAGAGATCCGCCCAGGCTCGCGGTACGAGTGACCAAATGCGGAGAGCCTCGCATAGAAGCATGGAGCGCGTCCCCGCCCCTGGCGGTTTAGATAGTACATGGTCGTGGTATTGTCCGTCTGACTCGGACCACTTGACCCCGGAGGAACGGAGCAAAGGCGGTGAGATAGGCGGACCGCCGGAGCTCCAGCAGGTTGATGTGGCATCGGGACTCCCGGGGACCAGAGGCCATGAGCCGGTGTTCCCCAGATGGGCACCCCAACCCATCAGAGAGGCATCGGTCCGATAGAGAGACCGCGGCTCTGGGCGGATTTAACGATGCCCTCCTGCAAATGATCTGGAACGGTCCACCACTGGAGCGCCGCTCCATCCCCTGTGTCACCGGCTGCCAAGCTGGTCCAAAGGGATCGCAGTATTGTGACCACTGGCTGGCCAGTCCCCACTGAAGGGACGCATGTTCCAGCAGGCCCAACGGACCACGCTGGTGCAGGCCGCCATGAGACCCAGGAGGCGAGGAAGTCCCGGCAGGGTGATTGCCCAACCAGAAATGATCGGGCAAAGGAGGAAAGAACTCGGCCCTGTCCGGCGAGCCGCGCCTGGTCGAAGAGAGTCGAGCTGCGCCCGATGAATAGAATCACCTGCTTCGCTCGAGTTCGACTTGGCTCGTTGGATAAGGAGGCCCAGTTGAGAGCAGACCTGAGGGCCAGATCTCTGGACCACTCCGCCTCCTTCCTGGAGGGAGCTGCTATCAGCCAGTCGCCCAGGTAAGGGTACACCCGGACCCTCGCGCCGCAGGGAATGCTGTCACCACTGCCATGCATTTGGTGAAGACCCTGGGAGCTGGAGACAAGCCGAGGGCATGGCTTGGAACTCAAGAGGATCCTTCCGCCGAAGCGAAGGAATCTCTGGTGAGACGGACGGATAGGGACGTGAAAAACGCGGCCCTGCAAGTCCAGAGAGCAGAACTACACGCCATGCTCCAAGGATGGTATTATCTGAGCCAGAGTGACCATCCTGAAGGTTCGAGACCTTAGGAACTTGTTTAGGCGTAGGTTGAGAATGGGGCGCCAGCCCCCGTCCGCTTCGAACCAGGAAGTACCTGGACACAAACCCTGGGTCTGAAGGAGGTCCACCACTCTCTTACCACCTCCTTCTGGAGGAGGAGGAGCGACGGTCGGCTCGACGAGCCGCCAGTGAGGCTGGGGATCCCGAAGCCCCCCGAGGGGCGACGGCTCTGAAGGGTGGTGCCTGCTCGAATCCCAGAGGCAGGCCTCTTCCCACCACCTCCAAGACCCACCTGTCCGTGGTAACAGCGGACCAGGCGGAACGGAAGTGCCGGAGCCGTCCCCCCACGGGGGGACCCAGGGGTAAGGTGAACGGGATGGGGGCGACACCCCTCAGCCCGTCACTGGGCAGGCTTGGAGGAGGGACCGGCCGAGGGACCTCCTGGGCCTTCCCTCCCTGCCTCCTGTTAGAGGAAGCCGGCGGCTTGGGTTTGGGATGCCAAGGCCGAGCCTGCTGGCCCTGACGTTGCTGGGCCGGGCGCCCCGGGGGCACAGAAGGACGAAAGGGCTTAGGCTGTGGTTTGCGCCTTTGTCCTTCTGAGCGGAAGAGACCGAGTCCAAGGTGGCATTGACCTCGATCCTCTGCAGGTGACCTTCCACCCCAGGGTCAAGAGGTCAGTCCCCAAAAGGAACATCCGCCAACTTGTGCTGGGTATCCGGCAAAGGTGGATATCCTCAGCCAAGCCCACCGACGACATGCCACCGCGGCCGCCACCGATCTGGCACATGAGTCCCCTATATCCAAAGCAGTCTGGAGCTGCTGTTTGGCCACTGCCCTGCCCTGGTCCCGCACCTGCTTAACCGTAGTCTGCAGATCGGGCGGAAGATGAGGGATGACTCATCCAGGAGCCCAACAGGGCATGAGAAAAATGTGCCATGAGGACGCCGAACTGGCCTGACGAAGGCCGAGAGAGGACGCAGAGCGAGACTTTTCGCCCGACATAGTCCAATTTCTTGGACTCCTTGTCAGGAGGTTTGTCCACATCATCATGCCAGCCGGCGCTACCGGAAAACGCTTGTCGGTAACCAACCCTCAGCAGAGGGGTGTTCAAAAACCGACAAGGAACCGGTAGGGACCGTGATACTTCCTGGCCATCCTGGCCGAAGGCGCTGGGCAGGAAGCAGGGCGCTGCCAAAGCTCCAGTGCCGGACCCACTATGGCCTCGGCCACCGGAAAGGCCTCCGTCGGAGAATCCCCTCGGTCCAGAATCTCCGTGAGGGGATACCTGGCCCGTTGGAACGGTTCGAGCTCCATCCCGGTAGACTCGAGATGAGCCGAAGCAGTCCTAGGAAGGACGACGGCTATCGTCCATTGACTGACTCTCTGAAGACTCCAAGTCCAGTCGCTTGAGAAAAGGAGGAATCATCTTCGGACTCGGAAGAGTCCCGCAAACTGCTCTGGCCTGAGCCACCCTTCACCTGCCGAGGTCGGTCGGGAGTGAGGGTAACTGACAGCCGATGGGGTAGACCCTTAGCCGACCGAGAATCTTGGTCGGAGCCCCAATGGTGGCTGTGGAGGCGGAGGTTCCACCGGAATCGTGGAGCAGCTGGTTTCGGCCGAACAACCCGCCTGGGTATAGCCCTGGATAAGTCGAGGGGTTGTGTCGGCCGTCCGGTGACAGCCACTTAATGGCCGAAGGCGCGGGTCGGCTTATTCCCCGCCAGGAGGAGCTGTTGCAACATAAGGTCTCTCGCATCGCCGACGAATTTACGCCAGCCTCCCTCATCCGAGGAGGAGGACGAGGGACGGAGCGCGACGCCGCTTACGGTGGTGCCGAGACCGAGACCGCCTATGACGGTGGGATCGGCTGGACCGCGAAGAGGTCCGAGACCGAGACCGAGAGTCCCGGAATTTCCGAGGTCGGTGCGGGGAGGTGTCGGCCGGAACTGGCACTCCCTTCGGCTCGGATGGTCCATCCGAGGGCTCCGGAACCGGAGGCAGAGGCGAGCCCACGGGATCCTCAACTCCTCCCGGGGGAACCGGGGAGAGGGGAATCTCGGCTGCTAAAGGCGACAGCCCGTCAATGGGTCGAGAAAATCTCGACTTCATCGGTGGGAGTCTCGGTCAACTGACCTGGCGAGGACACCGTGAGGCCAGTGGCGAAGCCGGCGTCGACGAAGCCGACGGTCGGACGGCCGGGAGAGGGACCTTCCCGCCTCCCAAGAGCCGTCGACGGAGGGATCTACCCCTGTCCCTCTTTTGGACCGAAAAAGGTCCAGCAGGCGTAGGCCCTTCTCCCTTAGTGGAGAGGACAGACAAAGCTCATAAAAGAAGCCGTGTAGGAAGAACCCAGAGGCGGGATAAATGCAGCGGCCGAGGAAGAATCTGACCCGCGCCGCCTCCTCTTAGGCGACCATCCGCTCGAGCTGATCCGCCGAGCCCGCCCACTTGTGACACCGCCAACCCGGGCCTCCTTGGACTTCACGGAGGAAACGCTTCGGGGCGGCCCAGTTGCAATCGGGCAGCACGGTCTTCCGAGGACGAGGGCGAGAAAGATGAGCACAGGTCGCAAGCCTTCGCGGTCGTGCTCAAGGCCTAAGCAGTAGACACCGTGAGTGTGGATCCGTCCGAGAACATCTTCTGCCGCATGGGCATCTCGAAATCCGAGTCGATTTGTCCATGCGGCAGCGAGGATAGAAGACTGAAGTCTTTTTTTTTTAAATCCGCAAGCGGAGAAATAGGAACCAGTCACAAACGCAGAGCGTTAAGGAGGAAACCTGAGCTTCCAAGCGGTAAGGAAGATCTGGCGTCATGGGGCGGAGCCGAGAGTTATACCACCCGGGTGGGTGGGAGGAGCAAGCTTGAAGACCTTCCGGCAAGATTTAAAGCGGCAAGGATACCTGCCAATGAGTGTGGATGAACAACATATCCATGTCCCTAGAAATCTCTCTTGGAGAAAGATGACCCATACATCCGCTGGATCGGACTCCTCCTAGAGGTAGAAGAAGTCAGGTACTCTTTACCGTAGTTTAGAGATGACCATCTCAGTGGCTGAGGTGGAACCTGGCCAGATCCAAAAGGATGGTATTGGATAATTTCGGGCTAGGCCCCGTGCTGTGATTTTTTTTTTTAACCACTAGTCTGAGCCTGACAAGGCTTTCAGGCTGCTATCTCGCAAGGATTGCCTGATACAAAAATGACGAAGATGTCGTCCTTCTGAGGGACAGGAGGAGCCTAAGCATCCATAACTGAAATCATGACCGGACCAATAATCACAGCTGAAGAGAAGTTAAGCACCTGTTGCCGATGAAGCCACTGAAGGGGCAGAATCCCAAGTGGGCTATATACCCTATCAAAGGAGCGGAAGAGCTTGTACTGCTCCCGACCATTTAATTAGAATGTTCCACTGTCCTGACGACTGAAAAGAGTCTAGACACAGAAGCGTTTGGTCCACAGATGCAGTTTGAAGAACTATAGTGGACCCCCTCACTGAGGAACAACTGAAAATATCTTCCATCACAGACTCTGGTGATAGAGAACACTTGCCCTCCAATCTATAAATGAGTCATCCGCTGTACCACAGACAAGTAGGATGCACTTCTACCTCAGAAGGACCCCTAAAGGGAGATCTAGGCCAGAGCCACTAGAGACTCCGCCACCAGGAAGGGTGTCGAGGAGCTCGGCACCATGTAAGGAGCCGAGAAAGTACTGAGCAGAAGGAGGGATTCTACTGGCAGAATAGCACAGAAGAGTTCCATCAGCGGAAAACCACTGGATGTCACAAGATCCCATGCAGACTGCCACTAAGATCTGTGGAAAAATAATCTGCAGTACAGGACTTCATTCTGTGGAAAACATCTCGCCACAAGCTCTGTGGAAGAAGAGGTCTGCAGAAGGAAAAATCCAGTTCTAGTTCTGCCGGACAGCACCAACTGGCACCCCCTGTGGCACCAGCATCACTCGTAGCACAGGATGACACCAAGCAGTGCCTATGCCATCCTGGGTGACACCCGAGGGCATACGCGGTGGTACCTGCAGGCACCCCCGGCACCCATGGCACCCGTGAGCACCTCCAGAACTCATGGCAACCATGGCACTCATGGTACTATTACACCCATGGGTGCCCTGTGGCACCCACATGTGCTCGACGCCATCCACAGCACCCGCGGGCATTGCCCACGGTACCTGCAGGTGTGCAGCACCAACACCCACGGCATCACCAGCGGCACTGGGAACCAATGGCACCAACAGCACCCACGACGCCACACGGAACCAAGAGCATCCGCGGCACTGTAGGGCACCTACTGCGCCGACACCAACACCAGTGCTGCCGCCCATGGCACCGACACCAATTCCAGTGGTGCTGCCATGGCACCACTCCATGGTGCCAGACCTGCGGCATCACCCTAGGCATCTGCCACAGTGCCAGGACCAACAGCACTGTGGAGAATGCCAACAGAGACAATCCTGAGGAGCAAGGAAAAAGGGAGGGGGGTAGGCACAAGGGGTCGACGCGATGGCGAAGGCACCAGGAGGGCACCACGCACATCCTGATCCAATCAACCAGGCCCCGGTCCAGCGGGTCTGAGGCCCGGAGACCCGGAAATTGGGAACACTGGCCAGGAAAACTGGACAGAAGTTGAACTACCTCCTCCACAGGAGTGGCCCAAAGGTGAAACTGCTCACCGGAACTGCATCGAGGACAGAGATGGAGTCTAGAGACGAAGAATGCAGCCGTTAAGAGCAGGACTAAGGGGAACCCACCAAAGTCGGTTCAGGCCTAACGCCCCTCCCAACCGACAATCCCCATGCAGACATACCAGAGGGCAACCTAGAGCGGCACTGATTCTTCTTCCACCAACGAGGAAGAAGAGCTCGAGGTTAAGCAGAACCGGATACCCGGAACTGCCAGATTCGTTTCGGTGGACTGCCCCCCCCCCAGCACAGGACTGTCCACAGTCAGACTCCCCGTTTAGCAACCGAACATCGACGGTGGGACTTACCCTTCGAGTCCTTCTTTTTTGACCAAGAAGAGTGTCCCGATGGACCCTCACCTTTCATGGAGAGGGATTGGCAAAGCTCCTTAAAAGAAGCTGTGTAGGAGGATCCCAAGGAGAGCGGGATAAATGCCGTGACTGAGGAAGACAAAGATGCAGCCTGGGCCGCTTCCTCCTCGAGGGCGATCATCTGCTCAAGTTGTTCAGCCGAGCCAGCCACCGTGGAAACCGCCCACCGGGCCTCCTTGGACTTCACCGGCAGATAACGTTTCTCAGGGTGCCCAAGTTGGAGCCGGGCAGCACGGTTTTTGAGGACGTTTGCCGAAAAAGACCTGTACAACTCGCTGGCCTGAGGGTCATGGTCAAGCCCGAGGTAGTAGACACATGTGGAGTGCGGATCGGTCTTGGACATCTTCTGCCTGCATGGGAACTGCCAAAAACTGGGAGTCGATTTGTCCATCGCAGTCGCGAGGGAGGAAGTAGACCGAAGTCTAGAAAACTTTAAAATTATTTTTGGGTGAACCGAAGAGTTTGGATCCAGTCTAGACGCAGAGCGCTAAGGAGGGAACCTGAGCTTCCAAGCAGTAAGGAAGATCTGACGTCATGGGGTGGACCCGAGAGTTTTACCACCCGGGTGGGTGGGAGGAGCCAGCTTGAAGACCTTCCAGCAAGATTTAAAGTGGTAAGGAACCTGCCAGACAGTGTGGATGAACAACACATCCATGTCCCTAGAACCTGTTTTTCTAGGATCATGGACATGCTGTTCATCCACACTTCTTGGCAGACTCATAGCAGTTCTCCGGGAGGAGGGAGGCAAGGCGCACACCCCTACACTTACTTGGGAAACAGGGACTGGAGAACTGAGGCCCCAAAACCAGCATCCCAGCGTGACTCAAGGTCGATGTGGTAGTGGGTAATGAAAGTGTCTGCAGTCTTCCAGGTAGCAGCCCAACAGATTTCCTGTATGGAGATATCCCTAGAAGCAGCAGTAGCGGTATGGCAGGTAGAATGAGCTCTTATCCCTCTGGGAGGCTCCTTGCCCACCAACTCATAGCACAGACTTATGCAAGATATAATCCACCTTGCAACAGTCCGTTTTGCTGCAGGTCTGCCAGAAGCAGCTTCAGCATAGGTGGCAAACAGCTGGCGAACCTCTCCCCGAATTTCCCCCGTCCTCTCCTTATAATAGGAAAGGGCTCGTCTCAGGTCCAAAGTATGGAGCCTGTATTTGGCCTCCGATGTGCAATTAGGGTAGCATACTGGCAGAGTTAACACCTGGTTAAGGTGAAACTGACACCACCTTCGGAAGGAATTTCAGGTGGGGGCGTAGGATAACCTTGTCCCTGTGGAAGACCAGACAAAAGGAGTCCACCGAGAGTGCCTGGAGCTCCCCTGTCTTTCTGGCAGACGTGACAGCCACCAGGAAGGCCATCTTCCATGACAAGTGTGACAACTCATACTTGTGTACTGGTTCAAATGGCTTGCCTATGAACTTTGCCAGTACCAGCAGTAGATCCCATGGAGTTGGAGGTTCATGCACTGGAGGGGATATGCGATCCAGGCCTTTGAAAAAGCACCCAACCACTGTCTCCTGCACCGTCGACTGACTGGCCCGTGCCCAGTAAGCAGAGATGGCTACCAGGTGCACCCTAAGGGTCGATGACAGAAGACCCCATTTGGAGAGAGACCAAAGGTAGTCGAGAACTATTAGCCACTGGACAGGACAGAGAGTCCAGGCCCTTGACCTGATGCCAAACTGAAAATCTTTTCCATTTGAAGGCACAACATTTCCTGGTCGATTCCTTTCTGAATGCCTCCATTACGATGAGGACATCCTCAGAAAGACCCAAAGCCTGGAACTCTAGCCGCTCAGGCACCAGGCTGTGAGGTGCAGTGATTGAAGGTATGGATGGTATACCTTCCCCTGATTGAGAGAGATCAGGTCTGGGTGTGCTGGACGCCACTCCGGGGGCCTGCAGCTGAGGCTGAGGAGATCTGGGTACCAGAACTGGTACGGCCAGCCTGAGGCTACCAGAATCACCTTCTCCTTGTCCCTCCTCACCTTGATGAGCACCCTGTGGATCAAAGGAAATGGAGGGAAGGTGTAGAAGACGACTGAGGTCCACCATCGGTTTGCCCCAGTGGAAGAACAGGCTGAAAGCTACCTCTGGATGGAGAGACCACTCGTGGGATGTCTCGCCTAAGTAGCTGAGAGCATCCGCCAGATGGTTTGAGGCTCCTGCCATATGAATAGCTAGGAGATCTGCCTCAGGACTGCTCAAGAGTGCCCAGATGCGGAGCTCGTCCCTGCAGAGCAGACAGGAATGCATGCTGCTCTGTTTGTTGAGGCAGTACATAGTCATGGTATTGTCTGTCTGTACTTGAACCACTTGACCCCAGAGCTGAGGAGCGAAAGCTGACAGTGCCAGTCTGACTGCTCTGAGCTGCAACAGGTTGATGTGGTAACGGGACTCCTCGGGGTCCAGAACCCATGGGCCCTGCTGTCCCCCATGTGGACTCCCAGCCCATGAGAGAGGCATTGGTCGTTAGGACGGCCGTCGGCTCAGGATGGACAAACGGGATCCTTTCCTGCAACTGGTCTGGGGTAGTCCACCATTGGAGAGCATCCCACATCTTCTGGGTTACAGTGATCAGCTGGTCAAAAAGACCGTGGTGCTGAGTCCACTGAGCAGCCAGCTGCCACCGGAGGGGGCACATGTGCCACCAGGCCCAACGGACCACAGAGGTGCACGTCGCCATGTAATCCAGAAGGCGCACAAAGTTCCAGCAGGATGCAATTGAACAACCAGAAATGATTATGCAAAAGGAGAGCACCTCCGCCCTGTCCGCCGGGTGGCTCAGCTAGCAGTCGAGCTCTGCCCCGATGAAGCACATCACCTGAGAAGGCACGAGCTTCAACTTGGCCTCATTGATCAGGAGGCCAAGTCGAGAACAGGTCTGGAGGGCTAGGTCCCTGGACCTCTCCACCTCCTGCTGGGTGGGACCTGCTAAGATCCAATTGTCGAAGCAGGGGTAAATTATGACCCCCCAATGCCCAAGATGGGCAGCCACCACTGCAATGCATTTGGTGAAGACCTGTGGGGCCGATGTCGGGTCGAACAGCATGGCTAGGAACTCATATAAGGTCCCTTCGGCTCTGAAGTGGAGGAACCGCCGATGAGACTAACAGATTGAGATGTGAAAGATTGCATCCTGGACATCCAATGAACAGAACCACGTTTTGCTCGAAGGATGGTATTATCTGGGACAAAGTGACCATCTGAAAGGTGCATGACTTGAGATACTGATTCAGGTCATGCAGATCTAGAATGGGGCACCAGCTCTCCCGTCTGCTTGGGAACCAGGAAGTACCTGGACACGAAGCCTGGGTCTGCTGAAGGATCCGCCACTGGAGCTACTGCCTCCTTGAGGAGGAGCTGAGCAATGTCGTCTCAAAGAGCCGACAATGTGGGCGAATACCCTCTCCTCCTGTGGGGCTCGGGCTGGAGGATACTGCTCGAATTCCAGAGGCAGTCCCTGGCCTACCACTCCGAAGACCCATCTGTCTGTGGTGATAATGGACCAGGCAGAAAGGAAGTGGCGGAGCCGGGCCCCCCACGGGAGGACCCAGAGCTGGTGTGATGGGAGTGGGGATGGCAGCCTCCGCCCCATCACTGAGCAGGCTTGGAGGAGGAGGATCCAGGACCTGAACCTCTGCCTCTTTTACAGACTAGGGAGGGCCCGAGCTTGGGCCGGGTGTGCCAAGCTTGAGCCTGCTGCTGCTGCCCCCTTGGAAGTAGGGCTGCTGGGCCACAGGGAAAGAGTGCCAAAAAGGCTTCTTTTGCTGCTGCTGCTTCTTACCAGAAGAATCTTTAGCAGAAGTGGCGTCCAAGGTGGCACTGGACTGCTCAATACGCTGAAGGTGACCAGCCACACCTGGGCCGAAGGGATCAGTGCCTAGGAAAGGCACATCAGCTAGTTTGTGCTGTGTATTCACCGGGAAGGAGGAGAGCCTCAGCCAAGCCTTGCGGCGAGAGGCAACTGTGGCTGCCAACGAGCGGGCACAAGGGTCCCCAATATCCAAGGCTGTCTGAAGCTGCTGTTTGGCAACAGCCCGGCCCTGGTCCCGGACTTGCTTGACAGTGGTCTGCACGTCCCCGGGGAGGTGTCGGAGGGCTTCATCCAAAGACCCCAAGAGGGGATGAGAGATGTGTGCCATGCTGACGGCCGAACTTGTCTGACGGAGGCCTAAAGATGAGGTTGCATAGACCTTCCAAGCCGAGTGATCCAAATATTTGGATTCCTTCTCAGGAGGTGGGTCAGCATCGGCAGGACTGCCAGTACGTCACAACACAGAGGCGGTCACAAGGTTCTCGGCAGATGGGCGCTCTGTGAACCCCGCAAGGGACACCATGGGACCATATACTTACGGGCCATGTGGGCAGACAGAGCTGAATAGGAGGCAGGGTGCTGTTCTAAGGTCGGGCCAACAATGGCCTCAGCCAAAGGAAGGCTTTAGTTGGGTATCCCTCTTCTTGAGGATGTCCGTGAGAGGGTACTCCCGCCTTTTTCTGGATAGGCTCCAGGGGCATCCCTGTGGACTCAGAGATGAGGCGAAGAATGCCCTGAAAGGATGAAGAACCTTCCTTCATCTCTATCCCACTGACTGATCTGTCATCCCCTGGATGAGAATGGAGACCAGTCTCATCCGAATCCGAGGAATCTGGATACAATGGTCAGCCGCCCAGATCACCTTCGACCAGCTGGGGCGGTCCGGGGTGACAGTGACCAAGAGACGCCAGGGAAGCCTGATGTCCTGACTAGCTTCCTTAGAAGGAGCCCCTCCCACAAGCTGCTTGGTGGTGGTTCCACCACAATCGGTGGAGAGACCAGTTTAGGCCGATCCAGAGGCTTCACTGGCTCTGCAGGTGAAGGAACAGACTTTATCGTCTCTGAAGGAGTTGGCTTCGACCTGGGAGGCGAGAGCCAAGTGATGGCCGGGGTAGGAGCCAAGGTAGGCTTATTCCCAGTCAAAATCAGCTGTTGCCACGAGGTCCTCGTAGCACCGGAGTTTCCGCCGGAGCTTCTCCTCATCAGAGGAGGACGAGGACAACTGATGGTGTTGCCTCTTCTTAGAGCATTTACGGCTCTTCCTCGGCCTGTCGATCGAGGGGGTCCTGGACCTCAATCGAGATCGGGCAGGCCGACTTGGTCGATCGGGAGACACCGGCAGGACTGGTGTTTTCCCAGGGTTGGGGACCAATTCCTCGATGGGGTTCCCAGCAGGCTGGGTCTCCTCTTTGGGAAAAACAAGGACCAGAGTCCAAGCAAGAGAGTAGTCTACCAGGGTCGGCGACAAAGGGTCGATTGGGTCGACAATCATTTCAACCTCATCTATCGATACTTTGGTTGAATGGCCAGATGGCAAGGCCAACAAGCCAGTGGCCGAAGAGGCAATTTTGACCAAGGTTCCTGGGACAGACATCTCTCCCGATCCCAAGAGCGTCTTTGCCGAGACGAAGACTATCCCGGGTCCTTTTCCCGTTTACGGGACCAAGAGGAGTGCATGCCCACAGGACTCTCACCCTTAGTTAGGAGAGACTGGCACAACTCTCAGAAAGAACTTGAGAAGGTGGAGCCCAGGTTGAGTGGAACAAAGAAGCTCAGAGAGGAAGATTCCACGGCACGAGCAGCTTCATCCTTGAAGGCTTGCATATGCTCAAATTGCTCGGCAGATCCCGCAAGTCACGAAAACTGCCCACCGGCTCTCCTTGGATTTCACTGGAGGATTAAGTTTTTCAGGCCTCCCTAATTTAAGGTGTGCAAGACAGTCGTTGAGGACGTCAGGGTGAAGTGCAAAGCAAAAATCGCACTTCGAGGTGTCATGGTCAACACCCAAGCAGTAGACACATGCGGTGTGCGGGTCAGTGCACGACATCTTCTGGCCGCATGAACACCGGTGAAATCCAGAGGAAGACTTGTTTTCCATAGTCGAAGAAAAAGAGTCGCAATCGCTAATTCGAACCAGGCAAATTTTCGGAATAACCAAAGGTTTTGAAGCCAGGGCCTACAAAATGCTGGAGCACGAAGGAGGCAATCTGAATCTTCCAGCAGAAAGGAAGATCTGGTGTTATGGGGTGGAGCAGATAAGTCATTGAAGACCCTCCGGCGATCCTTGAAGGGAAAGGGACATGCCAAGAAGTGTGGATGAACAACATATCCACGATCCTAGAAAATCTGTTTAAAAGAGGTATTTAAATGTGATTATTGACCTCGCAACCATTACATGCTGCCACAAATGAGAAGTGTTTCTACAACCCACAAAAGAAAATTACTTGTTTCCTTTACTATTTCAGGTTGACTTTTTTTAAATAAGCCACAAAAGACCCTTTGTTTATCAGGGACTTAAATCTCTATTTTACTTAACAAAAGGCATTTTTAAAAGTCTTTCATACTGACTGTCCACAGAATTCAGTACTACCGTACAACAGATCTTGCTGCCAATACCACCTCAGGCCATTCGCCTCAAGCCACTGGAACCTGAAATGTCTTGAAAATGATGGTTTGAGTCTCTGGTGATAGAGCAAGGGTACTAGCATATTAGCACTGACAGGCATCAAGATGGAGACTGCTGCATACCCCACCCTCCTTGCAGGTGGCTTGGTGATGTCGGAGCAACGGCTCAAGGGAAAAAAAATCGAGGCAAAGATTGAAGGGAAAAGGAGAAGTCACACTTTTTGCAAAGGACTAATATCCATAGTCACTGCCATTCACTAAGCAGCAGGGCGTTTGTGGTTGGAGGTGGGAGAATCATGACAGGCCTGAGGGGAATCAGTCATGCCACTGTAACCAGTGGTTAACTAGTCATACTGTCAACATCCCGCATTGTCAGTAAACTGCACAATGGCAGTCGTTATTCAAGTATACCCGACAGGAAACTAGTACCTGATCAACTGCATCCCCCAGCCGCATTTTCTGTGCCGACTGCCCACTGGTCTGGGCTTTGGACGAGTACAGCAGGATCTCCAGGTCAGCCACATTCTGGAATTTAGGATGTTGCTTGTCATTGGGATCTACAAAATGCTCAATTTCAGCCATGGTGAACTCTCTGAAGGGAATAAAGAACCAAAGAAACAGTACAGTGTGAGTTTATGTAGGAGTCCCTGTAAAATGCAATAAAGATGCAAGCCGATTATACACAAAATTTTGTGTTTAAATTGCACTGTACTGTACCACAACTCCATACCCCCCCCACATACATGCATGCATAAAAACAGAATTTTTATCTCACTGGGTGGGTAATATAGAATTTGATGGCAAGATAGGACCGCTTGCCCGTCCAGTCTGCCCACTTCCTCCCTACCTACACTATTACATTAGACTGCGCTCAATCTACCACTGTTTTTGCCCTCATCACTTCCACTGGAAGGCTGTTCCATGAGAGGTGGGGGGGGGGAAACATTGGTGGAATTAAGAACGCATGGGATAAGCACAAAGGAATCATAGTGGAAAGGAAGGGGGAGGGAAAAAGAGCTGTAGATTGGGCACGGTCTGATGTAATAGTGTAGGTAGTGAGAAATGAGCAGACTGGATGGGCCAAGCAGTCCTCATCTGCCATCAAATTCTATGTTTCTATGCCTGGAGGATGTCACGGAGACTCAGAGTTCTTGGCTGTCATCGCAATGCTGTGTATTCAGTCAAATATTTCCCAAATTTCTTTTAAGGTCCAATTGTAAGAGTCTATGCTGGCATACACACACCAGTCAGTAATGAAATCCAGTGTTAGCACCTACAAACAATTAGTGAAAGAGTATCACCTGTTCAGATTAAGGACTCTACTTTCAAAAACTGCAGAGTTTGTCTGAATTTATTCTAAAATAAAAATCTTAATTAAAATTAACAATACCAAGATAAGCTTAAAGTCGAGGCGTGCGTCTCCGGCAAAGAAAGGATTCCTTACTTGCAACAGTGTTTCTTCCAGAGATATTCATCCACAGACCCACACTAACAGTATGATCCACATATGCACAAGAATCCCGCTAGTCTCACTCATTCACCCTATGTCAGCGAGTGTGGATAACTCAGTGTGGTTAGAAGACTGTTTTGCTAATGATAAACAGTACATATTAAAATGTAACAAAATAATTTCTTCAATACCTGACTCGAATAAGCCCGGAGCGTGGAGAGATCTCATTCCGGAAGGAATTTCCAATCTGAGCAGCAGCAAAGGGCAGTTTCCCCTGGTTAAACTCCAGGAGGCGTTTGAAATTCAGGAAGATTCCTTGAGCTGTTTCTGGCCTCAGGTAGCTAAACAAAAGATATTAAAGAGATTGTTTAATAAAAAGCAAATCTAAGCTATTAGAAGGGTGTACTGATGTTCATGCCAACACAACTGATTTTAAAGGACAACTAAATAGTCCTGTGCAAAATTGCACATTTCATCTCACAGGACTACAGACTGATGTATTACCAACCAAACCAGTACTTTAACTACAAGCTTATGTGTTGTTTAGGGCAGTTTCATAAACTTTTAAAAATGTAGGGCTCCAGCTACACTACTGTACCCACATGACATGGGATGCAAGATTTTTACACCACCACAACAGGACAATTGGTTATACATAAAATCACATACCACACTGCTGCAGTAGTGTAGCTAGAGCCCTCTTGGTCAGTCAACGTCATGTTAAGATGGTGGCCATTTTGAGACAGTGGAGAGCAGGGATTATAGATGGAAATGGGACTTGTTTACATCTTTATAAGCCAATGAAAATAGCACTAAATGGTAAATGGTAATGGTAAATGGTTAACTGACTTCTAAGTAAAGTACTTGGCTGGTTAGTAACATGGCATCCTACAGGGCTATAAGAATAAAGAGTCAATATATTGCCTGAAAATACAGGTTACTCACCTGTAACAGGCGTTCTAGGAATGGTATATGTTGTTCATCCACACTGTCTGGCAGGTATCCTTGCCGCTTTAAATTTTGCCGGAAGGTCTTCAAGCTGGCCCTCCACCCACCCGGGTGGTAAAACTCTCGGCTCCGCCCCATGATGCCAGATCTGGCCCGCTGGAAGCTCAGGTAGTGTGTCGAGGCCGGGGAGGTCGGGTGGGTCGTGTGGATGAACAACATATACCATTCCTAGAACTCCTGTTACATGTGAGTAACCTGTATTTCTAGGGACATGGATATGTTGTTCATCCACACTGTCTGGCAGACTCCTAGCAGTTCTCCGGGAGGAGGGAGGCAAGGCGCACACCCCCAACTAAGGGACTAGAGACTGGAGAACTGAGGCCCCAAAACCAGCATCCCGGCGTGACTAAAGGTCGATGTGGTAATGGGTGATGAAGGTGTGTGCTGACTTCCAGGTAGCAGCCCTGCAGATTTCCTGGATAGGGACGTCCCTGGAAGCAGCAGTATGGCGGGCAGAATGAGCTCTTATCCCTCTGGGAGGCTCCATGCCCGCCAACTTATAGCAGAGATCTATGCAGGAGGTGACCCACCTGCCTATCGTCCGCTTGGCTGCAGGTCTGCCAGGTGCGGCTTCAGCGTGGGTGACAAACAGCTGGCAGTTACTCTCCCGAGGCTCGCCGTGTGCTCCTTACAGTGCTTAGCCACTCTTCTAGGGTCCAGAGTATGGAGCCTATATTCGCATCCGAGGTGTGACTGAGGTAGAACACCGGCAGAGTCAACACCTGGTTAAGGTGAAACTCCAACACCACCTTCGGAAGGAATTTGGGTGGGGGCGCAGGACAACCTTGTCCCTGTGGAAGACCAGGTAAGGAGACTCGATGCAGAGCGCCTGGAGCTCTCCCATCCTTCTGGCTGACGTGATAGCCACCAAGAAGGCAGTCTTCCACGACAGGTGAGAGAGTTCACACCTGTGCATTGGTTCGAATGGCTTGCCCATAAGCTTTGCCAGTACCAGCAGTAGATCCCACGGAGCAGAGGTTCGCACGGAGGAAATGTGATCCCAAGGCCTTTGGCTTGGCCAGACCACCTTCTCCTGTGTCACGAGCTTCCGCTCGCCTCACCGTAAGCAGAGATGGCTGCCAGGTGCACCTTAAGGGTCAGGGACCTAAGCCCTGCTGAGAAAGGGACCAAAGGTAGTCCAATATGCTCGCCAAGGAACAGGAGGAAGGGTCCAGGCCCTTGCCCTGGCACCAAATGGAAAATCGCTTCCATTTGAAGGCGTAGCATTTTCTGGTCGACTCCTTACGGGACGCCTCAACTACGTTGAGGACCTCGTCGGAAAGACCCAAGGCCTGGAACTCTAGCCAGCCAGGAACCAGGCCGTCAGGTGCAGGGATTGAAGGTCCGGATGAATACCTTCCCCTGATTGACTGAGAGCAGGTCCGGGCGAGCTGGAAGCTGCCTCGGAGCCTGGAGCTGAGGCTGAGGAGATCTGGTACCAGTATGGCGGGCCAGTCTGGGGCTATCAGAATCACCTGCACCTTGTCCCTCCTTGCTTTGAGAAGCACCTTGTGCATCAAGGGGAACGGGGGAAAGGCGTAGAAGAGGCCCGGGGTCCACAGCCCGAGAAGGCATCCCCCTGCAGCGATCCCTGCTGAGGGGGGCATGCAACAGCCTCAGCTTCGCATTCTCCCTGGAGGCAAATAGGTCCACCTGAGGTGTGCCCCAATGGGAGAATAGATCTTGTACTACCTCCGGCAGGAGAGACCACTCGTGGGACGCAGCCCCTATCCAGCTTAGGGCATCGGCAAGGGTGTTGGAGGCTCCTACCACATGAATGGCTAGGAGATCCGCCTCCAGGCTGCGCACGAGTGACCAGATGCGGAGAGCTTCCTTGCATAGAAGCACGGAGTGCGTCCCGCCCTGGCGGTTTAGACAGTACATGGTCGTGGTATTGTCCGTCTGGACCCGGACCACTTGACCCCGAAGAAACGGAGCAAAGGCAGTGAGAGCTAGGTGGACCACTCGGAGCTCCAGCAGGTTGATGTGGCATCGGGACTCCCTCGGGGACCAGAGGCCGTGCGCTCGGTGTTCCCCCAGATGGGCACCCCAACCCATCAGAGAGGCATCGGTCGATAGAGAGACCGTCAGCTCGGGGCGGACAAACGGGATGCCCTCCTGCAGATGAACTGGAACAGTCCACCACTGGAGAGCGTTCCACATCCCCTGGGTCACCGTCACTAGCTGGTCCAATGGATCGCAGCGTTGGGACCACTGGCTGGCCAGCCCCCACTGAAGGGGCTATGTTCCAGCGGGCCCAACAGACCACGCTGGTACAGGCCGCCATGAGACCCAGGAGGCGCAGGAAGTCCCGGGCAGGGCGCAATTGCCCAACCAGAAATGACTGGGCAAAGGAGGAAAGAACCTCGGCCCTGTCCGCCGGGAGCCGTGTTCTGGCTCGAAGAGAGTCGAGCTCTGCCCCAATGAAAAGAATCACCGCTTTGGCTCGAGTTCCGACTTGGCCTCGTTGATGAGGAGGCCGACCTGAGAGCAAACCTGGAGGGCCAGATCTCTGGACCGCTCCACCTCCTGTCTGGAGGGGGCTGCCATCAGCCAATCGTCCAGATAAGGGTAAACCCAGACCCCTCGGCGCCGCAGGAATGCTGTCACCACTGCCATGCATTTGGTGAAGACCCTGGGAGCTGGAGATAAGCCGAAGGGCATGGCTTGGAACTCGAAAAGGGATCCCTCCGCTCGAAAGCGAAGGAACCTTTGATGGGACGGACGAACAGAGACGTGAAAGAACACGTCCTGTAGGTCCAGAGAGCAGAACCACACGCCGTGTTCCAAGGATGGTATTATCTGAGCAGAGTGACCATCCTGAAGGTCGTGACCTTAGGAACTTGTTTAGGTCGTAGGTCGAGAATGGGGCGCTTCCCCCGTCTTCGGAACCAGGAAGTACCTGGACACGAACCCCTGGTTTGAGGGAGGGTCCGCCACCCTCTTATCACCTCCTTCTCGAGGAGGACAGCGATGTTGGCTCGGCAGCCGACAGCAAGGCTGGACCCCGAGGCCCCCAAGGTGCGACTGCTCTGAAGGGTGGGGCCTGCTCAACTCCAGAGGCAGGCTCCTTTCCTACCACTCTAACACCCACCGGTCTGTGGTAATAGCAGACCAGGTGGAAAGGAAGTACTGGAGCCGTCCCCCACGGAAGGAACTGGGGTAGGATTTGTGCTGGGGGCGCACCCCTCAACTCGACATTGTGCAGGCTTGGAGGAGGGACCGGCCAGGGACCACCTGGGCCTTACCTCCTGCTTCCTGGAGGAGGAAGCCTGGGCTTGGGTTTGGGACGCCAAGCGTGAGCCTGCTGGCCCTGGTGTTGCTGGGCCGGACGTGCTGGGGGCGCAGACGGACAAAAGGGCTTGGGTTGCGCTCTGCAGCCCTTGTCCCTCTGAGCGGATGAGACACAGTCCAAGGTGGCATTGGACTTTTCGATCCTCTGGAGGTGGCCTTCCACTCCAGGGCCGAAGAGGTCGGTCCCCAGGAAGGGGACATCCGCCAATTTGTGCTGGGTATCCGCTATGAAGGTGGATATCCTCAGCCATGCCCGACGGCGCATAGCCACTGCGGCCGCGACTGACCTGGCGCATGAGTCTCCAATGTCCAGAGCAGTCTGAAGTTGCTGCTTGGCCACTGCCCTGCCCTGGTCCCGCACCTGCCTAACTGTGGTCTGCAGGTCAGCCAGGAGATGAGGGACTACCTCGTCCAGGGAGCCCAACAGGGCATGGGAGAAAAGTGCCATAAACACGGCCGAGCTTGCCTGACGAAGGCCGAGGGAGGACGCAGCGTAGACTTTTAGCCCAGCATAGTCCAATTTCTTGGACCCTTCTCGGAGGTTTGTCCATCGCCCCAGCGCTTCGCACGCCGGAAAAGCGCTGTCGGTAACCAACCCTCGGCTGAGGGATGTTCCGAGAAACCGGACAGGGAACGGTGGACCGATACTTCCTGGCCATCCTGGCCGGGCGCAGGGCAGGAAGCAGGGCGCTGCCAGAGCTCCAAGGCCGGCCCACAATGGCCTCGGCCACAGGAAAGGCCTCCGGGAATCCTCGGTCCAATATCTCCGTGAGGGACACTTGCCCACTTGGATACGGGCTCGAGCTGCATCCTGGTGGACTCCAAGATGAGCCTGAGCAAACCCAGGAAGGACGAAGGGCTGTCGTCCAGCGACTGACCTCCAGAGGACTCCAAATCCACTCGCTTGGAGAAAAGGGAGGAATAGTCGTCGGACTCAGAAGAGACCGCAAAGAGCTGCCTCGGGCCTGAGCCACCCTCCATCTGCCGAGGGCGATTGGGAGTGAGAGTGACCGACAGCCTATGGGGCAGACCCTGAGCCGACCGAGAGTTCTTGGTCGGAGCCCCAAACAGCGGCTGTGGAGGTGGAGGTTCCACTGGAATCGGTGGGGCAGCTGGTTTTGGCCGAACAACCGGTCTGGGAACAGGCTCCTCTGGTAAAACGAGGGGTTGTTTCGGCCGCTCCGTGACAGCCACTTAATGGCTGGGGCAGGTAGGCGCCGGCTTGTTCCGGGTCAGAAGGAGTTGTTGCCACAGGTCCTCAGATTGCTTACATAACTTACGGCCGAAGCCTCCCTCATCCGAGGAGGAGGACGAAGGTGGCGCCGCTATCACAGGCCGAGACCGCCTATGACGGCGGGATCGGCTGGACCGCAAAGAAGTCCAAGACCGAGACCAAGAACCTCGGCCTTTCCGAGGACGGTGCGGGAAGGGGACGGGTGGAACCGGCTCCTCCCTCTGCTCGGAGGGTTCACCCGAGGGCTCCGGAACCGGAGGAACTGGCAAGCCCGCGGGATCCTCAACTCCCACCGGGGGAACCGGGGTGAGAGGATTTTCGGCTTCGCCGGTCGACAACCCGTCCAACGGGTCGAGAAAGATCTCGACTGCGTCGACGGGAGTCTCGGTCAACTGACCTGACGGGGACACCGTGAGACCAGTGGCCGAAGCCGAACGATCGACCGAAGTCGATGGCTGACAACTCGGGGAGAGGGACCTTTACCGCTCCCAAGAGTGCCGATGGAGGGACTTACCCTTGTCTTTCTTTTGGACAGAGAAGAAGGTCCAGCAGACGTTGGTCCTCTCCTCTAGTGGAAGGGACAGACAAAGCTCCTTAAAGCAAGCTGTAAGAGGAACCAGGGAGGCGGGATAAATGCGCGGTCGAGAAGATGCGGCCGCGCCGCCTCCTCTTCGAGGCGATCATCTGCTCTAGCTGATCCGGCCGAGCTCGCGCGCTGGAAACCGCCGACCGGGCCTCTTTGATTTTACCGAGGAAAACGCTTCGGGCGCCCAGTTGTAAACGGGCAGCACGGTCTTCGAGGACGTAGGCTGAGAAGAAAGAGCACAGGTCAGCAAGCCTGCGGGTCATGCTCAAGGCCTAAACAATAGACACACGTGGAGTGCGGATCCGTCCGAGACATCTTCTGCCCGCAAGGGCACCGCCGAAAACCGGGAGTCGATTTGTCCATCGCAGCCGCGAGGGATAGAAGACCGAAGTCTATAATGCGAAAAACTTTTAATTCGGAAAACGAAGAATTAGGAACCAGTCTTATACGCAGAGCGTTAAGGAGGGAACCTGAGCTTCCAAGCGGTAAGGAAGATCTGGCGTCATGGGGCGGAGCCAAGAGTTTTACCACCTGGGTGGGTGGGAGGAGCCAGCTTGAAGACCTTCCGGCAAGATTTAAAGCGGCAAGGATACCTGCCAGACAGTGTGGATGAACAACATATCCATGTCCCTAGAATTAATATTACCTTTTAAAAGCAGTCAATTGTTACTTTTTATATCTGTGGTGGCACTTCTTTTCCCCTTTGTTAATTAGAATATTTTCTACTAAACAGTACTGTAAGTGGTATATAGTTCACATCCACACATAGGCAGTTTCACCGGAATTAATTTGCTGGAACATCTTCAAGCTAAGCTCCTCCCACTACCCAGACAGTATTTCCTCTGGCTCCACCCTGTGACGTCAGATCTTGCATGCTGGAAACAGGGATCCGTGTGCCACTTGCTTGTAGAGGCTGGGTGGGTGGTGTGGATGCATACTATATACCATTCCTAGAATTATGATTACCGGTGAGTAACCTATTTTTCTAGGGACGTGGATACAGTTCACTATCCAGACATAGACTTCAAGCAGTTTTCCGGCAGAAGGGGGAATGGTGCGCACTAGGGTAGTCAGAACCCTCTGAAGTTCTGGGTTCTAGTTCTAGTCTAGAACTTCTGAATAAGTTCTAGGGTTCTAATCTTTTTTAGAACTTTTTAGAACTCGAACCCTATTTTTTTATTGTGCTGCCAGTAATGAAGATAGTAATAAAATACATGTAAAGGAAAAACTGTTCAATATAAGGGGGAGAGAAATGATCATGTGTGACAATGATAGGAATACAACTAGGTTTATCTATGGTTTCTTCTGTTTGCTAAAGCCAGCAACTTAATATGTAACAGGCTCACCCACCCACATGTTAAAAGTTTTCCTGCTGCAGCTGCATCATAGTTCCTTAGTGAAAGAAAGAGGCACATTAGCCATTTATGTACTCAGTTATATATACTCATCGTCATGAATTATGAGAAAAAAATAACTGATATTACCTAATTTCAGCTATTTGCTGCTTTCTGTTTTAAATGAGTAAATCAAAAATTGCTATGTTTAAAAGAAAGCTTTTATAACAAAGTCAAGCCAAGTACTACAGCAGCAGTATGTGGAACTGTTGCAAAACATATTATGTCATAACGTAGTCAGTCAAGACATTTGAATAAAAAAATATGCCAGTCATTGTTGCTGGCAAAAAATGCATGCAATTTTCTAAGATAACGCATACATATATCAACATTTTTGTTGGCAAACTGAAGTAATACATGCAACTTTCTAAGATGATGCATTTTTGCAGCTGATACTTCAATAAAATCTGTATTTCAGCCACATAAATGAAAAAAGTGGTTTCCTCATCACATACTAACTTAAGGAACATTTAATGTAGCTGCAGCAGTTGGCATGTGATGTTTAAGGGACAGCGTCTGTCAACCCCATTATGTATCAAATTATCACTACTTGTAAAGCAAAACACTTTATGATAGGTCACATTCTGTGAAAACTGCTGATGCAGATTTTCTTTTTATTTCTGATTCCTTTATTCTTTTTAAAGGGACAGGACAATTATGCTAGGTGCAGCAGTCTGCAATGTATTTAATAAGAATATATATCATGTGTACAGTAGGTTCGGTCTGTCATCATTTTTCCTCACCATCCCCAGCTGATCATAATCTGTAAATGAAAGGACTAAAACAACACCCACCTTTCACCCCATCACCCATTCCACTTTTCTTCCACACCTCATCTGTGCAGTAGCACCTATGCCACCCTTTGCACCCATGTTAAAACCAACCCACAACCCTCACCCATGTACTAGCATCCATTTTTGGTTTATGGCTAACATTTCTATAATTGAAAAAATAATAAACAGCTACCAATTAGAACTCATTGTTTTGTCCTCTTTAAAATTGAAAAATAGACCGTCTCCTGTCCCAGTCCATACTGATGCACCACAAAGTCACAGAAGGTAAATCCAAAAATATATGTTTGCACTTTAACTATAAATAATATGATGCAGAAAGGATTGATGTGAGTGTCCCTTTTATGCCAAATTTGGGCCTGTTCCCACTGATGTTAAAACTGCCCTGTATATAAAACTTGTTGACTTTAGTTTTGACCCTAGCTACAAAGCAGTTTGCTATGAAATGGTGAAAGTTTTGGGGGGTATATAGTCCAAGGTAGTAGATCGAGAAAGGAGAGAGACAACCAAAGTCATCACAGTCTGTAAAAGTTTCCTTTATGGTGCAGAGAGACTCTGTCCCACACAGTATTTACCAGCCACCACCATCTGAGTTGTCATCACCATCAACATCCACAACATCAATCACTTCAGGATCAGTTTGTATACTCTTGTAGGGATACGAAAATCTTGACTTATTAACTTTAATAAAAGTTAACGTGTGTACATTTTCTGGCAGCAACCTATTTCTGGTGTCTGTCACAATATTACCAGCTGTACTAAACATGCCTTCTGAAGAGACACTTGTTGCAGGACAACCAAGATATTTACAGGCTTCATCATACAGCTCTGTCCAAATTGACTTTTTTGATCTCCAGTATTCGAAAGGGCATGCACCAATAGGAATAGGCAGTTCTTGCAGGTAACTGTCTACCATGATGGACAGAGACCACTCAGAAGAGGAATCAGCAGAAGCTGGTATGGCAGCAATTTGGGAAAGGTTTTGCCACAGATTTAGCTTGCTACTAAGGGTTGAAGAAGTGGCAGTTGTGGAACAACTACTGTTAATGTTTGGTGACTTTTCCAGTTCTGTATCCCTTTGTGAAGATGAACCTGCATGTTGTGGTGATGACAACCTGAGGGTACTGTGCGTGTCTGTGTTTGACTCCTGCGAGTGCTGCAGCTCATCTAGAAACATACATTTGTACTGCTCTATATCATCTGTTTTTGGAAGATGTATAGCCTTGAACCTGGGATCTAAGAGAGTTGCAAGGATGTAGTGTTTTGATTTCGTCATTCCAACTAATTTGTCATTGGTTTTGAAGCGCTCGCTCATTCTCTTTACGAGAGTCCCATGATACAGGCGACATGTTGTCTGCGCTTCAGATCTGTCTTTTTCTATTTGTAGATTTAGAACACTAAGATGATGTGAAATGAGCATTTTGAGTGGGATAACCTGACTCACAGATGTGCCTTCAGAAGACAAGTCCCTTGTAGCTGTCTCAAAAGGAGCTAGGATACAGCACACTGTCTCCATTAATTTCCACTGCAGCACAGACAGCATAATGCCATCTCCAATAATGTAACTGGAGCAATACTCATGTACAGCTTGCTTTTGCTCAGAGAGGCACTGCAGCATATAAAGCGTTGAATTCCAACGAGTGGAAACATTTTGAATCAGCTTTTGCTGGGGCAGCTTGTATTTTTTTGCAGTTCGGACAATGTCCATATAGCCTTGGTTGAATGTGAAAAGTGAGTCACAATTGTTTTGCAAACAGCAATCATACCATCCACTTGTGTTTCGTTGCTGAGAAATCCCGTGACAATTAAGTGTATGCAATGTGCAAAGCACATTTGCTGGAGCTGGAAGGATACTGCTTTCTTCAACTGCGAGCTGTGTGAGAAATTCTATATTGCACTTGATATCTGCAACAAACGTGCACTTTTGCTTAATTCTGTGGGAGGTGAAACTAACTACCCTTGGTAATTGCTTTTTATTCACATATTTATTTAGGGTTTAACCAAGAAGGGCTTGTAAACTCTGTTTATCTTGTTAGTAACTTCAGAAGGATTTAAATACTGCATTTAGGTAGGTCCTTGAGGTAGCTAGATTGTCTACTAGGATTTGCTGACAGTTAAACTATTTTAAATTTCAGGTGGCTGAGCAGTTGAAAAAGAAACTTGCAAACTCTGCTTATCTTGGAAGTAACCTCATAAGTGTTTAAATACTTCATTCTGGTTGTCCCTTGGGGTAGCTGGATTGACTACTAGGCTTTTGGGACTGAAACTATTTTTAAATAATTTACTGGTGCGTAGGAGTTTGTGATAGTTAAACTCTTTAAGCAGAGTTACTGGGGTTAGGAGTGGTCACAGAAAATCCTGCAGTGTGAACTGAAACACAGACAGCCTTAGGGGCAGGACATTGTTTTCAGACCAAACAGGTTGTATTGGAACAGGAAGGGCTACATATAACCATTGGCAACAAATTGCCCTGGTGGAGATATCCAGACTAGATCAGATTACTATAAATCACTACAGGCTGCAATTTTCAAAGACACAAAGCACATTTGCTGGAGCTGGAAGGATACTGCTTTCCTTCAACTGCGAGCTGTGTGAGAAATTCTATATTGCACTTGATATCTGCAACAAACGTGCACTTTTGCTTAATTCTGTGGGAGGTGAAACTAACTACCCTTGGTAATTGCTTTTTATTCACATATTTATTTAGGGTTTAACCAAGAAGGGGCTTGAAAACTCTGTTTATCTTGTTAGTAACTTCAGAAGGACTTAAATACTGCATTTGGGTAGGTCCTGGAGGTAGCTAGATTGTCTACTAGGATTTGCTGACAGTTAAACTATTTTAAATTTCAGGTGGCTGAGCAGTTGAAAAGAAACTTGCAAACTCTGCTTATCTTGGAAGTAACCTCATAAGTGTTTAAATACTTCATTCTGGTTGTCCCTTGGGGTAGCTGGATTGACTACTAGGCTTTTGGGACTGAAACTATTTTAAATAATTTACTGGTGCGTAGGAGTTTGTGATAGTTAAACTCTTTTAAACAGAGTTACTGGGGTTAAGGAGTGGTCACAGAAAACCTGCAGTGTGGAAACAGGAAAAGACGGTCTTTCAAGCAACAGAGGGTGGTGGATTAAGGTTTACGTTTTTGTTACAATTCTTAAGATTTTCAGTGCAGGAAGAGTTTAAAGCACAGCTGACTTATTTTGAGGCGGACAGCTCTCAGAGCACAAACCACCAGGCCTGTTTTGGGGCTGGAAGGTTTACCTGTGTCTGACTTGGATGTGTAGATTTTCTCCATTGATTAGCAGGGTATTTTCTATCAAATTGTTGTGTAGGGCATCTTCCTGACAGGAAGGCACTCATTGCAGCAGTGGTCAGAGCTTCTAGCTGATTGTTTTGCGAGGGCACAGTTTAGGCCCCAACCCTTCCCACCCTCACCCCACCCACCCCTGGAAATAGTTCCTTTATACCTGGGGTTCTGACATCATTTCCTCAAGAGTGCAAGGTGCATGTCACTGTCATATCCTCTAGCACACTGCACTGACAATATAAGCATAAACATTGTATAAATAAATATATATTTCTACATTACAAACCAATCACACAAAAAAAAAAAAATGTGGGAGTAGTGCAATGTAATGGCTGTGGGGCAGCAGTCTTCGGGAGTCTTTCTGGAGGCTGAGATGCTGCCCTATTTGCAGACAACTGTCTGCCCTGAGGAGGAAGCGCCTGCCTTCAGGCCACACTGGACAGTAGTAGGGACCTTCCCAGGCCACAATGGACAGTAGGAAGGAACCTCCCCATCCAGGGAGCACCAGAACCACCACCACTACCTCAGAGGTTGCAAAGAAAGCACAGCAGTTGGACCACAGTGGGCTCAGGGAGGATGAGGATGGTGAAACAGAGGCACACCCAGTCACATGTTACACAGATAATCCATACGCCATTCTGGGGAGCATAGCTCCCTATAGATACATCCGAGAGGAGACTAAGGAGGCTGAGGACAACTGTCACAAGGGAGGCCCACAGGAAGGAGGCAGAGGACACCACAAGGAAAGGAAGCAGCTCCCGGTGGGGGACTCAATTATTAGGGATAGAACTGGAGGAGCTGGGAAATCTGAAGTGGTGCCTGCCTGGTGCCATGGCTTGAGGGACAGGAAGCATCCTCAGGATCACAACAACAGCTGCAAGGGATTCTGAGCTGGACGAATTGTCCACCTAGGGACAAATGACTTGGCTCATCATGAGGTTAGAGCAGTGCAGGAGGACATTGCAGAGTTGGGTAGGGCCTAAGACAAGTAGCAAACACAGTATCCTTCTCAGAGGTGCTGCCTGTCAAAGGCATGGGGAGGCGAGGTAATTGGCACCATGCAGTTTAATGAATGGTTGAAAAATGGTGCGGAGCAGGGGTTTGGCTTCATTGGGGACTGGGGTTCCACCTGGAGGACACCAGCCTATACTGCAGGATGGTCTGCATCTGTCCAGGAAGGGACAAGTCTTTTGAGCAATGGTTTAAATGCTTCATTGGCAAGCTTTTAAACTAGTCAATGGGGAGGCACTGACAAGCAGCAGAAAATCCCAGCCTCCCTACAAAACAGGGTACTAAATGAGAAAAAGACCAAGGTAGAACGGTCAGTGGGGATGCTGCAACAGAAGGTAAGGCCATCAAAAAATGGAGAGCAATGAGTACCAATGCCCGTAGTCTAGGTAACAAGCTTCCTGAATTAGTGGCCTTGATGGAGGAGGAACATCTGGATATCGTGGCAGTCACAGAAACATGGTACACACAACCATGACTGGGACGAAACATACCAGGATACACTATCTACAGGAGGGACAGGAGGGTAAAGAGGGAGGAGTAGTTCTTTACATAAGGAAGGAATAAAAGCAACAGAACAAAAGGGTAAACAGGGAGGAGAAGAAGCACTGTGGGTAAATTTGGAGACAGGCAATGGCACCACAATCCGCATGGGGTTAGATACAGACCTCTTCTCAGGGGAGGAAATGGACAAGGAAATGATAGAAAGTATACTTAGAATGGCAGAAAAAGGGAGATATTGCTGATGGGTGATCTGAATATGCCAGATGTTAACTGGAGCGCAGTTGCAGCTGCCACTTAAGAGTGCAGTTATTCTAGATGCCTCCCAGAGGGGCATGCCTTAGACAACTAGTACTGGAGCCCACCGAGAGGGAGCAATATTAGACTTGATACTCTCAAATGGAGATGGAGAGGATCCCAGATGTAGAAGTGGGTAGTCATCTGGGAACTAGCACCATCGAACAGTATGGTTCACATAAACACAGTAATAGAGTCAAGCCATACAAGACAAAAGTACTGGACTTTAGGAGGGCTGACTTTGCCAAAATGGTTGAGTGCCTAAAGAATGCACTAGCAAATGGGTGGGAGGGAGGGTGGAAGAACAATGGGGAATAATAAAAACTGCCATCACAGAGTAACGAGCCTTTGTGTGAAGCAAATAAACAAAACAAGGCGATTAAGAAACCACTATGGTTCTCAAAGGAAGTGGCAGTGAAGGTTCAAGAAAAAGGTGCATCCAGGAAGTACAAGAATCCAGCAGGAGCAGGACAGAGAACTGTATCAGTTAAAGCAAAAGGAGGCTGGGAAGGCAGTCAGAACAGCAAAGGCCCAAACTGAGGAAAAGATAGCCAACCTCAGTTAAGAAGGGAATAAAACCTTTTATAGGTACATCAGGGAGCAAAGGAAGACCAAGGAGGGATAGTGAGGCTTAATAAAGGGAGGGAGGGTGGGCAGAGGAGAATGTGAAAAGGCAGAGATACTAAACAAATATTTTGCTCAGTATTTACAAAGGAAGAGGGAGGTACATAAAACAAACAGTAGTAACACTCTGGATACAGAAGTTGATACCAGCCCATTTACAGAAGAAAGGGTTCTGAAAGAACTCTTAAAACTGAAGGTGACAAAGCAATGGGGCCTGATGGGATTCATCCCAGAATTCTAAAAGAACTAAGGGTAGAACTAGTGACACCACTGACTACCCTCTTTAACAAATCATGGGAGGATGGGGTGGTACCCGAGGACTGGAGGGAGGGCAGATGTGATTCCCTTCACAAAAGTGGGAACAAGGCAGAAGCAGGAACTATAGACCTGTTAGTTTAACCTCAGTGATAGGGAAAATGATGGAATCACTTCTAAAGGAAAGAATTGTCGGTATCTAGAGGCCAGAGGGCACAAGACCCTAGGCAGCATGGATTCACAGCGGGAAGGTCATGCCAGCGCATCTGATGGATTTCTTTGACTGGGTGACCAAAGTAGTAGATCAGGGAGGGCTGTGGACATGGCCTACCTAGACTTTAGCAAGGCATTTGACACAGTCCCACACAAAAGATTAATATATAAGTTAGCCAGCCTGGGAGTGGGTCCCAAGATGACAGCCTGGGTAAAGAATTGGCTGGAGAATAGGACACAGAGAGTAATAGTAAATGGAGTCCCTCAGAAGAAAGGAGGGTTACTAGCGGGGTACCCTTGAGGTTCAATATTAGGACCAGTCCTCTTCAATGTCTTTAAGCGACATTGCAGAAGGACTGGAAGAGAATAGTCTCTTTGCAGATGACACTAAGATCTGCAACAGAGTTGATGCACAGGGTGGGGTGGAAAGGATGAGAAGGGACTTGGCAAGGTTAGAGGAATGGTCAAATGTATGGCAGAGATTCAATGCTAAGAAGTGCAGGTAATGCACCTGGGAAACAAAAACCCAGGGAAGAGTACACAATGGGGGTGAGATACTAACAACAACAGAAATGGAAAGGGACCTGGGGGTAGTCACATCAGATGACCTAAAGGTGGGCAAGCAATGTGAGAAGGCAGCAAGGAGGGTTGGGGATACTGGGATGCATAGGGAGGCATCACCAGTAGAAAACAGAAGTTATTATCCTCTGTACAGACAGCTGGTGAGACCCCATCTGGAGTACTGTGTGCAGTTCTGGAGACCCAATCTCCGCAAAGACAGACAGGATGGAAGCTGTCCAGAGGAGGGCAACTAAAATGGTGCAGGGTCTGCACGGAGGACATATGAAGAGAGACTTAAGGAGCTTATATGTGCAGCCTCGAGGAAAGGAGGAGGGGGACATGATAGAAACTTTCAAGTACCTCAAGGGAATCAACAAAGTCCAAGAGGTAGCATCTTTCAAAAAAGAGGTGTGCAAGAACAAGAGGGCACAATTTGAAGATAGAGGCGGCTCAGAGGTAATTTGGAAGTATTTTTTCACAGAGAGGGTTGTGGATGCATGGAATGGCCTTCCGGAGGAGGTTGTGGAGTCAAAATCAGTGGTGGAATTCAAGCATGCATGGGATAGTCATAAGGCAATTCTGGGGGGTGGGGGTAGAAAGAAGTAGGCTGCTGGTTAACTACATAGATACATAGATACATAGACAGTGTCGGCAGATAAGGGCCTATGGCCCACCTAGTCTGCCCATTTGAGCTTGTAAGTTCAGTTTGTTTTCCTAGAAGCCTATTTCCCCTTACCCGACCTCTAGAATTCCTTTATGTCTATCCCATGCATTCTTAAATCCCGTGATTGTTTCAGCCCCCACCACTTCCTCTGGCAGGGTGTTCCACTTGTCCACCACCCGTTCTGTGAAGAAATTCTTTCTCATGTTTCCTCTGAATCGTCCTCCCTCCAACTTCATCCCATGCCCTCTAGTCCTGAAACATATTTTTCGCTTAAAAATAGTGTTTTCCTGCACCCTGTTCCTCCTAGGATCTAGGATCTGCAGCTTATTCAGTAGGTAGGGAAATGGGCAGACTGGGTGGGCCAAGCGGTCCTTATCTGCCGTCAAATTCTATGTTTCTATGTAAAGCAAGAAGCATGCAGAAATCCTCCATCCTGTACTGCTTTCTAGATGTTGGCTCCATTGTCATTTACTATGAAGCCACATTTTAGACCATGAGAATAAACCAATTCGTCAAGGAGGTCATTTAGTTCCTGCAAGATGTTTGCAGCAGTATGACTTTGCCCAAACTTCTTTATATGCAGCAGCGTCATGTTTTGGGGTGTCTGTTTTTGAAGAAGCACAAGAAAACGTGACCCAATGAGCGGTAAGGGACATGTAATCTATTGTATGTTTTGAGTGCTGGTCCACATATCTGTTGTGACATGAATAACCCCATCCTCCGCAGTTTTAAGTGCAAGCATCACTGTCGCTTTTAAAGCCTGATAAATGTTTGGTATTTCAACATAGGAAAAGTACCTTTGATGAGGAACATTGTAGCAGGCTCTGCTAATGTCATGAGCTCCCTAAATCCTCATGATCAACCAAGAGTATGGGAGAAGGGCTCGGCTAACAGTTCACCAATTCGGTGATTAAGATGAAGGGTCTTTGGATGATTTCTAGTAAAGGTATTCTTCCTTTCAAATGCCTGAGACAGTGTTAGCTGTTTACAACATGTCTCTGCTGGTTTATTATACACCGTGCTTCGATGGGCAGATGGACGCGGAGATGGTGGACTAGGACTTATACATTCAGTGCTATCACTGGATGTGCAACTGGTACTAATGGTGCTGGCATTGGTGGTTAACAGTGATCTGAGGGCTGGCAGTGGTTCTGCCGCATCAAGTTCGAGACAATTCAGTATCCATTTCACATTTCCTGACCCTTCTCACGTGTGGTCTGGAAGATGGAGGACATGGGTTTTGGATGATCAAGCAAACTGAATGCTTTTCAGATGGCGTTTAAGAGCTGTAGTGTCAGGCATGACACAACTTTACCAGGCTTACACTCTGTTTACACAGGAACAAATTGCTCTGCATGGATCAGGTTTACTGACAGAGAAATAATTCCACACCTCAGATGTGACAGATTCTGTGCGAAGTGCTAGGAAGATAGCTAAAGCCTGTTTGTGTCTTTTCACCTGTCCCAAAGAACCTGGGACATGCTCCTTGGTGCTAGAAGAGTGGGCAGAAGACTCTGATGGATTTTCATTGCTGGCCAACACAGAATGGTGGATTCAATGGATATGTCCTTTCATTGCCAACAGTGCGGATGTATTTGCAAGTGCACTACCTGATTCATTGTCAGTAGACTTGCTCATTTCACTTTGTTGAGGAAATGATGATTTGTCATGAGACACAACAGTGTTGGACTGAGACAAAGAGCTACTGTCTGAGTCAGAGAGGACTCACTGTCACTTGCATTATTGCTGCTAGTCACAGGGATCTTAACAGCATGAATGGCATACCTTATGGTGCCTCTCCGTGTGACCCCAGCAGCTGTACAGGTTTTCTTAAAAGGTCCCCCTTTACCACACTTCACTGTTGCTCTTTTGCTGTTTCTTGAATTTTTATCACGTGAAACATTTTGCTTATTTCTGCTAGCACCAGGATTACCACTACCACCAACACCTGCTCCAACACCAGCACTAGATGCTTCATCTATGTTGGCGTCAGCCATAACAGAACCAGTATACTGCAGGGAATACACCCACACAATTCTTGTGTAAGAAAGTAATGTGATCTATGATCACTGGCTACAACTCCAAAATTTTATTTTGGCTATGTGACACTGTGATGCAGTGGACTGAAAGTAATTGAAGAATAGGACGGTTTTCAACTAAAGGATCCCAGGTTCAAGGCTTACAGAATGATTGGGCTGCTGGGAATAGGCTATACGATAGTAGTGAAGGCGCACAGCAAGCAGGGGTGATGGGCTGACCACAAGAGATGGAGTTACACACACACAAACCGAGGAACGAGATTTTTCTGTCTCTCCTCCCAACAGGAAATATATTTCTGGGCTTCTGTCATGCATTTAAGGATAATGCCACCCACGACAACTGGCCACTGGGCCTCCTCGTAACACACACTGGGTAGGGTACAGTGCAGTCAAAAGGGCACACAACAGATGGGCTGACCACAGGAGAAGAGTCTCTCACACACACACACACACACACACACACACACATATATATATATATATACATACACACAACCCAAGGAAAGAGATTTTCTGTCTCTCCTCCCAACAGGAAATATATTTCTGGGCTTCTGTCATGCATTTAAGGATAATGCCACCACACGACTGCCCAACAATGGGCTTCTCAGAGTAACAAACAATGGGTAGGTACACAGTCAGCAGCCACAGCAGGGTGATGGGAACACCACAGGAGAGGAGAGAGATACAGTGTGTGGAGTCACACACACAACACACAAGTAGGGAGTACTGTGTAAAATAAAACTAAAAACAACCTGGTGTTCTTCTATCAATAATTTTATAGGGTGGAATAGAAGAACGCTCAGCAGCACAGTACCACAGAATCCCTTCCCCTCCCTGTCCTCCTGATTATTTTACTTTGTTTTGTGGAGTAGTATAAAGTAGTAAGTAAAAAATAAAAAAAAATGCCATCAAATTCAAATGTTTCAACTTCTCAGAGACTCACACATTAAAGTTAAACTTAATTTTCCTCGAGTCACAATCTGTTTGTTTTAATTTCTTCACCCTTCCCCCAGCCATCTGATGCTCAATCCTTCTTCCCAGTGTGAAACAACTACACCATGCAGAAATAAAGTTTTTGAACTGTTGTTTGAGACTACGATTAAATTCTCTCAGTTTCACTCAAATACTCAGCAACTTTAACTTTCCTCGCTCTGTCCGTCTCATCCTGAGGCTGAGCTTCTCACCAACTGCTCCTACGTTCGTTCAGGCCCTTTCTTTTCCTCGGTTCCCACTCCCAATCCCAACCCTGAGTCCCCCTCGGCCCCTACCTTTAGTTTTCACCCCCCCCTTAGCTTTTTTATTTATTTTTTTAGTTTGCCCAAACACACAACGATTTTTAATTAGTTTAGCAAGCAATTGCCATTTGCCAGAGCTAGCCCAGACAGAGGGAGCGAGCGATTAGCACAAGCTGCTGCAGCCTGCCCTGCAACTCCTTTATGGCACTGGCTGGGTAATGAAGCGGAGCAACCCAGCGGTTCACGTCTCTCCACCACCTGGACCGCAAGCAGATGGTCAGGTGGTAATACGACTGTGGGATGAAGCACGAGGCGCACAGTCCGAGACTCACCCAGTGCAGTCCACATCAGCCTCACAAGTTTGTGCATGCTGCCATCATGCACCCGTGACCCTTCCTCCACCTCCTTTCTGCCTCCTGTGGCACTGTGCCTCCCAATCCCATCTTGCTCCTTCAACCTCTCTCCGATCCGTCCCTTCGGAGCAGACACTGGGCTAGGCAAGCTTGTGTTGCGGTTAGATTCGAACTCGTTTGCGAACCCACTAGTGTTCGAGTTCTGAATTAGAACTCGAGCACCAGGGTTCGTGATGGGTTCGAATCTTTTCCGAACTAGTTCCGATAACCCTAGTGCGCACCCCTTTCTGGTGAACAGAGACCGGAGAACTGAGATCCCAAATGCAGCATCCCGACAAGACTCAAAGTCTATGCTGCAATAGGAAATCAAGGTGTGTGCTGACTTCCAGGTCACAGCTCTGCAGTTCTCCCGGATAGGGACATCCCTGGAATCAGCCAACGAGGCAGCGGTATGTCTGGTGGAATGAACCATAAACACTATGGGAGGCTCCCTACCACCCAACCTATAGCAGAGGTTGATGCAGGAGACAGTACACCTGCCACTCATCCATTTGATGCCAGTTTGCCAGGTATGGCTTCAGTGTACATTACAAACAGCTGCCGAGCACCCCAAACTCCAACCATGCACTCCTTATGGTAAGTGAGTGCCCCTTCCGGGTTCAGCGTGTGAAGCCTACCTGTCGACCTCCGAAGACAGGTTCAAAAGTATACCGGAAGGTTAATCACCTGGTTCAGGAGAAATTCCAAAACTACCTTCGAGAGGAACTTTGGGTCAGTGTTTAGGATGACCTTGTTCTTGTGGAAAGCCAGATATGCAGACTCCACTGACAGCACCTGGAGCTGCCTGATCCTGTCTTCTGAGAGGTGTGACATCTCACACCTGTACATAGGCTCAAACGGCTTGCCCACAAGCACAGCCAGCACCAGGAGTAGGCCCCATGGAGGTGGTTCATGCACCAGAGGGGACAGGTGGTCAAGGTAATTAAAAAAAAAAAGCACCCAACCTCTTCTCCTGGACCACCGCTAGCATTCCAGCATGCAACTGGTATTCAAAGATGGCCACCAGGTACACCTTGAGGGTTGTTGCTTGCAGTCCTAACTGGGAGAGGGACCAACGGTACTCAAGAATACTAGCCACAGGGCAGGCAATGGGAATCAAGCTCCACGCTCTGACACCAAATGGAAAACCTCATCCATTTAAAGGCGTACAGCCTGCTAGTCAACTCTTTCTTGTAAGTGTCCACAGTGTGGAGCACAGCTTCCAAAAGACTCAAAATCTGGGAACTCCAGCTGCTCAGGAACCGAGCTGTGAGGTGCAGGGGCTAAAGGTTTGGGTGCATGACAGTCCCCTGTTGTCTGGTCAGCAGGTCCGGGCAAAGAAGCAACCGCCACAAAGGCCTGCTGCTGAGGCTGAGGAGATCCAGGTAACAGAACTGCCATGACTAGTCTTGAGCTATCAAGATCATCCACGCCTTGTCCTTCTGGGCTTTGAACACCACCTTGTGGATCAAGGGAGGAGGATAATTGGGTAGTCCACTGCGGCAAATGATCGTGAGCTGTTTTTGAAGAATCATTGGACAACTTAAGTCGTTCATGTTGTCGTCGAAGATCCATACTTTCGACTAGGCTGCCACAGAGGAGGCGAGTACTGACCATGGGCCAGTGTGATTTGGAGGTCTTCTCTGATTGATGTCCAAGTCCATGAATATGTCATTGAAGCCAATTAAGAAGCTGACGAAGTACTCCTTTCCTGACATCCTAGAGAGGGACGATTCCCAAGGGATCGCCTTTCCCATAGCTGAGGCCATTTTGGTACCGCCCTGGAGCTCCGGAGGCATCCACCATCCTGCCCGGTGTCCTCCACCTATATTGTGTGCAAGAATGTGGTTGCTGCGGGATCCCTTTCTGGGTTCTCGGACTATCCCTCACCAAGGGTCTTGGTTGCAGACTCGGCCTTCCAGACCATCCAGGGGTCAGGGGAACATGGACAAGCCCCACCCCCCCAATCAAGGATTCTAAAAATAATAAATTAATAACAAATGTATTTGTATGGCGCCATTCCATTGCTAAGGCGCCTAGCAATACAAAAAGAACAAGATCATACAGACATCAAACTACAATTCAGTTATATTAAAATCACATAACAATCAATCAATTACAGACTTTCAATTGGCTAAGAAGGCTTGTTGCCACAGACAGGTTTCTAAGCCCTGCTGAAATTCCTCCACAGTTGCGCACTCCCGTAACCGACAGGGTAGAGAATTCCAAAGGGTGGGGGCTGCATAAGCAAAAGCTCTAGTACCAGAGGACTTCAAATTCACCCTTGGAATCTCTAACAACCCCTCGTCGGCCCAGCAGAGTGATCGACCAGGACAACAGGGGACCAGAAGCTCTTTCAGATAGTCTGGGCCCTGTCCATGTAGGGCTTTAAAAGTCAGTAAACAGACTTTAAAGGTGATCCGCCACTGAACTGGCAGCCAGTGCAGTTCACGCAGCACCGGAGTAATATGACAGGATCGAGGGGATCCTGTCAAAAGTCGGGCCGCCACGTTCTGCACCAGCTGCCAGAGACGTATTTCAACCCCAGAAAGCCCTAGATAAAGGGAGTTGCAGTAATCCAAATGCGAGGATACAAAGGCGTGGACCAAGGTAGGAAGGTCATCAGACGGAACCAGATGCCTAATCCTGGCGATATTCCTGAGATAAGAAAAGGATGTTCTTACGACAGCCGACACCTGAGAATGTAAGGTCAGACCATCATCAAAAACAACCCCCAGGTTACGCACCCGTTCAGAGGGTGGGAGTGAGACGCCGCCAAGAAAAATTCCAGAGGGCGCACCCACACCCGGCCCCCCTATCAGACGACCCAGGTACACAACCAGTACCTCAGTTTTTTCAGAGTTCAACTTCAACCAACTGGAATACATCCACTCCTGGATTTCTTTCAGACAGTTATTAAAAGACCGAGAGAGCTTCATCCTGGTCGGGTGCAAAAGAAAGGTACAGCTGGGTATCATCTGCAAAGCAGTGAAACCTCAGCCCATACCTTCTTACAATGTCTTCGACTGGTAGCATATACACCGCGAACAACATGGTGATAACACTGAACCCTGAGGCACCCCACAAGACAGAAAAATTGAGCCTGAAGCATGAACCCCAGACACAACGCTCTGTGTTCTGCCCATGAGGAAAGATGTAAACCATCTGAGGACTGTCCCAGACAGTCCACAGATATGCCTCAGGTGCCCTATCAACACCATGTGGTCCACGGTGTCAAAAGCTGAGGAGAGTTCCAGAAGAACCAAGATGGTACGGCTCTTCCGGACTCTCGCCATCAGGAGATCATTGAGCACCCGAACCAGCACTGTCTCAGTACTATGTCTCTTATGAAAACCAGACTGGAGAGGTTCATAGATGTCATGGATGGACAAATGGTCCTCCAGTTGCGCTGCCACTACTTTCTCAATCACCTTCCCTAAAAAGGGAAGGTTAAAGATAGGTCTGTAGTTTGTGTGGCAGTCGGGGTCCAAGGTGGCTTTCTTCAAGACTGGTGTCACCACCGCCTCTTTCAGGGAGCTAGGAAACTCTCCAGATTCCAAGGAGCACCAGACTATCTGCACAAGGAGCGGGCCGATGATGTCAATACAACCCAAAATTAGGGAAGTCGGTCCAGGGTCCAAACTACAGTACGTAGGGCGTACACTCTGGATAATCCTCATGACATCCATGAACTCCAGTTGACCAAAGGTACTCAAGGAAAACTGAGGTACTGATCAGAAACAACCCCCCATAGGGTGTGCTGGCTGAAGTACCGCCCTGATGTCAGCCACCTTATTTTCAAAGAATTGAGCAAGCTTGTCACACTCTAATTGCGAAAAAGCTTTCCGAACATGTAGACAGGCTGGGTTGCACAGTCTACCCACAGTTCGAAAAAGCTGAGCTGGTCGATTCTGAGCAGCCGCAATCTCCCCGGACAGGAATTCTGCCTTCTTACAGGTGATTGCAGATTGATAGTCTAGGTAATGGTCCATCAATCTAAGGTGGTCGGCATCAAGGGTGGACTTCCGCCAGCAATGCTCTAATCTTCGCCATAGTCTCCGCATCTCCCTCAAAGTCCCATCAAACCAAGGGGACCTGGGGCGAAGGGAGAGATGGCGAATACGGACTGGAGCAATGGAATCCGGAGCTGCTGAAACGGCTGAATTATAAGTCGACACGAGGGTCTCTGGATCACTGCTTGCAAACGAGAGGTCAAGTGCTGCTGCTAGGCCCTGGGAACTTGTATCCTGTAAAGGTGTGGTACCTAACCATCTCCACAAAGGTAGGCCTATGAGAGGTCGCTAAAACCAAACCCCACGGTATAATGATCAGACCACCCAACTGGTTCCACCTCCAAGTCAGATGTTTCGATCCATAGGAGAAAGATTAAGTCAAGAGAGTGTCCGTGTTTATGAGTCGCAGTGGAAACCACCTGTGTAAGGCCCAGAGATGTCATTAACTGGAGGAAGTGTTGACCAAATTGCGAAAGTTCGTCATCAACCCAGGCGTTGAAGTCACCCAGAACCATCAATCTGGGTGACAATAAAGTCCGCCACTTCCTGGAGGAACTGCTTCCCATCACCAGGTGAATGGTAAATGAGAGCAATTCGATAGCCTACACCTGCTACTATGGCACACTCAAACGACTCAACCTCCTCAACTAGTGCCCTCGTGAGGTTAAGTTCAGTCTTGAAACAGACCACAACCCCTTCCCCCCTGCAATCCAATCTTGGGCGGTGTATCACAGAGTACCCAGCTGGAGTCATAGCCTCCAAAAAGGGGCCAGAATTTTCATCCAGCCAGGTCTCGGTAATGCATGCCAGGTCCACCGTTTCAACAAAGTCTGAAATAATTGCAGCCTTCTTCTTAATGGACCTGGCATTGCACAACACCGCCCGAGTTGGACGATCCTCTTGGGCCACCCAGGTCATCTGCCTACCACAATCAGTAGTGCCTTTGGGTATGGGTACCAGACACGGCGAACCACGATCTGGATTCCATTTCACTCCAGGGCATCTTCTGGATCCTACCACCCCAAATGGGTGACCCTCCTCATTCACCCTCCACTGTTCGCGACCCCCCGCCCCCTCCTTCTCCTGCGCTTAATAGCCAGCGCTCTACAGCGCTGGTAGGTCACAAACTGGAGAGGAGGAGTGGAGAATGGGCGAAGGGCACGAAGAGCAGAGAATGAGTAGCGCACAACTGTGGGGGTTGGCATCCAACACATTCTACACCACAACTAAATAAACAAAACCAACAACAACAACAAAAAAAATACCCCCTTAATCCAACTCCAATTAAAACAATTATCCCAAAATTAAACTATAAATCATAATAAAATATTAATAAACAAACTAAAAACAAACCCAAAAATAACTCAAATAACCCCCTAACACAATAAAAACACCATTTACACGTATATTGGCCCACCCCACATATACTGAGTCAGTCACTCTTGCACTTAATTTTATACGAACACTACAATCCTCCCTCACAGAATACCATTTACTGATAAAATAACATTCTGAAAAAATAAAAAGATAAAGAATAAAGAAAATAAATAAAAGAAAAATCCGGCACTCTCACTGCCCAAAGAATCTAAAGCCATAGAAAAAGTTCTGAGAATATTCCAAACCTTTCTTATAGCTGTACCCCCCCTCCCCCCAGTCCTCTCACGACCAGACAGGCTGGCAGGAATTTAGGCACTCTCACTAACTAAATTAGAAATGGGATTCCACAAATAAAACAAAATACAGTACACAGAAAAGAAAAAGTCAAAATAAATCAAAGAAAAATGTGGACACCTGGTCCTATCACCACCAAGGATCCACCAAAAAAGTTTAAACCACAAAGGAGATGTAGTTAGTTCACACTATCATCATCAATAAAGTGCAGTCGAACCATGATCCAGTTCAGGGGGAAAAGTCCAAATATATTCAACAGGAATCTTCAAAGAATAAAGATTTCTTTGTGACTCCTTCACTCAAGAAGCTTGACCATGTGGCCAAGATGGTCTGTGCTGCTACCTCTCTTGGTCTCCGCCAGGCTATCTATGCCATGATGATGGCCAACTTTGGTCACTCTCTGATGGAAGTACTGAAAGATGTCCTGTCTTACCTTCTTGCGGAAAAGTAGCAGTTAATATATATCCCCATCCCTTCCCACTACAGAAGTCCCTTCAAAAATGCTTTCATGAAGTTGAAAACTGGTTCTCCGACCACACATTGGTAGTCAACTATAATAAGACAAAGGTAATGGTATTTGCCTTCCTCCAAAATAAGCATACTGGGGTCTGCTTCAGCATCCTAATAATAACGGCCATCCGCTGGAACAAGACAACAGCTTTAAGTACCTAGGAGTTGCACTGGACTGCTCCCTGTCCTTTCGGGAGCATGTCAACCTTGTCTGCAAGGCAGCGAATATAAGGACTGGATTACTCTACAGGCACAGGCGCTACATGACACGTGACAGGAGTATCTATTTTTATGTATTTATTTAAATCTTGGAATTGCATAACCTTTGAGTCAGAGACTCATTTACAAAGGCTCCACATCAGAGAACAAGCAAAGATTACAATTAACAGCTGGATACAGAAAGTTACAGTAATAACAGTCCGGTACAATACGGGGATAGGAAAATTTCAGGTGGGTGAATAAGAGTAATAAAAGTTGCAGTAACATCAAAGGAGAGAACTAGCAGACAATAAACAAAACTTTGGATACTAATAAACAATGGTCTACATAAAAATAGTGGCTGGAAAATGACAATTCCCTAAATAACTAAGGATCAAATATGCAGAAGATTCTAGTGGTATTCTGCTATACAGAATCACACCCTTTTTCTAAGTTATGGAGTTAAATTGCAATTTTTGCTATGCTCAGTCGCTTCTCAGACCCCAAGTCTGTTGCCTCATGATGCAATGTGCAGCATGCCTGTTGCTCTGCTAAAAGCCATTCCACTGTGCTGCCATAGATGTCCAGGGTGGGACAGACACCCCACCAAGGTGGCAAAGTTCGACAGAAATTGGTGAAGGCTAATACTAACAGTAGTACATCCTGTGGTGGAACAGGGTTGAGGAAGGGGGTCCACTGGACACCAGGGAAGGGATTTACATGAATGGTTGGTCAAGGGGCGATTCATCAGCATACCATCTCCTGCTCTTTCCCTATTGCAAGCCTGGTGGAGAATAGTAATAAACAAACAGTGTTTGTAACAAAGGTATACCTGGCCAAACACCGACTGAGACACAGGCTCCCAGACATGTTCCTCCTCTCCGCTGATGCTTCAACTTGCTGAAGAAGCATCAGCAGTGATGAGGAATATGTCAAGGAGCTTGGTTCTCAGGCAGAGTTTAGCTAAGTATGTCACTGTTGTTGTTATTTCTGAATGTTATACCGACAGCACATTAATAAATATGCATTTTTGCAATTAATACAGACAGTATTTCTATTTTGGGGAACAGTAGTGTGTACACCATTTTTTGCTTGTTACTGGATGAGAATTTTTGTGATGTAGCACCTCTATGCATATACAAAGCATGCTCGTCTTTTGTTTGGTGTGGTGGAGAACAGGGTAGTGGCACAAACAGGTTGCCTTGTATGTCACCTGGCACAGAGAGACAGATCCAAATCTTAAGACAGAGAGAACAGCAAGCTGATTTTTAGCTGCTTCGTTTGAAAAAACATGGAGATGTTACCTTTTCTGCTTTTTTGATTTTAAGAAAATGGTTTCCCCATCTAACAAGCCTGCTTTGCACAGCGAGTTCTGGGTATTGGGCCCATGAATGAAGTTCATATATTGCATAGGGTCACAGTTTTCAAAGCTCCATTTTGCCCGTAGGTATACTGCCAACATGAATGACTGCATAAACTGATTCAGTCCGTACAGGTATCCTGGTTTCAGCACCGACACACTGAATTAGGGCATGTACAATAAAAGATAACATAGGATAGTGCTCAGCTGGTCTCAGGTTTTCAGAAAATATCCAGTTGAAGTTTGACTGCTCCAGCAATTAAGCAATAATGCATGACGGAGATGTGTACCTGCAAAGTGACATTATCCCCATGATGCACACCCTGGCGTGCACTATTGCTATTATACACCGACTCATTTTTATGCATAGAAAAATAACATAAAACATGTTAAGATACTTTTTAGTTGATTTTTAAGTAATCAGTCAAGACCTTCATACAGTGAAGGGGCTAAACATGCAGCATGCAATCAGTGATCACCTTAATACAGTGATTGTTCTGGGATAACCACAGTTGGAGAAAACAATCGACCAGTCAGGGATGCACAACTTTTGCTTGCCATTATATAATTTTTTTTTTTTCTTCAGAAAACTGCCAGCCCAGTATCTGCAGGTCATTGCTTGCATTTACAATTTGTGTAAAAAAAATTCTAGTGATGTTGCTGAAGACTTTATACATTCATTTTTCTGCCAATAATTATTTATGGAGTAACCAAACAGCATGTGCAAGTATTTATTTTCATTCAGTAATCATAAAAAGCATTTACAAATAGCTTCATGTGATATAATGTACACACTTTCTGTGACAATACTATTACTATATTGAGGGAATGTACATACAACTTATAGAAATAGTATACTCTAACATTTATCATATAGGCTAATATGCTGTCAAATGCTTGGTTGATTTACTCTGTATTAATTATCTTGCAGAAAATGTTAACTGGCTACTCCAGTTAGCCTGTTCGTATCACTAAACTGTGTTATGTCTCCTGTTTTGACAACTATGTCCCTAATCTCACTAGAGTTCCATTTGAATAAAATATTCTAACATATGAAATGAGTGCTCCTTTTTCCTGTTCAGTACTCACCCTGGCATGTTACCCCCGGGTCCGATGGAAGTTTGGAACATCAAGTTAAAGGAGATAGGAGGTGAGAGATCATTTCCTGTAACGGGCGATTTCACGTTGTACTTTACAAACAGTTCAGCAAGCTCCTGCTGCCCATAGTTGTCCAACTAGTGATTTAAACAGAAAAAAAATTAGAAACACTACTGATACACAACTATATAAAAGCTCTGCCAAGCAGGGTCCAAAGAGGATTAAAGCTGCACCTTAAATATCACTTTTCTTAAAATCAGGCCTCCACGCCTGCATACAGTACCAACAGCCATCAGTGCAGTGACATGGGCAATTGGGCGCTTGACTAGTGGGAGCCTGCACAGAATCAAGGTTGCACACTCCCAGGCTCTCCTGTCCGTAATCACCCAATGCAGATGGGTACAACCCCCTCACCATCAAGACTATGCCCCCTCCCCCCCAAAAAAAGAAAAAAACACTCGTGGTACTCTAACCCCATGGAAAAAAAATATCATCCATGGCAGTATAAAATTACACGCACACACACACACACACACACACACACACACACACACACATCTCCAGTCCCTGGTATCTATTGGGAAGCACAAAGGGCATAGCCACATTCAACAGTTGCAATCTCTTCCAAGTCTTGGGCCCATTTCTTTCTTTCACATACACGTTTGTTGGGTTTTGCACTTACATACTCACCGTAAGTTACAGAAGATCTTCACACCAATGGAACTTATACCCGTCAGGCACTAGGACCACACAAACTTTTGCAAGTAGTCCACCAGGGACGGCCCATGATGACATCAGATGTTGGCTACTACATAAACATGGGTGGCCCCTTCCTTACTCAGTTCCCTGCCAGAGATCATGCTTGGAGGACCTCCCTGAAGGGAACCAGGAAAGAGAACCTGGGACTCTGCCAACTAGGTGAGGCAGAGAACAGCAGGTAGAGCCTCATGGAGATGGAGACAGCACTCACCCGAGTCTCAGGATCCTAAAGGTAGAAGGAGGGTGGGACGGCATGGCCTGATAAAAGATTTGTTCAAAGATCTACTGTTAAGGTAAGAGTAGGTAACTGTTCTGTCTTCTTCAAAGATAACTCTTTCATCAGGCCACACTTATGGAATGAGTACCAAGCAATACTGACCATAAAACAGTCTGGGAGGCTGGAGCCTATATGCCTAAGAAAGCAGGCCTTTAAGCACAGCTAGGCCAAAGCTGTACCTCTTGTGAGAGACAATGTCCAGACTATAGTGTTTAGTGACGGCGTGGACAGTACTCTAGTTGGCAGCTACACAGATTTCTGCAGCAAACACATTCTTGAGGCCAGCCCGGAGGCGCTGAGGGTTGAGGTGCTAGATGCCACACTTCACGTCACGCCGGCAACCAGAGTTCAGGAACAAGTTCGGGCGCTGGGGGGTCAACAGGGGAGGGAGTAGGATCAAGCATCCAATGGACTACTCTCCTCTCCCTGGGGAGGGATCCAGGGTGTTTCCCGTGCAGTAGTCACCTCTGGTGGAGACTGGGAGCACAGCTAGCGCATGAAGCAGTTGGGAGAGGAGTGTGGCAGATGCCTATAGCACAGCCATGCTGGCATCACTGCACAAATGCACTCCTAGGGGAAATGCATACGTCTGCAAAATCCCCAATCCCAGACAGGAGACGGCTCTCCTCCAAGCCACGTTGCCATATGCCCAACACCGGACCTTGTCTCCAGCCCCCTGCTCCTCCGCCACCTTGGTCAGCACACTCTATTCTACACAAAACACCGGAGTGCATGCTGCCCTACCCCAAGGGGGTCTGCCGGCAGGAGGATGGTGGAGGATCGCTAACCCTCTGAGGAGACGGGGAACCAGGTGGGCGGTAGCGTGGCATCGGGCGTGCAGTAGTAGCCTGATGGAGTTCTAAGTAAGGGTGCATAAACAGAAGATACCAAAATAAAAAAAAAAGTTCTTGAAACATGCAACAGATGTGGCCATGCCTCTAGTGGAATGACCACGAAAACCCCAGAAAATTCTTTACCATACCTCCTTTAAAAAAGTAAGTTTGATAACCATTTTGATAGGCACTATTTACAAACTGGAGCGCCCCATTTCCCAGGGGCGAAAAACAAAAAGCTGTGAGGACCTCCTGCAGTCCTTTGTGCAGCGTATATTGTACCCGAGTATTCTATGTACATCGACAGTACGGAGCAATGCTTTCCCTGCAATGGCATGTTAAGGAAAATAAACTGGCAGCTGGATGCAGGAGGGTCCGTATGTCTCCTTCTATTAGAGGAACGTGTGAAGGAGGATAACGGGAGGACCTTGGTGGTTCTTCTGGAGGAATCTGAGTGAACTCTAAGGTATGTCCTCTCCTTATTAGGTTTAGAACCCACAAGTCTGTCGTAATGTTGCTCCATCCCTCTTGGTCCAGCTGGCCTAAAGGGGGCACCGTGAAGCCAGAGGCTAAGGCCGTGGTTTCGACCGTGGTCAAAACCAGTGATTCCTGAGACCGAGATCGCTTTCGATCCCAAGAACATCTGTAGTGAGTCTTGTCCTTGTTGAGACTCCTTTTTGCGGACACGTGAACTGTGCGAACCCAGAAGGGTCCCTTCCCTTGGCTCGGAGAGACAGGCACAGCTAAGCCCAAAAAAGTGGAGCCCAATTTGAATGGAACAAAGGCAGAAGCCGAAGAGGACTGCTTGGCGGCCCAAATCGCCTCCTCCTCAAAGGCCTTAAGTTGCTCCAACTGCTCGGCATATGCCACAGCTGCGGAGATCACCAAATGGGCGTCCTAGGATTTGACCGGCGGATTCCATTTCTCCAGGTGGCCCAACTTCAGGCAGGCAAGGCGGTCCTGAAGGACCAACAGCTGACACAACCAGCAAATATTGCAAGCCTGGGGATCATGCTTGTGACCTGGCAGTAAACGAACATAGCATGCAGGTCAATGTGCAACATCTTCTGCCCATATGGGCACTGGCAAAATCCGGGCAAGGACTTTTCCTCCATCGCGATCAAAGATCGTACTGAAAATGGAACTCTAACGAGTTTCAGTTCTGTAAGTATACCCGAAGATTTGCGCACATGGGCCTACTCAACGTGGCAGCATTAAGGAGGGAACCTGCTTCTTCCAGTGGAAAGGAAGATCTGGTGTCACGGGGTGGAGCTGAGGGTTATACTACCTGGGTGGGTGAGAGGAGCCAGCTTTAAGACTTTCTGGCAAGATTTAAAGGGAAAGAACACTGCCAGAAGTGTGAACAGAACAACAAATCCACGTCCCTAGAACAAACCGCATTTACTTCATGGAATAAGTGGCTCTGATAGAAGGTTTTCTTACAGCCACCTTTTGACGCACCCCAAACCTAGCAATGACTATGTCTTCAGGAGCCATGCATTGATATGGAGTGTCTTGAGGTCCAGAAGGATCAGAGTTCCCTATTCCGGTGACAGTAAGCCCTTGCACAGGGGCAGAGGTACTGGTGGTTCCACTGGCAATTGCTGCAGTAAGTGGAACCAGAACTGACGAGGCCAAAGGGAAGCAACAAGTATTAGAGTTGCTCCTTCCATTTGGAGCTTAACACCCTCTGGATTAGAGGAAATGCACAGAGGAACCCTTCAAAGAGATGGACAATGCATCTCGCCAGAAAACTCCAGGCCCTGGAACGAGCAAGCAGAAAAGCAGCATTTCTGAATTGTGTTCAGGCGGAAAAAAGGTCCAAATCTGGATGATCACCTGTGGAACAGGTCCTCTGCTACTGAGGCCGGCAGTTTGCACTTGTGCATTCTGAATTGCAACCTGCTTAGTCTGTCCGCCAAGACATTTTGGATGCCTGGAACATGAACTGCCGACAGTTCCAGACTATGTTCTAAAGCCCAGTACAAACCCTCATCACTTCCCTGCATAAGGGGCAGGAGTGAGTTCCCCCTTGCTTGTTTATGTAGTGCATCACACTGATGTTGTCAGTTTGCACCAGATGTCCCAGGCAGAGATGGGTCTGGAAGGCCTGTAGACCACACAGAACAGCCCGCATTTCTAGGATGTTTATGTGAAGGGCACACCCCAATTTCTTCCATGTTCCCTGTGTCTGATGGGGCCATAGATGTGAAGGATCTGATGAGGGTAGAAGGATCAGTAAAGAAACCCCCTTCAGCAAATGGTCGGGTTTCAGCCACCACTGAAGCACCTTTTGGACAGGAGATGTTACTAAAACCTTCTGTTCTAGATCATCGATGCGCTCGTCCGATTGGACTCAATGTCCACTAGAGAATCCTCATATGCAGTCTGGCCAGTAGTACTGTAACATAGGCTGCTACCATCAGACCCAACACTCTCAGGAATGTCCTGGCTGTGACATTCCTGTTGTATACCATCTGGGCCTGTGCAATCAGGCGTTTGGCCCTGTTATGGGGCAAGACAACTAAACCTTGGGCTGTGTCCAGGACTGCCCCTATGTACTGCAGGCACTGAAAGGGGGTCAGGACTTATTCTAGCATACTGACTGGGATTCCTAGAGCAAGCCCTAGTGCCTCACAATGCACCCAGGGCATGCATTAATGCCTCAATACACCCATGATCTGTCGTGGGTTATAGCGTACCTGCTGCACATTACTGGCAAATCCTGCCACCCTCAACCAAGAGTGCCTTCTAAAGCATACAACAGAGGCTGCTGCTCTAGAAGAAGCATAAGAAATGTCATAAGTAGACCTCAACAAATGTTTACCTACATCTGCCCCTGCCTAGATGGCCTTCAGCAGCTCCTGTTTTGGAGTACCCTCTTGTGGGGCTTGGGTCGCTGCTCTGGCTTTCCACCAGGGGGTATATGCTGGTATTTTACTAGATAATTTGCATATTTCAGGCACAAGGTAGCAGAAGCAAAGGTCATCTGCCTCAGAACATCTAGTATCCTGGACTCCCTGTCAGGAGGGAGAGAACTGAGGTGTTGAGGTACTTTAGACCTATCATGGGCTGCATTTATCACAACTAAGTCAGCCTCAGGTTGGCCTGCAAAAAGAGATTTCCTGAGGGGGCCTGGTACAGCTTATCTGCCTTCCTAGAAATGGCAGGAATCATATTAGGCCTGTGCCAGGAAACCAGGGTGGCATTCTCTAGGGCAGGCAATGGAGGAGGAATCACAGAACAGGTGGGGAATCAGGTAGTTTAAAAAATTCTACCAAACTCCTTTTGTTGATGTCTTTCTTCTCAGATTCAAACCCCCATGGTGGACTGAGATTGCTGCATCATGGAGATGAATGAAGGGTCTTTGGGGGAGCCTGGGTGTACACAATAGAGTCCTCACCCCCTGTGAAGATGGTGAAGCTAGACTTCTGATAGCAGCTCTTCACATATTCTTCTCCTCTTGCACTATAAGGTCAGGGTTATATTTCTAATCCTCACTGATGGCTTCTGCAGACCTCAAGGAAGGCAGAGAAGAGGTTGTCTACATCCTAAAAGGCAATGGGCGCGTTGACCAAACAGGCGTCTGTGGTGGGGCTTGCCTGGGGTGTCCTGCTGATGCCACTCCTGTGGAAAGAGGAGAAGGTGCGGCAGCATGTCCGTGAGGGACAAAAGACCTGCCTGCACACTGGCACTTGACTGTACTACAGGGTTGCTCTGGGATGTCAACGGTAGTTACTGTCCACAATGTCCATGGCCCTTCGCCAGCCGTACTAGGCCTGGCAGTATTCACAGGCTGTCCTGACCTGAAGGAATCAGAGGTCCAATTGGCCACATCAGCGGCACTGTGGCAGCTGCGTAGGGTTGGAGAACATTCTGGGGAGGATTTCTCCTTGCTCTTTTCTCTCTCCCAGTGCTAAGCTTATGTTGCCTGGTGGTTTTCTCCCAGGACTTCGATGAGTGGGGGCCCAAAGAGCTGCTCAGCGACGTCGTGGAGCTCTTTCTCCAACCTGACTACCTACTGTTTTATAAGGTGGGTTTCCAGGACATTCTTCCTGCATCACCAGGTAACCATATTAAACTTGAGGCAAAGCTCGCAGGCCTTAACATTATGGGTTGCGCTGAGGCAGCACACGTAGAAGTCATTAGATCATCTGAGTACATTTTTTCACCCCATTCGCAGTTTCTAAAGAGTTTAGCGGGTTCTTTAGACAACATACACGACGATGATCACTTTTAAAAGGTAAAGTACAGTTACGTAAGAACTTACCGTAACAGTAGATTTTCGAGAACAGCTCCTGCAGCTGGTTACACCATTATGACTGAAGCCGGCAGGCACCAGGACCCCACGGAAATTTTCTAGCTAGCAGTATTCAGTGGGGACCACCTCCGACATTGGTACCGTCCCAGACGTCAGGCGTAGTACATATGGAGGCGGTCCCCCATAATCCTCAGTTCTCCCGCTAGAGACTCCCGGCCGCTGGATGACATCAGAAGAGGAGACCGAGGGACTGCCATCAAATGGCAAAACAACGCATCAGTAAATGCCCTATCCTAGGAGAAGGATGCTTTGACTATGATCTACCTCCAGCGGGGATGGTGGGAGGGAAAGTACCTGCTGCAAGAGCTGTTCTCAAAGATCTACTGTTATGGTTAAGTTCTTACGTAACTGTACTATCTTTTACTTCGAGAAACAGCTCTTGCAGCAGTTTACTCCATTAGGACTGATTCCCAAGCAATACTGGCAATCACACACCATCGGGAGGAGGAAAGGTAGAAATCCTCGAGGTACCGCGAGCCTAGGACAGAAGTCCTTGAAGGACTGCTAGACCGAACCCTGCTCTTTGCCTCGATGCAATGTCCAGGCTGTAATGCCTGATGAAAGTGTGTACGGAGCTTCAAGTAGCAGCAGCACAAACAGCTAAGGTGGACACATTCCTTAAAGCCGCAAAAGAGGTAGCCACCCCTCTGGTGAAATGACCCTTAACCACGCCTGGTAAGGGTTTGCTGCGCTTCTGGTAACAGAACATAATGCACTGAATAAGCCACCTGGACAGCGACTGCTTCAAGATAGGAGCTCCCTTCACCCTATGGGCAAAGGAGACGAAAAGTTGGTCCGACTTTCGGTGTTGTTTGGTTCTGGTCAGGTAGTATCTGAGGCACCTATGCACATCAAGAGTGTGCAGAAGGGCTTCTCCTCGATTAGAGTATTTCAGGAAATACACTGGTAGATCAATATCCTGATTAAGGGTGAAGGCTGAGACCACCTTAGGCAGAAATTTAGGATTAGTCCTTAGGGATACCCTGTCTTGGTGGAAAACCAAATAAGGCTCTTTGCACATAAGTGCGTGCATTTCAGAAATTCTTCTAGCCGAAGTAACAGCAACTAAAAATAATGTTTTCCAAGAGAGAAAATGTAGCTCGTAATCCGCGGCTGGTTCAAAGGCTGGCAGCTTGAGCTGCTACAGGACGAAGGGTAAATCCCATGGTAGGACTGGATCCTTAGAAGGTGGCCTGAGGTGGAGGACGCCCCTCAAAAAGGCACGTGTCGTGTCTAGTTGCGCCACAGTGCGTTGGCCTACAGGGACGTGGTAGGCTGAAATAGCACAAAGGTGTACCTTAATCAAGGAGTAAGCCAGTCTGGAGTGGAAAAGGGACAGCAGGTAATCCAGTACCAGCTTTTCTGGACAGTCCAAAAGTGAAAAACAGCACGCTTGAGCCCATAAGCAAAACCTGCGCCACTTCATGGCGTAGGTCGCGTGGGTAACCGGTTTCCTAGCGGCAGTAAGAATGTCTGCCACCTCTTGCGAGACCCCGTATCGCATCATGGCTATGTCTCTAGGAGCCAAGCATGCAGGTTCAGGGAACGTAGATCCGGATGGACTAAGGAACCCACCTCTTGAGACAGCAAATGGGAGCTGATTGGTAGAGGCACTGGAGGTTCCTGGGATAACTGATGCAAGAGAGGGAACCAGATCTGTCTGGGCCAAAAGGGTGCGATCAGTATGAGCGTTGCTTGCTCCCTTCGAAGTTTCAGAAGAACTCTCTGGATCAACGGAAAAGGTGGAAAGGTATAGAGGAATCTGCCCGCCCAGGAGAGGGACAACGCGTCTCACCAGAAAACACCTGGCCCTGGATCTAGCGAGCAAAAACTGGGCAGTTTTGCGTTGTATGGGGACGCAGAGAGGTCTATCTCTAGAGAACCCCATCTGTGAAACAGATCCTCTGCCACCTCCTGCAGTAGTTCCCATTCATGGACTCTGACCTGAGAGTGGCTCAGGCTGTCTGCGATGACGTTGTCCACTCCCGGAACATGAACGGCAATAAGGTTTGCACCATGTTGTAAGACCCAATCCCACACTCTCATGGCCTCCCTGCAAAGCGGGTAGGAGTGGGTTCCTCCTTGTTTGTTGAGGTAATACATCACCATGGAGTTGTCTGTGTGTAACAGAAGTGTACCCGGTGGAATCTCCAACTGGAAGGCCTGCAGGGAGTAAAGAACTGCCCTCATTTCCAGGATGTTTATGTGGAGATGAGACTCCTGGGCTGTCCACAGGCCCTGAGACCGGACACCGTCGAGGTGTGCTCCCCAACCGAGCCCTGAGGCATCTGTGGAGTGTGTCACAGTCAGGGACTGCACTATGAAGGGGACTCCCTCCAAGAGGTTCACTGAATCTAGCCACCATTGCCAATCCTGAATTACGGTCTTCGTGATTTGGATTGGATGCTGCAGATGGTCTTGCCTTTGGTCCCATTGTATCCATAACATCCACCGGGTTACCCGCATGTGGAGACGGGCTAGCGGGACTGTTGCAATGGCCGAAGCCATGTGTCTGAGCAGGAAAAGGACCAGTCTGGCCGGGACAGTCTTCTTCACCGACAAGTCCCTGATGAGGGATCTGATGTGTTCTGCTCTGTCCAGGGGGAGGAAATCTTTCCCTTGGACGGTGTCCAGAACTGCTCCTATGAATTCAGAGTCTGGGATGGAACCAGGCGTGACTTCTCGTAATTGATGAGAATGCCCAATGTCTCGAACAGAGACTGAGTGCAGTGAATGGCAAGACATCAGGGCCTCCCGGGAGGGCGCCATGAGAAGCCAATTGTCCAGGTAGGGGAACACGCAGTGACCCTGTCTCCTCAGAGATGCGGCTATGACTGCCATGCACTTCGTGAACACCAGAGGTGCTGATGATAGCCCGAAGGGAAGAGCTCGGAACTGATAATAGCAGCCCTGAAACTCGAAGCGCAGGAACCTCCTGTGCGCTTGAGCGATAGGAATATGCAGGTAGGCATCCTGTATGTCCAGGGACGCTAGAAAAGTGCCCTGCTTCAGCATGGGAATCAGACCCGGGAAGGTCACCATGCGGAAGCACTTGTACGCGACAAAGACATTGAGGCCGTTGAGGTCCAGTATTGGACGGAGGTCCCCTGTTTTCTTTGGAACCAGGAAGAAGTGAAAATAATATCCTAGTCCCCTCTGGTTCCTTGGTACGTGCTCTATAGCTTCTTTTTCCAGAAGTGCGAGCACCACCTGCTGTATGAGCAGGGCATGCTGACCTGAATAACGGGAGAGCAGGTGAGGTCTTGTAGGTGGGTCTAGAAACTCTATGCAATGGCCTTTCTTGACCAACTGGAGAACCCAACTGTCGGTGGTGCTAGACTGCCACCCTAAAAAGCAGCGAGCGATGCGACCCCCGACTTTCTTTGCCAGTTGATCCAGAGGAGGGGTGGGGGCTGGGAAAAAGACATGCTGTGGCAGCATTTGTCCCTGCGGGCTGGGCCGACTTTATGTAATGCTGGCCTCTGCCTGGGAACGATTTGGCCTGGGCCTTGCGCGAAAAAGTGCCCCTCTACTGCTGGCTGGAATGTTGCTGCCACCTTTGTAGCCGGCTGTGAAAACAGCTCTGGTTCCTACGAAAGGAACTAGGCCTAGATCTGCACATGGCCTGTACAGATCGGACGGCCTTCCCTGCGTCTTGAAGCTTGGTGATAACCTTCTCTGAGGATTCACCAAAGAGTACCTCGCTGTTATATGGAACGTCTAGAATATTCTTCTGTACATCCAGGGTGAAGCTGGAGACACAGAGCCAGGAGTGTCCCCGGAGACAGCTGCCTGAAGCTGCAGCTCTGGCCGAAGAGTCCGCGGAATCGTATGCGGCTCTAAGCACTTGAGCCCCATATCTGACCCCGTGCGGAGGTGGTTTAGGAGCTCCGTTTCTGGTTGCCATCCGGAAGCTTTTCAAACAGGTCCTGGCCCTGTTCCCACAGGGCATTCTGGAACTGAACCGTATGGGTAAGGTAGTTCAGAGACCTGATGGCGCAAGTAGCAGCCGCCATATGTGCGCCTCCCCAGGGCATCCAATTGCTTGGATTCCTGGTCCGGTGGCTGAGTGCTCATATGCTGGGGCCTTTGAGATCAGTCATGTGAGGCAGTGATGACCAGGGAGTCTGCCATAGGTTGCTTCATCAAGTACTGGTCCTCTCTAGAAGCCTTGTACAGGCAGTCAGCCTTCTTCGGCACCACGGGAGAGGAGTACGGACGCTTCCACGCAGCCTTGGTGACGTCCGCGAAGGTGTCCACCAAGGGTGGCACTACCACAGGCTTTGGGTCTTTTTGCCGAAGGTAGCGGGCAAGGCGTTGTCGTTTGGGGTCAAGGTCCTCAGCATCCCACCCCATGTTGTCCTAGATGTGCCTCATAATCTCGACGAAAGAGGGATCATCCGGTGGGTCAGGAGAGGAGATGCTCAGCAGAGAAGGTGACCTGAAGTATTTGAAGTATCCGATCTTGAATCCTCCCCTGACAGAGTATACCGGCGTCATCTGGGTCGTTTGGGGCTGGGTGACCCTGAAGGGGATCTGGAGGGAGGCCTTCTCCTGTCTGTAGATCTGCCCCTAGGAGGTGGAGAATGCTCCTTGGGGGAAGGTGGTCGTCCTACTGGCCCCCTTAGGTGGAGGAGGGGGGGCATAGGCGGTGAAGGGGTAGGAGGAGGAGGAGTAGGAGTAGTAGGAGGAGGATGGGCGGGGACCACATCCTTCTTGATGGTGTCCCACCGGAAGGTAAAGGAGCTCCTTTACCTCTGCGATGTTCATACCCGACAGGCCTGGCGCCGGTGGTCTGTCGCCGGGGTCAGGCGTTGGGTCCCCGGGGGTCTCCCGGTCCGGGGAGGGTTCCTGTGGGTGCCCAGCATCCTCGGTGTCGTCCGCCTGGTCTTCGGGGTGTCCTCCTCTATGGAATCCCTACGACTGGCATCCGCCGGCGACGGGGGTGCGGTCTTCTGCTCCGGAGTAGCCAACGTCGGTCCCCTGGCCGACGTCTTCAGACCTGGCAAACGCCTGGCCAGCGATGGGTGTCTAGCTGCTGTCATCAGCTCCTGTGGGCGCAGAGCTGATTTTGAATGTTTGGCCGACGTTGGGTGGTGAGCTGACGTCAGGTCCGACGTCCGTTTTAGGGACGTCAGGTCCTTGGTCTTTCTGGGCGCCGGATCAGGACCTCTGGGAGGTCGGGAGACTGACCAGGAGTCGGTGTCCCAATGTTGGGTAGAGGAAGAAGACTTGTGGCACTCACCAGACTTCGAAGAGGCCTTGGATGGGGTTGATGAAGCTGCGGGCCTCGATGTCTTAAGAGGCTGGAGCGAGGAAGAGCCGCTTGAAGACCTGACCTTAACCAGGGAAGGCTGTGACTGAGCCCTGGAGGGAGAGAGGTCCGATCTGGAGCCGGAGCTATGGGAGTCCGAGGCCAGAGTTGGGGACCTAAACCTCACCTTCTCCCGGTGCTTGTCCCGGTGTCTGTGGGATTTTGATGAAGATTCTCCACTGGAGGAAGATTCTTGGTCCATCCTTTTAAGCTTTTCCTCAAGAAGATATGCCTTAAGTGCCTTCTGACGGCGGATCCTGGTGCGGCTATTGAAACCCTGGCAAAAGGTGCAGGTCTTGGTGTCGTGGTCCAGGCCTAGGCAACGCACACAGGACGAATGAAGATCCTTGAAAGGGATCTCTGCCGCAGGCACACTTCGAAAGGTGACCCTCAAGAGATGGAGTTGGAGAGGACATCAGTTGTGCAGAGAAAAAGTTAGTTGAAAGTTCTGTAGTCGTCGTGTGCTAGAAAGAGACCGAGAAGCCGATGCTGGCGACTCGACGGCGGGAAAAGAACTGGGGATTATGGGGGACTGTCTCCATATGTACAACGCCTGACGTCGGGGGCGGGACCGACGTCTGAGGCGGTCCCCGCTGAATACTGCTAGCTAGAATATTTCTGTGGGGTCCTGGCGCCTGCCGGCTTCAGTCCCAATGGTGTAACCTGCTGCAAGAGCGGTTTCTCGAAGTAAGATCAGCGAATTAGGGAAAGAAATTCTGAAAACCAAAAAACACTAGTAGTCAACTGTAGCGGCAGCGTCTCCATGGAGGGTCCATCAAGTACGGTTGCCGGCGAGAAAAAAATAGAAGGAGGGAAGGGGCCTCCCATGTTTATATGGGAAGTGCTGAAGTAGGATGTCGTCGTGGGCGGCCCCTAGCGGACTGCTTACAGAAAAATTTCTGTGTGGTCTTAGTGCCTGGAGGCTATAGTGCCATAGGCGTGGCCTGATGAAAGAGAGATCCTCGAAGAAGATTGAAGATCTTCAAATATTTTCTGAGGTTTGCTAATTTTGATATGAAGGCAGGCATCCTTCACGTCAAGAAAACAGCTCCAGTCCTCTACTTGTAGCAGAGGATGCAGACACTGTAGGATGACCATCCTGAACTTTCTGTACTCTATAAAAAAAGGTTCAGGTCTCCCAAGATTGAGAGTAGACTGCAGGTCGCCCGTCCATTTTGGGACTAGGAAATGCCAAAAGTAGAACCCGAAGATTCTCTGTTCCAAGGGCACAGGTTCTATGGCCCTCTTGTGAAACAAGTTATGGACTTCCTCGAGGAGCAGAGGAATATGTTCTGGAGGACAGTGTGTTGGCACTGGTGGGTAATCTGGAGGTAATTCTAGAAATTCTAGAGCATGGATTTGTGCTATGATTTCCAGGACCCAGGCATCTGAGGTCACCTCCTTCCATTGATTTAGCTGGAGGAAGAGATGGCCCCAACAACCACCTCTAGAGGTAAGGATGGTTGGAGAGACTACAAAGAGTCAGGAAGAGCCAGTTGTGATGGCTCCTGCTGTGCCACCACTACTAGGGGCTTTTGAATGGGCACCAGAAGTGGTTCCTGGGGTGGGCAAGGCTCCTGCTCCCTTGCTCTTACCTTGTTGTCTGGTAGTGGTATAGTGTCTGGTAGTTGTACAGTGTCCAATACCAGCCAGACAAAAAGCTATCCTCTGTCTACCCCTTGGTTGGGCATGATACAGGGAATGTACCGACTTCAGTGTCCCACCTGAGGCCTGGATGAGAGGATATCCTGTACATCTGATCCAAATAACTTGTATCCTCTATGGGAGGCATTGAGAATACACTGTTGTACATCATTCGCAAAGTCTGCTATCCTGAGCCAGGAGTACCTCCTTAGGCATATTCCAAAGGCAGCAGCCTTGGCTCAAGCATCAGATATATCATAGGCAGTATGAAGTAGGTGTTTTCCTACATCAGCCCTAGCAGTGACAGCTTTGATAGGCTCCTCTTTGAGTGTACCTTCCGGCAAGGCTTGAGCAGCAGCTTTAGCCTTCCCCCAGAGTGTATTCTGGTACTTAACCATATGGGCTGGTGGTTTGTAACTCTGAGGCCCAAGAATGCTGAGGCGAAAGTTTTCTTACCCAGTATATCCAACCTCCTGGACTCCATCAGGAAGAAGTGAGCTAAGGTGTTTTGGTGCCCTTGATCTATCATGGGCAGCACTGATTACTACAGAGTCTGCCTTCAACTGACCAGCAAAAAAACTTTTCCCAGTAGGTGCCATATACATCTTATATGCCTTTCTGGGTATGGCAGGAATACATTCGGCCTATGCCATGTAGCAAAGGTGGCATCCTCCAGAGCAGGGAGGAGGTGTAGTATTACTAAAGGGGGAGAAGCATTAGGTAACTTCAAGAAACCTATAATGTTTTTCTTAGTAGTATCCTGTTCCTCCAAATGAAACCCCATAGCAGCCTGTAATTGCTGCATCATGGTAATGAAAGACGGGTTCTCGGGGTGAGGGGGGCCTTGAGGTGTAAACTGCTGAGTCCTCATTGCAAGTAGAAACCGTGGAACAAGTTCTTTCATAAGGACTCTCTACATAGTCTTCAGCCTCCTCCTCATCATCCTGCATCATGAGACCAGGGATTGTACTCGAAGCAGTCGTCAGTCTGGCTGATGGGTCGAAGGGAGCACACTCGCGAGTCAGCACTTGAGGAGGCAGCCGAAACACAGTCCTAGGATGCATCATCATGGAGGGGGTGAATTGCAGGTCCCATCAACAGACCCACTTGTACATCAGGAGGAGGAGCAGTTAACAGGTGCCTAAGCATGTCAGTGAAGGATGACAGCACCACCCGGACATCGGTGCCAGTGTGGTAGACAGGTACGCCTGTGGAAGCAGACAGAGAAGACAAGGCCCCCCCAACGTTAATAGTGATGAACCAGCCATACTAGGCCTGCCCTGGAAGTTAGATCAAAGGTCAGGGTGGTGTCACTGTTGGAGTGGTCAATGGTGCTGTAGAGGTCGAACTTATGTGAAGGGGCGACCTGGAGCGCTAAATACATTGGTTAGCTGACATGATTCCTTCAGTCTCTCCCCAGTTTTCTCTACTCTCACTGTTTTTGCACCTAAAGTAGACTCTGTCTCTCCCTCTCTCTCTCACAAACAGATGTCACACTCGTTCATCAACCCTCTGTGAACAAGATCTGATGAAACTGGGCAGTGTAGTGCAGACAGAGAGAGCAGAGTAAGCAGAGGAACAGCAGATCAGCAACAACGTGGCAGCATAGAGAATCGGCATGCCGATCGGGGCTATGCAAGTAAACAGCATTTCTGGCAGAGATTGTTTTTTTTGTTTTTTTTTTAAACTTTCAAGCACTGTCTTACTTGTAACTTGCCTGTTGCTTAATATTTGTATCTGCTGCACTGCCCCACCTTGCAGTACCATGAACCCAGTTTACCCTTAAGTGCTGTGCAGCAGTCAGTCTTAGTAACCAGTGTTGAACTACTACTGTGTTGAAAAGAGGGGCTCAGAAACACAAATAAATGTTTCTACCTTCGCAGCATGAGATTCAAAGGCAATTTTGGTAATCTTGATGACAGCTTGTCAAGGGTGTTCATCAATTAAAGCCGTCCCTGAATTGTAGCCGCCCCCGTTTAGAAGCTACTGCGCCAAATAGAAAAATGCAATAGAAGCCGCAGTTTCTAAATGGTGAAATACGGTACATAGATACATAGAATGTGACGGCAGATGAGGACCGGCTGGCCAATCTAGTCTGCCCCTTTTACTTACCTCCCTCTGTGTCTATGTCTACCTTCCCCCCCGACCTTTGACTCCCTTTTGCCTATGCCCATGTATTTTTGAATTCCCTTACTGTTTTCGCCCCCAACACCTCCGCCATTCTCTTGACTACTTCTCCAGCCTGCCTAAGTCCCTTCTCATTTTCCCCACCCGCTCTGGAATGTCAACCCTATTGCAGACCTTTGTGTCATCAGCAAACAGACACACCTTCCCCTCCAGCCCATCCGCAATGTCACTTATGAAGGTATCCGGTAATAATAGCATGTCTCAAAACAGCGTTGGCATAATACCACATGCAATAAAATTGTGACTTACAAAATAGTGCTGGTATGTGACTGGGCACTGTGCAGCAAGGATATATATTACTGCTGATACTGTTAAACCCTTGGGCGAGCACAACCACATACAAGATTCCACCACAGTTATGCAGAAACAGGCTGTTGCTGCAATGAAATGCAAGTCTGCATCGACCACTAAGACCACGCACCATATAGAGGTCGCAAGCCTTTCGCAACTAGCGCCTGAGGTATCTGCACAGTTTCTAGCTGCACCTTTGCTGAAGCGAACTGTCAGGCGGACAAGGCAAGCTGCCACATGTCCTCCTCCGGAGCCAGCTGATGCTGTTTCTCTGGTATTGTCCCCAGAATGCTGCACAACAGAGACCGGGACGAAGTTAATTTGTTATGATTCAGGACCTGTACCAGATCGTTTTCTGATTTTTGCTACTTCCAAGGATCTGGACACACTAAAGGCGAGTAAACATCTGTTTGCAGATGGTACTTTTAAAAGCTACCCATCAATGTTTGGTCAATTGTACACCATACATGCCATAAAACTCTGCACTGTAATACCCCTTGTGTATGTGCTAATGACAACATGCACAGCTGCAACGTACAATAAGGCACTTACAGAAATAAATAATCTTTGCTCCACACTTAATCCTGAGACAGTGCTAATATACCTTGTACAGGCAGCAATAAAGTCTTTCAGACTGTCTTTCCCCATGGCATAGTTGCAAGGTTGTTTCTTTCACTTGTGCCAGTCAGTCTGGAGAAAAGTGCAGGAGCATGCACAAATATGCAACCACTATATGAAACTTCAAGAGCGATATAATCGTACAGCACTACATTGTCAGAGCGCTATTCTTTACCGCGACATTATGAACGTGCTGATGTGACTGGCGCTATTTTGACACTGTTCCACTTATGAAGACACTAAAGAGGACCGGACCCAGCACCGAGCCCTGGGGCACACCACTAGTCACTTCCTTCTCCACTGACAGGACTCTGTTGACCACCACCCTCTGTGTCCTCCCACTCATCCTATTTCTGACCCATTTTACTACCTTATACCCCAAATCCCAGACTGCTCACCTTGTTAATTAGTCTTCTATGTGGAACAGTATCAAAGGCTTAACTGAAATCGAAGCAGGCCACATCCACCCCCTTCCCTGATCTATTACTTTGGTGATCCATTCAAAGAAATCAATCAGGTTTGTTTGGCAGGATCTCCCTGCCATTAACACGTATTGCCTGGGGTCCTGCCACCTGCTGGATTCTAAGTACTCCAAAATCCCGTCCTTGAGTAATGATTCCATCAGTTTACCTACTACTGAAGTTAAGCTGATCGTTCTGTAATTTCTGGCCTCCCAGTCTTGTGGAGAGGGGCAACATTTGCCCTTCTCCAATCCTCCAGAACCAATCCTGTCTCGAAAGATATATTGAACAGTTTTGTAAGTTCATTTCTGAGCTCTTTTAGTATTCTAGGATGAATTCCATCTGGTCCCATCGCCTTGTCTATCTTCAGCTTTTCTAGTTCTTTTAAGACCCTCTCTTTGGTGAAAGGACTGGTTTCCACCACATCCCCTGACATTCTCTTACACTCAACTGTGGTCCCTCACCCTCTACCGTAAATACTAAGCAAAAATACTTCTTTAAGATTTCTGCCTTTTCCTGATCCCCTTCAGGTGAACCTTCCCTTCCTAGCCTCACTAGTCCTCTCCTAGTTTATTTTTCCTTTCACTAATATGTCTGAAAAAGGTCTTGTCCCCCTTCTTTATTTCCTGTGCTTGTGCTTCGGCACTTCTTACTGCTTTACCCATCTCCCTCATTAGCTCTGTATATGCTTCCATACTTCACTCACTCTATGTGTCTTTTTTTTTTTCTTTCTAAATGCCAGCCTTTATTCTCTCACCTTCCTGGCTACCTCCTTTGTGAACCATAGTGGTTTCTTCCTTTTCTTAGTTTTACTTACTAGTCTGGTGCACCTACCTGCTATCTCAGCTATGGCTCCTCCTAGGATTTCACGCCGTTTTTCCACTCCCTCTTTTCCCTTTCCTCTTCCTAAAGCTTCCACAAAACATTTCCTTAGCTTCACATAACTGACCCTTCTGAAGTCCATGACCTTTACTTTTGAGTAACACGACTCCTCCACCACCTTGACGCTAACTCACACCATTCGGTGGTCACTGGACCCCAGATGACTACCCACCTCTACACCAGTTACTCTATCGTATTGGTGAGCACCAGGTCCTGAATAGCTCCCTCACTGGTGGGTTCCTTCACCAGCTGCCCGAATCCTGCCCCTTGCAGAGCTTGCAGGATGTCTCTGCTCCTTGCTGTGGCTACTATGTGAGTGCTCCAATCTACATCTGGCATACTGAAGTCTCCCATTAGCACATCTCCTCTCCCTGTCCATTTGTGTACGGTTTCAATTAGCTCCTTGTCTAATTCCTCCCCCTGTGCCGGGAGCCGGTAGATCACTCCTGTCCTGATAGCTACACCATTTCCTGTCTGTAGCATAACCCACAGTGCCTCTCCCGAGTCCCCTGCACTTCCGTGGCTTTAATATCCTCCCTAATATACATTGCCACCCCACACCCAGTTTCCCTCCGTCTCCATGGAACAGGGTATATCCCAGCACTACTATGCCCCAGTCATGTTTCTCTGTGAACCATGTTTTGGTAATGGCTACAATGTCTAGCTTCGCCTCAGCCATGAGGGCTGTGAGGTCTGGTAATTTGTTTGCCATGCTCCAGGCGTTCGTAAACATGGCTCTCCAAGTCTTGGTTTCCTTCTTTGTTGTGTTGCCTTTTTTCCCCTCCTGTCCCCCGCTGTTGCCACTTCCCAAATGAACTGTTGTCCCTTCCATTTCGAGTTAGGTTTCATTTCCATCCCCCAAGGTTATGTTCTTTTCTGTTAGCATACCGTGTGAAAGTCCTGCCTGCGAGGGACTGCTGGTTTAAAGGTCTCTATCATCTCCCCTGCTCCTCTATCCAGAATGTACATACACGGAGGTCCTTTAGTCTCTCCTCGGAGGGCTTTTGGTGCAGACCCTGCACCATTTTAGCTGCCCTCTCTGGACTGCCTTCACTCTGTCTATGACCTTCCAGAGATGTGGCCTCCAGAACTGGATACAGTACTCTAGGTGGCATCTTACCAGCGATCTCTATAGAGGCAACATCACCTTCCTCTTTCTGCTGATGACAGCTCTTCTATGCACCCCAGCATCTCACTAGCCCTCCCTACTCCCTTGTCGCACTGCCAGGCCACATTTAGGTTATCCAATATGATTACCCCATGTCTCTTTCCTGCTTGGTGCCAGTCATCAATACCACTCCACCCATTCTGTACTCCACCCCTGGGTTTCTGTGCTCTTAAGTGCATTATTTTGCACATTTTTGTTGCATTGAAACCCAGCAGCCATATCCTTGATGACGACTCTAGTTTTCTCAGGTCTCTACACATCCTTTCTACCCCCCCCCACCTCTACCCTGGAGTGTCCACTCTACTGCAAATGCTGATGTCATCCTCAAAGAGGCAGACCTTCCTTTCCAGCTCCTCTGCAATGTCACTTATAAAGAAAGAAAACAGGACCAGCCTCTTGAATAATTCTGCAATAAATGTTTATGTTGGCATATTTTTAAAACCTAATTTACCCCAATGTATTCAGAGTTTAGTACTATGAATTTATTTGAACAGGTTGAGGATCATCCAAACTAAGCCTGGTGTGAGTAACTTGGTGATGTAACTCTAGATTCTCAGCAAAATGATCGTCCCCAGCTTTATAGTATGTACCTGATCAATCAACAAAATGGGTCAGTTTGATCCTTAACTTGGCGGGTCACTTCAGAAACTCAGGGTGCTGGAAATCTTCAGAGTGCCTTTGTACTCCATGATCTAACTTTTATTGGTAATCACATAAGCGCAGATCTTTCTTATTCAGGGCCAGATGTCTGTCTGCACAATTTTTAATTCTTGTGCTCCAGAATCTTTAAATATCCCATTTAAAGACATCAGCTGGAAGTAAATGCAAGCCCTGAACCAGCACTCCAAATAGCTCAAGCTTTCATATTTTGGACTACACATAAAAGAAAAAATTACTCACCTTAGTAATGTTGTTTTTTCTAATGGAGTCTTGCTACATTCTGACAGTAGTAGCAGTGAGTCCCAACCTTCGAACTGCCCCGGAGATGAAAGAGTAAAGCTTCCATGCCAGGCATGGAACGCTGAGCTCGAGCTCGGTTGAGACTCTGTCTGTTGCTGTTTAAACTCAAACCGTCAGATCTTTATGAGCTAAACTCACTAAGGCCCTGTGTGGAAGCTGTAAACCTACACTAGCCAACTGGCTACTAAACATCAAACTCATTTTTTGGTCCCAAAACAAAAATTCAAGTCAGGAGACCCAAAAAATGAAAATCACACCACCGACTCACCCCAAAAAGAAGGGGGTGAAAACAAAAAGGTGGGCACCTACTGAGTGCCAACACTGCACTGCCCTCCCACATCCCAAAAACAGAGGTTCTGAGAGGAGCAGGCGGTGGGGGAGGTCAGAATATAGCAAGACTCCATTAGAAGAAACAACATTACTAAGTTGAGTAATTTTTTCTTCAAACAACATGAAGTCTTGCTATATTCTGACAGTAGCAGACTTCAAAGCAGTACCTCCATGGAGGAGGGACAGAACCTACTTAGAAAACAGGCTCTGAAGCACAGCTGTGCCAAACCGAGCATCACTCCTACCCTGAATGTCCAGGGAGTAATGCTTGGTAAAAGTGTCAACTGTTTTCCAGGTAGTTGCTTGACATATCTCTAGAATAGGGATGTCCCTGGCAGCAGCCAGGGAAGCAGTTGTACCTCTGGTAGAGTGAGCCCTCAGGCCTGAGGGAGGAACCTAACCCAGTTTTTCATAACAAAATTGGATACAAGAGAAATCCACCTGGCAATGGATCTTTTAGTGGCAGGTTTCCCCTTACCGACCCCACCATAAGTGAGGAACAGTTGGAGGGAGTCAAACCTGTGACCCTTGGAACGCTCTATGTAGTAGCTAAGGGCTCTTTTCACATCTAAACTGTGCAGCCTCCTCTCGCCAGAGGAGGAATGGTCATTGAAGTACACTGGGAGAGACATAGATTAAGGTGGAAATCTGAAACCACCTTAGGCAAGAACTTCCTGTTAGTCCTGAGGACCACCTTATCTCTATGAAAGGAGATAAAATCAGGCTCCACTGACAAAGCTTGTAATTCACTTATGCGTCTGGCAGAAGTGATGGCTACCAGAAACACAGTCTTCCAAGTCAAGTACTTAAGCTCTGCTGAAGACAAAGGCTCAAAGGGGGGTTGCATAAGCTGAGCAATGCAAATATTAAGGTCCCAGACAGGGGCCGGGTCCCTGAATGGAGGGTTGGTGTGAAGCAATCCCTTGAAAAACTTGGAGAATACAGGATGAGCCGAAAAAGAAGAGGGCTTACCTGCTGAAATAAAAGCAGACACAGCTGCTAGATGCACTTTCAGTGTAGCTGGTCTCAGCCCCAAGCTATTTAAATGGACAATATAGTCAAGGACTGTGGACAGATCGGCTGATTCAGGGGAAATATGCTTCCCAGAGCACTATATGGAAAATCTTTTCCACTTAGAATTATAAGTAGCCCTGGTGGAAGGTTTTCTAGAAGCCTTCAGGATATCCATTGCACCTTGGGAGAGGTGTAAATCGGCAAACTAACTCTTCAAGAGCCAGGCCTTGAGATTGAGAGATTTGAGGTTCAGGTACCAAACCCTCCCCTGAGAACAGGTTGTAATTCCTGGGAAGACACAGGGGAAGATGGACTACTAAGGACAGTAGGAGTGGATACCAGGGCTGTCTGGCCCAGTCTGGAGCAATCAGGATCATCTTGCAGGGTCGAGATCTGATTTTGAGTAGCACTTTGAACAGGAGAGGGAAGGGGGGGGAAAGCATAGAGAAACTTCCCTTCCCAATTGAGAACTAAGGCATCCAGGGGGACTGAGCCCAACACTGGCGGCCTGCAACAAAAAAGGGGAAGTTGGTGATTGTCTGGGGTTGCAAAAAGATCTATCTGCGGGGTGCCCCATCTGGAAAATATCACCTCCAAGACCAGGGGGTCCAGTGACCATTCGTGATAGCCCTGAGAAATCCTGCCAAGAGCATCTGCCAGGACACTGTCCTTGCCTGGGAGGTGAACTGCTGTGAGGGAGGTGTTCAGGGAGTAAGCCAGAGACCACAACTTCATTGCTTCGGTGCACAAGGCTGTAGACCGAGTGCCTCCTTGCTTGTTGATGTATCATATTGTGGTAGTGTTGTCTGTTCTGACCTGTATAACTTTGTTCTGAACAGATTTGGAAAAAGCTTGAAGTGCTAGAAATACTGCTCTGAGTTCCAACAGATTGATGTGAAGCAGAGTTTCCTGAGGGGACCACAACCCCTGGATGGTCAGGTCGTCCATGTGCCCCCAAGAGGGAGGCATCTGTAATAAGGATTAAAGAGTGAAACTGAGTGACAAAAGGAACCCCTTGTCTCAGATTGTTCTGATCCTGCCACCACTGTAGGGCCTGGATCAGGGTTCGAGTTACTGGGATCAATTTGGTCAGAGGGTCCTTCCTTTGAGACCAGAAGGTTCTCAAATGGAACTGAATGTCCCTCATCTGAAATCTTGCTCCCTGCACTACTGCTGTAGAAGCAGCCATGTGCCCCAGGAGCTGTAGAAAATGCCTTGCTGGTAGAGACACCTGCAGGGTGAATGAGGAGGCCAGAGAGACCAGGGTCCTTGCCCTGTCCAGGGGAAGGAAGGCTCTGGCTTTCTCTGTGTCTAGCTCTGCGCCTATGAAGGTGAGGAGCTGGACAAGCTCTAGAACTGACTTTGGAAGATTTAGAAGGAAACCCAAAGAAGTGAGCAGTTGCTGAGTTATCTGTAAGTGTAACTTGACTTGGTCTGTGGACTGGCCCACTATGAGCCAGTTGTCCAGGTAAGGGAAGATGGCAATCTTTTGCCTTCTTAGAGAAGCAACTACCACTGCCAGGCATTTTGTGAACACCCTTGGAGCAGAGGTGAGGCCAAAGGGCATTGCTCTGAACTGGTAATGGCCTGAGGGCAGCTCAAACCTGAGGTACTTTTGATGTGAGCTTCTGATGAGAATATGAAAGTAGGCATCCTTGAGGTAAAGGGACACTAACCAGTCCCCTGGCCTTAGAGAGGGTAGAATAATTCCCAGAGTCACCATTTTGAATTTTGGTTTTAAAAGGTGCTTGTTTAAATATCTGAGATCCAGGATGGGCCGCCATTCTCCTATCTTTTTTGGGGTAAGGAAGTACCTGGAGTACAACCCTTTGCCCTGGCATAGGGGTGGAACCCTTTCCACAGCTCTGAGAGCTAGGAGGGACAAGACCTCTGCCTCTAAGGCAAGTGTCTCTGATGGATTTGCAGGTGGAAAGGATCTGGTTCTCATCTTTAGAAACTTTTTGAAGCTGAGAACCAGTCCCTGGCTTACTACTTCCAGGACCCATTTGTCTGATGTCAGAGACTCCCAGTCCTGGACAAAGTAAGCCAGCCTGCCCCCTACAGGTAGCTGAGAATCGGCGCTGGCAACCCCATCAGGGTGCCTGTTTGGCAGGGGCTTTGGGCTGAGGGGTGGAAGCAGGCCTGCTTGTACCCCGTCTGCCTCTCCCTCTAAAGAACCCCCTCTGGGCATAAGTAGAAGAGGAGGCCTGGGCTTGGTAAAAAGGCCTATGAAAAGGCCTGCCCTTGGGAAGCTGCCTTTGAGGAGTGGCCTGCCTTTCCTTGGCCTGTGCACTCCTATAGGTGGTCCTATACTCATCCATTTTCTTCATGTAATTCTCTGTTTGCTCCCCAAATACAGAATTACCCACAACAGGAAAATACATGGCCTTAGTCTGGGTATCCTGTGACAGGCTAGTACATCTGAGCCAAGCCATTCTACGAAGTGCCACAGATGTAGCCATGACTCTAGACGACACATTGTTGGAGTCTACTGTAGCATGGAATTGCACCTTGGATGCCTCAATACCATCAGCAGCCACCTGCTCCGGCTCCTTAGCAAGCTGGCCAGGGACCTGGTTTGCTACAGCCATAACAATGTCCCATCTGGATTTTTGATACCTAGCAGTATAGGCCATATAATTGGCCTGTCTATGAGTCCCAAGGATGCTGCCATGTACTGTTTCTTTGCCACTGCATCAATCCTCCTGGAGTCCTTGTCCGGGGGGTGTGAAGCCAAGGGAATGTTTGCCTTATCACAGGCTGCAGCCTGCACTACTCCAACATGGCTGCATTGTCGTGTAAGGAACTCCGTGTCTGAGCTTGACAATGTATACCTCTTGTCCATTCTTTTATCCACAGGAGGTATAGTGTTAGGAGTCTTTAAAATCTTGAATGTCTGTTTCCCAAAGGATTTGTGCAAGGGAATAGACAGCCTCCTAGACTCTGGGATATCCATCATTTCCACACAGTCGGGCTCCTCCTGGTCATCCACAGCTTCTTCCATAGGAAGCTGGAGGGCTTCAGCCACTTTTTTATAAAACATGAAATGGGAGGGGGACTCAGAAAGCCTAGGAGGAGACACTCCTGAAGGTCTGTCTGGGGAGATGTCCGGATCAATGGGCACATCCAGACTTTCAAATCCACATTCACTTTCCTCATACTCCTCTTCCTCCTCCTCCGGTTCATAAAATTCCTCTAATTCATACTCTTGAACCAGTGGAACCGGCCGAACCGAGCGCCTGCCTGATGGTGCCGGTTCGGTCGGAACCGGGGAAAGCAACTGAACAATTTTGATCGCTTTGGCTATTTCTTCAGCGGTTGGAGAGGAAAGTTTTGGCTCCACACCAGCTGATGTTTCTTTTCTAGTTCTTTTAGCCGGAGCCGACTCAGAATCGGCTCTCCTTTTGCCCGAAGAAGTCTCGCCCTGGTCAGAGGGCACTCCTTCTGGTTCGGTTTGAACCGAACCGGGCTGGCCATCCGGTTCAGCTGACTTTTTGGCCTTTCCTTTCCCTGAGCCTACCAACTCTCTTTTCTAGGGTAGCTGCAGGGAAACTTTTACAAATCTGGCAGTCTGCATTGAGGTGGTCAAACCCCAGACAATAAACACAGGTGGTGTGGGGTCAACCTTGGCAAAGACTTCCCACACACACTGCAGTGTTGAAACCCAGTGGGTCCGGTTTTTCTTTTGGGTTTCTCAGACATTGTGCCAGTCCTAACCAAACTTACCCTTTTATGGCAATCCGCCAGGCAAGACCCTCTTATCGGTTCCTAACTGTGTCACAGGCCGTGGAAAAAAACGTAATAAAGTCCGGTTTTTTAGAACCGATAAGAACCGGTAACCACACTCTAAAAGTACAATTTGAGATTTTTTTAACAACTTGATCGGTTCAAACCGAACCAATGAACCGTTTACAAGTTCCACACAGAATAGAGTAAAATATAACCTATCTAGTACTCACAAATACCACAGACAGAGACTGAACTGACAGGTTACGGTTTAAATTCGGTCAAAAACCGAGAAAAGCAGTACTTTAACTGACAAACTGAACCGAGCAGAAGGAGAAATCTCCGGAGCGACTGTTCAGTGAGCCGGAGTAAAGAATCTGACGGTTTGAGTTTAAACAGCAACAGACAGAGACTCAACCGAGCTCGAGCTCAGCGTTCCATGCCTGGCATGGAAACTTAACTCTTTCATCTCCGGGGCAGTTTGAAGGTTGGGACTCACTGCTACTACTGTCAGAATATAGCAAGACTTCATGTTGTTTGAAATACTGTATTTTCAAGCACAAGCATGTACTACACCAAGCTACATTCTTTCCCTCTATTAACAGAATACTAATTTCAGTTAGAATTCGTTGGACAAATGTAATTACAAAGGATGACTGATCATATACAGACTGCCTGCAGCATGTACCTTACACTTCAGAAGGTGGAGGGAAGAGAACCAGGGCACTACCAGTTGCTCAGTAGCAATCTCTACAGTATGTTCTTGGGTTTCAAGTGCTACACATTCGAGCTGCTTCTTGTCCGGCATAGGAGCAGGAAGATGACTGGGGATTAGGGAGAGATCAGAGACAGGAAGGAAGTTGTTACTCAAAACTTCAGAAATCCTTCCTCCAAGCTGCAAAGATGTTCTGTACCCCAAGGTACTATGGAACAGCGGATGCATAGTGTGGGGGCATGCAGAGCATTATCTATACACTCTTGTATCTCACACCATTAACCAAGCTGAACAGAACTCAAGAGTGGATTTGGGTGGGCCCATGCATGTGAGCAAACACTGGGGCAAACACGGGATCTCCCCTCTGTCAGAAAAACAGAAATCATGAAATTTGTTGCAACTGGCCGACTTAATGTGGAGACTGCATCCATTACCAATGTAGGGGATCCAGGTTGGTTACTCAAGCCCAGTGTACCAGCTGGGCTGGGGGCAGGTTACAGCACAGACTGAACATTTACAGCACAGACTGACAGGCCATGTACCTCCAGAGAGAGAGGAGAGAGACAGGAGTGCGGCATGTGATGTTGTGGGAGTGCTCCCTAGTTGCCTGGGCTGGAGGGGTGGGAGGAACGGGGAAATCACACAGAGCAGGGCTCTATCTACACTCCACCCCACCCCTTTGCCAATGCACAGTAGGGCAGTGACGCCGCACACATTAGGCAAACAGCCCTTACACATGACGTGCAGGTGTGGTGGGGACGGATTTCACCACTGTCATGTAGATGACCTGGACACATCCCACACAGTTCAGCAAAGGGGACCCCACTACAGGAGGCAGAGCCCAAGGGGATATGCACAGTGACAAGAAGCAGCCTCCCACATGAGAAACTGAGTCTGCAGGGTAACTTTTGGAGGGATGCAGGTAAGAGGTATCCACAAAAAAAAAAAAAAAAAAAGATGCTGGGGAACACAAAAAAGGTGAAAAATCGGAAACAGAAATTTCTAAAAACCGCCATAAGTGGCTCAAAGCAAATGATGCCCTATACTTACATATGTGGGACAGGATGCACCTGAGCGGGGGTGGTATTAAAGTAGAGGTTTGAGGGGTACATAGCATCAAGGATATTCATAGCCGATATCTCAAACGGGATCCAGAGTAGGATCAGTCTGTTTGCAGACAATACTAAGATCAGTGCAGTGGTAGATGACAGAGAGGTGGAGGGGACTGCAGAAGACCTGATCAAACTACAGGAATGGTCAGAGACATGGCAGTTGGGGTTCTACACCAAGAAGTGCAAGGTACTGCACTTCGGAGCAAGGAACCAGGAGAGGAAACATCAGTTGGGAGGGGTACAGTTGGGAAGTACCATGGAGGAAAAGGATCTAGGGGTACTAATAACAGTGAGTATGAACCACTCGGCTCAGTGCAGGAAGGCAGCTGCAAAGGCAAACTGCTGGGATGCATAGTAAGGGGAATCTCCTCCAGGCACAGAGAAGTGATCCTACCCCTGTACAGGCTACACCTGGAATACTGCGTGCAGTACTGGTATCCATTCCTGAAGAGGGACATCAGATTGCTGGAGGGGATGCAGCGTAGGGCAACTAAGATGACATAGGGACTTGAGGGAAAATCCTACAAGGAGAGGCTGGGAGAGCTGCAAATGTATTCCCTGGAAGAGAGGAGGGATGGGGGATATGATCAAAACCTTTAAGTACCTAAAGGGTATTAGCAGGATTAATACAGAGGGGAGGGACACAAGAAGGCATCGACTGAGACTGGAGGGGGGGAGATTCAGGAGAGAAATCCGGAGACACTTTTTTACGGAAAGGGTAGTAGATAAGTGGAACACTCAGCCCAAGGAGGTGGTATTGTGTAGAATGGTGGGAGGATTTAAAGAGAGTGGGACAGAGTGGGGGGGGGGTAGTTATGAGGAGGGGAGGGTGGGGCAGCTGCAAGTTAAGAGGCTAGCTGCACAATTGAGCAGACTCGATAGACCATGAGGTCTGTTTTTGCTGGCATTCTGTATGTTCGTAAGCCCTTATGACACTACAGCAAAACACTGACTCCAAGACTAAATACTGTCTTTCCGCAGTGTGTGTGCTAACCTGCGTAATGACATTTTCCATCTCAGCCTTCTTCTCTGCTGGACATTTCTTATCAGACATCGACTTCTGCAGATGAGCTGAAGACAAAAAGACACAAGAAAAGGATTAGCTGAAAATGACAAAACAGTGTAGATACAGGAGATGTGCAGACTCTACTACTGCGTGAACTATGAAAAAAAGAGTGCAGACTCAGATCCCCTCAAATAAACTGACCTCACTGTAGAACCTTGATCAGATCACGAGACCTCCCTGGATTTCAGTTTCTGCCAGCTATAAAACTGAATAGAAGCTAGACCCCACTGATAAAATGCTGGGGCTATGCACAGTACATAAATTGTACAAAAAAATAATGCAACAATCAGGGTGATTACTATCCAATTCTTGAGGCCTAAAACTAATACAAAATACAGGAGGACCAGATTCTCAGTAATACAGGACTGGCACAGAGTGCTTGCTCTGAATCCACGGTTGCAATTTCCAAACTATGCTCAAAGAAAGGGGTGCAGCCCTTTCACCTCGGGCCCTAACTACACTATGCCCATGTGGGGAAGGGGTAGAGGTTGCAATGCAAATTGTGAAGTATGGGGAACACCACAATCCTGTTCGCAACTTTAGCAACACTTCCTGCCTGTAGAATTGCCACGTGAAGGTGGTAGGGCAGTCTCTAAAGTACGACCAGGGAAACCAGTGTTGGTAGGGAACAGAGATCTGTCAGGGACTAGTAAGATGGAACCAGCACGTGGGAACATGGGGCTTGGGAAGGGTAGTTACAATGGATGCAACAGACTTAAAGCTGGAGCAGGAGCAGATGCAAGGGTCACCGGATCACCAGGACTGGCCATATAAGGCCAACACAAAGGTGCAGCTGTAGCCCAAAACGTGTGCCAGAAAGTACTGGCTGGGCAGGTGAGGGGAAGCAAGCAGCAAAAGCCCACGGCACACCACTATGCAGCTGGCACTGTGCCATGGGCAGAAATCCATAGCTGTCATAGTTCAAGTGTAAACGGTGACGATAAACTGGGACAGGAACCTAGCAGTAGGTGGAGGACAGAAACATTAGAAGGACCAATACACCAGAATCAACACATGAGAGAAAAGGGCTAGGAAGGGTTGGTACCACTGAATGACAGTGACAAACTGAATCAGTGGGTATGAGGTCACAAAACTCCCAGGACTGGCCATATGAGGCAAAACAGGGAGGTGATAACCTCAGCCAAGACTGTACCGGTCAGGCGAGTTAACTAAGGTGGCAGCACATGTTGTCCATGGCACAGAATGTACAGTCGGAAAAGCTGACTACAGCGGCAACATATGCTGTCCATGGCACAGCACCGTGACACTGGTGCTGTGCCATGGGTGGATGTCCATGGTTGTCAAACTTCAATTGTTAATATAAACAAACCCAGTTTGCACACAGTACCATTTGGCAACCCTCATTTGAATCGCACTCCTGTCAAAGACTGTACTTCTGCCCCTTCCCCCACAGCCACTACCACTCACTTAAGACTCATGTTAAAAAATATACAGTATCCAGACTCCATCCCCTGCTTGATACTGTTGATCCCTGCACCTGGGTTCAGATCCTCATCTTTTTTCAGCTCTGATTTATTGCTGTAAATGTAAAGCTGGAGGAGGTGGTGCAGTGTGGAAATCTCTGAAGTGATCACCCAGGGCACTTTCTCTATTACCCTTTACAATGGCACAGACATGCTCCTGTATCTTTTCTTTAAAGGAACATATAGTTCTTCCAACTTATACTCTTCCGCAACTGCACTACTCCACATACACTAGATATGATGTAGCACTAGCACGCAAGTACCATTTTAAAAGGGTAATAGAGAAAGTGCCCTGGGTGATCACTTCAAAGATTTCTACAACTGCACCACCTCCTGCTTTAAATTTAGAGCAACAGCTCCTGTGTCTCGGTCTGTGAGGAGGAGGAGATAGGCTGAGAACTTTATTACAATGTGAAACAGAATGGATTTCAAAAATTCAAAGCCTTTATTCTAAGGGTCTAAACACAGATATAGACTTGTAAGCCATTACTTCAAAGCCTGCAGCCTGTATGATATACTGTTTTTTTTTTTGTCTTGAAAAGTCTGCCAAAATATTAGTTCTGCCTACAGTAGTACAAAATTGAAGAAACAGCTATAGTAGTTTTTTCTTGCCTTCTAAACTAATGTAGACCTTGTAGTTCTGTTTTTTTTTTTTCCTTTCTTCATCTCTCCCTTGACCGGAACTCTCTCAGGCTTGCCCAATGACAGGACCACTCTACCGCCTGCTGTGCCTCCCGTCATCTTCAGAGATATTATGACTCTCCGGGGACGCGGGCCCTATAGCCCCGGAGAGATCGAAGGGCAGTGACGGGAGACCAGCATTGGGCATGTAGCGGCGGCGCTGGGAGAAGTCGTCGCCTATCTGGATGGGGAGGGCTTTTTCCACCTCTTGTTACGCCCTCCACCCCCCTCACGTGTGTGGTGCACGGTCCCCAACTTCTTCGGCGCAGGCCACGCTGTATACGTGCAGCCCAGTGCTCTACGGTGCCCCCAGTCTCCACCAGGGGCCGCCAGAGCACCAAACTCCCCAACACCATCCCCCGGGGACAGGAGGGCAGCCCTGCAGGCACCCAATCCGATCCCTCCCCTGCCGAGCCCCGGCACGCGAGCTCGCTCCCGAACCCGGGTCGCCGGTGTGGCACGAGGTGTGGCGTCCAGCGGCTCAACCCTCAGCGCCACCGGGCCGGACCTCGTAGTTCTGTTAACGTATAAATTAGTACTGTGTATTATGGTGAGTACAGTAAAGTACCCTTTCTCATTTCTCTTTCTTTCTTTACCTCCTTCCCATTTGAATTAATACCCACCCTTCAACTCCCCCCCCCCCAACTTACCATCTCTAATTGGACTACAGCAAGTTCGATTATGGGCTAGCTTTATATGAACAGACTATACAAGTCATTAAAATATATAATATATAATATATATAAATATATAAAATATATATTAAAATATGGGTGGCAGTATAGCGCAGTGGTTTAAAGCTCTGAGCTGCAAATCTGGTGACATCCAGCAGACCAGACCTGGGTTTGAATCCCACAGCTTCCACTGACATACTGTGTGACCCTAAGCAAGTCACTTAACTTCCCTGTGCTCCCAGATCACACATGTAAAAAAGCTTTCAGCTTAGTGTGCTACTCCTGGTTAAACAACTAAATTAAAAAAAAAATTAAAGTAATATCTGCATAGGTTAAAAATCTATGTTTGGGCTAATCTGTATTTATTGAAGTCATTAATAGTAATATTTCTATTTTTCATTAATTTTGTACATGTAACATATTAACGTTTCTCAGTGCTGGTATAATACTTTATAGGAACAACCTTTTTACATGTATTAGGTTGCTATTACACATTAAGTTATTTTTCCTGAATGTTGTACTGTGCTGGATCATGTGAAGCCAGCGAGCAGAAACGCGGCAGTTTTGCGCTGACTGGAGACGCAGAAAGGTCCAACTCTGGATGACCCCACCTGTCGAACAGGTCTTCTGCCACAGAGGTCAGCAGCTCCCATTCATGCATTCTGGACTGCAACCTGCTTAGCCTGTCTGCCAAGATGTTTTGGATGCCTGGAACATGGGACTGCCAACAGTTCCAGACCCTCATTGCTTCCCTGCACAGGGGGATACGAGTCTTCCCTTGCTTGTTTCTGTAGTGCACTAGTCTGGAAAGCTTGCAGGCCATACAGAACGGCCCTCATCTCTAGGAGATTTATGAGGAGGGAACTCCCTACAGCGGTCCATGTACCTTGGGTCTGGCGAGGCCCCAGATGTTCCGCTTGCCCATCCCTGAAGCATCCATGGTAAGGATCTGATAAGGGGAAGGGATTAGAAAAGTAACCCCTTTGAGCAAATTGCTGAGTTCCATCCACCACTGAAGCATCTTCTTTACTGGTGAAATTACCAGAACCTTCTGTTCTAGATTGTCAGTATGTTGATCTCATTGGACTCTATGTCCACTGGGGAATCCGTATATGCAGCTTTGCCAGGGAAACCATGACAATGGCTGTTGCCATCAGGCCCAGTGTCTCAGGAATCTCCTGGCTGACACATACCTGCTGCTGTAAAGCAGCTGGGCCTGAGCTACCAGGTGCTTTGCCCTGTCCTGGGGCAGGAAGGCCGATACCTAAGCAGTGTCCAGTATAGCACCTACAACACTGGAGTTGCTGACAGCGGGTCAGGACTGACTTGGGCAGACTGACCATAGCTCCTAGCATGTGAAACAGCAGTCGGGTACGCGCAAGGGTGCAAGACAGTTGTTCCTTGGACTGAGCTTTGAGCAACCAGTTGTCCAGATAGGGGAAGACATACAGTCCCTCCCCTCCTGAGAGCTGTTGCCACCACAGCTAAACATTTGGTAAAGACCAGTGACACAGATGACAAGCCAAAGGGCAATACCTTAAATTGGTAATGTTCCCTCTGAAACAGGAACCTGAGGTACCTCCTGTAAGGAGTGCAAACCTTGATAAGCAGGTAAGTGTCCTGCATGTCCAGGGAGCATATCCAGTCTCCCTTTTCTAGTACGGGTACCAGACCTTCCAGGGTTACCCTCTGGAACTTCTTGTACTGAATATAGAAGTTCAGATTTCACAAGTACGCTGTGGATATGGGGACTAGGAAGAAGTGGGAACTGAACCCACTGTTCTTCTGATCCCCGGGAACTGGTTCTATAGCCCTCTTCTGCAACAATGTGCAGACTTCCTCCAGCAGCACAGTATGTGGTCTGGAGGACAGGTTTAGTGATATGGAGGAAAGTCTGGAGGCAATTCCATAAATTTTAGAGCGTGGCCCAGCTCCATGAGCTGCAGAACCCATGCATCTGTTGTAATCTCTCTCCACCAGTCCAGATGAAGAGAGAAACAACCCCCTACCACCCTCTTCTGGAGTACTGGAGGGTGGGAGTCTAGTAAGAAGTCATGCTGAAGCGGAACCTGTGGCTGGAGCCGCACCTCCACCTTTTGGGGCTTTTCCTGTGGTGGAGATAACGGCAGGCAGGGCTGCTCTTGCTCTGCACTTGCCCGGTTATCTGGCCCCTGACCTGGGTCTGTGGGTAGCATTACGAAAAGGCACCCTCTGCCTGCTTTTGGGCTGGGTGAGGTAGAGGGAGCGGACTGACTGTAGATTCCGCACTGAGGCTTGCAGGTCAAAAAGGATATCCTGCATATCTGCACCAAACAGCTTATAGCCTCTTAACGGGGCATTCAGAATGGATTGCTGGACATCACTAGCAAATCCTGACACCCTGAGACAAGAATGCCTTCTGAGGCAGATGCCAGCCACAGCTGCTCCGGCTGAGGCATCTGAAAAATCAGACACAGACCTCGGGAGGTGCTTACCTACATGAGCCCCAGTCTGGAGGGCCTTGAGCATCTCCTGTTTCTGGGGACCCTCTGGAAGCACCTGGGCAGTTGTTTTAGCCTTTTCCAGAGGGCATTCTGATATTTTACCATATGGGCCTGATAACTGACTATTATGAGGCCCAGTATGGCCGAGACAAAGGTTCTCTTGTCCATAAGGTCCAGTTTCCTTGACTCCTTGTCTGGGGGAAGAAAACTTATGTGTTGAAGTCTTTCAGACATATCATGTGCCGCATTTTTGACTACTGGATCAGCCTGCAGTTGCCCTGCAAAGAAGGACTTCCCTGAGGGGGCTTGGTACAGTCCGTCTGCCTTTCTGGGCATAGCGGCGATCAGACTTGGTCTGTACCATGCAGCCTCTAATGCAGCCAATAGAGGAGGAATAATCGGGGGGGGGGGTCTAGGTAGTCAACCAGATTTCCCCTGGTAATGTCTTGCTCCTCAACATCAAATCCCATTGCTGTCTGGAGTTGCTTCTTCACCGAGATGTAGGAGGGATCTTCATTATTATCACCAAAACCTGGGTGAATGGAAGAATACCGAATGCATCTACTGAACTGGACAACTACCAAATACAGTACATAGAAAAGACAGAAGCAAGAAAGGGGTGGGACTTTGGTGTATGTTAACTCTGCTTTAGAGACTTGTGAAATATTATACGATAATCACATTGGAGGTTAGGAAGTCTTGACTACTGAAGTTAAATTGTCCTTCCTGAGAGCACTGCTTTTGCTAGGTGTATATAAAACATCTAAAATAAATATGGTTGTTTTTCATGAATTGCAGAATTTTCTATATGAATACAGAAATTCACATGAAATCTTGATGTTAGGAGGTTTTAATGTAAACTGGCTTACAACTGATACAAAACATAGTTTATTAGATTTGCAACAAAATCTGGGACTTATTCAATTGATAAAAGAAACAAATAGAATTAATTCAGTGGATCCTAACAAGTCTACTCTTTTGGACCCAATTTTAAGGTTCGTCATGCATGCAAGCGCAGACAAATTTGTTGATATGAGAGTTGCTGAACAGGGGTGTGAGGGGTGCTAGCCTAATGACCAGCGGTGCTGCAGGGGCCGGTCTGTGGCCAGCAAATCAGCAGGCAGTGTCCTGATGACACTGTTTTGCTGAGGGGGCTGGTCTGGGCAAACATTTCAAAGGACAGAGCCGATGCTGCGCGTGGCTTTCCTTTGAAATGCGAGCCATTCAGCTGCAGCTCAGTGTGTCTCTCCTGGTTAAACAATTCTCCAGTCCTTGCAGCTCAGCGTGTGTCTCCTGGTTAAACAATCCCCCAGTCCCTGCAGCTCAGCCAGCGTGTCTCTCCAGTTTAAACAATTTCCCCATCCCTGTAGCTCAGCATGTCTCTCAATGCCCTGCTCCCTGCAGCCCCATAGTGCGTTTCTGCCTGGTTAAACAATATTCCTTTTCCCTTTCCAGCACCAGGATGTCCACTCCCAGTGTCGGATTGCACCCCCCCCCCGGTCTATATCTGTAGCCGACACTGGGTGCCCAATCCCCTTGTCGGCGCGCGCACTCACACACACGTAATTTGTGGCACACTGGGAGACCACCCCAGTGTGCCTAAATTTATAGTTTTGTTTTTTTGGGCTTTACCTGTAAATTAAGAAAACCTTCCCTCGCGGCCTTTTTTTTTCAATTTCACCTGTAAAAACAAAAACGGTCCCTCGTTGTCTCCTCCATTCCCCTCCCCCATCTGCGCACCCATCTCCCTGCACCCCCCTTTACCCCATACTCACCCTCCGAGGTCAGCAGACGCGATCTTCAGCGGAGTAGGACACGTCTGCACTCTTCAAAGCCAAACGGCAAACTGAAAGAATTCAAGGTAAGCCATATAATGGCAATCAATGGGGGTTTCAACTTACCTTGATATCTCGGCCATTTTTAGGAATTCTGGGCCCAAATTTTCAACAAGGGATTCTTGGGACCCCACCTCCTGAACATGTTAGTGTCATTTTGTTCCTCAGTCCCAAAAGGTGATTTCACGGTCACTGCGCGGAATCATCTTTTGGGACTGAGTAACGAAACAACAGTGCAACTGTTCATGAGGTGGGATCCCAGAAAGCGCATGTCGCAAATCTGTTGAAAAAATTCCAAAAAATGACTGCGTTATGAGCGTGCGTTGCACAGTTTCTACGCACACTCATAACTCTGCCAGTTTTAAATACTGTCACTCCAGACTTTCGACACTGCCATTTTTTCACACCTCCGTATGAACAGTACAACTGTCATTTTTCACATCCTGCCTGAAATGTGTTTTCGCACCAGCTGCGCAGAATAGCGCGGTCGCTGTGCGAAATCCACTTTCAGGATGGAGTAACAAAATCATAGAGCCATTGATCATAAGGGTAGGTCCCAAAAAGACCATATTGAAAATCTGGTGAAAAAATTACAAAAAATGACCACGTTACAGGCGTGTGTTGCACAGTTTCTATGCACGCTCGTAACTTTGCCAATTTCTCATATTTTCACTCAAGATTTTCAACACTGCCATTTTTCCACACCTCTACTTGAACAGTACTACTGTCATTTTTCACCTCCTGCCCAAAATGTGTTTTAGCACCTGTGGCACCAAATAACGTAGTCACTGCGCAAAATCACCTTTTGGGATTGAGTAACAAAATGATAGTGCCACTGTTCCTGTGGTGGTGTCCCAAAACGGTGATGTTGAAAATTTGGAATGAAAATACCAACAAACATCTGGGCCATTAAGGTTTCTAACTATAACACCCCACCCCAACCACCCTGTAGAGACTGACCAGCACTGGGTGTGTGCCTTGGGGTTGTCGGCCATAATGTCACACCATTCCACACCCACCCTGCAGCCAGTGACAGACATCGGGGTGTGCCTTGGAGTCTTTGGCCCAAATGTTCACCCCATTCTCCTATACTGCACAGATGTCATCTTATTTCACTATGGACTGGAGTGCATGTGAAGGCTGAAGACCTCAAGGCACACCGCGATGCCTGTCCGTGTCTGCAGGGTGGGGGTGAAATGGCATTAGCGTTATGGCACATGACCCAAAGGAACACCCACAATGCCTGGCAGTCTCTATAGGGTGGGGGCGGGGTGTTAGGGTTGGAAACCTTAATACCTCATTAAGAATGTAAATCAGGGTGAGGCGTCTGATGCCACCTACAGTACCTTGATTTCAGCAAAGCCTTCAACAATGGCTAACACAGAAGGCTGATTAACAAGATGAGTAGTCTGGCAATGGTGCACAAGCTGAAAAAACTGGGTTAGAAACTGGATGATCAACAGGAGGCAGAGGGTGGTGGTAATGGGATCCAATCCAGGAGAGGGGGTGGCTAGTAGGGTACCTCAAGGATAAGTCCTAGGACCAGTCGTGTTCAATGTCTTCATTACAGACATTGCGGGAGGGCTAGAAGCAAAGGTATGTCTACCTGTTTGCAGAGAACACCAACATCTATAACAGATTGAATACTCCAGAAGGGGTGGAGAAAATGAGCAGGGACATGGAGAGGCTTAAAAAAAGTGTCCTGAGGAGTGGCAACTGAGGTTCAATGCAAAGAAGCCTAAATAATGCACCTGAGGAGAAGGAAACCTGTGGAGATTTACAGGATGGGGTGGAGTTGCTGATGATCACCAAGGAAGAAAGGGACCTAGGAGTTATCAGTTCTGATGACCAAAAGATGTCAAGGCAGAGTACAAATGTTGCAAGGATGGCCAGTGCCATGTTGGGATGCACAGGTAGAGGTATCACTAGTAAAAGGCATGAGGTGGTGATGCCATTATATAATGCACTAGTGAGGCCTCACCTAGAGTACTGTCTGCAATTCTGGAGGCCACAAATGCGCAAGGCCATTAACAGGGTGGAGGCAGCCCACAAAAAGGCAACCAAGATGGTACATGGCTTGCAACACAGAACATATCTGGAGAGATTAAAAGGACCGCAACATGTACTTACTGGAGGAAAGGAGGGAGTGGGAGAACATGACAGATACACTCAAGTACCTCAAGGGCACAAACAAGGGGCAGAGGTGGACATCTTTCAATACATCAAATGTTCGGCATTGACAAATGCTTGTTTTTTTATCCCCCCCCCCCAAAAACAAAGTCCATCATTGTCCACTGTGTAAACCTCCCTCCCCTAAACAGTACACAGACACTGGGAGTGCCCAATCCCCCGGTGTCCTCATCTGTCTGCCCATTGCTGTGCGCTGTATAAACCACCCCAAACAGTATGCAGACACAGGGGGTGCCCAATCCCCCAGTGTCATTTGTCCGTCCATTGTTGTTCGTTGTGTAACCCCAACAGTATACATACATTGGGGGTGCCCACTCCCCCCCATTACACCAGTATACAGGTAATATAATTAACAGAACAACACAACCAAGCATACATTTAAGAATGATGAGTCACGACAAACAATATTAACATGAATTAAAGCTGCCAGAAGGGCACTGTCAAAGGGAAAGGTGGAGTGAAAAAACGGAGCTGCTGCCAGTTGTGCCAGGTAGCGCAGGAAAGTGGGAAGAGAGAGAGAGTGGACGTAGGGGGGTAACTGGGAGGGAGGTAGAAGGAGATGTGGGTGGGAGGCAAGGATTGGGGAACTTGTGCAACAGTGGGTGGGATGAGCAGATTAGAAAAGGGAGAGGGGAAGGGAGCTGAAGGAGGGTAAGAGAGGAAGGTGGTGGACCAGGGCTGGGGAGAGGCAGGATATACAGAGGGAGGGAGGGAGGTGGTGGCAGACAGAGGTGGGGATAGTAGACGTGCGAAGAACAGGAGTGACTGCCAGGGAGGTTAGGGGAAACAGTCACAGGTGGCTCTGGACACAAGCGTTTCATGTAGCTTGTGTCTGAACGAGCAGAGGGTGCTCAAGTTGGTGAGTTCACTGTGCAGGGAGTTAAACATCTTAGGTGCTCTACCTGCAAAAGACCGCTGGTCTTGGGCAGTGCGACAGCAGGGAACCAATGTCAGAGCTTCTTGTGTAATGTGAGTGGTTGGCTGGGCTTAAGAGAGAATGAACCCCAGAGGGCACGAGTCCCATCAATGACTTTTTTGCTAGTAGGCAGGTTTGGAAAGTAATCCTTCCCTGAAGTTGCAGCCTGTTTGACTGTTCGTAGAGGTTGCAGGTATGTGTGCGGTGGGCAGAACTAGCAAGGAGTCTGCAGGCCCTATTCAGCGCTGTAATGATTCGCCGTAGTGCTGTAGCTATGGCTGATCCATAGATAACAAGCCCATAATCAATGATGGCGACAATAGAGTTGTGCACTGCTAGTTTAAGGGTGTCAGGTGTCGGGCAGTGCCTATGTTTATAGAGAAGGCCTACATGGATATTTACGAATTTCGCAACTGAATCGATATGGCGGCTGGAGGATGACAAGAGTAAGGTCCAAGGTTACACCAAGGTATCTGAAAGTCTGCGTCTGGTCCAGGGACACACCCGAGCTGTTTTTGATAGCCAACCGTTGATGCTTATGTTTATGTGTGCTGTGGAATAGCACAGTCTGCTTTTTTTGTAATTTAGCATTAGTTTCTGAGACGAACCAGGCCTTAACTTGTGTGAAACTTTCCTGCAGTTGGTTCTCCAAGAGGGAGGGGTCAGAATTCTTAAGAGAAAATCATTGCGTCGTCAGCATACACGATAATGTTTTCATCACAGGCAGAAGGAAGATTGCTCAGGAAGATGCAGAAAAGAAGGGGTCCCAATAATGACCCTTGGGGAACACCAGCCCAGACAGGTGGTTTGGAGAAGAGGGAGTCACCAATCTTAACTTGTTGTGACCAGTTGGAGAGATAACTGCTGAAACATTGTAGAGTATCACAGGAGAGCCCTGAGTTGCCAAGTTGTTCCAGTAGTAATGGAAGGTTGACTGTATCGAAGGCCTTCGAGAGGTCTGTAAAGGTGATACTGGCAAGTTGTCCTTGGTCTAGTGCTAGATGAATGTGGCCTGTAAATTCAAGGAGGGCAGAAGTGGTGCTATGTCCTTTGCAAAAGCTGTGTTGCTGTGGGCACTGCAAGTTGTGTTTCTCCAAGTACTCCACCAATTGGTTTGTGACAATTTTTTCAAGAGCTTTGGATAAGTTACAGTGTAATGCCCTATTCCCAGACTTGTGTATTGGGCCACCAGGGCAGACTTCCACTTGAGCGGGAACTGGGAGAGCATGAGGGATGGGTTAATAATCTTGGTAAGAGGGTGCAGGTCATCGTCAAGGGTGAGGTCGATGAGCTTCAAGTCAAGTGTGTCCTCACTTGATCTGGATTTTCATAGCACCTTGAGGAGGTATTTTTTGGCATCCCTTTCAGTAACTGCTTTGAAATAGAAATGTGGATGATTTGTATCCTGAGTTCGTTGATATTGGTAGGCTGTGGTTTGGTTGGTGTCATAAGAAGTTAGAGGGAAGCACATGGCTGATGTCAGTGAATGCCAGACTGAAAGTATTGGCAATTGTGGTAGGGTCCAGGGTGTTGCTGCCATCAACTTTTAGCATATTAGGAGTTGCTTTGGACGCTTTCCCTATAACTTCAGAGAGGCTTTGCCAGAATTTCTTTTCCTCCGACCATGAGTTTGACAGGGTGCTCCTGTAGTAGCTGGCTTTTTCAGTGCGAACAGCTCTGGTACAGGCATTCCTGATGGTCCTGTATGCCTGAAAGTCTGCCTGGTTGCCAGAGGCTGCAGCACAAGCTCATAGAAGGTCCCAAACTTTTAACTGGTCTAGGAGTTTGCCCAAGATCCAAGGGCTGACAATGCCTTTAACTTTGCATTTCTTAAAGGGGGCATGGATATCACATGCTGCACTGGAATTTGAGATAAAGTATTGAAGTGCAGCATCAACATCCAGAGCAGTGTCAAGCGGGGAACAGTTTTCTTGTCGCAGGAGTGCCTTAAGTGGTGCAAGGTGTCCCTTAATTAGCATCCGACTGCTGATAGTTTTCGCAGTGGGGTTATTGAACTTATTTGACCATATGCACTGGACTGGGGAATAGTCACTAATGGCATCAGGGAGAACTGTAGTGTGGCTAATATGGTCAGGACGATTTGAGAGTACCCAATCCAGTAAGGTACTAGTCCCTGTTCTATAGTTGATCCTATGGGTGAGGTAACTGGCTTTGTAAAATTTGCAGCTGCCAAGGCATCCTTGTAGTTGCTTGCACTGGGGGCAAGCCAGTTGACATTATAGTCCCCTAGCAATATAACTTCAGAGTTAAGCTTTAGACTACTGATGCAGGTAAGGAATGGGTTCAGGCTTGTTGTCGTCAGTTTGGGTGGGATATATACAGAGGCTATCATCAGAGCTTTGTTAAGGGCTCCAAGAATGACTAACAGCAAGGACCTGAAGCTCGTCACCATTAATGCATAGGGTCAGGGCATGCCCTGTCAGAGAATCTTTTAGATAAAGGGCACAGCCACCCCTTTTTGGATAGTCAATCCTGCCAAAAGATAGTATACCTAGGTATTGCCACAGCAGTGTCAGGGACAATTGGAGACAACCAAGTTTCAACTACAGCTAGTACATCTGGGCTGTGCTGTTCAGGCAGTGAGGGCTTCTGATTTTTTGGTAAGGCTGCAGATGTTGCTGCTAGCTAGCGAAAGGGACCCTGTTCTATGATGCTCCCTAGCTAGGGATGGTCCAGGGGTTGGTGTGAATGTTGCCTGATATTAGCAGGAGTATACACATAAGGAGCCAGAACAACTGTGAGTCACCCTGGAAAACAGGAAATGGGACAGCCATACGAACTGGGGTTGTGTACAGGCCTCCAGACACGTTACTGTTAGAAGATATACAAAACATGACAGCTAAAGGTGAGGTTCTGATAATGGGAGACTTCAACATGCCAGATACAGATTGGTCAATACCAGCAGGGACATCTGCCAGAACGAGACACATGGTGGATTCCCTGCAGAGGGAGGGCCTCAAACAACTGGTACAACAACCCACAAGAGACAGGGCTATCCTAGATATAGTACTGACTAACAGGGAAAGGATCACAGATCTCCAGGTAGAAGGTCACCTGGGTGCCAGTGACCATCACATGGTATGGTTCAATTTGGCCACTAGAACAAAATCATCCCATTCCAAGGCAAAAATATAGGACTTCAGAGGAGCCGACTTTGATAAGATGGCCAACAGAGTTAAGCTAGCCCTGACAAAAAGAAATACAGGTGAGGGCATACAGGCAAAGTGGGCAAGCATTAAAGATGCAATACTTGAAGCAACATCCCATTGTGTTAATGAGAAAAGGAAGTGCAACAGAAGAAAGAAACCACTTTGGTTCTCAAACACAGTAGCAGAAAAGGTCAGAGCCAAAAGGCTGGCCTTCAGGAAATATAAGGGAACGCAGCAGGATGAAGACAGGGAGGCATACCAAACTTCCCTAAGGGAAGCAGGAAAGGCAGTTAGGCAGGCAAAGGCCCAAACCGATGAAACACTAGCATGAACAGTAAAAAAAGGTGACAAGACTTTCTATAGATACATTAGTGAAAGGAGAAAGTCCAGAGGGGGTATTGCTAAGATCAAAGGGGACAAGGGCGGTGAGGAGGAGGACCATGTAAAAGCATCTATCCTAAATAGATACTCTGCTCAGTATTTACTGAAGAGAAGGCAGGACAGGCCCACAGCTCAGCACCATGGACACCGGGGAGGGAGGTGTGCACTAGTCCCTTCACAAAGAAAAGGGTCCCACAAGAGCTCGATAAGCTCAGGGTGGACAAGGCAATGGGACCTGATGGCATACATCCTAGGGTACTAAAGGAGCTAAGGGTGGAACTAGCAAAGCCATTATCAGAACTGTTTAGTGAGTCTCTGAGCACAGGAGAGGTTCCAGAAGACTGGAGAAGGGCTCATGTGATCCTGCTCCACAAGAGTGGTAACAGGAAGGAGGCAGGGAACTACAGACCAGTCAATCTTAGCTCAGTAGTGGGCATGATTATGGAGACACTCCTTAAGGAAAGGATAGTGCAACACCTGGAATCCATAGCAGCACAGGATCCAAGACAGCATGGGTTTACAAAAGGAAGGTCCTGTCAAACTAATCTCATAGATTTCTTTGACTGGGTAACCAGAGTGGTGGACCAAGGGGGAGCAGTTGATGTTGCCTACCTTGACTTCACAAAGTTTTCAATACTGTTCCACATTGAAGATTGATTAATAAGCTGGGTAGGCTTGGGGTGGGTCAGACGTTGGTCAACTGGGTGGCAAGCTGGTTGACGGGCAGGAAACAGAGAGTGGTAGTAAATGGTATACAGTCAGCAGAGATGCAAGTCACAAGTGGCGTACCTCAGGGATCAGTCCTGGGGCCAGTCCTCTTCAATGTCTTCATCAGTGACATTGCAGATGGACTGGAGGGTAAGGTTTGTCTGTTTGCATATGACACCAAGATCTGCAAAAGAGTAGATGATCCAGACGGGGTGGGCAGAATGAGAAGAGATCTGGATAAACTACCAAAATGGTTGGAAGACTGGCAACAAGGGTTTAAAACAAAGAAGTGCAAGATCATGCACATAGGGAAGAGAAATCCTGAAGCCACCTATAGGTTGGGAGGGGAGTTGCTGGCAGTCACAAGGGAAGAAAGAGATTTGGGCGTCATCATCATTGATTACCTGAAATCATCCAAGCAGACCACTAAAGCAGTAGGTAACGCTAGAGGGATGTTGGGGTGTATTAATAGGGGTATCACAAGTCGGAAGAGGGAGGCAATAATCTCTCTCTACACGACACTGGTTAGGCCCCATCTGGAGTACTGCATGCAGTACTGGAGGCCACACTTTCACAAGAACATTAACCAAATTGAGGCAGTCCAGAGAAGGGCAACCAAAATGGTGCAAGGACTGCATCAGAAAATATATGAGGACAGATTAACTAAACTCAATATGTATACCCTAGAGCAAAGGAGGGAGAGAGGTGATATGATTGAAACATTCAAACACCTTAAGGGCATTGACAAGGTGAAAGAGTCTAACATGTTTCAATATAGAAAAATAGCAGGACAAGAGGACACAGCATGAGATTAGAGGTAGGTCAATTAAGGGCTAATGTGAGGAAGTTCTTTTTCACAGAAAGGGTGGTGGATGCATGGAACGGCCCACCTCAGGAAGTGGTGGATATGAATACAGTGCAGGACTTCAAACAGGCATGGGATAGGCATAAGGGAGCAATACAGATGAGTATGAATAGATAGGCCATTGACAAGAGCAAAGGCCAATGGCACATTCATAAGGTAGAAAAGGAAACTGGCAGACTGGATGAGCCTTGCGGTCCTTATCTGCCGTCAACTTCTATGTTTTTATGAGTAGCAGTATTAGTCTTTTAAGGAGTTCCTTAAGATATCTGCAGTGACTGCTACCTGCCCTTTTTCCCCTATACTTATTCTTAGTTGTCATCTGTAGTGACCAGACTCTCGATAGAATGAACAGGGAGAAACAGGTTGATTGTAGGGTCGACCGTGGGCACAGTAGCATGTTTGTGTATCCTAGTATTTGGGAGAAGAGATAAGTGCTGTTGCAGCTGAGAGTACTGGTAACCATTCCACTTCTGTGCAATGGGCTATCAACCAGGCGATCCAAGGTTGGTTACAGTGGGCATTTAAATATATTGGTAGTGTGGGATGCCAGTAGGGTCAGAAGGAGCAGGTGCAGCAGAAACAGGTTAGGTTGCATTCTTGATGCAGTAATATTACACCATACAGATAGTTATGTTCAGGAATATGTAATATAATAATCTTGTCCAAGGCACCCGGAATCGAATGATGAAAAAATTATCAAATCCACAGGAAATGGTGAATTACTGGGGACCAATACACTGTTGTTACTGTAGATCCAAGACCCAGAATGTGTTTAATTCTTGGAGGTAATGAACACTGGCTTGGGGCATATGCCGGATGTAAAAATCCTTTGTTAGTGTCTTCCCTTTGTTCTCCAAAATGGTTGTGAATAGATCTCAAAGACAAGCACAGATCCTTTAGGAACAGGTCAGATGGAAATGTGGATTCAGTGCAGAACTCCACAACTCAGAGCTTGTAAAATTTATTTGCTGGACTTACTTTTGCTTGTGATGGCTTCCAAAAAGGTTGATTTATAATGAGAATGCCAATACCTGGTGGTGATGTTTTGCAGTTTCTTAGTCTAGGAAACTTTCACAGATGTCATGTCCAAGAACAGTCTAGTTCCTCCTAGCAGAAGCACATGCAAATCCACCAAACTAAACTACTGACAGAGACAAACAGCCAACCACACAAGCCAAGGAGGCAGACGTTATCTCCTTATCATAATCAGCTTGTTTATGCTTTAAGACAAAAAACTAATATGGCTAAAAATGAATCGGCTGTGTTTTGGAGAAATGTTAAACACTTTGATTACATAACTTATGTTAGATTTACTTACTTAACTACTTGCCAGCAGAAACAGGCCACATGGTCTATCAAGTCTGCAGCTAGCACCCCATTTTCTGCAGTTGCCCCCCTCCTCAATTAGCACCCCCCACACAGATGAATGCCGACTGAGCTTGAACCAGATTAAGCTGTTGTGGTATTTTCAGTGAATGGGGGAAATTTGGCCAGGACACCGGGGAAATTCCCCTACTCTGCCAGCAGGGGGCTCGACTTCCTGCGAGCAGCATGGAGAAGCCCAGTTCTGCTAGGGAGTCAGCTAAAATGGATGTGGAGTAGGCTGGGGGTCTTGTCTCTACCCCAGCCTCTGTGGCTAATGAGACCAAAATATTTTTGATGCAGCAGACCCTATGCATGCACAACTTCACAAGGAGCTAATTAACAGACCAGAGAATTTTTTCGGATTCAAAGGAGGATATGGATGGTGGAATTCTTATGGAAAAAAACTGAAGCAGAACTTCAAAAACGTCTAAAGGAGGCAAAAACACAGCACCAGATAAAACAATCTAAGTTGCAACAAACATTGCTAAAGCTGAAAGAACTATCAAACCAACCGCACCCCATTGAAGGCCTACCTGACAACGAGACCAGTCCAGGCAGTACACCCCTGGTTACCAATACTACATCTGGACAACAAAGCACTATTACACAGGTACCAACTTTTTCTACTTATGTCATTTATCAAACTGAGAAAAATAATCAAGACAATGTGACTGTATTTTCTTTTTCTGCAAACAAAAAAAATGTTTCAGGGTTCGAAGTATAGCCTTTCCGCATTTCCGTGGTAATGCGGTTAGACTGCAGGAAATGTTCATATTAGTTCAGCATTTCCATCTGGAAATGCTGTTGCTATAGAAGTGTACCTCAATTTTCAGCTGGTTGGGGGAGCGCGCGAGCAAGTGTTCAGGCTCACCAGTCTTCAGGTCCTGAGCAGGTGGGTGGAGCACGATTGTGAGTGCTCAGGACTGACTTTTTTTTTTTCTAAATCAGGCGCTCCTTTGACAGCCAGGCAGATCCTTTCTCTAGTGCGACCCATGTGATCACAAAATAAATGCACATGTGATCACCATTTAGCTGGCTTCAGTGATTGGCTGCTCAGGAGCCTTCCCGCCGAACTGACCACGAGAGGCATCAGAAGTCAGTTGGCAGCGGGAGAGGAAGAGCTTATAGCACTTCAGTGCTACAGTTAAAGCGGCGGAGTTTGTTTTTTTCTTTCAGAGCTAAAAAAAAAAAAAAAGAAGTAAATACACAAATCCTGCATCGACTGAGTGCATTGCAGTCAATGAGAGCTGCTGCACTCTAAGAACTGAACTCACTTAAATGTTCCAAGGGGGAGTAGCAGTGGGTCGTGACTCGTTGGTATAAGGAGGGGGAAATAAAACAGTCACGACGTTGATCGATCTCGGAGTGCATAGCAGTCAATGAGAGCTGTAGCACACGGAGAACACATCAGACGTTGCTGTTAAATTTTGCTGAAGACGGGGGTGGAGGAGTAGACTGGGGCATGGGAATAAGTAAACAAGAACACACCGAATTTAATTTGAGCTTCACTGTGCAAAGACTGGTCTATCTAGTAGGGGGGTACATGCAGTAAGCAGATCAGCAGCTTTCTAAGTTGTGTGGACAGGCAGACCTTTTTGATCTAAAATAAAGAACTCTGCTGTGGTAAAAAAAAAAAGTCAGTCAGTCAGTCAGTAAGGGGTACAGGGTGACTGTGAAAACTAGACTGCTGCAGTGTGAAAGAAAACACTCATTCAGATTTCCATAAGGGGGAAAAGACAAATGTCCTGAGAATTTTGATCTGTACTACTGGCTTAGCCCTAGTACAGTAGAGAGACCCCTTTGAGGAAATGATTCTATAAACTTCAATGTAAAATGAATAAAAAAAAAAATAAAAAAACATTTCGGTTGCTTACAGAGCTCTGAAGTCATTGCCCTAGTGGTAAGGAAGGGAACACCTGTGAGCTTGTGTTGGGTGTCTGCCGTGAAGGTTGAGATCCGCAACCAAGCCCTGTGGTGCATGGCCACTTCGGCTGCTACCAAACGGGCACAAGTGTCTCCACTGTCCAGAGCCACCTGGAGCTGCTGCTTTGCCACTGCCCTTCCCAGATCCCGGACCTGCTTGACCATGGTCTGGAGGTCGGCCAGGAGATGAGGAAGCACCTCATCCAAGGAGCCAAACAAGGCATGAGAGAAGTGTGCCATCATAACAGCTGTGGTGGCCTGGCAAAGGCCCAAAGAGGCGGCAGCAAACACCTTCCCTCCCCACCCAGAGTAGTCCATTCCTGGACCCTTATATCTGGGGCTTTGTCCACGTTCCTCGCGTTGCATGAGTATCTGAAGACAGAATCTGCCACCAATCCCTCGGCTAAGGGGTGCTCTGAGAAGCCGTAGAGAGAGCCAGTAGGGACTGTGCACTTGTGGGCCATCCTGGCAGATGGCGCTGGGCAGGAGGCTGGGTGCTGCCAGAGTTCTAAGGCTAGGCCCACAATGGTCTCGGTTACGGGGAAGGCCTCCATGGGGGAGTCCCCTTTTCCAGAATCTCCGTAAGGGGATATCTGGCCTGTTTCTGCATGGGTTCAAGTGGCACCCCGGTGGACTCTGAGATGAGCCAAAGGATACCGAGGAATGAGGGGGGCTCTTGTCCACAGAAACACTGCGCCCCCGAGGATTCCAGGTCAACCGACAGGAATGCAACAAAGAGTCCTTGGACTCTGAAGAGTCCACGTACAGCTACTGACCGCCTGAGCCACTCTCCACTCACCAAGGGCGATCGGGGGTAAGAGTGACCGACAACCGATGGGGCAAGCCTTGAGCTGACAGAGAATCCTTGGTCGGCCCCCCATTATTTGGCTGGTTAGGCAGTGGTTCCACCACAATGGGTGGGGCAGCCGGTTTCAGCAGAGACGTTGGCGCCGGGAGTGGGTCCTCAACCGGGGAACCGGCGGCAGGAGTCGGCTTTGGCCTTTTGGGCGAAAGACACTTAATTCTCGGTGTGGAAGTCGGTGTCAGCTTACTGCCAGGCCAAAAGGAGCTGTTGCCACCTTAGATCCTCATAGCGCCGACGCAACTTGCGCCAGAGCCTCTCCTCAACCGAGGAAGATGAGGAAGACGAGCAGCAGTGCCACTTTCCATGACATCTGGACCGAGACCACCATAGCCAAGACCATCGGCAGTGCCAGCAGGGGGCCAAGGAAGGAGAGAGGGAAACCCGCTGCCCCTCCGGTTCAGGGTACTGGGCCGTGGACTTTGGCTCAATGGTCTGAGGCAAGTCCTTGGAAAGCAATGTCAGAGAGAGAGAGTTGTTAGCCTCTTGTCGACAACCTGTCAGTGGGCTCGAGAAAAATCTTGGCCATGTCAACAGGCATTTCAGCCGGCTGGTCTGCCGGGGACACCGTGAAACCAGTGGCTCGGGCCGCAACATCGACCGAAGTTGAGAGCCGACAGTCTGGAGAATGAGATCTCTCCTGCTCCCAACAGCATCGACGGTGGGTCTTACCTTTTTTCGGATCCTTCTTCTGGGACCGAGGGGTGTGAGACCCAGAAGGACCCTCCCCTTTAGTAGAGAGGGACTGGCACAGCTCCCAAAAGGAAGCCGTGTAAGAAGAGCTCTGTTGAAGCTAAATAAAGGCCTAAGCTGAAGAGGAGCTCGCCGCGGCCTGGGCCGCCTCCTCATGGAGGGCTGTGAGCTGTTCAAGCTGTTCCAGTTGTCCCACAGAGCCCGCAGTCGCAGACACCACCCAACGGGCCTCCTTTGATTTGACTGGTGGGTACAGTTTCTCCGGTAGCCCCAGCTGGAGTCGGGCAGCGCGGTCTTTAACACCGACAGAGAAAAGGACAGACATCTCGCAAGCCTGCAGATCGTACGTGCCCGGCCGTGGGAGGTCGTGGCGCGGACATCTTCATCCCGCAGGCAGCACCGGCGGAACCCGGGGACGGTCTTGTCCTCCACCGCAGCCACGAGAGGAGAGGGTGAAGACTGAACTCAAACGAGTTTCAAAGTAAGTTTAGGAAAAATATCCAAAGTTTTTAGAGCCAGGGCCTGCAAAACGCGAGAAACCTGATGCTTCCAAGTGGTAAAGAAGATCTGGCATCATGGGGCGGAGCCGAGCGTTTCATCACCCAGATGGTGGGAGGAGCCAGCTTGAAGACTTTCCGGCCCATCTTAAAGCGGCAAGGTACCTGCCAGACAGTGTGGATAGAACAACATATCCACGCCCCTAGAAATCCTATTTATGACTGTAGACCTGCATTGGTACAGTACATTAGGCAAAGAAAAAGATGATATAAATAAAAAATATCAGAACAAAAACAAGCAGGGGCAGACTGACCAGTCGGACTACCGGGCACAGACCGAGAGGCAAAGGAGCCCACCACAAAGATTTTCCTCTCCCTAAAGTTCGGCCTGCAGCCTAAGGTGCCATGCAATAGGAAGCACCATAATCAAAACAGAGCTCTGTTTTTTTTGTTTGTTTGTTTTTTTTAACGAGATTATCCAGGACTATGAAACTTACATGTTGAAATTTTGTGTCTTTGGGGGGGGCAGCAGCATCACGAGTCACAGTTGTGTGCACCCTGCACCCGCATACCCCTCCCCAGTGTCTAACAGTCACCATTCCTTTTGTCACATGAATGGACAATTAGTGCAGTGGATGCATGCACAGATAAGCCATAAATCACTTACTTTTGACAGGCGGCAGCAAAAGATTTAGTCAGAGACAACCAGCACAGCATTATCGAGGGAGACAGCATTTGAGGAGGAGGAGGGGGTCAGAAAATAGCCATGCCAGCCAACAAGTTGGACAGTTTTGCTGCAGCCTCGAGTCATGGCATGGGTCAAGTCACGGTATCTTGTTGCAGTCCTGGAAGTAGATAGCATTTGAGGAGGGAGTCCGAAAAGAGACAGGTGAGGGCAGCCAACTGAGCCAGCCAAGTAAAGTTGGATGTTTTTGCTGGGTCACGACAGGTTGGATGTTGCAGTCCCGGAGTCCAGACTTGTGCCAGCCAGTGACCAGTCTGACTAAAATAGTCAAAAAAAGGGGAGAACTAAGTGAGTATTCATATCCAGCTACTTTACATGCTTCAAGCTGGTGTGTCTGTGCACAGTGGCAATGGCATCACGTGCAGGGGAGGCAGGCACTGTACTAGGCAGGGAAGTGACTTGGGACTGGTGGTACATCCTACCATGACAGAAAGCCAACCGTGTGTTTGTGCAACCCATCAAAAGTTCCCTTGGGCCTGACCACTTGGCTTCTTGTCATTTCTTTTCCACAAACAGTACAGAGGTTAACTCATTATTACCTGGGTGGCCATTTTGTGTCAGGCAAACAATGGATAGTTTGGATTTCTTACGAAGCTACTGGAGGTAATGAGTTTTAATGGAACGAAATACACACAAAGCATTTTTTTTAATTAACAGTTTACCAGGTTTTATCTGTTGTGTATATTTTTTTTCTTTCAGTGTAGGGGGAGATTCCTGTTGCACATAGTATTTAAAAGGAGAAAGTCAATACAGTGCCATGGATAAATAAAAAAAGTGATAAAGCAATAAAGAATAAAGGTACAGTAACAAAGGAAAGGGGGAATTGTCACAAGGAAAACAAAATTTAATAAATGTTTACAGAAGGGTCATAGAGTTCTCACAAACATGATCATAGAATCATAGAAGCTTGACGACAGAAAAGGACCATACCAGCCCATCTAGTCTGCCCTTTTCCCCCTACACCTCCCCCTCCCTGCCAGCCCCCACCCTCCCCTGAATACTCAGTCCCATATGCTTGTGCCATGCCCTCTTGAATTCTTCCACCGATTTAGCCCCCACTACTCCATCTGGTAGTCTGTTCCAGGGCTCCACCACCCTCTCCATGAAGAAATGCCTTTTCACATTGCCCCGTATCTTTTTCCTCACAGTCTGAGGCTGTGCTCTCTGGTTTTGAACCCCTCCTTCCTCTTAAGTCAATCCTCTCCTCCCACTTTATTGAGCCCCTTTACATATTTAAAAGTTTAATCATGTCTCCCCTTTCCCTCATCTCCAGCTTGTATAGATCCAGCTTCTTACACCTCTGTTCGTATGACTTTCCCTGCATACTCTGCACCACCTTGGCTGCCCTTCTCTGAACCCTCTCCAATGCATATATATCCTTGCAGAGATGTGGCCTCCAAAACTGAACCCCATACTTCAGGTGCGGCCTCACCATGGCTTTATAAAGGAGCGTTATTACCGCCCTCTTTCTGCTAGTAATGCCCCTGCCTTTGCATGCCAACATTCCACTGGCCTTTCCCACCGCCCTGCTACATTGGATTCCTACCTTAACGTTCGAGGAGCCTATGATCCCCAGATTCCTCTCCTGTTCTGTTACTTTAATTTCCTCCCCACCTAGGGTGTACCGTGCTCTTCTGTTCCTATTTCCCAAGTGCATCGCAGCACACTTCTTGGCATTAGATTTTCAGCTGCCATGTCCCAGACCATTTGTCAAGCGTCTTTTCCTCATGTCCTCCACCCTCCCTGGGGTGTCCACCCTATTGCATATTTTTGTATCATCTGCAAATGGGCACAATCTCCCCCTCAAACCTTCAGCAATATCACTGATGTAGATGTTGAAGAGAAGCGGACCCAAAACTGACTCCTGTGGCGCTCCACTCTTCATGCTCGCTGTCCCGGAGTGCACGCCCATTTAGCACCGCCCTCTGAGTTCTTCCTGGCAGCCAGGCCTCCGACCAGCTTGTTATTTTCCCACCCAACCCCAGGCTTTCCATCTTGCTCACCAGCCTCCTATGGGGGATGGTGTCAAAGGCCTTACTGAAGTTCAGATAGGTCACGTTCACCCTCCCAGTGTCAATCATCTGAATCACCCAATCAAAGATTTTTCTGGCAAGACTTCCCCTTCGTGAAGTCATGCTGTCTGCTATCCTGCAAGCCACTCTCCTCCAGGTAATCCACCACCCTCTCCTTGATTAATGCCTCCATTACCTTCCCCACCACTGACGTGAGGCTGACAGGTCAGTAGTTCCCCTTCATCTCCTTGCTACCTCCCTTGCGTACAGGCACTACATCTGCCCTCTTCCAGTCCTCTGGCACTCTCCCTGTATCCAGGGACAAGTTGAAGGGCCTTGTCAAGGGTGCGGCCAACTCCTCTTTCAAGTCCCTGATCACCCTGGGGTGTAACCCATCAGGCCCCATTACCATGTCCACCCTCAATCTATCTAGCTCTGCCCTAATCCTATACACTGTGAATGGGCTCAGATCCACCAATTTGCCCTCCTTCCCATTCGACATTAGCTCAGGTCCCCTACCATCCTCCTCCGTGAATACCAAGCTAAAGTACTTATTTAATAACTCTGCTTTTTCACAATCCCTTTCCAATTTTATTTCTCCCTCCCCCTCAACCTAGTAATCCCCTGCCTTGCCATGCCCTTCTCCCTCACATATCTGAAAAACGTTTTATCTCCCCCTTTTGGCCTTTTTTGCTACTTTCTCCTCAGTATCTGCTTTCGCCCTTCTGATCGTCTTCCCTGCCATACTCCTCTTTTCCCTATACTTTTTTCTTCCTTGCTGAATGTCCTCTTAAATTTTATGAAAGCCATCCTTTCCCCGACTGCCCCCGCAACCTTCTTTGTAAACCAAAGTGATCTCCTTCCCCTTTTGCTCTTACTAACCTTTTTTATGCACATTTCCACAGCTTTTAGTACCCCTCCCTTGAAAGCTTGCCATAACTCCTCTACTGCCGCTATATGATCCGTACCCTCCACTGTCTCCCTTACTATCCTTCTCATCTTGTCAAACTCTGTGCATCTGAAGTCCATGACTGTAGTACTGATTTTACTCGTCTCCCTCCCTGCCCTGACCCTGAACATTACCGTGCTGTGGTCACTGCTGTCCAAGGCTTCTCCCACCTGCACCTCCTCCACACTCTCCTCATCTGTCAGGACTACATCCAGCAGGTTGTTGCCCCTTGTTGGCTTCCTGACTAACTGTTGAAGGAATACCCCCTGAAGCGCAGCTAGTATCTCCCTGCTCCTAGATGATGCTGCATCCAGGATTTTCCAGTCTATATCTGGGAGGTTTAGGTCCCCACCAGCAGCAGCTCTCCTTTTAGGGCCAGTCTTGTGACTGCCCGAATTAACTGTTGATCACCCTCCTCCCCTTATGTAGGTGGCCTGTATACCACCCCCAGTCGCAAGGATTCTCCCGTCCTCCTGCCTAGCGTTACCCACAGTAGCTCAGTCTCCCTGTCCTCCTCTTGCACTTCAGTTACACTTATGCCTTCCCTGACGTATAAAGCAACTCCTCCCCCTTCTTACCCTCCCTATCTCTTCTGAACAGTCTGTAACCTGGGATAGTTATTTCCCAGGTGTGCAGCTCTGTCCACCAGGTCTCACTTATAGCTACTATATCTAGTCCTTCGTCCCCCATGATGGCCTCCAAGTCCACCATCTTATTTGCCAAGCTCCTGGTGTTGGCTGCTAAGCCCTTCCACCATGTTCCCTCTCCATCCCCCCATCTCTATTCTCTCTTATGCCCAGTATTTTAGCACTATCCTGGGGGGGAGGCAGGTAGCCCCCCATTTCTCTTGCCTTGTGGTGCGGATCCCCCCAAATCTAGTTTAAATTGTAGGTTTCTTCTATGAACTCTAATTTGCTTTTTAGCACTGTCACACACTCCCTATTCAGGTGCACAGGCCCCCCCACCCCCTCTGTCATCTCTGCCTGACCCCCTGCTGATTCTCCAGTTAGTTACATAAAACTGTAGAACCTATGGCATTCTGCCAGTTTGGATCAGCCAAATCATGATGGGGTGGGAGGAACTGACTGAGAAACATCCTAGCTACTTGGTTTACCCTCCTCTTTGAGTCAGCACAGGGCTAGCTTTTAAGTGACATGACTGAGGTGCGTGTTCGGGGGGCAGTCTGCCAGGATTAGAGCTGCTAACAGCTTGCACTACAAGAACTTAGAGAACAGTATGAGCATCTGGAAGCTTTCTCAGCCTATAGTACCCTCCTCATGCGCTTAAGAGGGGATACGTCCTAGTGGTGGGCCTCTGAACCCAATGATGTCTGATAAAGGGGGTGCAGGGTGCATTTCAGACCTTTGGAGAGCGAAACACTGGCAGGATGACAAGACCTAGTCATGTGCCTGTTGACACTTAGAAATTACACCTTTTAACCTCTCCCCCCTTCATGGGTCAGGGATCAAGGGAAGTGAAAATACTAGAGTACAGTTGCCACTTTTTATTATGGGATGGATGCAATCAAGCTAGGGAGGGTGGTAAATTTACTCATTTGAAGATCGGCTGATGGAGAGGCTAGCAGGTGCCAGGTATAAATAAAGGTAATGAGAGGACGAGGAAGGGGGATAAGTGGAAGGAAATGACAAAGGGGTGGGACAGCAATTGGAATGCCCTGGCCACCTTGGGGATCCTCAGGGAATTGGCAGCGGAACTGGCTAAACCCCTGGTATGTTTATTCAACAGCTCTCTAAGAACTGGGGTGGTTCCAAAGGATTGGAGGGTGGCTGACGTAGTTCCCCTCCATAAGAGGGCGGACAAGGAACAAGCAGGGAACTACAGGCTGTCAGTCTTATCTGTATTGTAGGGAAGCTGATGGGGTCACTGGTCAATAGAAACATAGAATCTGACAACAGATATGGACCGCTTGGCCCAACTAGTCTGTCCATTTTCCATACCCACTGTAACTCCACAGACCCTACTTGATCTGCGCCCCTCCTTACTTACCACCAAAGTTCCCTTATGCCTGCCCCATGCCTTCTTGAATCACACTACAGTCTTTGCCCCCACCACCTCTGCTGCGAGGCTGTTCCAGGAATCCACCACTTTTTCCGTTAAGAAGTACTTCCCTACATCTCCCCAAAGCCTACCCCCCCCCCCCAAGCTTCATAGCATGACCCCTTGTTCTTGGGCATCTTTGAATGGGGTTACCCTTTTGAACCTTATTTGTAACCTGTGAGGTGCTTGAGCATCTCTATCATATCTCCCATCTTCCTCCTTTCCTCCAGGGTGTACATACTGAGGTCCTTCAGTCTTTCCTCATAGAGCTTATGATGCAGACCGTGCACAATTTTAGTTGCCCTCCTCTGGACCACCTCTACTCTGTCTGTGTCCTTCTGGAGATGTGGTTTCCAGAAATGGACACAGTACTCTAGGTGAGGTCTCACCAGTGAATTATACAGTAGTACCACCACCTACCTCTTTCTGCTGGTGATACCCCTTCCTATGCTGTTATGGTTAAATACGTGAAAGACTGGGAGCCCTAGGCAAGAAAGGTGTTTGTGTTTGTTAGATAAAAGGAAAAAAAAATGTTATCAACGATGATCGGGGAGGGTGGTTTGGGCAACATACTAAACTGTGGGGGCTATGGGAAAGGGGCAACTTACTAAGCACTGGGAGGGAGTAACAGGATATCAAATTCTGTTTAAAATTAACTCCAAAATGCACCAGAGTGTCAGTGGCTCAGTAGGCAGCACACTCGCCTCTGAGGGCGGTGGGTTCACTTCCCACATCTGGCATTTGGGTTAATATCCCAGTACTGACACCGTAGTGCAGCATGAGAGGGGTACTGCACTTCTGAGGTGCCGTCTTTCGGATGAGACGTTAAACCGAGGTCCAATCTGCCTGGATTGGTGGTAGTTCAGGTGGATGTTAAAGATCCCATGGCACTTATCAAAAAGAGTAGGGGAATTTCTCCGGTGTCCTGGCCAAATTTCCCTCATTCACTAAAAATACCATCAACAGTTTCATCTGGTTCAAGGTCAGTTGGTATTCATCTGTATCCCCTTCCCCCGGGTCGTGCCTGAGAATAGGCAGGATTTGCCTAGTGCACTTACCCGGTCAACAAAAACTAAAAAAAAAAAAAAGAATGCACCAAATTTTAAACATTTTCTGGGAGCCTAGGTGATCCTCAGACCCCCCAGCCTATAGTGTACAATATCCGTACCAGCATCAGCACCCCCATCTATTTCATGGGGGGCCCAAAACAACAGTTGCCCTAGGCCCAAATGGGTCTCAGTCCACCCCTGAAAACAAGTATGTGACATAAAGGTTAGCTCTAGTTAGGAATGCATGGCTTAGGATGTGAAATCTCATTCTCTATAATTACATGAGTGGGTTAATGTTTTGCGAAGGGCCGATCAGAATTCACAAATTGAAATGTTTACTAGGATCTCTGTTAGAATGTGATTCCATGTACTGTCTGCAGAAGCCGGAAAGGCAATGTCACCATGTCAAGATTTGGTGCGTGGGTGAGGTAAACCTCTGTTGTCAGTTTGCCTAAGATGTTACTAGGTGTTTTTACAACTTCTGATATTGAGACATTTTTTTCAGGGAGGTTTAGGGTCATGCTTTATGAGCTTGAATAATCAGGTTGACCAATGTACATCTCTCTTGACATTCGGCATAAGCCTGCCAGGTTGCTCATGCATCAAGCAGTGATGTGTACAATAATTATGAGATAACACTAATTGAGCTACTCTGTTATATAGCTTATCTATTTTTGAAGAGCCATCAGGGTGGAATTCTAAATACCAGATTTCCATAATTGAGGACAGGGAGCAACAGCTGTTGTGCAAGTTTATTTTGAAGAGAAAACCCACTATGTGGTAAACCCGGGTTTGTGTTTCAACCCAAATCCCACATCTCAGACCAGTAGAACCTTGTCCACACTGCAGAGGCAGCACATTCAGGCTCCAGGTGGGTGGGCCAAGTCTGCTGGCTCTCACGGACCCCCCCTGTGATCAGTGGAAGGCCTTTATTCATTTTTTTAATCAATTTTGCAATTCATTTACCCAGGACAGCCCAGCTGAGATGCAACATCTCATTGTCAGTGGGTCCTGTTTCTACCCATTTGCACAGCTCTGCACTGGGAGGCAGAGTGACTTGCCCCAGGGCACATAGTGAGTATCTGATACTGTTGAGATTTAAACCTGTGATCTACTAGTTCTCAAGTCAGTGCTCTAACTGCCCGCCCCCACACAGCCAATGCTCGGGGGAGGGAGTATGACACTCTGGCGTCAGGGGCAGTGGGCAGAACTTCGGAAGTAAAGGGGGAGAACATTTCCCAGGCTACGTATGACAACCTGCCTCCATTCACCATATCACTATACCCAATCTTTCTCCTCCCCTCAGCGCAGAACATGTACTGTTCCCAGATTGCTTTCGTATGTAGTTTGGTCGGGTCCACCGTTTATTTCAGTAGCACGAGTGGCAGACAACTGCACCAACAGGCAAGGCAGAACGCTGCAACCAGAAGTAAAGGAGAAAAAATATCAATAAAAAAAAAAGGAAACCATGTCAATGTCGTACCTTTTAAGAGGTGATCAGCACGGAAACACTCTCCATTCTTGAGGTCCTTTACCATGTAATCTGCAAACTTATCCACATGACCAGAAGTCCTGTATGACAAACACCAGAGCAGGAGTATTTGGTTAATGTAAGAATTGCCCAAAGGCACAGCATAAATAACAGTACCAAATACAGAACAAGCAGCCTCCCCCCCATGACTTTACTTCCTTCTGTGTCACCTATTTCAACTTGCCTTTCATTATTTTGAGTGGAAATCCTTTACAGATGCTGACATCATCTGTTCACAGACTAGTACTTAACACCCAGCTGTGAGCTGTTACCACCAAAAATTGCAGCCATACATCAGACTGTTTTAGCAGCATCAGGGATACCTCTGGGACATAGCATAGTGCAGCAGTTACAGCACAGACCTCTGACTCGGGCCATCTCAGCTACATTCTGTGACCTTTAGAAAAGTACCTGACCTCCCTGTCCTTTGGTCCCTCCCACCAGTAAAAGTGGGTAGAAACAGAACCCAACTGAAAATGAGATACAGAGAATAGTCCAACTGCAATACTGTAAGAGGAAATATTTCAGTAGAAGTAGACAGGCAAAACGTAGCCAAAGCTCAAACCTACCACACTCTACAGCCATGACTTCAATGTGCTCCATTCAGATGTCCTAAATGGAAAAAGATTCTAGGCATCTGTTGCATGGCCTCTAGGCCACCAGGTCAAGAGTTAAAAGCCAGTTTGAAGACAAGCTGAACATACCCCATCAATCAAATGCCTAGCAGGGAAGACGCAGGCTTTGTGCTGTTGGAGATGTCTCCTGCTTGGATAAAATGGACACCAACAGTCTGAACTGTATTAAAGCTATTCATACCTTGCCACTGGTGCAGAATAAAATCCCAAAGTTTGAAATATAACATTTTTTGAGTCAGTTGGAGGGGTTAAGGGAAACCTCGATTTTATTAAAACCTAACTACCCCAAAGATTACCCATATAACTAGAACTAATCAGGAAAGAACACAGAATTAGAACTACCTGTATCTGTAGAAATAACAAAGAACACGGGTGGCAAGCCATCTCAGCCTTTGACTGCCTCCACGTGGAGGCCCTGTGGTAGTGCAAGCTACAAGCGCTTCAGCAGGCAGGAGCCACAGCTCCGTAGTATGTGCATGCCTCCTTCATGCATATGCTTAAGTGCCGCTACTGCAGGGGACTGGGAAGAAACAGAAAAGGGGCTGGGGCAGATTTAATGAAGCCGTGCCCACTTTCCTTCAACCTGCACCCCACCAGGCCACTGGCTGTATATGTATATGTGCACCAGTGAGGGTGGGGGACAGCCCTCCCCCTCCTGGCCTCGCTGAGGGAGTAATCTGCGGGGACTTCACAGCGGCCAGGGGAAGCAAGTGGCGGCTGGATGGAGTGGGGGAAATGGCTGACAGACACCCACCTGCAGCACGTGGGAGAAAAACCATTATGGAAAAAAATAAATAAATAAAAACAGAGGATCTGTACCTGCAGAGTGTCAGCACCAGATCACACATTTCCACCACTCATGCTATGCAAATGAGCACTACCAGGTTGTCCATTGTAACGTCAAATCTAAAACTCAGTATGTAATTCTGCCCGCCTCAAATGCCTCAATCACAATATGAGGGCAGCCAAAAAGAGTGCTTCATACTAGAGTTGGGCAGTGCCAATTTCGGGAAGTCTGGAAGTTCTCTATAATGACAGTATCTCACTAAACCCATTCCAATATCTGTGGTAACAAAAGCTGATAAAGAGCTAACATCACAAAGAGGGCCCAGGCATCATGTAAACTGTGCTGCCCAACCTAAATGTAGAGCAATCCTACAATGTCAAATGTTATACCAAAAAAAGTTAAAAACAAACAAAAAAGCAACAGCCACCTGGCAGCAGCCCACACAAGGTAATTGAGTGGTTTGGTCTTGGAAGTAGGGTCAGGTATGCTGTGAAGGGGAGGCACTGTGTTCCCTGGCAGTGTGGAAGGGCACAGGTTGCTGGGCATTCATGCCAACCAATGAGGCACTGGCATCAGATGTGAAGACAGTGGCTTGCCCACATCCCAGCTGCAGGATACCTGCAGACGCAGAAACTTCAATTTTGGGGAGGGAGAACCCTCTTCGAAAATAATTAAAACGAAAAAAGATGCATCATGCCCAGCCCTTAAATGTAGAACCTCATTGTACAGAGCCAGGGCTCTCGATAGAATTTTTTGATTGGGGGTCCGGGACTGGCTATGAAAAAAATAAAAGGGTGTCCACAGCCAAAAAGTGGGAGTCCTCGGAAAATTTCCAGGGGGTCCCCATTCAAATATATGGGAGCCAGGCCCCTGCGCCAGCACTGTTTTTACTGTAGTATTCTGCAGAAAGCTCCATTAGTTTCTATTGGGGCAGTTTAATATAAATTTTTTTATGTTTCAGAGGGTGTATTCAAACAAATTATGGCCAATGCTCAACTAACAAGGGCTTTGTTAGTTGAACAGTGGCTGTAATTTGTTAGAACTCCCCCTCTATAACATAAAAAAATGCCTTAAAGTGACTCCCGGGGCTTGGTGGCAGAGTGTCTCGGGACTCTCGTGATAACAAGTCCAAGGCCCCGATGCGCAAAATGTACGTGAAGGACGTGGGCGCCTGTGTCCCCGAGAGCCCTAAAAGCCACGTTTAGGAGTGGCACAGACCTGGCAATTACTGTATAAGTGCATATAATGGTAGGACAAAACCTGTACAGTTGATATCAATATTCAGAAGGCAGGCGGCCTAGTGGCTGAGCACTGAACTGAATCAGTACAGCACAGATTCAGATCCCACTATAACTATCACTCTGTTACCTTCCACCATGTAATTTGGCCTCTCTGTCCTTCATTCTTCTCAGCTGTCTGCCTAAGTGGGCAGAAGCAGGACTCCACTGAAAAGGAGATGCTGCATCTCTCCTTGGGATCTCCTAGGCAATCAGAATTTAAAATAAAACTATTATGAGGAAGCCCCTGAGCCAACCTTATGTGGACTCTTAAAAATGGCTGCACAGAATAACAAAAGGATTTAATGACTTACTTAAGTACAGGTTCCGGAGTGAGCATGGTGCAGTCGATTTCCAGGATTTGTTCTTCCTGTATGAAGTGCTGCCTCCAGATCTGAAGAATATTATTTTTTAGTGCACAACCAACAGGGCCAAAATCATACAGGCCACTTACACCTAGGAAAAACCAAAGACAGGATTGTTCAAGTACTTCAGGTTGTCAGAAATGTTTTTTGTTCCGTTTCAAAGTAAATGCAAAACCTCTGAGAAAATTAGAGTCTTCAAGCCCCCTCCCACACTGTCTAAAGATACAACGGTACTCTTCTGTAGCCTGAAGAAAGTTTTTTCTCACTTAACAGTAACAGCAGATCTTCGAGAAGCTCTCCATAGAACCATACTACATAGGACTGTAAGCCATCAATGTCTGGGCCTCATGAGAAGCCTTTTGCAATGACTGGGCTGCCGACACTGACATATCTATGTGCATGTCAGCAGTGCAATGCATTTGCTGTATAATCGGGGTGGACAACCACCACTTCAGTTTCTCCCGTCAGTGAATAAAATTATTAAACATCCACCAACAACAGTATCTGGGGCCACCCCCACCAATCATAGACAGGCAAGGTGAACAAAGCGAAAACTGTCCACCACATAGCCAGCAGAGGAAGCTGTACCATTACTGGTAAGTGACAAACTTATCTTCTTCGAGATTATCTCCATAGTGTCAAACTACCAAACAGTACCAACCCAACTGGCTGACTGGCGAAACAGCAGACTGACAGCCTGGGAGAGGAGGCCTTGTAAGACTGAAAGACCAAACTCAGATCTCTTTTATGGGAGATTAGATCCAGGCTGTAATGCCTAACTAAAGTATGGATACGGTGTCAGGTAGCAGCCCTGCAAATGTCAGCAGCTGAAAAAGGCCACAGAGGCCTGTAACAGTACTGGGTAGAACCTGCCCAGCCTGCCTGTAACAGAATAGTATATCAGATAACCTGCCCAGCCTGCCTGTACCAGAACAGATATAGGAGGAGATCCACTTGTGGGAAACATCTTCACAGTAAATTGGGTTTCTACAGCCAACAATGGCAAATAAAAGTCGTACTAGGTGACGACATACACCAGCAATCAACAATTCCTGAAGGGGTAGCTACCAGAAAAGAAATCTATTCACAAGAAGTACAAGAACTGCTGGCAGACAGGAGACTATGCACCCAGTTATAGACTAGAGGTATACAGATTATATATTTTATATTTTCTCTCTATGCTTAGAGTGGCAGTGTAAGTGGGTAGGAAACAGATTTTTTAGTCAGTGTTTGAGGCACTTTAAGCCTTTTTTTATTAACACACAGTACAGGGACCTCCATTATCACTCTGTAACCCCCCTTCCCCGATTTAGCCCTTAAGTAATTTCTCTCGCCCTCCTTTTCCCTTCATGCTCCTCAATCCCAGATTGGACAGGGATCCTTCTCTGAATCTCTCCTGCGGTTCCCGCCCACCTTGGAACCAGTCGAACCATTCCTGTGGTTCCCGGACACCCACCCACCTCAGAGCAAGCCGCAACTGGCTCCTCAATCCCAGACTGGACGGGAACCCTTCATCGAACCACTCCTACGGTTCCTGCCCGTCCACCTCAGAGCCAGCAGCTTGTTGGACGGGATCCTTCATCGAACCGCTCCTGAGGTTCCCACCCACCCACCTCAAAGCAAGCCGCAACAGGCTCCTCAATCCCAGATTGAATGGACAGCCTTCATCGAACCACTTCTGTGGTTCCCATCCACCCACCTCGGAGCCAGCCGCAACAGGTACGCACAGGAGCGCACCCCTGAGCTACAAGCTGGAGGAAATTTGAATTTCTGGTGCCTTTTCTTGATGCCTCGCTATTGACTCCTGCCACTCTAGCCTGTATACTAATTGGCTCTGCTAACCAATGTCTTTGAACTGTTTTATCCAGTGCTGTTACTGAATTATTTTTAAATAGTGTTTGCATCTGTAACTGTAGCTAGTTGGCCGCCCAGTGGCGTGGGGGGCAGAGACATCACTGCCTTACCTCCTGCCACGCCGGTGACCTGTGTTCATGGGGGTCGGCTGGGGAGGGAGAGAATCTTACTTCTGGAGGACTTGTCTCCTATCCAAGAGAGGGGTGGGATCAGAGACCGGTGCACGCCTGGCCCCTAGCGGCAGCTGGAGACTGAGAAGATACCCGACATGTGGTAGCGTGCACCTTAACGCCAAAGGTAAGTTCCAGCGGCTGCCAGGGTGATGGGGCTCGGGAGTACCTTTGAAAGGGGACTGGTCGGTGGTGTCGAGAAATAAAGCAATTAAAAAAAGAAAAATAACTGTAGCTAGTCTTTCACCATCCTGCCTCTCAATGTACTGCTATTTCTAATTTTAATACAAGCTTTTTCAGCCTCTTACTGTGAAGGACTGTCTTTTTTTACCTTGCTTCGATATAATTCATAACCTCCCTTACTATCTTCCTCCCCCCACACCCACCATGGAGCCAGCCACAAGTCGCAACAGGTATGCACAGGAGCAGTCCCAGCTACAAGTCAGGTTAACCCACCCACCCCTTCCACCCACTCTAGGCAAACACTCACTTTTATAGTTGCCTCTGGTCATATGACTAAGTGTCGTGTTTATCATTTGCTCTTTATACTTGTTGCTCACCAGGTGGCTTTTGCTGCTCTGTTCGCTACAGTACACAGCATCTCCGCTTTCCCTGATCAGAAACATCATCCCTCTCCTGAATGTTTTCTCTTGTCCATGAACCTCTCTTTTCTGCACTGTCCTCTGTCTAGCCAAATACATAAAAATCCCAGCCTCTTTTCCCCCTCTCCTCCATTCGCAGCCTATCCTCTATATCCATAGTTCTGGTCCCTCTAAAGCATCTACCACCCATTACTGCCTATGGCTCACAAACTTCTAGCCAACCTGGCTACCAGTCTGTCACTTTGTTTTCTGCTGTGGCTCTCCCTGCCCCCCCTGCTCTCAATCCCTCAAATCCTCCCCATCTTTCGGATTTCACCTTCTCCAACCTCTTATAATGCCTCACAGACACCATGCTCTCACCCCCCATTAGTCCCTAGGTGCTTTATCTACCTTGCGACCTATACCATTAAGAGATGACATTGCTACCAGGTATCTCTAACACCTCCTTTCATCCGTCGTGAGCTTTGGTATCTCCTCCTTCTTGCTCTCATGCTTGCTGGTGATGTCAAACTAAACCCTGGCCCCTCTGCCCATTACTACCACATTGATGCTTTCTGGAACAACATTACGGGTCTATGAGTTGCCCACCTTAACAACAGAAGCCTCCTCTGTAACTTAGCCAAACTTGAGGCCTGGGTAGTTCTCGATCACCCTGACATTTTATGCCAGTCAGTGACTTGGCTCAAACCTTCTACACCTGATTCCATTTGTTCCCTACCAGGCTATAACTCAATCAAGTGTGACAGGTGCACCTTCAAATGGGTGGGGGGCTTGCTATCCTTCCCACCACTATCCATGCTAACCCTGCTCCTCGCGCTTGTTTATCCCCTACTCGTTCCCTTGCTCAACCTTATACTCAAATACTCTGTCCTGACAAAGCCCTCAAGGCTGCTATACTCTATTTCACCCCACTCTTTCCCTTTCCCCTCACTTATGTTGTAATACACCTCCTATTGCTATTGTAATATGTCGTGTTATTTGTACTTGAAATCAAGTTGTTATAACCACTTGGCATTATGACTGTCTTACGCTGTAATTTCATAAACTGTAGTGTCCGTTCTTCTGACGTGGAACCTTTGTAAAAAAGCCTCAGCTCAAAGGTATTATGTAATCCTAGATTTAAATAAATAAATAAAAAATAAAATGCAAAGCTCATCTTAACCTTTCCATCCTCCCAACCCCTACCCTCACCCAATGTGAAGCCCTTCATGCTACCCTCCTCTTAGGTACAAAAAAGCTACATGTAGTCTATGTTTACAACCCTCCCAAAGCCGTAACTCTGGTCTTGAACTCCTTGATCAAACCGCACTGATTGTAGGACGTAATGAAGTACTCATCCTTGGTGACCTGAACTGGCTGGGCAAAGCAAACAATACCCTCCTCTCCTTACTGCAAGGATACAACCATCACAAATTCATAACTGACCCTACTAGGGTTATGCCTTCTTCAAATTCCCATATTCTTATCGACTGGATACTGACAAACCGCAGCAACAGAATTCCAGCTGCTGGTACTCTAGCTGACGCTATAAGAGACCACTCCCCAATTTTTTTGTATTTTGAGTCCCTCATCGGTCCCTTCTCCCCCACCTAAAAACATTACCTTTTGGAACTTTGCCAATCTTGATCAGGCCAAGTTTCTACACAATGGCTCACTAGTTGACTGGTCCTGGTTATACTTAGCCCGTGATGCTCAGACTACTCTCAACTACTTCCTTACCCAATGTGGGGCTCTACAGGATGTGCATAACCCTTTAACTACATGCTGTGTCTGGGGCAAGCAAAGTAGGTGGCGCCACAGTGACCTACTTGCTTTATTCGGGGTGAGAGATAAAAGTTGGAGGCGATTTAAAACCTCAGGCCTTCCATCCAATTTCAATGATTACAGGACACAGTGTAATGCCTGCAAAAAAACAAATTTGGCTAGCTAAAAGCTCCTTTTGCAAAGGACTTCTATTAGATGCCAAAGGTGACTCAAGAAAATTCTAGACTTGTAAAAACCTTCCTTGGTACCAAACATTCACAGTCAAGCAATGATATGGTACTTAATGGTGTCCACTATAACGACTCGGCCACCATATCTAAACATACTTCCTCTTTCCCCTCTGCCCAAACCGTTACCCCTTACACCCGAACTGACTCAGTGCCTGAGCACCCGCCATTCCCTTTCAATGCCATCAGCAGATCAGATGTCTTAAAACTCCTAAATATCATCTCTGACAGTACAAGCGTAGGCTCTGGTGGCCTTGAGCACAGGCTCCGGAAAATTGCTTCTCCCTTTATCGCCTCACTCCTGGCTAGAATCTTTACTCTCTCTCTCTCTCTCTGTTATAGTTGGGTACCCAACATCTAGAAAAAAAAAAAAATCAATCGCTGGACTCGCTCCGGTTTTCAAAAAAGGTGATACAAAGGACATCTTCAACTATCTGCCTATTGCCATCCTCTCAGTATTGAGCAAAATCCTTGAAAAACTGGCTGCTGTACAAACCATCAACTTTCTCCTTTAACATAACCTCCTCTCAGATAATCAGCATGGTTTCCATAAAGGACATAGTACTTCCACAGCCCTACTTAAGATTTACAAATGACACTCTCTGTGCCATGGATAATGGCATTCTGACAGGTGCAGTCTTTACAAACCTAACGAAAGCTTCTGATCTTGTCAATCACCCTCTTCTGCTCACCAATCAACTATCCATGGGTTTCTTGCCATAAGCTGTGGACTGGCTCACTAGCTACTTATCCAGCAGCAAGCAGGTCATGAAATTTAACTATCACAGCCGATCAAACAACCATAAACATAGGAGTGCCTCAGGGCTCTATCCTGGGCACCTTTCTTTTCACCATTCAAACAACATGAAGTTTTGCTATATTATGACATATGCAGTATAACCCCAGCTTAGAACTGCTCCGGAGGTGAAAGAGTTAACTTTCCATGCAGGGCATGGAATCTTGAGCGCGAGCTCGGTTGAACAATCTGTCTGTTGAAGCTCAAGCTTAAACTGTCAGATTCTTTACTCCGCCTCACTGAACAGTCGCACGAGATTCCTCCTGCTCAAGGTTCGCTTGTTTTGTTTAAAAGTTTAATTCTCGGTTTATTTTACCGAATTTAACCGTAATCGCCAGTTCAAGCTCTGTCTGTGGTATTGTAAGTAATAGATAGGCTTTTGTTTATTTTCTCTGTGTGGAACTTGTAAACGTCTTTTCGGTTCGGTTTGAACCGATCAGATTGGGTTTAAAATTACTTTCTAGTCCTTTAGAGTGCGGTTCCCAGTTCTTATCGGTTCTGAAAAAACGGATTTTATTAAGTTTTGGTTAGGCTGGCACTATGTCTGAGAAACCCAAAAGAAAAACCGGACCCACTGGGTTTCAGCACTGTGGCCTCTGTGGGGAAGCCTTTGCTAAGGCTGACCCACACACCACTTGTGTATATTGTCTGGGGTTTGACCACCTCAATGCAGACTGCCTGATTTGTAAGAATTTTCCTGCTGCCACCGTGGAAAAGAGAGTTGGTAGGCTCAGGGAAAGGGAGGCCAAAAAGTCTGCTGACCCGGATGGCCAGCCTGGTTCGGTTCCAACCAAACCTGATGGAGTGCCCTCTGACCAGGGCGATACTTCCTCGGGCAAACGAAGAGCCAGCTCTGAGGAGCCAGTTCCAACTAAAAGGACTAGAAAGTCAGCTAGTTTGGGGCCAAAAGTTCTTTCTCCAACCGCTGAGGAAATAGCCAAAGCTATTCAAATTGTCCAGTCTCTTTCCCCAGTTCCATCCGAACCGACAACATTAGGGAAGAGCTTGGTTCGGACAGTTCCCCCGGTTCACGATTATGATTTTGAGGATTTTTATGAACCGGAGGAAGGGGAGGAGGGGTATGAGGAGAGTGAGTATGATTTTGAAAGTCTGGATGTGCCCATTGAACCGGACACCTCTCCAGACAGACCCTCAGGGGTGTCCCCTCCCAGGCTATCCGAGTCCCCTTCTCATTTTTTGTTTTACAAGAAAGTTGCTGAGACTCTGCAACTTCCTGTTGAGGAAGCTGTTGATGATCAAGAGCAGCCTGATTTTGTGGAAATAATGGATATTCCAGAGTCTAGGAGGCTGTCTATTCCCTTGCACAAATCTTTTAGGAAACAGACAGTAAAAATTCTAAAAACTCCTCATTCTATCCTCCCTGTGGATAAAAGGATGGACAAGAGGTATGCTTTATCAGGCTCTGATACGGAGTTCCTCTCCCAGCAGTGCAGCCATGTGGGGGTAGTGCAGGCTGCAGCCTGTGACAAGGCAAATATTCCTCTAGGCAGGAGGATGGATGCCATGGCAAAGAAACAGTACATGGCAGCATCTTTGGGACTCAGACAGGCAAATTATATGGCTTACGCAGCTAGGTACCAGAAATCCAGATGGGATACTGTCCTGGCCCTAGCAAAACAGGCCCCTGACCAGCATGCCAGGGAGCTGGAGCAGGTGGCTGCGGATGGTATTGAGGCATCCAAGGTGCAATTTCATGCTGCAGTAGACTCTAATGATGTTTCAAGAGTCATGGCTACATCTGTGTCTCTTCGCAGAACGGCCTGGCTCAGATGTACTGCCCTGTCACAGGATACTCAGTCTAAGGCTATGGATTTTCCTGTTGTGGGCAATTCTCTGTTTGGGGAGCAGACAGAGAATTACATGAAGAAAATGGATGAGTATAGGACCACCTATAGGAGTGCACAGGCCAAAGAAAGGCAAGCCACTCCTCAAAGGCAGCATGTCAGGGGCAGGCCTTTTCATAGGCCTTTTTACCAAGCCCAGGCCTCCTCTTCTGCTTATGCCCAGAGGGGGTTCTTTAGAGGAAGGGGCAGAAGGGGTTCTAGTAAGCCTGCTTCTACCCCTCAACCCAAAGCCCCTGCAAAACAGGCACCCTGATGGGGTGGCCAGGGCCAATTCTCCACTACCGGTAGGGGGCAGGCTGGCTTACTTTGTCCAGTACTGGAAGTCTTTAACATCAGACAAGTGGGTCCTGGAAGTAGTAAGCCAGGGACTGGTTCTCAGCTTCAAAAAATTTCCGAAGATGAGAGCCAGGTCTTTTCCACCTGCAAACCCATCAGAGGCACTTGCCCTGGAACCAGAAGTTTCTTCCCTCCTGGCTCTCAGAGCTGTGGAAAGGGTGCCTCCCATACACCAGGGCAAAGGGTTGTACTCCAGGTACTGCCTTACCCCAAAAAAGACAGGAGAATGGCGGCCCATCCTGGATCTCAGGTATCTAAACAAGCACCTTTTAAAGCCAAAGTTCAAAATGGTGACTCTGGGAATTATTTTACCCTCTCTAAGGTCAGGGGACTGGCTAGCCTCCCTGGACCTCAAGGATGCCTACTTCCATGTTCTCATCAGAAGCTCCCATCGAAAGTACCTCAGATTCGAACTGCCCTCAGGCCATTACCAGTTCAGAGCAATGCCCTTCGGCCTCACCTCGGCCCCGAGGGTGTTCACAAAATGCCTGGCAATAGCAGTTGCTCATTTAAGAAGGCAAAGGATTGCCATCTTTCCTTATCTGGACAACTGGCTCATTGTAGGCCAGTCTCCAGAACAGGTCAAACTACACTTACAAGTAACCCAGCAACTGTTGACATCCCTAGGTTTCCTTCTCAATCTTCCAAAGTCAGTTCTGGAGCCTGTCCAGTTTCTCACCTTCATAGGCACAGAACTGAACACAAAAGAAGCCAGAGCCTTCCTCCCTCTGGAAAGAGCAAGGACCTTGGTCTCTCTGGCCTCTTCTTTCACCCTGCAGGTCTCTCGACCAGCAAGGCATTTTCTACAGCTCCTGGGGCACATGGCTGCTTCTACAGCAGTAGTGCAGGGAGCAAGATTTCAGATGAGGGACATCCAGTTCCATTTGAGAGCCTTTTGGTATCAAAGGACAGATCCTGTAACCAAGTTGATTCCAGTGACTCGAACCCTGATCCAGGCCCTTCAGTGGTGGCAGGATCAGAGCAATCTGAGACAGGGGGTTCCCTTCTCTCCCCAGTCTCACTCCTTGACCCTTACTACAGATGCATCCCTCTTGGGGTGGGGAGCTCACATGGGCGACCTTTCCACCCAAGGGCTGTGGTCCCCTCAGGAATCTCTGCTCCACATCAATCTGCTGGAGCTCAGAGCAGTTTTTCTAGCACTCCAGGTTTTTTCCACATCTGTTCAGAACAAGGTTGTTCAGATCAGAACAGACAATACCACTACAATGTGGTACATCAACAAGCAAGGGGGCACTCGGTCTATGGCCTTGTGCACCGAAGCAATGAAGTTGTGGTCTCTGGCTTATTCTCTGAACGCATCCCTCATGGCTGTTCACCTCCCAGGCAAGTACAATGTCCTAGCGGATGCTCTCAGCAGGATTTCCCAGGGCCATCACGAATGGGCACTGGATCCCCTAGTACTGGAGGTAGTATTTGCCAGATGGGGCACCCCGCAGATAGATCTCTTTGCAGCCCAGACAATCACCAACTTCCCCATTTTTGCTGCAGGCCCCCAGTGTTGGGCTCAGTCCCTCTGGATGCCTTCCTACTCAGTTGGGAAGGGAAGTTTCTCTATGCTTTCCCTCCCTTCCCCCTCCTTTTCAAGGTGCTAGTCAGAATCAGATCTCAACTGCTCCAGATTGGGCCAGGCAGCCCTGGTACCCACTCCTCATGTCCTTAGCAGTCCACCTTCCCCTGTGTCTTCCCAGGAATCACAACCTGTTAACCTGTGCCCAGGGGAGAGTCTGGTATCCGAACCTCAAATCTCTCAATCTCAAGGCATGGCTCTTGAAGAGTTAGAGTTTGCTGACCTACACCTTTCCCAAGGTGTATTGGATATATTGAAGGCTTCTAGGAAGCCTTCTACCAGGGCTACTTATAATTCAAAATGGAAAAGATTTTCCATATGGTGTGCTGGTAAGCATATTTCCCCAGAATCTGCTGGCGTGCCCACGATCCTGGATTATTTGGTGCATTTGAATTCCTTGGGCCTGAGACCAGCTACTCTAAAAGTGCACTTGGCAGCTGTGTCTGTCTTCTTATCAGCAGGTAAGCCCTCTTCTTTTTCAGCTCACCCTGTGTTCTCCAAGTTTTTTAAAGGGTTGCTTCACACCAACCCTCCGTTCAGGGACCCTGCCCCTGCTTGGGATCTTAATATTTGCATTGCTCAGCTTATGCAACCCCCTTTTGAGCCATTGTCTTCAGCAGAGCTTAAGTACTTGACTTGGAAAACTGTGTTTCTGGTAGCCATCACCTCTGCCAGGCGCATAGGTGAGCTATAAGCATTGTCAGTTGAGCCTGATTTTATCTCCTTTCATAGAGATAAGGTGATCCTCAGGACTAACAGGAAGTTTTTGCCTAAGATGGTTTCAGACTTCCACCTTAATAAATCCATGTCTCTTCCTGTGTACTTCACTGACCATTCCTCCTCTGGTGAGAGGAGATTGCACAGTTTAGATGTCAAAAGAGCCCTCAGTTACTATACAGAACGTACCAAGGGTCACAGGTTCGAATCCCTCCAATTGTTCCTCACTTATGGTGAGGTTGGTAAAGAGAAACCTGCCACTAAAGATCCATTGCCAGGTGGATTGTCTCTTGTATCCAATTCTGCTATGAAAAACTGGGTAAGGTTCCTCCCTCAGGCCTGAGGCTCACTCTACCAGAGGTACAGCTGTGTCTCTGGCTGCTGCCAGGGACATCCTATCTAGAGATATGTCAAGCAGCTACCTGGAAAACAGTTCACACTTTTTACTAAGCATTACTCCCTGGATATCCAGGCTAGGAGTGATGCTCAATTTAACACGCTGTGCTTCAGAGCCTATTTCCCATGGTAGGTCTATCCCTCCTCCATGGAGGTACTGCTGTGTAGTCAGATATTTATAACATAGCAAGATCATGTTGTTTGAAGAAAAAATTACTCACCTTAGTAATGTTGTTTCTTCTAATGGAGTCTTGCTATATTATGACCTCCCCCAGCCTGCCCCTCTCAGAACCTCTTTTTTGGGATGTGGGTGGGCAGTGCAATGTTGGCACTTCATAGATGCCCACTTTATTTTCACCCTTTCTTCGGGTGCTTAGGTGTTATGCTTATGTTTTTCCTTTCTTGAATCCCCTGACTTGAGTCTTTGTTTTGGGATCAAGATCAAAAATGTGTTTTGTAGTTAGTAGCCAGTGGCTAGTGTAGGTTTTCGGCTTCCACACAGAACCTTAGTGAGTTTTTGCTTGTAAAGATCTGACAGTTTAAGTTTGAGCTTCAACAGACAGTGTTCAACCGAGCTCGCGCTCAAGATTCCATGCCCTGCATGGAAAGTTAACTCTTTCACCTCCGGAGCAGTTCTAACCTGGGGTTATACTGCATATGTCATAATATAGCAAGACTCCATTAGAAGAAACAACATTACTAAGGTGAGTAATTTTTTCTTTTTTATCAACAATATTACTCATAGCACCCCCTCTTGCTCATACCTCCTTTATGCAGATGATCTGGTCCTGTATACTAGCTCCAAGTACATGTCTGATATCAACCTTACTCGCTGATCCGCCTTCTCAAATATTCAGCTATGGCTCTCCGATCACAAGCTTCTCCTAAATGTGGGTAAAACTCAAGCTATGCTCCTTGGATCCGCCGCCAAACTTAGAACCAACCAAAGTCAGTTCAAGATCCCATGTCTGGATGGCTCCCTACTGCACACTGTGAGCTCCTTCAAATATCTTGGTGTACTGCTTGATGGTTCCCTTGATTTCAACCAACATATCTTAGCCACCTGTAAATCAGTCAATGCAAAAACTGGAACTGTGTATGAAACAAGTTACGTCTTAACCCTTCAGCAAGACTGGCCATCACCCGTGGCATTTTGCTCCCAATCACTCACCTATGGTGCTGTCACGTATCTAGGTGTGTCTAAATCTATCCTTCACAAATGGGACACCACATATAATAATATCTGCCATTTTGCTTCATCATCCCCGCACTGTAAACATCATTGTCAGCTCTATACTGATCTAAAATGGCCCTGCCCCACCACCCATCACCTCCTCTCCCTTGGCTCTCTGACTGATAGCATAATCAGATCTAATACCCCAGTAACCCTTGCCTCCCTGCTGATCCCTCAATCCTCCTCCTATGGTCATAGATCTGTTGACCAAACTCCCCTCCACATCCCATGATGTAAAACTTCCAAAGGTACCTGTGCTTTGTCATGTTGCCCCAAAATACTGGAACTCCCTTCCCATTGCTATTCATAATGCACCTAGTCATAACATCTTTAAAAAGGAGCACCAGATTCACCTAACCAAATATGCCCCTTGCATGTGCTTTAATCCACCTTAGCCACTCTTTTCACGTACCCCTGCTGCTAGGACCATTCCTTCCTTGCCCTACTCTTCAATTTCTCACCTTGTCCCCCCTGTACCCCTAGTCCTTGCGTTTGACTCACCTTTTTCCTTAGCCTCTTCTCCTCTTCCTCTCCCTCTCTGTCCCGTTTCTTTCCCATCATCCCTCCTCAGCCTCTCTTCTATACTTTTACCCCTCCCTCCTCTCCCGTTTTAGCCTCTTTCTTAATATACTGAATAACCCAATGCCTTCTAGCATAACTGCCTTGGTCCAGCACTTAAACAGCTAGTGGCTATGGTATTCAGTCCTGCAATACTATGACCTTGCCTTCTGTGGACCTGTGGTTCTGTCATGCTCTTACTGTCTGATTTTGTATTTTTCCTTATTACTGGACCACATTCCTCCCAATTCTATTTTGTTGTAGATTAGAGCTACTGCACTTACCTTGTATACCCTGTACCACTGCTCTCTGCTGTATTCTATCACTATGTTGTATTTTGTTGATCATTTTTACCATTGTTGTACTATGTTCCACCACAAACTACTGTGTTTGTTCTAGTCCTGTATTGCTTCTTTGTAACCTCCTGAGCCATATATGAAAATAGGCATTTCTATGTCTAGTGTACTTATCCGGTAAACAAAAATAAATAAATAAAACCTAGCTCATTAAATTAATCTGGGGGTAAGAAGATAATGACAGTCTTGTGAATCAAGTGTATGATTTGGGGTGTGGAACTCCCAGAGGCTTAGTGCCTTCTATCAAGAGCACTTTAAAAGACTCCCTTGCCCAGGACATAGAAAGGAAGGACATAAAAGGATGAAGGAAGTTACAGAAAAGGTTCAACAGATAAAACAGACAACAGAGAAAAGGGTTAAGAAAGAAAAGAGCATGGGAGTGGTGCAGTGCAACAGGTGTGGAGCCGCAATCTTTCGGGACACATTCTGGAGACGGAGGTACTGCCTCATTTGCACTCACCTCTCTGGGCTAAGGGCAAAGGCTGCTAGACTCAAAGACAAACTGGCAAGGGTTCAGAGAACGTTCTGTCCCATGAGGCCACCAAGTCTGCCATTGCTCCCCCAGAAGATGGTATCAGAGTGGCTGAACCTTGGGGCCCCGGGACAGTGGGGGGGGGGGGAGACGAGACGCACTCCACAGCCTGCACCACTGCACAATTCTTTCTCCATACCTGTGGGACGAGGCAGCTGAGAGGAGGCACCCCCAGCAGTGGGAAGGGAGGAAGTGGAGGTCCTCAGAAGTGGAAGCCCCATAGAGGGAGTAAGAGGTCCCAACTGAGGAGGAAGCAGTTGTTGATAAGAGACTCAGTTAGGGGTACAGACTTAGGAGCAGGGGGAGGAAAGGAGAGGAAGGTTTAGTGCCTTCCTGATGCTTTGGCTTGAAGGGATGGAGAGCAGATCCAGAGGATCACTAGGGCGGTAGGAGATAGGAGGGAGCCAGATGTCATTGTACACCTAGGGACAAATGACCTGGCTACTGACAGGACAGGGGCAGTGCAGGGTAATTTCAGAGGGGTGAGAAGTGGCCTGAAGATGGTAGCACGCAGCACGGGTGGTGTTTGCCAAGGAGTTACCTATGAATGGCCAAGGAAATGGCGCACAGCACCACAGCTTTTAACAACTGGTTGAAGGCAAGGTGCATGAAGGAGGGCTTTCGCTATGCTGGGGACCAGCTTGGGAGGATATGGGCCTCTACAGGGGAGACTGCCTGCATCCTTCCAGGAGGGAGACCACAGTCCTTGGTGACAGGTTTAAATGCTACTTGGATGACCATATAAACTAGCCTGGGGTGGAGGAAAAGGCTGTAATACCAAAGGAGGCAAAGAATGCCTCTATCCTGATGAAGAAACAACATGGAGGGAAGGCCGAGGAGAGGACGCAACCACAGAGCAGGAGCTCAGTAAGACAGTGATGTGAACAAGGCGAGAGACAAGGACAGTACTAATCAGAATAGCAAAATAAAAGAAGTAAAGGAGACAGGTAACAGAGTAATAAGAGAAGAGAGGGGTCAGATGGAGCTTCTGGAAACAGCACAGGTGGAGGGTGAGTAAATGCAAAAGGAAAAAAAAATGACCGTTATAGTAATCTAGGGAATTGGCCACAGTAGTAAAGGGAAAAAGGGCAGCATTCAGGAGAGGTAATGTAAAAAGACAGAGAGTTGTACCAGGTAAAACACAGGGAAGCAAGTAAGGCATTGAGTACTGGGAGGGTGCTTGGGAGTGGGGTGAGGGGATGGGGAGCTTGTGCCAAAGCAGGCAGGTATGTAGACACGAGGAAGGTAGAAGAGAGGCACTGGGGGCCATGGGTAGTATGATTTGGGGGGGCGCACAGGGAGACTGAGGATGTTGACAAGGATATTAGGGAGGATACGGGGCTTCCTTGGGGACGGTAGATGTGTGGATAGGGAGAGTGTGTGGGGGGAGAGGGATGTCAGTGCAATGAGGGGGGGTAAGCTGGATCATGGCTGAGGGCAGCTTCCAATGATAAAATGTTGGGGTGCTGAGTGAGCAGGCAGACTGACCGCTCCAGGAGGACTACTGTGATATGCAGCAGAGCGCCTGTCAGGGTTAAGGGGGATGAGTAGTTGGAAACAGCCCTATGCAGAGAAGGAAATGAAGTGTGACTAGGCTACACTGTGACCCCGTGGGCTGGGTCAGAGGAAGACCTGAGATGATGTTAGATGGGTGCCTAGGTTGTGTAATAATTGCAGCATACAGCAACAGTGGGAGATATGGCTGAAAGTACAGTTACGTAAAGACGTACCACAACAGTAGATATTCGAGAGAGGCTCTTGCAGTAGGTAATTACTTATAGGACTGTGTCCCCTGGCGTCAGGACCACACAGAAATGTTTGCTAGCAGTGACTGATGGGGGACCGCCCACCTGGCGTCACGTGACTGACGTCAGCGTGACACTATATAGTGGGTGGTCCCCAAGTCGGCCCTCCAGTTCTCCCACTGGAGAACTCCATGAGTCGTGACAGGAGAATGGGAAAAGGCTCCTGAATCCAAGAAAATACTCCTGGAAAGACAGCTACAAACTGGGGGGCAGGTTACCTACAGCAAGAGCCTCTCTCGAAGAGCTACTGTTACGGTAAGTTCTTACATAACTGTACTATCTTACTTCAAGAGGGCTCTTGCAGTAGGTAATTACTTGCAGGATGGAATCCTAAGCAATCATAGTCCAAGGGACAGGAAAACATGGGCGGATTTGAAACAGGAAGCTAGTAGGTAGCTGAATACTTAGGACAGGAGTCCCTGAAGGATTGCCAGTCTGAAACCAACCCTGCGCCTAGAGGCAATGTCCAAACTGTAGTGTTTCGTGAAAGTGTGGACAGAACACCCACACAGATTTCTGCAGCAGATACATTTCTGAAACAGGCTGCACTGGCAGCCATACCCCTGGTAGAATGTCCTTTCACCTGCCCCGGAAAGACTTTACCATACTTCTGGTAACAAAAATTAATGTAGTTGGCCAACCACTTGGAAAGGCACTTTTCGGAAATTACTGCACCTTCTCTCTTCGGTGCGAAAGAAACAAAAAGCTGATCCATTTTGCAGACACCATTTGTCATGTTCGTGTAATAACGTAAAATTCTGTGAACGTCTAACGTATGCAGAATGGCCTCCACCTGATTAGGATGTTTCGGGTACTGCACCGGCAATTGAAGAAACTTATTTAGGGTAGTCTCTGAAACAACTCTGGGAAGAAACTTAGGATTTGTGCGCAGAGCCACCCGGTGAAAAATCAAATAAGGCACCTTACCCATCAGGGCCTGAAGCTCAGAAATTCTTCAAGAAGAAGTGACTGCAATGAAAAAAGAGCACTTTCCAGGACAAAAAGCGCATGTCACATGTCCTTGCCAGTTCAAAAGGAGGTAAGGTCAATTTTCTGAAAGAAAATTAAGGTCCCACAGTGGAGCAGGGTTGCATACCTGGGGTTTCAGATGCTGTATACCTTTTAAGGTTTTTGCGCCCTACAACTGAACCAGAGTCTTGCTCCCTATTAAATTATGGTAGGCAGAGATGGCTGCTAGATGCACCTTCAGTGACAAATAGCTCAAGCCCAGATCTGATACATGAAGATACTCCATGATCTGGGGAGCAGGGCAAGACAGAAAGGATCCCAAGTCTTTGAGGTGGCCCAGATGGAAAGTGCTTCCACTCCATGGCATAGGTGGTTCTGGCAGAGGGCTTTCTTGCCTCTACCAAAATCTGAGCTACTCAAGGGGAAACCCCATACCTTGAAGTGACTATGTTTTGAGGAGCCATGCGTGAAGATGAAGGGACTTCAGCCCCAGATGTACTAGCGTGCCCCCTCCTTGGTCAGGAGATCATAGGAAATTGATAGAGGAACAGGAGGTACTGCTGCCAGCTGCTGGAGCAGCGGGAACCAAATTTGTCGAGGCCAAAATGGAGCTATCAATATCATTTGTGCTCCTTCTATCTATAGCTTGATCAGCACTCTCTGTAAGACTGGGAAGGGAATGCGTACAAATATCTCCCTGTCCAGGAAAGTGACAGTGCGCCTTGCCAAAAAGCACCATGCCCGGGATCGAGCTAGCAAAACTTGGGAAGTTTTGTGTTTGATGAGGCTGCGAATAGATCCACTTCCAGACGACCCCAAAGACTGAAGATGTGGTCTAGTACTTCTTGTTTTAGCTCCCACTCGTGGGCTTTTACCCTGATGCGGCTGAAACTGTCTGCGAGAATGTTCTGCATGCCTGGGACATGGACTTGCAGGAGATGGACACTGTGCAGGACCACTCAATTTCAGACCCACATCACTTCCCTGCAAAGATTATACGAGAGGGTGCCCCCCTGCTTGCTGATGTACCACACTACATATGTTGACCGATTGGATCAACAGGGTATCTTGCTGAAGTATGTGCTGAAAAGCCTGAAGAGCATAAAGTACTGCTCTCATTTCTAGCACAGTCAGGTGAAAGTGTAGTTCCACAGGCGATCATAGGCCCTGGGTCCTGTGACGTCCCAGATGGGCACCCCATCTCATTCCTGACACATCCGTGGTCAGTATTTGGGAGTAAGGAGGGGCCTGGAAAGGAACTCCTTGAATCAGGTTGTTGGGAGTTATGCCACCACTGCAGCTCTTTCTGCATTGGACTGGAAACTAGGACATGACTGTCCAAGTCATCTGCCCTCTGATCCCATTGGGACCCGAGAGTCCACTGCGAGATGCACATGTGGAGTCTGGCCACTGGGACCGTAGGGATAGCCACCGTCATGAGGCCAAGGAAGCAGAGAACCACCCTGGCCGAAATGTGCCTGTTGGGGGATACCAGCTTGGCCTGCCTCTCTAGGGTTTCTACCCTGTCCAGGGGGAGGAAGACCATACCCTGTACTGAGTCCAGAACCACCTCAATAAATTGTAGGCATTAGGAAGGAGCAAGCTGTGATTTGGGATAATTGACAGCAATACCCAGATGCTTGAAAAGGTGCAGGGTAGCGGATGTGGAAGCCTCCAATTCCTCCTTCGACAGGGCTGCAAGAAGCCAATCATCGAGGTAAGGGAAGACGAAGGGCCCCTGACTCCTTAAGGCACCTGCCATGACCACCAGGCATTTGGTAAAAACTCACGATGTAGAGGACAGACCAAAAGGGAGAGCTCTTGACTGGTAATGCTCCCCTTAGAAAAAGAACCTGAGGTGTGGACGGAATATTGGGATGTGTAGGTACACATCCTGCATGTCCAGGGCACAAAGCCACTGTCCTTTGGAAAGGAGAGGCAGCAGGCTTTGCAGTGTCTGCATCCGAAACCTCTTCTAATCTATGAAGAGGTTTAGGGTGCCGAGTTTTAGAATCTGGCCTAGATCCCTCGTAATTTTCTCAACTCTGTACTTGCCATTGTATTTGTTACTGCCTGTATCTGACTGTACCTTGTTAACTGCTGTACCTTGTAATTCTCCTGAGTCACACCTGAAAATAGGCACTTGACTGTCTAGCGTGTTGACCTGGTTAACAAAAGCTAAATAAATAAATACATTTTAGGTACCAGAAAGAAGTGGGAGTAGAACTCCTTCCTGATCTGGTTTGCCGGCACTGGCTATATTGCTTCTTTTGGAAGAAGAGTCATGATCTCCTCCCTTAAATTGGGAATGTGCGCCTTTGGGTAGTGTCAAAACCCCGAAGGATTGTTTGGGGGTTTTTCTCGAAATTCAAGAGTGTGACCATGCTATATTAACTGAGGCACCCAGGCGTCGGATGTGATGGACTCCCAGTCTCCCAGATGCCTTGCGAACCTTCCGCCCACCTGTTCCTCCGATAGATGAGGAGGCAGGAGGGTGGTCAGCGAGTCAGGAATGGGGGGAGCCCCACTCCTAAAGCCCTGTGGGTCTTGGCTGGAGGAGCGGCGGCCGCATTGGAAGCCCTACGTTTAAACTGACATTTGGGTGCCTGCTGATTTTTCATCTGATGTCTGTTTTGCCGATGAGAAGGATGCATTTGTTGTTGCTTTAAGTGGTACATAGTGTGAACCGTACGAAGAGCTGTGCCCTTATCTTGCAGGCTTGTGATAATGTCCTGGGTGTCACCACCAAACAGGACAGAGCCTCTGAAAGGGGCATCCTGGATAGCTGACTGAACATCAGGGGCTAGGCCTGATACTTTTAGCCAAGTGCATCAGCGGAGGCTCACAGCTGTGGCCGTATCTCTAGCTGAGGAATCCACCACATCCCCGGTGGCCCATAAATACAGGTTACTCACCTGTAACAGGAGTTCTAGGAATGGTATATGTTGTTCATCCACACTCTCTGGCAGGTATCCTTGCCGCTTTAATTCTTGCCGGAAGGTCTTCAAGCTGGCTCCTCCCACCCACCCGGGTGGTAAAACTCTCGGCTCCGCCCCATGACACCAGATCTGGCCCGCTGGAAGCTCAGGTTGTGCGTCGAAGCCGGGGAGGTTGGGTGGGTCATGTGGATCAACAACATATACCATTCCCAGAAATCCTGTTACAGGTGAGTAACCTGTATTTCTAGGGACATGGATATGTTGTTCATCCACACTCTCTGGCAGACTCCTAGCAGTTCTCCGTGAGGAGGGAGGCAAGGCGCACACCCCCAATACTTACTTGGTAAAGAGAGATTGGAGAACTGAGGCCCCAAAACCAGCATCCCGGCGTGACTCGAGGTCGATGTGGTAGTGGGTAATAAAGGTATGTGCCGACTTCCAGGTAGCAGCCCTGCAGATATCCTGGATAGGGACGTCCCTGGAAGCAGCTACCGATGCAGCGGTATGGCGGGTATAATTAGCTGTTATCCCTCTGGGAGGCTCCATGCCCGCCAACCTGTAGCAGAGCTCTATGCAGGAGGTGATTCACCTGCCTATCATCTGCTTTGCTGCAGATCTGCCTGGTGCGGCTTCAGCGTAGGTGACAAACAGCTGGCGAACCTCTCCCGAACTTCAGCCATCGCTCCCTTATAATAAGCGGTATAGTCTAGGGTCAAAGTATGGAGCCTATACTCGGCCTCCAAGGTGTGATTGAGGTAGAACACCGGCAGAGTCAACACCTGGTTAAGGTGAAACTCCAACACCACCTTCGGAAGGAATTTCGGTTGGGGGCGCAGGACAACCTTGTCCCTGTGGAAGACCAGGTAGGGAGACTCGATGGAAAGCGCCTGGAGCTCTCCCATCCTTCTGGCTGACGTGATAGCCACCAAGAAGGCGGTCTTCCACGACAGGTGTGAAAGATCACACCTGTGCATTGGTTCGAATGGCTTGCCCATGAGCTTGGCCAATACCAGCAGTAGATCCCACGGAGGTGGAGGTTCTCGAACCGGAGGGGAAATGTGGTCAAGGCCTTTGAAGAAGCGCCTGACCACCTTCTCCTGTGCCACTGACTGCTTGCCGGCCCACGCCCGGTAAGCAGAGATGGCTGCCAGGTGCACATTAAGGGTCATCGACCAAAGCCCTTGCTGAGAAAGGGACCACAGGTAGTCCAGAATGCTTGCCAAGGGGCAGTTGGAAGGGTTCAAGCCCTTCCCCTGACACCAAATGGAAAACCTCTTCCATTTGAAGGCATAGCATTTCCTGAGTCGACTCATCAGGGACGCTCACAACGCTGAGGACCTCGTCGAAAGACCCAGAGCCTGAACTCTAGCCGCTCAGGAACCAGGCCATCAGATGCAGGGATTGAAGGTCCGGATGGAATACCTTCCCCTGATTGACTGAGATCAGGTCCGGGCAGACTGGAAGCCGCCTCGGGAGCCTGGAGCTGAGGCTGAGGAGAGAGATCTGGATACCAGAACTGGCAGGGCCAGTCTGGGGCTACCAGAATCACCTGCGCCTTGTCTCTCTTCGCCTTGAGAAGCACCTTGTGGATCAAGAGAAATGGGGGAAGGCGTAGAAGAGGCCTGGGGTCCACGGCCTCGAGAAGGCATCCCCCCTGCAGCGAGCCCTGCTGAGGGGGGCGGGCATGGAACAGACTCAGCTTCACATTCTCCCTGGAGGCAAACAGGTCCACCTGATGCATGCCCCAGTGGGAGAAGAGATCTTGTACTACCTCCGGCAGGAGAGACCACTCGTGAGACGCAGCACCTATCCGGCTTAGGGCATCGGCCAGGGTGTTGGATGCTCCTGCCACGTGAATGGCTAGGAGATCCGCCTCCAGGCTGCGCACTAGGGACCAAATGCAGAGAGCTTCTTTGCATAACAGCCAGGAGCCGCTTCCCTCCCTGGCATTTCAGATAGTACATGGTCGTGGTGTTGTCCGTCTGGACCTGAACCACTTGACCCCGTAGAAACGGAGCGAAGGCGGTGAGAGCTAGACGGACCGCTCGGAGCTCCAGCAGGTTGATGTGGCATCGGGACTCCCGAGGGGACCAGAGGCCGTACGCTCGGTGTTCACCTAGATGGGCACCCCAACCCATCAGAGATGCGTCGGTTGAGAGGGAGACCGTCGGCTTGGGGCGGATGAACGGGATACCCTCCTGCAGATGTGCTGGAACGATCCACCATTGGAGAGCGTTCCACATCTCCTGGGTCACTGTCACGGGCCGGTCCAATGGATCGTGGTGTTGTGACCACTGGCTGGCCAGTCCCCACTGAAGGGGACGCATGTACCAACGGGCCCAACGGACCACGCTGGTGCAGGCCACCATGAGGCCCAGGAGGCCCAGGAAGTCCCAGGCAGGGCGCAATTGTCCAACCAGAAATGATTGGGCAAAGGGGAAAAGAACCTCGGCCCTGTCCACCGGGAGCCGTGCTCTGGCTCACAGAGTCAAGCTCTGCCCCGATGAACAGAATCACCTGCTTTGGCACGAGTTCCGACTTGGCCTTGTTTATGAGGAGGCCATCCTGAGAGCAAACCTGGAGGGCCAGATCTCGGAACCACTCCGCCTCGGTCTGGAGGGGGGCTATCACCAATCGTCCAGGTAAGGGTACACCTGGACCCCCGGCACCCAGGGAATGCTGTCACCACTGCCATGCATTTGGTGAAGACCCTGGGAGCTAATGAGAGGCCGAAGGGCATGGCCCGGAACTCGTATAGGGATCCCTCCGCTCTGAAGCGGAGGAACCTCTGATGGGACGGACGGATTGGGACATGAAAGAACACATATTGGAGGTCCAGGGAGCAGAACCACATGCCTCGTTCCAAGGATAGGATTATCTGAGCCAGAGAGACCATCCTGAAGGTCCGAGACCTTAGGAACTTGTTCAGGTCGTGCAGGTCGAGAATGGGGCGCCAGCCCCCCAATCTGATTTGGGACCAGGAAGTACCTGGACACAAACCCCGGGTCTGAAGGAGGATCCGTCACCTTCCTGATTACCTCTTTTTCGAGGAGCAGGGCAATATCGGCCCGGCAGGCCGACAGCGAGGCTGCGGACCCCGTGGCCCCCGAGGGGCGATGGCTTGAAAAGGCGGAACCAGCTCGAACTCCAGAGGCAGGCCTTTTCCTACCACCTCCAACTCCCAGCAGTCCGTGGTGATAGTGGACCAGGCGGAAAGGAAGTGGCGGAGCCGTCCCACCACAGGGGGAACCCAGTGGGGAGTGACGAGGTTGGGAGCGGCACCCCTCAACCCATCACTGGGCAGGTTTGGAGGAAGAATCGGCCGAGGGACCTCCCAGGCCTTTACCTCCTTGCTTCCTGTTGGAGGAAGCCATAGGCTTGGGTTTGGGGTGCCAAGCGCGAGCCTGCTGGTCCTGTTGCTGGTGCTGCTGGGCTGGTCGAGGAGCAGGGACCGAAGGACGAAAGAACTTTTGCTGCTGATGGCGGCCTTTGTCCCTCTGGGCGGAGGTGACAGAGTCCAGAGTGGCATTGGACTTCTCGATCCGGTGGAGGTGTCCCTCCACTCCAGGGCCGAAGAGGTCAGTCCCCAAGAAGGGGACGTCCGCCAACTTGTGCTGGGTATCCGCCATGAAGGTGGATCTCCTCAGCCACGCCCTGCGTTGCATGGCCACTGCGGCCGCAACTGACCTGGCACAGGAAATCACCTATGTCCAGAGCAGTCTGGAGCTGCTGATTCGCAACCGCCCTACCCTGGTCCAGCACCTGGCGGACCGTGGTCTGCAGGTCAGGCGGGAGATGAGGAACGACCTCGTCCAGGGAGCCCATGAGGGCGTGGGAGAAGTGTGCCATCAGCACGGCTGAGCTGGCCTGTCGGAGGCCAAGGGAGGACGCAGCGTACTCCTTGCACCCGGCAAAGTCCAGCTTTTTGGACTCCTTGTCGGGGGGCTTGTCCACATCCCGAGCATTACCGGAACGCCGGAAAACGCTGTCGGTGACTAACCCCTCATTAGAGGGGTGTTCCGAGAAACCGGGCAAAGAGCCGGTAGGGACCGCATACTTCCTGGCCATCCTGGCCGAGGGCGCAGGACAGGAAGCAGGTCGCTGCCAAAGCTCCAAGGCTGGGCCAACAATGGCCTCAGCCACCGGAAAGGCCTCCGTGGGAGAATCCCCTCGGTCCAGAATCTCCGCCAGGGGATACTTGGCCCGTTTGGACACGGGCTCGAGCTGCATCCTGGTGGACTCCGAGATGAGTCGAAGCAGACCCAAGGAGGACGATGGGCTATCATCCACTGACTGGCCCCCGAAGGACTCCAGATCGCACTGCCTGGAGAACTGGAAGGGATCGTCATCGGATTCCGAAGAGTCTGCTAAGAGCTGCCTCAGCCCCGAGCCACCCTCCACCTGCCGAGGACGGTCGGGAGTGAGGGTGACCGACAACCTGTGGGGCAGGCCATGACCCGACCGAGAATTCTTGGTCGGTGCCCGGACTTTGGTTGTGGAGGCGGAGGTTCCACCACAATCGGTGGACCAGCTGGTTTCGGCTTAGCAACCGGCCCTAGGGCGGGCAACTCGACTGGAATGAGTGGTTGCTTCGGCCGTTCAGGCGACAGACACTTGATGGCCGGGGTCAGCTTAGGCCCGGATAACAGCAACTGCTGCCACATAAGATCCTCGTAGCGCCGGCGCAACTTGGCCATAGCCTCTCACCAAGGAGGAGGGCGGGAAGAAGCAGCATCTCCGCTTACTTGATGTGAACCCGAGACCGCGATGTCGTGGGGAGCAGCTGGACGAGAAGAGGTCCGAGACCGAGACCCTCAGGGGGACCGAGGGTGGGTCTGGGAAGGGACGAGGGATACCCGCTCTTCCCTCGGCTCGAGAACTTTAACCGGGGACTGCGGTCCCGAAGGAGCAGGCAGATCCTCGGTATCCACCGGGGAACGGTCAAGTAGGGTTATCGGCTTCTCCAGTCGACAGCTCGTCTAACGGATCGAGAAAAATCTCGACTTCGTCGACAGGAGTCTCGGCAGGCTGGCCTGATGGGGGCACCGTGAAGCCAGCGGCCTCAGCCACAACCTCGACCGAAGTCGACGGTCAGCTGCCCGGGGAGGGGGGCCTCTCCCGCTCCTACGAACGCCGACGATGGGACTTACCTTTCGATTCCCTTTTCTTGGACCAAGAAGAATGTCCCGAGGCCCCTCTCCTTTCGTGGAAAGGGACTGGCAAAGCTCCTTGAATGAAGCTGTATCACGAGGAACTCAGAGAGAGCGGGATAAATGCCACGGCCGAGGAGGAAGAAGATGCGCCTGAGCCGCCTCCTCCTCGAGGGCAATCATCTGCTCGAGCTGCTCAGCCGAGCCTGCCGCCGCGGACACTGCCCAATGAGCCTCTTTGGATTTAACCAGCGGAAAACGTTTCTCGAGGCGCCCGAGCTTCAAACGGGCAGCGCGATCATCCAGAACATTGGCCGAGAAAGAACGGCACAACTCGCAAGCCTGCGGGTAGTGATCTAGGCCTAAGCAGTAGACGCACGTGGAGTGCGGATCTGTCCTGGACATTTTCTATTCGGCAGCCTCCGAAAGCTGGGAACAGATTTGTCCATCGCAGCCGCGAGGGAAGATGAAGACCGAAGTTTAGAAAACTTCAAAATCAATTTTGGATGAACCGAAGAATTAGAATCCAGTCTAAAACGCAGAGCGTTAAGGAGGGAACCTGAGCTTCCAAGCGGTAAGGAAGATTCGGCGTCATGGGGCGGAGCCGAGGGTTTTACCACCCGGGTGGGTGGGAGGAGCCAGCTTGAAGACCTTCCGGCAAGAATTAAAGCGGCAAGGATACCTGCCAGAGAGTGTGGATGAACAACATATCCATGTCCCTAGAAAGAATGGTGTCCCGCCACCTTGGCCGATCTTAAAGTATTCCCCAGGGTGGTCTTTACTTCAGAGTCCAGAAGGGCCTTAACTACGGGCTCGAGTTGGCGGAACAAACACTTCTGGTACACTAGCATGTCTGAGACATAGTTAAGAGCACGAATGGCTAGGGTAGAAGGAGAACAAAACCTCCTCCCGAACTGGTCCATTTGTCTGGATTCCTTGTCAGAAGGAAAGGTACTAAGGTGCTTTGGTTTCGCAGACCAACTATGGGCTGCAGTGATAACCACAGAATCAGCCTTAGGATGGATGCCGAGGTGGTCCTTATCTTCAGGGGTCCTGTAAACTCTGTCAGCTTTCTTGGCCATGGCCGGGATAGAGGAAGGTCTCAGCCAAATGGTAGAGGATAAATCCTCTCGAGGTTCCAGCCATGGAGGTGTGGGCACCGGATTCGTCTCTGGGAAATCCAGATGCTCTGCCAACCTGTCGCTTTGGGTCCAGAGCTTCTGACTTCCATCCTTTTGTGCCTCAGCCATTTGTTCGAGAAGGTCCACAAACAAAGGATCTTCAGGTGGGGATTTGGGACACTTCCTAGGGACTGGTTCCTCATAGGGAAGAGTCTCAAATCATGAACCCTAAGAAGAGGAATCTGAGTCTCCTTCAGAATCATCTGAACCCTCCGGAATTTTGTCAGGAATCGGAAGTTCTGTCTTCCTGGGAGTCCCTTCTGACGTCAGGGGTTGCGTTCGGGCTGTCGTCTGGCCTGACGTCAAGGCTCAAGGGATGACCCGGAGAGGGTGTCCTAGGGGTAGGATCTGGGCAGCCTGCGTCCGAAGTTGTGGATGCCTGCTGTAACTTTGAGACCAATTGTGTTTTTGTCTCAGACCACCAGGATTTCAAAATCTCCCTAAAATCCACCTGTGGTTGAGCAGTAGGACGTGGAGGGTTACAGTGAGGGAACCCTGACCCTGTGCCATGTCCCAAGAAACTTGTGGGAGGATAATGGTGAGGATAACCTGGTGGAGGATAGGAATAATAACCAGAATAACCAGAATAATAAAGGCCCATCAAAAAGGGGTCCAGCGCCGGGGCTGACGGAGGATAGCCCGACAGTGGAAAAGCCGACAGTGCCCCCAACGGGGGAATACCAGACGGAGGCCCTGATGGAGGGTAGCCTGACGGCGGCCCTGACGGAGGGCAGCCTGATGGCAGCCCTGATGGAGGGTAGCCTGACGGCAGCCCTGATGGAGGGTAGCCTGACGGCGGCCCTGATGGAGGGTAGCCAGACGGCGGCCCTGATGGAGGGTAGCCCGACGGCTGCCCTGACGGAGGGTAGCCCGACGGCGACCCTGACAGAGGGTAGCCTAAAGGAAGGCCTGTCAGTGGTCCTGCTGGGGGGAACCCAGGCGAAGGGCCTGAAAGTGGGGAAACCTGCTGGAAGCCATGACGGGAGAAGGCCCGCTGGCAGTCCTGACGGAAGTAGTAAGGGGCCCTGCGGGCATTGAGGAAGAGGAGTTGGGCCTGGCACTTCTACCAGGGGCAGCGGAGCCACCGTAAGGCCTTTTGTAACACCGACACCAGGTATACCTGATGAAAGGTCTTCTTCTGTTGGGACCTGTGGGTCTGGCAAAAGCAGAGGAATCTCCGACAGAGGAGCTGATGGGGGCTCTCCAAGGATGGAGTCAAAGTCCGGCTGCACATCTTCAGAACCTAGCGGACGCAAAATGGTCGTTGATCATCGGAGAGTCAGACGATCAACTGATCGACCTGGGTCATGCAGGAGTCGGAGACCCCAACCTCCGACTTACCAACATTGGCCAGGCACTCATCAGAGGGTCAGACGAGCGGCTTATCGGCCGTGCCTGCCAACTTAGAGCCCAGGGTAGTAAAAGGCCCAAGTGTGGCGGCGGTCTCGGATGAATCCGAGGTACCCGTCACCGTAACCAGTGGCGGCGGGGCCTAAAGCCCTGCTCTTTAGGGGAGCGCAAGCTTACCGCTGCACTGCCTTCCTCGGGAGGAAGAGAGTTGAGCCTCCCCGAGAAGCCCACATGGGCCTGGGAGAGACTGCTCCCAGTCCCAGTATTTTCCCTTGTCCTTCTCTTTATTCTTATGGGGATCAGTTTGAGAGGAGGAGGCACTTTTAAGCTTCTTTAGTTCTTTTTCCATCAAACCTATTTTTAGTTTCAGGAGATGGGCTTTGAATGACTGTTGGCGTCTTTTCTGTGTGGCCTGGTTGAATTGAGTGCAGGCCTCACACTCCTCCACGTTGTGATCCAGTCCCAAGCAGAAAAGGCAGAGGGTATCCTGGTCCTTATGCGGCAGCTGAACGCCACAAGAACCGCACTTATTTTTATGCAATTCTGTGAAGAAGAGAACAATACAAACAAATAGTAAGAATTATTTGAGGCACAGAAAAAATTAATACTCACCAAAATTCGGCATTCAAACTGCTGCGACGAGCTTCGGTCGACCAACGTGCACAGATTGATGGCAGGAAAGAACTGAAGGGCGGTCATGTGGCCCGCCCACTATATAGTGTCACGCAGATGTCCGTGGGCAGTCCACCATCAGACACTGCTAGCAAAAGTTTCCTTGTGGTCCTGATGCCAGGGGGTGCAGATCTACAAGTAATTACCTACTGCAAGAGCCTTCACTAAGTAAGATCAGAGGTTACACACTAACAAATGTAGTAAACCAATGGCTAGCGTCCGTGGGGAAGGGGAATGGACAGATGGAACCAAGTTTGGGATGGGGAGGGGTAAACCAAGCCACTGTCAGAGAGGGGGATTAAAGTAAGCCGACTGGTTCTGACAGGGCAGGGATGTGTATAAAGGTTACAAAACTCTGGGTAGGCAGGAGGGAAGCAGGTAGGTGGGTGGTGCTTGGCAGCACCGCACAGTGGCACCACCTGCCAAACTTGGAAGCAGTAATACTTATGCAGCTGCTGAGGAGGGCAGTGGAATCCATACCCCTCACAACCCTATCTGCTGGGCAGGTGGGCAGCTTGTGGGACGAGCTATACTGGAAAGGGAGGAAAAGAGACAAAGGATTATGTGACATGCACCTGTAACATAAGCCTGCAGGTCTGTAATGGTGGATCGAGTATGCTGCAGCAGCCAGAAAACAATCAGTTCACTCTAGCTAAATTTCTAAAAGCACAGCTGGTACAACTCAATTTTGCCCTAGTTTTCCCTGTTAAAGCACATAGTCACTTGCAACAAATGCTGGTCTGGCAGGTAAAACTTCAATTTACAATTCAGACTAATAAAGGCTGTAGTATGCAAATGTACAGTTACTATTTGTTTTATGCTGCCCTAAATGCAGCAAATGCCTACAAGTGTCTACGGCTGGTCAGACAGTATCACAAGAGATAGCCAACAGTACAGATGCTAAACTTCTTTTGGGAACATGCAGAGTCTTTGTATGGCGCCAAACATGGCAGCTGCTGTAATACCTGTGCTGCTGCTGCTGGGGAGGGCAGTGGAATACAGAGCCCTCATAGCCCTATCTACTGGGCGGGTGAGAGGCTTTTTGGACAAGCAACACTGTTCTGCTGCTGCTGCTGTAGAGGGCCATGGAATACGGAGCCCTCACGACCCTATCTGCTGGGTGGGTGGCTTGTGGGACAAACTGCACTGTGCTGCTGCTGGGAAGAGCCAAGGAATATGGAGCCCTCACAACCCTATCTGCTGGGTGGGTGGGTGGCTTGTGGGACAAGCTGTACTGTGCTGCTGCTGCTGGGAAGAGCCGTGGAATATGGAGCCCTCACAACCCTATCTGCTGGGTGGGTGGCTTGTGGGACAAGCTGCACTGTGCTGCTGCTGGGGAGAGCCGTGGAATATGGAGCCCTCACAACCCTATTTGCTGGGTGGGTGGGTGGCTTGTGGGACAAGCTGCACTGTGCTGCTGCTGGAAAGAGCCAAGGAATATGGAGCCCTCACAACCCTATCTGCTGGATTCACAAAACGCATATTCTTTTGTATAAATGCATGACATCCAAACACCTAAAATGTGACCCACAATTCAACAGCTGCTTGTATCAAATGCATACCTTTTCCAAAATACTAACATACTAAAATGCCAGCAGAATAGGCCTAATGGTCTTTCGTGTCTGCTCGTTTGGTCAGCCCCCAGCCTGGGTGCTGACCTTGCTGTCCCCCTCGCCTTCTCTGGCTTCTCCCTTCCCAGTTCCGGATATTCTTGCTGCATTGGATTTTGCTTCCTGAACCCTAAAGCCGAATTTTAAAAAGAAAAGGGAACCAGTGCTTAAGGCATGCCATCACACTTGCAAAATCGAAACCTGAACCAAACAATGCTGGCCTGAGCTTTGATGGCATAATTTCCCCACTCTGTAATGTCTGACGTACTTTGTTTTTTGGTTTTTTTAAATAAAATTAAAAATGAATAAGAAATTGCCAATGAAAGCATTAGATGGCTATAACATTAATTGGCAGAATAAGGATCACAAAGGGTGTAAATCAGCTTTATCAGATGTGCAACACTCTCACATAATTGGAGAACCCACCAGAACTAAGACTAGAACTGACAACCATTCACTCCTGAAGGGAGGCAATATAGTGCACTGGTTAACAGCACTGAGCTGCAAAGTTGGGGAACCGGGTCTGAATCCAACAGCTACCACTTGCATACTATGTGACCATGAGCAAGTCACTCACCTTCCCTATGCTCCTAGGACGCACCTGGAAACAAGCCTCGGCTTAGTGCGTCTTTCCTAGCTCAAAAATTGTAAAATGAATAAATAAACTCCTGGACTGGATTCTAGTAAATAGACCAGACAGGATCAAAGTGGCAGGAATCCTTCCATGCACACTTAAGTGATCAGTCCCTGATGTTTTGTATCTGTAAAAATAATGTCCCCAATCCACCCCCCAAAATCATCAAGGAATGAGACCTCTAGAATTTCGATGAGCCATTCTTCCTAGTTAGCCTAAATGAAATTGACTGGGAACCCATAATTGAGCTCCTTAATGCCAACAGTGCCCCTGAGTTCCTCATCAACAATTTTACCAGTACAGTACTGTCAGTGAGCATGCCCCCATGAAGCGGCAAAAGGTCGTTGTGCTAAGTGGATGGGCGGTGACATCCACAAGTCCATGAGACAGAGGGACAAAGCATGGGGACAATTATAAAAATAAAAAAATCAGGTCTGATATGCAAGTGTCATGCTTATTGGAGCTTAAGAAATACCTGTAAAGCAAATCTCAAAAGTGCCAAAAGGAGCTGTCTAAAGGACATGCAACTCAAAAACCTATCGAACCCTTAAAACTTTTGGGCACAGATTAATACCCTTTTAAAGGGAAGGTTTCAATAAAGTGTATTTAATCTGTAAATAAAAGGAAGGTCTAGTGCACCACTCACAATATCAAAGTTGGTGGCCAAATAATATCCGATACTAAAACCTCGGGGTCTGAATTCAGTAAATTTTTCAGTAACCTGGGTAGTTTTAAGTCTCCTCCTACTGGAAATTCCCTGCATTCCCAACCCTCTTGCCAACCAAGATGCACCAACCCAAATTTCACTTCAGGCTGGTAACCAGGAAGGAGATGAAATGTTCATGCATTTAACAGTGTCGGATAAAAATTGATGGTACCTCATCCCCCCAGACTGTGACAACCCTGTGATACTGTACCAGTCACTGCCACTCCCCTCAACAACATAATAAACAAAGCCCTCCTACAGGATAACATTCCAGAAAAATGGAAAACTGCCAGTGTAACCCCATCCACAAAGGACGACTGAAAAAAGCATCAGAAAACTAAAGACCCATCTTTCTTCTATGTACCCTAGCTAAAATACAAGAGAGGCAGGTATACAATCAGAGGGCTACCTTGTAGTACATCACTCCTTTACCAGATACAAACATGGGTTCAGGAAAGAACCATAGCACTGAAACTGCCGTAAGTGAGGATAACTACTGATATAGAAGCAACCGAGAATGGTATGGCCACTGGTGCACCTTTCATAGACTTCACCAAGCCATCTGACTTGGTAAATCATGAACTCCTGCCAGTAAAACCTAGGCCCAATGTGTTGGGTGATCTAGCTTGCCGATGGTTCTGTCACTACCTATCAAATCACAAACAATGTCAGGTGGCAGGGTTGTTTATCTGACAAAGGAAAATTACTGATGGTGTGCCCCAAGGATCAATTCTAGGTCCCTCCTCTTCTTCCTGTTCATCAACAACATGCCTGATAATTGTGTGTGTGTGGGGTGGGGGGTGTGGGGGCTCTAAGCAGATGACATTGTCCTATACAGGTCCTCTGCTGATATAAACCAGATCAACTCAGGACTGCACAATGACTTCAAGCTGCTTAAAACTAACACATCCTAAATTTCGGAAAAATAAAAACTATGCTTTTTGGCCCCTGGATACTGGACATGGAGAGGTAGAACCTACTTAGTTTGTCTACTATGGGGAACACTCATCTGGAAGTGCTGAGTTCACTGAAATACCTAAGAGTACTGTTTCATCAGGACTTTACTTCCAGTGCTCATGTGAACTCTGTGTCTAAAAGCACTATATCAGAAACTTAGTCTGCTGTACAGGCTCTTTCCTATCTAAGGATGCTTGCTTAACCATAGCCAACAGCATTTTCATGCCTATACTCCTCTAGGGAGCCTCATCTTTACAATCCCTACGGGCCATAGGGTAAAACAGACTCAACTGCTTGTATAACAAAGTGGGGCACTTTGCAGCTGGTGCCTCCCCCAGGGGCCACCACTATGATGTGCTCGCCACCCTGGGACTGCCAACACATGCAGCATGTATGCAGTTCCCACTGTTCTGTCTAGCTTTCAAGCTGTCCAAAGTCTCTACCCCACCAAGCTTTGCAAGCATCCTCAAGACCAAACAGCATGTGAGACACCTACAACCCACCTAGTCCACAACTGGTAATCCCATGGGCAACCTCAGCCACTGGGATGTGATCCTTCTCCTTCACCACCCCATCCCTGTGGACCAATCTCCTGAGTGAGATACTGAACTGTCTCATATTCCACAGTGAAGAACCAATGCAGGTGCAACCAATGATGTTACAATTACATACTAACATACTAAAAAAGCCAGCAGATCAGACCAACGGTCTATCGAGTCTGCTCATAGATCAGTGCCCACTCGGGGCACTGTTATAGCTCCCCCCTCCCCACAAGGTCCCAACCCCCGGTGAGGCCCTGGGCTGCACCCTTCCCCGTACCTATCCCAGCCTCTTCTGAACCCCTCCACAGTTGCAACAGCCACCAGTTCCACAGGCAGCGCATTCCAGGGCTCCAAAACCCTCTCTGTAAAGTAGTGTCTCCTTGTCTCCCCCCCCTCAGTCTCCTACCGACCAGCCTCATCGAGTGCCCCCTGGTGGCCCCTACCTCCCTCAGCTGCAGCAACCTTCAATGTTTGCCCTATTTATTCCCCTTGAGGTACCTGAAGACCTCCATCATATCCCTTTTGTTCCTTCTCTCCTCAAGCAAGTACAGGTTGAGCTCCTCTAGCCATTCCTCATAGGGCTTTTCCCCCAGGCCCTGCTTCATCCTGGTCACCCTCCTCTGGACCCTCTCCAGCAGAGCAATATCCCTTTTTAAGTAAGGACGCCAAAACTGCATGCGGTATTCAATGTGTGGCCTAACCAGGCAATTATACAGCGGAAGGAGCACCTCTCGGCTCCTGGAGGTTATCCCCTGGCAGTGCACCCCAGCATTTTATTTGCTTGGCCTGCAGCCCTTCTACACTGCTCCAAAATGTTTATTTTGGCATCCACCACCACCCTGAGGTCCTTCTTCCCCCTAGAAACTTGTAGTGCCCCCCCCAAGGTGTACACATGAGCCAGGTTTTTGGTCCCCAGGTGGAGCACCCTGCATTTCCCAGTGTTAAACTTTAGTTTCCAGGCGAATGACCACCTCCCCAGGGACTCCAGGTCCTCCTGGAGGGCCAACCACCCTTCCTCCTCATCCACCACCGACCACAGTTTCGAATCGTCAGCAAAGCAATTACCGGACTATATCTTTCAGGTTCCACAGACACTTGCTGTCCTCCTTGGAGGTGCATGCTTCTGTACCCTTTGTGTAATTTGCAATGTTCTGTCTTATGAAGGCTGTAGCTTACTGTTTTGCTATTGCTTCCGTTTGAAAATAACTTCTGTACCATGTCTGTATATAGGATCAGGGGAATTTCAACTTATTTATTCACTCTATGCACAATATTCCACACCATGTATGTATATTGGATCAGTGCAACAGTTGCTTTTATAATGGTTTTATGTACTATATTTTCTACTATATGTATACTGAATGTCATCAACTCCAGGTCACCCCAGAAAAGGAACATGCCTGTCTCAGTGGGCCCACCCGGTTATTAAAATTCAATTAAATAGCCTTGCTCACCCCCGTAAATCGCAAAGGCCTGGTCATAAAAGAACCTCCTCTTGAGTGTGTCTTCCATTTTAGCTCGGTCAACAATGTCATCCTTGGGCTGCAATGCCAGCTCCTGCAGGGAGGCAAGAAAAGATTCAGGGGAAAATCATGGTTAAATAATTTAATGAAACAAAACAAAGTACAACAAAAAATAGATCCAGAACTAGGAGAGAATGAATACCAAGAGAGGTGAGCAAATCTGAACTCATTTTTCACTAGAACAGAACAAAGCACATTAAGGGTGAACAGGATAACTGGTTATAAAATTATGAGAGTAAACATCAACGTCAGTAAGAGGGAATTCCGGGACATAACTACAAATGGGATATGCTGGCAGATGTGGTCAAATCCTATGGTGTAGCTGACTTAAAAAAAAAAAAAAAAAGGACCCGATTTCTTCTTGATGAGAAATAAAAATTTCTATAAAATGGTGTGTGGCCAGCTTTGCCTCCTTACTGAGCAGGACCCCATCACATGGTATTGCATTAACAATGCACATACCCTTGGCTCAGAAGACATCAAAGGGGAAAACGTTCAGGTATTACCACTGAGAAGTGGGAGGCAGTACCATTTTGTCTTGTCTTTTGTTCTTCCTCATGCACCTAATGATAAAGATTACAACCTGCAGGTTAAAATGTCAATATGCAAACTGCACAAACCAGCAACATCAAAGACATCATGCAACTAACAAAACAATTTACCATCCACCACCCCAGCACTGATCAACAATCAATCACAAACTGCAAACCAAAATATCAAGACACACTACTCAAAAATAAGCACAATACCGTATTTATCTTAGGAAACACCAACTCCATCCAACAAAACAAAAAAAAAACAAAAAAAAAAAAACTACTTTTTACTGACACATTTAAACTCAAAATTATTTGGCGATTCTCCCCACTGAAATAAACACAAAAAAAGAAATGTACCCACTTAATGGAAACACAAGTAAACATTCAATAATACCACCACAGACCACAGAAGTGCAGCCTCAGATGCAGATATATTCGAACATACAAAAAGGCCAGCAGAAACAGGCCTCGCAGTCTATCGAGTCTACTTGGTTGTGCAGCTAGCCCCTCAATTTGCAGCTGCCACCCTCCCTCCCACTTCATCAGTACCCCCACTCTGTCCCATCCCTCTTAAAAACACCCACCGTTCTACAGGATACTACCTACTCAGGTACAGTATTCCACTTGTCCACCACCAGTTCTGTGAAAAACTGTCTTCTGAATTCCCTCCTGAATCTTCCCCCCTCCAGTCTCAGTCAGTGCTCTCTCGTATCCCTCCCTCTTCTAATCTGGAAAATCCCTTCTATATTAGTCTTATTAATCTCCTTTATGTATTTAAAGGTCTCAGTCATGTCCCCCCCATTCCTCCTCTCCTCCAGGGAGTACATATTCAGCTCGCCCAGCTACTCCCGGTAAGATATTCTCCCCAATCCCTGGTTCATCTTTGTCGCCCTATGCTGTATCCCCTCCAACAGTCTGATATCCTTTTTCAGGAACGGTCACCAGTACTGCACGCAGTATTCCAGGTGCGGCCTGACCAGTGACCTGCACAGGGGAAGGATCACCTCCCTTTTCCTGGAGGACATTCCCCTCGCTATACACCCCAAGATCTTGTTGGCTTTTGCTGCCGCCTTCCTGCACTGAGCCAAGTTGTTCATACTCCCCGTTATAAGCATGCCAAGATCCTTTTCTTTCTCGGTGCTTTCCAACTTACCCGCCCCCAAGCTGGTAGCTCCACCCCTGGTTCCTTGCCTCAAAGTGTAGTACCTTGCAGTTCTTGGTGCATTGAACCCCAACTGCCATGTTTCCGACCTCTCTTCCTGCAGCCCCCTCCACCCCTCTATGTCATCCACCACAGCCCCCATCTTTGTATCATCTGCAAACAGACTGATCCTACTCCAAATCCTAAGTGAGATATCAGCTATGAATATTCCAAACAGCACCGATCCCTGTGGCACCCTGCTCGCCACCATCCTCGGGGATGAAATTCCTCCCCGTCGAAATTAAGTTTTGCAGCCTTTAGCCAGCAGGGCTAGTGTCTGGGAAAATCCACTGGCACCACAGACATTTCCACTGGCCCAGCTGGTGTACATACTGAAGTGTTGCCTTCTCCAGTACAAGCCTGCAGGGCTAGTTAAATGAAAATCTTACTAGCCCGATGCAAAATCTACCAACATTTGGCTAGCGGGCCGGTGCCAATTTCGACCCCTGCCACCCTTTGCTGCCCTTCATTCAGCCAGTTTCTGATCCAGACCAATTCACCATCTTCGTTCCCACCCCCATATACTCCAGCTTCCCCAGCCTCCCATGCGGCACAAAGTCAAAGGCCTTGCTGAAGTCCAAATGCAAGACATCCACCGCATGGCCCTTGTCCAGTTCTCTGGTCACCCAGTCATAGTACTCAATTAGGCTTGTCTGGCAGGATCTACCTAAGACAAACCCATGTTGTTGATCGTCCTGAAGTCCACTGTCCTCCAGGAAGGTCACAAGCCTTTCTTTTAGGATCGTCTCCATGAGCTTACCCACGATTGAGGTGAGGCTCACTGGTCTATAGTTGCCTGGATCATCCTTAGGGTCACTTTTGTGGATGGGCACATGGGTCATCCTCCAGTCCTGCGGTATGCACACTGTGTCCAGGGAGGTGTTGAACAGGTCAGCCAGCGGTCCTGCCAGGACCTTCGCTAGTTCCTTAAGTACCCTAGAGTGAACGCCGTCAGGTACCAGCGCCTTGTCCACCCGTAGTGCCCTTACCTCTTTCAGAACCCTGTACTCTGCAATCCCTGTATCAGTCACCCCTCCCCCCACTGCCCACTCCACCCCTCCCTTGCAGTATTTGGCCCCCTTCTCCTCTATGAACGCAGACGTATCCATTTAATACCTCTGCCTGATCTCTCCCTTTCTCTACCCACCCTTCGTCCTTCCTAATCCTCACAATTTGGTCCTTGTTTTTCCCTCTCTCTCTCTTACGTATCTGAAGATGTCTTTTTCTCCATCTCTAATACCCTGTGCCAGTCTCAGCTCTCTAGATGCTTTGGCCTCTCTGACAAGCCTGGTAACCTCCCTGGACTTCTTAGTACACTCATCCTTGTCTACTTCCCCTCCTGATTTCTTGAACCTCCAAAATGCTTTTCTCTTGCCCCTCACTCCATCCATGACCTCCTGAGTCACCCAACTGGGCTTCTTTGCCCTACCCTCCTTGTGCATATCCTAGTAGCCTCCACCAGACCTTTTTTAATAATGCCCCACTTTTGACTAGCATCCATGCTTGGTTGAATTTCGCCAGGTGCCTGCCCAAAATTTCCCCCATCGTTTTGAAGTCTGCTCCTTTGAAGGCAATCACCCTGGTTCCTGTACCCAATTTCCCTGCCCATATTGAGTGTGAACACCACCAAGCGGTGGTCACTGCTGGCCAGCGGGTCCTCTACCCCAAGTCCCATACAGCCTCTCCATTTGATAGCACCAGGACCAGAGTGTTTCCCACTCTAGTCGGTTCCTGGACCATCTGCACCAGGAAGCTGTCCTGGAATGGTTCTAGTATGACCTGCTCCTTTGCACTCGTAGTGGTTGGGATGTCCAACTCCATTACAGGTAAGTTTAAGTCCCCCATCCACACTCAGCTAGCTCCTTATCCAGGTCACCCCCTTGAGCTGGTGGTCTGTAAACTACCCCCATCCTCAGTGCCCTACCTTTCGAGTCATGAAGCTGCAACCATAGGGCCTCTGTCCTGCCTTCCTCTCCCTCCTCCCTTATACACCTTATCCCCTCCCGCACATATATCGCCACACGGCCCCCTTTCCCCTCATCCCTGTCCTTCCTGAATATCCTGAGCCCTGGGATCATCATATCCCAGTCCTGGTTCTGGGTGGCCCACGTTTCCGTTATGGCCTCAATGTCGACCCTCTCCACTGCCAAGAGCGCCTGCCTGCAGTGATACCACCCTGTGACAGGGTTAAATAGGACCCTATCCCAGTTGTTATGGAGAGTTTGAATGCAGGGATCTGTTCTGTTCTTTCCTGTCTCTTGTCTGTCTGGTTGCGCAACTAAATTTTCTCGTGTGAGACCTAGGACTTGATCACCTCAACAATCCTCGAGACGCCTTCACCCGACTCAGATAATTCCTGATAAAATGGATCCAACCAGAGAGCAAAATAGTAACACAGATCATCAACACTTTTGCAATGGAGCAATTCATCAACATCCTGTCTACAGATGTGCAGCTTTGGGTAAAGGAACATCGACCATAAAGTGGGGAAAAGGCTGTTTCTTTGGATGAAGACTACCAAATGGCCAGATAGACGCCATAGCAGTGAGGTAACAGCCAAACACCGGTAAGACACTTTTTCCCATTTAAATTCAAAGACTGATAAGAACTCTGGTGGGGGTAACAAATCTGTGCCCAAAGACATTATTTGCTAGAACTGTAATAAGCAATGTCAACTCACTAACCGCATAAAGTACCTTACCTGCTTGATGGTGAAAAAAAAAAAAAAATACTTTGGGCCTTACTCCAACTAGTGTCCAAGTCCTCCTGTGCCCAAACACTAATCCTCGTAACACCAGAGGGTCTGAACATCAGCTTCTACAGGTCCCCCGATGCCGCACCACTCTGGGACAAAGATCCTTTACACACCGTGCACCCAGCTGGATGAATGCCCTCGGCACTCACATCACCTCCACCTCCTCATTGGGCATATTCAAATCAAGCCTCCATCATCGTCTCACGGCCTCCAGCTCATGAGACTGCCACCCCTAACTTCCCCCTTCCCCACTGAGATCAACCACCCCCCCTCTGATGTTCTTTGACAATGCTGTGAGTTGCTCTAGTCTCTTTTTCAGCTGCCACCCCCCAATCCTCTCACCCTTCCTCCCTGATTTCTTCTAGGTTTCTGAAATGATTGTTTGTGTTATTCATGTATCCTATTTACCGTGTTGCTGTACCTGAACTGATAAATATGGTTGCATGCTCTCTTTGATGTTGTATGCCCTTGTATAACATGTTTAACATGTATGTACTCTCCTGACGTGGAACCTTTGTAAAAGAGCCTTGGCTCAAAGGTAATTGTAATCCTAGATCTAAATAAAATAAAATATTGTAAGAAATAGCCATGAGAAGAGTGACACTGGAGCAGATTTGTCCTTGGCAAACTGGGGCAAGTACTTAACAGATGTGAAGGTGGGGGATAAGACTATAAAGGGACTCATTGATTCGGGAAGCAGACCGACCCTAATGAATGTTGAAGTGCTGAGAAAACACTGTGCAAAAGGACCAGGTACTGGTGTCATCTACTTCCATGGGGACACTCGATACTATCCCACCACCTAAGTGACTCTGACCATTAAGGGTGTGTCACACCAAATGAAAGTGGGGGTAGCACCCAAGTTACCTGTACCCATGATTACTGGAAATGACTGTCCAGGATTTACTGAGTTAATCTCAGAGGAACTGAACCCTGCAGTTTCAGCAGCAGTGGTAAAAAGAGCTCAGGCAAAGAAAACCTCAAATGGTGGGGACATTTTTCCTTTCAGTGATTCTGATTCAGACTTGTTTGAGCACAGCTCCTAGATGCAGAAATCCAGGAAAAAAAGATGATGCCTGAAGAAAATGTGGCAACAAATGACTTATGGACATAAGGGGTTAACATATGAAAATGCTGAAACTAAACTGATCGCTGATTGTGATTTTCTTTCAGAACAAGCTATGTTTCTCTCCAGTGTTATTTTAAGCAGCTGGGGGTGAAACCAAAACAGGGTGGACCAATGTTTAAAAATGTAATGGGTTACTGTACAGAGTTTGGGTTAAACCTCAGACACAGGAACAGACAGAACAATTGGTTGTACCACAGAAGTACAGAACAGAGTTGTTACAGATAGCATATGATAGTCCTATGGCTGGTCACTCAGGAAGGGATCGCACCCTTGCCAGATTGCTGTATAGATTTTACTCACCTGGAATTCATGAAGATGTTGCTACATATTGTAATTCCTGTGCTGAGTGTCAGAAAGTAGCCCCAGTCACTAGAAAAGACGAGCTGCCCCTGGTGCCCCTAACCTTGATAGATGTGCCTTTTGAGAGAATTGCAATGGATGTGGTTGGCCCTTTAGGCAAAAGTAAAAAGGGTAATCGATTTATCCTGGTAGTATGTGACTATGCTACTCGATACCCAGAAGCAGTTCCAATGCATACTGTCACAGCTTCAAAAGTGGCAGCAGAACTTGCAACATTTTCAGCAGAGTGGACATACCTAAAGAAATTATTACTGATCAGGGTAGTAATTAATGTTGATGCTGTATTACTTAAGGAGCTGTACAGATCACTAGGTATCACTGCCATACAAACCTCCCCCACCACCCTCAGACAGACGGTCCTGTTGAGCATTTTAACCAAACCCTAAAACGCATGTTAAAAAGGTTTGTAAAAGGGGAAGGGAAAGATTGGGACCAATACTTGCCTTACCTACTTTTTGCTTACAGAGAAGTGCCACAGGCATCAACCGGGTTTTCACCATTTGAAATGCTGTATGGTAGGCAGCCAAGAGCATCACTGGATGTGATAAAAGAAACATGCAAAGATAACCCCGCTCAGAAACAATCTACAGCATCTTATATGTGTGCAGTAAGAAAGAAGCTGGCAAAATATGTTGAAATTGCCCATAGCAATCAGGAAGAGGCCCAAAACCAGAAGAAGGTAAAGGAAAAAGTTTTTGAGCTAGGTGAAAAGGTTTTACTACTGTTACCCACAACAGAAAATACAGGTTACTCACCTGTAACAGGAGTTCTAGGAATGGTATATGTTGTTCATCCACACTTATTGGCAGGTTCCTTACATAGATACATACATAGATACATAGACAGTGTCGGCAGATAAGGGCCTATGGCCCACCCCGTCTGCCCATTTGAGCTTGTAAGTTCAGTTTGTTTTCCTAGAAGTCTGTTGCACCTTACCCCTGACCTCCAGAATTCCTTTATGTCTATCCCATGCATTCTTAAATCCCGTGATTGTTTCAGCCCCCACCACTTCCTCTGGCAGGGTGTTCCACTTGTCCACCACCCGTTCTGTGAAGAAATTCTTTCTCATGTTTCCTCTGAATCAGTCCTCCTCCAACTTCATCCCATGCCCTCTAGTCCTGGAACATCTTTTTAAGCAAAAATAGTGTTTTCCTGCACCCTGTTCCTCCCTGTAAGATACTTGTATGTCTCTATCATATCCCTCTCTCCTTCCTCTCCTCCAGGGAGTACATGTTCAGTTCTTCAACCTGTCTTCATAGGACTTGTGATGCAATCCATGCACCATCTTTGTTGCCCTCCTCTGAACCTTCTCTACCCTGTCTATGTCCTTACGTAGGTATGGTCTCCAGAACTGTACACTGTACTCCAGGTGGGGCCTCACTAGTGTCTTGTATAGCGGAATTATGACCTCCCTTTTCCTGCTGGTAATGCCCCTGCCTATACATCCCAGCATCCTATTTGCTTTACCTGCTGCCTTGTTACACTGTTTCCCTACCTTGAGGTCATCAGACATGATAACCCCAAGATCCCTTTCCTGCTTAGTGCATGCTATATCCTCACCCCTCAACTGATATATTGTGCCAGGGTTTTTGTGCCCCATATGCATTATCTTGCACTTCTTTGCATGGAATTTCAACTGCCAAACCCCTGACCATTCTTCAAGTTTCTGCAGGTCACTTCTCATTCTGTCTACACCCTCTGGTGTGTCTACTCTGTTACAGAGCTTTGTGTCATCAGCGAACAGTGAAATTCTGCCTTCTAGGTCCTGCGCCATGTCACTGATGAAGATGTTGAATAGGACCGGTCCCAGCACTGATCCCTGTGGTACCCCACTGGTCACTCTTCCCTCTGTGGAGTGACAGCCATTTACCACCACCTTCTGTGTCCTGCCACCCAGCCAGTTACCTACCCACCACACTACTGTCCTGCCCACACCCATATTCCCCAGTTTGTGTAATAGTCTTCTATGTGGCACAGTGTCAAAGGCCTTGCTGAAGTCCAGATAGGCCATGTCCACTGCCCTCCCGATCCACCTCCCTAGTCACCCAGTCAAAAATTAAATGAGGTTGGTCTGACATGACCTCCCCTGGTGAAACCATGCTGCCTCGGGTCCTGTAGTCCATTGACAACAGATGTTCCACCAATCTCTCCTTCAGTAGTGCTTCCATGATCTTCCCCACTACCAAGGTGAGGCTGACTGGTCTGTAGTTCCCTGCTTCCTCTTTGTTCCCACTTTTGTATAAGGGACTACATCTGCTGTCTTCAGTCTTTGGGTACCTCCCTGTTTCCAGTGATCAGCAAACAGGATAGCCAGAGTTCAGCCACCACTCTCTTAGTTCTTTAAGGACCCTGGGGTGCACCCCATCTGGCCACATTGCTTATCAACTCTTATTACTTCCAGTTCCTTCAGGACCCTTTCGTGTAAAGGGACTTGTGTCCATTCTGCACCATTCTCACCCTTGTACTCCCTTCAGACCCATTACCTCCTCTCTTCCTCAGTAAAGACCGAGCAGAAATACCTGTTCAGTATATCAGCTTACTGTTGTCATCCTCACGCTGCCCCCATCCTCCCCTTCAGTCTCACTATCCCTACCCTTTGTCTTTCTTTTTTCACTTATGTACCTGTAAAAGGTTTTGTCCCCTCTACCCACTGATTTTGCAATGTGTTCTTCTGTCTGAGCTTTGGCTTCCCTTACTGACCTCCCTGCCTCCCTTTGCTTCTCCTGGTACTTCTCCCTATCCCCTTCTGCCTGTGTCTTTTTGTATGGCCTGAATGCAATCTTTTTGGCTTTCACATTCTTTGCTACCTCTTTGGAAAACCATAATGGTCTCCTCTTCCTTTTCCTCTTGCTAACCTGCTTAATACATAATTCTGTTGTTCTTGTAATCCTTGCCGCTTTAAATCTTGCTGCAAGGTCTTCAAGCTGGCTCCTCTCACTCACCCGGGTGGTAAAACTCTTGGCTCCGCCCCATGACGCCAGATCTAGCTCGCCAGAAGCCAGGTTGTGCGTCGAAGCCGGGGAGGCCGGGTGGGTCGTGTGGATGAACAACATACACCATTCCTAGAACTCCTGTTACAGGTGAGTAACCTGTATTTCTAGGGACATGGATATGTTGTTCATCTACACTTATTGGCAGACTCCTAGCAGTTCTCCGGGAGGAGGGAGGCAAGGTGCACACCCCCTACTTAGGTATAAAGACTGGAGAACCGAGGCCCCAACCAACATCCCGGTGTGACCCAAGGTCGATGTGGAAGGGGAAATCAGTGTATGCCTGCTTCCAGGTAGGAGCCCTGCGGATATCCTGGACAGGAGTATCCTCGGAAGCAGCCACCGATGCAGCAGAAGGGCAGTTAAAGTGAGCACTTATCCCTCTGGGAGGCTCCATGCCCGCCCACCTAGAGCAGAGACTTATGCAGGAGGTGACCCACCCGCTCGTCGTCCGCTTGGCTGCAGGTCTGCCAGGTGCGGCTTCAGCGTAGATGACAAACAGCTGGCGAACCTCTCCCGAACTTCAGCCCTACGCTCCCTGGGTAGGCGAGCGTTAAATAGGGTTCCAATGGATACTATATACGGCCTCCGAGGCGTGAATGGGGATGAACCCCGGCAGAGACAATACCTGGTTAGGGAAAAGGACTCCGCCACCGCCTACGGAAGGAACTTCGGGTGGGGCGCAGGACAACCTTGTCCCTGTGGAAGACCAGATACGGAGATTCAAAGGAGCACCTGGAACTCTCCCATCCTTCTGGTTGGCATGGAAGCCCCAAGAAGGTGTTTTTCCACACAAACAGGTGGGGGAAACTCACACCTGTGCAAGGGTTCGAACGGCTTGCCCGTGAGCTAAGCCCATATCAGCGTAAGATCCAACAGAAATGGGGATACTCTTACCAGAGGGGAGGTGTGATCAAGGCCTAGGAAAGAGCCAGACCACCTTTTCTGCGCCACCAACTGCCTTCCGGCCCGCACCCGGAAGACAGGAGTGACTAACAGAAGCACCTAGAGGGTCGTCGACCGAAGCCCTTGTTCAATAAAAGAACGGACCGCAGATGGTCCGGAATGCTCACTGAGGAACAGGAGAAGGGACCAGACCTATCCTAACACCAAATGGAGAACTAATTCCATTTGAAGGCGAGCATGTCTGGTCGACTCCTGGCAGGGAGCCTCAAAGCGTCGAGGACCTTGCGGAAGACCCAAGGCCTGGCCACTAGCCGCTACGGGACCAGGCCGTCCAGGTGCAGGGATAGAAGGTCCAGATGGGTCCTTCCCTAATAACAAAGAACAGGACCGGGCGGGCTGGAAGCCCTCGAGAACCTGGGGCTGAGACTGAGGAGAGCTGGATACCAGAGCTGGCGAAACCAGTCTGGGGCTACCAGAATCTCCTGCGCCTAGTCCCTCCTCGCCTTGCCTGAGGGTCAAGGGAAATGGGGGAGAGGCGTACAAGGAGCCCGGGGTCCTCGGCCTCCAAAGATTCCCCTACAGCGAGCCGTGCTGAGGGGGCGGGCATGAGACAGTCTCGGCCTTCAGTTCTCCCTGGAGGGAAAAGAACAAAGGTCCACCCGAGGTGTGACCCAGAGGAAGAAAGATCTTGTGCTACCTCCGGCAGGGAAGCCACTCGTGAGGCGCAGCCTTTATCCGGCTTAGGGCACCGGCCAGGGTGATGGAGGCTCCTGTCATAGAAATGGCTAGGAAACCGCCTCCCGGCTGCGCGAAATACCCAATGCAGAGAACCTCCTTACGCAGAAGCAAGGGGCTCATCCGATCCTGGCGGGATAGGTAGCACATGGTCGTGGTGTTGTCCACCTGGACCTAAACCACTAGACCCCGCACAGACGGAGCGAGCGGTGCAAGCTAAGTGGACCACCTGGAGCTCCAGCAGGTAGGAAAGACATCGGGACTCCCGAGAGAACCAGAGGCGGTGCACTCTGTATTCCCCTTGATGGGCACCCCACCCATCCGAGATGCATCGGTCGGAGAAGACCGTCGACTCGGGGCGGACAAACAGGATGTTCTCCTGCAAAAGAGCTGGAACGGTCTGAAGGAAAGCGTTCCCTAACCCCTGGGCTGTTGTCACGGACTGGTCCGAAGGAACGTAGCACTGTGACCGCTGGCTGGCCAGCCCCCAATAAAGGGACGCATGAACCAGCGGGTCCCAACAGACCACGCTGGAGCAGGCCGCCACGAGGCCCAGGAGGTGCAGGAGGTCCCGGGCAGGGAGCGATTGCCCAGTCAGACCTGACTAGGTAAGGGAGGAAGAACCTCAGCCCTGTCCGCCAGGAGCCGAGCTCGGACTCAAGAGCCGAGCCTCGTCCCGAAGAAGATCACCCGCTAAGACATGAGTTCCAATGTGGCTCCGATAAAAGGAGACCAGTCTGAGAGCAACAGAGAGGGCCAGAACTCTGGACCGTCCCCTTCCGCCTGGAAGGGTTGCAGTCAGGCCGCCATCCGGTTGGGGTTACGCCCGGACCCATCAGTGCTGCAGGAATGCTGCTGAGTAGAGACCAAAGAGCCTGGCCTGGAACTCGTAAAGAGATCCCGCGCTTAAGAAAGGGAGGAGTCTCCCAAGAAATGGATGGAATGAAGTGTAAGTACGTCCTGGAGGTTCAGAAAAAGAGCCACACGCCTCGTTCTGAAGATGGGATATCTGAGACAGAGAGACCATCCGGACATGTGGGCAAAGAATGGGGCGCAAGCCCCCCGTCCGTTTGGGGCCAGGAATACCTGGATACGAACCCAGGGTCTGAAGGAGGATCCGCAACCTTCCTGATCACCTCGATTTAGAGGGACAGGCAAGTTGGCTCAGCGGGCCAACAACGAGGCTGCGGACCCCAAGACCCCCGTGGGGCAGCGGCTCGAAAGGGTGGTGCCTGCTCGCAATCCCGAGGCAAGACCCCTACCGCCTCCGACACCCAGAGGTCCGGGAAAGCGGACCAGGTGGAGGAGGGGTGGAACCGTCTCCCCACGGGGGAACCCGGGTAGGGGTGACGGGGCCGGGGACAGCACCCCTGAGCCCGTCACTGAGCAGGCTTAGAGGAGGGATTGGCCGAGGGAGCTCCTGGGCCTTTACCTCCTGCTTCCTTTTAGAGGAAGATGCTGGCTTGGGGTCAGGGACGCCCAGCGCAAGCCTGCTGGCCCTCATGCTGGAGTTGATGGGCGATGGAGCCCAGGGGCCGAGGGGCAAGGGCTTACGCAAAGGCTGCCGGCGGCCCTTGCCCCTCCAGGCGGGAGTGACCGAGTCCGGAGTGGCATCGGACTTATCCGTCCCCTGGAGGTGTCCCTCCACTCCAGGGCTGAAAAGGTCAGTCCCCGAGAAGGGGATGTCCGTCAACTTGTGCTGGGTTTCCGTTGAGAAAGAGGATAACCTCAGCCACGCCCTGTGGCGCATGGCCACTGCGGCCGCCACCGACCTGGCACAGGAATCACCTAAGTCCAGAGCAGTCTGAAGCTGCTACTTTGCCACCGCCCTACCCTGGTCCCGCACCCGCCGGACCGTGGTCCGCAGGTCGGCCGGGAGATGAGGGAGCACCTCGTCCAGGGAGCCCAAAAGGGCGTGGGAGAAATGTGCCATCAGTGCAGCCGAGCTGGCCTGTCAGAGGCCTAGGGAGGACACAGCATAAACCTTACACCCGACGTAGTCCATCCTTTTGGACTCTTTGTCGGGGGGCCTATCCACATCCCGAGCGTTCGCAGAACACTGGAAACCATCATCGGTGACTAACCCCTCAGCCGAGGGGTGCTCCGAGAAACCGGGCAAAGAACCGACAGGGACAGAGTACTTCCTGGCCATCCTGGCCGAAGGTGCAGGACAGGAAGTAGGCCGCTGCCAGAGCTCCAAGGCCGGGCTGACAATGGCCTCGGCCACCGGGAAGGCCTCCGAGGGTGAACCCCCTCGGTCTAGAATCTCCGTCAGGGGATTAGAGGCCCGTCTGGACACGGGTTCAAGCTGCATCCCTGTGAATTCCGAGATGAGCTGAAGCAGACCCATAAAGGACGATGGGCTGTCGTCCACAGAGCGTTCCGGAGAGGACCCCGGGTCCTCTCAACTGGGGAACATGGAGGAGTCGAAGTCAGACTCCGAAGGGTATGCAAAGAGCTGCCTCAGGCCTGAGTCACTCTTCGTCCACCGAGGGCGGGCGGGAGTGAGGGGAACAGACAACCTGCGGGACAGGTCGTGACCCGACCGAGGTTCCACCGAAGCCGGTGGGGCAGCAAGGATCGGACAAGCAACCGGCCCTGGAATGGGCACCTCAACTGCAGCGAGCGGTTGTGTCGGCCGATTGGGCGGCAGCTGCTTGCTGGACGGGGAATGAATTGGTGTTGATTGATTCCCGGACAACAACAACTGCTGCCACATGAACTCCTCGTAACGTCGACGCCATCTGCACCGAAGCCACTCCTCATCTGAGGAGGGAGACAAGGAAGAACGGTAATGCCACTTAACTCGGTGCCCCAACCGAGACCGCCGAAGTCGGCGGGAGCGGCTTGACCGAGAAGAGGACCGAGACCGAGACCCCAATCCTCAGGGAACCGAGGGTGGGCCTGGGAAGGAGCAGGGAGCGCCCGCTCTTCCCTCGGCTCGGATGAAAGGACCGAGGCCTGTCGCCCCAAAGGTACAGGTAGAACCTTGGCCTCCGCTGGGGGAACCGGCAAAGGGATGGCGACTCCAGCAGAAGACAGCCCAGATGACGGGTCGAGAGACTCGACAACGTCGTCGGGAGTCCTGGCCGGCTGACCTGTCGGGGACACCGTGAAGCCAGCAGCCTGAGCCGCACCCTGAAGTCGGCCGACAGGGGAGGGAACTCTCCCGCTCCTGCCAGGCGCGGCAGTGGGACAGCCTGCAATCCGTTGACCTGGGCGAGGCGGGTCCGAGGTCCCTCTCCCTTCGAGGAAGGGACTGGCGAGCTCCTTGAGCGAAGCTGAATAAGGAGAACTCAGGAGAGCAGGATAAGCGCCGTGACCGAGGAGATGGGGGGGCAGACTTGACGCCGCCTTCATGGAGGAAAGAAGATCGAAGCTGCTCAGCCGAGCCGGACACTGCCCGACGAGTCTCCAAGGATTTTTCCAGCGCCGGAAAAAAGGTTTCTAGGTCGCCTGAGCCCAAACGGCCACACGATCCTACAGGACGCTGGTCGAAAGGGCACAGCAAAAAATCGCAAACTTGCGGGTCATGGTCCAAGTCGAGGCAGTAAACACACGTGGAGTGCGGGTCTTTCCTGGAGGAATTAACCGGGCGCCTCCAGGAGCCGTAAAACGAATTATCCATCGCTGCTGTGAGGGAGAAGGTCGAAGAAATAGAAAACTTCTAACTAAATTCAGAGAGACAGAAAAAAATCAGGAACCAGTCGAAAACGCAGAACGCTAAGGACTGAACCTGAGCTTCCAAGCGGTAAGGAAGATCTAGCGTCATAGGGCGGAGCCGAGAGTTTTACCACCCAGGTGGGTGGGAGGAGCCAGCTTGAAGACCTTCCGGCAAGATTTAAAGCAGCAAGGAACCTGCCAATAAGTGTGGATGAACAACATATCCATGTTCCTAGAAATAAACTGTTAATGAAGTAGCAAGGGCCTTACAGAGTGCTTAGACGTACTGACACCATTAACTATGAGACTGAGACCCCCCACCGACAGGAAAAATCCTACTAAGATATACCATGCTAACCTCTTCAAGCAATGGGTTGAAAAAATGCCAAAAGCTGCTTTGCTAGCTTTACCGGAAACTGATATAAAGAAGATAATGATGTAGCTTATGGTAGACGAACAAACTAACTGCTGATGCTGTAAAGATGAATGTTTCCTTAACCTCAGAACAAACTGCAGAAATTCGTAATGTGCTAAAGACATTTAACAGAACTTTTACCACATTACCAGGCCGAGCAAAAGAGGCAGAGCACATAACAGTGCCAAGGAATGCTCGCCCTATTAGGCAAAAGACATATAGGTTACCAGAACGGTTAAGAGCTGACGTGGTTAAGAAAATATGAAAAATGAAAGAACTGGGTATCATGGAAGAGTCGAGGAACGCCTGGTCATCTCCAATGGTAACTGTAAAATAAAGGAAGAATGGGGTGTTAGAATCTGCCTTGATTTTAGGAAACTTAATCATGTGTCAGAATTTGACAGTTATCCTATGCCCAGAATAGATGATTTGGTGGACAGACTGGGGAGTGCAAAGTATATCACAAGGTTTTAAATAAGCTGTGAAAATTGATTAGCACTTTATGCTGATCAGTTGTGAAGATGCATAGCACTTGCCTCAGTTTGATTAGCAAAACTAAAAATACTAAAAAATGACTGTATATACATAGTTAAAAAAAAAGTATTCTGAATAAAAATTTGCATTAAAATTAGCTCTGTCTTTGCGTGATCTGTTTCAGTGCACACTACAGACACAGGCCTAATTGGCAGTATAGCCTAGGTTAAAGTAATGTAATGAGCTGTGAATGAGCTTGGTACAGCATCCAGCAGACCTGGGTTTGATTATCACAACCTCCACTACGTATTCTGTGACACTGAGCAAAACATCCCCTAACAACAGGCATTTGTATTGGGCCATATCTGGTTGCCAAAGGAAGAGTGCTCACTCCAGCAGACCTAAGTCTGATTCCTACAACCTCCACTGCATACTGTGTAACTCTGAGCAAAACCTCCCCTAAAAACAGGCATTTGTATTGGGCCATATCTGGTTGCTAAAGGAAGAGTCCTCACTCCAGCAGACTCAAGTTTGATTCCCATAACCTCCACTGCATACTATGCAACTCTGAGCAAAACCTCCCCTAAAAACAGGCACTTGTATTGGCCCATACCTGGCTGCCAAAGAAAGAGTCCCCACACTCCCCACTCCAGCAGACCTACCTGGGTCTGATTCCCACAACCTCCGCTGCATACTGCGTGACTCTGAGCAGCAACAAGCAGCTTTGCACCAAAACGCAGAATCGACAGACGCAGAGGAAGTGCAGCAGTGAGTGCGCTGTCTGTGCAGAAAAACCACTGGAGAGCCAGGGGGGACTGGTGTTTAAATCCCCCTCAAGTGCCATGGAGTTTCAGTGCCATGCCGCCCGTAATATATTGACAGTCTCACGGCCGCGGCCCCGGGTGCCGGCAATAGCTCCCAGTAGTGCTTTGCAGTATTGCTACTGCAAAGCACTACTGGGAGCAACTGCCGCACCTGGGGCCACGTATGTGAGACTTTTAATATGGGTGGCTAAGGAGGCAGTATAGCGCAGTGGTCTAAGGCTCTGAGCTGCAAATTTGGTGACATCCAGCAGACCAGACCTGGGTTCGAATCCCACAGCTTCCACTAGCATACTGTATGACCCTGAGCAAGTCACTTAACCTCCTTGTGCTCCCAGGTCGCTCCTGTAAAAAAGCTTTCGGCTCAGTGTGCTATACCTGGTTAAACAACTAAATAAATAAATAAAAAAAGGAGGCTATACAGGCGGCTAAGGAGGCTCACAGTCAATAGATTGCACTTTTTTGTGATCCGAAAAAGAAATGAGTCGCATTGAAAGCCGGTTTGCATCGCAAAATGCGATGCAATACCAGCTATTTAAAACCCTGCATCAGTACCCTCGATCTCACCAAGGGTTACTGGCAAATCCCTTGAGATAAAGAATCCAGAGACAAAACTGCATTTGCCACTCCTGTTGGATTCTATCAGTTCACCACTGCAATTTCGTTTACATGGTGCGCCAGCTACATTCCAGCGGTACATGGATGTAATTTTATCACCTCACACTGGTTATTGTGCTGCGTACCTGGATGATGTCGTGGTGCACAGTTCAGACTGGAAAATCCACCTGGAACACCTACAAGCAGTTATCCAAGCTATCAAAAATGCAAGTCTGACTATTAATCCTACCAAATGTGCATTGGGCATGCAGGAAACCAGATATTTGGGCTGTGTTGGGAAATGGAAGAGTTGAGCCAGAAATTTCTAAAACAGAAGCTGTAGCTAACAACCCTGTCCCTAAAACAAAGAAATATGTCAGGTCATTTTTGGGGCTGGCTGGTTATTATCAAAGATTTGTTCCCAACTTTGCTAAGTTAGCTACGCCCCTCAGTGAACTCACAAAAAAAACGGTACCCAAATAATGTGAAATGGACCCCAGAGTGTGATGAAGCTTTTCAAGACATTAAGGCTGCATTATGTTCAGCCCCCAGTTTAAGAAGCTCAGACTTTGAGAAACCATTTTTGTTACAAACAGATGCATCAGAGGCAGGCCTAGGTGCAGTCCTAAGTCAAAATACAGAAGGGACAGAACATCCTATTCTGTACATAAGTAGGAAGTTGCATGACCGAGAAAAAAGGTACTCCACCACTAAAAAGGAATGTTTAGCAGCAAAGTGGGCCATGGAGTCCCTTAAGTTTCATTTGCTAGGTACTGACTTTGTGATAGTAACAGATCGCAAGCCTCTCTGTTGGCATAACCAAATGAAAGATAAAAATTCCAGAATCACAAGGTGGTACCTGGCACTATAGCCATTTACATTTAATGTGATACACAAATCTGGTAAAGAGAATAGCAATGCTGATTTTCTGTCAAGATATGGATTAGGAATTGAAGGTTCTGAAGGTTGAAAAACAAATGTGAGTTTAAACCTTATTGTTTGCTGTACTGTTATAGAAAAAAGGATATTGCACATGTGCTTAAGTTCTGAAAGTTAGACACTAATGTTAGAGAATTAATAGCAAGTTTTGGAAACCTGTTTGATAAAACAGGTTTCCTCTTTGGGGGGGGGGGTGTATGTGACAGGGTTGAATAGGACCCTGTCCCAGTTGTTATGGAGAGTATGAATGCAGGGATCTGTTCTGTTCTTTCCTTTCCTGTCTCTTGTCTATCTGGCTGCAGAACCAGATTTTCTCTCGAGACCTAGGATTTGATCACTGTCTCAGACTTCCCTTGCTGTTTCTGTCTTTTCCTCCCTTGCATATCTGCTGGTATAGAGCTATATGGAAATCATTATGTGGAAATGTAACCAATATTGGGATCCATTTGTTTAGAAGTTATATAGTGTTACTGTTGAAATGTATATAATTATACTGTTGAAATGATTGCAAATCTATTTGGAACTCAAGGGGTTAACCTGCAATGCAATGTTTAAGCCTTTTGCAGAAGCTGTAGCGAAGGAGCCTCAGTTCTGGGACATTGTGTTCTTGCAGCACCTACCTGATATTTACAAGAATGTTTTAGAAAAAAAACAGGATGCTTGTTAAGAAGGGGGGGTTGCCAGGACTTATAAAACAGAGCTGCAATTTCTTGCAAGCGACACAGGGACACAGAGATTGAATGAAAACTCAGATGGATCTTCTCAGTTTATTCGGCCTTTGCAGTTATTCTGGACAATTTTATTTTTTTATTTTATTAGTATTCATAATAAAAATCTTGTTGCGAATGTTACAACTACTCCTGTTTTTTCCCTATGCTTTCTGACCTGTGCCTCGACAACACACCCTCCACCCAGTTTCCCTCCCTCCCTCTGCCTGCTTATCCCTCCCCCATGACCTACCTTGATTCCGTCCCTTTTGGCTTGGCGGTAAGCTTATTCAACTCACTTCGTAGGATCCCTGCCTACCAGATAAACCACTAAGTATCATCACTTCTACAAACTGTCCAAAATTGAAGTATGCCCTTACACTACCCTGACAGTAGCAACAGATTAGAGGAGCTCTTTTTTTTTTTCTTCTGACTCAGCTGATAACTACTGTATTTAGGAACATTCACATCCAACTGAAACTGATCTGCAAACAAACCCTTACCACCAAGCATTTCAAGAAAAAGCACCAACTATAACTGTTCAACAACCCAGTCGGTAGACAGCAACTGCACCCAAGTAGTGAAACACACCATATAAACCTAACCCGTTATATATGCCAACATTGCTAAACTGTCTTAATGTTGGACATCTACATAAACAGGATTGTATTATACTACTGCTTAAAGGGACAATGTCAACCTGTTTTGTATCAACCTCACATTTTATGATTGCTTACCTTCTCCAGAATTAATTGATGTTGCTATCTGTTTTGCCTGTGTTTCTTTAGCAGAGCTGAAATGCATGCTAATGTATATTCATAAACAACTTTGTTTTGTTTCAAATCCTGTAAAGTACAGTTACGTAAGAACCTACCATAACAGTAGATCTGCGAGGGGCTCTTGCAGCATGTAATACCAATAGGACTAAGGCCTCCAGGCATTAGGACCCCACGGAAAAATCTTCTAGCTAGCAGTCTGTGGCGGACTACCACCCCTGACGTCAGCTCCACCCAATGTCAGACGTAGTATAAAGGGGGCAGTCCCCCGGTGCCATCTCAGTTCTCCCGCTGGAGACCCGGCTGACAAACAGAATGGAGAACCAAGGAGGGTCTCCCATACCCAAAGAGAAAGAAAAATAAATTTGTTCCTGGGGGTTGGAGGGTGGGAAAGCCACCTGCAGCAAGAGCTCCTCTCGAAGATCTACTGTTATGATAAGTTCTTACGTAACTGTACTATCTTACTTCGAGGGGGAGCTCTTGCAGCAGGTAATACCAATAAGACTGAGTCCCAAGCAGTACCCAAAGAGAGACCCAGGTCAGAAGGGAGGAGGAGGATAAAACTGATTAGTTGGAGCTTAGGAGAGGAGACCCTGAATGACTGCTAGTTCAAAGCCTGCTCTCCTCCTAGAGGCAATGTCCAGACTGTAGTGTCTGATGAAAGCATGGACTGAGCTCCAAGTAGCGGCAGTGCAAAGGTCTGCTGAAGGCACATTCTGGAGAGAGGCAAAGGAAGCTGCTACACCTCTGGCAGAGTGGCCCTTAACCGATCCTGGTAAGGGCTTGTTATGGTGCTGATAACAAAAGGAAATGCAATGCACTAACCATCTGGTCATGTTTGCTTGGTGACAGAAGCCCCACGTCTTCCTATAGGCAAACGAACGAACAACTGGTTCATCTGCCAAACGGAACTAGTTCTGTCAAGGTAATACCCAAGGATCCTATGTACATCCAGAGCATGCAACAGAGTCTCCGCTTTATTAGAATACTGTGGAAAATAAATTGAAAGCTGGATGTCCTGATTCAAGGTAAGTTCAGACACCACCTTTAGTAAAAATTTAGGGTTTGTACGCAGTGCCACCCTGTCCCTATGGAAAATGAGGTGAGGCTCTTTACACATCAGAGCCTGCAGCTCAGAAACTCTCAGAGCAGAAGTCACAGCAACTAAAAATAACACTTTCCAAGAGAGAAAGCAAAGCTCGCATGTTGCGGCTGGCTCAAAGGGAGGAAGGATGAGCTTCTCTAAAACAAAAAGAAGATCCCATGGAGGGACAGGATCCCTCCGTGGGGGTCTGACGTACAAGATTCCCATCAAGAAGGTCTTGCACACATCGAGCTGTGCCAGAGTTCTCCCAGTCATCGATGCGTGGTAGGCTGACAGAGCACAGAGGTGCACCTTAATGGACGAGTAGCTGAGGCCCAAGTCCAAAAGATGGAGAAGGTACTCTAGCACACACTTAATTGAACAATCCAAGGGGTCCAGGGAACGGGGTGCTGCCCATAAACAAAAAACACTTCCACTTCATGGCACACATTGCCCTGGTGGAGGATTTTCTCACTGCTACTAGGACCTCTGCCACTCTACGTGACATTCCCAATCTTTCCTCTGCTAAGACTGCAGGAGCCAGGCAAGCAGATGCAGGGGCTGCAGAGCTGCGTGGACAAGAGTCCCTCATTCTTGGAAGAGCAAGTGAGAGAAGAGGGACAACTGGACAGGGGGTTCCATGGTCAGTTGCTGCAGCAGCAGATACCAGATCTGTCAAGGCCAGAGAGGAGCTACCAGAATCATTCTGGCTTCCTCCGCCTGCAACATGAGCAAGACTCTCTGAAGGAGAGGGAAGGGAGGGAAGGCATACAGAAACAGAAACCTCCCTATCCAGCAGAGGGACAATGCGTCTTGCCAAAAAACACTAGGCCTTAGATCTAGCAAGCAGAAACTTGGCAGTTTGGCATTGCACGGGGACACAAAGAGGTCCAACACTGGTCAACCCATCTTCCGAAGAGCTCTTCTCCCACTTCTTGGTGCAACTCCCACTCATGATTCAGAGATCAAGAGCGACTTACATTGTCGGCGAGAACACTCTGGACTCCTGGTACATGAACCGCCGTGATGTCCAGACCGTGTTCTACTGCCCAGTACCACACTCTCATGGCCTTTCTGCATAGGGGATATGAGTGAGTATCCCCTTCCTTGTTCAGATGAAACACCACTGAGGTGTTGTCTGACTGAATTAGGAGTGGGCCCCAGTACAGCTGGTCTTGGAAGGCCTGGAGGGCATACATACAGCTCTCAATTCCAAAATAGTGATGTGAAGAGACCATTCTACTGCGTTCCAAGAGCCCTTTGTTCGATGTACATCCAGATGGGCTCCCCAGCCTAGACCCAAGGTGTCCGTAGTGAGGATCTGCATCAGGCTCGGCCTCCGAAAGGAAACACCTACCTCGAGGTTGACCAGATTTAACCACCAAAGAAGAGAGTGAGGGACCGCCTCCGATATTCAAATAGGCTGGCCCAGTTCGTCTATGCCCTGGTCCCACTGACCTCTGAGGTGCCACTGAAGTGTCCCCATGTTCAGCCGTGCCAAAGGAACTGTGGCTATGGCGGCTGCCATATGCCCTAACAGTTGCAGGATTACTCCTGCTGCCACTCTGTCTGAGGTCTGCACTTTTTGGGCAACTCCTCTCAGCCGCTCTGCTCTGTCTGTTGGCAGAAAAGCCATGCCTTAAATGGTGTCTAGGACCACCCCAATATACTGAAGCCTTTGGGAGCGCCAAGGGTGTGATCTGAACCAATTCAGAGTGATACCCAGGGACTAGAACATCAGGATTGTTTCTTGCAAGGCACTGTTCATCTGGTCTTCTGGCTGGACAGAAATAAGCCAGTCGTCTAGGTAAAGGTAGACAAAGTGGCCTTTCCTTCTCAGGACCACTGCTACCACTGCCAGGCACTTGGTGAAGACTCTAGGTACTGAACAAAGGCCAAATGGAAGTACCCTGAACTGACAGTGCTGACCTTGAAAAAGGAAGCGTAGGAATTTCCTGTGCAAGGGCAGATCTTGATGTGCCTGTATGCATCCTGCATATCTGGGGAGCACAGCCAGTTTCCTCAATGGATCATGGGCAATGGGCTTGCTAGGGTCACCATTCTGAACCTCCTGTACTGGCTATATTCGTTCCGGTGACTGAGATCCAGGATAGGGCAGAGGTCCCCTATTTTCCTGGGAACCAGAAAGAAATGTGAGTAGAAGCCTTTGCCTTGCTGGGTAGGTGGAATCACCTGGATGGCCTCCTTCTGCAGAGGGCCTGTATCTCTGCTTTTAACAGAAGGGTGTGGCTGGGTGAGCAATGGGAAGGGATGAGGAGCTGTCCGAAGGGCAGCTCAGAAACTCTAGGGAGTAACCCCTCACTATCATCTGAAGGACCCATTGGTCTGAGGTGATACTGGGCAACCCTGACAGGTACAGGGAGAATCTCCCTCCTACCATCTCCTCCAACGGAATCTGAGGGTGGGGAAGGGTTGGCAGGGAGATATTCTGTGTTTGGGAGTTGGGCGGGGGGGTTTGGCACACCTCGGGATGCCGTGGACCTTGGGCACGTCTCTTGAAGGCTCCTTTGGTTTAGGGTTGCCTTTTCTCTTGTTGTCCTTGGGGTCTGTGAAAAGGATAACGACGGGAGGTAGGTGGCTCCGACTTGTACTTTCTGTGCACATCCGCCACTGCCTTGCCAGAATCTTGAAGACAGAGAATGACTTTCTCCGCCTCTTGCCCAAAAAGGATGCAGCCCTAGAAAGGGGTGTCCAGGATGGCCTCCTGCAGGTCCTGGTGGAACCCCGATACTCTGAGCCAGGCATGCTTCCTCATACAAATACCCAAGGCTGCAGCTCTGGCTGCCATGTCCACTGAATCATAGGAGCACCTGAGCACGTGCTTATCTACATCCATGCCGGACTGGACATATGCCATGAGCTCGTTTTTGCTGTCAGAATCCAGCTGAGCTTTTACTAGGTCCATGGTCTTCTCCCACAGAGACTTCTGGTAAGTCACTATGTGGGCTAAGAAATTTAGGGATCGAATAGGCCCAGTGGCCGATGTGTATACTTTTCTTCCCATGTAGTCCAGCTTTTTGGTCTTGGGGTCTGGAGGCTGGACACTCATATGCTTAGGCTGCTGAGCTCTTCCATGAGCTGCTGTAAGCACCATGGAGTCCACCTTGGGATTCTTCCTCAAGCATGGCACTTCTTTAGGTGTTCTGTATGGCCTGTCTGCCTTCCTTGGCACTGCAGACATGGTGAGCCTGGTAGCATCCTGGAACAGTTCTACCAAAGGTGGGATGACCAAGGGTTTAGGGTCCTGGGAACCCAAAAACTTTGCCAAGCAGCACCTTTCTGGATCAAGCTCCTCTGTGTCCCACTGGTAGAGGATTTGTATGTGCCTCATAATATCAAGGAACGAGGGGTCATCCAGGAGGGGGGACCTAGGCAAGTCTCTTGGACCAGGGAAGGGGATCGGGAGATCTTTCCCAAAAGAATAATTAGAGGATGAGTCCCTTGCGTCCTCGACGGAGGACGACTGCTGGAAGAAGGCACCGACGATGGCCATTTTCTTCTTTCCACGAGATCAGGCGGCGGATGAAAGCCCTCGTCAGGCGCCCAACCACCAGAGGAGGAGCTGCAGGGGTTTCCTTTGGGGAAGGTTCCAGAGGCCTGTAGAGCAAGTCCCCTTTAACAGTGTTCCACCATGAGGTGAACAATGCACCGACATCCACAAGAGGGACGACCGGGGGTGTGGGTGTCAGTTGCGATGGATCGGGCGCTGGGCCTTTAGGACCCTGTGGGGCAGATGTCCAGTCTGGAGACTCCTCTATTAAAGTACCGGGCTGCAGGTCTGGCTCAGTATCGGGGCAGACCTGTCGTCTGACCCAGTGTCCGACTTTGCGAGCGAATCATCAGGCCACTGATCCCCAGGAGTAGGGGTAGATGCTTGATCCTTGGGGGCTGACAGCCTCTTATCAGGCAGTGGCGCCTGGTCCTGGCATGAGGGTGAGCTAGCCCGGCTTACAGGTCATCTGTCACCCACGGGAGACTTCACCTTTCCAGGGGGCAGAGGTGCCAGATGCCAGTCTCCTGGCACCTGTTGGAGACGTCTGAATGTTTGTGCTTATCGGACGAACCACTGGATTTATGGCCTGCTTCTGAAGACCTGCCTGAGGAAGATGCCCGACTCTCTTGGGCCAACCCACGAGAAGGTTTGTAAGGTCGGTGAGCCAAGGGAAGCTGGGTAGACGAGTGCCCAGAAGAAGACTCCTCCTTACCCTTTTCGTGGGAACAGTCCCAGAGGTGGCCGGTAGCACCGACCCTGACCTCCCGCCAGAGGCCGAGGAAGTAGAAGCTTTACGGGGGGCTTAGGGCAGGATTCCGACCTGGCCCCGTCTTTCTCCCGGTGATGGTGATGTTTCCCTCCTGATGACTTCTCTTTAGGGGGAAGACCCTCTAGCAGAGGATGAAGAACTACATCCCGATGGAGATTTCTGCATGGCTGCCACCTGCTTCCTTAGTAGATAGGGCCTTCAGGGTATTGGCTCTTCTGAAGCAGGTCTTGTTGTTAAATTTCTGGCAGTGTGGGCAATCGTCGGGCCAGTGGTCTGGACCTAAGCAGATCAAGCAGGCCGTGTGGCCATCCTTGGCTGGGATCTGCTTCCCGCACTGACACTTGGACTTGCACCGCATGGTAGAAGGCGAAGACATGCAAATGTGTTGAATAACTGAGACAAAAATACTGCAATCAATCATTTAGGCGATGAGGAAAAAAGCGCGATCGACTGAGAAAACTAGGTATCCGTGGAGCTGAAGTAAGCGGGTCTGCGGCAGGAAAAGAACTGAGAAGGTGCCAGAGGACTGCCCTCTTTATACTATATCTGATGTCGGGCGGAGCCGACATCGGGGCAGCCCCCGCCACAGACTGCTAGCTAGAAGATACTTCCATGAGGTCCTAACGCCTGGTGGCCTTAGTCCTACTGGTATTATCTGCTGCAAGAGTTCCCCCTTGAAGTAAGATCTATTTTTATTGAATACTTCCTGAATATTAGAAACACCTCTAAACAGTGCAGTCATTCTTGATGCAACAGCCTCCTAAACTCCGACTGCATCATGAGTGGATAGACTATGTTGGGAATATTCCCAAGGCCAGGAAAGATGCAGTGGGAGTTGATCAAGGAATGTAAAACTTGTTTTTGTGTGGTAACACCAGTATGGTGGGCAGTCGGTTTTTCACTTTTTAAAAGAAAAAAAGATTCAGAATCAAACTACCATTTTCATCAGCAGTTTTTATAGAATGTTGGCCATCCTAAAATGTGTTTTATAAACTTGAGAAACTATGAAGCCTAAGGGGGTTGACAGTGTCCTTTAAGTGCTAAACAACTAAACATGTAAAAAACGGAACAGATGTCAGATCCTTATTTCTCTCAATGCCTATGAACTATTTCACTGCCATACATAGTAGCTTTATGGACTGTATCTGAATGTTTTTACACTAGTATTGTCTATTTTTTTATGTTTACTGTATGCTATAATAACTTAAATGACCTTGAGTGTTGCTATGACTCAATCAATCGATCAATCAAATTAAAAAGACATTACCAGAGGGGGATTACGCTTTTGTCAATGTACATTCTGGTGATTTAAGCCCAAGGCAATCGCTAGTCAGTACAATAACATAGTACAATCCTCCCTTTATCATATCTTATTCTTTGCACATAACCACGGAGACAATGGTGAGGCAGACTTGATAGGGAATGCTTCCTCCTGTCCAAACAATTGTTCTACAGTCGTGGCCAAAAATATTGGCACCCTCGCTGTTTTTTCTAATAATGCACCATTCCTTTCAGAAAATCGTTGAAATTAAAAAATATTGTGGTATCCACATATGTATTTCTTTGGTTTGCAGTGGAATAAAACATAAAAAGCAGAAAAATGTAGTAAGTCTTAGCTTATTCCACACAGAAATCCTTAAATGGCCCAGACAAAATTATTGGCACCTTTTAGAAGTAGTTAGAAATAATTAGATTTCAAGCAGGTGATTCTCCTTCACTTTGGAACTGAACTCACCTGTGGTGAGTTGCAGGTGCCTGCAATATAAAAACCACTCATTCAACCAGTTTGAATAGAGAAGGACTCATTCTCCTGTTTTGTGTCACTGTGTGTACCACAATAAGCACAGAGAAAAGAAAGACAGCCAGAGAATTGTCTGAGGAGGTCAGACAGAAGACTGTAGTCAAGCATGGACAATCTCAAGGCTACAAATCAATCTCCAGAGACCTTGATGTTCCTGTTTCCACCGTACGTAATGTTATCAGGATGTTTAAGGCCCATGGCACTGTAGCCAACCTCCCTGGACGTGTCCACAAGAGAAAACTTGATCGAAGATTGCAGCACAGGATTGTTCAAATGGTGGAGAAAGCACCTTGATCAACTGCCAAACAGATTCAAGCTGACCTTCAGACACAAGGTACGACAGTTTCAACTCTCACCATCCGTCGCCAACTCAATGAAAGGGGGTTATATGGTAGGAGGCCCAGGAGGACCCCACTGCTGAGAGAGAGACAGACACATAAGAAAGCCCGACTGAGGTTTGCCAAAACACACCTGAACAAGCCAAAATCCTTCTGGGAGAATGTCCTGTGGACAGATGAGACCAAATTAGAGCTTTTTGGTAAAGCACATCATCTCTATGTTTACAGAAAACAAAATGAAGCCTTCAAAGAAAAGAACACCTTCCCTACAGTCAAACATGGAGGAGGTTCAGTGATGTTTTGGGGTTGCTGTGCTGCCTCTGGCACTGGGTGCCTTGAACGTGTGCATGGCATCATGAAATCTGGAGATTACCAGGCCATTTTGGAGTGCAATGTTGAACCCAGTGTCAGAAAGCTGGGTCTCCGTCAAAGGTCATGGGTCTTCCAGTAGGACAATGACCCCAAACACACTTCAAAAAGTACCCAGGAATGGTTCAAGACAAGACGCTGGACTGTTCTGAAGTGGCCATCAATGAGTCCAGATCTCAATCCCATTGAAAACCTGTGGAGAGATCTGAAAACAGCAGTTGGGAGAAGGCACCCTTCAAATCTGGGAGAATTGGAGCAGTTTGCACAAGAAGAGAAACAGAAACATAGACTTTGACGGCAGATAAGGACCGCTAGGCCCATCTAGTCTGCCCATTTCCCTACCTACAGCATAGGCCGCAGATCCTAGTTAATCAACAGCCTATTTCTTCCTACCCCCCACAAGAATTGCCTTATGTCTGTCCCATGCATTCTTGAATTCTCCCACAGTTTTATACCCCACAACCTTCTCAGGAAGGCTGTTTCATGCATCCACTACCCTCTCTGTGAAATAATACTTCCTCACATTGCCCCTGAACCGCCCTCCTATCTTTAAATTGTGTCCCTTGTTCTTGCAAGTCTCTTTTCTGAAAGATGCTATCCTCTTGAACTTTGTTGATTCCACTAAGGTACTTAAAAGTTTCTATCATGTCCCCCTCTCCTTCTTTCCTCAAGGGTATACATATTAAGCTCCTTTAGTCTCTCCTCATACGGCTTCTCTTGCAGACCCTGCATCATTTTAGTTGCCCTCCTCTGGACTGCCTCTATCCTGTCTATATCCTTGCAGAGATGGGGTCTCCAGAACTGGACACAGTACTCCAGATGGGGTCTCACCAACTGTCTGTACAGAGGGATAACAACTTCCTGTTTTCTGCTGATGATGCCTCTCCCTATACATCCCAGTATACCCCCAGCGCTCCCTACTGCCTTCTCACATTGCTTGCTAACCTTAAGGTCATCTGATATGATTACCCCCAGGTCCCTTTCCTTTTTTGTTGTTGTTACTACCTCCCCACCCACTTCCAGGCCCTCTGCAATGTCACTGATGAAGACATTAAAAAGGACTGGACCCAATACTGAACCCTGTGGTACCCCACTAGTAACCCCCCTTTCTTCAGAGTGGACTCCATTTACAATTACCTTCTGTGTCCTGTTGTCCAGCCAATGTTTTACCCAGGCTACCACCCCGGGTCCCACTCCCAGGCTGGTTAATTTGACTATTAATCTTCTGTGTGGGACTGTGTCAAATGCCTTGCTAATGTCTAGGTAGGCCATGTCCACAGCCCCTCCCTGGTCTACTACTTTGATCACCCAGTCAAAGAAATCTATTAGATTCGTCTGACATGACCTTCCCGCTGTGAAACCATGCTGCCTTGGGTCCTGTGCTCCACTGGCCTCTAGGTACTCGACTATTCTTTCCTTCAGAAGTGACTCCATCACTTTCCCTACCACAGAGGTCAGACTGACAGGTCTGTAGTTTCCTGCCTCTGTCTTGGACCCACTTTGTAGGGGGAATCACATCCGCTTCCTCCAGTCCTCGGGTACACACCATCCTCCCATGATTTATTAAAAGAGTAGCCAGTGGTTTCACTAGTTCCTCCCTTAATTCTTTTAGAATTCTGGGATGAATTCCATCAGGACCCATTGCTTTGTCCACCTTCAGTTTTAGGAGTTCTTGCAGAACCCTTTCTTCTGTGAAAGGACTGGGATCGACCCCCTATCAAGGGTGCTTCTGTTAATTGGATTAGCACTTCCCCTCCTCTTTTGTGAATACTGAGCAGAAATATTAGTTCAGTATTCCTGCTTTCACTGTCCCCTCTGCCCACCCACGTTCATTCTATTCAGCCTCACTATCCTCCCTTTGTCTTTTCACGCCGCTGATGTACCTATAAAGGTTTTATCCCCTTCTTAACTGAGTTGGCTATCTTTTCCTCAGTTTGGGCCTTTGCTATTCTGACTTCCCTCCCTGCTTCCTTCTGCCTTAACTGGTACAGCTCTCTGTCCTGCTCCTTCTGTGTTTCCTTATACTTCCGGAATGCTATCTTTTTCTTCCTGACTTTCGCAGCCACCTCTTTTGAGAACCATAGTGGCTTTTTCTTTTGTGTTTGATTTGTTTATTTGCTTCACACAAAGGCTTGTTGCCTCTGTGATGGCAGTTTTGATAATTCCCCATTGTTGCTCCACACTCCTTCTAGCCTTTTTGCTAGTGCTTTCTGAGGCACTCTCCATCTTGCCAAAGTCAGCCCTCCTAAAGTCCAGTACCTCACTTTTGTATGGCTTGACTCTGTAGCTGAGTTTAACGTGAACCACACTGTTTGATGGTCACTTGTTCCCAGATGGCAACCCACTTCTAGATCCGAGATCCTCTCCTGCCCCGTTTGAGATACGAGGTCTGAGGCAACTCCCTCAGAGTGGGTTCCGAAACAGCTGTCTATGCCTGCCACCTGGTAGGGCATCAAGAATGGCCCTGCTCTTGGATGTGGCTGCAGCAAATGTGCTCCAGTTAACATCTGGCATATTCAGGTCTCCCATCAACAGTAGCTCCCCTTTCTCTGCCATTCTAAGAATGCCTTCTATCATATCCTTGTCTATTCCTTTCCCCTGACATGGGGGTCTGTACACAACCCCAGTGCGGATTGTGGTGCCCTTTCCAGTCTCCCAGGTGACCCACAGTGCCTCCTCTCCTCTCCTCCCTGTTTACTCTTTTGTTCAGTTGCTTTTATCCCTTCCTTTACATAGAGAGCTACTCCTCCCCCTCTTCTCCCCTGCCTGTCTCTCCTGTAGGTTATGTACCCTGGTATGTTAACATCCCAGTCATGGTTCTCTGTGTACCATGTTTCTGTGACTGCTACGATATCCAGGCATCCCTCTTCCATTAAGGCCATCAGTTCAGGGAGCTTATTGCCCAGACTACGGGCATTGGTACTCATTACCCTCCATTTCCCGATGGCCTTACTCCCTTTTGCCCCATCCCTGTCCTTCTTGCCTTTGTCACTTTCTCCATTTACCCCTGCCCTTCTCCCTATCGACACCTCTATGTTGGTGTTTACCACACTTACTACCATGATTATTTTTTTGGGGGGGCTAGGATTTTCCTGCTCCTTTCCAGTGCCTCCCCCCTTGGAGTGGGCCAAACTGCCAGTAGAGAGGTGCAGGAAGCTCATCCATGGCTATAGGAAGCAGTTGATTGCAGTTATTCTGACCAAAGGCTGTGCTACCAAATATTAAGTCTAGGGTGTCAATAATTTTGTCAATGCCATTTCTTTTCATTTTCTGATTTAAAAGGATATATTAAATTCTGAATCAAAAACAAAGGTTCTGTAATATTAATAAAGAATTGTGGAGACCAAATACTGTACTGTTGTTAATTTCAACTTGTGTTTAGAGGAACTGTGAGTTATTTGAAAAAGTGCAAGGGCGTCAATATTTCTGGCCACGACTGTATAACGTCAAATCATACTATATGTATATATTTATATTTATATAAAGTGTAGTCTACCTCTTAATACACAGAGTGAAGATCTTGGAGACCCAACTCAGATCTCCTCACCACCAAAACTTATAGTACTAACATGCTTGCTACATGACTTGAACAAGTCATATATCCTCTCTATGCCCTTCACCTTCTCTCACCCCTCTGTACTTATTCCTCAAAGCTTTCCTGAGCCTCCATCCCTCTCTGTGTGCCCTCCTAATGACTGCTGCCAGCTGTCTGTGGAATGAAAAGCACTTACACTAAAACTCAAGGGGGGAGGGGATCTGTTTTTTATGTTGACTGCGTGCATGCACAAGAAACATGTTGCGGCAGTTTTCTCCACAAGCAAGTTGTGGAGGCACGGCACTGTTGTGCCCAATGCCCCCACAGCCTGCAAAGGCTTGTCCCCCGTCCCCCAATGCCGTGGCTCGCTGCTGCTGACAGTATCAGCCAGCGAGCCACAACCTTCTAAAAAAAATAAAAAAATCAGCCGCTGCAATCAGGGGCCGCCTCATCATTGCAGCATCAGCCATCCGCTGCAATGAGGGAGCGGCCAGTCATTGCAGGGCGGGATGTAGGATGCCTGATATTGTTTGTGAAAGATGGCAGCTTGCCGCGTATTCTAAACAATATTCAACCCCACCATGCTTATTTGCCAGCGAAGGTGCCCAATCCCTGTTGGCGAAAGAATTAGCCCCGCTTTTGTTGTTTTGCCAATAGGGGTGCCCAATCCCCGCCTTCTAGCTACCCCCCCAAATCAAGACTCCGGTAGCATGCTGGGCGCCCACCCGCGTGCCCAGTCCCTGTCGGCTACAGCTGCCCCCAAAGCAAGACTCCGGTGGCATGCTGGGGCCCACCCCAGCATGCCACATGCCCTGTAAAGTTAAAATGGTCCCACCTAACGTTTTTGTTTTTACCTGGCAAAAAAATAAACAGTCTCGTAGTCTCCTGCCCCCTCAACAACCTGCACCCACCCCTGCGCACCCTGCCTCCCCACCCCCCTCACCCCATACTTCCCTACGGTGCTCAGTGCGATGATCTTGCGTGGACCGGGAACACATCTGCACTCTTCAAAACCGACCACGAACTGAGGAAATGCCAGTAAGCTGTATAATATAATAAATAGGGTTTTTTCAACTTTAGTGCATTTCTCGGGCATTTTGGGGAATTTTTCACCAAATTTTCAACATGGGGTTTTTGGGACCCCTCCTCATGAATTCTTGAACTGTTATGGCGTTAATCGACCCCAAAAGGTGGTTTCGCGGTCACTGCACAGAATCACCCTTCGGGGCCGATTAACGAAACGACAGTGCCAGTGTTCATGAGGTGGGCTCTCAAAAAGCCTATGTTGCAAATCCGGTGGAAAAAATCCCACCCAAAAAAAAACTGTTTTACGAGCGTGCATTGCGCAGTTCCTACGCACGCTCGTAACTTCACGAATTTGCAATATTTTCACGCCAGATTTTCAACACTGGCATTTTGTCACACCTCCGTGAGCAGTACAGCTGTCACTATTCACATCCTGACCAAAATGTGTTTTCACACTTCTGGCGCAGAATAGCACAATCGCTGAGGGAAATCAGCGCTCAGGACAGATTAAGAAAATGACAGTGACACTGTTCATGAGTAGAGTTCCTAAAATGCCTATGTTGAAAATTTGTTAATGATACTACATAAAATTACTGTATTCTGAGAAGCGTGCATTAAGCTGGCACTGCACAACTCATAACCAGCAATTTATAATATTTTCCTCCAGATTTCAACATTGCCATTTTCCCAGACCTACTTATTAACAGTACAGCTGTCATTTTTCCCATCCTGGCCGAAATGTGTTTTCGCATTTCCGGCACAGAATAGAGTGGTCGCTGTGGGAAATCATTGTCCGGGACAGATTAAGAAAATGACAATGATACTGTTCATGAGCAGTGGTCTTAAAATGCCTGTGTTGAAAATTTGGTGATGATAGCCCATCAATTGACTTGTGTTACAAGTGTGCGTTGCGCACTTTCCACGCACCCTTGTAACTTCGCAGATTTGTAATATTGTCACACCACATTTTCAACAGTGGCATTTTTTCACACCTCCTTATAAGCAGTACAGCTGTCATTTTTCACATCCTGACCGAAATGTGTTCTCACAGTTCCGGCGCAGAATAACGTGGTCACTGTGGGAAAATCAGTGTTCGGGACAGATTAAGAAAATGACAGTGGCACTGTTCATGAGCAGATGTTCTAAAATACCTATGCTGAAAATTTGGTGACAAAACTCCATAACATGACTGTGTTACAAGCGTGCGTTGAACTGTTTCCTTGTAACTTCGTAAATTTGTAATATTGTCACGCCACATTTTCAACAGTGGCATTTTTTCACACCTCCTTATGAACACTACAGCTGTAATTTTTCACATCCTGGCTAAAATATGTTTTTGCACTCCTGCCGGAGAATAGCACGGTCACTCTGGGAAATCAGTGTTTGGGACAGATTAAGATCGACCAAGTGAGAGGGGGGAGTGACAGAGCTCAACTGAGCTCTTTTGGGACTGCTGCAGATTTGTTTGTGGGCAGACAAAGGCCCCAACAAAAGAGCCCAGTACAAAAGGGCAGCCTGCAGCACTGGGAGAAACAGAATGAGACAGCGACGAGAGGGGTAAGCGAACTCACGGCGGCTGTCAGGACTACTGCAATTTGCTGTGGGCGAAAATGGGTCAATGCAGGCAGGGACCCAGTACAAAAGGCCAGCTGCAGCAGTGGGAGAAACAGAATGAGGAGTGAGACAGGGGACTTAGTGAGCTCAACAGAGATCTATCAGGACTGCTGCGGATTTCTTTGCGGGCAGAAAAAGGCACCAATGCAGGCAGCAGCCCCGTACAAAAGGGCAGCTTGCAGTACCAGGACAAACAGAATGAGCGCATGAGAGAGGGAGACTGAACAACCTCAACGGAGCTCTGTCGGGATAGCTGCGGATTTCTTTGTGGACAGACAAAGGTGCCAAAGCAGCCAGGAGCTCCATACAAAAGCGCAGTCTGCAACAGAACGAGCGAGTGACAGAGCGGTAATGAGCAAGCTCAACAGAGCTCTATTGTGACTGCTGTGGATTTCTTTGTGGGCAGAAAATGCAGCAACGCAGGCAGGAGCCCAGTACAAAAGGCCAGCTTGCAGCGCCGACAGAAATGGAATGCTGAGTGACAGAGGGGGAGTGAGTGAGCTCAACGGAGCTGTGTCGGGACTGCATCAGATTTCTTTCTGGCCAGAAAAAGACGCCATGCAGGCAGGAGCCCAGTACAAAAGGGCAGCCTGCAGCGCCAGGAGACAAAGAACGAACGAGTGAGGCAGTGGGAGTCAGTGAGCTCAATGGCGCTCTGTTGGGACTGCTGCAAATTTGTTTGTGGGCGGAAAAAGGCTGCAATGCACGCAGTGGCCCAGTACAAAAGGGCAGCCTGCAGTGACAGGAAAACCAGAGTGAGCGAGCTCAATGGAGCTGTATTGTAACTGCTGCAAATTTCTTTGTGGGCATAAGAAGGCAGCAGTGCAGGCAGGAACCCAGTAGAAAAGGGCAGCCTGCAGCGCCAGCAGAAACGGAATGAGTGAGTGAGAGAAGGAGAGTGAGCAAGCTCAACGAAGCTTTGTCAGGACTGCTGCAGATTTCTTTGTGGACAGAAAAAGGCGACAACAGAGGCAGGAGCCCAGTACAAAAGGGCAGCCTGCAGCGCCAGGAGAACCAGAATGAGTGAGTGAGTGAGACAGGGGGAGTGAGCCACCTCAACAGAGCTCTGTCAGGACAGCTGTGGATTTCTCTGTGGGCAGAAAAAGCCACCAACACAGGCAGGAGCCCAGTACAAAAGGGCAGCCTGCAGCGCCAGGAGAAACAGAATGAGCGAGTGAGAGAGGGGGAGTGAGCCATGTCAATGAAGCTCTGTCGGGACAGTTGCGGATTTCCTCCTCGGCAGAACAAGGCGCCAATGCAGGCAGCAGCCCAGTTCAAAAGAGCAGCCTGCAGCACCAGGACAAAAAGACTGAGCCAGAGACAGAGGGCCACTGAGCGAGCTCAACAGACAACGCAATCAACATTCGGTATTGACAAATGCTTGTTTTCATAGAAGTTGAAGCTGAAACTGAGCTAAAAACTGTAAGCAGGCCAGTATCTGTCCTGTTTTCCAAGCTGTCCTTACTCTTTTAGTAGTTCTGTCCTTATATATTTAGAGCTCAGTCTAGCATTCAACTGACTCCTTTTTCAATAGTTCCATCATATAATGTCCCCAAGGTCTGTGCCTCCCTGGGCATCCACATGTACACGGATATCATTATCATAGTGCACTTTGCCTGCAGATCCTCAGCCGCTGACCTGGTATTACAGCTCAAGCAGGATCTTGAACATATCCAACATATTTTTTAGGTCCGATACAACTCGGTGAAGTTCTGACCTTTATTAAATAAGCACCAAGAACCAGAAAACGGAAGGGGGGGGGGCTGGATTTGATTATTTATAAATATTTGAAAATTATGTAACAAAATGCATAAAAGGGGCCAAACTCTGCAATATTTAACACAGAGGCCCAAAAGGAATAATTTCATTATTTGTATGACAAGTAAAGTAAAACTGCAAAAGCAAAGCAATTAGTAGCTTCCTGAGGGAAGAACTTAAGAAGAAGCCAGCAGAAGAAGGACATTTGGTCCATCTAGTCTGCTCGTATTGCAGGGACACAGCTTGAGTTGCTGTCCCTGCCCCTCCCTCCCACACCTCCCATCCTCCCTACCCATGATCCTTACCTTCCCTATGCCTATCTCAGTCTTTCTTAAAGCTGCCCACTGTCTTCAATGAGATCACATCTTCCAGCAGCACATTCCAAGTGTCCACCACCTCTCTGTGAAGAAGTGCTTCCTGATCTCCCTCCTAAAGCTCTCACCCTCCAGTTTAAGTCTGACACCCCGTGTTATGGCTGCCACTCATTTTAGAGAGAGAGAGGAGAGAGAGATTCCTTGTCCACCTTATTTATCCCTTTCAGAGTACCTGAAGGTCCCAATCATACCCCCCGCCTTCAGGGAAGTAAATAAAGGATGGCCCACCTTGGTGGCAAACCTGCTTGGGCTTGTCGGTGTGCTGGAAGAGAGAGCGAGAGACACGGGGGGGGGGGGACACAGATGCAAGTAGCTAATACCGTACCTACCACTGTCCAATACCAAGCAGCTAAGATTTTTTTTATTAATGCTGGGTGGGGGTATATTATGATGGATGTTGCACAGCAGACAGGCCAAAGAAATAAATGGCTAATGAATGATCAACTGAGCAGCAGTAATAGCCTACCAAAATGATGCAGCTGCACTGCATGTCCCAGGGTACTGTGATACAGTACACTACCTGGTCCAGCAGGTGGTAATGTCGTCTACTACTACTTCTCCTCAGCACAGCAACATCTGTTTTTTTAAACAAGAATTAAAAGTTATCTTCTTACTGACCACCATCCAGGCAGTCATAGCAGTTAAGTGCATTGCAGTCAAAATAAGCAGTTTACCATACCTGTGCGTGCACCTGACAACACACAATGATAATACCTCCTTCCCAGTCCTAAGGAACAATTGCTGCCAGTGCCAAGTACGTTAAGTATACAGTATAAAATATAATCTCAGTCCAGTTACTGTACTGTATCCAAGATGTAGTATATCATACTACAAACAATGAATGAATTCACTAACATTTTTTCTAGCAATCTCAGTCAAATATGGGTGTGGAGGGATGTGAAAAAATATATAATTACTGGTCAGCAATTTTTTTTTCCTATGGCCTGCCCCAGTTGATATTTGCCGTAATAACCAGCTGGTAATTACGGCATTCACACGTACTATCCTTTAAAATTAGCTCTCCATGCCAGCCCGGTGGCGCTGAGGGTTGAGGCACTGAACACCACACCTCACGCCACGACGGCGACCCTGGTTCGGGAATGGACCCAGGTTGTCGGGAGTCGGCAGGGGAGGGTTAGGACTGAGCATCTGTAGACTGTTCTCCTATCCCTGGGGAGGGTCGAGGGACTCCACCGCACTCTAACAGCCCCTGGTGACAACTGGGAGGCACTACCAGCGCTGGTGTACTCTGGGGGGGGGGTGCGGCAGACATCGGCATGCAGTGCCTGGACGTCATTGAACGTCCACACTCCAGTGGGGCTTAAACAATGGAGGAAAAAGGCTGGGCGCGAGCGAGCAGCTTGATGCACGCCTGGCCTGCCTGGAGGTCTGCCATGGAATCGCACTGGGGGGGGGGGTTTGGTCTCAGCCAAGCATTGAAAGGCATGGGGGCCTTCCAGCGGGTCAGGGAATGGCTGTACCGACCCCCGTCATGTGAGGGAGCCTGCTGCCCTCTAGGCGGGTCAAGTCAGCGGCTGGGTGCCCCACCATGCATTACGCAGCAAGGCGGAAAAAGCATGACATGATAAAAAAAAAATTAGCTCTCCATCATTGGCTGTTGTTCTACGGGGGCTCAAGACTTTCACCAATGTGGCGGCTCCGTCTCTCGCTTCCCGAGGAGCCACCACAACAACAAGATGCATCCATGCTTATTTTTTTTTCCCCTAAATGTATCTGGTTGGTCCTACTTCTACAGCGATAAACTGAATTTAATCTGGTTGATTCTGCCATTCTTCCATTTTGGGACAAAGACAAACCAAGCTGCAACACAAAACATGAGGAAAAGAAAACTAATTCTTGAAAGGGAGGGAGAGGGGGGGAGTCACAGAGTGTGTGTGTGTGTATGTATGAGAGAGACCCACAGACACTAAAGTCAGGCAGAAAAAAAAATTCAACACCTGTCTTTGATCATTTATCTTGTGATATCTTTTTGTAGTCTGATGGGCAACCTGTCAACACCACTGGCAGCATGCATCATGGAACTGTCTGAGTTCTCTAAATTCTCCCTAATCAGATTCAATCGGAATTTTCAAATTTTTATTAAGGGTATCAACCAGCTCAGAGTTGCTGTGTTTGCACTCACCTCTCTGGTGATTTCCTCAAATGGCTGCAGGAGTGAAATTAGAAACTCCAGCAGGGCCCACTGTGGCAGGTTTTTTTTTTTTTGGGGTACAGATTTTTATTGGGACCTATGGTGCTTTATTCTCTTCCTCCAACCCGCTGTCCTCCTCCTCATCCACAGAATTTGAAACATTTGCTTCTACTTCTTTCTCATTTGCAGTTTACACCCCCCCAATAAACCTCATCACTGATCACTGCCTTCCTCACCTTTACCTTTGCCCTCATCAGCTCAGCTCTCTGTGAGGGACTAACAGTAGCATAGTTCGCAAATGTTCCATACCTGGGAATGCCTCTGAGGGTTGGGGGTACCCACCAACTCTTTCGTTTTAACTGAAGTACCTTTTGTTTGTTGGGGGGGGGGGGGCTGACTGATGCACCTTTATTGGAATAATTGGAATTCACTCGGAAAACAAAACTTCAGATTTACCAGAAACTTCCTGGGATTTGATTTTGTTGGCCTTGTGCAGGATGACTGCATAGCCTGTGCTCTGACCCTCCCTTTTTGTTGCCTAAAGCTGCAGTGCCTACCCAAGACTCAGAATCTACCTGAACATTTTGATCCTTTTTTTCATATTATGTATTTTTCATTTTGTACTGTAAAAAAATATCCCTCCCAAGTCCCTAGCATTCAAATTCCCACACAGCACTTCACAATGACTTTTTACACAGGCAAGAGGCAGCACAAGCATGGTGGTGCTACAGAGCAAAACAAGAGCACTCACCACCTCTAAATAAAAATGAACACTTGGCTAAAGCATAAAAAACTTTTATTGGAAGCAGCTAAAACTGCACGTCTGACATGTTTCAGTTTCACCAAGTCCTTTCTTCCTTTGAGAAAGGAGTGCCCGAAACACATTAGGCATGCAATTTTAGCTGCTTCCAATAAAAGTTTTTTATGCTTTAGCCAAGTGTTCATTTTTATTTAGAGGTGGTGAGTGCTAGAGCTTTGTGTGTTGTGTACGCTTCACAATGACCACTACCACCACTTCTTTCTTAGCTCAGTGCAGAAGAGTGACTCAGAGTCCTAGTGTTACTGTTCGGTGACTGACTGTATTCAGCAACTCAACAATGTTATGCTACTACAGCCGTGGAGAATAAACTGGTGATGCAAATGTCCGGAGCACACTAGTATGGTGGTGACAATCATGAAAATAAGGAATAATGATAATGACAGATGACACATCTCTACTTCTTTTGGGCAGTGTGTTGTCTACAGCTGCAGTAGTCTCAATAAAGTAATGAATGTCAAAAACATCCTGTGTGGCTTTTCTTTCTTCCTTTTGCTGACAAATCTGTATATATTATTTTAAACCTGCTGGCAGGCACAGACATGCATCAGATTCACTGTGCTTCTCTACTTTTTTTTGGATGTCAAGCACAGTCTTGATCTGTAGATTTTTGTTTGCTCCCTTCCCCCTTAGGCTTCCCCAGCACAATCTGGTCTTTGACTCTTCAGTAGCCAGAAGCCCATTTTATGTTGAGGAGTATCTGTTTGCAAAATCAATGGGTTAACTTTTGTTTCTTTAAGTTATTTTTTTTTTTTAAATAATGAATGGCAACTTGTATTTTTTTTCCTGTTCAATTTTCTTCATTGTAGAACTGCAGCATTTTTTTTTTTTTTTAAGTAATGACTGCTTTGCCCTCCCGGACTACCCTACACAGTCCAATTGCTTTGCCCTCCCCTGGCCTACTGTACAGAGCCAGCATAACTGCACCCACCTAATCAGTGACAACTTGTATTTTTGTTTCTTTGCACCCCCCCCTTACAGAACAGTAGCATTTTTTTTTTTAATTACTGATTGCTTTGCCTTCCTCTAGCCTACACAGCCAGCAGCACTGTACTACAGCACCCAATAATTCTATTTCACTCAGCCAATAAGGACTCCCCCTTGTAGCAGATGAAGTACTACTACACAAATGTCCTTAATTAATTTATTTTTTTTTTTTTTTTAATTCTGGCATTGCCTACCTGCCTCAATTCATGATCAAGCTGAGTGAGGCACTCAAGTGTCTCACAGTGCCTGCGTGGTCTCCCCTCTGCGCCACATGGCGCACTTACAGGACTTGTATACCCCGAATTCCTGGCATCCCATGACACCTGTTTTGATGGTTTTCCCTACTAGATGCCGCCAGCCACCTGTGCTGACACACTACGTGGAGCATGTTATACAAATTGCATCATGCTGAGGAATGCAGGTGAGTGGAAACTTCAAGGAGTCCTTCCTGACCCGTTCTCCGTCCTCTACGTGCTGCCTGCGGAGGGATTAGCTAGAGTGTGACTGACGCACACCACCCACCCAACCCAACGCTAACCCTGCCGATCACTGGGAGGAGTCAGGTCAGACTTGCAGCCAGACACCAGTGAGAAAAAAATGAAAAGAAAAAACCTGTAATTCTTACCCATGGACCCAGAAAGTACAGTTGCATAAGAACTTACCGTAATAGTAGATCTTTGAGAGAATCTCTCACAGCAGGTCACACTTGCAGGAACTTCCAGCTGCAGGAGCCATTTCCAGTCACAGGATTTTCCAAGCAGTCAACTAGGGACCGCCCACAAAGACACCACGTGTCATGTCCTGTGAAGTATAAAAGTAGGCACTTCTAGATACTCCTCAATTCTTTTCCCCATTAGCGACCATATGTCACTAGTATTATGTAGGAAATCTCTGAGGTGAACTGAAGAGGAAATGGGAGTACCTCTCAGTACATTAGACAGCTGGAGCAAGTTTTCCCATCTAGAGCACGAAGCAATGAGGATGGATGGAGGAAGGGGTAGCATGACCTGCTGCGAGAGATTCTCTCAAAGATCTACTGTTTCTGTACATTCTTATGCAATTGTACTGTCTTCATCGAGGATATCTCTTGCAGCAGATCACACTTATAGGAATGAGTCCCAGCAGTTGGGAGGAAAAGCTAGAAGGAGGAATAAAAAATTAAATACTACTGAATTAGGACAGTAGGCCTTGTAGTACTGCACAGTAAAAACAAAAAGTAATATATTTAGCCAATCAAGTGGACAAGCACTGCTTTGAAACTGAATTGTCCTCTCTTCCTGGGGCAAAGAAAACAAAAAGCTGTGCTGTCTTGTGCTTTTTTTTAGTTTTTAATAAGTAATATCACAAGATTCTATGTACATCTTATGTGTGAAGTAATGCTTCCTCTGGGTTTGCAGGCTCAGCATAGTAAACTGATAGGTGGATAGTTTGGTTTAGGGTGAACTCTGACACCACCTTTGTGGAAAAATTAGGATTAATTTCTAATGACACTGTCTTTATGAAAAAACAAATAAGGTTCATTACACATAAGAGCTTGTAGCTCAGAGACACATCTAGGTGACGTAATGGCAACCAAAAAAAAGAGCGTTCCAAAAAATATATTTTAGGTCACAGTCAGCCGCTGGTTTAAACAGCAATAAAGTAAGTTTTTCTAGTAAGAAGTTCAGATCCCATGGGGAAAGGGGATCCTGGATAAGAGGTTTTAAGTGGAGAATACCCCTTAAAAATTTTTTAATCTCCAATTGAGTTAGAGGGCGGTTTTCTATTGGAACGTGCAAAGCCGAAATGGCAGACAGATACACTTTTATGAATATTTTAATCCCGTTTCCAAAAGAGATAGTAAATAATCCAGGATTTGTTGCAGTGGACAAGTGTAAGGATCTAGCAGGTGATCAGTTACCCATATAGTAAATCATTTCTACTGCACTGCACTGCATAAATGATCAAGCATGCAGCTGTAGGGATCAAAGACTGGAATGAAGCAGTTTCCCCCATGCTTGGGTGAGAAGGGTAGGGCACGTGGGAAGAGGTTCCAGCATGGACAATAATTGTAACAGAGGGAACCAGACTTGTCTCGGCCAAAGTGGCGCTATTAGAATCATGGACGCCTGGTCTCTCATCAGTTTGATGAGAACCCTCTGAATGAGAGGAAATGGAGGAAAAGCATAAATAAATGTTCCTGTACAGGAAAGAGATAGTGCATCTAGCAACACAACCCCAGAACCTGGCTCTAGCAAGCAGTACTGTGGCAGTTTTGCACTGAGCGGAGAGGTGAACAGTTCGAGATGACCCCATTGAAGTAAGAGGTCTTGGACCACTTCTTGGCATAGTTCCCATTCATGTGATTTGGTTTTTGAGCGTCTGAGTACATCTGCAAGAGTGTTCCTTTCTCCTGGGACATGCACAACTATCAAATGTAGCTTGTGTTGAATAGCCCAGTATCAGATTCTCATGGCCTCCCTGCAATAAACGGTAGGAATGTGTGTCACTTTGTTTGCTCAGATAATGAACTACTGTGGAGTTGTCCATTTGAATCTGAAGATGTCCTTCCGGGAGAACAGTCTCGAACGCCTGTAGGGCGTAGAGAACTGCCCTCATCTCCAGAATGTTGATGTGGAGAGGTGTTTCCATTGGGCTCCACATTCCCTGGGTCTGGAGATCATTCAGATGAGCTCCCCAGCCTTGGTCAGGGTAAACTGGGGAATGGGTTGTTGAAATGGGACTCCTTTTAACAGGTTGTCTCTGTTCTGCCACCACCACTGAAGGACTCGTACTGCGGGAGTCGAGACTAATACGGTCACTTCTAGTTCATTTGTTATTTGATCCCATTGAACTCTTAGGGTCCATTGCAACGTCTGCATGTGTAAGCGGGCATAAGGAACTGTCGGAACGGCAGCCACCATATGTCCCAGTAGCCTGAGATACTCTTTTGCTGTAATATACTTGTTGTCGGAGGTCTGATGCCTGATTATTTTTTCTGCTTGGTCTTGGGGTAGGAAGGCCAGGTCGACAGAAGTGTCCAGTACGTCCCCCTATGTACTGGAGATGCCAAGTATAATCCATCTTGGATTTTGGTATGCTGACCGTAATTTCCAGAGACTGAAACATCTCGAGGGTGCGGGAGAGAGTTATAACCAGATGCTGCATAGACAAGGCCTTGAAGAGACAGTCGTCCAGGTACAGAAACACACAGTGGCCCGACCTCTGGAGAGCTGCTGCTGCTGCTACTATTGCCAGGCATTTTGTGAAAACCCTGGGAGCTGATGCTAACCTGAAGGGAAGTGCTCAGAACTGATAGTGATGGCTTTGAAAACGGAAGTGGAGAAACCATCTGTGGTTGGGATGAATCATTATGTGAAGGTATGCATCCTTCATGTCCAGGGAACAGAGCCAGTCTCCCTTGTTCAGCAGGGGCAGGAGTGTTTGAAGAGTAACCATCTGGAAATGTTTGTACTCTCTATATAGGTTTAATTTTCTGAGATCTAGAATGGGTCGAAGATCTCCTGTCCATTTTGGCACTAGGAAGAAGCATGAGTAGAAACCCTGGCCCTGTTATGAAGGGGGGACTGGCTTGATCGCCTTTTTGGTCAACACATCTTGAAACTCTGTGGCTAGAACTTCCTTATGGTTGGGGAAGGGGGGGGAGAGGTTCTTGGAAGCATATATGGAGGCGTGTTTGTCAAGTCCGGAGTATAGCCTATCAGCTAAAGGACCGAGGCAACCGATGTTATTTTTTTGCCAATCATGTACATACAGGGAAAATGTGCCCCCTACCTCTGTGGGCTGCGGCCCAAGACCCACAGGCTCTGTGGGCATTTTAGGCTGTGGGATGTCCCTGTTTAGGGCCAGAGGGGTTGGGTTGAGATGTCTTTGGGGCTTCTCTGGGTCCAAGTAGGGAGACGAAGGCTTTTTGTTTGTTGGGCTGCCCAGAAAGTCCTTCTATAATAGGGTTTGTTTCTTGGTTGATTGAAGTCAGTGCAATCACTCTACCACAAAGAGCAACCAGAGGTTTGAAGATTAGTTAAACTACCCTGGGTCTGGGGACCGAAAAGATGATGACCCTTAAAGGGTGCATTCAGAATAGAATGTTGGACATCAAGGACAATGCCAGAGACTCTCAGCCATGAATGTCTCCTCAGACAAATACTGGTAGAGACCGCATGAGCTGAAGAGTCAACAGCATCATAGGCCACACACAGAAGATTCCAACCAACAGCTGTGGCAGTCTTAATAGTATGGGTAAGCTCTTCTTTAGGAGCCATGTCTGTGCTGAGGCCTTAGCGGATTTCCATAATTCCTCTTAGTATTTGAGGAGATGACTCATATAGTTCAGAACCCTTAAAGTGAGGGCAGATGAGGAAAATATTCATTTCCCCATAACATCCAGTTTATGGGATTCTTTATCTGGAGGCTGGGCACAAAGGTGCTATGGTCTCACTGACCTAACACGGGCAGTACTGATCACCAATGAATTAGCCAGTGGGGGTGAAAAATAAGGATGTTCCATCAGGGCTTGATATGTTCTATATGGTAGGAGGAAGAGGGAGGTGATCAGGTCACTTTACAAAACTATGGTCAAACCATATCTGAAATATAGGGGGGATTCTGGAGACCATACTTACAGGGTGACAAACAGTGTGAAGAAGGTCCAGAGAAGGGCAACCAAGATGGTTCAGGGACTACATGGGAGGCCTTATGAAGAACGACTGGAGGAACTAAACTTGTACACACTGGAGAGGAGGAATGAGAGTGGGGATATAGTAGAAACCTTCAAATATGTGAAGGGAATAAACAAGGTGAGGGAAGGAAGCATATTCAGGATGAGTGAGAATAAATCAACTAGGGGGCGCATGCACTCAAGCTAGAGGGGGCAGATTTAAGAGAAAATGTGAGGGGGCAGTTCTTCACTGAAAGAGTGGTGGGTCCTGGGTGGTGGGAGTAGATTGGTGAGCAATTTCAATAGGGTTTGGGACAACTACATGGAGCTAAATAGAAGTAACAATGACAAGAGAATAAAGGGAGTAAGATAAGCCAGACAGGGAGGGGGAAATGGGCAGATTAGACGGGCCAAGGGGTCCTTTTCTGCCGGCAGATTTCTATGTTTTTATGTTCTATCAGTCTTTCTAGAATTAGAAGGGATATTAAAAGGTTGCTGCCATGCCGCTAGAATAGCATCTTGATATGCCTCTAAAACAGAAGGGCTAACCAGAGATGGAGTTTCAAGTAATCTCAAATAACTAGCAAGTTTGCACCTAGCAGCGTCTTGCGAGGCCTCAGGAAACCCAAATGTTTTCTGGAGATGCTGCATAACATTTGCAAATGCTAGATTATCTGGAGGGGAACAAGAAAGGTTGGGAACACTAACAGAACACTTCTAACTCAGCAGGAGACAGAGCCTGTAGGAGGTTAAGCAACCACATATTTTATTAGAAGTATGGGGTCTCAATTAGGGGGGAAAAAAAAAGTCACTGTGTTTTTCTGTGTTGGGGGAAGTGGACTATATCAGATTCTCAGTTTGCTAAGTCAGGAGCACAGCAGTTAATTGGGGGTGTGGCTTGGGCAGCAGAAAACCATACGTCTCTAATTACAGGTTCCTGCTGCTAGCTTTTGGCAGACAGCAATCTTGCTTTCAGAGCAGGGAACAGCTGACTAAAGGAACCTCCCCCGATTAAGGGGAAGGGAGATTTGGTGCGGGGTCTCTTCCCACCTATGCGGCCCCTGTTGGAAGCCCTCCTTCCCCCGGCACATAGTTCTGATGCGCTGCTGGGGTGGGACAGGCGCCACACGCGGCCATTGGTGAAGACGGGCGGTCTGGGGAGGAGATTGGGGAGATGACTGAGGTGGGCAGGCATTGACAGGGTTAAAAGGTCCCCACTCGCTCGACCCTAGCCTCTTTTAGCATCAATCCCCGCGTACCTACCTGCGCTGAGAAGTCGTTTTTGGTTTTCCGGCATTTGCTTGAGTGCGTTTTGCAGCCTGTATATTTCTGCGGCCTTGCTCCGTGGCCTCCAGGTGCCCTGCTTGCGTCCCAGGTGGCCTTCCTTGTGTTTGATCCCTTCTGCCGTGGTGGTTTTTTTACAGCATATTTGTATTACTGTTAGCCACAGGGTTTTTTCTGTAAGCCCCTGGGGAATCTTTCCAGTGTTTTGGCTTCTGGCTCTCCACATGGTTTTGTTTGTCTGACGGAACAAGCAGCCAGGGAATCTTCCCAGCATTTTGGCCTCGGGATCCCAACGTGGTTTTTGTTGGTCAGATGGATTCTTAGCTGCTTGGGTCTTCCAGCATGATGTCCACCACTGGCAATTTAGAGGAGATCCTCCAACAGGCCAGGGCCAATGCTGTGGCTAATGGGGGTGCTGCATGGCTTGAGCAAGTGCTCCGTGCTGGGCAGCCTGGCCAGGCAGTGGGCCAGCCTAGTGGGCCTTTGCCAGGAGGAGCGGCCAGGGAGGTGAGTTGCAGCCAGCGGACTAGGAAAATGGGTGGCCAGGCCAGAGGCAAGCAGAACCAGCTGCCATCCTCCTTCTTCACCTCAAAGGGTTCAGAACATGCCTACGCATCGGGTAAACCCTTCTTCTGCTTCTTCCTCCACAGCAAGTACCTGCCTGACAGCTTCTACCTCGGCCTCCATGGTTAGTGCCCCTCCTGGTCTCCCTTTGGCCTGCAGTTCCCCAGCTCCCATCCTGCTAGCAGGGCCCCCCCTTCCCAGCCAGCCCACCCCCTCAGTCGGATCGCAGAAGAGGAACACAGCAGAAGTGGACCAAGTGGCCAAGCAGTCCAAGGTGGATCCAGAGGCAAGCAATCAGCTGAGTGAGTATTCTATTTATTCCTTAGGTGACTGGTCTTTTGGTGGGGAAGAAGTTAGGCATCGGTCCGTAGTGAGCCCGAGTGGGTTGGTAGGGAATGTAGTAGCTGGGGAAGGGGGCAAGATTGTGGTAGAAATAGGTAAGGAACAGGACAAATAAATGCCTGGGGATACTCCTTCTTGGGGTAAGGAGTTAGTAGGCAGGGAGGATAGGGTAATAGCGAACATGGCAGTGCTCCAAGGCATATTGACTGACATGCTTGGGACAGTAGCCAACCTTTGCACTAAACAGCCATGCAGGGCCTCCCTGGGCGCAGAGGTATGGGTGGGCAAGGGCTCTACCGAACCAGGGATCTCAATGCCGAGAGAGCAGCTGGGGCCCAGCCAGGAGTGGGTAATGCCAGGGCAGGGTAGCGGCCCAGTAGTGGCACAGCTTACAGGGAGGGCTGAAGTGCCCCCACACCTGCAACAACCTCAGGTGCCAGTGAACCAAATGATGACCTGGCAGCCACAGTTAAGCTGCTGGTGGCAGAAGTCCAGGAACAGCAGTCTGGGACCACTTCACGTGACCCAGGGTCGCTGGCGGCGCACGTGCTGCAGTTCCTGAAGGAGAAGGTATAGAAGAAAGAGTGTGTGTGTGGTGTGTGTGTGTGTGTGTATGTATATATATATATATCTCTTCTCTCTGTTACATGGAGAAGAGGAACTTAAAGCAAGGGAAAAAGAAGGTGAGGGGAGGAAAGAAAAGGATGACAGAAAAAAAAAAAAAAAAAAAAAAGAGAGCAACATGAAGAAAGATATATTGACATGGATAGCATCATTTAACATACTGGCCACGGTTATGTTGGAGAAAGAGCCGGGTGAGGCAATGGGATTGGTAAAATACCAGGACCACATTTTTAAAGTCATACTACTCATTTGGGGGTGATGCTTGGCGCCAGTACGATGAAAAATTCCGGAAAAGAATGGCTTCTGACCCCACAGTGAATTGGGGCAGAATGCAGACCTTTTTGTATCTGGAACAGATGTGCCCTAGGCACCTCTTTCTCGGGCCGGGGGGAGTACAAATGGGGCCTCAAAAGTCGAAGGAAGCTGTTGGAGGTATAATAAGGGATCATACCCCTTTCAGGGCAACTGTAAATACAAGCACATTTGTCAAGGATGAAGGGTGCCCATCCAGGGAGCAAATGTAGCAAAAAAGTTGAGGGCAGCAGCTCCGAAAGTGGCACCACCTCGAAAGGAGCTGGGAAAGGCTCCTTCCCCAATTAAGGTCAGGGCCCTGCTTAACATTGTATTATAATAGAAAGGTGGAATGGGAATTGTGGGAAGGTTTTTGCTATGGTTGTAATGGTTTCAGGATCCCCTTCAGGGCCCACAGGTTGCACGGGAGGCAAACAACCTTAAAATTGACCATGGACAAACTTGGGTGTACTGGGGGACACAGAAGTAGGTGGGCCTGGGAAGCATTTTTTTTTTTTTTTTTTATTTTATTTATTTATTCTAGGATTACAATTACCTTTGAGCTCTTTTGCAAAGGTTCCATGTCATGACAAAGGTTAAACATCATGGGTTACAAGGTTTACACATGTTGCAAAAAAATACATTCGATGAAGATAGGATGGAGGGGGGTAGGAGGTGAGGAAGCGGGCAGAAGCAGGGGTCAGAGAGGAGCAGGGAGGCAAGAGGGCAAGGGGAGGGGATAGTCTGGGGGGTTAGAAAGAGTGTGAGGCAGGCAGGAGGCGCTGTCAGTGGCAAGTGCGGGAGAGGATGGTGCCACTGGAAGGGTAAGTGCCGTGGGCATGGGGTCCAGCAGAGGTGAGCATAACAGGATCAGTGAGGAACATTAGTCCATTCCCCATACCTCCCCTAGCCAACCTGTGAGTCCTTCCCCTGGGGGTGGTACCAAAGAAAAACCATGGGGAGTTCCACTTCATTCATCATCTCCCTTTCCCACGTGGAGATTCAGTCAATGAACAAACAGACCCAGAGCTTACCTCTGAGCATACACATCATTTGATGTAGCAGTACAATAGGTACAAGACTGTGGTCTGGGGGCCTATATGGCAAAGGTGGATACAGAATCTGCTTTCCACCTGATCCCAGTGCACCCAGATGACTTCGGCCTTCTGGGCATGAAGGTACAGGAACAGTATTACGTGGACAACTGCATGCCAATGGACTGTTCTGTCTCATGGTCCATCTTTGAGAAGTTCAGCAGCTTCTTGAATTGGATAGCATGCTCCACGGTTGGGGTGGAGTCCATTATCCACTATTTAGATGACTTCCTCTTCATTGGGCCAGAAAGCGTAGAACACCTGCGGCAGGGCACTATCGAGCTTTCTGGACATTGCCTAAGAGTCTGGGGTGCCCTTAGCTAAAGAATAAAACAAGGGCTCATGCACCAGACACACATTTCTGGGTATTGAGCTGGACTCCACAGCCAGGGTTTCCAGGCTGCCAATGGAGACGGTACAGAAGTTGTTGGGTCTGGCTAAGGAGGTTGGGAGGTCAAAAAGTCACCTTGCAGAGGCAACAGGAGCTACAGGGCACCTGAGCTTCACTTTGTAAGATCATCCCCATGAGGCGCCAGGGCCATGACCGGAGTCCGCCACCGCATCACATCATATGGGTGAACAGAGGCATGAAAGCTGACTTAGAGACCTGGGTGGAATTTTTAACATCCTTAATGGGATGACCCTGTGGCAGACACCGGCCATCAACAACCGGGAGCTGAGATTCTTTACAGATACTTCCAGGGGGCTTGGGTTCGGGATATACTGCAAAGGCGAATGGTGTGCTGCTGCCTGGCCTAAGACATGGCATGACACGGGGCTAACTAAGAACCTGACCTTCTTGGAATTCTTTTCCATTGTGGTCACCACTGATGTCTGGAGTAACAGACTACAAAATAAGTGAGTGATCTTTTGGTCTGACAACATGGGGGTAGTACAGGTAATCAACAAGCAGTCCACGAACTGTGACAAAGTATGCTATCTGTTGCAGAAGTCTGTCCTGCAATGTTTGAGGTTAAATATCATATTCAGGGCAAAACATGTGCCAGGGATGGATAACAAAATTGTTGATGCACTTTCTCATTTCCAGTGGCACAGGTTTAGGATGCTGGCTTCCGAGGCCAAGGAAGATCCCTGGCTCTCCCTGCCTGGTAGAGGGACAACTGGGCATAATTTGACAGGTAATATCTAAGTCAGTGGCCCCTCGGACTTGGGGCACATATAGCCAGGGTGGATCCCGATTTTTGGATTTCTGTGGGGCTCGTGAAATAACGGACCCATGGTCTGGGGCGGCAGGTACCCTTCTGGGCTTCCTATGGGACCTAATAGGGGACAAGGTGTCAAGAGCATCAGCGGGGTTGATGCCGATGCTTTTTTTGGCAAGCTGCTGGGGTGTGGCGACATAACGCAGCATTTTACCGTGAGAAAGTTCATGGAGGGTTGGGTGAGACAGACCTCTTTGGCTGGCGATGCTAGGTGGCCCATTACCCTTCAGGGGTTAAGGGCACTGGTGCACAGCTTGGATAGCCACACAAGCAATAAACATGATATCTACTTTTCAGGCAGCTTTCTGTCTGGCTTTTTGGGGCCTTCAGAATCAGCACGTTTCCAGCAGCCAGCAAGGCTGATCGGCTAGGTGGCCTAAAGAGACAGGATGTAGAGCTGCTGGAGGTGGGCTAATCATCTGGCTCCGAGGTCAAAGAGGACCAGAGGGGTGGGGGACCCAGGTCACCCTTCAGTTGGCGGCATATGCTAACATCTGCACAGTGCAGGCAGTGACAGAATTCTAGCAGTATGGCCACCAGGGGATGGCCAGCTACTGATTCACGCTGATGGGGTGCCGCTGTTGAGATACCAGCTCGGACGGGTTTTTAAAACATGCCTGGAAGCTGCGGGCTGGATCCAGGTAAGTTTGGCACCCACTCTTTCAGAACAGGTGCTGCTAGCACAACTGCCATTTTGGGCCTATGGGAGGGCCAGATTAAGCAAATCGGGAGATGGCATTCCAAATGGTACAAGGGCTATGTCAAACCAATACAGACACAATACTAACCTGTTTTCTTCCCTCCCTTCGTGCCTGTAGGACAGAGATCTCGGAAACAGGTGTGGATAGTGGGATCTTCTTACGTGTTCTGGGCCCAGAAGAGGGCGGAGGAGAGGATACATGGAACAAATTTGAGGATACTCAAAGAGAATGCCACTGTCAATGGTTCGGGATGCAGGGCATGAGATGGGAGCAACTGATGCCTGCATCCAGCACAACAAAAAAAAGTTCGGGGTACCTTACATTTTGGTGGTTCATGCTAGGGAATAACATGGGGTTTCAGGCCACACTGGAACTGACGCTGATGGATAAAGCAGGATTAGGCCACTCTGCAGACACTGCTGCCCAGGTGATGCCTGGTTTGGCGCCATGCCTGTGTACCCAAGGCCATTGACCAGGGCAGGGTAAAGCTGAATAACAAAGTGGGTAAGTCTGTCATCTGGACAGGCGGCCTAACAACTGCCCATGAAGAAACTGAAACATCTTGTACTGGACTGCACCACACAGATGGGGTACATTTATTGGATGTAGGGGTGGACCTTTTTAATGAGACCATTCAGAAAAGTGTTGGAAACCACAATTTATAAAGGTAACGCAGCTGTGCCTAGAGGAGAGCTAGTGATGGTGGTGGTGGGTGGGGTGACACAGGCAAGGATTCGCCATGTCCCCCCTGTGGCAGGCTGGGGGTGCCTCGGTGAGGCCTGGTGAGTGTGGTATCAGTTTCCTGCTGGCCCAAAGCTGTGCAGCGGAAGACCGGAGAGGCAGTGACAGGCGGCGGGAGGGCTCCACCCTATCAGTGGCAGGCAGGGTAAGGGAACTGGAGGAAGCTCGACCGCCTCTGCGCATGTGGCTGATGGAAGGGGCCCTGTGGGATGCCAAGACACCCCTCGGGCAAGGGGGAGTGTTTGGCTTCTTGGGACGGGATCCGAGGCCCCTCTGGGGCCCGGAGTTGCTGATGGGTATATACTATTGTTTGGGTGTACTGTTCACTAGGTATTGTGGTTTCTTACATGTGTAAAATGTATATGTAATGTAAATGTATGAAATAATGTATATGTAAAACTTGAAATCTTGAATTTAAGTAAAGTTGTGCTGTGACCTTTTGTCCCAAAAATTGGTGTGCGATGTTTTCCTTCTGAAAAAGTGCAATGACAGGGGTGGGGATGGGGGCAGTGTCCAAAAGGAACCTCCGCCAACTGAGGGGAAAGGGAGATTTGGCACAGGGTCTTCTCCTGCCTACATGGCCCCTGTTGGAAGCCCTCCCTCCCCTGATGCGTAGTTCTGATGCACAGCTGGAGTGAGGGGGTGCTGCATGCAGCCACTGGCGAAGGCGGGCGGTGCGCAGAGGGGACTGGGGAGAGGATGGAGGTGAGTGGGCACTGGCAGGGTTAAAAGGTCTCCATTCGCTCAGCCACAGCCTCTTTTGGCATTGCTCCCCACAGACCCATCTGTGCTCAGAAGTCGTTTTCCCTCCCACCCACCCTTTCCTGACTTTCAGGCCATGGTTGTCGGGTTGGAAGTATATGTCAGGGTGAGACAGTAATTGTCGCGCACAAAGGGTTAAGAAGGGTGATGGCAGTTGGTTGCTAAAGGGTTGTGAGCACCTCGGTGAGGCCTGGTGAGTGAAGTACCATGGTTCCTTGCTGGCCAGAAGCTGTGCGGCGGAAGGTCAGAGAGGTAGGGACAGGTGGGGGGTCTCCACCCTGTCAGGGGCGGGCAGGGTAAGGGAACTAGAGGAAGCTCGTCCACCTCTGCGTGTGCAGCTGAGGTGGAAGGGGCCCTCTGGGAGGCTGAGACACCTCTCAGGCATGGGGGGTGTTTGGCATCTTGGGCCAGGATCCAAGGCTCCCTGGAGCCCGAAATGGGTGATGGGTATACATTATTGTTTGGGTGCATTAATTGGGTGTACTGTTCATTGGGTATTCTGGTTTCTTACATGTGTAAAATGTATATTTAATGTAAACATATGAAATAATGTATATGTAAAACTTGCAATCTTGATAAATTATTGTGATGAAATCTTGAATTTAAGTGAAGTTGTGCTGCGGCCTTTTGTCCCAAAAACTGGTGTGTGGTGTTTTCCTTCTAAAAAGGGGCAAGAGGGGCGGGGATAGGGCCTCCATGTCCAAAAGAGCTACAACTTTTCATACCAATTGTCCTCCTTCCCTCTCCTGCATCCTCAGCCAGTTCAAATTTTTATACGCACTGGATTTGACTGACAACAGAACTTCCTGTTTGTCAGTAGGAAGGGAAGGACCACTGAGACACATCAGTTTCATCATCCTTGAAGGAAAAGAGCAGCTCCTCCACCCCCGCCGCTGCTGGAGGTCTGACTCTGAGCAGGGAAGGAGGAGACTACCGAAGAATACAGGAAGTTCCTGTCCCAGAACACAAAGGGCGAGAGCTGTAAAGGCACATAGGCAGTAGGAAAGTAGATGGGAAAATAAATAAGAGGGAGGCGAGAGTAAACATACAATGCAACAGGAGAGGGGCCACAAAATAAGACATGATGGAAGTGGGGCAGTGCAAAGGCTGTGGGGCAGCAGTCTTCCGGGAGAAATTCTGGAGGCTGCGATGCTGCCCTATTTGCAGGCACCTCTCTGGTCTGAGGGAGGACGTTGCCCATCTGCAGACCGACCTGGCTAGGATTCATGAAACCTCCTCCTCTGCGAAGAGACCACCAGGGCCACCACCACTGCCTCGGAGGTTGCCAAGAAAGAGGTGCGTTTGGACCAAGGTGGGCTCAGGGAGGGTGAGGGTGGTGGAACAGAGGCACATCCCTCCAGTTGTACCTCTCCACAATTCATAAGCTGTCTGTCGGAGAGTTGTTCCTCTATGCAGGTGCCTGCAGTGGAGACCAAGAAGGATGCTGGGAACCTCCACAAAGGAGACCCACAAGAGGGTGGCATGGGACCCCACAAGGGAAGGAAAGAAGGAAACGACTCCTGGTAGGGGACTCCACGCTGGGGGTAGAACTGGGGGAGGGAGGGGAGAGGGAGGCAAAGTGCCTGCCTGGCATAATGCCTTGGAGGAACAGGGAGCGATCCCTCAGGATCACAGGAGCAGCTGCATGGGGGAAGGAGACGGATGTCATTGTTCACCTAGGGACAAATAACCTAGCTGGGAATGGGATCAGAGCAGTGCAAGAGGAGTTTGTGGAGTTGGGGAGGGGCCTTAGACAAGCAGCATGTACAGTAACCTTCTCGGGGTGCTGTCTATGGCATGGGGTGAGGCTAGGGTACTCCGCACCATGGGATTTAATCAATGGTTGAAAAACTGGTGCGGAGCTCAGGGTTTTGGCTTCATTGAGGGCTGGGGGTCCACCTGGAGGGATACAGGCCTATATAGTCGCGATGGTCTGCATCTGTCCAGGAGGGGAACCAGGATCCTAGGCGATAGCTTTAAATGCTTCATTGGCAAACATTTAGACTAGCCAAGAGGGGAGGCACTGAAAAGAAGCAGGGAAATCCCAGCCTCCCCCAACAAAACATGGTAGTTAGTGAGGTAAACACCAAGGTAGAGAAGTCAATAGGGAGCAGGACAGGGGTAAATGGAGAAAAAGGCAAAGGCAGTAACAACAAGGATGAGGCTAAAAGGGGTAAGGCCATCAAAACATGGAGGGTGATGAGTATCAGTGCCTACAGTCTGGGTAACCAGCTCCCTGAACTAGTGACCTTAATTGAAGAAGGATGCCTGGATATCGTGGCAGTCACAGAAACATGATACATAGGGAACCATGACTGGGATGTCAACATACCAGAGTACACAATCTACAGGAGGGATAGGGAGGGTAATAGAGGAGGAAGAGTAGCTTTCTACGTAAGGGAAGGGATCAAAGTAATGGAACTAAAGGGTAAACAGGGAGGAAAGGAGGCACTGTGGGTCACCCTGGAGAAAGGAAATGGCACTACAATCTGCATGGGGGTTATATACAGACCCCCATCTCAGGGGAGGCAACAGACAAGGAAATGACAGAAGGCATTCTTAGAATAGCAGAAAAAGGGGAGATATTGTTAATGGGGGACCTAAATATGCAAGATGTTAACTGGAGCACCTTTGCTGCAGACACATCCAAGAGTAGGGTCATTCTCGATGCCCTACAGGGGGGCATACCTCAGACAGCTGGTGTTGGAACCCACTCAGGAGGGAGCAAACGTAAACCTGGTACTCTCAAACTGGGACAGAGAGAGGATCTCGGATTTAGAAGTGGGTAGCCATCTGGGAACAAGCGATCATCAAACAGTGTGGTTCACGATAAACATAGCTGCAGAGTCAAGCCATACAAAGCAAGAGTACTGGACTATAGGGGGGCTGACTTTGGGAAAATGGGACAGTGCCTCAGAAAAGCACTAGCAAACAGGCAAGGAGGGGTGGAGGAACAATGGGGAAAAATCAAAACAGCCATCACAAGAGGCAACAAGCCTTTGTGTGAAGCAAATCAACAAAACAAAATGAAGGAAAAATGCATTATGGTTTTCAAAAGAAGTGTCGGGTAAGGTTAGGGAGAAAAAGGTAGCACTCAGGAAGTACAAGGAAACACAGAAGAAGCAGGACAGAGAACTGTACCAGTTAAAGCAGAAGGAAGCGGTGAAGGCAGTCAGAATAGCAAAGGCCCCAAACTGAGGAAAAGATAGCCAACTCAATTAAGGGGAATAAAACCTTTTATAGGTACATTAGGGAGCGAAGAACGATCAAGGTAGGGATAGTGAGGCTTAATAAAGGGAAGGAGAAGTGGGCAAAGAGGCGACAGTGAAAAAGCAGGGATACTGAATGAATACTTCTGCTCAGTATTCACAAAAGAAGGAGGGGGAGAGACCTAAACCAAGCAACAAAAGAACTCTGGATGGGGGGGGGGGGGGTCGATACCAGTCCATTCACAGAAGAAAGGGTCCTGAAAGAACTCCTAAAACTGAAGGTAGACAAAGCAATGGGGCCCGACAGGATTCACCCCAGAATTCTAAAAGAACCAAGGGGAGCTAATGACACTACTGACTATCCTTTTTAACAAATCATGGGAGGATGGTGTGGTACCGGAGGACTGGAGGAAGGCGGATGCGATTCCCCTTCACAAAAGTGGGAGAGAGGCAGGAAACTACAGACCTGTTAGTTTGACATCAGTGGTAGGGAAAATGATGGAATTACTTCTGAAGGAAAGAACTGTTTGGTGTCCATTACCCTCCATTTCTTGATGGCTTATCCCTTTTTACCCCATCCCTGTCCTTACTGCTTTTGTCACTTCCTCCATTTACCCCTGCCCTTCTCTCTATCAACATCTCTAACTTGGTGTTTACCTCACTTACTACCCTGACTTTTTGGGGGGAGCTAGGATTTCCCTGCTCCTTTCCAGTGCCCCCCCCCCCCTTGGCTAGTTTAAATGCTTGCCAATGAAGCATTTTAAACCTATCACCTAGGATCCCGATTCCCCTCCTGGACAGATGCAGACCATCACTCCAGTATAGGCCTGCATCACTCCAGGTGGACCCCCCCAGTCCCCAGTGAAGCCAAATCCTTGAGCTCTGCACCAGTTTTTCAACCACTGATTGAATCCCATGGTGTGCCTCACCTACGCCATAGACGGGTAGCATCTCCGAGAAGGCTACAGTGCATACTACTTGTCTAAGACTCCTCCACAACACCACAAACTCTTCCTGCACTGCTCTGATCCCTTTCTTAGCCAGGTCATTTGTCCCTAGGTGGACAATGACATCCAGTTCCTTCCCCCGTGCAGCTACTCCAGCAATCCTGAGGATTTGCTCCCTATCCCTCCAATCCATGGCACCAGGCAGGCACCTTACCTCCCACTCCCCTTCCTCCCCTAGTTCTACCTTCCTAACAATGGAGTCCCCCACCAGGAATTGTTTCCTACCCTATGGGGTCCCATGCCACCCTTCTGTGGGTCTCCTTTGTGGACATTCCCATTATCCTCCTTGGTCTCCACTGCAGGGGCCTCCATAGAGGAACCACACTTTGCCAGAATGGCATATGAATTGTGAAGAGGTACAACTGGAGGGGTGCGCCTCTGTTTCACCATCCTCACCCTCCCTGAGCCCACTGTGGTCCAACCGCTCCTCTTTCTTTGCAATCTCTGAGGCAACGGCAGTGGCCCTGGTGGTCCCTGGATGGGAGAGGAGGTCCCACAAATCCTGGCCAATTCAGCCTGGAGATAAGCAACCTCCTCCCTCAGCCTAGAGAGGTGCCTGCAGATGGGACAACACCGCATCCTCCAGAACATCTCCCGGAAGACTATAGCTCCACAGCCACTGCACTGCACCACTCCCATCATGTCTTACTTCTGCTCCTTCACTGCTGTTTGGAACCCTTACTCTTTCCTCTGTTTATTTTTTTTCTCCCAACCTACTTACTGCCTCTGTGCCCTTTAAGTTCCTGATCTTCCTGTTCTGAGACAAGATCATCCTATATTTCTCAATAGTCCCCTTACTTGCTCAGAAGCAGACCACCAGCAGCTAGAGGGGGACGGAGAACTACTCTTGTCCTTCTAGGATGGTGAGTCTTTGGTGGCTTTGTGATTACTCACTTCCTGCTCCCAAACAGGAAGTTCCTGTTGTCAGTCAAATCCTGTGCCTACAAAAGTAGAACTGGCTTTGGGTGGAGGGAAGGAGGACAATATAGTCCCAGTAGTGAAGTCCAGTCACAACAGCAGCTCCATGTCCTGGAGTTCTCTGCCAATTCTCTGGCAGAAGCTATCTAGGGCAGTGTTTAAATCTGGCTTCCTTCTAGCTAAGCCACTCCACCTACTTAACAGATCTTTCTACACTTAGTTAAATTGCACAGATAACAATCCCCTTCAGCCACCTGCGATTAACACCTAGATAACTGCTCAGATAACAATTCATTTCTGCCAACTCAGACAAACACACTAACTTTTTTTTTTTTTTAACCTAATTGAAGGTCCCAGTAGTAGAGTTCTACTTCTTTAGTCCCAGTAGAGAAGTCCAGCCACAACAGCAGCTTCGTGTTTTGTGCCAGTTCTCTGGCAGAAGCTATTCAGGGTGGGAATATAACTGAGGAGTATCTGGGACTGCCCACTTTTATACTTCACAGGACATGACACGTGGTGTCGTTATGGGCGGTCCCTGGTCAACTGCTTGGAAAATCCTCCGACTGAAAACTATGCCTGAGGCAGGAAGTCCCTATAAGTGTGACCTGCTGCAAGAGATATCCTTGATGAAGATCATGACTTATTCCGTAAAGTCCATATTTAGCAGAGTACATAGGTAAGCGCCAGATTTGGGTGGGGGGAGGGCCTGATTTGCAGCATAGCAGTCCACCCAGCCCTAGTTTTTTTGTTTTTGTTTGCCAAATTACTTACTCTGAATGCAAAAAAAAAAAAAGTCTCCATGACCTCTGACAACAGACATCTACTGCACATGCAGCAGTCCTTCCCCTCTATTATGAGATTAGATGGTTCCAACCTGGAAGTTCACTGCTTCAAGGACTTTGGTATGTGGCTGGATCATCAACTGACAGTGATGCCATCCACAAAAAGCCACACTATATGGCACACTGTATCCCAAACAAGGCTTGCATTCTTCTCCCTGCCTGCCTCAAGATCACTGTCACAATAATCCTTACAGCATTAGTCTATGGGAGCGTGATCTACAGTGCAGTGACAGCACTAACATGCACCAAAAGGGCAAAAGTTGCATCCTCTCCAAAGCTGACCCCTTTCCTTTGCCTATGGGGCCAAATTGATGCACCTGCTCTATAACAATATCTAAAGGAAGGGAACGTGAACTGTTAAAAATCTGCCGCTGATTATGCTTTGACCCAGTAGGTTCCTCTTTAGACTCACATTTCATACACCAGTGGGTCCAATTTGACCTATATTGTATCCCCCCCAGCGCTGTCATTGCTATAGTGCCACCTCTAAAATAAATGACTCTGGCCAGATTGGGCCCACCTTTTCATTTTGCTTTTAAAGGGACACTGTCAACCTGTTTTTCATCATATTGTTTCTAGTTAAAAACCTGCATTTTATGATTGCTTACCTTCTCTAAAACTCATCGATGTTGCTGTTTGTCTGTCTCCTTGTTTAGTAGAACTGAAATGCATGCTAATGTATATTTATAAACAACCTTATTTTGTTTACAATCCTGGATCTGTTCTTACTACATACTTCCTGAGCATTAGAAACACCCCCAAACAGTGCAGTTGCTCATGATTCATTAGGCTCCTTTCCTCCCACTGCATCATGAGTGGCTAGACAGTGTTGAAGATGTTCCCAAATCCAGGAAAGATGTAGCTGGAGCTGATCAAGAAATGTAAACAAACCTGTTTTTGTGTGGTAACAGCAGTATGATGGGCAGTCTGTTTTTCACTTTTTTAAAGAAAAAAAAAGGGGTCAGAATCAAACTACCTGCTACATCAGCATTCTTTACAGAATGTTGGCAATCATTAAATGTGTTTTTTTTAAACTAGGGACACTTTGAGGCCTAAGGGGGGGTTGACAGTGTCCCTTTAATTGCCTCCTTCACACTGACCACTAATCCCTTTTACTCTGACCTTGCTCACCTCTTACTGAACGGTAGAAGTCTGTTCTTGCTCCGTTTTATTTATCTAACTTTCAACTGCATTTATTATCCATGTATTACACTGAAGTTTTATTATTTGAATCACTGCAGATTACTTTATTGTTCATTTATTTCTCATGTATAATCACCCAACAGCCCCTTTTCTCAGGACTCAGTGGAAACTAGCGGACCACAGATTAGTGTGCCCTCCTGGCCAACTGTTTTTCCTACTTGTACTCTCTTCTTGTCACCAGTACCCGACTCTCTCAGGAGCTCCCTAGCTATTCACTGGTGTCTTCTGCACCTCCGATCAGTGGCTACCAACTTTCATGGAGATGTGACTTCCCCCAGCCCTGGCATGGTCATGGCGGGGGATGTACCGCCGAGTAATAAATCGTCAGGAGCTGCCACAGTGGAGGTTCAGGAACACAGATGTACCAGGGTCCATCATACTGGCGCCATATTTTCCCTTTTCGTCCAAACCAGGGGACATCAGAAGTGAGAGGGTCATATGGTGTGCATGCCAAGTGTGCCATCCCACTGATGCTCGCGATGTCCCTCACCAATCAACCCTCCAGCTGCTGCTCCACTACATGTGTTCATCTAAGTGACAGTATTGTGGTAAAGGAGGGTTCCCTCTGGAGAGGACAGCATCCCCTGGGACGTTCAATCCTCCTCACCCCATGACTCTGAAAACCTAGGCGCCTGCATCGCAAGCAGTAGCTCTTCAAAAATTTATATCAACTTGGTGGACAAATAAATTCAAGCATAGTAGAAAGCAAGAATATGTTTTCCATAGTCCCAACTGTGCTTATGTACTGGCTCACAGAAGTGTCGCCAAGATCACCACTGAGCTGAGTGGCCAATCAGGCCAGATACTGGTAACACTAACGGGTCAACTTTAGCAGTGGCTTGAGGCCAGCACTTTTTCCGTCGAGCCAGCATTTTCAGAGGTGGTCCGACTGGCCAGTGTTTTTTTTTTTTTTTCAAATGACTCCAGGGGTATGTGCTGTAGTAGCACCTGGCTCTCCAACTTTGTTGTAGATGCCAACAAGAATACAGTTTGAGGCACATGCAGTAATAAAACTGTGGAGTTCTGCGGTTCTCGAGTAGTTTAATAGTGACTGATGGATAGGGAGGGAGTGGTCAGTGAAAACATGTGCTCAATCAAGAAGGCTTCAGTTCTGCACATTTTTTTTAAATTTGGACCAGCACTGTCATTTCATACAGAGACGTGCATAAAACAGTCTTGGATAACAGGCGACGGCAGGTAAACAGGAGGGAGGGAGAGACAGCGAGCGGGTGCACTAGCTGGTTGGCAGCTGTTGGGGGGGGGTTCTATAAAACATTGGATATTTCTATAAAACAAACAATGGATAATGACAGGTCCCCTATTATTCTCAATTTTCATTAATTCCCTTCCTTCTGACAGCATCCAGTGCGATTTCCTCCTCTATGCGGATGATCTGGTCCTATTCTACAGTGACAAGTCCCTCTCCCACATATCCTTTGTCCTCACCCAGAACTAGTGCACTGCACACAGCTGGTTTTCAACTATTCCGCTCCTCGTAAATGAAAAAAAAGTCCATGCTCTTTGGGTCTCAGCCCTTCCTTGACAAAAATCTAAAATCGGACTCCTCACTCATCATTCTCTCTCCTGGTGTTCCAGCCCTTGAAACCATATCCACTTTCAAATACTTTGGGGTCACTCTCGACCTCTCACTCTCCTTCTCAAATCATATTAACTTTGCGATACGTAGGTTCAATCAAAAACGGAGGGCTGCTTTTTGATTCAAGAACTACCTGTCCCCCAAAGCACGCCTAGTCACTGTCCAGGGAAATCTCCTCCCCATAATAGACTACTGTTCCCCCATCATCTCTCAAATGACTGCAGCCCTCCGTTCCAGGGCGATATCTACCTACAATAGTGCCTGTCATTTCGCACTGTTAGCTCCTTACCAAACCCACCACTGTGACTTCTACAGGTCGCTTGGCTGGCTCCCTCTCGAAGGATGCTTTGACTTTGCCCTGGCGTGCTTTATCGACACTGCTCTAAGGAGCGGAAGACAGTACCCTCTTCCGTCCCTCTTTAAATTTAGAACCCTGCCTCTGACTCTCTGCTCTTCTTCTGCCCCGAGGTGCCCTGGGTCACTACTACTACTACGATGGGTGAAAAACCCTATCAGTAGCTGCCCCATCCCTATGGAACAGTATCTACCCCTACGGCAATCCAGCTGTCATTCCATCTTCAAAACCAATTACAAAGCCTGGCTCACGGTAGCCTACAGCTGCCATTGCTTCCCCAGGTAGTCCTCCCATTCACACTGTCAACCGGCCCTCATTCACCCCAACCACTAGCACTTTCTGAGAGGAGTACTCCTATCCCTCTCTCCTCTTGCTCTTATGTCTACCCTGCTAACTATTTGGGTTCCTACTCTCTTGAGTAGCAGTAATTTTATTTCCTTCTGGCTTATTTTTTTCTCCCGTCGTCATTACTTAGTTAGACCACCTCACTTTGTATTTTTGGAAAATTGTTGCAGCCTCTCCTCGCCCTGTGTTTGAGCCTTATTATACTTACTATTTGTACCAATTATTTCATGTACTGATTATTTGTACCGATTATTCCACGTACTGATTATTTGTACTTCACATTGTTTGCTTTATAAACATGAACTGTGCCATGCACTGTACCATGGCCCGGGTCGTGCCTGAAAATGGTTCCTTGGATCAGTGCACTTAACCGGTAACCAAAGACATAAATAAATAAATATAACACTTTGGGTCTTGCAAACAGTATATAAACTGGATGTCCTAAAAACAGTTAAGTGGGACTGGACTGGCGCCATTAGCATCAGCCACTAGACCACCAGCTATATTTGAAACTTGTAGTAACAATGGTGTTCGGCTGAGACGGAAGTTTTTAGACAAGGATTTCTGCTTTTACTTGGCAAAGTAAATGACAAATTCATAGCTTCCCATGTTAAGACATGATTTTGATCATTGTTGTGTAGTTACAGCAGGAAAGGGCAGAGAAAACTTGAGTGAGTTGACACAGTAAAGAGACATTTAAAACCCATGTCGACATCTCGTTTTGAGGAATTTTCAAAAACTGTCATGGGCCACCTTAAATTATTACGGGCCACCTTAAATTATTTCAGGCCACCACATTAGTGGCAGTCACTGGCCCGATGGACAGCAGTTTTTCTCCCCTTAAGTCATCCCCTGCACTGACATAATCCAATGGGGAAAAAGGAGAGGGGGACTCATCACCAGTCCTAAGCTCCTGTTTTTATGCAGTGCTACTTCAGATTTAGCTTCAACCATTTTAACCACACAGCTTTCTCAACTGCCTCTGCCTCAGTATTGAAGAACAGCCATGATCACCACAATCGTCAACCTCCTGCTTTGCAAATCAGAGACAAAGTTAAAAAAAAAAATCCAAAATCGGGGACACATCTAAAAATGGTAATATTAGTTCAAGAAAACTGCCATAAAGTTGGGTTTATTGTGAAAAGCATTTTCTGAAGGAGACCTAGACTGTAACACTGTAGCCTGGCATTTTGTGTTATAAATCCCCACTCTTTAGCAAAAGAAAATGCAAAATTTAACAGAGACTGAATATTTTTTGCCACAAAATCAAGGACAGCTGAAAAGGTATAATGATGACTGCTATACCTCACTTTCTGACAAGGCGGAAAAAATCCTCTTCAGGTTTGCTGGTCAGGTAGCCACTAGCCAACATTTACAGTAGCCAAAGCTCCTTTGCTGGTTGCCTGTCATACAGTTTTACAGAGCAGGCACCCCAAATCTAATGGTCATATGGCCACTTAAGCCGGATTTTTTTTTTTGTGGCCACTTATTTGGACGTGACAACTGGTCAACTGGCTACTGTATTTTGTTCCTGTTACAGCTCATATCCCAACTACTCTCTGCAGACAAGCACATATTCCAGAAGAAATGGCATTCTCTCCCTATGCACCTTCACACCAGAGTTTTATTCCACACCACCTTTGTATCACTGTAATATCTGAGACTTTTACAGTTAAAAGCTACACATATCTTATCCCAACAGCTCTGGGATGGCCCATCTTCCATTTAAGGAAATTACTGAAGCTTATAACATTTTACATTGTTATTGTTGTATTAAACTGTGAGGCGCATTGGCTTTGGATAAGGCGCCATACAAATAAATGTTATTATTATTAAGGATATTTAATATTATAGCGACTGCTAAGTGATTTCATTATAGGCACAAGGATGCAGTCTCCTACAACTGAGTATTACATATGTTCTCGGGTTCAGAAGGTCACAGAGCATATGAACAGATCATCTCTGAAACCCAAAAGGCACAACAGCAGACTCCGGCAAACAAATCACTACAAACAGTCTCCATGCATCTAAATACAAGTTAATTAACCATTATTGCAAAAGAATACTTTTTAACAAAAGATTTTTAAGTTGTTCAGCAGCCACCCCCGACTTGAAAAAGTGGAACTGAATTCATTCATACAGCTTGTGTGTGTGTGTGTGTGTGTGTGATACTCTTCCTAGGATGAAGGTCCTCATGAACAGAGTATCATGGTGTGGCACCACACCAGAGTGAGAAAATAGGTTACTTGCCTGTAACCATAGTTGTAGGACTGGTATGTGGTTAACATCCACACTCGGTCAGTTACACTGAACGATGTTACTGGCCAGATGTCTTCTTCTACCACCTGGGTGGTATATCCTCCAACACCACCCCGTGATGTCATATCTTACACGCTGGAAGCAGAATCCATGTGCCACTTGCCAGAGAAGGCCAGGTGGGTTCTGTAGATATGAACCATATACTACTCCTACAAAGATCAGTTACGCAAAGACTTTTGCCATAACAGTAAATCTTCTAGGAATGTCTCTTGCAGTAAGTCACTACTTCTGGGAGTTTCCCTTAAGTGTCGCTCTCACACGGCAGTTTTCTCCAGCAGTCTCTATACCAGAGACCACCCACATGACCTCGCTTCCTGGGCTATGCCTATAAAAGTGAGTTGTCCCTAATAGTCTCCGTTCCCCACTGGTTTCAGCTTGTGAAGGCGAAGGACCGAGGGGAACAGCGGTACCAAAGCCTCCCAACCCTACACTGTTCTCCCTGTTACAGAATGGCAGGGGGTCAGAGGAAGGGAAGCTACTTACTGCAAGAGACATTCCTAGAAGATCTACTGTTACGACAAAAGTCTTTGCATAACTGATCACTCTTCCATGGAATGGTCTCTTGCAGTAGGTCATTACTTCTGGGAGATTCCCAAGCAGTTATATAGCAGTGGGTGGCCAGATACGACATTCTGCCTTACATATAGTGTGGTCTTGGGACCGATAGGAGCTGAGAGCAGTATATCAGCACATAAAAAAATTTTGTATTTTATCTGCAAGTACTCCATTATAGTATTCGTTATAGGGTTATAGCTGAAAGACAAGCCTGACTGGCTATTACTGGGCATCATCAGATGAGTTAAGCAGATGTAAACCCGATCAAGGTATGGCATATCAGATACTGTAATAAATCAGAAGAAATTCAGCCATATAATGGAGTAACTGGTAGGTTTCAGTGGCATGTACTGGAAAAGACGGTATACGTCAAAGCCTACTGGGTTTCGCGTTTTGATATAACCCAAATAATACAATGTTATTTTGTAGTGCTACAATGTAGCAGGGTAGTATGGTGTTTCGCCATGTCTGGCAAGGCATTAGGAAAATGCATCTGTTTTTTGAATAAATAAGATACATAAGTAGCAAACAATGAAGTTATGAAATGAAAATGTATCTATTTCTTAAGGAAATCCAATGGCTCTTAAGAGTCAGTAGTATTGTTGTAGTCAATATTGTACCCGTTTTAGGGTAAAGACATGGAATGCAACAGAATGATGTAGTCAGTTCCATCGCGCATTAGTAATCCCATTTGCAAGAGGGGCCCCAAGTATGTCAGGGCCTGCTGCTTTTTTAGGTGTAAACCTGAAATGTTAGTATAGTGGGCCTTTTATTTATGCTGTCTGGTGAACAGAAGTTTAAATAATGATATAGATAATTGCAATTATGAGCCATTAGATCTCATCTTTGAGATTCCAAACATGTTAATCTGAGAAAGATCATAAGGTTTGTAACATGCACAAATTTTTTTTTTTTGGCCCAAGTAGCGTGGATCAAAAAATTGAGAAGTCTTGCAGAGTTTATAAAGTTTATAATATACATGTACTCATCATTGTTTCTGTGGCCTTTATCTATGGCCAGGTGAAGACTGCATATAGCAGTAAGTTTGGTAAGAATATTATGATCTATATTATAATATTATCAGGATATATCGATTGTTTCCCAGTATGTGAGTAGCAGTAATAGGCTCTGTTCATGGGAGGGACATGAGGGTCTGACGCATAACAGGCCAAGAGGCATCCCGATGAAATGACTGTAATGGCCTGTAAAGTACAGTTACGTAAGAACTTACTGTAACAGTAGATCTTCGAGAGGAGCTCTTGCACCAGGCTATCACAATAAGGACTATGCCGCAGGCAGTAAGACCCACCAGAAACTTCTCAGCCAGCAGTACCCAGCAGGACTGCCTCATGTCAGCTCCGCCCCTGTCAGCCCTGTTATGCTAAGGACACCCAGCTCCACCCCAGTTCCGCCTCAAGTCCCACCTAATCCAGCCCTGACACGAGAACGAGGCTAAGCTCAAAGATGATGCCTGCACACCCCAAAAGGGGATGGAGGGTGGAGCAGCTTGCTGTAAGAGCTCCTCCTCGAAGATCTACTGTCACGGTAGTTCCACAGACTGTACCATATCTTACCGGAGGGGAGTTTTATGGCAGGCTATCACAATAAGGACTGAATCCCAAGCGGTCCCTCGCCAAGGAGGTAATCAACCCCAGGAGGTGGAAGAGAGGAAGCTGAACACAGGAGTCCCTGAAGGACTGCCAGGGCAAAGCCGGCATAGCGTCTGGAGGCAATGCCCAAGCTGTAGTGCTTTACAAAAGTATGCACCGAATTCCAAGTAGGGGCCACGCATATGTCCCTAATCGAGACGCTCCGCAGTGCAGCGAAGGAAGCAGACACTCCCCTGATGGAGTGACCCCTGACTGGGCCCGGAAGGGGTTTGTTGTGCTTCTCATAGCAAAAAGAAACACAGTGGACAATCCATTTAGAAATGATCTGCTTGGACACCGGTTTACCCAAGTGTTGTGGTGCGAATGCCACAAACAGTTGCTCCGAGTAACGGTGAGAAGGTGGTCACTTAAGGTAAAACCTTAGCATCCTGTGGACATTAAAAGTGTGAAGGAGAGCTTCCCCTCTGTTAGAGGGAGAAGTGAAATAAACTGGCAGGTCAACCAACTGGTTGACGGTCAACTCCGAGACCACTTTTGGAAGGAACTTAGGGTTCGTCCTCAGGGAAACCCTTTCCCTGTGGAAAATTAAGTACGGCTCTTTATACAGCAGAGCCTGAAGCTCGGAAACTCTTCGAGCTGACGTAATGGCAACTAAAAAGCAAACCTTCCAGGAAAGATACCGCAGCTCACAGTCTGCTGAAGGTTCAAACAGGGGAAGAGTAAGCTTCTCCAACACAAAAAGGAGGTCCCAGGGTGGGATAGGATCCTGAATGGGAGGTCTCATGTGAAAAATCCCCTGTAAAAAGGTGCGGGCCACATTCAACTGGGCTAAGGCCCTGTCTCCTGAAAGGGCGTGATAAGCCGAAATGGCCCACATGTGCACCTTTATGGAGGAGTAGCTCAAGCCTTGCTGGTATAAGGAGAGGAGATACTGTAGAGGTGAGTTCACTGGACAGGTAATGGGATCCAGATGGCGAGACGAGGCCCACAAGCAGAACCACTTCCACTTCATAGCATAAGTGGAGCATATGGAGGGCTTTCTCGCCGACACAAGAACATCCGCCACCTCTGGAGATACCCCATACCTGTATTTTGCTACGTCCGAAGAAGCCAAGCATGAAGGTGTAAGGCTCGGAGATCAGGATGGACTAGCAAGCCTTGATCCTGGGACAGCAACTGCAAGCATATTGGCAGTGGGATTGGAGGTTCCATGGATAGTTGCTGAAATAGTGGGATCCAAATCTGCCGAGGCCACAGCGGGGCGATCAGAATCATTCAAGCCCCCTCAGCCTAGCCTGTAATTTCAACAGAACTCTCTGGACGAGAGGAAAGGCGTAAAGAAACCTCCCTGCCCAACAAAGGGACAACGCGTCTGGCCAGAAAACACCAGGTGCAGGCTCTCGCGGCAGAAAGCTGGTAGTTTGGCGTTACGTGGTGACGCAAACAGGTCCAGCTCTGGACGACCCCATGTGTCGAACAGCTGGTCCGCTACTGATTGCAGTAGCTCCCACTCGTGCACCTTGGACTGAGATCTGCTGAGACTGTCTGCCAAGTCGCTGAAGACACCTGGAATGTGCACCACGGAGAGAGTGATGTGCCGTTCTAGTGCCCAATACCAGACTCTCATCGCCTCCCTGATCAAGGGGCAAGAATGAGTGCCCCCTTTCTTGTTGATATAGAAGACGATCGCCATGTTGTCCATCTGAACCAGAAGAGAGCCTGGTATGAGGTCCTCCTGAAAGGTGTGTAGCGCATTGAGGACCACTCACATCTCCAGGACATTGATGTGGAGTTCACGCTCCTCGGGGGTCCAAATGCCCTGCGTTTGGTGGGCTCCCAGGTGCGCTCCCCACCTCAAATCCGAGGCATCCGTTGTAAGGGTCTGATTTGGGGGCTCCGGACGGAAGAGGGCCGCTTTTTCCAAATTGAGTGGATCCATCCACCAAAGAAGTGTTCTCCTTACTGGCTCTGTGACTCTGACCATGTGGCCTAGGTCGTTGGAGCATGATCCCATTGCACCCTGAGCATCCACTGTGGGATTCTCATGTGGAGGTGGGCCAGAGGAGTGACTGGAATGGCCACCGCCATGTGCCCCAGAAGTCTGAGGAAGGTCCTTGCTGGGACCTGAGGAGTTACTAGGACCGATCCGGCTATCTCACGCAAGCGATCGACCCTCTCTGGGGGTAGAAAAGCCATGCCCTGGACCGAATCCAGGACAGCTCCGATAAAGACGAGTCTTTGGCTGGGTTCTGGGGAAGACTTTTGAAGGTTCAGGGTGAGCCCCAGGTCTCGGAAGAGAGTCTAGGTGTCTCAGAGACCTTGAAGCAGGCGTGACCTTGACGGGGCCGCGATCAGACAATCGTCCAAATAAGGGAAGACATAATGCTCCAGACGCCTTACAGCCGCAGCCAGCAGTGCCAAGCATTTCGTGACGACTCAAGGAGAGGCCAAACGGAAGAACTCGAAACTGATAATGTTCCCCCTGGAAGCTGAACCTCAAGAACTTCCTGTGAGGGGGAAAGACCCCGATATGCATGTACGCATCTTGCATATCTAGGGAGCAGAGAAAGAAATCCTGGCAGGGTCACCATCCGGAACCTTTTGTACTCTACATAAAGATTGAGAGAGCTGAGTTCTAGAATGGGATGAAGGTCCTGAGTCTTTTATGGGACTAGGAAGAAGTGGGAATAATACCCTTTTCCCCACTGCTGCATGGGGACTGGCTCTATCGCCCTTTTTTTGCAAGAGAGCCTGCACCTCTCCTTCAATGAGGGGGATATGAGAAGGAGGATATCTGGAGAATCTTGGTGGAGTGTCTGGAGGAATCTCCGTGAACTCTAGAGTGTGTCCTCTCCTTATGATGTCTAGGACCCATTTGTCCTCAGTGATCGAGCTCCATCCCTGAAAGTAAAGGGAGAAGCGACCCACTGCCACCTCCCTTGGAACCTCAGCCGGAGGAGGGGGGTGTTGGAAGGGAGTCATTGGGCGGAGCCAGGTGTAGGCAGAGAGGCCTGGGAGGACTTGGGGCCATGGGGAGGAGCACCTCCAGGCTGCTGGTTGCCGGCTCTCCTCCAAAAGCCACCTCTCTGGTCCTGCTGACTGCCACGGGCTTGACCACCTGAGGGCTTCCAAAATGGCCGCCTACGCCATCTCTGCTGGTCTCCACAGTACATTTGGCGGACACACCAGATGGATCTGCCTGACTCTTGGAGACAAGAGATGAGAGACTCCATCTCCTGCCCAAACAAAACGGTACCCTGGAACGGCAAGTCCCAGATGCCAGACTGCAGATCCTGGTGAAAGCCAAAGACCCTCATCCAGGCATGGCGCCTGAGGCAGACACCTGATGCTGCCACTCTGGTTGCCATATCTGCAGTGTCGTACAAGGCACGCAGAACATGTGTGCCCGCATCTGAACCTGATTTTAGAACGTCCAGAATCTCCATCTTCTTCTTGGAGTCTGGCATGGTATTTACCAGCTCTTGTCCCCGCTCCCAGAGTGCATTCTGGTACTAGACCACGTGCGTTAGGAAATTCAGGGATCTAACTGAACAGATGGAGGCAGAATACACCTTTTTGCCCACCTGGTCCAAATAACCAGAATTTGGATCGAGAAGCTGCAAGCTGAGGTGTTTGGGCTGCTTAGATTTATCATGAGCAGCCGTAATTACTGAAGAGTCCACCTGAGGGTGTTCAGCCAGAAATGATTCATCCCTCGGGGCTCTGTACACCCTGTCTGATTTCTTTGAAACTGCCGGGACCGAAGTCGGACGCTTCCAGGTAATCCGGATGAGGTCCTGGAATGTGTCCGCCAAAGGAAGCACCACCAAGGGTTTAGGCTCCTTCTGCCTCAGGTACTTAGTCAATCACCGGCATTCCACATCCAGGTCCTCCGTATCCCACTCACTGGAGTCCTGGATGGGCCTCATGACGTCCATGAAAACAGGATCATCAGGAGGCGAGTGGGACTGGTCCTTCTCTCTCGGGGTACCCCCGATTCCCAAAAAGGAAGAGGTAGAGGAGGAGAAGGAAAGGCTACTGGGTGTTGAGTAGTCGGACCTATCCCTATGACTAGCCCCACTCAAACGTCAGTGACTTACCAACAACAGTCCAAAGACCGACGGTGGAGCGGAGATCGAATGGCTCCTGGTCCAAGACCTGACCTGGCGTCGCCTTCCAGATCTGGTAGAGCACCGGTGTCAGTCTCCGGAACATGAACGGGAACGAGTCCTGAGAGGAAGTGTAGGCGGCGGCCTCTCGGGGGTCTTCCTCGGCGAAGAAGCACCTCCTGGCTGTGGTTCACCTGAAGGGTCTGGAACTGGTGATGGGGCCGGCTTCGGGGGGGGGGGTCCGCTTCTGGACCTGCCCCCACCAAAAGGAAAAAAGATCCTGGAGCTTGTCCTTCATAAAGACGGAGGCCACTTTCCCCAAAAAGGAAATATCTGTAACGTCAGCCCTGGAATGAGAGCCGCCTGCAGAGCCCAGGGGATGAGGACTTGGGGGATGGAGACACAGCCCCTTCACCGACTGCACCTAGATCCGTCGCCCCAACACCCAGCGTTGGACAGATGACAGAGTACCGCTGGGAGGCCCCCCGAAGTGTCCTTTGAGTCACAGGGCGCACTCTTGACGGACGGCGCCGAGGCCTTGGAAGGCAGGGATGAAGCTTGCGCCTCCGAGGATTTAACAGTGACCCTTAGCAGAGTCACATTAGGCTTCACTGGCCTCTCCCCCGAAGGCCCAGCCTTAGCCTGTTCTTTTAATTTTGGATGCTCATCCGAGTCCGTCGAACCACAGGCTTTCTTGGGAGAGGGCCATGAGCGGGGGAGCGAGACCTGGACTGGTGCCGGGACAGACTACAGTCTTTTTTGCGGGACCACTTGGTTTTATCCTTTCTTTTCACCTCCTCCCCTGAGGTGTGCAGATCCATCTTTTTCTCGAGAAGGTACGCCTTCAGGGCCTTCAGACGGCGGCTCCAGATCCGGCTGGTAAATTTCTGGCAGGATGAACCGGCCGCGGTGTCGTGCTCAGGCCCAAGGCAAAAGACGCACTTCTTATGGCTGTCCTTGGATGGTATCTGGCAGCCGCAATCGCACTTGTTGACATGGGGTCCCAACGAGGAGACCGAGGACGGTGAAGACATACGTCGGTGATTAAAAAATGTCAAAAAATCTGAAGAAATTGAAGAAAATGGCTGAAAAACCTAAAGTTTTTTTTAGCTGGTACAGGCAAGCCAAGACCGAAGAACTCTTCACGTGCGTGGGACGTGGCGGGAAAAGAACTGGGGTGAAGCTGGGTCTGCCCCCTTTTATACCAGGACTGATGTCGGGTGGAGCAGACGTTGGGGGCGGTCCCTGCTGGGTACTACTGGCTGAGAAGTTTTACGGTGGGTCCTAGTGCCTGCAGCATAGTCCTTATTGTGATAGCCTGCTGCAAGAGCTCCCACTCAAAGTAAGATCACTGATACCTCAAAAGTGGCTAGATGTACAAAGCCTCATGGGAAAGGCCTCAGTATAATTTTGAATAGAAGCCCCCAAGGCCTAGAAAAGAAGACTGGGGCGTAGTCTGGAGTTTTTAATGAGAGGAAGAGGCACCCAGCTGTCCTAAGGGGCAGTCACGGGTCAGTTTAGATGTGTGCCTTGTCATTCATTCTTTGCCTCTGAAGTTTCCTTTTTTGGTTATAGTAATTTCCAGTTTTGTATGAATAATTATACTAAGGGCGTGGTTTGTGGTACATATATTGTACTGTTTTTAGTTGTCTGCCTGAGGCTTGTAGGTTGTTCAGTATCGTTTATGCCCCTGGGCCAAAGAGATGGTTGCCAGAAAAAGGGGCATTAGCCACTTCTTGATGAATATCAGGTGCTAGCCCTGAGAGTCGGAGCCATGCCTGACGGCGTATAAGAATACCGACCACAGAGACTCTAACCGAAATGTGTCGGCAATGTCATATCCTAATCTTAATAAATGTCGAGAGAGGGAAGTGTAGTAGTAGGCTCTGTTCATGGGAGGGACACAAGAGTCCGGCGCACAACAGGCCGAGATGCATCCCGATAAAGTGACCGTAATGGCCTGTAACAGTGATACCGCTCTTAAATATGTATATATGAATATGATAAACATGTTACCTTCTGCCATGAGGTGTGCCTCTATAATACTGGCGAGGTTATCCGCAAGGCATAGGTGACAGTATGATGCATTCTTAGTCAGTTCTGGGTCCCGAGTAGCAGACGCCAAAGAATCTGATATGTTGATTGTAGTAAAATATGAAGTTAATGTCAACAAAATAAGCCCCTTTGAATAGTAGAGGTATGCCATATATTTTGTTGATAAATAGCCTCATAGTTGTATACATTGGCGTCGTCGACTGGAGTTTTTTTTGCTCCATAAAAGAGTGTGAAAAAGCCCTGTACCCTCGTTGATAGAGGAGGCAGCCAAGAGACATCCGCCAAAGGGTTACACCTGTTGACGAGAATACGTAACCATGTTAATGTTCAGTTGACGGAAAATGTCACTATATGTATGTATATAGAGTAAGGCATGGTCTGTGGACAGTGGAATGTTGGCCACTGATGGTGGGATCATCTCCGTCAATGATGCAGAAGTAATACCATGCCCCGTAGACTGTGGAATGAAAGCCGTCTATGATGATTAGTAGAAATCATGCTCTATCGATGGTGGGTCATCTGCCATTGACGATAAAAGAAGGGGAGCATGTCCCGTCGACGGTGGAATGTGTCTCATCGACAACAGATGAAGCTAATGTGCCTCGTTGACAGGGGGTGTTATGCCCGTCGATGAGAGAGGCTTGTTCTTATATGAAGCCACTGTTGATGATCATCTTGAAGGAGGCCTCTGTCGACAGGGAATAAACCTCCCATCCACGAGAAGTATGTAGAAGGCCTCCGTCGATGGGGCATGAGTGGTCCATCGATGAGAATCATGTAGGAGGCCTCAGTCGATGGTGGATGAATATTCCGTAGATGTGAAATCATGAAGGAGGCCTCCGTCGATGGTGGATGAAGTGTCCGTCAACAGGAATCATGCAGGAGGCCTCCGTCGATGGGGAATGAACTCCCCCGGCCGTCGACGAGAAGTATGTAGTAGGCCCCTGCCTACAGGGAATGAACTTCCCATCGACGAGGATTATATAGGAGGAGTCAGTCGATGGGGAATGAACCTCCTGTCAACAAGAAGTATGTAGGAGGCCTCTGTCAACGGGGAATGAACCTCCCATCGACGAGAAGCATGCAGGAGGCCTCCGTCAATAAGGATTATGCATCCATCGATGGGAACAGTGTGAGCCTCTGCAGAGTGTTGTTGGAGGCCTCTGTCAACAGGGATTATGCATCCATCAACAGGAATGTAGTGTAAGCCTCTGCAGTCTGTTCTGTGATTAAGATGTTGTAGAGATGCCTGCTGTCACCGGGATATTTGTGTTCAGTCTACAAAGAAGTCTCTTTGATAATATATGTTTAGCATACATGACAGTTGAAAGGCGGTCAGGCAGGACTTATGGTGAAGGTATGCCTTCCACTCCGATGCTTCTTGAAAAGGACTCAATGTTGTTGGAGCATGTCAATAGAGCTCTTTGAGTCATCCATCCTTAAAATTCTTGTTTGAGTATAGGTATATGGTGCCGTGTATTAAGCCTAGACATCCCAAGCTATGGGTTCAATCCATGTCGTAGATCACTTGGCAGGAGAGTATTCTAGCTGCTGTGAGAGCTGAAGCCGGTGGGAAATGAACGGAGACTATCAGAGACCACCCACTTTTATAGGCACAGCCCAGGAAGTGAGGTCATGTGGGTGGTCCCTGGTATAGAGACTGCTGGAGAAAACTGCCGTGTGAGAGCGCCACCTAAGGGGAAACTCCCAGAAGTAATGACTTACTGCAAGAGACCATTCCATGGAAGATCTACAGTTACAGGTGAGTAACTGTTTTGTTTGGGGGGTGTGGATATGGTACGCTTATTCACACTCTGGGAGACTTCTAGCTGTTCTCCAAAATAAGGGGCAAGGCACACATCCCTACTTGGAGAACAGAGACTGGGGAACTGAGGTCCCAAAACCAGCATCCTGGCATAACACAAAGCCGATGCAGCAATGGGAAATGAAGGTGTGTGCGGACTTCCAGGTAGCAACCCAGCATATCTCCTGGACAGGGACATCCCTGGAAGCAATCATTGAGGCAGTGGTACGTCTAGTGGACTAAGCCCTAAACCCTACTGGAGGCCCACCTCCTGCCAACCTATAGCAGAGGTTGGTGCAGGATGTAATCCAGCTAGCAATCATCCCCTTTGCTGCTGGTCTGCTAGGTGTATCTTCAGCATATGTGACAAACAGCTGGCAAGCCTGTCCCCGAACTCCAACCATGCATTCCACATAATAGGAGAGTGACGTCCACAGGTCCAAGGTATGGAGCCTGTGACTGGCCTTCTAAGATAGGCTGGTGAAATACACTGGTAAGTTAAACACCTGGTTAAAGTGAAACTCCAGTACCACCTTTGGGAGAACTTCGGGTTGAGGCAAAGGATGACTCCGTCATTGTAGAAGACCAGATAAGAAGACTTCACCGAAGCAACCTGGAGCTTCCCAATCCTTCTGTCTGACGTAATGGACACCAAAGAGGCCGCTGCTTTCCATGACAGGTGTGACATCTCACACCTGGGCATGGACTCGAAAGGCTTGCCCATAACCATAGCCAATACCAGCAGTAAGTAACATGGAGGAGGTAGTACATGCAGCAGAAGGGACAAGTGATCCAGGCCTTTGAAAAAGTGCCTGACCAGCTTCACCTGGGCCACTGCTGACTTATCAGCCTGTGTCCAGTAAGCAGGAATGGCTGCCAGGTGCACCTGGGTTGTGGCTGGCAGTCCCAGCTGGGAAAGGGACTAGAGGTAGTCCAAGATACAAGGACCGGACAGGGTCTCCAATCAGACCAATTCCTCCTGGGTGAGGGACCAGGAGCTGCTGGGTCTGTGAGACTGACTCCTTGACCTTGTCTGACAGCTGGTCAAAAAGTTCAAGAAAAAACTCAATGACCTGCTGGATCACAGTCAAAGTTGACAGGCTCGACAGGGGAACTAAAGAGCCCTCAACCTGCCCAACCTGCCCCCCCAAACCCTCTCCAGCCGAGGGGCACTCAACAGCCATCGACGGGTTGGGCAAGTTGAGGAACCAGGAGGATCTCATTCACTCCCAGTCCAACTAGTGCTGGCAGCGCTTGCTTTTAGCACCACTGTGGGCAGGGCTCTCCCACAAGGTCTGGAGGGCCAAACACATTTCACGTACTTCTCCTGTGAAATGCCCTCCAATGCTAGCCCCAAGGGACAGCACAGAGACTGATAAGATACCTGCCATAGCCACAGCAGCCGCCGTTTCTTCCTTAAGGGCCACAAGCTGTTCAACAGACCCGTCCGCAGTTGAGGTCTTCTCGTGAGCCGAAAGGTAGTCTTCCTGTCCTTGAGGGACTCAGGAAGCATGCTTTTACAAAGTACACACCCATCCACATTGTGTTGCCCACCCAGGCAGTACATGTGCGTGACGTGCAGATTGGTGACAGACATCTTTTGCAAGCATCACACACAAAATGTGAAATCTGGCTTCCGTTACTCTATCATTGGCTGTTAGATGGAGTCGAAGGAACTGTAGAAATAGCTACCAGAAATATCGAAAGCTTTGAAGAATAACATTTGCCTAAGGCACAGAAAACCTAAGCAGGAGCCACGAAGGAGGTGACCTGTTCTTCCATCAGGAAAAAAAAAAAAAAAAGATAATGACGTCACGGGGCAAAGTTGGGGGATATACACCACATGGGTGGTGGGAGAAACTGAGCTTAAAGACATTCTGCCAATCACATCACTCCAGTGGAACAGCCAGAGTGTGGATAAACCATATCCATGCCCCTACAAACTGTACTTACAATAAGCATCACAGCAAAGATGCATCACAAGCTGTGCACCAAAAGGTGGAAATGGCAAAAAACAAACATATGTACCATACTGTGTCTTAGACCAGCAGCTTCTATTCAGCAAACTACACTGTGATGCAGGCCATAATGAGCACATTCAAGCTCTCATCTTAAAAAGGTAGTCAGGCCCCTGGCAGCAGAGCTGGTCAGAACTCAGCTGCACTACACTCCAAAAAATTTGGAGTTTCAAGTCATTACATTCTGCATTACATGAAATGTTTTGTATCTTACACAATCTACAGCTGAAATAGTGATATCACAGCCATTTCCACAGCAGAGAGTGTGGTATCACAAGCAGGAGATTATGGTTTCACCTCCTGAATAAGTGCCAGCTGGAAGGAAGCTGAATGGGATTTAACAAGGGACTAACAATTAGCTTTAAAGTTAATAAGAGCTGGCCTGCTGGTGCAAGTGGTAGCGCTACCACCTGCGATGCCAACAACCTGGGTTTGGGAATGAACCCAGGACATCGGAGGGTCAACCGGTTTTGGGGGGACCATTAAGTATACCATAGACAGCCCTCCTCCTCCAGGGTAGGTGGGCTGTAGCACTTGACAACAGTCCAACCCCTAGCAACAGCTGGAGGTCGGGAAGCCAGGGACCACAAACATAAGGGGACTGAAGGAGAGGTGGACGTCAGTGCATCACGCATGGGAGCACACCTGACATCACCAGGATGCCATTGCACATCCTATCCTCTGGGGAACTGCAAAGTGGATAAACCACTGCAATGTTTATAATCCTGCTGGCTGGGCAGATGACGCCACTCCCAGACAACATGATCACAACCAAATCCTGCCCTCCTGGGCCCCACCATCCCTCACCTACTGGGAATTAGACTGATGGATGGGAGTGCCATGGAGCTGAAGGAGACTCCGCCTCAGGAGGGTTCAAGTCAAGCGGTTACCAAGCAGATGAGTCACAGGTGGACTGGGTTCACAAGCCAGGAAGGATCTTGGTGGGGAGGATTAGGTGCGGGGAGCTTCACTACAGAATGTCGAAACACGGAATCCTGACACCCAGGACCCCAAGCCTGACATCCCAACTGTGCAGTTCCCCAACGGATTGGCATTCCGATGGTGGAAAGCCCGACTCTCTAACTTGCACTGACCCGGAGTTGGTTGTAATAATTTAGGAGGGGGTGAAGCCCCACATTATGGAGGGCAGTGAGCGGAACCCCCCCCCCCCCACGAAAATGCCATAGTTGCAGTGTCAGGCTTTCCACCATCGGCTGGTGATCTGTCAGGATGTCTGGTTCCCAAGTGTCGGCATGCCATAGCAGATCCAGTGCTGGGAGACCGCTGAAGGAGGTCACGGCCAGTGGCATAGGAGGACAAAATAGAGTTGGAAAAAAAAAAAGTTTTAAAAAAGAAAAGTAGCCGGAAATTAAAATTTTGGGTGGAAATTCGTGACCGGTCTATGTTCTTGTACTGCTGTGTTCTTCCTTATAATGTGCTTTGAGATAGCTGTGCCACAAAAGACTTGAAGAAATGTTCAGATTATTTGCTCAGATTGAAAAGAACACTCATTAGTTAAGAGAATAATTTCCTTACTGACCGATTGATTGATCTGAAAAACTGGTGACCATAAGAGGCACATTGAGCCAAAGCCCGTTTGTAGGCACAACCAGGGCAAGAAGGGAAATAAGGTACAACTAAGATAAACTGAAGTGGCCTTTTTTGCAAATATCAGAGAGGCAACAGCAAATATAGTAACGTAATAATACTTATAAGGGGCCCTGCGTGATGGGAGGCAAGATAAATATATACGTTAAAGAAATAAATGCAAACAGTTGAACAAAAACTAAAAATAAATACAGATATATTTTTGCTGATAAGGCTGCAGTTTGAAAGACTAGAGCCGACTAGTGTTTTTTTTTGTTTGTTTGTTTTTGTTTTTTTTAACAATTTATTTTTGCAGGATAGCCCAACATCTTGCTTTCAGTTGAGTTCTGGGTCTACCCAGTTTTACTGCCAGGTACACTACAGCACTAGGAGGTGATCTGCTGCTCAGTATCACACATGGCAAAAGTGTCCCTACAGCCAGTGTTTTAACCACTACACCCAACAGCATCCTGAATAACTACTACTAGTTAGCAGATCAAAATAGTAATAGGAAAACAATTTAAACAAGACACCAAGCCCCTCCCCCCGAAAAAATTTAATGATTACAACATTTAGCATACTTCAGCAGCTTCTAAATTAAAGTGTTAGACACGCAGCGTGGTAAAGAAAGGGTGTTTATTAAAGATATAGTGGTATGGTAGAACATTGTTCTGCCTCGACTTCATCTGCACTAGAAAGTTGTTCTACCACAGTTCAAAGAGCACAGAACGCTGTTCAGCCCTTCTGTGTTAGAACAGTATTCCAGCCCAGATGACATGCGCTGGAGCACAGTAATGGTGACTGCAGGATCAACCAGATAATGCGGTGATGGGACCGATACACAGTCGCGAAACCTCCCTGGCAGACGCAGGATCAACCAGATAAGATCAAATAAGCAGGATCAACCAAATACATTAAAAATAAACTTACAAAAATATATTCAGGGCATCCACCTCCGCTCACAATGCGAGGCATACATCCGCCATGTTTTTTTTTTTTTTTTTTTTTTTTTTTTTTTTTTTTTAAAGACCACCCAAACCAGCCTGACAACCAATGACTGTGTACGTTTCAGACGCTGGGATGTCCTGTCCCTAGCAACTTACAACTCACCTTAGCAACCAGCCCCAACTCTCTGAAGTGTAGATTATTTTCTATACTAAAAAAAAATAAATTAAAAAAGTACTTAAAAGGATGTAAAATTACCATGGGAGAAACCATACACTATAAAAAAATACTGAATGGGCAACTCCATGCCGAACCAGTGTTTTCTGCCACCTTGGGGTTCTGATTCCCAAGGAATCAGAGCCCCTCTGTGGCAGAACACACTGGTTCTGCATAGCTGCTCATCCAGTATTCTCTATATATTATCTTGGTTGATCTACTACACAATGAAAGTACACAAAGCTGTCAAATCACAAAGCCTGGGTTCAGACGGGACTGGGGACTTCCATGGTTAGTCGGCTAGAGGTTGAGCTGCACCAAATGGGGGATATTCTCAATCCCTGGGAGGACAGGATCATGCTAGAAGGACATGATCCCCAAATACACAGAACAGAAGCACCCTAAACCCCTATGACGAAAGGATCCCTAAATATACAGTGCAAGAGCACTTCTCTCCACCACATGATAGAAAAAACAGCACTTGATGTTATCTGTAAAGGAAGCCACCTATCCTGCCCTTCTGGTCACAGGGAGGTGCCCACAAGGTGGTTGACACACTGGAAGTATAGAAAGGGTGAAACAAACCTCAATCAAATGTAGGGTGTGGAAAAAGAAACCCAATCCCAGCCCTGCACGAGGTCCAAAATTATTAGGCACTGCCAGCTCCCCACCCTTCCCAATTTACAACCATTGCCCCTGCCCTGGATGTTGTCTTTTTGCACACCAAACATTATTCTACTTCTGCACTTTATTGGACTGTAGTGTATTTATGCACACAGAATCACTGCCTATACACAACTGTTAATTTTACAGATGCTTATTTGTATTTTTGTGTGTTTTGTATTTTTGTTCTTACTGTACCTCATTGTTCAACTCCTAACATCCCTCCCCAGGACATATCTTGAAATGAGCCGTTGCCAGCTCAGTGGGTCTCTCCCTGGTAAAACTTTTGAAGTAAATAAACCATCAGTGTCCAAACTGTAATATATCCTCCTTCCCCCCACCCCGGCTGAATATAATGAAACATCAGAACCTGTCCTGAACCATAAGTCATCTAAAAACTGAAAAAAAATTATATGCCCATCCAATGTGTCAATTACTGGCAGAGGCTAGTTAGTTACATTTTACAGCAGTCCTTTAACCAACACACGAAGTTCCGGCTTCCCAACAGCTGGGACCGTTTTACCTTTACGCACTTCCAGGGTTTTATTTAACTCCAAAAATTGATTAGCGTTTTGCTCATAAAAGTGCTAAAACATTGTGAAAATGCATAGCACTTGCCTCACTGTGTTTAACAAACCTAACACTTCTAGAATACCTATTTAAATACTTTCTGTACAGTTACCATTGTCCCAAGAAAAAAAGTGCTATTCAATTATTTAAAACCCTGCACTTCTACTAGGGCAACAGCAAATCTAGCAGAATTCTGAAGGACAGTGAATAGCAAGATAAAGTCAGATGTATGGGTTACAGTAACATCAGCCTCACCTTTGCCTCCAAGATCTTCTTGCGAGCCTTAAGCTCTGCCACGGCTTTGCCAAGGTCAACCTCTGGAGCTTTATTTTCCTTCAATTTACGTACAAGTTCTCCCTAGAGAGAAAACAAATATAAGACAATAAAACAACCAGGTAAAACAGTATGCAATATTAAAAAATTCTTCAGCTCCTCATTCCTCGTAGCGGGTCATACGTCCTTGAACAAGTGTGAAAAGCACAGGCACAAATCTGTGCGTTTCAGTCACTGCACAGACAAGTACAGTATTATAAACCCTACTCGTGCTCGGATCCCCTTCTCCTCTTCCTTTTCCCCCTCTTTCCTCTACTACACTCTCCCAGTGCCTGCTTCCCCTCCCTCCCAAACAGCTTCCTTCTTGCTCCTAGGTACCCTACATCAAGAACCTAGTTCCCTGCCCTGGAAACAGCCTTCCCCTATGGAATTACCCTCTCCCACCTATGGGCTTTGGTTCCCCCCTCCTCCACCCACACTGCTCTTACCCTTTACCCATGCTTTCACCCCTTGACACACATCAGTGAACCACGTGCTCGCCAGGCAAAGGTGAAAGCATACGATTAGGGAACTACACCTGTGTACCATGAAGCTTGTGCTTCTTCTTCTGCTGTTATCCAGCAACGTCCGCCGTAATCCTGGCCCAACCCCTACTAAAGTACCAAACCTGAAAAAGCACACTGGTGCACTCTCTATCATATCGCTAAACATTTGTCTCCTGCACAAAACTGATGCCCTTCAGACTTCTGCTAGCCAACACTGTCTGGACATCCTAGGTATTGTTGAAACCTGGCTTTCTCCATCTGTCCCAGATCATGCTATCGCCCTCCCAGGGCACAATGTTTTTCGGCTTGACCGGATAACTAAAAGAGGTGGAGGTTGCGCATTATACCTAAAAGGATACAATCATGGGTCACCATGTTAGCACTGTTCCCCAAACCAGTGCAGCACAGATTCTTCCTATCAAAATCCTCCTTGGTGCCCACAACAAAGCCCTCACAGTTGTCACAATCTACATTCCCCCAAAAGAGCAAGGTTGTGGCCTAAACGCAGCTCTGGACTTTGTCAGGTCTCACCCACCGGACACCGAGTCCATCCTTCTTGGGGACTTTAATATAAATTGGCCTGCAGCAGAGGCAGCGGCGCACAGGGATTCTACAGCAGTGGCAAATCTCACCCAGAGGGTTGACTCCCCTACCAGGAAGGACTATGAAACGGGTACCAGCACCCTTCTGGACTGGATCCTTACAAGCCACCTTACCCGGATCTCCAACATCGCTGTCCTCCATGACGTAATCAGTGACCACTCCCCTGTCAGCTGCACCTGGTCTAATAAATTCAGCAAACCACCCCTGAAAACCATAACCATCAGTCTTGCCCCATGATCATCTAACTCACCTCAAAACCCACTTCCTTCAACTGGACTGGTTACCAATCTTCACTGCAACTGATGTAAACACTGCCCTAGACCACTTTATCAAAACCTTTATTGGAGCCTTACCTCCTAAGGAGTCTAAAAGCAATGGATCATCTTTGGGAATTAGCTCAAAACTCTGGGAGGCAAATAGACATCTGAAACTATAAACGTACTCGAAATGACTGCACCAAAGCTATCCAGCAAACGAAATCTGCCTATTTCAAGAGCGCTCTCAAATTCCTGAGGAAACGGAAGAGACTTCTGGAACAACATTAAAGTCGTCACCAGGAAGCAGTCTAAATCCCCCCCATCCATGCTCTGTATTGATGGTGTTACCACACTAGACCAGAAAATCATTGCCGACACGTTTAATGCCGTTTTCACTGACCTTAGTTCTGTACTTTCCCCTAATTTCTTCAGCGAGGATGACACTCCAATGCCCCCAATTCCCTCTGCCCCCACTGACCACCCTCTCTTTCACTTTAAATCAGTCAAAATGTACCAGTTCCGCAGCTATGTTACTAAAGCTATTACCAAATCCAGATCCAGCAGTGACTCACTCGACCTCCAACTTTTATCCCTCACCCTGGAAGAAGTCCTCAGGCCTCCGACTAAGATTTTTAACCTCTCCCTTAGCCTCAGCCAGATCCCGGACAATTGGAAATCGGCCACTGTGACCCCTATACACAAAAGTGGTGTCAAAACTGCCCATGAAAATTTCTGTCCAATCTCCATCCTACCACCACTCTCCAAGACCCTGGAACGTATTGTGGCTGACCAGCTTACAGAATTCCTAGACAAAAAAAAAAAAAAAAAAAAAACATCCTGCGCAAGTAGCAACATGGTTTTAGAAAGGGTCACAGCACTTCTCGAATTCACCGGAGCCATTCACCACTCATTGGACAACGGTAAAACAACAGGGGCTGCTTTCATCGATCTATCTAAGGCCTTTGATACCGTTAACCAGCTTCTCCTGCTTGTACAACTAAGGAAGGCTGGACTCTCACCAGATTCAACTGACTGGTTCAATAGCTACCCAGACAACCTGTCCCAAAGAGTAAAAATAGCTGAAACACTCTCTGATGCCAGACCGGTCCTCTCTGGTGTTCCACAAGGGTCAATTCTGGGCCCTCTCCTCTTTAGCCTATTCCTGAACACACTGCCGGATGCTTATGCAGAACAAATTATACTGTACGCGGACGATGCGGTTATTCTTGCCTCCCATCAAGATCCAGAAAAACTGCAAGGAAATCTCCAACGGGGTTTTACATCTGTAGAAAACTGGTTCTTGCAGCACAAACTGATACTAAACCAGAAAAAAATGAAGGCCATGCTTTTCAGCAGCTCACAAAACAAAAATAAACAGTATTGCCTCACCGTGAATACCAAACAAGGAGTCACCCTTGATCAAGTCGATACCTTCAAATATCTTAGCATCACCCTTGACTCCGAACTCTCCTATGCTGCCCATATCAATAATGTGGCTAAGACAGCAAATACCAGGCTGGGCCTACTATTCCATCACCAAAAACATCTAACCCCTGAAGCACTGTCTGTTGCCATTCAAAGCTCCGCTGTGAGTGTTACTGACTATGGACTCATTGTCTATGGCTCTGCCACTGCCTCCATACTCAAACGTGTTGCTACCTCCCTAAATAAAGCATGTCATCTCATCACTGGAGCCCACCGTCTCACCCATACCTGTGACCTCTACTCTCAAACTGGATGGCTACAACTCGACAACCGACTAAAGTATCAAACCTGCATCACAGCCAAGAAAATAATGATGGGAAATGCCCCCACAGGGGTCTGCTCCCTTCAAGACCAGAGTCAGCAACTGCAACACCAGAAGCTCAAAACCTCAATTACTTCGAATCCCTCATTGTCGTACAACACAAGCTCAAAGGTCATTTGCATACAGGGCCCCGAGCTGGCTCAATAATCTTACCAGTGACACCTCTGCCTCACCAACTCTGGGCGCCTTCAAGAAGAAGCTCCTTCACTCCCTCGTTGCATCAAGCACCTGTGATTGCCCTAGCTGAGCAATTCTCCTTTTCGCTGCTGCCATTACCCTCCACTGCCCATGTTTACCCCACTCCTAGCACTTCTTTACTTTTTTCCCATGCCCAACTTATGCACTCACCACTGCTCTGTCTTGACAAGGTCATCTAGGCTGCTACACTCTGTCCTATAGCCTCCTCTCCTCTCCCACCTCCCATGTTTTAATACACCTCCTAGTGTACCACGTACTTGTACCGTAACCAATCTGTTATAATCATCAGTGTCATTGTTTTATTCTGTAATTTCATATCCTGTATTGTCTGTTCTTACTGACATGGAACCTTTGTAAAAGAGCCTTGGTTCAAAGGTACTTTGTAATCCTAGATTTAAATAAATAAAAATAAATAAATGTAGAAATTTCTAACAAATCAAAATAGTCAGTTGCCTATTTATTAGAAGTGAACATATGCTCTTTAAGAGAGACTATTTACTGCCCAAATTTGAGAATACTGCCTGAGCTACATGGCTGTTATGATACTAATGGAAATATTATTACTGCTGGTAAGGTGCTCCACATACAGAAACTGTCATTTATTAACTGTACCAAATATAAATAAAAGTTGCAACCTGAGAGAAGCCTAAGAATTATGAATCTCTAGCAAATCAAAGCGGTGTTGAAATTTCACTACAAATGCATTACTCTCGACAAACCACAAAAAAGTAGGGAAAAAATAGATACACTGACTAGCTGTCAAAGCCACCGACAACTCAAAAACTTTGAAAAAACATAACATTTAGATACAAAGTAGCTCATATTTCTCACAAGCACTGTAATTTTTTTTTTTTTTTTTTTTTACACCATTATTTATTACTGAGGTCATCTGCATGAAAGCTCCTATTGCTTCTTCCCAATCAGATGTCGCAAAACTCTGCTTGTGACATCAGTTATTCCCATGGCAACAGACTGATGTCACCACAGAAAATTTTAATTAAGGAATAAGATATACAAGAAGATGAACTCTAAGAGACAAACATCTTGTTTTTGTGAGAATTTTTTCAGTAATAAATAATGGAGAGAAGAAATCCATAGAAGATATATAAAATACAGCTGAATTGTGTCAAAATATTATGCTTTCCAAAGGTTTTCCCAATGTTGCCAGCTGCTATTTAAACTTTTTATCTTAAAAACAAGATTCCTCTCAGACAGGCCCACTGTGGGGAGAGACTTGAGGAGCTAAACCTGTATGCCCTGGAGGAATGAAGGGACAGATGATATATGATCGAGGTCTTTAAATATCTAAAGGAGTGAACAGGGTCAGCCTGAATAGGGTGTTCCAGCCGAAGGAGGAGGGGCCACCAGGGGGCATTCCATGAGGCTGGTTGGTGGGAGGCTGGGGGAACGCTATTTTACCGAGAGGGTGGTGGACCCATGGAATGCACTGCCTGCGGAACTGGTGGCTGTTGAATACAGAGAAGGGAGTCAAGAGGGGCTGGTGCAGACATAAGGGGAAGGTAAAACTGATAAATGCCAGATCTGGAGGTGTAACTCAAATGGGGATGGGGTGGTCAGCAACGGTGTCCTGACCAGGTGCTGATTTTCGAGCAGACTCGATAGACCTTTGGGCCTACTCTGCTGGCATAGTATGTATTCCTAGCAAAGCAGCTAAAGCCTCAGGAAGGCATAGCAAACAGTGGGTGTGACATCAGCCATCCCTGTGTCATCCTACGCATCAGTGCAGACATCAAGAAACATTCTCTCCCAGCCCCCATCCCCCAAACAACTTACAGTCCCCTCAAGCATGGCTTGGATGAGTGCTGAAAGGGGTTATGAAAATGAGCCACTGGATTGCTGTTGGTTTGATAGGAGCAATCAGAGCAGAACACTGCAACCTAGGGTAAGGCTGAGTAAATGCATCTAAGGAGAAGTGGCTACCATGTTGAAAGCCTGAATGAATACAGCAGCAGTAATGGGACCCTGGTCCTGTCCTAAGGATGGAATCAGTGGCTCAGAGGAGGTAGGAGACAGTGGAATGTAATTTCCAGAAACCAGACTGAAAGGAGGAGAGAAAATTAGAGATGTCCGAGAAGGCCAAGTGCCAAGCAGGAGCTTGGCCAGAACAGGGAGCCAAAGTGGTAGTTACCAACAGTGGTTAAGAGTCACTACACCTTTGTGGAGGGGAGAATGTGCTTTTTAAATGCAAGGTGGTAAATAATAACACATACGTTTAAGTGGAAATACTGACAATCGGGCCTTGCAATGATGATGGCATGTGAAGCTATACACACTTGTAAATCACACAAGTCTCAATAAAACTGCATTTTTCAAGGATAATTACCAAGAAGAAATGCAATTATAACCCCAATTATACAATGGTCGTAAACAATAAGAAAACTGGATTGGCTGAGAACTGTTGTACATCTCAGCACATATAAGGTGTCTTATTTCACCCTGTTAAACAATAAATCACTACACAGTCTCTGTTCACAAGTGCTTACCTTAGATGGCTAAGAGTCGCAGCATACCAGGCATTTCTAAAGTAAACTATTTGTTAATATAAACTTTCACAACCTGTTGGAAGTTGGGACCATATTTTTGCAAATAAATTCTACTGAATTGAAAATTATGACTGTTTTAAGTTCTCTTTTCTCATGGTATAAACAGCAATAATACACTCCAGAGTGTGCAATTTGTTCATGCCATTGATTTTACAAGGAACACAGAGCTGCTAGTTTCCAGGTGGATCCTGGGGAATACATAAGCATATAGCAATAAGTACCATGGTAAGTACACAAACATCCATGATGTACACAAATAGGCAGTCGTCGTGAGAAAAAACAAGCAACACTACAGCAGGAGCAATAACAATTAAAATGTGCAGGGTAGTGCAGGTTGCAGAGTGGTCACAAAGTCCACAGTGATGTTAATCAGAGTAGCAAAGCATTCAATCAGTGGTGTTGCAAAGCAGTCACAATAACTGCACACTGATGACTGTCAGGAAAATACACTTCTATCAGAAGGGCAACTCTGGAGAGCAACAAACCACAGACAGCTGCAGTGCAACAAAACACAGACTGCAAGATAATGCAATATATGTACAGGTATGTACAGTGAAGAAACAGACATAAAAACAATTCCCCAAGGCTGCTGTGTATCCTGGGATACTGTCACTTCTCGGGTATGAGTCACTCAGCCTGCAGCCCCACGAAACTCACAATGCACCCCAGTTGTGACGATATCCCAGGATGTACCACACCCTGATGTAAATTACTGCTTAAATAACACGTGGTCCATCTACAGATCTGTACTAATAAAACAACTAGCTCAACATCCTGAAAAATAAGTATTCTATGTTCTGCTCCTGCAATCAGCCTCTATTCCCCTAGTCTCAAGGCTTTTTTTGCCCCTTTGCTCCCCCTCCCCAAATTAAATACTGATGTTACCTGATCCTGTCCAGCCTCTCTTGTATTTATTATATTGACATTTGATTAGGTTTATCAGGTTCTTAAACTTTTATTGCATTATGTTACCTTTAAACTGTGTTATGTAATGTGATGCTCCTCCTCCTGCTGTACCTACCCCCCCGACACAATTTCTGTCAGCAATAGGATTAATTCCGAAAAAAAAAAAAAAAGAGGTGGTTAATAAGGACACCACTGAAGCCACAGACGCCTGTCACATACACAAAACCTCCTCAAAAGTCGGGCTACAACCACAGTGTGCCAGTAAAAAAGACCATTAATCTTTGTCAATTAAACTTACTTTATTACAAAAGATAAAATTACATAGCGAGCAGCACCCTCACCACCGTGGCATGCACGTACCTCGTGTCCAACGCGTTTCAAGTCACTCTGACGCTCTGTCAAGGCTAGTTACATGATAGTAATCTATTCCTTAAAAATTGCCTTCTTAAAGGAACAGTGTAACTTAAAGAAACAGTATAACCTAAAGTGCCATCAGTAAAGTTTAACATACACCAACTAAAAACAACAGCATACCTGCTAACTATCGTCTAACTAGAAACTATTTAAATTACTTATTTTTGTTATAACTTATAACTATTTATATTTCATAGGTCTCATAGGTAAATACAAAGCTAATAAGACTAAAAGTCCATAGCAGCTTGCCATATATTAACTATAGCTGGTAATACCAGTTTTTAATCAGATATTCATCTAGACGTGACTTGAAATACGTCACTGTCTGACTAGCTACCACTTCAACTGGGAATTCGTTCCATATTTTAGTAACCCTAATACTAAACCAGTACTTCCTTTTTTTGTGTGTGATAGGTGGAGCTCTTTATTTGTAGTGGATGTGCCCTGGTTACATATGTCTGTATCCTTAGCTCAAATACCAGCTGGGCCCACAGGTTGTCGTTAAGCAATGCTCTGTAAACCACACACATGTCGTCCCTAAGTCTTCGAAATTCCAGAGAATAAAGGCCCAGTTCCTGCAGTCTCTGGTGATAGCTTAGCCCTTCTAGACCAGAGATGTGCTTGGTTACTCATCTCTGTACTCGTTCTAGTGCTTTTATTTCCATTTTACCCCCCCAGGTGACCAAAGCTGGGCACAATACTCCATGTGCGGACAGACCAGTGCTTTATATAGGGGCATCATTGCTTGTCTGCCTCTACTTTTAATATGTTTATTTATACAATGCAATAACCCACTGTTTTTTTTAATAGACTGATTATAGTGAGACTTTAGACAAAGATCACTAGTAATGTGGATGCCTAGATCCTTTTCATCTAAAACTACCTGAAGTTCTACTCCATTTAGGCTGTATTTGTGATGACTGTTGTTTTTCCCCCCCAAGTGCATGACCCTACATTTGTCAGTATTAAAAGTAGATTGCTTCAATACTGCCCGCTGTTTTAGTTCTTTTAAGGACAATTGAAGAGTGGCCACATCCTCTTTAGAGTTTATTATAAAACCTATTCTAATATCATCTGCAAACTCTGACAGCCAAACAGGAGTTGAAGTTTGCATAGTTATGTACAAATTAAAGAGGCAAGGGCCAATACCGAACCCTGGGGGACTCCACTAGTCACCTGCGCCCATCCTGACAAGGAACCCCTTACAGACACCTTCTGCCTCCTATCTGCCAGCCAATTTTCTATCCAATGTGTAATGTTTGCTTGTATACCATGTTGGATTAAGGCTTCACTAAGAAGGCCATGAGGGACCTCATCAAAGGCCTTTGAATAAACTAAAAATATAATGTCCACCGCAATGCACAAGTCAAGTGTCTGCTTAACCTTGCCATAAAACTCCAGCAAGTTTGTTTGGCAGGACCTGCCCTTCCTGAAGCCATGTTGGTGTTGGTCTATGTCCCCTAACAAGGTCAACTTTTCAGTAATATGTGCTTTTATGATACCTTCAAGGATTTTCCCCAATATTGATGTTAGGCTTATTGGCCTATAGTTGGAAGCTTCTTGCTTAGACCCCTTTTTATGTAGAGGAATGACCTCTGCCTGTCTCCATTCCTCCAATACCCCTGCATTATCAATTGAGTACTGGAATAAATAAGTCACTGGTGCTGCCACCACATCGGCCAATTCCTTTAACACCCTAGGGCGGAGGCCATCGGGTCCCTGAGCTTTATTGTGATCCAGCGCCTTTAATCTGTCTCCAACTTCGTTAATCCTAATTTTAAGTGACAGATTTTCATCTTGGACCTGATGTTTCATGGTATTTTGGGTTTTAGCATTGTAAACTGAGGCAAAAGTAGTGTTATAACAACAGGCCATTTCACTATCCTCTGTCGCAAATTCCCCATTTGGTTGCCTCAGGGGGCCAATTGTTTTACTGCTGTCTTTTTTGTTGTTTATATAAGAGAAGAAGGATTTATAGTTATCTTGGACTTTAACTGCTAACTTGTGTTCATAAGGCCGCATTTCTTAGCCTTACTGTAAGCCTTATTTTTACGCTTAATATTTTTCTTAACTGCTGAAGTAAACCAAGGTAAATTTTTTGGGGAGTTTTTAGATTTCCTGGAGCTAGAAATAAACTCGTGCACTAGTACTTTAATTTTACTGCATAGTGCGCTCCACATATATTGAAGTGGTTGCCCAACAAAGTCTGCCTGCCATTACCATGATAAAAAATGTGTCCATATGCTATTAAAGTCAGCCCTACCGTAGTTGTATACTACTGTCTTACTAACTGGCTTTATTGTGACCTCACAATGCAAAACTCCACCATATTATGGTTGCTGGAACCTAGGGGATGCAAAACAAACAATCCAGAATATCATAATCCATGTTGCTGAGGACTAAATCCAGAATAAGAGAACCCCTGGATATGCAAGGGACATATCAACAAAGGTGCAGGCTATTATACTATCAATACAGATAAATCACTATATTAGAATAACTATACTAAAAGTCTATATCGATAACATGCTATACAAATCTCACCAGAGTACATCTGAAAATGTATATGATGTCATCATCTCCTAAACCTATCAATAATTACAGAATCACAATCTCCTGTCTCTTACTCTTCTCATCTCATAAGATACATTTATTTTTATTTACTTATTCATTCTCAGATTACAATACCTTTGAGCACATAGCAGCTCTTTTACAAAAGGTTACACGTCAGTGGGAAGGGTGAAAGACATACAACGGATGGTATTACATAAAATATTGACAAGAAAGTATTTAAAATGACAATGACAATAATATTGCAACTCAAATTAAAACTATGAATTGGTAGGAAATCAAGAATAACCTAATAAAAGGAGGCAGCCCAAGGTGCTTTGTTAAGTAGGTATAGTTAGATTCGTGTGAACAAAAGTTCAAGTACTTGAAGATAAACAGTGGAAAGAAGGTGGAGGATGAGAGGGGTGGAGTGAAAGAAGGATCGGGGAAGGAGGCAGGAAATAAGGCAGAGCCATTAGGGTAAAAGCGGTTATTTGCAGAGAAAAGGGGAGAAGTAGGTACACAAAGATGTGTCAATACTGCTGAGGTAGTGTCATGTCAGTTGAAACAGTCACAGGAACTGTTAGCTGTAAGATGCTGACAAAGAGTGCCTTTAAATGGTCCCAATTTCAGTGAGGAAGAGATATCTTTGGGCAGCGCATTAAACCACACTGGTGCTCTATATGCAAACAATCATTGACCTTTTGTAGTCCGGCATCTTGGGACAGAGAACAGTTGGTTGACCGAGATATACGTGTGCTGGAAGCTGTAAAAAGGGTTGAGTAAGTTTGTAACACCAGAAGGCAGGATCCTGAGAAGTGCCTTTTAGTTAGCAAGCAGGTTTGATAGTGAATCCTCCCATTTAGCTGAAGCCAACCTGTTTGCGCATACAGTTCACATGTGTGAGTAAGGTGTGCTGCTCCAGTAAGAAGGCAGCATGCTTTATTGAGTGCCACTGATATTCTGAAGAGGGTAGTGGTGGAAGCTGAGCCATAGATAACCAGACTATAGTCAACAATGGATACTACGGAGCTATAGATAGCTAGTATAAGTGCTTCAGGCGTTAGATTGTGTTTATGTCTATGGAGTAATCCTATCTCGATAGTGGCAGACCTGGCAACATTCTCAACATGCTGGGCATATGATAGTGAGTTATCCACGGTTACCCATAGATATTTGAAATTCTGAATTTGTTCAAGCGGGATGCCAGAGGAGTTCCTGACGGTTAGGGCACTGCATCTGTGTTTGCTGCGAGCACCACTAAACAACACGACTTTCGTTTTTTTGTAGTTCAGAATCAGCTTGTGTTTTCTGAACCAGTCCTCCGCTTCCTCAAAGCGGAGTTGAAGTTGGCGTTCCAGTGGTTCAAGGTCAGTGTTGCTAGTGTATATGACATCATTTGCATAGAGGACCTGTTGGTGACAGGAGCGAGGGAGATTGTTAAGAAAGATGCTAAAAAGAGTAGGGGAACGAGTAAGGAGTCCTGTGATACTCCAGAGCAGTCATGTGGATGATCAGAGGTGGCATTAGCCATCTTCACCCGTTGGGAACGGCCTACAAGTTAGCTTTTGAACCAGGACACAGTATCCGCCGAGAGGCCAATTGAGGACAGTTGCTTGAAGAGTAGAGTATGAGTCACTGTATCAAAGGCCTTTGTGAGGTCTATGAAGGCCGCACCCACCAATCTACCTTGATCCAGAGATTGGTGAATGGTTGCTCCTCCTGACTCTCGCTTGCTCCACTGATTTCCATTTCCTCAGAACTGGTTCAGCTGTTTCTTGGGTATTGGGTTTTTTTGTTTTTGTATGATAGTTTAGTGCTAAGTTTTCCGGCTAATTAGGATGTGCTGGTATCTGGCTCTGCCAGTCAGGCGCTGCTCTTGCTCCGAGCGCTGAAGGCCCTTTAATTGCCCTCCTTTCCCGGTTGCAGTTTATGTGCGGTGTAGGGCTCTTGGCATTGTGAACAAAAGGAGGAGGAGAGCTGGTGGCTCCGAACCTTGGGGGAAGAGTGAGTGGGGGGGCCAAATTGGGGTTGCTAAGTCCAGGAGACGCCCTGGGGCGAAATGGGTTCCAGAACGTGGTCCATCTTATCTGGTTCCCATACCCAAGGGCTCCAGCATTTCAGGGCCGGTAGCCCAGTCGGTTCTGGAACCCCATCCATCTCGAGTGGTGTTGTGTAATGCCAGGTCTATAAAGAACAAAACGGCTATTATAGCTGAACTTGTTGGAACAGCCAACCTGGTATGCGCCACCGAGACCTGGCTGGATGAAAATGCCAGCCTGATCTTGGAGGCGGCTGTTCCTGCCAGGTTCTTGGTGACATACCACTCGAGACTGGACCACAGGGGCGGGGGTGTAGCTATCTGTTTTAGAATGGAACTGGGCTTTACAGAGGTTCCAGTTCAGGGTCCTAGATCATTTGTGTGTACTGCAGCTGTAGGTGTGGGATGCAGGTTTATTCTCATCTACCGTCCATCCAGGGGGGGTGAGAGTATGTTCCCGCAGGAAGTCACGGACTTAGTCACTGACATGGTGTTGGAGTCGCCCAAGTTGATGGTGCTGGGCGACTTCAATGCCTGGGTCATTAACGAATTCTAGCAATTTGGTCAGGACTTCCTTCAGCTTATGAATATGCTGAGCTTCACAAAGGTTGTTACCTCTGCAACCCATGTTCATGGTCACTCCCTTGATCTGGTTTTCCTCCTGGGAATGGAAGCCACCAATCTGGTGGTGGAACCAGTTGGATGGTCTGACCACTGCACTGTAAGATTCAATTTTAGAACTCCCCCTTACAGGCCTGACCCTGTGGAGATTGTCAGATACCACCCGTTGAGGGATGTTACTTTCACTGGCCTTTCAGCAGTACTTGACCTATCGGGATGTACAGATATTAGTGAGGGTCCAGTGCGTCTAGTCCAGGCCTATAATACGGCCGTGGGGGATGCCCTGAATTCCAATGCTCCTGTCAGTGTTTGCCCCCTCACTTTCCACCCTCGGTCCTCTTGGTTTGATAGGGAGTTGAGGCGTGTGAGGCGACGGCTAAAACGTTGCTGGTGAAGATCCGCCCTTGATGCCGACCGCCTTAGACTGATGGAACATTATCAAGTCCATCAAGCAGCAATCTCCCATAAGAAGGCAGAGTTCCTGTCCAGGGAGACTGCTGTGGCTCAGAAATCGACTAGCTCAGCTTTTCCAAACCATAGACAGACTGTCTTCAGGTTCGGAAAGCATTTTCACAAGAGAAGTGTGATGAATTTACTCAATTCTTTGCCGATAGGGTGGCTGACATCAGGGCTGAGATTCATTCAGAACATTCTATGGGGGTTGCCAGTGGTCAGTGTATGGTCAGTACACCTCAGCCCTCCTGGGGTCACTTTGACCTGCTGGCAATCAATGGTGTCATGCAGATTGCCCAAAGTATGCAGCCTACTTCCTGTAGTCTTGACCCGGGCCCTACACGTCTCATTTTGGGGTGTGTAGATGTCATCGGCCCTGTCTGGGCAGAAATAGTCTGGTGCTCCTTAGATTTAGGTGATTTTCCGAACTCTTTAAAGCAGGCAGTGGTGACACCGCTCCTTAAAAAATCTTCTTTGGACCCAGACTGTTCTGCCAATTACAGGCCAATCTCTAACCTTCCCTGTACTGGGAAGTTGACAGAGAAAGTAGTTGCTCTTCAATTGGACAACCATTTGACCATCCACGACATCTATGATTCCCTCCAGTCTGGTTTTCAGAAGAGGCATAGTACAGAGACTGCTCCGGTTCAGGTGCTCAATGATCTCCTCATCGCTAGAGATCGGAAGTGTCGTTCAATCTTGGTCCTTCTTGATCTCTCTTCAGCCTTTGACACCGTGGACCATGGGGGGGGCTGCTTGAGTGCCTATGAGATATCTGTGGCCCCATCAGGTACAGTTCTCAGCTGGTTTGGATCTTTCCTCACTGGCAGAACCCAGAGAGTGGTGTCGGGGATTTATTCCTCTGCCTCATTCGCTCTGCCATGTGAGATTCCTCAGGGCTCTGTGTTGTCCCCTATGTTGTTCTCGGTGCATTTGCTGCCATTGGAAGACACTGTATGACAATATGGGCTGCAGGTTCACTGTTATTCAGATGATACACAACTCTACCTGCTGTTTGCTCCCGACCAGGATAGTGCGGTCTCTGTCTTTAATAGCTGCCTCGTGGAGCTCCAGGACTGGATGAGGGCTAGTTGGCTAAAGTTAAACCCTGGAAAGACTGAGGTGCTGGTGGTGGAGCCAGGTCGCAGGATAGAGAGGATAGGAGGGTGGTCTGCCTCCAGGTTCTGGCTTGCAGGTAGCCAGATCCTGCCCTCTGTTCAGGTGAGGAATCTGGGCATGATATTTGACTAAGGGCTGACACTTCGTTAGCAGGTGTTAGCCATAGTCAGATCCTCTTTTTACCATCTGAGGAACACTGCCCGGATTAAGCACCTTGTTCCATCCTGTGATCTTCCAACTTTGATTCACGCCTTTGTGACCTCTCACCTTGACTACTGTAACTCCCTATACCTAGGGCTTCCAGGGGCTGATATCCCCTGCTTGCAGCTGGTACAGAATGCTGTGACCAGGTTACTGGTAGGGGTTTCCCAGACCAGTCATATTACTCCCATGCTGCACGAACTGCACTGGCTGCCAGTTCAATGGTGGATCACCTTTAAGGTCGGTTTACTGACCTTTAAAGGACTGGCTACCTGCAAGAGCTCCTGTTTCCTTACTGCCCCCTCAGACCCCTACGCTCAGCCGATGAGGGATTGCTAGAGGTCCCCAGGGTTCGATTAAGGACATCTGGTGAGAGAGCTTTTAGTTACGCAGCTCCAACCCCGTGGAACTCTTTACCTCGTCGGATCAGAGAGTGCCTGACCCTGGAGAGCTTTAAAATGGCATTAAAAACTTATTTAACCTTGCTTTCAGAGATTAGTATCTAATGATTTATTGCTGTATTTTAATGTTTTATTTTTGTTTTTAATTTTGTACAGCGCTTTGATACATGTTGAATTGCGCTCTACAAATAAAACTTTATTATTATTATTTCTAGCAGTGCTGTGGTAGCGCTATGTTGCTTTCTGAATCCATGCTGCTGGTGGCACTGGATCAAGTATTTTTCATATACTCCACCAGCTGATCCACAACTATGCGCTCAAGTGCCTTAGACAGAGGTGGAAGAATAGAAATAGGTCTATAGTTTGTGTGTATAGTGCGGTCTCCACTTTTGTGAACACGAGTAACAAGATCTGACTTCCAGATTTGGGGGAATTGTGCCAGTCTCAGTGAAAGGTTTAGAATCTTTGCAATGGGCACCAGTATTTCTTCAATGGTAAGGGCAACTAATTTCAGGTCTAAGGAATCACCGCTATACCTTGACTTCCCAAGTACTTTTATTAGGTATTTCCTGTACATATACAGTGGGACTTCTTTGAAGTAGAAAGGAGGTGGTGCAGGAAGCGAATCATCTGCCCACGGTTCAGTGATGTCCTTGATGTCGTCTGGTGGGAGGACACTGCCCCAGGTCAGTGAATGCGTTATTAAAAGCACTGGCTACGGTCAAGGGTGGGGGCTCCATTAATATTAGCATGGTGGGTGCAACCTTAGCACCTTTACCTGTTACATCTTTTATACTGTTCCAAAAGTTCTTACTGTCACCCCAAGTGTTAGTAATCTGTTCCCTATGGTACTTGCTTTTTTTCAGTGCAAATAGCCTGGATGCACATATTCCTGGCAGTTCTATATTTTTGTACATCTGCATGCTTGCCAGTAGCCTTCGCACGACACCAGAGGTGATCTCTGAGGTTCATCTGACTAATAAGTTCGGCGGATAACCAGGGATTGATGGTGCCTCAGATTTTCATCTTTTTCAAGGGGGCATGGATATCGCAAGTTTCATTAAAGTGCTTGATGAAGTGGTCCAGAGCTATAGTGATATCCTTTGTGGCATCAGGCAATAACCAGTCAATGCAACAGAGGTGTTGTTTGAGGGTTTCCCGGTGTCCCCGCTGAAAGCTGTTTCCGGTGGGGGGGGGGGTTACTGAATTTATTCGACCAGTTATAGGTAATAGGGGAGTGGTCGCTTTAATGCATCGCGGAGAACATTCACGTTTGTGATTTGACCTAGATGACCGGACAATATCCAGTCAAGAAGGGTACTCGTACTCGTCTTATAATTAGCCCTAGTAGATGACAGAACAAGCTGGGTAAGGCTGAGTGCAGAGACTGCATCCTTAAAGGAACCTACTTCAGGGGAACGCCAGTTCACATTGAAATCACCCATAATTATCATCTCAGCATTATGGGGCAGGTTCGTTACATACTCCATCAAGCTATGGAAGCCTTTGAATTGGTCCTTAGGTGGTATGTAGACTGATACAATTATTAGAGCTTTATTGTGGGCCCCAAGTAGAACACTGATAGCCAATGCCTGGGTGACACTGCCTAGGCTGCCAATAGGTAATGTATATCCCACGAGTGTATCCTTGATGTATATGGCACAGCCACCCCTCGTTTTGTTTATTTTTTATTTATTAGATCATCGGTTTATAAACTTTTGAGTCATAGACTCATTTACAAAGGCACCTCGTCAAGACAGCAATACATAACAGCAAACAAAACAGTACAGTACATAACACTTAGATTAAAAAGCAACCAGTGTTACAGGCATTCACTGGTGGTACACTCTTGGTAATAGGTAGATCACAATAGTCATGATATAGGTACAAGAGTACCACGTCAGGTAGCAACCAGAGATATTTTGTTACAATAGTCAGCAGATGTTGCATGAGTCTGTTTTGTGAGTCTATCCTGTCTAAAGATGGCGTAACCAGATGTAGCAACAGCCGAGTCAGGGATCTTCAGGGAAAGCCACGTTTCCACTACGGACAGGATGTCAGGGTTTTGTTGCATGACCCAAGCTTGGAGACTATCTTACTTAACAGGCTGCAGATATTGATAGATGCCAGCGCAATTGAACCAGTCCTGTTTGTGTTGCTAGGTGAAGCAGATCTTCTGGGCCAGGGGTAGAGTGCATATTTCCAGACAGTAATAGTAACAACATTAGCATGAGTCTAAACATGAAACCTTTCACTAGTTTGAAATTCAACTTGTGAGACTGACATGAGTTTGAGCTCTTTCTTCTTTTAATGTGCATCACATTAAGGCTAAGAAGTAATGACACTGGCGAGCAGCATTATTACTTCCTCTTTTTTAAGAATGGAAAAATACTGAAGCTAGCATTTAAACCTTTAGCTCCATTTGTTTTTAACAAATATTGCCATTTACTTTCCACTTCCAACAATTTATGTAAATCATCTTCACGAACGTTCATCAGGGTTCTTAAACTTTTACTGCATTATGTTACTTTTGGACTGTGTTATTTATTGTGATGCTCCCCCTCCTGCTCTACCTCCCCCGCTCACATTTCTAAACGTACTTTGGCTCAGTAAGCATTGACTGGTTACTACAATTTCTGTCAGCAATAGGATTAATTCAGCCCTTTTTAAGCGCATAACAAGCTGCAGGGTTTAAGCCAGCACGGACTGCTTTACTTCCGCAAATTAAAAATGTAGTGCATAGAATTTGACAGCAGACAAGGACCATTTGGCCCACCCAGTCAAAGAATAGCTTTGTTGTGCTGCAGTAATGACAATCAAAATGTCGTACTGCAGTACAGATGGTTACTACTGCAACACACGAACTTGGAACCTCACGTGAAACCATCTTCTTCAAACCACGGTTATGATCAATAATGCTCACGTAAGCAAGACAGCACTGGCGAACAAATAAGATGCCCTTCCCACATTTATTTTTGTTTACATCATCGGCGGCAGTCACATGGCAAAAAGACAGGCTGCAGTGGTGTGAGCCAAAAGAGTAGCAAGAGGGAGAGCGCCTAACAGGAGCAGCTACACTGCAAAGAGGCAGACCCAGCAGTGTGTTGACGTCAGAAGACAGAGCAGCTGTCACAGACCACCCAGAGTGCGAGTCCATACCTCTCAACTCTCACACATCATAAGATGCCTATACACCATAAAAGGTAATGTGTGGGCATCCATAATCTGACATGCCGGTCGGTGTCTGCATCTTGAGGTTTCTATGGCAACAAGGGAACTTCTCCAACTTTGCTCTTGAGGTTCCTGGTTGCCACAGGAACCTCTTGATGCAGACACAGGCTTGTTGTGTATGGATGCCAATACATCATCTATGTTATCTTAATTATGAGAATATTGGTACTGCTTATTTCGCTCAATAACTAATGGTAGCTGCCTACTGGTCACGCTGCTCAGCCAATCACTGCCAAAAAGTTTGAGCTCAGCATCCGGAAGTCTGTTATAACTACAAGTGGTGGGCAACAATTAGATGAGTAGCCAAAAGACTGTTTCAGAATTCCAGAGTTAATCCTTAAGTGGTGTTAGGAGGCAGTTTGGAGCATTTGTATCTGGGACATGGAGATCACAGAGGCCCGATCTGTTTCAGGCTTTCTACAGCAGGGCTTTCTCCTTGAATGTGATGCACCACCAAGGGTCGAAATTGGCACCGGCACGCTAGCCAAATGCTGGTAGATTTTGTATCGTTCTAGTAAGAGTTTCATTTAACTAGCCCTGCAAACTTGTATTAGAGAAGGCAACACTTCAGTATGTACACTAACTGGGCCAGTGGCTTTTCCCAGTCACTAGACCCCCTGGCTAGTGGCTGCAAAACTTAATTTCGACCCCTGTGCCACTGGACCAGCAGCCGGTGCAGGACAGGTGTAATGTGTTAAGACATTCTCGCTGCGGTCAGAAGCCTATATGCTGCATTCTGCACCGGCTGCATCATGTACACCAGCACTTCTACAGGGCCTACGTAGAACATTACAGTAGTCAAGCCGCAAGGACAAAGCAGTGTGCACTAAACTGGCCAAGTTCTCATCTGTAAAATATGACCAAAATCTAAAAAAAAAAAAAAACACACTCCCGACTACTGCTACCACCTGTGACTACAAGGACAACCTGCAGTAGAAACTCAGACTCCAGGATTGTCAGCTCTCAACAGAAGACAACATTTTATATTTTCCTATAGTTTATCAACACTTCCCAAACTTGTGATATACTAACTGGAAACCGGCTTAAAAAGAAAACTTAAAATCTGCCACCTGTGCTATTTGATCTGAACCGGTCCTATTCAACATTTTCATCAGTGACATTGCACAGGATCTAGAAGGCAGAATTTCACTGTTCGCTGATGACACAAAGCTCTGTAACAGAGTAGACACACCAGAGGGTATATAAGAATGAGAAGCGACCTGCAGAAACCTGAAGAATGGTCAAGGGTTTGGCAGTTGAAATTCAATGCAAAGAAGTGCAAGATAATGCATATGGGGCACAAAAACCCTGGCACAATATATCAGTTGGGGGGTGAGGATACAGCATGCACCAAGCAGGAAAGGGATCTTGGGGTTGTCATCTCTGATGACCTCAAGGTAGGGAAATAGTGTGACAAGGCAGCAGGTAAAGCAAATAGGATGCTGGTATGTATAGGCAGGGCATCACCAGCAGGAAAAGGAGGTCATAATTCCGCTATACAAGACACTAGTGAGGCCCCACCTGGAGTACAGTGTACAGTTCTGGAGACCATACCTATGTAAGGACATAGACAAGGTAGAGAAGGTTCAGAGGAGGGCAACAAAGATGGTGCATGGATTGCATCACAAGTCCTATGAAGACAGGTTGAAGGAACTCAACATGTACTCCCTGGAAGAGAGGAGGGAGAGAGGGGATATGATAGAGACATACAAGTATCTTACAGGGAGGAACAGGGTGCAGGAAAACACTATTTTTAAGTGAAAAAGATGTTCCAGGACTAGAGGGCATGGGGACGAAGTTGGAGGGAGGACGATTCAGAGGAAACATGAGAAAGAATTTCTTCACAGAACGGGTGGTGGACAAGTGGAACACCCTGCCAGAGGAAGTGGTGGGGGCTGAAACAATCACGGGATTTATGAATGCATGGGATAGACATAAAGGAATTCTAGAGGTCAGGGGTAAGGGGCAACAGACTTCTAGGAAAACAAACTGAACTTACAAGCTCAAATGGGCAGACTGGGTGGGCCATAGGCCCTTATCTGCCGACACTGTCTATGTATCTATGTAACCCAACTACTATTGCTGAGTTGTGGTCTAAAGCTATCATTTCAGTCCACTGTGGTGACAGTGGCATTTTAGTGTAACCAACAGGATTTAAACACAGAACTGCCTTGTAAATAAGATGCAATAATCCTAATGACATGCATTTCCTGTATTAAAATAATATTTTTATCATGACCTGGCATTCAAGTTTATTTCTTGATGGGCACTTGTGCAGTTTGTGCAACATTTGAGCAAAACCCTACTTCACAGCATAACAATGGGTGGGGGCAGCTATGATTTTTCACCCATACTTGAGACAGAATTGGGGTACACATCTGTGGAGCAACACAGTATAATGTAGGCAACAGTGGAGTCGAGAAGCAGTCTTACACTGCACAATTTGGAGAACACTTTTTTCCTAGCTACACTGTTAAAAAGTACTGACAAGAGAGACGGCGCTCAGTGTGTTTGAGTGTACTGCATCTCCATTCAAACGTGGCAGAAGGAGGGGTTTTCAAGTCAAACTAAAACCTCCAGCAGCAGATCTGCATACAACTGCCTCTCCCACAAGCTGCTTATTCATTCCTGCTAGGTCAGATAACAATGAAGGGAATTACACTTTTATCCACCCAAATAATCAGAAACGTGAGAGTAAATCTGTACAGATTTTGATGGGATCTTGCTAGGGAGCCATCTCCAAATGAATGATCCATCAACGACAGAAACTGATGCAATTTCAAAATTAGTAACCGGCGATTACTCATTACAGTAGCCAGGCAGTGCTATGAAGCATGAACTCCCAGGCTCACCGTACGTTTCCTCTCCCCCTTTACATTACGAGACGCAAAGTAGAATAAAATCAGAGTTTCTTATATTACATTTCTACAGAATACGCCTGTACTGAAAAACACAAACAACTACCACTTGGACGAAAGCAGGATGAGACTGGTACTACAAACACACACGGGTCTTATTTTCCAGCAAGGAGGTCACCTTTCCTAGAACTGTCCTTCTAACTATACCACGAGCCACTCTATTAACTTCAAATAAAAAGTGCCGGTGTTGAGTCTGTCTCTCACTCTACCCTCCTCACCTGCACCCACCTGTTCTTTGACTGACTGCCGTAGGGGCGCCAGCACTTCCTCCACGTTGTTCTCCATGGTGGGTTGCTGAGGGTTCCGCGGCGCGCCTCTCCGCTGCTGCCCGGTCCCGGCGGAGGGTGGACGGGATGCTGCTGCTGTCGTGATAGAGAAGCCCCTGCCAGCAGCGACGAGAGAACACCGCGGGTTCTGCTTGCAATGCTGGGCGCAGACCTGATGCTGCTGACTGAGGAAACGGAAGAGACGCCGGCTGGACTGGCAGTAGTGGTGCAGGAATGAGCGGATCCTCAACCGGGCGACGGGCAGGGTTTTTAGGAGCATGGACCGCCCGAGCAGCAGCACACAGGGTGGTAACACAGCCAGGGAGAAGGACGGGCAAAGGTGTCAACCACACACTGCGGGAACCCACCCGACCGGCTGTATGATGAAATCGCCAAAGAAAAGCACACGTGGACACTGGCTCCGGATAGCACTTTCGGCGGTGTCGCATGGACGTACCCATGCATTAGCAGCAGCAGATTCGACAAACTCTGAAAATACTCATACGTACATACGCACAAAAGATGTCGTGTCTGCATGTGAACAGCAATGAAAACAAGCATCTGCCTAAAGTTTGCCGTGTGCACTGCTACCATGGGGGGGGGGGGGTTAGGAACCGGTGTTGGCAAATTTCAACAAGGGTTCATAACTTCATTGTTTTTCAATATTTTTACACTATATTTTTAACATAGCTGTCTTATTACACTGGCTCATGAAGAAAGTAAGAGTACAATTACAGCTCCTGTCTGAAAGGTACTTTCATGCAGTGACTGCGAAATCACCTTTTGGGATGCCAAAAAACAGTTTGCCCAGGATCTGGAAAATGGCAGCTGTCATATTCATGAGGTGCAGTGAAGCGATGGCTATGATGAAAATTTTGGGTCAAAATATTGAAATGTACCAAAGGTACGAGCCTGCGTTTGTTAATTTAAGTGCATGCTCTTAACGTTGTTTGTTAATATTGTCACACCAAATTTTTCGTGTAGCATTCCTATGACCCCACCTTATGAAAAGTGCTAGTGTCATTTTGTTCACTCATCCCGATAGGTGATTTCGCAGAACCACTATGCCATTTTGAGCCACAGGTGCAAAAACATGTTTCAGGCAGGATATGAAAAAGTACAGTGTGATGGTCGCTGAACTGGTAGACCTCGGGGTTCTTCACTCGGAGTGGTGAAGGGAACTGTCTCACTTCCAGCAGCGCCAGCGACACCCTCAGCAGGTAGGATGGCGAGGGGCCGCTTAAGGTCTGAATGGGGTTGGGCTGGTGGAATCACCCGACAAGGAGAGGCAGGAGTCTTACACAGACATCGGATGAAGCAAAGACATTTATTTAACAGGAGGGGACGGAGGACATGGTCGTACAGAAACATACCAACCACAAAAACAGTAGGTAGTATGGTCAGCATTATGGATATCTAAACAGTTACAACTAAACTCTAAAATGTCCAAACTCTATGTAACCCCTAGATGGCGCTATCCCAGGGGCTACTACCCCCGCCTGATTTGCCACTAACAGGTTGAGGGGCCTGGATCCAATGGCGGGTGCCTCCACCCAGAGGTCAGGGTTTGCAATAGTTAAACTAACTTGGTCACAGCCCTCTGGGACACTGCAACCCCCCTTTCTTCCCACTAGTGGCCCACACAATATATCAGAATTACCTTCACAGTATACACTTACCCCCAGGTCTGGTTCCGCACTGGGACCTCCTGTGAAATGAGATACAGTGCAACAATCACAGTACAGTACTTTAACATAGACAAATACCTCAGGCAGTATAACTTTGCTGAAACAAGCAGCTCTGATTTATTTAGGGGATATAACAAGGACAGGGAAATCAGGTTAATTAGCTTATCACTCTAATAATCTACCTATGGCTCTGTGCACAGGCCTATCCCTATCAGTTACTGTCCCTGGGTACCCAAGCCCTAGTGGCTAGTCCAAACCGTGGCAGCTGGTAGGGCCCTTTCACACAGAAAAGGAGAATTAAACAGTCAGCAGTACAGTAATTCCATTTGGATTTAATGTGGCAATTCAACAGGGAGCGACCCTGAATTAGTACTCACGGCCTCCAAATAAGATAGGGTCCTTCAATGTCAGCAGGGCTCACTTGAGGTACACAAACCTCTTCACACATCCATATAAAAGAAAGCACTATACCAGGCAGGCTGCATCTGTATCCCGATCGCAATTACTGCACAATACCCGGGAGAACACACAGCAGATTCAGTTCCTGACAGACCGAGTGCAATTTTCAGCAATTCCTCCAGTCTTCTACAGGGTGAGCCTGGTTTCTACTCTTCAGAGATCCTTTGATTCTTTTCACAGGATGGATTCAGTCCTAACAAGCTGTAACACAAGCTGCAGACGGAACTCTGGGCCTTACACACGTTTTTTGACTAAAACTGCACACTGAAAAAGCACAGGGCTCCTTCCTTCTTCACTATCAAAGCTCAACTGAAACTCCAACCGACAAAAACCGGGCACTTCCTTTGAGTTCCTCCCAGTTCTTGACTGGATTGGCTGTCACTCACAATAGACTGCTGCTGTTGGTCCAAAAAGGCACTGAAGTCTAAACTACATCTCCCAGAGTCACTGCCCATACAATCCTCTTGTGGCTGGCTCAGATTATGAGTCAAGTTCTGATTCGTCAAGGCACCATTTTAGAGCTAGCTTACCCCACACTGATTGGTCCAGTTCAGCAGTTCAAAACTAGAATGGGGAACTAGCAGACACAGTTCTGACTGCAAAGAAAGCAGGTTAGACAAACTGTAATTTCATTATTACTCTAAATAATTTCTGGCAAACAGTTACATCTTTCAGATAGGTTCCCTTTGCACTCCTAGTGACTGCAAAATGAAGTGAATTGGCAGCAGCTTGAGTGGTACTCAATCAAAGAAACACACAGTCCCCCATACAAACTAATTATGTCTGCAAGCAGACAGCTCTTAAAGAGACAGTACCAGAGGTTCTAAAAACACTCACTGATAAATGGCTTAAATGCCAAACACCATTCAGGCTTGGAGCATTCAAGCAAGCTCCTGGAAGTCTTTTGGGAACCCCCATTTGCAGGGGGGTTACATCTATGTTATTTTTCTCTATGGTCGCACCACGGCCTATTGCCACTGTACGCCTACAATCCTTCAACAGTAACCTATACTTATTATTAAACTTAGGCGAAAATCAGATGATATGTACTACCCACAACCATATTTGGTTTAGCTATAACCACACAATTCTACCGGAAGTCCAATGTCACAGGAGTCCAGAGGTCTGACGTCTTTGTGTATACCGTCGTTCTACGATGGTAGCTACAAAAGGGAAGCAAACAGAACAGTTGATACGAAAAAATTACTCACCTTAGTAATGTTGTTTCTTCTAATGGAGTCTTGCTATATTATGACAATTGCAGTTTGTCCCAGCCTTAGAACTGCTCTGGAGGTGAAAGAGTTAACTTCCATGCCAGGCATGGAACTTGGAGCACGAGCTCGGTTAGAAAAAGCTCTGTCTGTATTATTTCAAACTGAAACTGTCAGATCTTTACGAGCAAAACTCACTAAGGTTCTGTGTGGAAGCTGTAAACCTACACTAGCCAACTGGCTACTTAAATATTAACACATTTTCCTGGTCCCAACACCAAGACTCAAGTCACGGGACCAGAAAAAAGATAAAATAAAACGCAACACCCAAACACCCCAAAAAGAAGGGGTGGAAAACACAAGATGGGCATCAATAAGTACCAACACTGGACTGCCCACCCCATCCCCAGAGTAGAGGTTCTGAGAGGGGCAGGCTGGGGGGGAGGTCATAATATAGCAAGACTCCATTAGAAGAAACAACATTACTAAGGTGAGTAATTTTTTTTTCAAACAACATGAAGTCTTGCTATATTATGACAATTGCAGACTACACAGCAGTACTTCCATGGAGGAGGGACAGAACCTACTTAGGAAATAGGCTCTGAAGCACAGCTGTGCCAAATCGAGCATCCCTCCTGGCCTGGATGTCCAGGGAGTAATAATTCTTAGTGAAAGTATGTACTGTTTTCCAAGTAGCTGCTTGACATATCTCTAAGATAGGGATGTCCCTGGCCGCAGCTAGGGACGCAGCTGTACCTCTGGTAGAGTGAGCCCTCAGGCCTGAAGGGAGACCTTACCCAGTTTTGATAGCAAAGTGGATACAAGAGACAATCCACCTGGCAGTGGATCTCTTAGTGGCAGGTATCCCTTTCCCAACCTCACCATAAGTGAGAAAGAGTTGGAGGGAGTCAAACCTGTGACCCTTAGTACACTCTATGTAGTAACTAAGGGCCCTCTTAACATCTAAACTGTGCAGCCTCCTCTCGCCAGAGGAGGAATGGTCAGTGAAGAACACTGGAAGAGAATAGATTGATTAAGGTGGAAATCTGAAACCACCTTAGGCAAAAGCTTCCTGTTAGTCCTGAGGACTACCTTATCCCTGTGAAAGGAGATAAAGTCAGTCTCCACTGACAAAGCTTGTAACTCACTTATGCACCTGGCAGAAGTGATAGCTACTAGAAACACAGTTTTCCAAGTCAAGTACTTAAGCTCTGCCGAAGACAGAGGTTCAAAGGGGGGTTGCATCAGCTGAGCAATGCAAACATTAAGATCCCAGGCAGGGGCAGGGTCCCTGAATGGCGGATTGGTATGAAGCAATCCCTTGAAAAACTTGGAAAATACAGGGTGAGCAGAAAGAGAAGAGGGCTTCCCTGCTGAAATAAAAGCAGAGACAGCTGCCAAATGCACTTTCAGGGTAGCTGGTCTCAGTCCCAAAGAATTTAGATGGACCATATAGTCCAAGACAGTGGGCAAATCAGCAGATTCTGGGGAAATATGCTTCCCAGAGCACCATATGGAAAACCTTTTCCATTTAGAGTTATAAGTAGCCCTGGTGGAAGGCTTCCTAGAAGCTTTCAAAATTTCGAGAACACCTTGAGAAAGGTGTAGGTCAGCAAACTCTAACTCCTCAAGAGCCAGGCCTTGAGGTTGAGGGATTTGAGACTCGGATACCAAACTCTCCCCTGGGCACATGTTAACAAATTGTGGTTCCTAGGGAGACACAGGGGAAGATGGACTGCTAAGGATAGAAGGAGTGGGTACCAGGGCTGTCTGGCCCAATCTGAAGCAATCAAAATCATCTTGCAGGGTTGAGATCTGATTTTGACTAGCACCTTGAACAGGAGAGGGAAGGGGGGGAAGACATAGAGGAACTTCCCTTCCCAATCGAGAAGGAAGGCATCCAGGGGGACTGAGCCCAACACTGGGGGCCTGCAACAAAAAAGCGGAAGTTGATGATTGTCTGGGGCTGCAAAAAGATCTATCTGAGGGCTGCCCCACCTGGCAAAAACTAACCCCAGTACTAGGGGATCCAGTGACCATTCGTGATGGCCCTGGTAAATCCTGCTGAGGAGCATCTGCCAGGACATTGTCCTTGCCTGGGAGGTGAACTGCTATGAGGGAGGTGTTCAGGGAATAAGCCAGAGACCACAACTTCATTGCCTCGGTGCACAAGGCCGAAAACCGAGTGCCCCCTTGTTTGTTGACGTACCACATTGTAGTGGTGTTGTCTGTTCTGATCTGTACCACTTTGTTCTGAACAGATGCAGAAAAAACCTGAAGTGCTAGAAAAACAGCTCTGAGTTCCAACAGACTGATGTGGAGCAGAGATTCCTGAGGGGACCACAATCCCTGGGTGGAGAGGTCACCCATGTGCGCTCCCCATCCCAAAAGGGACGCATCTGTAGTAAGGGTCAAGGAGTGAGATAGAGGGATGAAAGGAACCCCTTCTCTCAGATTGCTCTGATCCTGCCACCACTGTAGGGCCTGGATCAGGGCTCGAGTTACTGGGATCAACTTGGATAGGGGATCTCTTCTTTGAGACCAAAAGGCTCTCAAATGGAACTGAATGTCCCTCATCTGAAATCTTGCTCCTTGCACTATAGCTGTGGAAGCAGCCATGTGTCCTAGGAGCTGTAGAAAATGCCTTGCTGGTTGAGAGACCTGCAGGGTGAAGGAGGAGGCCAGGGCCACCAGGGTCCTTACCCTTTCCAGGGGAAGGAAGGCTCTGGCCTGCTTTGTGTCCAGTTCTGCGCCTATGAAGGTGAGTATCTGAACAGGTTCTAGAACTGACTTTGGAAGATTGAGAAGAAAGCCTAGAGAGGTAAGTAGCTGCTGGGTAACCTGCAGGTGTGATTTGACCTGGTCTGGAGACTGACCCACAATGAGCCAGTCGCCTAGGTAGGGAAAGATGGCAATCTTTTGCCTTCTTAAGTGAGCAACTGCTACCGCCAGGCATTTTGTGAATACCCTTGGGGCAGAGGTAAGGCCAAAGGGCATTGCTCTGAACTGATAATGGCCTGAGGGCAGTTCAAATCTGAGGTACTTTCGGTGGGAGCTTCTGATAAGAACATGGAAGTAGGCATCCATGAGGTCCAGTGAAGCTAGCCAGTCCCCTGGCCTTAGGGAGGGTAAAATCATTCCCAGAGTCACCATTTTGATTTTTGGTTTTAAAAGGTGCTTGTTCAGATATCTTAGGTCCAGGATGGGCTGCCATTCTCCTGTCTTTTTTGGGGTAAGGAAGTACCTGGAGTACAGTCCCTTGCCCTGGTGTAGGGGAGAAACCCTTTCTACAGCTTTGAGAGCCAGGAGGGTTGAGACTTCTGTTTCCAAAGCAAGAGTCTCTAGAGGATTTGCAGGTGGAAAAGATCTGATTCTCATCTTTGGAAATTTTTTGAAGCTGAGAACCAGACCCTGGCCTACTACTTCCAGGACCCACTTGTCTGATGTTAAAGACTCCCAGTCCTGGACGAAGTAAGCCAGCCTGCCCCCTACAGGTAATGGAGAATCGGCCCTGGGCATCCCATCAGGGTGCCTGTTTGGCAGGGGCTTTAGGCTGAGGGGTGGGAGCAGGCCTGCTTGTACCCCGTCTGCCTCTCCCTCTGAAGAACCCCCTCTGTACGTAAGCTGAAGAGGAGGCCTGGGCTTGGTAAAAAGGCATGTGAAAAGTCCTGCCCCTACCCCTGGGGGGCTGCCTCTGAGGAGTGGCTTGCCTTTCCTGGGCTTGTGCATTCCTATAAGTGGTTCTATATTCATCCATTTTCTTCATATAATTCTCTGTCTGCTCCTCAAACAGAGAATTTCCCACCACAGGAAAATCCATGGCCTTAGCCTAGGTATCCTGTGACAGACTAGTACACCTGAGCCAAGCCAATCTATGAAAAGCCACAGATGTAGCCATGACTCTTGAGGATACATCATTAGAATCCACTGCAGCATGGAATTGCACCTTAGATGCCTCAATACCATCAGCAGCCACCTGTTCCAGCTCCTTGGCAAGCTGGCCAGGGGCCTGTTTGGCTAAAGCCATGACAGTATCCCATCTGGATTTCTGGTATCTTGCAACATAGGCCATATAATTTGCCTGTCTGAGTCCCAAGGACGCTGCCATGTATTGTTTTTTAGCCATGGCATAAATCTTCCTGGAATCCTTGTCAGGAGGATGTGAAGCCAGGGGAATATTAGCCTTATCACAGGCTTTAGCCTGCACTCTCCCAACATGGCTGCATTGCTGTGAAAGAAACTCTGTATCAGGACCTGACAAAGTGTACCTCCTGTCCATCTTTTTATCCACAGGGGGCACAGAATTAGGAGCTTTTAAAATTTGTATTGTTTGTTTCCTAAAAGATTTATGTAAAGGAATAGACAATCTCCTGGACTCTAGGATATCCATCATCTCCACATAGTCAGGCTCCTCTTGCTCATCCACAGCTTCCTCCAAAGGAAGCTGGAGGGTTTCAGCAACTTTTTTATGAAACAGAAAATGAGAAGGGGACTCAGAAAGCCTAGGGGGAGACTCTCCTAAAGGTCTGTCTGGGGAGATGTCCAGTTCAATGGGCACATCCAGACTTTCAAAATCACATTCACACTGTTCATAATCATTCTTCCCCTCCTCCGGTTCATAAAACTCCTCTATATCATATTCTTGAACCGGTGGAACCAGCCGAACCGACCTTTTACCAGATAGTGGCGGTTCGGACGGAACCGGGGAAAGCGACTGGACAATTTGGATCGCTTTGGCTATCTCTGCAGCAGTTGGAGAAGGAATTTTTGACTCCACACCTGCTGATTTTCTAGTTCTCTTTGCAGGAACTGGCTCCTCTGAGTCAGCTTTTCGTTTGCCCGAAGAAGTCTCGCCCTGGTCAGAGGGCACTCCCTCTGGTTCGGTTGGCACCAAACCGGGCTGGCCATCCGGGTCAGCGGACTTTTTGGCCTCTCGTTCCCTGAGCCTACCAACTCTCTTATCCAGGGTAGCTGCAGGGAAATTCTTGCAAATCTGGCAGTCTGCATTGAGGTGGTCAAACCCCAGACAATAAACACATGTGGTGGTATGGGTCAGCCTTGGCAAAGGCTTCCCCCCACAGACACTACAGTCATTGAAACCCAATAGGCCCCGGTTTTCTTTTGGGTTTCTCAGACATAATGCCAGCCTAACAAAAACTTGCCCTTTCCGGCAAATGCCAGGCAAGACACCCTTATCGGTTCCCAACGCATGTCACCGGAGTCGTGGAAAAAACCGTAATGAAATCCGGTTTTTTTAGAACCGATAAGAACCGGGAACCGCACTCTAAGTAACTTTAAATGATTTTAGAACAAAGTTTTAAAACAACCTGATCGGTTCAAACCGAACCGATAACACACTTACAAGTTCCACACAGAAAGTAAAACCTGTCTATTACTTACAATACCACAGACAGAGCTTGAACCGATCGGTTTGCGGTTAAAATAAATATAATCGTGGTTGAATTTAACTGAGAAAAACACTTTTAAACCGAGAAATGAACCGAGCAGTAGGAGGAATCTCCTGAGCGACTGTTCAGTGAGGCGGAGTAAAGAATCTGACAGCTTCAGTTTGAAATAATACAGACAGAGCTTTTTCTAACCGAGCTCGCGCTCCAAGTTCCATGCCTGGCATGGAAGTTAACTCTTTCACCTCCGAAGCAGTTCTAAGGCTGGGACAAACTGCAATTGTCATAATATAGCAAGACTTCATGTTGTTTGAATAACACAATTCCCAGCAGGGACCTTGTAAAGGCCACTGGGTGGTGAGAGGTTTGGTAAACAGACCATATGATTCTTCGGCAAAAGCCCGCTCTCTCCAAGGCTGCCAGAATAAAAGAACCAGAGCAACTGGTTCCTGAAATAACCCACTTACAGGCTGTCGGATTCCAAACTGAAGACAAAGGATTCCTTGGCCAAAACCCACTTCCAGGGCCGCCAAGGACGAGGAGAAAACAGGATCTGCGTGGCGATGAATCCACTTGAGGACTACCACGACCTGAATGATGCTGCAACACTCCAAGGGCCAGCTAAACTCTGAAGGATCTCCGATAGGACCAGGAACCAGAAGAATCTGTAGAGAGGATGGGAGATTCTGCAATCTTGTCACCAGAACTTAGAACAAAATAAAGAAACGGCGGACGTATCCCGAACTGGGCTTCGACGGACTCGACTTTCAGCGAACGACCAGGAGCACAGATCAGGTTCTCCAGGATGTGCACACTCTTCTGTGGAGGGCGACCAACTTCTGGACATCTGGATCAGGAACCATACAAAATGACACTGGCGCGACTGTCATGATGCACTACGGCGGACATAACCTCGAGCTGTGAAAAACAAGAAATGGCGGGTACGACTTGTACGACTGGCGACAGACTCGACTTCGGCGGATGACACAGATGGAGGAGATGATCTGACGGTCGATCCCACTTGGGTGAAGAATGATGAACAGATGTGCCCTTCTAGGTAGAGATTAAGTCTGAGTACGTAGTATTACAGACCACACTACAGGACTGCATTGCGGTAGAAGATTGAGACTGTCCTCATACGCTGTTAACAATGTAGCTAAAATATGCGCCTTTCTGCAATGCCAAGAGAACTAAGGAATGATCAGATAATTTGCCAGGGGGAGGGAAAATTATAAATTATTGGGTAATTATTACAGGTGGAGCAATTGTTCAGATGCTTAGGGCAATAGTTCAGATGACCAGGGGCAAATAACAACAATCCATATACAATACAGTCTTGGTGCTTCTTGGCAAGCTTACAGTCTTTCAGATACTTTAGCAATAAACAGTTACATGAACAGTACATAGATACATACATAAATACATAGACAGTGTCGGCAGATAAGGGCCTATGGCCCACCCAGTCTGCCCATTTGAGCTTGTAAGTTCAGTTTGTTTTCCTAGAAGTCTGTTGCACCTTACCCCTGACCTCCAAAATTCCTTTATGTCTATCCCATGCATTCTTAAATCCCGTGATTGTTTCAGCCCCCACCACTTCCTCTGACAGGGTGTTCCACTTGTCCACCACCCGCTCTGTGAAGAAATTCTTTTCATGTTTCCTCTGAATCGTCCTCCTCCAACTTCATCCCATGCCTCTAGTCCTGGAACATCTTTTTCGCTTAAAAATAGTGTTTTCCTGCACCCTGTTCCTCCCTGTAAGATACTTGTATGTCTCTATCATATCCTCTCTCCTCCTCTCCTCCAGGGAGTACATGTTGAGTTCTTTCAACCTGTCTTCATAGGACTTGTGATGCAATCCATGCACCATCTTTGTTGCCCTCCTCTGAACCTTCTCTACCCTGTCTATGTCCTTACGTAGGTATGGTCTCCAGAATTGTACACTGTACTCCAGGTGGGGGCCTCACTAGTGTCTCTGTATAGCGGAATTATGACCTCCTTTTCCTGCTGGTGATGCCCCTGCCTATACATCCCAGCATCTATTTGCTTTACCTGCAGCCTTGTCACACTGTTTCTACCTTGAGGTCATCAGAGATGATAACCCCAAGATCCCTTTCCTGCTTGGTGCATGCTATATCCTCACCCCACAACTGATATATTGTGCCAGGGTTTTGTGCCCCATATGCATTATCTTGCACTTCTTTGCATTGAATTTCAACTGCCAAACCCTGACCATTCTTCAAGTTTCACGAGGTCACTTCTCATTCTGTCTACACCCTCTGGTGTGTCTACTCTGTTACAGAGCTTTGTGTCATCAGCGAACAGTGAAATTCTGCCTTCCGGTCCTCGCCATGTCACTGATGAAGATGTTGAATAGGACCGGTCCCAGCACTGATCCCTATGGTACCCCACTGGTCACTCTTCCCTCTGTGGGAGGACAGCCATTTACCACCACCCTCTGTGTCCTGCCACCCAGCCAGTTACCTACCCACCACACCTACTGTCCTGACCACACCCATATTCCCCAGTTTGTGTAATAGTCTTCTGTGTGGCACAGTGTCAAGGCCTTGCTGAAGTCCAGATAGGCCATGTCCACTGCCCTCCTGATCCACCTCCCTAGTCACCCAGTCAAAATTCAACGAGGTTGGTCTGACATGACCTCCCCTGGTGAAACCATGCTGTCTTGGGTCCTGTAGTCCATTGACAGCAGATGTTCCACCAATCTCTCCTTCAGTAGTGCTTCCATGATCTTCCCCATTACCGAGGTGAGGCTGACTGGTCTGTAGTTCCCTGCTTCTTCTTTGTTCCCACTTTTGTATAAGGGGACTACATCTGCTGTCCTCCAGTCTTTGGGTACCTCCCCTGTTTCCAGTGATCGGCTAAACAGGATAGCCAGAGGTTCAGCCACCACCTCTCTTAGTTCTTTAAGGACCTGGGGTGCAGTACAGTTGTTACAGTTACTTTGCAGTATTTGCAAGCTGAACACCCTTGGATGGACCCTTTTTCCTGACTGTAGGGCCTTCCTGAATAGGATCTGGCTACCCCTGAACGTTTTGCTATGGATTCCCTAACCACTATACTGAGGGTACCACCTGCCCTATGCTAATTGCCCAGAACACTAAAGGCCTAAATGCCTTATTTGCTATGGGGCCTATGTGCCCTACTAACTGCCACTTGGCTGGCTTGCCCTAATCCAGTAGGCCAGGGCTGCCCTTACTACCACTAGTCTGGCTTACCTTAAACCACTAGGCTGGGGCTGCCCTTACTACCACTAGGATGGCTTGCCTTAAACCACTAGGCCGGGGCTGCCCTTACTACCACTAGGATGGCTTGCCTTAAACCACTAGGCCGGGGTTGCCCTGGAACCCTGCTTTACCTTGGGCCTAATGCCCTACCTTTACCTCGGGCCTGATGCCCTACAATTACCTCGGGCCAGATGCCCTACAATTACCTCGGGCCTGATGCCCTACCTTGACATTGTGTCAGGTAGCCCTTTTACCTCTGTGCCCGATGCCCTCACTATAATGGGCCTGGTGCCCTCTCTTAACTGGGCCTGGTGCCCTCTGAAATGAGCCTGGTGCCCAGCTTTAAAAACTGTGGGCCTAACTTGCCCCACTCTATTCTGGGCCTGGTAGCCCCCTTTACACTTATGGGCCTAGTGCCCTCTTCAAACCGCGCTGCCCCTTTAAATTCCTCAGGCTCTCTGAGATGGCTGTCACTCAATGACAGGTAGCCGCCTAATCCTGCCCCTCTTATGAATATTTGACAGGCCTTTGACTGGTCTAGCTTCCCTGGCCCCTCCTATGGGTGTCACTATCCCGCCTCCATTCCGTATACAAAATTAGGTGTCCTCTGATCTGATTCCCCTGCGGCGCTTGGCCACCTTTCTTCTTTTTAAAATATATAAATAAAAAAACACAGTCCTTTTTCCTGTAGGCGGTCAGTACGGAGCAAGTGCTGCCGCCGACTCCTCACTCCGTCGAGCTGTTCTGGAGGATCGGGAGGCAAATAGGAGGCGGGAGGTGCTCTGGCAGTGGGAGGGAGAGCTGTAGGCAGCTGAGAGGATAACTGGGGGCTTAAGATGGCTGATGGCAATTCGGGCGCAATGCAGCTGGCAGAGCTGCCGACGAGGGACCGAAAGTAAACTTTTAAACTACAATGGGGGTCAAAACAATAAAACGACGGGGCTCCCAAGTCCAAACCACAGAAAACGGCCGATTATTTGCTTTTGGTGCCCCGATGGCACCTCGGACTGAACCGGAGTGTCATGGAGTCTTCGCCAGCTGGAGCCCAGAGCAGACACACCACCAAACCCTCAGGGAAATGGCTTCAACACCAGGTAAGCCCTAAACAGGTTTCCCCTTGGTTTGTGGCACCCTCTCTCCTCCACAGCCTGGCAGGAACTACTCTGAATAACTGCTAAACTCTTTCAAAAGCAAACACTTCTAATTCTAGAGTGTTTTGGACTGGAATGCTGTGCATGAGCAGCTCAGCACAGCATTCCATCCAAGCCATTGTTATTTGCTGCAATTAATTCTGTTTTTTGACCAGCTGTAAAGTGCACAGGGCACTTTTCTTTATTATTTTACAGTTTCCCCACTATAGGGAGGGGAAATTCACTTAAGAGGGGCCCCTTTATCATAGTACCCTGCTGCCCACACGTATAGCAGGCACCCTGGGCACCTGTAAACCCCTAGTTTATCTATTTATTGTAGTTTTTCTGGGATGCCCCAACTTTGGGGCATTACAACAGCTATACTGTTCATAAGGAGGTGTGAAATAATGGCAATGTTGAAAATCTGGAGTGAAAATATTAAAAACTGGTGAAGTTAGGGCGTGTTTTAGAAAGTCGCTACACACGCTAAATAGCATGATCATTTTGAATTTTTCACTAGATTTACAACAAGGCTTTAGGACCCCACCTCATGGCCAGTGGCATTGTTGTTTCATTAATCAGTCCCGAAAGGTGATTCTGCATAGCAACTGCAAAATCACCTTCATGGCCTGAGCAACGAAAATGACAGCTATAGTGTTCAGAAGATTTGGTCCCAAGAACACCATGTTGAAAATCTGGGGCCAAAATTCCTAAAAATGGCTGAGATATCAACTTAAGTTGCCACCCCATTGATTCCCATTATCCGGCTTACCTTGAAATCTTCCTTTTGCCACTCGGCTTTGAAGAGTGCAGACGTGTCCTGGTCCACAGAAGATAATTGCTCCTATTCGGGTAAGTATGGGTAAAGGGGGTGAGGGGAGGTGGGTGAATCAGGGAGGGCTCAGAATAGGGAGGGGATGGAGAGACAATGATGGGCTGTTTTTTTCAGATTTAAAGAAATAAAGACACTGGGATGGTTTCTTTTTTATAGGAAAGGATGTGAACATTTCTGGATACTGGATGTGCTTCCCAGTGTCCAGAGGATATGGAATGGAAGGTGCGAGGAGGACAGCAGCAGCGGAGGGAGGGAGAGAGAGGAGGGATTTAGTCTGTGTGTGGGGGGGGGCCTTGAACAGAACAAGGGTGTGGGGAGGACAGCAGCAGTGGGAGGGAGAGGGCAGGATTGATTTGCTGTTGGGGGGCTTTGAACAGAACAAGGGTGTGGGGAGGATAGCAGCAGTGGGAGGAAGCAGGAGGGAGTGATTTGCTGGCGGGGGAGTTCGAACGGGAACACAAGGAGGACAGGAGCAGTGGGCAGGCACAGCGCAGTCGCACTGTAAGCGCTACGGCAGTGTGAATGCACAGCCAGGAACTCAGTGTAATGCAGGGCTTTACACATCAAAGGATCATGCCGCGCCACTATTGGTTCAGCTCTGTCCTTTGAAATGTTTGCCAGCTCTGCCCCCAAATACAGAAGGTGAGTCATCGCCAGCCTGCCTACTGATTTGCCTGCTGCTAACCTACCCATTGGAACGGAGGTCTCTAGTGGATGCATCCCCCCTCACACCCTTGTATGGCAATTCTCATTTCAACGAGTTTGTCTGCCCTCGTTCACACGATGGACTCAACAAAAGGGCTGAATGAACACGAATGCTCGCTGAAAGTAGTATTGACTGTTGCAACTTCAGGAACCTGGGTGCAGATCGGTGTTTGTTTTTTTAACAACAGAGTTACCCAGGGTAGTGAGATACAGTTAGTGTCTCATTTCCTGTTGTGCCCTTATTGCACCCTCATCACATTTAGGTGGGCTGTAGGTGGAGCAACAGGATCATAAAAATAGTTTTGCTCTAGCACGGTTGATTTGAATATGGGATTTTCTTTCTAGTTCCTTGGATGGCCACAGTGCCGGTGAAACAATAGCTGGTACATTTGACAATGCTGAGTTACTGTGCCTCACATTCAGACAGTGAGGTTGTGAATAGCTGAGAATCACACAGTAAAACTGGTGGCCAGTGATGGATCTAGGGGTGTGTGAAGGGTGTGGCTGCAACTTGTGGCTTGTAGCTTGCTTGCTGCTGCTGCTGCATTTCACTTTGCTAGAGAAGTCTAAAGTATTTATTGTAAGAAAATATACATTCAAAACTATAGATTACATTGGTATTTTCTGTCAAAAAAATGTAAAGAAGAGACTGAAAAGGATAATATAAATGATTAAATTAATTCAAAAAGTTGCATATCAAGTATGGGCAAAGGCAAAACCACAGCACCCCCCCATTGTAAAATCCTGGATCTGCCACTGTTGGTGGCAGGATTCAAATCTGGATTCAGAGCGAGACCAACTACATCTCCCCCACACACACACACACTTGCTCAGGGTCGTGTTTATTTGACATTTGTAATTTTTCATCAAACAGCAGCAGGATGCCACATGACATATATTTCATTTTCTTGAGTGGGCTGTTAAAGAGTAGGACTGCAGGTAGATGCGGGGGGGGGGAGGGTGGTGGTAGCTAACAGTGCAGTACATCAGTTTACAAAAGTGCTTGTTCCAAAGGGGTACACAAATATGGGATTCCTTTCTGCTTTAAACTTTATTGGAACTCTATGTGACTGAGCATCCCCAGGACTCCTCTAGTGGGGGTATGCTGTTTAACAAATGTATTTACTTTATCGGCTTCAGGTACTGCTATTTGTGACCTCTGACTTCTGCTGCAACCAATTTGTTACACTTCTGGGCTTGAGATTTGTTGTTAAGGCTGTACCATGTAGGATATAGCAATTGGCAGATTTCATGTTGAAGCCAACATTTCACCCTCTAAAAGGGCTTCATCAGGGAGAACATGTTCCACCTAGTTATAAAAAATGCACAAAATTATCAAATTATTTTAAATTGCTCACTGGAGTAGCAGCAGGCCATTCACTTTTGCAAGTGATTCATTATACAGAATTTAAAGAGCCCCTGACAATATTTGTATCAGTGTGTAATTTTGCTTCTTTACCCTGTGTTAATGCTAGTTAGAAATGTTCTATTTTATGAATGGCTATCATCTTTAGATAGTACAGGTCCGTTGTTGTTACCTTATTATTGTATTGTATTGGGAATTTGATTAAAACAATACAGCAGAAAGAAAATGTGTGTGGCAAGCAATTTTCTTGAGGTGCTGATTGCTTACCACTAGGGTGGTTGTGACTTGAGACTCAGTACTACCTATGACATCACCAGTCTTTCAGCCCGATGGCTGTTTCAGAACAGCGGGAACATCTAGGTCATGATAACGGACCTCTACTATCTAAAAATGACAGCCATACATAAACTAGAAATTCCTAACTAGCACTAACAAAGGGTAAGGAAGTAAAATTACACACTGATACAGATATCGTCAGGGGCTCTTTAAGTGCCAAATAATAATTACAAATACTGGAAAGTACCATCCAATAGGTAAAATGAAAAAAACGGGTGCTTATTTTTCTGGTAGTAAATCATGTCTCATTTTTTAAATTACAAATCATAATCCTTGCTTATCCTCAATTCCTAAAGACGATGAATAAATGAATATACTGATCAAAAAAGAAGTTCAAAATATTCATAGCTATTACACGTGCAAAGCCCTTACCATATGTTTATATTATACACAAAGAAAACACCTCTTAGTGTATCACACACTTATGTGCCACATATTACATGCTTACAAAGAAACCTGCTACATGCTCCTAAATGAAAAACCTTCAAATTCAGTGAGCTAGAAAAAAATACATATTTTTATTATGACACACCTGTATTTGTGACATAGCTAGGACAGTTTAATTACAGGGTTGTTCTGTGCTTCAGTAACTCATGCAAATTTGTCTTTTCTGGGTACTTGGAGAGGAGTTCAAGAAAGGCAGGTAGAGCAGGACTAAGGAATGTGGGAAGTGGTGCATTGCAGTGGCTGCGGGGAGGCAGTCTTCATAGAGACCTTCTAGAGAGTGCAGTGCTGTCCCATCTGCGCATGCCTCTGTGGGTTGATGGTCGATAAACTCGAGGTTGAGTTGACCAGGAGTCAGGGGACCTTCTCCTCCACCCAGGGGTCGCCAAGTCTGATACCTTTATGTCAGAGGATACCAGAATGGAGGCACTGCTAGACTACAGTGGGCTTGATAAGGGTGAGGGTGGTGGGCTCTGAAAGGCTGGAGGTGGATTGCAGGCACATTCCTCAACTGGTACCTCTACAGAATTCCTACGCCACTTTAGCAGGGTGGGACTACCAGGAGGAGGTACTTGTGGTAGTGACTTGGGAGAATGTGGGGAACCTCCATAGGGGGACCTCAAGGGGGGGGAGAGAACCCCCAGAGAGGGGGAAGCAACTTCCTGGTGTCGGACTTAGTTGTCAGGGGGTGGAGTTGGGAATAGGAAAGGGGGCAGAGCGGGAGGTCAGGTGCCTGCATGGCACCACAGCCAGGAGGGATGGGAAGCGTGTCCTATGGATCGCTAGAGTAGCAGGATGGAAGGAGCTGGATGTCCTTATCCAGCTGGGGACAAATTACCTGGCTTGGGATGCAGCTGGGATAGTGCAGGGGGAGTTCAGGGAACTGGGAAGCAGCCATAGGCATGTAGCTCACTCAGTAGCTTTTGTGGGGGTGCTGTCTGTCTACAATAGGGGAAGGAGAGGGACCTCAAGACCAGAACCTTCAACTCATGTTTGAAGGAATGGTGCAGAGATGAGGAGTATGGCTACACTGGGTTCTGGGGGCCCACCTGGAAGGATATGGGCCTGTACAGCGGTGATGTCCTGCATCCCTCTGGGAGGGGAACTACAGTCCTCAGTGGATGGTTTAAGCATTACTTCAATGAACAGTTAAACTAAGTGAGGGTGGTGGTGGTGGTAGAAATCAGGGACTCAGAAACTGCCCCCCCTCCCACACAGGCTGAGATAAAGAGTAGGGAGATCCCAAGGGGAGAGAGTCCCACCAGGGTGCAAGTAAATCAAAGAAGCAGGGTGATGGAAAAGGAGAGAGGAAGGGAAGAAGCATTCAAAGAGAAGGGGCAACCTGAGTTCATGTCCCAAGCCTGGTCGTCAGGAGCGGAGAATGGCAGAGAGGGAGTTTAGAGTGTCTTATGGATGCTTCCCTCCCAGGGGGGGGGCAGTCTTTGGTCGTTGTTAGGCAGCTCCTGGTGGTGGTTTGTGGTCAGCATTATTGGTGGTGTGTGGCCTCAACATACCGCTGAACATCCCCACCCCCAGGATGCTGCCGCAGCTAGATCACTACGCAGGAGGTGGTTGGGTTGGGGAAGAAAACGGAAAATGCCTGCTTGTCCAACCAGATGACGGCGGCCAGTCTTCCTACTTGCCATGTAGCCCGGAAGTGTCTGAGCTGATCATGCTCACCTGGTGTCGAAGAAATGCCTCCGGGCAAAAATCTCCCCTCCTGGTACCCCCTTCCCAGGGAGGGGGGGATGCCACAAAGGGATGAGTTGGGTCAACGGAGCCACAGCACTAAGATGGCGAGAATGGTGACAAGGGCAGTTGGCAGGTTGGGGAAGTCCCTGGCGGCCTGAAGGAGTGGCCAGTTGAAGGGACAGGGAGCATAAAAAAATAAAGCAAAAAAAAAAAAGAGGGGGAGCAAAATGAAAAAGGGGGAAGCAGCAAGCAAAGAGCTAACAAAATCTGAAAGGCCATGTGTGCTAATGCTAGAAGCCTAGGAAATAAGATTCCAGACCTAGGGGCCATCATGGCAGAGGCTGACCTGGATATTGTGGCTATTACCAAGTTATGGTGCACTGACAGGCACAACCATGACTGGGACATGGCATACCAGGCTACATGCTGTTCAGAAAGGACAGGGTGGGAAGGAAAGGTGGGGCTGTGGTTCTTTGTGTGAAGGAAAACATAAAAGTGATGGAGATACAGGGAATTTGGGGGCAGAGGTACTGTGGCTCACCCTCAAGTCACAGAATGGAGCCTCACATTCATACAAGCATGATCTAGAGGCCTCCAACACAGGAGGAGGAGTCTGACAAGGAAATGTTAGAAGCAGTTGGCAAAATAGCTAAAAAAGTGGGAGGTGCTGCTAGTAGAGGACTTCAGCCTACCAGATGTAGACTGGAGCCTCTTAACTGCAGCATCTGTTAGAAGCAGAGACATTCTAGTCTTCCTGCAGGGGGTATTCCTCAGGCAACTAGTCAGTGAACCCACTCATGATGGGACAATACTGGATCTGGTTGTCACAAATGGGGACAGTGTTGCAGACATCAAGGTGAGAAGCCACATGGGGACCAGTGATCATCATACAGTGTGGTTCAGCATAAGGATGGCTGGGGAAACAAACCACACAATGGCAAGAGTCCTGGACTTCAGAAAGGCAGATTTTACAAAGATGAGTGAATGCCACAGGGATGACCTGGGAGGGATAACGGGGGGTATAGAAGAATAGTCAGCCAAACTAAAAGAGGGCAGCGAAAAGAAAAGGAGACTGCTATCATTCTTGAAAGAGTTGGCAAAAAAGGTAAAAAGGATTGCATTCAGAAGGTATGAGGAGATGCAGAGGGAGGAGGATGGGGGTTGTATCAGGAGAAGCAGAGGTAAGCAGGGAATGCAGTAAAGCGTGCAAATGCACAAACTGAAGAAAGAATTGCTTAGGCAGTATCAAAAGGGGTTAACACATTTTTACATTTGATGCGCATCAAACGTTTTGAGACAAGTAATGGGATTTTGGGGGGGTGTCACTGCCGAGCCCATTGCAGTTGAAACTGGAAGGGGCTCGGCAGTCTAGGCCAATGACTACACACTGTAATCATGACACCACTTGCTGCTTGCTGTGTGGAAACTTCATGTACTTCAGAGGACCAAAGCTGCTTCAATCAGAGAGGGCTTCGGTCCTTTGATTTGCATGAAGCCAGTCAGCAAACAGCTGGTCAGTTTTCTACATCAAGAGCCTTCAATTCCTGCCTCAGACCCCCTCCCTCACTCACTCTGTATCTCATCCCCTCCGCAGCTCCTCCTCTCTCGCGCTCGCTGCAACAAACTTTCACAGCAACTAGAGTCTCTGCAGCCTCAGCAGCTGCTGAGCAAGCCCACCACTGCCTGCTGCTGCCCAGTGGGACTCGCACCACTGCAGCGGCCTCAGCCTGTGCACACTGTCATATACATCAACACTAGCAGCTAACTGTGCCGGGAATTCGGGCACAAAATCACCAATGCTACCTACCTACTTTTGTGCTCCCTCCATTTCTCTCGCAGCATCCAGTGGCTATAGCTACTGATCAGTGCTCTCAAGTCCTGATACAAACTGTTGTCCCCACCGCAATTTGCGGTATATCTTTCATGCATTGTCACGTGACCTGACCCCTACAATGGTGTCGCTGACTGCCACTGACCTCTCTCACCCACCCCAATACCATATTCTCCTCCCCTCTTCCTCTTCTTACAACCACATAGCAAGCCCTAAATTTGATAACAACAGAAAGAAAAAAAAATCACTGAACACAGAGGGTTTTCTTCTGCCAACCTAGCAGCATGCCAACTTCACTCAGTCCTGGGGAGGGAAAAAGTCAGCACTGAAGCACAGTTCGTGCACTTTCTCTTTTGATTCCCCCATTACTGCCGTGCTTTTGGGCGACTGTAGTCAAGTGACCTGATCCCCCACAGTGGTGCCGCTCATGGCTGCTAACCACACTCAACCACCCCAGTGCTGTACTTTCCTCCCTGGTCCCTCACTCTTCACACAACCACATAACAAACCCTAAATTCTATTACAAAAAAATTCTGCATTAGCTATGATATATTTTCCGAGATAGGTATACATGAGCACATTAGTACTCTGACTGATCAGTGTGACCTCCCATTAGGAAAAACATTTACGTGCAGTTTTTGGATCACAGTCAATTCAGGACGGTATCTAGTGTCTTGGGGATGTCAGCATTTTCTTTTTGGGAGTACACTTTAACATTCATTTCTATCTGTTTGGTATTGCATATTAACTGGCAGATTTCTTAGTGCCATGGAGTTGCTGGGGATATGAACACTGTCACTGCGATGCATGCTTTAAAGGGATATGTCTGCCTGTATCAACTGAGAATATGTGTTCCTTGAACACTTGTAATGCCAGGCTTAATTTTTATAATCTAAGCTGTTCCTCTGCTCAGCTTTGCTCCCAAGAATAAATTATTGTGACATGACCTGGTGATTCACATCACCCTGCATCCAGTGTAACTGTCTAATTTCAAGTGCAAAGTTGAGCAGATAGGAATTGCTTAGATTTTAAAAATGTAAGCCAAAATTTAGAAGTGTTCGGGGGGGGAGGGGAGAGTGAGAGATGCATGGGAAAGCCCCCACTGCAGCCTTGCTTTTGGGTGACTGTAGTCAGGTGACCGGACCACCTACAATGGCAGCAGCTCACAGATGCTGACCCTCACCCACCCCAATGTTGTACTTTCCTCACTGGCCCTGCCGCTTCTCACAGCCGCCCCTAAGTTCTATTACAACAGAAAGATATATGTGGCATGCTTCAGAATTATATTGCTCTGCATTCATCTGTAACTTTATTTGCTGTAATATATTTTCCAAGATAGATATGCATGAGCACAGCAGTTCTCTGACTGACCTCTGTGACTTCCCAATAGAAAAATATTTAAGTACAGTTTTTTGGATCACAGAAATTCGGGGTAGAATCTAGTGTCACGGGGATGTCAGCATTTTCTTTTTTGGGGTACATTTTAACATTCATTTCTATCTTTTGGGATCGTATATTAACTAGGAGACTTCTTAGTACCACAGAGTTGCTGATGCTTTGAAAACTGTCACTACGATGCATGCTTTAAAGGGATATGTTTGCTTCTATCAACTAAGAATATGTAATCCTTGAACACTTGTAATGCCGGGCATAATTTTCAAAAGATAAGCTGTTCCTCTGCTCAACTTTGCTCCTGTGAATAGATTATTGTGACCTGGGGGTGGTCACGTGATGCCATACAGCTAGAAGCAGCACGGTTCCACAGCTCCGTTCTACCCACTGTTCAAAATTAATCTCTTCTTACCTCCTGTGAGTTTTTTCAACGCTACTCCAACTTTTCTACATCAGCGATGGCTCCTAAGTCAGATGTGAAAAAATCCAGCACCTTATCTAAGAAAAAGTATAAATTATCTGCATCGCCTCCAGCCACAGACGATGGGCAGGGGCCTAGCCCAGATAGGCAAGTGGGGCAGGAGTCAGATGTTAGCTTAGTAGCCCGGGAGCTTTGGGAAATTAAAGCTTTCATGGGTAGTATCCGGAACTATCTTAATCATATTACTGTGCAATTAAGGCTTTCCGTGTGTCAGTTGAAGCCTTAGGGCACCGTATGGAGTACACAGAATCCCAGATCAGCTACCTGGAAGAGTGGGCCCTACCTGCGGAGTGCCATCTGGTCTTGGCTGAAAAGGAGGTCAGGATGCTTTGGGACAAAATTGACAATTTAGAGTGCCGACATAGGTGCAGCAACATCTGTCTATTTGGACTGCCGGAGAGATTAGCAGGAGCTGACATGGCCTCTTATTTGCAGAGCAAGTTACTGGAGTGGTTAGGTTGGATCCCGGCAGTTGCAGTGGAAATCGAGTGGGCCCATAGGGTCCCAACGGGACCTCCTCCAATGCACCTCTCGTCCCTGGTCGGTGGTCTTTAAGTTACTTATATATATCCAGATCAGGAATGGATACTTAGAGATGCCCAAATTCTGAAGGAGATTTGTCATAACGGAGCTTGGCTTTACTTTTGTCAGGACATCCCCAAGCATGTCATCGATTGGAGGAAAGCCTTTCGACAAGGCCCAGGATCCAGCACGTCAGCAGAGCCTGAAGTATTTTTTGTTACCACCGACAGCTCTGAAGGTTTTAGTCCATAACAAAGCTGAACTGTTTGATTCACCATCAGAGGTCATACAGTTCCTTTCAGAATGCAGTAGCTTGGCAGTGAATGAAGTGTTGGGTGTATACCAGAGAGACCAGACCTTTCCCCAGCCTCAGCGAATGAAGGACAGTCCGGCTCAGTTCCAGCAGTTGGAAGAAGTGCCTTTACAAGACTCAGTCACATTATAGCTCCCAAGAGATGAAGATTCAATGGACTGATGCGAGACAGTGGTGGAAGGCATTTGGTTTTCCCAATCTATGGAGCAGATCCTTTTAGGTAACTGCAGTAGAGGTTGGGGGTCAGTTTATTTAAAATTTGGAGCATTTTTATCTACATTTCGGAGGATCTGCTGGATGGACTATTTCACTGAGAGAATTTACATGGACTTAATTATTTCATGGGGTCTCTGTTAGCAGGGGTCATTTCCCCCCTTTTTTCTATGCCTACATCTGTCTTTTGTCTGCTTGTGTTATTTCATAAAAAGGTATTAGCAAAGGATTGTATGCATGGGGGAGAGAGAGACTTGGATCGCTGGTGCCACTTCTCATGACTGTTAAATTGTCTGCTCCCAATGCATTGCAGGGTATAGCTGAGTCTGCCTTTCTGAGTGTTAGGTGAGGGCAATAGGTAGCATGGGGGGAATCTGTATTTTGGCATAGTACTTCTTTAGAGAGGGTCAATTCTGCTCCTCTTCTTGCCTTTATGATTGCTTTGGTGCAGATAATAGAGTGGCATTTTTAGAATATTGTGGTCTCAGGTGGGTACATATATTTTACTAATTGATTGAGGTCCCTCCTGATGCAGGGGTAAGATGTGGACGACTTAGTGGGATGGGTATGGTGGGATGGAAGGCATGGACTGACGAGTACCTGGGAGAATTTGTTAGCATGTTTGTGCTTTTTATATTCACTGTGTTCTTTGTATATAGTTCAAGGGGGTTTGAGGTAGGTTGTCATTGTTCTTTCTAGTTCAGGCATGTCTGCTGGATAGAGGTTTGTTTGCTGGGGACCTCTTGCTTCTGGGGGTATGGGGGCATGGCGGTAGTATCTCGTGGATTTACTACCAGATCCATGATGTCTTATAAAGTATTATCCTGGAACATATGGTGTATGAATGGACCAGTTAAGCATAGATGTGTACTGTCTCATGTTAGGAAATTGGTGGACCAGCTTGTTCTCCTGCAGGAGACTCACCTGCTTTCTAAAGAAGTGGAACATATTCACGCTTCTTGGAAAGGGAAGATGTATGCAGCCTCCTTAACTTCTAAGAAGCTGGGGGTGATGATTCTTATTGCTAGGGGATTAAACTGGGTTGATGGCTTTTGGTTTCTGGAACTTTAGATGGCCAGCTGTACACATTAGTTTCAGTGTATGGCCCTAATGTGGATGGGGCACTGTTTTTCCACAAACTTTATCAAATGCTACATGATAAGGCTGAGGAACCCTGATAGTTGGGGAGGGGCATGAATGAAGTCTTGGACCCTGTTTGTGACCAGAGTGGTAGTCTGACCAGGCTGACCACACCGAGGTCTAAGGCGTTAGCTCAGTTACGGGAAGACCATGGGCTCTGGGATATTTGGCGTACTTGCAATCCAGAGACCAGAGACTATATGTTATATTCTACAGTACATCAGATATATAGCCAAATCAGTATGCTTCTAGCCCCCCACTTCTTATTAAAACAGTTGGTTCAGGCAGCTATAGAGCTTTTGCTAATTTCTGATCACTCCCCTGTGACCTGGACCTTTTTCAGTGACCTGTGGGGTGATAAAATGACACACTGGAGGTGCAATGCTAGTTTCCTTTCAAATAGCCGCTTTCAGGAATGGTTATGGGGGAGGGGTTGTTCAGGAGTATTTGAAGGCAAATACCACAAGCGAGGTAGCACCCCAATGGGTTTGGGAAGGTCTTAAGGCCTACATAGGGGGAAGGGTGACTGCAAATTCCTCAGCACATAAAAAGGAACACCAGACTAAAATCCAAGCACTGGAGGGGCAGCTCGGAGCCTTGGAGAAGCGGTACAAGGAGGGCTCCTTAGATTCCACTTTGTTAATACATATTTGGGACCTGAGATTCCATCTTAATATACTGAATACCCAACAAGCTGAGCTAGGATTATATAGATCAAGACAAACCTACAGGGGGATGGGGGTCCAAAGAGCTGGTAGGTTGTTAGCATATAGACTTAAGAAAATGGAGAACTCTAGGATAATTCCAGGGATTAGGAAGAATGGATGCCTGGTTGTGGACCCGGAAGGGATCAACAGGGCCTTCTTAGATTACTAACATCAGCTGAATTCCTCTAGATGGAGTACCAGTAGAAGGGGCCAAGCAGCAAGATGGCTGCGGTGCTGTTCTGCTCCCTGCAGCTCAGCGTTTTCGGAGCATTTGTAACTTTGTTTTGGTAAAAAATGCTTTCCCTTGCTAGTATGGCTGTATGAAACTCCTGTTATTTTACCACATGTTATACATTTTTATCGAGCTTTTATTTAACCGAGCACTGAAAAGGAGTAGCAGTTGACCCAAGCTGTAAACTTTTGATATGCTGGGCCAAAATACTGCCACTCTGCTTAGAGACTCTACACTGCCCATAATTTTCTGGGACCGCTCAGCCCTGTTTCTCACTTGGTGCCAAGTTTTACTCTGCTGACTGACCAAAAGGAGTGGAGCCCTGTAAATCATTTTTGCTCGAGTGGCAGTAGCTGTATTGGTGGACTGCTGAAACCCTGTTTGGGAGATGTTTCAGGGCCGTCCACGTTCTTCCCTGAACTGAAGAGGATTTGAACACTGAAAAGATACTTTTTATAGTCGGATAAGCTACAGAGCAGCTTTACATTTGGATAATTGTTTTCGGCTACCCACTAACTCCAGCATTTTGCCAGTCATTTATTGCATTTAACAAGCGTTCATGGAGCATTAAAAGGCTCAGATGAACTTCTCTTGAATGAAACTAATTATTTTTAGTTGTATTTTCTAGAGAAGTACCTTTTGGAAACTTGTAAAAACATATTTTGGTCTCCGTGTGGCTGTATCGTCAGACGCCTGTGTTCACCTAGTGCTTGGCGTTTTCAGTACCTGGACAGCGTTCTTTGGATTGCTGGAGCCGGTGCTGTAAGAAGTATTAGTTGAATGAGAGAAGGGTGACTCTGGAGCACTGGAGAGAGAGAGAGACGAGATGGCAGTGCCTAATTTATTTGAAGTCGATGGAAGGTTACACTGCATTTGCCCTATTGGAGAGCATTTTAAATGCTGTAATGCACTTTTTATTCTTTCTGCAGGTATGCCATTATTACCTAGGGAAATGGGGGTCTATCTTTGGCCTGAATTGAATTTACTATGCTCAGTTGAGCAATGTTGTTTACTTTTTCTTTCCAGGTTCTGAGGTAAAACAAATGGTGTGCCCCCCGACAAGGTTGGCCCATCGGCACAGAGGCAGGGTGTCTGTCTGCGACACTGGTGACCTGAGTTTGGGAATGGACTCAGGATGTTGGAGGGCCAGCTGGGGGAGAAGGATTGAGCGTTCCAGGGACTGCTCTCCTTCTACTGGGGGTGGGGGGGTTGTGTCTCCGGCACACTATGGACCCCTAGTGGAGGCCAGGGGAGCTGCAGTGCTGGCGCTGTATTGTGGGGGACGGGGCAGATGCTGGCCATCATTGCACATCCCCACCCCGATACATCATACGAAACTGCCAGCCCCGAAAGCATGAAGCTCTGCTCCGCTGCCTCCACTGCTTACCTTGTCCACCAGATGGGACCCCAGTCCCATGGCCCCACCCTGGGGAGTAAGCCAGGACAAGCTACCGTTGACCTTGGGGAGGGGGCGCCCACATGACAGCCCCACCCGGGGGGTAAGTCTGGGCATGGAGAGGGGGCTGGAGCAGGAGCTGAGCCCCTGTGGGGGGATCAGGGGTTGAAATAAAGAATAAAAATAAATAAATAAAATGGTGTGCCCTCCAATGTGCCTGGGAGGATTGCTGGATGGCTGAGAGGGTTGTATGGAACTACATGGCCTACAGTTTTTATGTGGGAAATTAGGGAGAGAGAGATAATCTTCTGCTGAATATACTGAACTCACTCTGGTTTTGAATTTAAATTATGATGGTAAATTCACTACAAGTATGCTCTGGCTTAGCTAACAATGGAGGGAAGTGATGAGGGACACCAGGAGAAGGTACCTTTTCTATTCTTTTGTTTTTAAAATGATGCCACTGCTGAGGAAGAAAACTCTGGAGGGTATGTATAATGCTCATTTTGGCACCTCAGACTTTTATAGAAAGTGTCTTGGCTTCTCCCACAGTGATGCTACATAGCGACCGTGAAGTAAAACATGGGGCATACCCCTCTAACTTGCAGTTCTTGTCGCAACTTGAATTCCTCCCACATGTATTTTAGCCATGTAAAGATTCAGTCCTCAGTGTAGGGCATCAGACTTTTAATTTAATCATATCTTTAAGCGAGGCTCTTCAAAGGAATCTGAGTCACTTAATGATTGTCTCATGAGTGGGCTCTTGAATAAAATGAAGCCTTTCGCCTATGCTTTCCACTAGGACTTGAATGATTGAATTTGCTCTCCCTTTATTTAAAACATTTGTTAGATGGCTCTTAGGAGGATCTTTAAAAAGCTAGTGTTTGCTTGCTTGTGTGTTTTCTTTAGGCAGCATAAGGGAGATTATTGACAGCAAAGAATGATTTTGTGGCTCTTGGTCCCTAGTAATATGACTGGAGTCATTATTAGCTGATGGACTTTTTAATAAATGAAGCCTCAATATTGATTTTCAGTAAATGGACGCTAATTTATGGAGCAAACAAGCTTGCTATGACTCCGATTATATTTTAATATTGAGTTATATTTTAGTTTATGTGTGTTTTAATATATAATAACTTAAATGTGTACTTGTTCAACATTCAGTGCCAAGGCACATTTATTTATCTCAGGATGTAAGAATCTTAATTAGGGCTGTGCGAGTTGGCAAATTTGGCCCAACAGGCCAATTTCAAGCCAGGCTGGACAAAACTTGAATTGGCCCGATTTGGCCCGAAATTAAATGAAGGGTTTTGAGGGTCAAAATACATTTTATTTTAAATGGCTTATCATGTAATATTAAAATATGCTGTTAAAATACATGAAAAGCTATGAACAACAACTTTAAACAGAACCTTCATAATGAGTGTGACAGCCTGGCAGGCTACCTTACCAAGAGGCTCAAAATCAGGCAAACACCTTCTTAATCTACTGTTCAAACCCCCACCCACCCAATCCTGCTTCCCTAAGTAGTACTTTTCCCTGTGGTGGCACTGATGGTGGCAGTGGGGTAAGCAGTGAGAAAAATGAGAGAGCTATGCTACTGCTGCATTGGTGAGACTGAGAAAACCTGAGGAAAACACATATTATAGCTGGCTAGGCTACGGAGGACACCGGAACAGAGCACCATACCCAGGGGCAACATACTTCCTCCTCCATGGTTCCAACCCACTCACCCCTGCTCTCCTAGGTAGTGCTCCCCTAGGTAGTACTCCCCATGGCTGCACTGATGATGATGATGATGGCAGCAAGAGAGCTTGGGTAAAGGAAAATAAATAGCAGTCTGAAAAATGAGAGAGCGAGGTAATAGCTATGCACTGCTGCACTTTTGAAACTGAGGAAAACACATATCATAGCTATAGCTAGCTGCTAGGCTACAGAGGACACCAGAATAGAGCAGCATACCCAGGGGCAACATACTTCCTCCTCCACGGTTCCAACCCATCCACCCCTGCTTCCCTAGGTAGTATTCCGCATGGCTGCACTGATGTTGGGGAAATGATGATGATGATGATGGCAAGAGAGCTTGGGTAAAGGAAAATAAATAGCAGTGTGAAAAATGAGAGAACAAAATGCTGTGCCACTGTTTGGGTGTGCACAGGAGAATAATCAGAACAAAAAGGCACAAACTCCAGCACTACCCAGTCCCACCAAAACAGATTACAAGCAAATACTCAAGTAATGATTTCATTGCTGTTTACTTTTTGCATGCATTTTGGATCCATGTCCTGGGGGTGTCTATATGAATTTATGAATTAATACATCACTGTTTAGCCGTTCTGTTCTTTTTCTTTTTTTCTTATATTTTTACTTCCAGTGGATCATAGCTATATATATTTGTGTTTTCATTTTATTAGTGGGTCACTTTAAGTGTGGAGTTTAAATTGAGTGTAACAGCAACTGGTAAACACTCCCTGATGAAGTGAAACCAGTAGTAGTAGTAGTAGGCCTGTAGGTCCCTGCAGTATTTCTGAATGGGGTCTTGGCACATTTGGCATGTTTTTGTTTAATAATATTAAACTGTTTCACATGCCTTATTCAAGAGCAGTGAAATCATCTCTTTGGTGCTTGCTCATAATCTGTTATGACTGGTTGTGTTTTATTTTTAAAATAATTCCCTATGCGTATTTACTGTTTAGGTATGCACAGTAAATGAAGACAAACAGAAGGGAGATTTCATATATTTGCAACACACACTAAGGCACTCGCTCACTGATTCTAGAATTATAGGTTTGTGTACTGGTATTATATTTGTAATTAAGTTGAGGCAGGTTTATTTTCAGAAATGTTAACTGTTCAACATGCTCTGGGTCCAAACTACTCTGAGCAGTATATGCAACATTGCCAGCACTACTAAAGATGCGCTCTGAAGGCACACATGTAGGTGGACATCTAAGATATTTGACTGCAACCTGAGTCGTGGCTTGTGAAACAGAGCACTTGCTTTCCCAATAAATAAGAGGGTCACATTTAGGATTGGTCTCTCGAGGCTCCATGGGGTAAATATTCAGAATTCTTTCAGTGCTAGACACACATGACTGTTCTGATATTGGCCTTGAGTAGTCCAGGGCATTTAGCTTATTCCAGATATCATCAGCTTTATTAACTTTAACGTGAAGTGGACGAGAAGAAGAAGGAGAGTCTGTTTGCTGTGACAATGCTGGAGAACTAGTAGTTGTCAAGTTCTGCCGTGACTGCCTTGGTGATGGCTGTTGCTGACCATGGCCATCCATTCTGTCGTGGACTCCTGAATCTCATCAATGAGTTGTGCCTCGATATTCGTTATTGGCAAACTGTCTCACACCAAGAAGATGTCATTGAAACGAGGATCTAAGGATGGCAGCAATTACGTATTTCTTGTCTGTAAGAACAGAATAAAATCTTCTGTGCATCTCTGCATTTAAAATGCTAGCAAGTTCTGTAATCTCTTGTGATTGCCTTTCCTCTCCATTATTGTCCATGGTATCAGCAGTCTCTTTGAAAAGGATGCGTACCACTGGTATGACTTGACTACTGGATGCACTGTTACTATTGAGTACCTTTGTTGCATTTTCAAATGGTGCCAGTGTTTTCACAGCTTCTTCCAACAACTTCCATTGTGTGATCATGCCACTGGTATCATGAACTTAGGCCATATTATGTACTGCCAACTTCTGCTTCAGTAGACACTCTAACATATAATAGGTGGAATTCCACCGAGCAACTATATTTTGGATGAGATTGTCAGATCGTACCTTATAGTCACTTTGGCACTGCCTAAGAATGGATGTGGCCTTTACAGATCTGTGAAAGTGGCCACATATTTTACGTCCAGTGTGAACAAGGTTGCATACGTCAACTTGGTGTTGCAGGGCATGGCGTACAATCAAACTGAGAGTGTGTGCAAAGCAAAAAACATTAACTCTCTGCTCATTACCACAGTCCCGATGAGCTTTGATAATATTTGCACCATTATCGGTCATAGTCATACCAATGGTAAGGCCCTGGGACACAGTCCATTCTTGCCACACTTTCTCCAAAACTGCCCTTATATTTATGGCAGTATGTTCAGTGTCCATTGGAGACACACTTAGTAGTGCCATACCCCTGTATTCATCAAGAAGCAAACTAGGTTGACTGACATTTTTGGTCTGTACTGCTGACAATGCTGCAGACTCCTTCAACATGACCCAGTGAGCTGTGAGAGATAAGGAAGCATGTGGTGCAAAGCTTGCCCAAAGGTCTGTCATAAAGGGAACAAATCCCCCTCTGCCTGTGTCAATTTACTGGAAATTGCATTTCTCACTGCCTCATATATTTTCGGTATGATACGATTGGAAACAATACGTCATGAAGGCATTTGATACCTAGGCTGTAATTCCTGTAATAGTCGCTGAAAACCAATGTGATCTACTTTGGCAAGTGGCTCTAAATCAAGTGCCATCATCTCCACAATTAGGTGGTCAGTTTTTACTGTAGTTTGATGACCTGGTTGAAATTTGGTTTTTGCAGCAAATGCTGCCTTTAAAGTCATCTGTTTTTGGTTTTTTTTTCGTGACTACCTGAGGGTGCAATGGAGTGTGAAAATGTGTAGTTCTTTTCTGAGGGACATGGTGGGGTCTTGTAGTATTTGTTTGTGCTGACTGTGGTGAACCTTCCTCTGTACACTGTGAAATAACAGATTCGCTATCTGCCTCTGCAAGCTGTGTGGGAGTACTGCATAAGCACCTGCTGTCATCATCATCATCATCATCATCATGAAAAAAGTCAACATCATCCAAGCTATCATCATCATCATCATCATCATCAGTATTCATATTCTTTTTCATCACTGTTGGATACTGGCACTGGAGATGTCTAATCAGTGCAGTCGTACTGAGGTTACGTGTTGACTTCCCCCTACTAAATCTACTTTTCAGTGAATGCATACTGCTTTAAAGGAATCATTTGGGCATAGAGAGAAATGATTCCACACTACAGAAGAACTTTTCCTGCCTCTTTTTCCTGGAACAGAATAAAATACTGGCTGTGCCTGTGAAGTGTTAGACAACACTGGAAAATATCTTTAAATGCTACAAGTTGCACGTTGATTTGCAATACCAGTGACCCCTGTATAAGCAGTATGTGGTTAGTGTGCATTCTCTACAACAGACTACGGTGGTGGGCTGGTGGGATTACAGACACTTGTATTTTTATTTATTGAAACTGAAGAAGAGGAGGATGATGCCTGGTTATCATCATTCTCCTCCGTGACAAAAGGGGAAGAATTGCCTGGGAAATTATCATCATCATCGTTTTCCTTATTTCCACCACTACCACCAAAGTCTGCAAGGTCAACATTAACAGTATTTACTTGAACATTAGATTCACATTCAGCTGCAGGCAACTCTGACTCATGTTAATAACCATCATCATTCAAAGAATTATCACTGCCTCTTTCTGTCGTTACTGCAGTATTTTGTGTAGTTTCTTTCTGTGAAGTTTCTATGCTTTTTGCACAAAATAGTCTTTTAAACTGAGATGATGTACTTCTTTTTACAGGTGTACACAGCCTCTTGGGCTGTACAGTGCGACCAGATCTGGTACGGGTTACATTAGCTGAAGACACAGTGCTGTCACTTTCCTCAGAACTAGATGTAGTATTGTTCTGGTGGCATTTCTGGCCTACTTTTCTGACTTCACTGTTCTCCACTATTAGTATTGCTTGAAGAAAAAAATGTATTCAGTGACTTGTGATGATTTAATAAGTACTGACGAGGAAATTCAAGACTGGGACTACCACTGCTCTCTAGCTATATCTTTTTTTAAGCCAGTAACATAACAAGGATGATTTATATGTGACTGGTAATGATTTAAATACTGACGAAGAAATTCAAGACCGTGAACATGCTCTAAACCGGGACTGCCACTCTCTCTCTCTCTCTCTGTTTTTTTAAGCCAGTAACATAACAAGCCCCTCAAAAAAACAACTAGGATTGCTGCTGTTCTGAGAGCTCTATGTATCTTTTTTAAGCGACTAAAATAAAAAATTGGGAATTACTGATTTCAGAACAGTGAACTAGATGTATTCACTTCAGAAGAATACAGCAAAGATTAATAAGCCCCTCCAAACAAATAAAACTGGAACTGTTCTCTCAGCTGCTGCTCTTGCTCTGTCTCTTTAAGTCAGTAGTGTTTTTATTTAGTAAAAAAAAATATTAATCTGTCTCACTAAATTCCCTTTCCCTGTAATACTCTGCTGCTGCTGCTCTTGCTGTTAAGCCAGCCACTGGTACATCATTAGTAGCAAAAAATATATATTCATCATTCTTTCTGTGTCCTCACCTCACTAAAAAATTAATACTCCTCTAATCCCCTCAGTGAGTGAAGCAGTAGTTACTGTAGAAGTGTGGACTGGAGTACTAGTTTTTTGCAGTAGTACTTCTATATTAGTAGAGTACTACTACAACTAGCATACTGTTTCTCCCCAAGCTCAGACACAGATATGCTGCTTGCCTTGCTGGAATACTCTGCTGCAAATGGCTGCTGCGTGATGCTGAGGGTTATATTGCCCCTTGACATCACCCAATCACTCAGCAGCTCACTGCAACGGGGGGCAACAAAGGAAAAACAGCAGCTGTGATTGGACTGCCATTACTGCAGTCACATGATCGCCAGTGCTGTCAAATGCCCCATTGAAAGATGAGGGTCTGGAGAAGGGTGTAATCTGCTGCCGTATGTCACTCTGGGACTGGAGAGGAGAGGTGTCATTCACACAGTAAGTGTATTTTTTTCCCCAATCTAATCTTGACTGTGTGCGCCTGTGTCCTCACGTCCCGAGTGACTGACATTGTCTCTCAAATTGATCCGTCCCAGTCCCTGACTCCCCCTTTCTCCATTCTGACACCCTCCACCCCCCACAACAAGAGCAAGCAGCTCCCAATCTGCAGTGCAGGCACTACATCCCACTTCCCCCCGAACCCACACTGACTGGCGCTGCACAGAGCGCGAGCATTCTTCTGGTGTGCTCTGCAGCTTCTGGCAATACTGCAGAGCGATAACTAAATTTGGGTTGCCAGATCGGGTTTGGCGGTGTGAAACCCGATTCAGACCTTGAATTCTGAACACTGCCAAACCCGAATGGCCCGAACATGCGACCCAACCTGATGCCCAGCCCTAAACTTAATATGTGTTTGGGTGTATTTGTATGCTGCTATGATCTGAAATTTAAATCCATTTGTTTTACCAAGTATAAAATGTAATTTATGAACTGAGGATCTTAAATAGAGGAATCTGTTTGGCCAAGAGCTCTTTGAAGCTATGATGCTATCAGGCTACATCATCACGGCTTCAAAAAAGTTCCGGCATCACCAGCCTCCCTGCTCTCTACTGCCTGAGAACTATTTTTTCAAAATGTACTCCTACTCCACCCAAAAGCTCATTCATAAAATGTTTTAAAACTTGTTTTTTTTTATTTTTTTTTATTTATAAAACTTCAAACTCTGTTCATAATTTGGGCTGGCAGTATAGCCTAGAGGTAAGAGGAGTGAGGTGTGAATGAGCTTGGTACATCCAGCAGACCAGACCTGAGTTTGATTCTTACAACCTCCACTTGCATACTGTGTGACTCTGAGCAAGCCACTTAACCGCCCAGTGCTCCCAGGTCACCCCTGAAAACCACCCGAGGCATGACGATATCCCAAGATATACCACACCCTGTCATGCCTTATTGCTTGATTGGCCCATAATTTTTCATTATTAGGACATGTATTAACATCTTTATTATGCCCTTAATCAGTTGCTTATTAAAGCAGCCTTTTAGGATTCAGACAGCTAGGCAACTATCAGATGGGTGATATTTGTTCTGTGGTGGGGAACCCAGATGTGTTGAACTATGGAGAAGTCCATGGCATAACACTTACTCTTTTAGTAAGGCAAGTACGGGAGAAGGAACCCATTAAAGGTTGAGTTATATAAGATGGGAAAGGACTAGCTAGTATCCTGTATTTTGCCATCAAGATAGTTTCTGTGGGATTCTTAATTCCCAAATAAGTGGTCACAATAGTATGACCCATAGTGGTAAAGGAACCTAAGCATGATTACTCAAAGGCAATTAGCAGGACAAAATGTTGGTGGAGTCCTATTGGGGCATGGAAAACCACAGGATGGATTGCTCCCAGAAATATCTGAAATAAGAGATTTTTGGTAATGCTTAGTGGACTCTGTGGTCCCTTCTACCTAAGGTTCGAATACTTTTTCTGGAGATTTCCCCACTTATTGATTGTGTTTTTTATAAACTGGCATTCTAATTAAGTGGACTATGAATTAACAGGGGACCTTGGCCAATACATTTTTGTAATTTGGTATACCTAAGGAAATGTGTATTTAAAGGTTAATTAAGCATATGGCACTATCTCAGGAGACCAACTGGAACTCTTTATGTATACAGTGCACTTTTATTGCCTTGTATATGTTCTTTTATGTGTCCTTGTATGTTTTGTAATGACTTTATAGCGAATGAATACATTTTTACCTACCTTCCTCTAGATGGATGCCCGTGGGGACGAGACAGATGCACATAGCTTTTTAAGTTCCATGTCACTACCCAGTCTTTCTTAAAATTGACTAGAGGCACTAGTTTATTTATTATTTATTTATTTAGCTTTTGTTTACCGGGTAAGTACACTAGACAAGTATTATGCCTATTTTCAGGAACGACCCGGGAGAGTACAACATGGGGAATACAGATAAGGTACAACAAGGATGGATAGCATATTACATTAAATAAGCAAACATGAGAAAAAGAAAATACAGAATCAACAATAGTACAACGTATGGGAAGAAATACATAATTGACAATAGGAGGAACTATATAGGAATGGAGTACTATCCACAGAGTAGATTAGTACCAATATAACTCAAATTTTATAGTTAGGCAAACCCTGGGAACTAGCAGGTTCAAGTGGCAGATTATTTATACGTCATCAATTATCTAAGACATACAGGTTGGCGGTACCAGTATACTGGGAAGTAGGCAGTACTACCAATACTTGGGAGTAGGCAGTACAACCCATGTCCAGAATGCAATGCTGTGGACACAGAAGATGCCCACACATTGGGAAAAATGGGTAGTTAAGAATAGAGTAGATAGAGATCAATTGAGCTACAGGAAGTATCAACAGCTTTAGCAGAGGCAACGGGGAAGGTTTCCGGCAGCGTGATATATTACTCTAGGGGGGCTTGGGACAGTCACACACTGATGTTAGTTTCAGAAAAGCCCACAGGGAAGTGCAAAAACTCCGATAGGAGGGGGACGAATGGATTTGATCGGGGAGGGACTTCCAGAGTCTGGGCGCACATACGGCAAAGTCACGATCCCCCATAAGGGTACGGGTGGAGGGGACTTTAAGCATCCCTGCAATCAGGGACCTAAGATGGTATGGAGTAGGGTCCATTTTCGGTAGAAGCAGGGCCAGCCCCTGAGGGATGCCAGTTTTAACCACTTTCCCTGAGAGGCATCCCACCCCGAACTCCAGGTATTTGGCTGGGGGGAGCCAGCAAAGTTTGTTGTATAACTCACATCGGTGGGTGAGTCGGGGAGCAGCTAGAGCAAAACAACAGATGTTATTATATGCAGTGTTCCACCGAGTGAGATGAATTTGGGGGGACTGAGCAAATAGGTGAAGTCCATAGCTGAGGGAGGGAAGAAGCACACCTCTCACAAGGGCGAGTCTAGCTGCCGGAGTTAGGTTGTACTTGGCCCTATAGGCCAGGCCAAGCTTGCTGTTCGTTGCCCTGCAGATGTTTAGATTATGACTCCCCATGTAAAGTTGGGGGTCAAGAGTTACCCCAAGATATTTGATTGAGTTCACAGTAGGCAGTGAGGGGCCATCAACACTGGTGATGTTGAGCAAGGCCGATGAGGTTTTGATTTTGGTCATGGACCCAAAGAGCATAGCCTGTGTTTTTTTCAGGTTCAGAACCAGTTTGTGGTTAGTAACCCAGGACAAGACTTTGTTGAAGTCGTCGGACAAGCACTGGTTTAGGGCGATGGCATTTTGAGAGTGAGCCACTATCACCAGGTCATCCGCATACATGGTGGCTCGGCAGTTGGAAGTCACCATGGGTAATTGATTAATAAAGAGGGAGAAAAGGAGGGGGCCCAGTATCGAGCTCTGAGGGACTCTGGAGGTCACTGGCCAGGGCTCGGAGAGGACCTTATTGAAGCAGGTACACTGCTTTCTACCATTCAGGTAGCCATTTCATGGCATGGGGAGAGAGTCCAAGTGACCGCAGCTGTGCTCCAAGCAGTTCATGGTCAACAAGGTCAAAGGCTTTTGATAGGTTAATAAATATGGCACCAGAGAGTTTGCCCTGGTCCATGGCTGACCTGATGCTTGATGTAACTGAAATCAAGGCGGTTGTGGTGCTATGTCCCTTTCGAAAGCCATGCTGGGCCAGGGACAGCAGCTCATGGGTGTGGATGAACTCTGAGAGCTGCTCGGCCACTACCTTTTCAAGGAGCTTACTAAGGGATGGGAGAATAGCAATCGGACGGTAATTGTCTGGCAGTTTAGGATTGCCCTGCTTCAGTACGGGGACTATCCTCGCCTCCTTCCAGATATCAGGGATTATCCCCGATCCAAGGGATAGATTAAAGATGTGGGCTACTGGTGAGGCAATGTAAGCAGCACCAAGCTTAAGAAGCTTAGGTTCCAGGTTGTCAAGGCCTGGGCTAGAGTGCTGGGAGAGGCCGGCTAGGCATCTCTGCATGTCCTGGACTGATACAGCCCTGAGATAAAAACATAGGCCAAGAGGGATGATCCTCCTGCCACATGGAGGGAGGGGTGAGGAGCGAGCTCTCACCAGCCGGGAAAAGAGAAGTGAAGGCCGAGAGGTCAGTGAAGTGAGTATTTAGGGGGTTGGCTATGATATGTGGATTATTACATGAGACTCCATTTATGACCAAGTCCGGTGGACTCGGATGGGAGGACCCACTGACAAGAGATTTAATATTCCTCCAAAACCTTCTGGGATCTCTGGCAGAGCTAAGTAGGGCAGACTTGCAGAAGTCACTTTTCGCAGCCCTGATAGCCTTTTTGCACTGGCTCCTGAGGTGCCTATATCTTTGAAAAATAGAAGGGTCATTGGATCCTTTGATACCGGCCCAACATTTGTCTCTCTCCCGCATCTGGGCTAGGAGATTCCCATTTAGCCAGAGGGTAACAGACCCCCTCACCCTACGAGTGACCTTGGGAGCATGCTTGTCTTGCAGGGCCCCGAAAGTGGAAATGAAGCAAGAGGTTGCCACTGAGGGGTCTGAAGCTCCAAGCACCCTAGACCAGTCAGTAAGTCTTTAGTCCTCCAGGAACCCCCCTAGGTCAAACCTGGAGTAGTTTCTGACTTGTATGATTTTGTGGGGTATTTTAGGGGAGGGAATTTTCCAGACACAGAACACCAGGGAGTGGTCTGAGATGGAGTCGGATAGCGTGCCTGCTGATGCGATCCTATCCGGACGATTAGACATGATCCAATCCAACAGGGTGCAGGAGGATCCGTTTGCCATCCATCTAGTTGGATCCTGGATTAGTTGGGTCAGGGCAAGGTTGGCAAGTTGGGGCTCAAATTTCTTAACATTGCCACTCTCCCTGTTTAGATTGACATCACCCATGATAATTAGTTCATTTTCCCCAACACTGGGACCAATTGAGTCCAGAAGGTGGGTTAGTCCTGGTAGTCCTCCCGTAGTAGGGCTGTAGGTACACACTAGGTGCAGTTTCTTTGTATCCCCAAGTAGCAGAAGCACATGTAGTAGCTCACAGGGGGACTTTTCTGGTTGCTGGTGAGATACTAGGGAGATTTTTAGGTGGCTCTTGTAGTAGATTAGTATGCCACCCCCCCTTACTCCCAGCTCCATCCAGGCGAGTGAACTCATACCCAGTGAGTGCACAGACTGAGTCAGGGATGGAGGGTTTAAGCTAGGTCTCAGTCACTCCAAGGATATCAGGTTTATAGAGTGCCACCCATGCTAATAGCTCATCTTGGTTAGGTAGCAAGCTCCTGATATTTAGATGAGCTATTCTTAGCCCCTTACCCATGCTCCATGCAGTAGGGATATTGGTGGTCAGGTTTAATGGTCCAGGGTTGGATTCAATATCTCTGTCCAGAAGTAATGCAAGGAGGAGGAGCCAGGGGAGATACCACCACCTAATGTGTGGACAGCCATCTGGGTGTTTTTTAGCTCGGATTTGCTTGACCCTGGCTGAGTACATAAGGCACCAAAGGTCTAGGCAGCAAGTAATACATCGGTGTGCCCTGTTGATCACAAGAATATTAGAGAAGGAATAGTCAGTATCCTCATGGGAGGAAGACCACTTACAGTTGTCTCCCAAGGATATTGGGGGGAGGTGACGATTTGAAGGAGGGTTAATCCCAGTGCAAGACCTACAAGAACAAGGGCCCTAGGGGTGGCAGTAAGCACACCCCTAACCACAGCTATATGAGTTTCCCTACCTTCCCCAGGTAGAGACAGGAGGAACCACGCCCACTTCATGGCTGGACGCAAGAAAGGTCCATCGTGTGGGATTGTGCCCAGACACCCAGCAAGGAACAACTGGATACTATTACACTGGGTGAAATTAAGGCCACCATAGGGCAGTTATGGGGGGGGAGTCTGGTGTCTGATGGTTTTCCTATTGAATTCTATAGAGCGGTGGGGATCTGGTTGGTCCATTATTGGCTGAGGTCATAGAGGTGGCATGGGCAAAGGAAGAACTCCCCCCCCCCACAGTGTATGACGCTGTCATTTTGGTCTTACCTAAAAAGAACAAAGACCACTATTACTGTGGAAATTATCACCCGGTCTCTCTCCTTAACCTAGACTACAAATTGTTAATGAAAATTCTCGCTAATAGAGTGGCCATGGTCCTGCCTTCTATTATACACCCCAATCAAGTGGGTTTTGTTGGGGGCAAGATGGGTGGATTACATCTGCTGCCTTATTGACCTTTCTTTTCTTTCCCAAGAATGCCCAGGAACATCAGCAGTGGCTGCCTTGGACATGGAAAAGACATTTGATTTGGTTGAATGGCCTTATTTATTAGCCACCTTAAGGAAATCTGTTTTTGGCCCCCACTGTATTCGTTGGATCCAGGTCATCTGTTCGTCTCCCTGTGCATCTGTGCTAACCAATGGTAAAATCTCCCCATCATTTTCATTGGGAAGGGGAATGCATCAGGTTCATTCTCTCTCCCCGGCCCTTTCTCTACTCACCATTGGCTCAAAAAATTGGAGGCTCTCCAGAGATGGAGGGGTTTTAGGTGGGCTCAGCAATTTACAAGTCCATGTTCTTCGCAGACAACATTTTCTTGATGTTAAAGAACATTGAATTATCCCTGCCCAGGTTAATTCAATTGCTTGACCATTTTTCCTCTTTGTCAGGGCTGTATAATAACTGGGAGAAACTAAGATACTCCCTATGAGTTCAGGAGGAACTTTGATGTCTCTATCTGTGTCTGGTTTGAGATGGGCCACAGGCCCCATCAGATATTTAGGAATATTAATATCCCCCCATTTATTAAAATGGCCATCCTTGAACCTCGACCCAGTACTATGTAAACTAAGGGATGGCGGCATCTTCATTTATCTTTATGGGGCAAGGTACAAATAGTTCAGATGCTTTTCTTACCTAAGATTATATGTATTATCAAATACCACCCTCTCAAAATCCCAGAAATCTAGTGGCGGCAATTCCAACTGGCTCTTTCTTCTTTTTATTGGAATGGTAGTAAGCCCTGAATTTCCATGGCTAGACTGATGGCACCATATAAAAGGGGGTGCTTTGCTTCACCATGGCTACAGGGATATAATATATTGCAGCAGGCATTCACCAAATTTGGCTTTGGTTCCACTCAGAGCAGTGGGAATCCACAACCCGCTGGCTGGTTTTAGAGAAGGCGTGGAGAGCAAAAAGTTCCCCAGTATGTTCTGTGTGGGCCCCTGTGAAATCATCATTCTCATTGCCCACTCAGGAATATGCATCTCATGTATGGAAAATGGCTAAAAAGTATTTAGGGCTCGAATAGAAAGTACCCATGCTTCTTTGGCCTATATGGAGTAACATTTGGTTGCTTATAGAGGACTTCCCAATCTTTTAGCCAACTTGGGCTAAAAGGGGCATTTTAAGGGTGGGTGATCTTTTCTCCTCCATACAAGGATATTTAAAATCATTTAGTGAACTTCAGAGTCAATTTTTCCTTCCCTACACATATCACTGGCAGTATCTTCAATTATGACATTTAATATATTCTACAATGGGGGGGGGGGAGTCCCTTACAAAACCTCCATCCAGTTTATGTGGAAAAACTTTCTGGGAAAGAGGAGAGTACCCAGGGCACTCCTACCCCCACCCAGGCTAGGGGTTGTGTACAGAGCCTTGCAGGAAGTTGTTGCCCTGGATATGAGCAAACTACAACAGAAATGGGAGCATAAGTTGAGTTATTCACGTGATGAGGCAGAGTGCCATACGATCTGGCCAAATGCACATACTATGATTTGTACTACGATGTGGAAAAGAGCAAGGAGGCTGAGGCCCATTGATGCTCTTATACTAATCCAGAAAATAATAGGATACATCATACCCAGAATTGATTAGTCTATCAAGCTGAATTTTGAAGCTACTCTTAGTTTCACTGGTGATCCAGAGGAAGCTTGTTCCAGGGGCCGATTGTACGAAGGGTGAAAAAACTATTTTCTGCTAATATGTTTAAATGGTTTCCATACAAGTTGTAAAGGGTGCCCTCTAATATCATGTAATAATAATAATAATCATTTTTATTTGTATAGCGCCTTTCAACTTATCAAGGCGCCGAACAAGTTAATAACAACAATACACATAGCCATTCACACATCGACTTATAAAAGCGCATCATAAATACATCAAAAGACTTAATAAATTACAATAAAATCCAGTCAGATGCTGACACTTTAATCCTCCACAAAGGCCTTTTTCCATAAAAAAGTTTTTAATTCTTTCTTAAAAATCTCCACGGAGGTGCACTCCCGTAACCATACATAAGTTTTAAACTAGAGTCCTAATTCGGACATAAGGTAGGGCTCTTGAATAACTTCAAACAGAAACATGAGGTCACCTGTAAGGCGGTGAGTAGATAATGTCATAAGGTTTAAGGATGTCAATCTGTTTTCATAGGACACTGAATATAGGTCAGAAATGCATTAAGTGAGCCTCCTTTGTATTTTTACAAGGAGTGGCAGTCTGATTTCTTATATGGGCACCAGAGCGGGGATACACACTCCAGGTGTGGCCTGGCACATGCCCTGAAGAGGGGGGTCAGGACCTTAGAGTCTCTGAACTTAATATTATGAAGAATGGACCACACAACTCTTATTACCTTTACTAATTACACCTTGTAGGTGTTTGTTTTGAGAAAGATTGTGGGAGATGATAATTCCAAGGTCCCTCTCGTCTGAGGTTGTACACAGTTTTGAACCAGCTAATGTATATGGGTAATATAAACCCGTGGGACCCAAATGCATCACTTTACATTTGGATATATTTAGTTTCATTCTCCAAGTATTAACCCACTCTGAAATGGTATTGAGGTCTTGTTGGATGATAGCTGCTTGGGCTGCATTGATACATGAGCCCCCAATTTTCACATCATCAGCCTATTTAGTAGTTAGAGAAGTGAAATTCTTTTGCAAAGTCAGCTATGAATGTTTGAAAGAGGCAGGGTCCCGGCACAAAGCCCTGGGGGACCCCTCTCAGTACTCTTCCTACATCAGATCAGCTCCCATTAATGATTACTTTTTGGGTTCTATTCTGTAACCATTTACAAGTCCAGTTTATTATATAAATATTGATGTCAAGCTTCTGAAGTTTGTTAATGAGAGCCCAATGTGGCATGACATCAAATGCCTTGCTGAAATCAATAAAAATAATGTAACAGGATGTCTGATTGTCCAGAAGTGTGCTTATGTGTTCATAGAAGCATAACAGCTTAGTTAAGCAGCTTCTACCCTTCTTAAAGCTGTATCATTCTGGGTCATCGTTATCAACTGCTGGGGATATGATAGCTTTGAGGAGACTCTCTAGAATTTTACACACAGAAGAAGTCAAACTAATGGGCCTGTAATTTTCCCAATTATGTTTTGGAACTTTTTTATGACTAGGTATGGTATATGTAAAGATATGTCAGTCTGATTGATGCAGTTGAAAACATTATTGTTATGGTACCAGACTCCTGCTTCTTTACATTATATGAAGTTGGCTCCACACTCTAGATGTTGGCGGTGTGATAGGGATAAGGGTACACTGCTTGATATATTGTAGGATTGTCCTCTCCTTACACCTTGGTGGCAAGGAGTGTTGCAAGCCATGGAACGAGTACTAGGGATACGACTCGAGACTGAAGCCTCACTTGTGGTATTGGGGAACACTTTAAAACTTCAGGGTTTAAATCCCTATCAACATGCCTGGTTTATGACTGCTATCACAGAGGCAAAACATCTTATGTTATGCCATTGGTGTTTGACAGAGATTCCTACGAAGGGGAATGGACATATGGCATGCTTAAAGTGGCAGGATTTGAACAGATAGCATACAGATCGCCAATGGTAAACATGACAAATTTATTTGTATCTGGTAATCCTTTCTGTGCTGTCTTGTAATCCCTTTGCCTAAGGGGTGGTTATGGCTTAATCCACAGTGCTGTGACTTTTAAGCCTTTTATTTTCCCAAAATCTCCTTTTTTGTATTTTTTATGATTTGTGATTATTTTAGTATCCTGTCCTTTGCCTTTATTAGCTTGCTTTGAGTTATTTCTCCCTTCCTTTTCTCTTTGCCCTTTGCTTTCCCTCTTTTTACTGTGATTGCCTTCTGTTTGTCTAAAATTGTGTCCTTTCTTCTATTGATATCCAGTTTACCAGGAGAATGGTCGTTTACTTCTCTTGTGGCATCTTGTGTGACTACAGTTGGTGCCTTGACTTCCAGATTGTCTTTTTGTTGCTATGGTATCATTTTTTCTATACCTCCTAATTTACCTCCTCTTCAGTCTTGTGCTTTATTCCTCTTTCAGCTTATGTCCAAGTCCTTGTTTTTTGTTTTCTCCACAAAGTCTGATCCTATTCCATTAGTTATATTTCTGTCTGTCATTTCTGTGCTCTAATTGTGGCAGCATGATTAATTCTTCAGAGACTGAGTCATCTAAATGTTCTTTAATATAGTTTTTTCTTCCAAATTACTGTTATTTTTTTTTAATATTGCATTTTGATCCTTCTCTAATAATTCAATGATCTTTTTCCTATCATACAACAGGTTTCCTTAACAAAAGCAATATCTGGCTTGATGGCTACTAACTGTTCAACTAAAAGGACATTTGCTGTCACTGGCTTAGCCAGTGCCATTGCCATATATTTGGTTATGTTCTCCATGTGTGGAACATGGAAACTTTCAGGGCTCATAACTGAGTGAGATCATATAAGGAGTTATAAGAGTGTTTTTGTAAATTCTTCTTGGTCATTTATCTGACATCTTTATCCTTCCCCTTATTGCTCTTATCCCTGATTCCCTGAACTGCTCTTTTTAATATGTCCAGATTTTCAAAGATGTCTGAGAAGTCTGTCACTATATTGGTTTCCAAAGCCTCACGTCGAATCCTTTTATTAGACTGTATTAAATACTGTTTCCTTTCCGTCACACCATCTACAGACTTTTTCTCTTTATGTCTGATCTTTTCATCACATTACTTGTACTAGGTACTTGGTTAGGAGTAGATGTTATTAAGGAAGTTTGAATTAACGTAGTCTGTTTCTGTAATGGTTTTTGTGGTGTCAGTTTTTTCTTATGTACTTTCCCTTTCACAGTCGTTTTTAACATGACTTTACTTTTTTGCATCTTGTTTAAAGTTAATCATGTAAGCTGCTTTAATGAGTTGGGATTATATTTAATTTCTTCTTCTGTACATATGTAACGTGTTGGTGTTCTTTTTGTTTCTCTACCACTTTGAGTGGTAATCATTATGCTAAAACAAACGGTGGAATATAAACCTTTGTTTGAGTCTCTATGAATAGATACTTCAGTTGTTAAAGCAGCAGTTGAATACCCAATAATAAATATAGATTTAAACAGTACTTGGGCAATAAATATAATACTATAAAACTAAAAAATATGTTTGGCAATAACTATTTTTAGCTATATCTACCAATATAGTGCCACTGTATCTCTGTTTGCTTGGTTCCTTCTATAACCAGACTGTGCCTGTGGTGCAGACTCATAGAGTCATAAAATCACTAAAATAAAGTTCAGCTTAATTTTCTTGATGTCTCAGCTAAGTCTCTCTCTTCTGCTTGGTATCACCGCAACAGTGAAATCCTCAATGTAAACCCTGCTGTCTCTGTCATAGTCAAATTAAAGTGCATTTTGCTTGAAAGTGCATATAGTACAATTTTAGTGCAAATCCACAGAGTTACCAGAAATTACCAAATGTTTGGCTTGTTTAGTAAATAGTCCCATCACCTAAATCAGTAACCTAAATTTTTCCCTTTTCTCTCTTTTCATTCTTGGTCCCAGCAGGGCAAGAAAAAATGTTAGTGACTTTACTGGCTCTATTATATTCAGTTAAATGCAATGTAATACTTGTTGAGCAATGTTCATTCCATTGAAAGTAATATTCAGTAAGCCAAGGCTTGTGCCAGGATGATGTTAGTTGCTTCCTGGAATTATTCTTATAAGGTTCTCTAAAGCTATCTCGGTCTCGGTTGTAACCTTTTTTTTATTTAAAAGTTCAGGGTTCCAGGATAAGCTCTATGAGTAAAAAAAACTTGTTTACAGAACATCCCAAGTCAAGTATTAACAATAAATAATAAATATAAACACACATCGGACAGTACAGAAAATAAAACTAAAATACAAATTTTAAGAAAAACAGATACCTGATTTTCCTTGTTTAACTTTGTATTCATGGCTTCATGTACAATGTACTTGTCTGATTCTGATTCTATGTACTTTCATTTGTTCTATATCTAATTTCCTGTGTTTGTGTCAATTTGCCTGTCCTAACCAGGACCTCCTTGTAAATAAGCATTGCTCTATGGCGCTTTTTCCTGGTAAAACAAATAAATATAAATACACACCCTGTTATCGAAGCACATGGCAAGAAGCATAGGACAACCAGGAGTAGTTTCAAAATTCACAAATAGCATTTTATTTTTCTAAAAAACAGCAAAATAAAAATTAAAAATTATTCAGTATAACTGGGGGGCGCTATGGAGCCCAAGCAGCGTGCAGCAACTTTTTATAGCTTACTCTTTGAGAAGAGAAAATCTGTTCAAATCTCCTATTTAGAAGTGTCCCACAGGTTTTTTGACCTTTCTACTGTGAAGAGCAACCCAAAATTTACTAGGATGGGTAATCCCAAGAACGATAAGATGCCTGGAGGGGCTGGAAAAAGCAAAGGAACAGCAGGACTTGGGAGAGCAGAGGACATCACATTAATTGAGGAATGGCCTGATGGAGGAGAAGATTAACACCTTGGGCCATAAACTTCAGACTTTAATAGCATCAGTTTCTAATCTCAATCAGAAAGTTGACGACTTCAACACCCGAGTCCTAATTGTTGAGAAAGCAGTAGATGGGCTTAAAGATGATTTTAAGGAGGTCTGTAAGCAGGCAGAGGCCTCAACTGGAGTGACCACCCTGCTTGTTAAAGAAACCCAACACCTTAAGGCACATTTGGAAGCACTTGAAAATCAAGCTTGGGGGGCCAATATCCGGATCGTAGGTTTTCCTGAGGGCTTGGAGGGGGACCATCCGGTTCTGAACATGCAGGAATGGTTATCTGAAAAATTAAATCCAGAAGCCCCAGCTAATACATGGGAAATACAAAAAATCTATCAAGTTGCACTGCGTGGTCATTCACAAAATATGGAAGACCCCTATACCTTAATGATGGTTATTTCAGGTGCAGCGGCTAGAGGCAAAATGCTCAGACTTGCCCACAGAGCAGCTCCAGTGTATCAAGGGGACTCACAGGTTCATATCTTTCCCAACATCAGCTATGCAATGAGGCAATGGAGAAAAAAAAATTGATGGTGTGAGATGAGTCTTGAGGGAGCTGGGAATACCGCACACAATTGTCTTTCCAGCTAGGCTCCGGATTGTATATTAGAGCAGGGTATACCTGTTTTCAGATCTCACTGAGGCCGGTAAATGGAATAGAAGGGCTGCAGAATCACTAAGGAGAACCGAGGGGACTGATGAGGAGGACGATGAGGCAACAACCTGAAGGTTTATTGTGGGGACATTGGACTCTCTAATTTTTGGTAACACCATTATAATTTCACCCACCAGCTTATAATTTAAATAAACCGAGATGGCATGTACAGTTGCTTGATTTTGGGGTGCAGAATTCCTGGCCCTTTCTTTTGTTTGAGGCTTTTGCATTAGGAATTTGAGTGGGCCTGGTACATTTTGTTATGTTTTAAAAATGGAAAGGTGGGGAAAGAATACATTTTAGTCTAATACTGTTATGTTAATAAGGAATAAGCGGTAGATGCCTTATAGCTGCATGGTTTCCTCTTAATATGGAGCAATGTTTAGCTGCAAATTAGTTTACTGTAGCATTTTTCTCTTTCATTTAGGATGGAACATGGCACCAAATAGCTCTTATTGTAGGGGCATCGCTCACTATTTCTGGACTGAATTGCTGGACAATTACCTAACATTTGTTTAAGCCATGTGCTCCTGGCTCATTACGCAGCACACACTTGGAGTTTTATATGGGCAGGCAGTATAGCGCAGTGGTCTAAGGCTCTGAGCTGCAAATTTGGTGACATCCAGCAGACCAGACCTGGGTTTGAATCCCACAGCTTCCACTTGCATACTGTGTGACCCTGAGCAAGTCACTTAACCTCCTTGTGCTCCCAGGTCGCTCCTGTAAAAAAGCTTTCAGCTTAGTGTGCTATACCTGGTTAAACAACTAAATAAAAAAATATATATACAATCTTTTATAGTAAAATTATAAGATACCCCCCTTATGATGTAACACAATGTAGTAGATGCATAATATCCTATTGATCAAGGAGAAAGGTTGGCTTTTTCCAAAAGAAACTGCTATAACTACTTTGGTCTGTCAGCTACATGCTTTTTGTCTGTCATGTACAAGATAAAATGAAAAAATAAAGTTAAAAAAAAAATTCAGTATAGCTATTTACAAAGGCAGTACAAACAGAGAAAACTAAGTCCTTCTGAGGGTCTCTCTAAATTCCAAGTTTCAGTCTCTCACCCTCCTTGTCTGTCTAACAGAATCATTGCTGCTCTCTTTTTATAAGTCTTTGTATGTGAACTTGTTAAGAAAATCTGCTTCTCACAGAATGTTCTTGTAAGATTACAGAATGTTCTTATCAGTTTCATTCCTTGCAGGTGTAGCAAAACAGTACATGGTATCCCAGAACTGACCTTTTGTTGACAAATTTGCAAATGGCTTATAAACTCAATTTCAGGTTAACCTCTGGAGTTTCGAATAGCTTTTTGCAATCATTTCAACAATATAACTATATACAGTTTTAAACAAAGGGATCTCACTATCAGTGACATTTGCACATAAAGATTCACATATCTTTTTTTATAGCTGCTGATATGCAAGGGGGAAGAAAAGACAGAACAGCAAGTGAAGGCAGAGAGATAGTAAGAGGTGGAGAATTGAGAGACCATCAGGGTGACCAGTTCCTAGGTCTCAAAAGAAAATTTGATTGCGCCAACCAGACAGAGAAGTGACAGAAAAGAAGACGATAGAACAGACCTTTGCATTTAAACTCTTTTTGCATAACAAATGGGGCAGGGCATTATTCAGCCCTGTCACACACCCTGTCATGTCTTGTTGCTTACTGGACAATATAAAACTTTGACTTCTGCTATATTTATGCCTACAGTAGAAGAGGACCCGCCCCCCCCAAAAAAAAAAGAAACATCACTGGTATTTGACTGACTGGAAGTAGAGCCAAAGATCAACAGGAATTCCAATTATTTAGCTTTCCTGAAAACTGAAGTGCACCAACCCGCAAACTTACTCATCCCAGCTGGAAACCACTCGTGCCATATACCCAGTTGAACTTCCATGTTAAACAGCACTGGCTGTATGGTATCACCTGTAACCTCTTCAGACTTTGGAGTTCCTGTTCCAGAACTGGTTTGGAATCATAACTTAACTCCACTGCTGTTGCAGCTACCCTGACCATAAACCTGCCATTGGACTTGTGTGATCTGCTGTTTTTACCATAATGTTTCTATAATAGAGACTTTACTGGCTCAGTGCATATTTATGTATGAGTATTTAACTTGAATTATGATCCCATTTTAATTCATGTATTCTTACGCATCCTAGGTTTCACACACACTGGTTCTGTGTACCTAAAACCTTCTTACAGAGGCATTTTCCTCTTGCCTTTTGTATCGTGACTTGCTGTGCTAGTCTCATTTGTTAATGAGGGCATCTGGGCAGAAGTACAATATTGTGGAATTAGACTCAGCTTATCCCCAGTAAGGCTAATACTAACAATTAGATCTCTAAGTAACTTAATTTAAAAGTTACAAACCATTTCATAATCCTGATTTCACTCCCTGTTCAAAAAAGCCAGTTTCAGTGAAGATACACTGATGATATAATAATCAGAATTCACAGCCTACTCCTGCATGTCAGCAACCTTATCACCCTTTTTTTTCCTTCAGAGTTTAAGAAGCTGTAGTTGAAGTAATCGTTTGAAAAAAAAAACTGACACATGGCTGGGTGAAGTGCATGCATTTCCAGAATGTTCAGATGCATGGTACTGTGCTTTAGAATGTGATAGCAGGTAGGTTTGGAATTTAGTGCTTGACGAAGTTATGGAATGTCAAGGTAATGCACCATTTCAGAATGGGGGGGCATGCAATCTCTGAGTGTGGCATTTCAGAATGTTGAGAGGACAATCAGTCTTGAAATGTGACAGGCACACACATCTAGGAATTCATTTTAATTTTGGCACAGTATCCCTACCTCTGCCCTTCCAGGCAGAGGCTCCTCAGCCCCCAGCCCAGGCTTACCCCCATGGGTGGGGCCACCGGCTGGATGCCCCCTCTTCAGGACAATAGTCGAGAGCCCTGGCTTACCCCACAGGATGGGGCCACTGGAGTGGGCCCCTCCAGTTGACCTTAGATGTGTCAGGAGTGGCAGAGGAGGTGGGAGCATCACCAATGGGACTGGGTTTTGTGGATGCTTGAAGTTTTCCCCAGAGGTGAGACGTGCAATGATGTCAATGGGTGTTGATCTGATGTCTGTCCCACCTTCCGTAACATGTTGCCTTGGTACTTGCAGCTCCCCAGACTCTGCCTGGGGCCGCTAAGGTACTGAATGCTCACTCCTTCCCCCTGGAGAAGGAGAGTCACCAGATGGCACTCACTCCTTCTCCACCCTGGCCGGCCCATGATGCCCAGGTCCATTTCTGAACCCGGGTTTTCAATGTCGTGAGCAGACGCCCTGCCACTGCGCTGGTGGGCTGGCCACATCTAGGAATTTGGTGGGGACTGACAATTTTGTAATATAGTGGGGATGCACCTTGTCAGAATGTGAGAAGACACTATTTGATTCTGAAATTGCTTGTGCCTGCCATATTCTAGAACTGTACACTCCCATCACATTTCAGCATTGCACATTGCATCCCAATCACATTTTGGCACTGTGCATCCCAGTCACATTCCAGAATTGCACATCACCACCACAGGTTCCATCCTCGGAACATGCCCATCTGAGTGCTCCAATCATTAGAGTGCCAGGAGTAAAATTTACTGATTGCCCTATATGTGGGGGGTGTGCCAACCCACATCCCTCCCAACTAAGGATTCCAACTCCAGGGGGGCAAACCTCGGGGAGGGACAAGTGAATTTTGGATGGGCACCCTGAATGGATGCAGTGACCACCACATTCCAAAGCTGTGCAACAATACCACATTCTAAAATTGTGTCACCAGCACATTCCAAAATGGTTTCACTGACACATTTTGAAATTGTGCTTCCCCACCACATTCCAAAATTGTGCATTACTGACACATTCTGAAGTTGCACATCACTGACATATCCCAAAATTGCATGTCCCTGTCACATTCTAAAATTGCGTGTCTGGGCCACATTTCAAAATTTTGCATCCCTGTCGCATTCTAAAATTGTGTCATCCCTAAATTCCTAAATTTTGCATCCCTGTCACATTCCAAAAATGCTCGTCCTACCACATTCCAGAATTAAGCATTTCTGCCACATTGTGAAATTGTGGTTCACAGCCACATTCAAAACTGGGCATCCCCAACATATTCTAAAATTGTGTCCCAGTCAGATTCTGACATTGTACCTTCCAACTGCATTCTGACATTGTGTGTCCCTGCCATATTTCAAAATTTACCATCTTCGTCGCATTCTGAAAATGCGCATTCCCGCCATATTCCAAAATGGTGCATCATCGCCACATTCTAAAATTGTGCATCCCTGCCACATTCCAAAATTGAGCATCCCTCCAAATTTCAAAAATGTATTTTCCTGCCATGCTTCAAAATGATGGATTCTACCACGTACCGAAAATGTGCTTCAAACAACATGAAGTCTTGCTATATTATAGACCTTAGCAGTTTGATCCAGCTCTAGAACTTCCCCGGAATGCAATGGTTAAAACCATTCCAAAATAGAATTCTGGCATGAGAGCAGCTCTATCTGTGTCATTTCAAACTTGAACTGTCAGATTCTTTACTCCGCCTCAGTGAACAGTCGCTCCGGAGATTTCTCCTTCTGCTCGGTTCATTTCTCGGTTTAAAGTGTTTTCTCGGTTGGATTTAACCGAGAATAGTTTTATTTTAACTGCAAAACCGTTCGTTCAAGCTCTATCTGTGGTAACCGTAAGTAAATGAAGGTTTTGTCTGTGTGGAACTTGTAAGTTATCGGTTCGGTTTGAACCGATCAGTGGAATTTAAACTCATTTAAAACTAAAAGTTACTATTTTAGAGTGCGGTTCCAGTTCTTATCGATTCTAAAAAAATGGATTTATTCGTTTTTCCAATACCCGTGACACGGTTAGAACCGATAAGGGTGTCTTGCCTGGCACTGCCATTAAAAAGGGCAAGTTTTTGGTTAGGCTGGCATTATGTCTGAGAAACCCAAAAGAAAAACCGGGCCCACTGGGTTTCAACACTGTGATGTTTGTGGGGAAGTCTTTGCCAAGGCTGACCCACACACCACATGTGTTTATTGTCTGGGGTTTGACCACCTCCAGTCAGACTGCCAGGTATGTAAGAATTTCCCTGCAGCCACCCTGGAAAAAGATTGGGCAGGCTCAGGGAACGAGAGGCCAAAAAGTCCGCTGACCCGGATGGCCAGCCCGGTTCGGTGCCAACCGAACCAGAGGGAGTGCCCTCTGACCAGGGCCAGACTTCCTCGGGCAAAAGAAAAGCTGGTTCTGAGGAACCAATTCCAGTAAAGAAAACAAGAAAATCAGCAGGTCTGGAGTCCAAAATTCCTTCTCCAACTGCTGCAGAGATAGCAAAAGCCATACAAATTGTCCAGTCACTGTCTCAGGGTCTGTCCGAACCACCACTATCTGGTAAAAGGTCGGTTCGTCCGATCCCAGTGGTTCAGGATTATGATATTGAGGAATTTTATGAACCAGAGGAGGGGGAGGAGGATTATGAACAGTATGAATGTGGCTGGGAAGGTCTGGGTGTGCCCATTGAACCGGACATCTCCCCAGACAGACCTTTAGAATCTCCCTATGCTGTCTGAGTCCCCATCTCATTTTATGTTTTATAAAAAGTTGCTGAAACCCTCCAGCTTCCTTTAGAAGGGCTGTGGATGAGCAAGAGGAGCCTGATTTTGTAGAAATGATGGATATTCCAGAGTCTAGGAGATTGTCTATTCCTTTACATAAGTCTTTAGGAAACAAACAATTAAAATTTTAAAAGCTCCAATTCTGTGCCTCCTGTAGATAAAAGATGGACAGAAGGTATACATTGTCAGGCCCTGATACAGAATTCCTTTCTCAGCAATGCAGTCATGTTGGGGTAGTTCAGGCTGCTCGCCTGTGATAAAGCTAATATTCCCTTGGCTCACATCCTCCTGACAAAGTTCAGGAAGATTGATGCCATGGCAAAAAAAAAAAAAACAGTATATGGCAGCCTCTCTGGGACTCAGGCAAGCAAATTATATGGCTTATGTAGCTAGGTATCAGAAATCTAGATGGGATACTGTTATGCAATTGGCACAGCAGGCCAATGGCCAGCTAGCTAGTGAACTAGAACAGGTGGCTGCTGATGGCATTGAAGCCTCTAAGGTTCAGTTTCATGCTGCTGTGGATGTTAATGATGTTTCCTCTAGGGTCATGGCCACATCTGTAGCTTTTCGTAGGTTGGCCTGGCTCAGGTGTACTAGTTTGTCACAGGATACCCAGACTAAGGCTATGGATTTTCCTGTGGTGGGAAATTCTCTGTTTGGAGAGCAGACAGAGAATTACATGAAGAAGATGGATGAATATAGGACTAAGCAGCGGCAAGCCACTCCTCAAAGGCATGCCCCCAGGGGTAGGGGTAGGCCTTTTCACAGGCCTTTCTACCAGACTCAGACCTCCTCTGCCTATGCTCAGAGGGGCTTCTTCAGAGGCAGGGGCAGACGAGGGGTGGGCAGACCTGCTCCCACTCCCCAGCCTAAAGCTCCTATGAAACAGGCACCCTTGATGGGGTGCCCAGGGCCAATTCTCCTGTACCAGTGGGGGGCAGGCAGGCTTACTTCAGTCAGAATTGGGCTTCTTTAACCTCAGACAAGTGGGTTCTGGAAGTAGTAAGCCAGGGTCTGGTTCTCAGCTTCAAAAAGTTTCCCAAGTTGAGAAGCAGACTTTTTCTACCTGCAAGTGCTTCAGAGACCCTCGCACTGGAAACAGAGGTCTCATCCCTGTTAGCTCTCAGAGCAGTAGAAAGGGTTCCTCCCCTGCATCAGGGCAGGGGTCTGTATTCCAGATAAAGTTCAAAATGGTAACTCTGGCAATGATTTTACCTTCCCTAAGGCCAGGGGACTGGCTAGCCTCCCCGGACCTCAAGGATGCCTATTTCCATGTCCTAATCAGAAGATCCCATCGAAAGTACCTCAGATTCGAACTGCCCTCAGGTCATTACCAGTTCAGAGCAATGCCCTTCGGCCTTACCTCCGCTCCAAGGGTATTCACAAAGTGTCTAGCAGTGGCAGTGGCCCACTTAAGGAGGCAGAGGATTGCTGTTTTTCCCTATCTAGACGACTGGCTCATTGTAGGCCAGTCCCCAGAACAGGTAAAATCTCACCTGCAGGTCACCCAGCAGCTTCTCACCTCCTGGGTTTTCTGCTAAACCTACCAAAGTCAGTTCTGGAACCAGTCCAGGTACTCACCTTATAGGGGCAGAATTGGACACAAAGCTAGCCAGAGCCTTCTTTCCCCAGAAAGGGTAAGGAATTTAGTGGCTCTGGCCTCTTCCTTCACTCTGCAGGTTCTCGACCAGCAAGACACTTTCTGCAGCTCCTGGGGCACATGGCTGCATCCACAGCTGTTGTGCAGGGAGCCAGATTTCAGATGAGAGACATTCAGTTTCACTTGAGAACCTTTTGGTCTCAGAGAAGAGACCCCTTTTCCAAGTTGGTCCCAGTGACTCGAACCTTGATCCTAGCTCTCCAGTGGTGGAAGGATCAGAGCAATTTAAGAGCGGGGGTCCCCTTCATTTCCCCTTCTCACGACTTGACTCTCACTACAGATGCTTCCCTTCTGGGTTGGGGAGCCCACATGGGCGACCTTTCCACTCAGGGAGTTTGGTCCCCCCAGGAATCTCTGCTCCACATCAATTTGCTGGAACTCAGAGCTGCCTTTTTAGCTCTTCAAGCTTTTTCTGCATCTGTCCACGACAAGGTGATACAAGTCAGAACAGACAACACCACAACAATGTGGTACATCAACAAACAGGGGGGCACTCGGTCTTCGGCCTTGTGCACCGAGGCAATGAAGTTGTGGTCTCTGGTCTATTCCCTGAACACTTCCCTCATAGCAGTTCATCTTCCAGGAAGGACAATGTCCTAGCGGATGCCCTCAGCAGGATTTCCCAGGGCCATCACGAATGGTCCCTGGATCCTCAAGTGCTGGGGATAGTTTTGCCAGGCGGGCATCCCTCAGATAGATCTTTTGCAGCCCCAGACAATCACAAACTTCCTCTGTTCTGTTGCAGGCCTCCAGTGCTGGGCTCAGTTCCCTGGATACCCTTCTTCTGGATCGGGAGGGAAGTTCTTCATGCCTTCCCCTTCCTCTCCTATTCAAAGTACTAGTCAAAATCAGATCTCAGCCTTGCAGGGTGATTCTGATTGCCCCGGATTGGGCCAGGCAGCCCTGGTACCCACTCCTTCTGTCTCTGACAGTCCATCTTCCCTGTGCCTCCCAGGAATCACAATCTGTTGACTTGTGCCCAGGGAAGGGTTTGGTATCCGGACCTCAATCCTCAACCTCAAGGCCTGGCTCTTGAGGAGTTAGAGTTTGCTGATTTACACCTCTCTCAGGGTGTTCTTGAGATCCTAAAGGCTTCCAGAAAGCCTTCCACTAGGGCTACTTATAGTTCTAAATGGAAAAGGTTTTCCATTTGGTGTGCTGGGAAAATATTTCCCAGAATCTGCTGAATTGCCCATTTTGTTAGATTACATGGTACATCTTAATTCTTGGGTCTCAGACCAGCTACCCTGAGAGTTCATTTGGCAGCTGTGTCTGCTTTTGTGTCAGCAGGAAAGTCATCCCTCTTTCCTCTTATCCTGTGTTTTCCAAGTTTTAAGGGATTACTCCATACTAATCCTCCTTTGGAACCGCCCCTGCTTGGGACCTTAATGTTTGCATTGCCCAGTTAATGCAACCTCTTTGAACCTCTGTCTTCTGCAGAGCTTAAGTACCTAACTTGGAAAACTGTTTTCTAGTGGCTATCACTTCGCCAGACGATAAGTGAATTGCAAGCCTTGTCAGTGGAGACTGACTTTATTTCTTTCCACAGGGATAAGGTAGTCCTTAGGACTAATAGGAAGTTTTGCCTAAGGTGGTTTCAGATTTCCATCTTAATCAATCTATCTCCTTCCAGTATTTTTCACTGATCACTCCTCTTCGGGTGAGAGGAGGTTGCACAGCCTGGATGTTAAGAGAGCTCTTAGTTATTATATAGAGCTGCACTAAAGGTCACAGGTTCAATCCTCCAATTTTTCCTTACCTATGGTGAAGTTGGGAAAGGCAAACCTGCCACTAAGAGATCAATAGCCAGGTGGATTGTCTCTTGTATCCAATTTTTTATCAGAAGTGGGCAGAGCCCCACCCCAGTTTGAGGGCTCATTCTACCAGGGGTACAGCTGTGTCTCTAGCTGCTGCCAGAGATATCCCTTTATTAGAGATTTGCCAGGCTGCTACTTGGAAAACGGCACACTTTTACAAGCATTACTCCCTGGATGTCCAGGCCAGGAGAGATGCTCGGTTTGCACAGCTGTTCTTCAGAGCCTATTCCCTAAGTAGGTTCTGCCCTCCTCCATGGAGGTACTGCTGTGTATTCTGCTTAATGTCTATAATATAGCAAGACTTCATGTTGTTTGAAGAAAAAATTACTCACCTTAGTAATGTTGTTTCTTCTAATGGAGTCTTGCTTATTATAGACCTCCCCAACCTGCCCTCTCAGAACTCTACTTGGTGGGGTGCGGGCAACTTAGTGTGGGCACTACTTATGTCCTGTTAGCATTTTGTCCCCTTTGGGACTTTGGGGGTGTGTATGTGTACGTGCGGTGTGTGTTTTATTACTTATGTTCCATTTTCATATTATTAGAATGGTGTTAGTATTTCTGGTCCCCTGACTTGAGTCTTGGGTGTTGGGACCATCAATGGTTGTTATTATTTAGGTAGCCATTTGGCTAGTGTAGGTTACAGCTTCCACACAGACCTTAGTGAGTTTGGCTCAGAAGATCTGACAGTTCAAGTTTGAAATGACACAGATAGAGCTGCTCTCGTGCCAAAATTCTATTTTGGAATGGTTTTAACCATTGCACTCCGGGGCAGTTCTAGAGCTGGATCAAACTGCTAAGGTCTATAATATAGCAAGACTCCATTAGAAGAAACAACATTACTAAGGTGAGTAATTTTTTCTTTCCTGCCACATTCTGAAATTGCACGTGACCACCACATTCTGAAACTGTGCATCCCTGCAACATTTTGAGATTCTGTGTTCAAAGTCCAGCATCCCTACCGGACTCCGAAATTGTGCATCATCACCACATTCTGAAATTACACATTCATGACACATTAAAAAAACTGCATATCCCTACCTCAATCTGGAACTATGTGTCTTCTACATTCAAAATTGTGTGTCTCTAGCACATTCTAGAAAGTTATGACATTGCCACAGCTTAAATTTCAGCATCCCTGCTACATTCCAGAATTGTGTGTCCCATCTGCTTTTCGGGATTGTGTCATTGCAGCTGCAGCCTGGGGGTATTCAGATATCTCATCCCTGTAGTATTAAAAAATTGCACACGATGTTGGCATTCGAAAGCCATCTTTTCCATTGCATTCCAACCCCCTATCACATTATTAAGTACCATTCATTTGCACATTACAGAAGTGCATGTCCTGTACACACCTAGTGTCAGCCTTTGTTTTTCAAATGTTTACTATTACCACTGCAGTTTCCCGTAACTGGGGAGAAATAAGTCCTATAAGGTAGCTTGCTTGAAGGACTAAGCTGTGAGTTCTACTTATGACATCATCATCAGTAGCTCTTCACTGAAACTGGCTTGTTTGAACAGGCAGCGAAATTGCGGTTACAAAATGACTTGTACTTTAAGCAAAGTAACTCAGAGATCTAATTTTTAGCATAAGGCTGATTTGGGATATGCTGATACAAATTCTGAACTTAAGGCTAGAAATGTTGGCTAGACTCCTTTATTAAAACACCTGACCTACTGCAAGTGCATTGGTTCTTGTCAGACAGCAGCCTGCAACGTGAGGCTCTGATCCTTTCCAAGAACCACATTGGTCTCTTGTACCTGCTTCATTTTGTAACCGTTCTCCTGCATGGCTTTGTTGCCTTGAGAATGGTTGCCTTGATTGCCCCCCGTCTCTCCTCCAGTTCTGTCCACCCTGGTATGTGGCTCTTTGCCTGTGTTCACATGGCTCATCAACCCCTTACCCATCAGACCAACTTTTTATACTGTTTAGTATCTCTGCAACTGTACTTAATAAAACATGTATTCAGAATACTGATGCTAGCTTTTTGGCATTTAGCACATATGTGGCCACCTTTCAAAGGTCATGTGAATGCAGACTCACATAGACACTGATGCCCTTGATGCTGGGAGAAATTAGAGGAAGTCCAGCATAAGTACACAACAGAGGCTATCGGAAATGCATTGTCACCCTTATCTTACATCAGTATCAATATTACCAGTTGTGTTGTAGACTCTGGCCAGTGGGAGGTGAGCCAGGAAACTTCCAAATGTTTGCTGCACTGCTGCCTGATGGCCTAATAGTATAGTGGTAGCCATCATAAATTTCCCTCATACTCATTAGCTTAAGCATTACTGTACTGTGTTTAAGGATGCAGCTTCAGGTTTCTAGTTGTTTGTAACAGGAGTGGTAAAGAGGTGTGAACACTTTTTTGCAGTACCTTAGTGTGGTACCATGAGTTCTGAGGTAAGGAGGAAGTTTTGAGATGGCCACCACTGTAAATGTTAATATTTACCAAGTTGAAAACCGAGGTTGGTGCCAAAGCCTGGGGTGTTGCCTCTCAAGTGGCAAAGTCAGTGACAAGTTTTACTTTGGATGCCTCTTGACTCTACACTCATGCCCCCTGGTAGCCCAAGGGGAGGGATCAGGCTGTCAGGAATCTGCAGTGTTGGACATGTTGACAGATGCCAGCAGGGATTTGGATGCCTGTCATCTGATGCAGAGGCACCAGATATCCAGTTAGGTGTGCTTATGTAGAGCAGGCTGGGCTTGGTGGATTGGTGTACCCAGCCACCATAGCCTAAGTCAGTTGTGCCCAGTGTGGGAGGGACAGAGTTGAAACAAATGTACAAAAATGTAGTAGAATTGGCTGGCAAGATTAATCTTGCCCTCCTTTACACAGGATGGTACAGCCAATTCTTTTGTCACCTTTCTCTGTCCCTTCACAAATGCTGAGCACTCTATATACTTTATTGGGATATTCCCACTTCAGTGAGAGCGTGCCCATGTCAGTTGTCCCAGTGTGTGTGGAGGGTGTGGCGAATGAACAACCACAATTAAATCAGGATGCTATGTAGAGGTTGTAGAATGAGGAAGGCAGTGGTTTCTTAGGTGAGATAGGCGATTATGGCGATAGGAGGACTGTATCAAGGCATGTAAGATCATTACAGCTGCAAGAAATGGTAAGTTTTAAAAAAACAATCACCCCATATTCTTAACGTGGCGCTGGTACCAGTGAAAGAATCATACATTTTATGATAAAATGGCAAATCCTATGAAAAAGAAAAACACAGTCAATGAGACCATAGCATTTCTAGAAGACTGCTGTGTTTTGGGTAACATCAACAAGGATGGAGGTCAGAGGTGTTGCAAGGAGTTTTAAACTTGTACGCAAGAGCTGACGGCATTGTTTCCCCACCAGTGCTATCCCCTCAATGTAAACACATATCAGAAGATGTGCTGCACCACCATACTATCATAGCCCCCCACCGCTATTTTAATCAACAGTGAAATTTAGTGTAGTATCATGCTTATTTGACCTGTAGCAGTCAGCTGTGTAAAGATTGATTTGTACCAGCTGAATAAGCCCAACAATGCACTATAATTTACTGTTCATGTTAAAATATGCTACAAAGCATGTAGATGTCCCCTGCAGCTTAGCCTATTCACATCAAAGGGCTGGACACCGGGGACATGGGGGGAGGGCATGGATCAACCAGATTAGCAAGGATTACTATTAAATTACGTGGGTAGAAAAAATTTCATTTTAATACAATTTGTTTAATTCAGATCTCTAGGTCCTGCAGTGTTATTCCAGGGGAGTTCAGTGATCCCCTTTAAAGAGCAAGTGTACTAGGATAGCCCTCTTCTCAAGGGGAAAGGGGTTCAGTTTAGGCCAATGTCCTGCTAGCAGCCTGCCACTGGGCAGAAGCCAGATGGTAACACATCAGGGATAGCCGCTGCAAAAGGAGGCTGTCCTTGGATGCTGATAGGTGTTACATTCAGAAGCATATGCATGCATGGTGCATTATTGCAGGATTGGCTGCCCTGGGGAGTAAATACTGGAAAAACCCAGACCAGCTACATGACTCTCTTACCTTCCAAGAGTGCTGTCTCTTCCTGAACTTACCCTGCACCATTGAAAGTAAATCTCCAGGAAACTGGCTGGTTGGGGCAGAATGAATCTCTGCCCTCCCACTAGAGATGCAGCGAATTTTTAATCTGCTGGCGGTGACGAAGTGCCCACTTAAGCGTTGGCACCTGGCAATGGGCACTGCCAAGTGCTCACTTCATGTTATCGTACTGTGTTGTCATTATGCCTTAACACCTAAGTAAGGCAAAGTGAGAAGTAAATAGGCAGCCCCCCACACATCACATGGCTTACAGTACTGTAAGTCACATGCTTTAGCCAGGCAGGAAGGAAGTGAGTCAGAGAAGCAGTTTCACTTTCTCCTTTGCATTCGTAGAGGGAGAAGGCTTCTGAGAGAGCAGTGTAGGAGTCAGTGACAAAGTGGTTATTGGCTTTGTGAAACAACAGCTTTTTTAAAAGCTGTCTTTATTTAGTTTTTGTATTGTGTTTGTGATTTTTTTTTGGTAGTTACTTTTTTTATAAGTGTTGTTTTGTTTTGTGTGTGTGTGAGTGACTGTGTGTGAGTGTGTGTGTGTGTGTGTGTGTGTGCTGGGGACTTGTGTGGGAGGGATGGACGTGGACCCTGGAGAAGGCGAGTCGCTGGCCCGTGGGCGCAGTCGGAGGGGAGTGCAGACACATGGGGGCAGGAGGAAGACCAGTGCAGCAACTGCTCCACCACCACCACCACCACCGCTACTACAGACACCAGCACCACCCTCTCCACCACCACCACCCCTGCTACCTGGATTCCCAGCTACAGTGGACCCCGCCACAGTCCCTGCAACACAGCATGACATCTCCTTGGTGTGGGCAGCTCTGGAAGAGAACAGTCAGAGAGTTGGTGCTTTGCAGCAGCAGGTCCACACAATAGAAGAGCAGCATAGTTTGAATGCTGCACCTGTTGCTGGATCACCATGGCATCCCATGGCCACAGTAACTTACGTGATTGTTTTCTGCCCCCCCACCCCACTACTGTGTTGTACTGTTTTTGTGTGTTTTTTCTTTGTTGTTTTTTTAATAATACACATTTTCCCTTCAAGGGGAATCTTTCTTGCACCACAGTGCAATACATTTCTGTGAAAACCGCCCATAATTTCATTACAGTGTGTCACGTGACGGAGGAACTCCCGTTCTGAAAAGTCGTCCACATTCTGCCTCCCTTCTCAGCAATGTTAGGACATGATGCCAGGGAGAATGCATGTGTGTGCTCCATTACAGTGAATATCTGATTGTCCAGCAGCTTTCCGAATGTTTCTTTATGTTATAATGGTCAGTTTGTGGTGAAACGTATGGGCATGTTTCCAGTAAGAGGAGCCTTGTTAGTGGAAACGTTCCCACATTTCACCACAAAGTGAACCTTATAACATAAGGAAACATTGGGATAGCTGCTGGACATTCACTATAGTGGAGCATGCACCTGCGCTCCCCCTGGCATCACGTCCTAACGTTGCTGAGAAAGGGGGGGCAGAATGTGGGTGGCTTTTCTGAACTGTAATTCCTCCATGACGTGACACACTGTAATGAAATTACGGGTGGTTTTCACAGAAATATATTGCAGTCTGTGGAGCAAGAAATATTTCAGTGGGAGGAATGCCCCCACATATTATATTATGTGCATCACCATATCTATGTAATGTGGCGAATCTCTGTAAAGCAGTAGCAGAGCAGCAATCTGTTGAGAACTCTGAGCTATTTTTTTAAATGCTATGTTACAACTTCCTTTACTTACATCCTGACTGACTGGAATGATACGAGAATTTGCAGTAGTTGAGTCTGCTGTACTACCTTTTTTCATGTGTGAAATAATGAAAGGAGCATTCCTTTTAAATTAGTGCTGACCAGGTCTTTGTCATTGTTTTCCTCTGCTTTTCTCCATCACATCAAGTAGTTGTCACATACAACTTCTGTTGTTAACTAATAGTTATGCATCAGTCAGTGTTTTATATGACACCACGGAACAATAGTTATTGAAAAGCAGCTGCAAATAAATACAAACCTGGTCAGAACAATATTGGAAGGTGCTCATTTTTTTTCATACATGAAAAAAAGTAGTTGACTAAGTAAAGAAGACATAAACTGCGGAAAGAAGTGTATCATTCAAGTCACGACTCAGAGGTAACTAGTGGCTGTGGCAATGTAAAGTAGCATAAAAAAGTACAGTTTAAAACTGTCACGACATTCTTGCAATGCTGCTTTAATTGATAATGTCAGTATGACAACATGAGCTCACAACAATCACAAAACACACAAAAGTGGCACAGAGTCCCAGATTTTTTCTGCAGGCCCAAAATGCATCCTCTTTGTGTGCAGAAAATTGACAAGTGGTAACACAGTGAAATGGGAGTGTTGCAGCACATACGAAGTCCCCCAGAATTAATGGAGCACTCAGTCATGCATGTAGTGGTGACACAGAGTCCCAGATTTTTTCTGCAGACCCAAAATGCATCCTTCTTGTATGCAGAAAATTGACAAGTGGTAACACAGTGAAATGAGAGTGTTTCAGAGCATAGAAAGTCCCCCAGAATTAATGGCGCATTCAGTCATGCGTGCAGAGGTGGCACAGAGTCCCAGATTTTTTCTGCAGGCCCAAAATGCATCCTCCTTGTGTGCAGAACATTGACAAGTGATAATACAGTGATATGGGAATGTTTCAGCATATACAAAGTCCCCCAGAATTAATGGCGCACTCAGTCATGCGCGCAGTGGTGGCACAGAGTCCCAGATTTTTTCTGCAGGCCCAAAATGCATCCTCCTGGTGTGCAGAAAATTGACAAGTGGTAACACAGTGAAATGGGAGTGTTTCAGCACATACAAAGTCCCACAGTATAAAATGATGACCGTGAGCGTTCTGTTGCTGGTCCAATGTGCTCTGCGAGGTGATTCGAGCAAATGCAATGTGATCATCTCAACTGGACTGAAGGGTACTCTTTGGCCGTACACTAATAGTAGCCTTGGTGAATGTATACATATATATATATATATATATATATATATATATATATATACACACATAGATGTATGGTTGTGTATTAGGTGAGGAGGGGGGTTGGCATGGACATGTACTCATGGTATTGTTCTGCATCACAGATCACAGAAACTGTTGGTGTGCGCATTCCAGTGTGCTCAATGAGAATTTGTTGTGCTGAAACTGGAAACGGATAACTCTCAAGCATATGAAGGGAAGTACTTTTTTTGGGGGGGGGATCATATTTGCTGGTTTGTCTGTAATGGTTTCTTATTTTGTTACTTCTTCACAGATTTCATCTGCATCCTTCTGGAGTCCGGTTGTTGTTAATGATAGTCATGGTCATCTAATGAAACAAGTTCTGCATGTTGCATGTGTGCCCAAGTCCGGGAGAGAGGGGGGTGCCTGGTGTTGAATAACTTTTTTGGATAAGGCCAGTTTGACAGAACAACAAAGCATCTGGAAGTTTCCTAAAAAAAGCAATGAATGACTTCTTACAACTTAATTGTTATTTCCTTCCCTGGTTCTGAATCTCAAGTCAAGTTACATTGAAACCCACATCTTGTCAACTAACACAACCTGTGTGCAATATTTGCTTTAGTCTTTCTAAAACAATGAAATGGATGAAATAAAATCTTCATACTTACCAGAATGGATTTCACATGGATATTCCATTGGTTCCTCTCTGTACGGTACAGCTGCAGTACCATTCCCACGGGTTTTAGCGATGGAGACTTTTTTGTTAACCTGTAAAAGAAACAAAATAAGTGTACTGTATATGTTTTACCATTGCGGCTCTAAAAAGCTACAGAAAACAAAATATACAACTAAAGGAAGTGAAGAAGCATAACAAACATGAGTACACATACTCACTTTATGGTTTAAATATTAAGAAGCTTTGTGTCTCTGGCAGATGGATGTGGTGGTCCAGGGGGCGGACAGACTCAGGCTCAGTGGTGGCAGTGGCTAACTGCAGTCCCGGTGGTGGTGGTCCAGGGGGCAGACAGACTCAGGCTCAGTGGCGGCAGTGGCTAACAGCAGTCCTGGTGGTGGTGGTCCGGGGGGCGGACAGACTCAGGCTCAGTGGTGGCAGTGGCTAACAGCAGTCCCAGCTGTGGTGGTGGTGGTGGTCCGGGGGGCAGACAGACTCAGGCTCAGTGGTGGCAGTGGCTAACAGCAGTCCTGGTGGTGGTGGTGGTGGTCCGGGGGGGCGAACAGACTCAGGCTCAGTGGTGGCAGTGGCTAACAGCAGTGCCGGTGGTGGTGGTCCAGGGGGCAGACAGACTCAGGCTCAGTGGTGGCAGTGGCTAACAGCAGTCCCGGTGGTGGTGGTGGCCCGGGGGAGCAGACAGACTCAGGCTCAGTGGTGGCAGAGGCTAACAGCAGCCCCGGTGGTGGTCCGGGGGACGGACAGACTCAGGCTCAGTGGTGGCAGTGGCTAACAGCAGTCCCAGTGGTGGTGGTGGTGGTCTGGGGAGGAGACCACCTTATAAAAACTTGAATTAAAACCTGCCAACATTAACCACATCATCATCATCCTCATAAAGAAAGCTGCCCTCACAGTCATTGATGTCTGAAGTCTGACCACTGGGAAATTCTATCTCCATTGTGTCATCAACTACATCAGTGGTGTGCTGTTTCAGGCAGCCAGTGCCAGTGCCACCAGGATGGTCCATTTCCACATCACCAAAACCACCATGACTAGGCCGGGGTATGAATATTGAGGTTGCAGTCTGTGCTGGTATGTGCCTCTCATTCATTTTAATGAATGTTAGCAAACTAACATTTACAGGAGACAGGTTTGTCCGATGATCCCTGACTATTGCACTTGCTGAGCTGAATACCCACTCAACACTTACACTGGAGAGTGGGCATGTGAGGTACTTCAGTGCCACTGCAGTCAGCTCTGGCCATTCACTAACCTTTCCACTCCAGTACAAAAGAGGATCTTCAGTTATTGTCAGATGCCTGTTTTCAGACAAATATGACTCAACCATTCTCTGTGCTGCACTACGTCCAGTGGTTGATGCATCATCCTGTTCTCCCGTATCATTTATTTCACAAATACCCACTTGGGACAAAGCCTCCCAAAGTGGGTTGACGCCAGCCACTTTGGATGACAGACCACCTGGAACTGCAGTCCCCTTCCCCTTGCAGGATATGCTTGATGGTCCTCCAGGTACACCTTCAGCCGGATTATGCTGCTGAGGTTTGCTGACCTTGACAAGTGACTTCTGTGCCCCATGAACCAAGCGCACCAGTTGACCACTGATATTTTTTACCTGTTCAGGCCCTCCCTCCAGTACTGATGCAATTCCATGTTTGTATCGTGGGTCCAGCATTGTTGCTATGGCAAAGTTGTCACTATGCTGAATGCTCACAACGTGACGCTTCTGGTCGAATACAGTCAGCATGTGTTGCAGCAACATACTGCTACCACCATCTCCAGCAACATCAAGGCCATGCTGTACATTCACCAATGTCTGCCTCAGCACCTGCAGCAGTGGAATTGATTGGCTAATGTAGGCAGACTCACCACTCACTGCCTTTGTGGCATATTCAAAAGGCTGCAAAATTGTTATTACAGAATCCATGAGGAGCCACTGTTCAGTCATCATAGATATGGAGGCCCCATCACAAGATATTCTGAGGCCGGCCCACCAGCACAGCGGTTGGATTTCCGCCTGCGATGCCGGCAACCTGGGTTCGGGAATGAGCTCAGGTCACCGGAGGGCCGGCTGGGGGGAGAAGGATTGAGCGTCCCACGACTGCTCTCCTTCTCCGGGGGGAGAGCGCGGGATGTCACCGATGCATGGGGGACACCTGGTGAAGGCCAGGAGTACCTCAGCATGCGGGACAGAAAGGCTCCAAGGGGTGGAGTGGATGCTGGCGTCATTGCACGTTCCCACCCCTCTAAGGGGGGAGAAAAGAGCCCACCTCTCACCACCTAAATGATGCCCACCCCCCGAGCTGCTATCGGCTCCCCAGACCGACTTCCACCCTATCCCATTGTTCGTGGCACCCAAAAGGGTATGGGTGCCACGTCTCCACCCTGGGGGGTAATCCAGGGGGTCCTGGGAGTACGGCTCATGTGGGGATGCTGCGAGTCGAGGGGTCCGTGACCGGGAGGACGACCGGTGGAGAGAGGAGGAGGGCGCAAAAAGTGTAAGTAAAAAAAAACAAAAAACAAAACAAGATATTCTGAGATGGCTTTGTATTGTTCATACAACCTCTCTACCATGTATAAAGTGGAGTTCCATCAGGTGACAACTTCCAGCTTCAAGCGGTGCTGAGGCAGGCTGTTTTGTATCTGCAACTGCCACAGTTGGTCATGGGCCTTTCCAGATCTTGAAAAGCGAGAGCAGATACGTTGTGCAATGATCAGCATTTCCTTTACATCAGGGTGCTGCAGAAACTCCTGAACCACAAGATTTAAACAGTGGGCCATGCATGGAACACAAAAAAAAACACCATTCGTGATGCATTTCACCACATTTGACCCATTGCCACTTGCCATGAACCCAGCTCTCAGGGACAGAGGGTTTAGCCATTTGTCAGTTTCAGTCAGTACCACGTCCAACATGTTCTCACCAGTGTGTGAACAGGTCACATTGCGCATAGCAATTGTTGCATGCTGTCGAATTCCTGGAAGATTGCTAATGTGACAATCCACCTTACTGCACTGATTATTCACACTACCAACATCACAAACAACCCCTGGCACCTGCGCTCTGTGTGCAGTTATACACATATATGAACTCCCCGCTGTTTTGCCACTTGTCCACATATCCATACTTAAATGGATGAATGGAGAGGAGGAATGTTGAAGGGCATGTCTTACTGAGTCGGACACAGTGCGGAACAACTCGGGGACAGCACGGGTCGAAAAGTATGTCCTGTATGGGACTTTCCATTTTGGACAGACACGTGCAGCAAACTGCCAGAACCCAGAATTCTCCACAAAGGAGATGTGTATATGTGTGTGTGTGTGTGTGTGTGTGTGTGTGTGTATAACTAGATCAATTGCCAGCATTTCCGCTACAGCAGCGTAAAGTTCATGTGACACTGTTTGATTCGGGGGGGGGTACTTCAGCTCATACGGAAACACACTCTGTAACATGGGCTGACTTAAATGTTTTACATGGGGTGTGATCACCAATGATTGTGCTCTGTGATGAATGGCATTGGCAGGGGGTGGAGTGTGAACATTTGATGAAGACGGGTGCACAGGTGATGATGACAAGCCCAGAAATGCTGTTATTTTGCCAGATTTGCCAACCGATGTTGATGTACCACTTGCACTAGACATACTGCATTCACCACCACCACAAAAACTGCTACTCTTACCAGCACTAGACAACATTTCAAAGTCATTATGGTCCTCCACCTCATCATGCCTGTAGTAATCCTCTGCTCTTATTACCTCACTACTGCACATGTTTAATTTACTGCTGGACTTAACAGCCATGGAAGGGGATAAAATGATCGCTATGGTTGCCAGTGATGAGGGTGAATGCCCCACTGTAGTATTAGCTGCCAGCTTGTGCTGGGTCCACAGTGCCAAGTGCCTATTCTTAAGATGCGTATGCTGTCCTCGTGTGCCCAGATGGCTTCCCTTTTTACCTCGACTCACACACACATGGCAAACCTGGCAGATTGCAGCTGACTCATCATTTGCATCTTGAACAAAAAAGTTCCAAACAAGGGATTGTGATGCTCTGCTTTTAACATGTCCATGATGTGGCTTATTTAAGTCCATTATTTTAAGCACTGGAGTTGGGGTTGGGCACGTGATATTTTGGGCACTGCACACCTGGACTGCAACTGACCACCACGACTACCTATCATATTTATTACTGGGTCATCATCATCAACTAAAACCGGTAGATCACAAGTTTTTATGGGGGGGGGGGAGTCCTGCAAACAGACTCAGACACAGCCACTTTGAATTTCTTTTTCTCCAGTTTCCAACTGGGGTCAATTACATCATCATCATATTCATCAACGTCACACACATCCACATCTTCTGGTTGGATGCTAGCATGCGGACTGCATGTTGCAACAACAGCAACATCATTGTCATCATCACATTCATCATCAGCATCTACACCACATCACCTGATATTTTTTCACCACACTGTGAATCACTGCATGGAAAATGTATGACATTAACTGCCACGGTGGATGGAATATCACATTGTATGCTATCGTTGACATGATTACCAGAATCCTCAGGTTCAGTTGCTGGGATGTTACTGGGAAGTATGACATCATCTATGCTGCCACTCACTTGCACTGCTTCACACTCAATATTTTTGGATACGGTACACTGGTCAGAATTAGAACTTGACTCAACAATACTAATCCTACCTTCACCACCACTAACACCAGTAACACTAACACCACTGGCTGGGAATACATCATCTACTCCAACTATGAGTGAAGCTACTGACTGGGCTGTAAAAAACATTGCAGGAGAAATACCTTTCCTCACATCAGCAATGCACTTCTGTGTCTGCGTACTACTACCACGCCCACAGACTATCTTACTGGCAACATTGCCATGGCAAGAAACAGCTTTGCTTGCACGTCTCTTTGCAGGCATTTTGGGGGATCAACAACAATATTATAAACAAATTTAGATGTTGATACATTCACTCTCTGATTGGGGGATGCTGGATGTGAAACAAAAAAACAACTGTAGCTTCAGCAACAGATAAGAGACTAGTCTGTCACATAACCAGTGGTGCTGATGAAGTCACAAAAACAATCCAATCTGGTAAAAAATTCCTTTTGCACGTGGGGGTGGGGAGGGAGCACTGACTGTAGTGCAGAATTTTATGGCAGTACAAGCAGCAAAACAAAGAACAGATACCATGATCGCAGTACAAAATCAGGCAGCTGCAGTGGATAGCTGGTTCACAGCCCGCAATTACACTAGTCTGTGGCACAATAAAAGGTGTATTATTTGATGTCATGCAACACCACACACACAATCACACACACACACACAGAACAGTTTGTCTACAATGCTTAATGAATAATACGTAGCAAATGCAAAAGTTCAGTACTATGCCACGTTACGTATTGTAAAAAACCTGAAATTATGAACTGCTGCACCAGATCCACACAACAAACAGCAAGAAAATTTCAACTGTTGCTGACAATATTACTGTGTGTACATTAACACAGTCAGTTATATAACAAAAATATAACCAAAAAAACAAATAAATCACTATTTCTTCAATTAAATCTACCTACACCACAGATACGCCCCTCCCCCAAAGCACACTTTCACTGTCTTTCACTACACACACTCAATGTTGTAAATTAACATTCAAAATCCACACAAAAACAAAAACGCTAAATGATATGAGCATAGGAGGGTTTCCTACAATCGATGAACTAAAGTTGGAGCCCCCAAAAATGCAAAAATGTTTTTTTTAACAGCTTTTACAAGATTTCAATCACAGACAGCTACCAGAGCACACTGTCTCCTACTCATTCCTACACATACTACCCCGAACTGAGGCTGTGCAGATCAATATAGAGTCCGTGTGACCTGAAATCCCATTAATCACTGCAAAATTCACCTTTGGAGCTCAAAAACAAGGCGAAGTGAGGTGAAGTGCATTGTCCTCAATGCACTTCACCTTAAATTTGGTGGAGTAGTGGTCTGGGGAGGTGGAGTAACGTGGAGTAACGCAAAGTCATTGATGTCAATGGACTTCGTGTTCCTCATCATAGCGCAAAGTACTCCACTTCGTATTGTGGAGCACTCCGTGAATCCGCCTTTGCTCCGTGAATCACTTCGCGGAGCAGATTGAGCCCACTTCGCCCACCACTACCTCCCACCCTCCTGCCCTGCCATGGGCTCAAACCATGGATAACGCACTCAGAGCCAGGTAAATCCTAGGGAAGCTGGATGATAGGGATGGGAGGTCCAAGGATAAAGGGGGGCTGACTGGCTGCCAGACAGGAGGGATAAGAGATGCAATAGATGGAACAGAAACAAGCATTTTTCAATGTCAAATGTTTCCTTGCATGGTCTATGTGTCAGGGTGGTACTTGCACCTTGAAAAAAATCACAAAGAAAATAACTAGAAGTACTTGACGATTTATATCTATATAATACATGAATGGGCCTTTCCCCCATATAAGTGTTTGGCAGTTATTTCCCTGTATACCTTTTCCCTGTTTACACAGTTGCAGTTAAAACCTAACAGTAGCAATCCAAATGTGTTATATAAAATAAATGATGGGTAAATGTGGCATACAAGGACATCCATCCATTGAGGGGGCTAACCAGATCATAAAACCACTCGCTGGTTAGCTGAGCTCCCTTGATGGATTGTTTTCCTTGTATACCACACTGACCCATCATTTATTCCATGTGTCAGTTGTACACAAACAAAAACTTTAAGCTACTGTAACTTATTATATACTGATAAGTTAAGGTTAACAGTCTACTGTTTGTTAAGGAGAGGTACTATGAGGTACACAATGTGTGTATGTATATGTATGTGATATATATATATATATATATATATATATATATATACGTGTATAAAATTAACAATTTAATTATGTTTAATGAAAAGTTAAACTTGCTGCAAAGGATTCTCAAATTTGCCCTAAGGAATCCTTTAAAAAATATACATGAAGTACCAATATTTTACTGAAAATAGTCACCTGCTGGCTAGCGCACCTACCCGGTTAACAAAAAACTTGGGTAAAATAATTACTTCTATACAATGGTTTCGTAGTTTAATGTACATTTTTTTACTCTCAAAACTGAAAACATTGACACCTTCCCCCCGCCCCCCGGCACAACATTAGGAACTTTGTTACTGGTACAGAAATACAAAATACACATAAATGAAGTCACAAGGAGTACAGGTGCCAAAGACATACCTGATGTAAAACACTCAGATTATTACAAAACAGGAAGGTAGCCCTGAGGCTGCTATTTTTATTTAACAGATTAAATTTATAATTAATATTTGAAGCCTAATGGGTTGCCAGTAAAGTGCTAGTTATAAATGTTTCACCAAGTGGGTGAATGGTGAGGAAGGGCAGAGCTGAAATGAAAAAAACAACCCAGCTTAAAAATCGAGTAAACATGTACCTAATTGATATGAATTTTATGGGTAATACTTCAGATTTCTAATAAACCCTGGTCATTAAATCAGTAGATAGAAGTACCCACTAGATACACAAAGTCAGTGCAAAGAAAATTGTTGACCATAATTTCATACCGCCAATCAAAGTGTGGCCCTGACAGGACTAGAAAAGTAAAATGCAAAACTTGTTTCTCATCCACAAGATTAACTTGCTGTCTGACCAGAAAGTTAGGGTCACTTTTGATGGGTAATATAACAAAACAAACGATTAATGAAATGTGTTTATTTTTTGATAAAAATATTGCAATATTGGGAACAAGGTGTCATTAGATGCTACCTCATGCAACTACATGTAAAAAATTTTGAAATTATATCAGCTACCACGATTGAGATCACACACACACACACATATACACACTAGACTTTGTTTCTTTCACAGCTGCATTTTAGATATTGGTGAACACTGTTCATTTTCTCGTTGGATGCAGAATGAATGAGAAATATCACCATGCTTTACAGGCATACCTATTTTACTGATGGTGATGGGGGAGGGAGGGGGAGAGAGAGAGAGAGAGGGAAAGGAATCAGGATCATGGCAGTTGATATTGTTTCAATGGCTCCTTTATATGTAGTTGGTTGTCATAGCATCTATTGACACCTTGTTCCCAATATTACAATATTTTGGTAAAAAAACAAAAACACATTTATATTACTCCTGCCAAAAGTGACTGTAACTTTGTGATCAGACAGCAAGTTAAAAGTTAAGGATGAGAAACAAGTTTTGCATTTTACTTTTTCAGTCCTGTCAGAGCTGGGGGGGAGGGGTTGTTAGCTGACAAGTGATTCCCAGTGGTGAAAAATCTTTACCAGAATCCTCCTGAAATACAATGTTTCATTCATCTCTAATTTCTTAGCTCTGCTGCATGCGAATGTTACTTAGTGAGGAGATGACAAAACAAAAGATGTGGAGAACATCAGCTGCAGCGCTCATGCTGCCTACCCTCACCCTCCAGTTCATGAATGAGGCTCTGCCCCACTCCACCTGTTAGGTATTCAGCAGAAATAATAAAAAATAAATAAAAAGCATTGTGATAGTTTTCATTCACTGTGCATGTCATGAGAGAATGAGCAGTGTTCACTGATATCTAAAATGCAGCTCTCCTACCCCATTCAACATCGATAATTTATACAATACCCTCCCCCACTCAACCTCCTCTGGCACCCTCCACCCTCTTTCCCCACCCCAAAACCTGCAAACAAAGACAATGGTCCCCACAGCAGAGACTTCCTCTCCATTTGTTATGTAGCTCATGAATGAGTGAATTGCATCTTTTCCTATGGTAAACCTGATTGGCACTATAGAAAAATATATGATTCATTAATTTGTGCATTATTTACAGAACATAAAGGGCTTCTCTGTTAGGGGGGGACTGCAACAAAGAAAAGTGTCCATGTCTGTTGCTGCCATGCCTGCTGTACCACTGAAGCACTACTGCTTTCATTATTGAACTGACACAGTTTTTCAGACTATAGTTGGATTGGGAGAGATTGACTGACAGAATAGGTTGGATGGTGGTGTGCGCGGCGGCAGTGTAGGTAGTGGCATGAATATATGGCCAAGCTAAAACAACTGGGTATGTCATTGGTGCAGTAATAAGATCACATAAACAAAGCAGAAATATGGTTGGACGCACCAAAGGTATGTCTAGATTTATTAAAAATAATAATAAAAAAAAACTCAATCTTATAATTTTCTTTCAGTTCAGTTCATCAGTTCAGAACATGCAGAGATACAGCAGTTTATAACAGTCCAACAATTCAGCTGTTTTCAGGATACAGTTTCAGCAAGATCAGTAATTCAGCATTTTAGCTCACTTACTTGCCCTAACTAGAAAATAAAATAAAAAGGCACAGCTCAGGGAGTTAAGGGAACTGACTCCCCTGACATGGGTCATAGAAACATAGAAACATAGACTTTGATGGCAGATAAGGACTGCTTGGCCCATCTAGTCTGCCTAGTTCCCTACCTACAGGATAGGCCGCAGATCCTAGTTAACCAACAGCCTATTTCTTCCTACCCCCCACAAGAATTGCCTTATGTCTGTCCCATGCATTCTTGAATTCTCCCACAGTTTTAGACCCTACAACCTCCTCAGGCAGGCTGTTCCATGCATTCACTACCCTCTCTGTGAAATAATACTTCCTCACATTGCCCCCGAACCCCCCCCTCAATCTTTAAATTGTGTCCCCTTGTTCTTGCACGTCTTTTTTTCTGAAAGATGCTACCCTCTTGGACTTTGTTGATTCCACTGAGGTACGTAAAAGTTTCTGTCATGTCCCCCCTCTCCCTTCTTTCCTCAAGGGTATACATGTTAAGCTCCTTTAGTCTCTCCTCATATAGCTTCTCTTGCAGACCCTGCATCATTTTAGTTGCCCTCCTCTGGACTGCCTCTATCCTGTCTATGTCCTTGTGGAGATGGGGTCTCCAGAACTGGACACAGTACTCCAGATGGGGTCTCGCCAACTGTCTGTACAGAGGGATAACAACTTCCTGTTTTCTGCTGCTGATGCCTCTCCCTATGCATCCAAGTATACCCCCAGCCCTCCCTACTGCCTTCTCACATTGCTTGCTAACCTTAAGGACATCTGATATGATTACCCCCAAGTCCCTTTCCTTTTTTGTTGTTGTTACTACCTCTCCCCCCATTGTGTATTCTTCCCCTGGGTTTTTGTTTCCCAGGTGCATTATTTTGCACTTCTTTGCATTGAATCCTAGCTGCCATACTTCTGACCATTCCTCCAACCTTGCCAAGTCCCTTCTCATCCTTTCCATGCCTTCCTGTGTATCAACCCTGTTGCAGATCTTTCTCTCATCTGCAAAGAGGCATACTTTTCCTTCCAGTCCCTCTGCAATGTCACTTATGAAGACATTAAAAAGGACTGGACCCAATACTGAATCCTACGGTACCCCACTAGTAACCCCTCTTTATTCAGAGTGGACTCCATTTACAATTACCTTCTGTGTCCTGTTGTCCAGCCAATGTTTTACCCAGGCTACCACCCTGGGACCCACTCCCAGGCTGGTTAATTTGACTATTAATCTTTTGTGTGGGACTGTGTCAAATGCCTTGCTAAAGTCTAGGTAGGCCATGTCCACAGCCCCTCCCTGGTCTACTACTTTGGTCACCCAGTCAAAGAAATCTATTAGATTCATCTGACATGACCTTCCCACTGTGAACCCATGCTGCCTTGGGTCCTGTGCCCCACTGGCCTTTAGGTACTCAACTATTCTTTCCTTCAGAACTGACTCCATCACTTTCCCTACCACAGAGGTCGGACTGACAGGTCTGTAGTTTCCTGCCTCTGTCTTGGTCCCACTTTTGTGAAGGGGAATCACATCCGCAGTGCTTGACCTCAGACTCAGCAATCCGATTTCAAGGGACACTTCACCAGATTCAATCCCTAACTTGATCTGACTACAGGGTCTCCAGGCAGCTCTTAAATATCCAGCTAACAACTCCCAAAGAAGCTGGACACACCTCTAATAATCACAATATGAGGAATATTCTTTATATTCTAGTTAAAACATTGGCTGGAATAATAGACTAGATACATTTATACAAATAACCAGTTAGCTAGCAACTGTTTTGACACAAATATATAATATTCTATCTAAACATCCTTATTAAGGTAGAAGATGGCATTAAGTGAGGTGTAGCTCTTCCCTCACAAGGGTGATAAAGCTAGGGATACTATAAAACAGGCAGCACAGGAGCCAATGACTCCCTATAGGACACCCAAAGCACCCAGCTAGAAGGCAGTGAGTGATTGGTGAGTGCACAGGAGAAGGAGAAAAAAAAAACAGAACTTGGCTAGCTACAGGTTTTTATATAGAAAAACATGGTTAAAACAGACTAGTATACTTGAAATGCATTTGCAGGTTTGTACACGAATGTTTTACACATTTAAACATTTTAAACATTATTCTGAGTGCTACATTGAGTAGCAATAAAATACAGGCAGACACAGCTTCCTTTTTCCTGAGGCTCGCTACCTTTATGCCTTCATTTTCATGCCTACAAGCACATCCTCTTTCTTGTCTGCATAACTGTTGGGGGGGGGGTTACACAGAACCACATACAGTAGAGTCCTCGCTCTACCTAAACTATCTTCTGGGCTTTTCTTTCATACAGAGGAATTTAAACAAGATCTCTCCCTTACAGATATGTGCTTTTGACTTACATTACAGCAGGTTTCAGCACATTTTACATCGCTCAGCATGAGCACACAGTGCACTTTTTTTTTTAACTTTGTTTATCTCCACCACCTGGAGTACTCCTTACGGCATCCTCGGGGGCTCCCAGCCTCTACCTCCCTCCATGACTTCTTGGTTCTCTCCGTTTGTGCCACCTAGCAGCACCTCTGGGTCTGAACCCTCCAGAGGTAGGGCCACCCTATCCACCCCGGGTGCTCTATCTATAGGGCAAAGTGCTGGGCACATGAGCCGGCCCGTGGACAGGAAGTCAGTCTGGAATTGGGATTGTGGGCTCGGAGGCCGAGGTGCCTTCATCTATCCCCAGGAGTGAGGTTTTCCTTTTTTTTTGTAGTTCCTGACCCTCTCAAAGTGCGGCTTAGCAAGGCAATGTAATGCCACAACTCTGCCCCTTGCAACCACAGCGTTGCCATGCTGGGTGCCTCCTACCACCACCAGAGGCCGCTCCAGGAGTGATCACTTCCCTGAAACCCTCCCCGGGAAGAGAGCAGTCCTATGGATGCTCGATCTCTTCCCCTCCACTGACCCCCAGTGGCCCAGGCTCGTTCCTCAACCTGGGTCATCGGTGTGGCATGAGGTGTGGCATCCAGCACCTCAACCCTCAGTGCAACTGGGCCAGCTGCACACAGTGTACTTGATCCAAAGTAAATTCAGGGTCATTTTAACAGATATGGGAAAGCGAATGCAGCTGAAAGACAACTCCTCTGTCTTTCACTAGCAGTAGCACGGGCTCTCTTAAACAGGGAAAAGCCAATCCACAATACTTTTATTAGAAACTATCTGGAAGTAATTATTTATTTCTTTAGCCTCACAGTACAATGGCACAAACAAGTATGGGTAGGAAAGAAAAAATTACTCACCTTAGTAATGTTGTTTCTTCTAATGGAGTCTTGCTATATTATGACCTATGCAGTATAACCCCAGGTTAGAACTGCTCCGGAGGTGAAAGAGTTAACTTTCCATGCAGGGCATGGAATCTTGAGCGCGAGCTCGGTTGAACACTCTGTCTGTTGAAGCTCAAACTTAAACTGTGAGATCTTTATGAGCAAAAACTCACTAAGGTTCTGTGTGGAAGCTGTAAACCTACACTAGCCACTGGCTACTAACTACAAAAACACATTTTTGATCTTGATCTCAAAACAAAGACTCAAGTCAGGGGATTCAAGAAAGAAAAAATAAGCATAACACCTAAGCACCCTAAGAAAGAGTGAAAATAAAGTGGGCATCTATGACGTGCCAACATTGCACTGCCCACCCACATCCCAAAAATAGAGGTTCTGAGAGGGGCAGGCTGGGGGAGGTCATAATATAGCAAACTCCATTAGAAGAAACAACATTACTAAGGTGAGTAATTTTTTCTTCAAACAACATGAAGTCTTGCAATTATGACATATGCAGACTACACAGCAGTACCTCCATGGAGGAGGGACAGAACCTACTTGGGAAATAGGCTCTGAAGCACAGCTGTGCAGAAATCGAGCATCACTCCTAGCCTGGATATCCAGGGAGTAATGCTTAGTAAAAGTGTGAACTGTTTTCCGGTGTAGCTGCTTGACATATCTCTAGGATAGGGATGTCCCTGGCAGCAGCCAGAGACAGCTGTACCCTCTGGTAGAGTGAGCCCTCAGGCCTGAGGGAGGAACCTTACCAAGTTTTTCATAGCAGAATTGATACAAGAGACAATCCACCTGGCAATGGATCTTTAGTGGCAGGTTTCTTTACCAACCTCACCATAAGTGAGGAACAATTGAGGATTCAACCTGTGACCCTTGGTATGTTCTATATAGTAACTAAGGGCTCTTTTGATATCTAAACTGTGCAATCTCCTCTCACCAGAGGAGGAATGGTCAGTGAAGTACACAGGAAGAGACATGGATTGATTAAGGTGAGTCTGAAACCACCTTAGGCAAAAACTTCCTGTTAGTCCTGAGGACCACCTTATCTCTATAGAAAGGAGATGAAATCAGGCTCCACTGACAATGCTTAGTTTTCACTGGCGTGCCTGGCAGAGGTGATGGCTACCAGAAACACAGATTTCAAGTCAAGTACTTAAGCTCTGCTGAAGACAATGGCTCAAAAGGGGTTGATAAGCTGAGCAATGCAAATATTAAGATCCCAAGCAGGGGCAGGGTCCCTGAATGGAGGGTTGGTGTGAAGCAACCCTTTAAAAAACTTGGAGAACACAGGGTGAGCTGAAAAAGAAGAGGGCTTACCTGCTGATAAGAAGACAGACACAGCTGCCAAGTGTACTTTTAGAGTAACTGTTCTCAGGCCCAAGGAATTCAAATGCACCAAATAAACCAGGATTGTGGGCATGCCAGCAGATTCTGGGGAAATATGCTTACCAGCACACCATATGGAAAATCTTTTCGATTTTGAATTATAAGTAGCCCTAGTGGAAGGCTTCCTAGGGGTCCTTAAATATATCTAATACACCTTGGGAAAGGTGTGGGTCAGCAAACTCTAACTCTTCAAGAGCCATGCCTTGAGATTGAGAGATTTGAGGTTCGGATACCAAACTCTCCCCTGGGCACAGGTTAACAGGTTGTGATTCCTGGGAAGACACAGGGGAAGGTGGACTGCTAAGGACATGAGGAGTGGGTACCAGAGCTGACTGGCCCAATCTGGAGCAATCAGGATCATCTTGCAGGGTTGAGATCTGATTCTGATTAGCACCTTGAAAAGGAGGGGGAAGGGGGGAAAGCATAGAGAAACTTCCCTTCCCAACTGAGTAGGAAGGCATCCAGAGGGACTGGGCCCAATACTGGGGGCCTGCAGCAAAAAAGGGGAAGTTGGTAATTGTCTGGGGTTGCAAAGAGATCTATCTGCGGGGTGCCCCATCTGGCAAATACTACCTCCAGTACTAGGGGATCCAGTGCCCATTCGTGATGGCCCTGGGAAATCCTGCTGAGAGCATCCGCTAGGACATTGTCCTTGCCTGGGAGGTGAACAGCCATGAGGGAGATGTTCAGAGAATAAGCCAGAGACCACAACTTCATTGCTTTGGTGCACAAGGCCGTAGACCGAGTGCCCCCTTGCTTGTTGATGTACCACATTGTAGTGGTATTGTCTGTTCTGATCTGAACAACCTTGTTCTGAACAGATGTGGAAAAAACCTGGAGTGCTAGAAAAACTGCTCTGAGTTCCAGCAAATTGATGTGGAGCAGAGATTCCTGAGGGGACCACAGCCCTTGGGTGGAAAGGTCGCCCATGTGAGCTCCCCACCCCAAGAGGGATGCATCTGTAGTAAGGGTCAAGGAGTGAGACTGGGGAGTGAAGGGAACCCCTCTGTCTCAGATTGCTCTGATCCTGCCACCACTGAAGGGCCTGGATCAGGATTCGAGTCACTGGGATCAATTTGGTTAGAGGATCTGTCCTTTGATACCAAAAGGCTCTCAAATGGAACTGGATGTCCCTCATCTGAAATCTTGCTCCCTGCACTACTGCTGTAGAAGCAGCCATGTGCCACAGGAGCTGTAGAAAATGCCTTGCTGGTCGAGAGACCTGCAGGGTGAAAGAAGAGGCCAGAGAGGCCAAGGTCCTTGCTCTTTCCAGAGGGAGGAAGGCTCTGGCTTCTTTTGTGTTCAGTTCTGTGCCTATGAAGGTGAGAAGCTGGACAGGCTCCAGAACTGACTTTAGAAGATTGAGAAGGAAACCTAGGGATGTCAACAGTTGCTGGGTTACTTGTAAGTGTAGTTTGACCTGTTCTGGAGACTGGCCTACAATGAGCCAGTCGTCCAGATAAGGAAAGATGGCAATCTTTTGCCTTCTTAAATTAGCAACTGCTACTGCCAGGCATTTTGTGAACACCCTCGGAGCCGAGGTGAGGCCGAAGGGCATTGCTCTGAACTGGTAATGGCCTGAGGGCAGTTCAAATCTGAGGTACTTTCGATGGGAGCTTCTGATGAGAACATGGAAGTAGGCATCCTTGAGGTCCAGGGAGACTAGCCAGTCCCCTGGCCTTAGAGAGGGTAAAATAATTCCCAGAGTCACCATTTTGAACTTTGGTTTTAAAAGGTGCTTGTTTAGATACCTGAGATCCAGGATGGGCCGCCATTCTCCTGTCTTTTTTGGGGTAAGGAAGTACCTGGAGTACAACCCTTTGCCCTGGTGTATGGGAGGCACCCTTTCCACAGCTCTGAGAGCCAGGAGGGAAGAAACTTCTGCTTCCAGGGCAAGTGCCTCTGATGGGTTTGCAGGTGAAAAAGACCTGGCTCTTATCTTTGGAAATTTTTTGAAGCTGAGATCCAGTCCCTGGCTTACTACTTCCAGGACCCACTTGTCTGATGTTAAAGACTTCCAGTTCTGGACAAAGTAAGCCAGCCTGCCCCCTACCGGTAGAGGAGAATCGGCCCTGGCCACCCCATCAGGGAGCCTGTTTTGCAGGGGCTTTGGGTTGAGGGGTAGAAGCAGGCTTACTAGAACCCCTTCTGACCCTTCCTCTGAAGAACCCCCTCTGGGCATAAGCAGAAAAGGAGGCCTGGGCTTGGTAAAAAAGGCTTATGAAAGGGCCTGCCCCTGCCCCTGACATGCTGCCTCTGAGGAGTGGCTTGCCTTTCTTTGGCCTGTGTACTCCTATAGGTGGTCCAATACTCATCCATTTTCTTCATATAATTCTCTGTCTGCTCCCCAAACAGAGAATTGCCCACAACAGGAAAATCCATAGCCTTAGACTAAGTATCCTGTGACAGGGCAGTACATCTGAGCCAGGCCATTCTGCGAAGAGACACAGATGTAGCCATGACTCTTGATGAAACATCATTAGAGTCTACTGCAGCATGAAATTGCACCTTGGATGCCTCAATACCATCCGCAGCCACCTGCTCCAGCTCCCTGGCAAGCTGGTCAGGGGCCTGTTTTGCTAGGGCTAGGACAGTATCCCATCTGGATTTCTGGTACCTAGCTGCATAAACCATATAATTTGCCTGTCTGAGTCCCAAAGATGCTGCCATGTACTGTTTCTTTGCCATGGCATCCATCCTCCTGGAATCCTTTTCAGGAGGGTGAGAGGCTAGAGGAATATTAGCCTTGTCACAGGCTGCAGCCTGCACTGCCCCCACATGGCTGCAATGCTGGGAGAGGAACTCCATATCAGAGCCTGATAAAGCATACCTCTTGTCCATCCTTTTATCCACAGGGAGGATAGAATGAGGAGTTTTCAGAATTTTTACTTTCTGTTTCCTAAAAGATTTGTGCAAGGGAATAGACAGTCTCCTAGACTCTGGAATATCCATCATTTCCACAAAATCAGGCTCTTCTTGATCATCAACAGCTTCCTCAACAGGGAGTTGCAGAGTCTCAGCAACTTTCTTGTAAAACAAAAAATGAGAAGGGGACTCAGATAGCCTGGGAGGGGACACCCCTGAGGGTCTGTCTGAAGAGATGTCCGGTTCAATGGGCACATCCAGACTTTCAAAATCACACTCACTCTCCTCATACCCCTCCTCCCCTTCCTCCGGTTCATTAAAATCCTCAAAATCATAATCTTGAACCGGGGGAACCGTCCAAACCGAGCGCTTCCCTAATGTTGTCGGTTCGGACGGAACTGGGGAAAGAGACTGGACAATTTGAATAGCTTTGGCTATTTCCTCAGCAGTTGGAGAAAGAACTTTTGGCTCCAAACTAGCAGACTTTCTAGTCCTTTTAGTTGGAACCGGCTCCTCAGAGCTGGCTCTTCGTTGGCCCAAGGAAGTATCGCCCTGGTCAGAGGGCACTCCCTCAGGTTCGGTTGGAACCGAACCGGGCTGGCCATCCGGGTCAGCGGACTTTTTGGCCTCCCTTTCCCTGAGCCTACCAACTCTCTTTTCCACGGTGGCAGCAGGAAAATTCTTATAAATCTGGCAGTCTGCATTGAGGTGGTCAAACCCCAGACAATATACACAAGTGGTGTGTGGGTCAGCCTTAGCAAAGGCTTCCCCACAGAGGCCACAGTGCTGAAACCCAGTGGGTCCAGTTTTTCTTTTGTGTTTCTCAGACATAGTGCCAGCCTAACCAAAACTTGCCCGTTAATGGCAATCCGCCAAGCAAGACTCTCTTATTGGTTCCCAACCGTGTCACGGGTCGTGGAAAAAAACGTAATAAAATCTGTTTTTTTTAGAACCAATAAGAACCGGGAACCGCACTCTAAAGGACTAGAAAGTAATTTTAAACCCAATCTGATCGGTTCAAACTGAACCGAAAAGACGTTTACAAGTTCCACACAGAAGAAAATAAACAAAAGCCTATCTATTACTTACAATACCACAGACAGAGCTTGAACCGACGATTGCGGTTACATTTTGGTAAAATAAACCGAGAATTACACTTTTAAACCGACAAACGAACCGAGCAGCAGGAGGAATCTCCGGAGCGACTGTTCAGTGAGGCGGAGTAAAGAATCTGACAGTTTAAGTTTGAGCTTCAACAGACAGAGTGTTCAACCGAGCTCGCGCTCAAGATTCCATGCCCTGCATGGAAAGTTAACTCTTTCACCTCCGGAGCAGTTCTAACCTGGGATTATACTGCATATGTCATAATATAGCAAGACTTCATGTTGTTTGAAACAGAAGACAGAAAGAAAGGAAGAGATTTTACAGCATAAGAATAGCGAGTGGCCAACTTGCTATGTCATGCCAAGGTTAGAGAGATGCTGTTGTGCAACAGTCTTTATAGAAACAGAATTTAGAAAATAACCCACACTTATGTACACCAACAGTACTATAGTGGCAGAGAAAAAGGGGCTCTTACCACAGGGTAATTACCACTTTCTGACTGAAAATCATTATTCCTGGCAGTGTATAACACATCTAGTAGCCAGATACACAGTATTATACTTGATGCAAAAAATGAATTTCAGTCAGTTAAGAGACTACTGACTGCTGTAGAGTTCTGGCTGATAGAACAGATCTTGAAAGGACAATGTCACAAAGATGAAAGCATCTGTATTAAACTGACAACAAATGTGACACTTTTAGTTAATTATTGTTGGAGCAGTGTGACAGTATTACTGGCAGCCTGATTGCCCTGTGGAGGATACACATTAATGAGACTTCTCTTTAGGCCAGGTTTTGTTATTACTCATTTTATTGGCTTTGAGCCAGGCTTCATCTTGTACATTTGACATTACCTGCAGGTTTACTACCACAGCCTGAAAACTTCTCCACAAGATGGCACCTGATGCAACTCTCAATCCTGAGTACATGAAAAAATATGAATTATGAAATGGGTGTCAAAATTGAGGCAATCTGATTGGGCAATACCTGTGTGATAATGTGTCTTACGCACAGGAAGAAGGACCAGTAGTGCCCTGTGGGCACTGATTCTAGTAAAGATGCCAGTTAGAATGTTGGCAAACTGAAAATCAGCCATCTTCTTTTCACCAACTGCGAGTGACATGCCAGGCTGTATTTTCAGTATGCCAACAAAAAAATGCAATAAATACATCTGACCTGCTGTTCACATTGCCTCAGTCTGTGAAATCCATGGATGTAGCATGAATGGAAAAGCTGCAAAGTCTCTCACAGCCCACTCGCTCGGTAATGTATAAAAAAAAAAAATCAGAACAGCTGCGATCTCTCCACCAGCTCGGCCACTCGCTCCTTAAGATCCATCTTTGAATTTAATAAAAAACAAAGGTACAGCTGCGATGCAAGGTCATGGAATCAACTCGGCAGAAGGCAATACTGGACCTTGTGCTCACAAACAGGGACAGTGTGATGGGGGTAACAGTGGGGGAGCACCTGGGTAACAGTGACCACCAGTCATTGTGGTTTGAAATCACAGAAAGAGCAGAAGCAAACCACACAAAAACACGTATCCTGGATTTTAGGGGGGCAGACTTTGGGAAAATGGGGAGGTACTTGAAAGAGGCATTAAGAGGGATGGGACAGGAATCAGGGGTTGAGGGACAGTGGGCAGTATTTAAAATGGGGATTACAAGAACAACAGAATTATGCATTAAGCAGGTTAGCAAGAGGAAAAGGAAGAGGGGACCATTATGGTTTTCCAAGAGGTAGCAAAAAGTGAAAGCCAAAAGATTGCATTCAGGCAATACAAAAAGACACAGGCAGAAGAGGATAGGGAGAAGTACCAGGAAGCAAAGGGAGGCAGGGAGGTCAGTAAGGGAAGCCAAAGCTCAGACAGAAGAACACATTGCAAAATCAGTGGGTAGAGGGACAAAACCTTTTACAGGTACATAAGTGAAAAAAGAAAGACAAAGGGAGGGATAGTGAGACTGAAGGGGGAGGATGGGAGCCGCGTGGAGGATGACAACAGTAAAGCTGACATATTGAACAGGTATTTCTGCTCAGTTTTTACTGAGGAAGAGGGGGGTAATGGGTCTGAAGGGAGTACAAGGGGTGAGAATGGTGCAGAAATGGACACAAGTCCCTTTACACGAGAAAGGGTCCTGAAGGAACTGGAAGTAATAAGAGTTGATAAAGCAATGGGGCCAGACGGGGTGCACCCCAGGGTCCTTAAAGAACTAAGAGAGGTGGTGGCTGAACCTCTGGCTATCCTGTTTAGCCGATCACTGGAAACAGGAGGTACCCAAAGACTGGAGGACAGCAGATGTAGTTCCCTTATACAAAGTGGGAACAAAGAGGAAGCAGGGAACTACAGACCAGTCAGCCTCACCTCGGTAGTGGGAAGATCATGGAAGCACTACTGAGAGGAGAGATTGGTGGAACATCTGGTTGTCAATGGACTACAGGACCCAAGGCAGCATGGTTTCACCAGGGGAGAGGTCATGTCAGACCAACCTCGGTGAATTTTTGACTGGGTGACTAAGGAGGTGGATCAGGGAGGGCAGTGGACATGGCCTATCTGGACTTCAGCAAGGCTTTTGACACTGTGCCACATAGAAGACTATTACACAAACTGGGGAATATGGGTGTGGGCAGGACAGTAGTGTGGTGGGTAGGTAACTGGCTGGGTGGCAGGACACAGAGGGTGGTGGTAAATGGCTGTCACTCCACAGAGGGAAGAGTGACCAGTGGGGTACCACAGGGATCAGTGCTGGGACCGGTCCTATTCAACATCTTCATCAGTGACATTGCGCAGGATCTAGAAGGCAGAATTTCACTGTTCGCTGATGACACAAAGCTCTGTAACAGAGTAGACACACCAGAGGGTGTAGACAGAATGAGAAGCGACCTGCAGAAACTTGAAGAATGGTCAGGGTTTGGCAGTTGAAATTCCATGCAAAGAAGTGCAAGATAATGCATATGTGGCACAAAACCCTGGCACAATATATCAGTTGGGGGTGAGGATATAGCATACACCAAGCAGGAAAGGGATCTTGGGGTTGTCATCTCTGATGACCTCAAGGTAGGAAACAGTGTGACAAGGCAGCAGGTAAAGCAAATAGGATGCTGGGATGTATGGCAGGGCATCACCAGCAGGGAAAGGAGGTCATAATTCCGCTATACAAGACACTAGTGAGGCCCCACCTGGAGTACAGTGTACAGTTCTGGAGACCATACCTATGTAAGGACATAGACAGGATAGAGAAGGTTCGGAGGAGGGCAACAAAGATGGTGCATGGATTGCATCACAAGTCCTATGAAGACAGGTTCATGAACTGAACGTGTACTCCCTGGAGGAGAGGAGGGAGAGAGGGGATATGATAGAGACATACAAGCATCTTACAGGGAGGAACAGGGTGCAGAAAAACACTATTTTTAAGCGAAAAAGATGTTCCAGGACTAGAGGGCATGGGATGAAGTTGGAGGAAGGACGATTCAGAGGAAACATGAGAAAGAATTTCTTCACAGAACGGGTGGTGGACAAGTGGAACACCCTGCCAGAGGAAGTGGTGGGGGCTGAAACAATCACGGGATTTAAGAATGCATGGGATAGACATAAAGGAATTCTAGAGGTCAGGGGTAAGGGGCAACAGACTTCTAGGAAAACAAACTGAACTTACAAGCTCAAGTGGGCAGACTGGGTGGGCCATAGGCCCTTATCTGCCGACACTGTCTATGTATCTATGTATCTATGATGTCTCTCCCAGCCTGCCTGCTCATTCATCTATTAAAAAAAAAAACGGAAGAACCGGGATCTCACTAACGCTCACTGAATGTCTGTACCTGCCCACCTGCGCGCTTGCTCTGTCTCTCTACCAGCCTGCTCACTCTTAAAATTGTAAATTTAAATTATACATATAAAAAAAAGCCAAACAGCTGGATTTTAATCTTTTTTTTTCCCTCGTCTCCATACAGCATGGGGGTGAATACCTAAAGTACAGAAGCCTTTCTGGGACAACATTCCTTCAGTGCAGAAAAAAAAAAAAAAACACAAGACACTTAGGCGGAGGAACTATTTTATTAAAAGTGATACCAACATAAGTGTGTTTTCCTAATTTAAATTGGAAATTTAACCTACTAAATGCGGTTTCACTAAAGATATCCATTTCATAAGTGCAATAAGCCCCTCCAGGGTGTGCGTTAGACACTTTAACACACGGCTAGGAGGCTGGACGCACTCAGCCGGTGGCCTCATGCCTCACTACGCCTCCTAACCGTGTGTTAAAATGTCTAACACACACCCTGTCATGGCTTATTGCTTACATAAAATACAGTTAATAAAAAAAGTCCTTCATGGCAAATGCAACATGTGAGGCAACAATCTTCACCTTTAAAGGAACGAAGGCTTGATTTACTGGTTGTGATGCTACACTACCCACAAAGCCGTGAAGCCGTTCAGCTGTTGCCAGCTGGCTTTATGCAAATGAAAGTACTGAAGGGCTCTTTCACTGGAGTGCTTCAGTTCTTTCAAGTACATGAAGTTTTCACCCATGAAACTGTGAACACCATCATACTCAGCTTGCTGTGGTCATTGGTCTGTCAGGGATGAGCCCAATGTAGCTTGCCCTGCATTGGGCTAGTCAGTGACACACCTCTGAAATGCCGTTCTTTGTCACAAAACATTTCTTGGGTAAGCAAAAGGAAACACAAAAACACACATTGGATTAAACTGCTAAAACGCATAAGGCTGAAAAAAAAAGGAAAAAAAAATACAGCTTGCACACGATTTCCAGAGTCTGCAACTAAATTAGGACATTAGCTATCACCTCTTAGTAGGTTTACTCCACGGAATGTGGTGCCTTTTACCAATGTACTAATAGCTTGTTCAGAAAGAGATAGCACTCACTCTGATTTAAAAAACAAAAACAAAAAGAAAACCTCACAACTGACCTATATGTTTTTGCACCATCCTCCGGGTGCTTCATCAGCAAGGCCCCTGGAATTCTGAGATTCTGCGGCAGCGGAATTTTCTGTGGAATTTTCATCATGCTGCAGAATTCATATAATGCCGCAGAATTCACTGTTTTTGGTGAACTTTCATTCCGAAATACAGTTTTTGATAGTGCTAGGCTCCCGTACCAATCTTGTTTATCCTGACACCCCTCCTCTATGCTTGGCACGTGATGTCATCAGTGACATCACATCGTATTTTAGCCAATGGCAGGACAGCATTCTGCCACATAAATGAATAAATCATGCCGCAGAAATTGGAAAATGTTGCCGCAGAATCCTAGGAGCCCTGCCGCAGAAATCAGAAAATGCTGCCACAGAGCATTAGGGGGCCCTGTTCATCAGAGAGACCTCTGCTACACTGCAAGCTGTTTCCAGCATTGCACTTAAAATAAATGGAGGCACTTTATGTTTTTTTTTCTTCAGTGAAGGAGAGTGATGTCTCTTCCTGAACTACTGTATCAGTTCCTTGAGTTCGGTCTGAACAGATTCAGAAGAACTTTTACATGAAAACATCTTACAAACACATGCTGGGATGTACCTTCAGAAATTGGCAGGCAAGCATTCAGACAGTACTTATTTTCTCGGTGGAGATAATTCACTGGCATCCATTTTTATTTGCAGTTCTATATTGCCTGGTATGGGAGGCCCTAGTGTGTTTTTCATACTGCACAATAGTTGTAGTTTAACAATTGGGCTTTTGGCCTGGTGCTGGTTTTGTTTTGCTCTAAATAAGTGTTTAAATATAATTATCCTACACCAGTTGCCTGCCCCACTGACCCAGCTGCCCCTGCCTGACTGCCAGGTTCACAGCTCCCACTGCCAGTCATTAATACACACAAACAGCCTTCATATGGGCTCTGGATCGCTCAAGGAACACTACTGGAAACCTATGTTGGAACGGATGATGAGGCTGTGGTCATCCACATCACATGCAGACAAAATGTTCACCATGTACATGTACTCGAAATTCAACAATGATGTTCATGAACCCCAACCACTGGGCCCCCCGCCCCCCCTTCTATTTCAGATTCGCCACAGAGAAAGCTGCGAAAAAAATACCTACAATGTGTATTAGGTAAATCAAGATTCAGTGGAGATGCACTAGAGCTCAAACTTGTTATCCTCACCCTTCATGAGATACTTAGTCCACTAACAAATATCCTAAACCTTTCATTAAGGTTTGCCAAATTCCCCCAGAAATGGAAAGCCGCCATGATCAAGGAAGAAGGAGACTACTGAAGAATACAGGATGTTCTTTTCCCAGAACAGGAAGGGTGAGAGCTGTATGGGCACACAGGCAGTAGGAAAGTAGGTGGAAAAATAAATAGAGGGAAGAGAGAGTAAGCATACAAAGCAACAGAAGAGGGGTCAAAAAATAAGACATGATGAAAGTGGTGCACTGCAGCGGCTATGGGGTGGCAGTCTTCTGAGAGACATTCAGGAGGCTGCGATGCTGCCTTATTTGCAGGTATCTCTCTGGTCTGAGGGAGGAGGTTGCCCATCTCCAGGCCATCCTGGCCAGGATTCGTGAAACCTCCTCCCCTGCCCTGGGACCACCAGGGCTGCTGCCGCTGCCTCAGAGATTGCCAAAAAATAGGAGTGGTTGGGCCAAGGTGGGATCAGCTAGGGTGAGGGTGAAGGAACAGAGACTCATCCCTCCAGTTGAACCTCTGCATAATTCATACGCCGTTCTGGTGGAGAGTGGTTCCTCAATGGAGGTATCTGCAGTGGAGACCAAAGAGGATGCTGGGAACCTCAAAAAAGGAGACCCACAGGAGGGTGCCACAGGACCCCAAAGGAAACAACTCCTGGCAGGGGACTCAGACATTAGGTGGTAGAACTGGCAGAGGGAGGGGAGAGGGAGGTAACGTGCCTCCCCAGCACCATGGCTTGGAGGGGCAGGGAGCAAATCCTCAGGATCACGGGAGTAGCTGCACAGGAGAGGGAGCTGGATGTCATTGTACACCTAGGGACAAATGACCTGGCTGGGAATAGGATAAGAGCAGTGCAAGAGGAGTTTGTGGAGGTAGGGAGGGGCTTTAGACAAGTAGCATATACGGTAACCTTCTCAGAGGTGCTGCCTGTCTATGGCATGGGTGAGGCTAGGGTAATCTGCACCATGGGATTCAATGAATGGTTGAAAAACTGGTGCAGAGCTCAGGGTTTTGACTTCATTGGGGAATGGGGGTCCACCTGGAGAGAGTCAGGCCTATACTGCCGCGATGGTCTGCATCTGTCCAGGAAGGGAACCAGGCTCCTAGGTGATAGGTTTAAATGCTTCATTGGCAAGCATTTAAACTAACCAAGGGGGAGACACTGAAAAGGAGCAGGGAAATCCCAGACCCCCCGACAAAACAGGGTAGATTGTGAGGTAAACACCAAGGTAGAGAAGTCAAAATGGAGCAGGATGGGGTAAATGGAGAAAAAGGCAGTAAGAACAGGGATGGGGCTAAAACGGGCAAGTCCATCAAAAAATGGAGGGTGGTAAGTACCAATGCCTGTAGTCTGGGTAACAAGCTCCCTGAACTAATGACCTTGATGGAAGAGGGACACCTGGATATAGTGGCAGTCACAGAAACATGGTACGCAGAGAACCATGACTGAGATGTTAACATATCAGGGTACATAATCTACAGGAGGGACAGGGAGGGTAAAATAGGAGGAGGAGTAGCTCTCTACATAAGGGAAGGGATCAAAGCAATGGAACTAAAGGATAAACAAGGAGGAGAGGAGGCACTGTGGATCATGCTAGAGACCGGAAATGGCATCACAATCTGCATGGGGTTGTATACAGACCCCCATCTCAGAGGGAATCAGTGGACAAGGAAATGATAGAAGGTATCCTTAGAATGGCAGAAAAAAGAGAGATATTGTTGATGGGGTACCTGAATATGCTGGATATTAACTGGAGCACTTTTGCTGCAGCCACATCCAAGAACAGGGTCAATCTCGATGCCCTACAGGATGCATGCCTCTGACTGCTAGTGTTGGAACCCACTTGGAAGGGAGCAATATCTTAGACCTGGTACTCTCAAATGAGGATGGAGAAAGGATCTTGGATTTAGAAGTGGGTAGCCATCGGTTCACAATAAACACAGCTGTAGAGTCAAGCCATACAAAAGCGAGGGTATTGGACTTTAGGAGAACTGACTTTGGGGGAAATAGAAGAGTGCCTCAGAAAAGCACTAGCAAACAGGCAAGAAGGAGGGGTGGAGGAACAATGGTTAAAAATCAGAACAGTCATCACAGAGGCAAGAAGCCTTTGTGTGAAGCAAATCTACAAAGCAAAATAAAGAAAAACACTATGGTTCTCAAAAGAGGTGGCGGGGAAAGTTGGGGAGAAAAAGGTAGCATTCAGGAAGTATAAGAAAACTCAGAAGGAGCAGGACAGAGAACTGTACCAGTTAAAGCAGAAGGAAGCAGGGAAGACAGTCAGAATAACAAAGGCCCAAACTGAGGAAAAAATACCCAACTTGGTTTAGGAGGATAAAACCTTTTATAGGTACATTAGGGAGCGAAGAAAGTCCAAAGGAGGGATAGTGAGGCTTAATAAAGGGGAGGAGGGTGAGCAGAGGGTGATCGTGAAAAAGCAGGGATACTAAATAAATACTTCTGCTATGAATTCACAAAAGAAGAGGAAGGAGAGGTACCTAAACCAAACAATAGAAGCATTCTGGTTGGGGGGTTGATACCAGTCCATTCACAGAAGAAAGGGTCCTGAAAGAATTACTAAAATTCAAGGTGGACAAAGCATTGGAGCCTGATGGGATTCACCCCAGAATTCTAAAAGAACTAAGAAGAGAACTAGTGACACCACTGACTACCCTTTTTAACAAATCATGGGAGGATGGTGTGGCACCTGAGGACAACAGGAGGGCAGATGTGATTCCACTTCACAAAAGTGGGGGCAAGACAGAGGCAGGAAACTACAGACCTGTTAGTTTGACCTCAGTGGTAGGGAAAATTATGGAATCCCTTCTGAAGGAAAGAATTGTCGCGTACCTAGAGGCCAGTGGGGCACAGGATCCATGGCAGCATGGATTCACAGTGAGAAGGTCATGTCAGACAAATCTAATCAATTTCTTTGACTGGGTGACCAAAGTAGTAGACTAGGGAGGGACTATGGACATGGCCTACCTAGACTTTAGCAAGGCATTTGACACAGTCCCCACACAAAAGATTAATAAACAAGTTAGACAGCCTGGGAGTGGGTCTCATGGTTGTAGCCTGGGTGAAACATTGGCTGGACAACAGGACACAGTGGGTAATAGTAAATGGAGCCCACTCTAAAGAAAGGAGGGTTACTAGTGGGGTACCGCAAGATTCAGTACTAGGAACAGTCCTCTTTAATGTCTTTTATAGGTGACATTGCAGTGAGACTGTAAAGAAAAGTATGCCTCTTTGCAGATGACACAAAGATCTGCAACAGGGTTGATACACAATGGTGTGGTGGAAAGGATGAGAAGGGACTTGGCAAGGTTGAGGAATGGCCAAAAGTATGGCAACTTAGATTCAATGCAAAGAAGTGCAAAGTAATGCACCTGGGAAACAAAAACCCAGGAGAAAAGTACACAGTGTGGGGGGGGGGTTACTAACAACAACAAAAATGAAAAGGGACCTGGGGTAGTCATATCAGATGACCTAAAGGTAGGCATGCAATGTTAACAGGCAGTAAGAAGGGCTGGGGGGGGATACTGGGATGCATAGGAAAAGGCATTACCAGGAGAAAACAGGAAGTTGTTATCCCTCTGTACAGACAGTTGGTGAGACCCCATCTGGAATACTGTGTGCAGTTCTGGAGACTCCATCTCCACAAGGACACGGATAGGATGGAGGCAGTCCAGAGGAGGGCAACTAAAATGGTGCAGTGTCTGCACCAGAAGCCATCTGAAGAGAGACTAAAGGAGCTTAATATGGATACCCTCGAGGAAAGGAGGGAGATGGGGACATGATAGAATTATTCATGTACCTCAATGAATCATAGTCCAAGAGGGTAACAACTTTCAGGAAAAAAAGATGTGCAAGAACAAGGCGGCAATTTGAAGATAGAGGGGGGATGGCTCAGGGGCAACGTGAGGAAGTATTTTTTCATGGAGAGGGTGGAGGATGCATGGAACAGCCTTCCTGAGGAGGTTGTGGGGTCAAAAACAGTGGGTGAATTCAAGAATGCATGGGACAGACATAAAGCAATTCTAGTAGAAGGTAGGAAGAAGTAGGCTGTTTGTTAACTAGGATCTGCAGCTTATCCAATAGGTAGAGAAATGAGCAGACTTGGTGGGCCAAGCGGTCCGTATCTGCCGTCAAAGTCTGTTTTCTTTTCTCCCAAGATTCTTTACCTCTTTTCCAATATTCCTTTAGTCTTACCATCCTCCTTTTTTACTAAAATTGATAAATTAATAGGTAACTTCATCTGGGGTGGGAAACCACAGAGATTTAACTGCAACAAACTTCGATCACATTGGAAAAAAGGGGGATTCGGACTCCCCTGGTTCAAAGGCCTCTGGGCTTTCCAAATGGCCCAAACTATTAAATGGTTTCAGAAACCCTCCCCTAACTTGCCACTATGGGTTGCAATGGAATCCGCATTGTGCCCAGGAGGAGCTCCCACTTCCTTCATTTTTAATCCCATTTCCTCTAAACTAAAATCTCGCCCAACTATATCATCCTCTGTTCTTTATTGGAAACTAACCCACAATTTTCTGAAATCCAATCCAACACCCTGGTTTTATGCCCCCTTATGGGGCAATCCACTGCTCAGTCTAGAAGATCACCCAATTTTCTGTTGTACATGGAGGAACAAAGGCATTTTCTTTCTCAGAGATATCTTGGACCAGAATTCACTCACTCTTAGATCATTCTCAGACTTTCAGGTCACATGGAAACTTCCTAAATAGGACTTCTGCAAGTTTTTACAAATTTGGGCAGCTTATAACGCTCTCTCTAGTTTAGTGTATAGGCATACTCTTCTAAACCCATACATCACGTACTGGACTAATTTATCAGTAAAATTAAATAGCTCCATTTACAAAGAAATTATTGATAATCTACCTGATCAGTCTATACAGGCCAAAAATAAATGGAATACTCTTCTTAACTACAATATTTCAGACTCTCAATGGAGTAATTGTTGGTGTATTGCACATAATACCTTTAAAGATGCCTGTAGTTCTTTAATACAAACTAAAATCCTACATCTTTGGTATAGAACCCCCTCTGTGCTTCAACGAATGGGCCTATTAAATAATAATTGCTGGCTCTGCAATTTGGCCAATGGGGATCTACTTCATATCTTGTGGTCTTGCACTCCCATTAATAAGCTCTGGCATAAAGTCTGTCTACTTGCCTCCAGAGTAACAGGACAAAAACTACCTTTTGACCCCAAGCTATTTCTTCTAGGCATCCTTATCCCAAATATCTCTCTCCTCTCACATGCGCATTTTAGATGGCTAAACATACTTTCTCTTCTAGTCAAATGTCTGATTCTTATGAAATGGAAATCAACTCTGGTGCCTTCTCTTTCAGATGTTCTTCAAAGCCTCTCTCAGTATACCTCTCTAGACCGATTATCTCATGTTTCTCATAACCGACTCACTGTATATGACAGATGTTGGCAGGATTACTTCAAGTACACGAACCTAGTTCTTCTAGACCCTAATTCTTATAGATATTTAGTCCTGCTTCTTATTTTGCTCTTAGATTAGGTTTTCTCGAAACTTTTGTGCACAGATTTCTCCTCTTTTTTCCCTTCTTCCCGGTTTTCTCCCTCTCTCCTTCCCTTCTTCCTTGCCTTTTTCTCTCTTCTTTCTTTCCTTGCACACTTTTCTCTTATCTTCACCTCTCCATTACTGAACATTGTTCATATTACCACATTTATCACTTTTTGCAATTTACTGAATACCTTGCCATAGCCTGCCCTAGCATGTATTTCGTACATGGTTGCTATTTCCGATCCTATAATACCCTATTGATCATAATCCTTCTGCTCTCCACTTACATCGTGTCTAGGTTTTAGACTGATTTGTGTTTTATTATCAATACATGTATATAAGTCTTCTCCAAAATGTTTACCCTAAATACTGTGTTTTGTTAAGTGATATTTTATACCTTACATGGAGGATAGTCTTCTATTGTATAAGATGTGTGCTTTCTTATATACTCGAAGTTCAATAAAAAGATAAAGTGAGAAAGTCTGTTTTCTATGGTAACACCAGTCCATAAAAGTGGGGACGGGGCCATACGTACAAATTATCACTCCATATCTATTCTCCCCCCTTTGTCCAAAGCACTTGAACACATTGTATCTGATCAGCTTGTAGAATACCTGGACAAATACCAGATAAAATGCCCCAACCGCATGGATTTAGGAAGCCACACAGCACCACCACAGCTTTAATTAAGTTCACCAGGTACATACATAAGGCAGTTGACCGTGGGCAATTGATGGGAGCATCCTTCATAGATCTCACCAAAGCATTTGACATAGTCAACCACGCATTGCTACTTGAACAACTGGCCTGCACCAGGCTCTCATCTGACACCATGGGTTGGTTCAGTAACTATCTCACGGACAGAATGCAACGGGTGAAAATAAATGGGGTACTTTCTAAAAGCCGTCAACTGTGAATGGGGGTTCCTCAAGGATCCATTTTAGGCCCTCTGATCTTCAGCCTCTTCCAGAATCGCCTTCCCTATGCATGCCAAGGCAGTATTCTCCTTTATGCGGATGATGTGGTACTCTTTACAAGTAATTCAGATGCAATTTAACTAGAGAAGCAGCTTCACAGGAATTTCTCCATAGTTGAGACCATGTTCATGAAACATAAATTACTAATACACTACAAAAAGACCAAAACCATGATATTCGCAACCCCACATAACAAGCACAGACCCCATCAACTCACAATCCGAAATAACCTCAACACCCTTTTAGACCCTGTCCACACATTCAAATACTTAGGGGTTATTCTAGACAGCAGCTTATGCTATGCAAACTATGTTAACCAGGTTACTAAAGCTGTCAATGCAAAAATACAGTAGGCCTACTTCATAGGCACAAACACTGCTTGATTGATGAAGTAGTAAATAGCTCTGTTACTTTCATAATTGATTATGGCCTGGTTGTATCTGGTGCCATGACAGACTCCACCCTTAAAAGAATGTCAATAGCCTTAATAAATAAGGCCTGTAGTCTTGTGATAGGGTCCCACTGGCTCATGCACACATGTGAGTTATATGCCCAAGCTTGGTGGCTCAATCTTCATGGCAGAATGAAGTACCAGACCTGCCTGCTTGCCAAAAAAACATCCTTGAACCTAACTCCCCCAGGCATCCAAAACCTCCTGTACCCATCGACAAATCCCCACCACACCAGAGGAACAATCAAACAGCCTTTCAAGGTCCCCTTCTGCCGTACCTCACAAGGGCAAAGATCATTTTAGAACAATGCCCCCAACTGGCTGAACTCACTCTATTGTGACATACTGTCCGAATACAAAATTGGCCCTTTTAAGCAGAAGCTGCGGGCTTACCTAGTTAAGATCAGTAGCTGTGACTGCCAAACCTAATCAGAATCTGGCTGACCTGTTTACACTGCCCAATTGTTGCACTTAGCTGCTATGACAAACACCAGGGCACTCACCCCCTACCTTTACTTCCCAGCTACCACTGTTCACCTCCTACACCTCTCAAGTTTGTCCTCTGCTCACCCTCTCCCACCTTATACTGTCCCACACTTTTCTCATTCAACTTCATCCCCTTGGTCCTTATGCCCTCCTCCACCATTCCCGGCTCTCCAGGTTCCTGACAAGGCCTCTTGGCTGCGATGCTTAAGTCGGAATGAATAAAGTCAAATGTCTAATATCCTATCCTACATTGTATGTAAGCATTATCACTTAAATTGTAGTACCTGAAGTTTTTTGAATTGTATGGACTCTAATATGTTGTTTTGGTTGTATGGCTGCCCTTAAATGTAATGTAACTGAACATTCTGTTCATTTACCCACTGTCTTCCCAAATCCCCAAATCATGTATGCTGTCCTCTGTTACCCACTGATGTGGAACCTTTGTAAATGAGCCCTGGCTCAAAGGAACTTGTACTCTGAGAACTGAATAAATAAATAAATAAATAAAAATATTGTGTAGTACAATTTGCAATCATCTGAGACCCAGGACTCCTTCATTAATTCCCTGGGGCAGTTCATGGCAGAGTGGAGCTATAACTAGAAGATGTATGACCAGTATTTCAACTCTCAAGAACATCTCGTACACTAAAGTGTAGGTGAGGGGATTAGTGCGCAATGAAATATTTTGTTTTGAAAAACAGTGGCACAAGCCCAAACACTGAAAAGCTCATACCATAGGAACATGTTACATTCCTTCAACAGAACTACTCAGACACAAAACACTGCATTCTTTAATCCCAACTAGAGACAGCAGACCAGTTCTTACTCATTTCTTCTTGATAAAAATGCAACTGCATCTTGCCTATAAGTGCTTGCATTTTGTTTTGTTTTGTCCAAGTTTGCTGCAAGTAATAAGCTTTCTGACAGCAACCAAACCAGGAACAAAACTTTTGTTTTCCCTCCCCCTTCTACCATTCAGGTATAGATATAGTGACTCCCAGTTGGGTCTTGGCACACTGCACAGAGGGCTTTAATTTATTGTTTTGTACAACACAGCATCACATAATCATTATATTTTGCACAGTGTTTCTGACAACAAATTGTCTACAGTTCTTACCTGAAGGAAGTTCAGGGACTTTTCTTTGTGCTCCATACCACACTGGCCACTGCTGTAAAGTACTAGCCAACTGACCACATGCTGACTTTGAGTAGCGTTCTGACCTGATTGCTCACCACTGAACTTTCTGAGGACCAAGACTCTAAGTCTAGCTACAGCACTGGTCTGGTTTCACGTTGCTTGTGAGTTTTCACGAGTCTAACAGGGAGGTGGTAGAAATCAATATCTGAGTCCTCTGCCTGGTCAGTTTTTCTTCAAAAGTCTTATGCCTGTATGCTTACTCCCTGGCTTGCTTACTCCTCAAGTCCAGGTGCCAGCCATATGCTGCTGTACCATGCCACATCATGCTGACTGAAAGAATATGCTGGAAGTAAGGGTTGCCACCGTAATTTGAGGAACTAAATCTGTGTCTGTTCACTCTTACAGTATCAACAAGCAGAGGTACTAGTGGTCTGTGACTGGCACTTCAAAACTCCCATCAGCTGACTCTAAAATCAAAAGCAACCAGTGGCTGCAGAGTCAGTAACCTACCCCTGGAAGCCATTTGAACTACACAGGGCTAACAGAGATGACCTGTCATTGAAATGGCAGCAGTTAATTGGACAGTGAATCCCAATGATGCTTCAGCCTGCTGGTAAACTTCCATGCCTCCCTCCAGCAGTCTGACAAAAAGTTTATAACAATGAAAGATCTCCACCGCATGCTTCTTGGCATGCTGCCCATACTGTCACCCCACCCCCATCACTACTCAGAGTCTATACTCTCTGTCTGGTCATGTGTACCTGTGGTGTTTTCTAGCTTCACAGTCACACAACACCAATAAACTAAGGAGGCACATACAGTCATCAGTCTTTATTGCTTGCATTGTTAGTTTGTTGCCCTTCACTTTTTCCTTTTGCACAGTATGCGTGATGGTACTGAGTGTATGCCTGCTTATGGCCTTGATGGAGGTATGATCCGTGTAATTTTCAGGGAAAGTATTTGCAATAAATAGTGGTGTCCAGACTTCAGTATGACTTTGAAAAGGTTCAGCTCTGGTTATGCTCAAATCATTTGTTCTTTTTCTTTTTTTTTTTTTACACTCTATTTCTTCACTGCCACTACGGGGAACTCTCTCAGGCATCCACCATACCTCCAACTCTACCTCCTAGCCTGAAACTCCTCCTGTATCCTGGTGCCAGCCTGGCTGTTCCCTCAGCTCTGAGCCCCCCGAGGAAGGGCCGCCCTATCTGCCCAGGGCACTCTATCTACAATTAGAGCTGGGCTGGACTCAGCCCAGGGCTGAAGGAAGTCCAGCCAGTGGAGTGTGGCTGATGGTAGGTGGTGCCGTTGCCTATCCCTGAGGGCAGGGTATTTCCATTTTTCCTCCAGCTTCCCCCGATGCTTGGTCGTGCAATGGCGTCAATGGCACTATTGCCGACACCTGCCGCAGCACCGTCCCCTTGCAATGTGTAGCGACGCAGACTCTGCATTCCCCTGGTCTCCACCAGAGGCTGCCCCTGTGCAACGCGTCCCCTAGAACCCTACCCCGGAGGAGAAAGAAATCCTCCAGACGCTCGATCCCCTCCCTCCCCTGCTGACCCCCAATGACCTGAGCTCGTTCCCGAACCCGGGTCGCCGGTGTGGTGCGAGGTGTGGCATCCAGTGCCTCAACCCTCAGCGCCACTGGGCTGGCTCAAATCATTTGTTCTTGAATGCCAAGAAGACTGTTTCCATGGACTTTGGCACAAGGTAGAGACTCTTTTGGCTCCCCTCCTTTCCCTCTTCCACATCCTAGTAGGGACTACATTGGAAAATACCACCTCCTTTAGACACCTTAGCATTTGGTTTGACCAGCACCTTGCCTTTCTGAACACGTGGATGCCATCCTCAAAAAACTACACTCCAAGCTAAGGTGCCCTGTACAGAAATCGAGGATGTATTCCACTGCCTGCCTATCGCGCTCTGTTCCAGAAAATTATCCTCCCAGTTTTTGGCTATGGCGATGTAATCTACAGTGCTGCTCCCAAGACTTCCTTGGCCAAACTGAACACTCTCTTCCATTCCTTCTGCTGCTTCGCCCTCAACTGCCCCCCTTGCACTCACCACTGTGCTCTCTACCAATCTGTCTCATTCCTCTCTCATGATGACAGGCGCAGTTCCCACTGTGCCAACGTCCTATGTAAATTCTGGTTCAGCTCTCTCTCCTCCTACCTCTCCTCCTCTCTAATCACTTCCTCCCCCCCCACTCCCTTAGGAGTTATGACTCTTGGATCTCAGCTGTCCCCCCAGGTCCTCCTCTGCTGGCCAGGCTGCTTTTTCCCACCTCTTCCCAAAACTGTGGAATTCCTTTCCCCCTTCCATCCACCACACCACCTCCCAACTTGCCCTCTCCTCCCTCCAACATAACTTCTTTTCCCCTACTTGCACCTGATCATAATCCCCCATCTGTTTTATCCCCTCCTACTCTCCCCAAACTCTTACTCCCCAGCTTTTGGCACCTCTTTCCATCTCTGCATTCTCTCTCACTCTGTCTGGCCCCTCTCTATTTGCCACCTCTGTCCTTATCCTCACTAACTTAGCCATTACCTATTGCATTTGCCATTTTGCCTCTGTGTCTTCTGAGACCACTTTTTTCTCAGTTCCTGATTGGTTGTACCTATTCTAGTCCTTTCCTCAGTATTTGTCAGCCCCTCAACAACTTGCACTTAACAATGCCTAATACTGCAATTGAAATGTTGAGCAATTGTGAAATACTGTAACTTACTATCTCTCTGTACATGTTTTGCTGACTTGTCATTTTGACTGTAATTGCTTTCTTTGTTACTTCTCTTTCCCTCTCCCCCAGGACGTACCTGGAAATGAGAAGTGCTGCTCAGTGTGCTTTCATGGTGGAACCTTTTAAATAAATAAATAAATAAGATGTCTACTTCAAGCAGCATGTTGCAATCAAAATTTTACAAATGCTAACAGTACGATAGAGAGGCATTGTGGAAATCCTTTTCTACTCCTTGAAATAAAATGAGCCAAGAAAGAATTGCTTTGACTTCATGGCTTGCATCTAGCCAACTTCAGTGGAGCCCTACAGTTGCTTTGTACAGGCAAAAATGTCACTGATAAGGTGGTTATGCATGAGGCTGTTTTTAAAATGGTCCCATACTTGTGTGATGGTCACTGCACTGGTAGACGTCGGGGTTCTTCACTCGGAGTGGTGAAGGGAACTGTCTCACTACCAGCAGCGCCAGTGACACCCTCAGCAGGTGGAATGGCGAGGGGCCGCTTGAGGTCCGAATGGGGTTGGGCTGGTGGAATCACCCGACAAGGAGAGGCAGGAGTCATACACAGAGACTGGATGAAGCAAAGACGTTTATTAGACAGGAGGGAATGGTGGACATGGTCATACAGAAACATACCAACCACAAAAACAGTAGGGAGTATGGACAACATTATGGATATCTAAACAATAACAACTAAACTCTAAAATGTCTAAACTCTAGATTATTATTCTCTATGGATGCACTACGGCCTATTGCCACTATACTCCTAAAATTCCTTAGCAGTATCCTGTAAGAGCAACTAGTACATAGACGGACATCAGGTGTTCTTCACTACCCACAATACAATATTTGTTTTTACAATGACCATCCAATTCTCACAAAGTCCAAATGGCTGTCATCTTCATGCGCACCACCTGTCTTCATTGGTAGCTACAAGAGAAGTAAAACAGAACTGTAGAACCCTAATCTCAATTCCCAGCAAGAACCTAGTTAAGGTCACTGGGGTGGTGAGAAGTTTGGTAAACAGACCACATATCTTCAGCAAAAGCCCACTCTCTCCAAAGCTGCCGGAACGTAGAACCAAAGCAACTGGTTCCTCAAATAACACACTGAAACAAAGGGTTCCTCGGCCAAAACCCACTTCCAGGGTTGCCAAGGATGAAGATAGATCAAGATCTACGTGGCAATGAATCCAATGGAGGACTACCATGACCTGACTGATGCTGCGGCACTCCAAGGGCCAGCTGAACTCGGAAGTAACTCTGACAGGACCAGGAACCATAAGAATCTGAAGAGATGATGGTTGACTCTGCAATCCTAGGATCAGGAACTAACACAAAACAAAGAAACGGCGGATGCTTCCCGGACTGGGCTTCAATGGACTCGACTTTCGGCGAACGACCAGGTGGGGCTCAGACTAGGTTCTCCAGGATGAGCTCACTCTTCTGTAGAGGCCGACCAACTTCGGGACATCTGGAACAGGAACCATCCGGAACGACACTGGCACAGCTGTCGTGATGTGTTTCGGCGGACGTACTTTCAAGCTGTGAAAACAAGAAAATGGTGGGTATGACTTGTACGACTGGTGACGGACTCGACTTCGGCGGACAACACAAACGAACATGATGAGCTGATGGATGATCTCCGAGGGGTGAAGAATGCTGAAAAGACATCTTCTTCTGAGTAGAGACTGATTCTGAGTACGTGGTGTTACAGACCACACTATGAGACTGCAGTATGGTAGAAGATTGAGATTGTCTTCTTACAGTAATAAACATATAACTGAAGAATGCCCAAAGAACTGTGGAATGATACAATAATTTGCTGGAGGAGGGCAAATTATAACTTCTGGGGTAATTATTACTGGTAAGGGCCAATGTCCAGGTGGTTGGAGCAATAGTTCAGGTACTTAGAACAATACTTCAGGTACTTAGGACAATAGTTCAGGTACTTAGGGCAATAGTTCAGCATAAGCAGTACAGTAATCATAGTAGTTTCACAGTATAGGCAAATTGAACACTCTCAAATGAACCCCTGTTTCTAAATGTAGGGTCTTCTGGAATAGGATCCCTTTCAGTACGTTGTGGCTAGGGAATCCTTTAGTACCACTAGGCTGGCTTGCCCTATTACACTAGGCCGGGGCCTCCCTTTAGTACCACTAGGCTGGCTTGCCCTATTCCGCTAGGCTGGGGCCTCCCTTTAGCACCACTAGGCTGGCTTGCCCTATTCCGCTAGGCCGGGGCCTCCCTTTAGTACCACTAGGCTGACTTGCCCTATTCCGCTTGGCCGGGGCCTCCCTATAGTACCACTAGACTGGCTTGCCCTATTCCGCTAGGCTGGGACCTCCCTATAGTACCACTAGGCTAGCTTGCCCTATTCTGCTAGGCTGGGTCCTCCCTTTAGTACCAGGCTTTACCTCAGGCCTAATGCTCTACATTTACCTCGGGCCTGATGCCCTACATTAGCTTAGGCCTGGTGCCCCACTTTAGATTGGGCCTGGTGCCCCACTTCACAATGGGCCTGGAGCCCCAATTTATAATGGGCTTAATGCCCCTCTAAACTTTGGGCCTGGTGTCCCACTTTATACTGGGCCTAATGCCCTACTTTAGATCTGGGCCTGACTTGTCCTTTTAAATGCGTTGCCCCTTTAAGATTTCTCAGGCTCCCTGAGCCTGTGTCACTCTTTTGGTAAAAACCCCGCCTGAGTCTCGCCCCTTATGAATATTCGGTAGGCCTTTGAACTGGCCTTAATGCCCTGGCTCGTCCCCGTGGGCGTCGCAATGCCCCGCCTCCAGAAATGAATATTTAAATCAAGGGTCCTAACAACCCGATGCCCCTGCGGCGCTCAGCCGCCTCTTGTAAGCGCCTACTGCGCTTTTTACAATACCCACAGTACAAGAACAGTCCCCTTAATGAACTGGCGGTCATCACTGCGTGTGCAGCCGCCGACTCACCGCTCTGCGGTCCAGAAGGAGGTTGCTGCAGTCACAGGGGGGCGGGAGGTGAGTTGGCAGTGGGAGGGAGCAACAGGCAGCAAGAGGGATGACTCGGGGGCCTCCAACAGCCGAAAGAAAGATGTGGCGCTTGTCTGCCACCGGCGTGGGACTGGCGTTTACCTTTTAACCCTTGGGGGCCAAAAAATAATAAAATGAAGGGCTTTTAAGCCCCAAACGCGGGGAAATGGGTGTTTTCTTCTTCGTGGTGCCCCGATGGCACCACCGACCGCATCACTGGACAAAGCAGGGAGTCTGGACATCTTCACTAGCTGGAGCTCGAGCAGGCACACAGAACAGTCCTCAGGGAATGGCTTCAACCCACCAGGTAAGCCTTCCTGGTTCCCCTTAACTTTCTGTGTCCTCTCTTCTCTACAGTTAGCAGGAATTACTGAAACAAGCATTTGTCAATGCCTAATGTTTGCTTGCTGGCATTGGCAGTGGTAGTGTAGAAGTTACAGAGCTGCGTAATAGGAATAGCAGTGAAGTATTGAACTGAAGCCAACCCCACCACCACCCTGCAGAGAGTGACAGGCATTGGGGTGTGCGTTTGGGTCGTCAGGCATAATGGCCGCCCATTTCACCACACCCACTCTGCAGAGACTGACAAGTGTCACGTGTTCCTTGGGGTCTTTGGCCCTTATCGCACCCCATTTCATTAGGAAATACGGTGAGATGGGTGCGATATGAAAGAATGGGGTGAAGTTTGGGGCCGAAGGTCAAGGCATACCTCGATGCCTCTCAGTGACTGCAGGGTGTGGAATGGTATGAGCATCACAGGCAAGAATCCAAGTCACACCCCTGATTCCTGTCATTCTCTATAGGGTTGGGCGATTTAGTTGAAAAGCCTAATACCTCAGGCATTCGTTGGTATGTTAACTCCAAATTTTCAACATGTTTGTTTTGTGACCCCACCTCATGAACAGGGGGAATATCAGTTTGGTAGCCAAAAGCTGCTTATGCACAGTGACTACGGCATTTAGCACCACAGGTGCAAAAATATTTCGAACAGGATGTAAAAAATGACAGCTGTACTCTTTCATGGGGAGGTGTAAAAATGGCTATGTTGCAAATGTGTAGTAAACATATTTAAAAAAATGGTGAAGTCACGAGCGTACATAGAAACTGTGCAACGCACACCCGTTATATAATTAGGTTGGGGATTTTTTATAGCAGATTGTCAACTCAGGCATTTTGGTGCCTCCAATCATGAACAGTGTCACTGTGATTTTCTTTATCTGTGCCGAACAATGATTTCCCACAGGACCACGCATCTCTGCACTGAAAGTGTGGAAACACCCTTGGCCATGTTGTGAAAAATGGCAGCTGTACTGTTCATAGGAAGTGTTGAAAAATGCCACTAGTGAAAATCTGGACTGAAAATATTACAAAGTCATGAACTAACGAGGATGCGTGGAAACTGCACAATGCTCACTCGTAACACAGTCATTTGATGGACTTTTGTCACCAAATTTTCAACATAGCCATTTAAGACCTCTGCTCATGAACAGTGTAACTGTGATTTTCCTAATCTGTCCTAAACATTGCTTTCGCACACCAACAGCACCATTGTGCGCTACATGGGCGGAAATACGTTTTGGGCAGGATGTGAAAAATGACAGCTGTACTGCTCATAAGGAGGTGTGGAAAAATGGCAATGTTGGAAATCTGGAGTGGAAATATTGAAAATTCGCAAACCTACGACGTGCGTGGGAACAGTGCAACGCACACTCGTAAAACAGTCATTTTTAGGAATTCTGTCACCAAATTTTAAACATTGCCATTTTAAGATCTCTGCTCATGAACAGTGACACTGTGATTTTTCTTAATGTGTCCCATACACTGAGGATTCGCACAATGACTACGCTGTTGGCATAAGCTGCATGAAGCGGAAACATGTTTTGGGTGAGATGTGAAAATGACAGCTGTACTACTCATAAGAAGGTGTGGAAAAATGACAATGTTGAAAATCTGGAGTGGAAATATTGAAAATTCGCAAACCTATGACGTCACGTAGGAACTGCGCATAGCATGCGGCTCAATAAAACAGTCATTTTAGGATTTTTCACCAAATTTTCAACATAGCCATTTCAAGACCTCTGCTCATGAACAGTGTCACTGTGATTTTCTTAATTTGTCCCGTACATTGATTTTGCACACTGACTGCACCATTCTGCGCTACATGGGCAGAAACACATTTTGGGTGAGATGAGAAAAATGACAGCTGTACTACTCATAAGAAGGTGTGGTGAAATGGCAATGTTGAAAATCTGGAGTGAAAATATTGAAATTTCACGAACTTACGAGCCTGCGTAGGAACTGAGCAACACATGCTCATTAAACAGTCATTTTTTGGAATTTTGGCACCAAATTTTCAACATGGGGGTTTTGGGCCCCCTTCTCATGAATGATGTCACTGTCATGGCGGTATTCAGGCCCCAAGGGTGATTTCGCAGTCACTGCGCAGTCACTGCGCGAAATCATCGCCGGACCTGAATCGCATGAAAGCATCGAAAAGTCCAGAACTGTTAATTGACAGAAATCCAAAAATAACTGAGATATGTAATAAAGTTGAAAACCCCTATCTGGCCCATTATACAGCTTACGGCATTTCCTCAGTTCGCGGTCGGCTTTGAAGAGTGCAAGGCGTGTTCCAGGTCCACCGAAGATCGTGGCGCGGTCGGAGGTAAGTATGGGGTGGCCGGGGTGTGGGAAACTGGGTGCGCAGTGGGTTGGTGCAGGTTGTGGAAGGGGTGGGGAGGCGCACCGCTGGACAGTTTTTCTTACAGGTAAAAAAAAAAAAAAAGATGTCGGTAGGACCGTTTGCCACGCTGGGGTGGAGCTCCCAGGCGTGGCACAGGAATTTTTGGGGCGTTCAGCCGGCGGAGATTAGGCACCCCAGTGTGCGTCGTGGGACCGTTGCACGCTGGGGTGAGCTCCCAGCGTGCCACAAGGACAGGGGAGAAGGAGCGTTCAGCCGACAGGGATTGGGCACCCCGTCGTCAACATGACTGATTGCCACGCTGGGGTAGGCTCCCAGCGTGGCATCAACTCTGGGAGGGAGGAGACAGGTGCAGCTCAGCTGGCGAGGTTGGGCACCCCGTCGGCTATACACTGCGTGCAGGGGGCGCTCACGCCTGTGGCTGGGGGGGGGAGCTGCGCGTGAGCAGCTTCTTATCGCTGCTCACTCAAGCGTAGCTCCCCCTTTCAACTGTATGCCACTGCATTTTGGAGCGTGTCATAGACAGCTCCAAAATGCATTGGCTTACAGGGGCCGCGCCTGCCAGCTTGCTGCCTGAATTGGAGGAGGAGGTGACACACCTCCGAAATCTCCGATGATGGCACTATGTTTCTTGCACATACGTGCAAGCAAACATAAAAACTGAAAAAAAAATGTTCAAAAGCTAACACTTCTAATTCTAGAGTGTTTTGGACTGGAATGCTGTGCATGAGCAGCTCAGCACAGCATTCCATCCAAGCCATTGTGACATGTGTTGCAATTAGTTCTACTTTTTGACAAGTATTTTAGTGCACAAGGCACTTTTCAACTATTTACAGTGTTTCCCTGTACCAGGAGGTTGAATCTTTATTTCTAGGGCCCTTAGCATTGTCCCTGCCGCCTATACCTGCAGCAGATACCCTGAGCACCTGTAGACTCTCAGTTTATTCATTTTATTTTATTTTTCTGGAATGGTCCAACTTTGGGGCATTACACTTGCTACAGATTTCAAGGTACAATGCAGAAGGTTATGGTATGCTAGATGTATGAAAGGCTTTTGTCTACATAGAACTGTGAGGGCAAATGCAAAGAACATTTTGTGGAATATAGATGGCCAGCTGTGTTTATGATATTAGGATGTTTCCCATGTGCTTGCAGAATCCATGGATAACAAGGATACCATGCAGCATAGCTGACATGTGTGGTCCTTCTGCTGTATGTGTGTATTGCATATTAAGGTCACGTTACTATCCATTTGCCCTTGTATCTACATGATCAGGCTAAAACTTCTTCAGTTCTCTCAAAAGGGAACTGGAGAAGGAAAAGCTGTCTGTGGACAAACCTGTTAATGTCTGCACAGACTATGGACCCAGCATGATAGGCAATACTAAGTGAAACAGAAGTATGGGCCTTGCAGAGCAATCTGGTGGGGGTACACTGTAATTTATACACTTGCATACTTTTCTAGTTGAAACGTTTGCACATTTTTTATAGGATGATAAATGTATTAATGTTAAGAACAGTTAATAGGTTACATTTTTTCAGTGTGTTGTTCTGTGCAGTGTTCCAATTAATTAACATATATTTTATTAACGTCTAATTACCTGGAGTGCTTTTTAGAAGTCTGAGCTTTCCATTGCTTAAACCTGATACAAAATATCCACCAAGGTAAAATTGAGTTAAAATAGCATTTTATGATAAATTTAGGTAAAAATATGCATTATAAAAGACATCTCAGGCCTAATGCTCTACATTTACCTCGGGCCTGATGCCCTACATTAGCTTAGGCCTGGTGCCCCACTTTAGATTGGGCCTGGTGCCCCACTTCACAATGGGTCTGGAGCTCCAATTTATAATGGGCTTAATGCCCTCTAAACTTTGGGCCTGGTGCCCCACTTTATACTGGGCCTAATGCCCTACTTTAGATCTGGGCCTGACTTGTCCTTTTAAATGCGTTGCCCCTTTAAGATTTCTCAGGCTCCCTGAGCCTGTGTCACTCATTTGGTAAAAACCCCGCCTGAGTCTCGCCCCTTATGAATATTCAGTAGGCCTTTGAACTGGTCTTAATGCCCTGGCCCCTTCCTGTGGGCGTCGCTATGCCCCACCTCCAGAAATGAATATTTAAATCAAGGGTCCTAACAACCGGATGCCCCTGCAGTGCTCAGCCGCCTCTTGTAAGCACCTACTGCGCTTTTTACAACACCCACAGTACAAGAACAGTTCCCTTAATGAACTGGCGGTCATCACTGCGTGTGCAGCCACCGACTCACCACTCTGTGGTCCAGAAGGAGGTTGCTGCTATCACAGGGAGGCGGGAGGTGAGTTGGCAGTGGGAGGGAGCAACAGGCAGCAAGAGGGGCGACTCGGGGCCTCCGGCGGCGAAAGAGAGATCGCTTGCTCTGCCTGACGGCGTGGGACTGGAGTTTACCTTTTAACATTTGGGGGCAAAAATAATAAAAATGAAGGGCCTTTAAGCCCAAAACACAGGGAAACGGGCGTTTTCTTCTTCGTGGTGCCCCGATGGCACCACCGACCACATCACTAGACAAAGCAGGGCGTCTGGACATCTTCACTAGCTGGAGCTCGAGCAGGCACACAGAACAGTCCTCGGGGAATGGCTTCAACCCACCAGGTAAGCCTTCCTGGTTCCCCTTAACTTTCTGTGTCCTCTCTTCTCTACAGCTATCAGGAACTACTGAAAAAACTGAAAAAAAAATGTTCAAAAGCTAACACTTCTAATTCTAGAGTGTTTTGGACTGGAATGCTGTGCATGAGCAGCTCAGCACAGCATTCCATCCAAGCCATTGTGACATGTGTTGCAATTAGTTCTACTTTTTGACAAGGATTTTAGTGCACAAGGCACTTTTCAACTATTTACAGTGTTTCCCTGTACCAGGAGGTTGAATCTTTATTTCTAGGGGCCCCTTAGCATTGTACCCTGCCGCCTATACCTGCAGCAGATACCCTGAGCACCTGTAGACTCTCAGTTTATTCATTTTATTTTATTTTTCTGGAATGGTCCAACTTTGGGGCATTACACTTGCTTGCAGATTTCAAGGTACAATGCAGAAGGTTATGGTATGCTAGATGTATGAAAGGCTTTTTTTGTCTACATAGAACTGTGAAGGCAAATGCAAAGAACATTTTGTGGAATATAGATTGCCAGCTGAGTTTATGATATTAGGATGTTTCCCATGTGCTTGCAGAATCCATGGATAACAAGGATACCATGCAGCATAGCTGACATGTGTGGTCCTTCTGCTGTATGTGTGTATTGCATATTAAGGTCAAGTTACTATCCATTTGCCCTTGTATCTACATGATCAGGCTAAAACTTCTTCAGTTCTCTCAAAAGGGAACTGTAGAAGGAAAAGCTGTCTGTGGACAAACCTGTTAATGTCTACACAGACTATGGACCCAGCATGATAGGCAATACTAAGTGAAACAGAAGTATGGGCCTTGCAGAGCAATCTGGTGGGGGTACACTGTAATTTATACACTTGCATACTTTTCTAGTTGAAACGTTTGCACATTTTTTATAGGATGATAAATGTATTAATGTTAAGAACAGTTAATAGCTTACATTTTTTCAGTGTGTTGCTCTGTGCAGTGTTCCAATTAATTAACATATATTTTATTAACGTCTAATTACCTGGAGTGCTTTTAGAAGTCTGAGCTTTCCATTGCTTAAACCTGATACAAAATATCCACCAAGGTAAAATTGAGTTAAAATAGCATTTTATGATAAATTTAGGTAAAAATATGCATTATAAAAGACATCTCAGGCCTAATGCTCTACATTTACCTCGGGCCTGATGCCCTACATTAGCTTAGGCCTGGTACCCCACTTTAGATTGGGCCTGGTGCCCCACTTCACAATGGGCCTGGAGCTCCAATTTATAATGGGCTTAATGCCCTCTAAACTTTGGGCCTGGTGCCCCACTTTATACTGGGCCTAATGCCCTACTTTAGATCTGGGCCTGACTTGTCCTTTTAAATGCGTTGCCCCTTTAAGATTTCTCAGGCTCCCTGAGCCTGTGTCACTCATTTGGTAAAAACCCGCCTGAGTCTGCCCTTATGAATATTCAGTAGGCCTTTGAACTGGTCTTAATGCCCTGGCCCCTTCCTGTGGGCGTCGCTATGCCCACCTCCAGAAATGAATATTTAAATCAAGGGTCCTAACAACCGGATGCCCCTGCAGTGCTCAGCCGCCTCTTGTAAGCGCCTACTGCGCTTTTTACAACACCCACAGTACAAGAACAGTCCCCTTAATGAACTGGCGGTCATTACTGCGTGTGCAGCCACCGACTCACCACTCTGTGGTCCAGAAGGAGGTTGTTGCTATCATAGGGAGGCGGGAGGTGAGTTGGCAGTGGAAGGGAGCAACAGGCAGCAAGAGGGACGACTCGGGGGCCTCCGACGGCTGAAAGAGAGATGCGGCGCTTGTCTGCCGCCGGCGTGGGACTGGAGTTTACCTTTTAACACTTGGGGGCCAAAAACTAATAAAATGAAGGGCTTTTAAGCCCAAAACGCGGGGAAATGGGCGTTTTCTTCTTCGTGGTGCCCCGATGGCACCACCGACCACATCACTGGACAAAGCAGGGAGTCTGGACATCTTCACTAGCTGGAGCTCGAGCAGGCACACAGAACAGTCCTCGGGGAATGGCTTCAACCCACCAGGTAAGCCTTCCTGGTTCCCCTTAACTTTCTGTGTCCTTTCTTCTCTACAGCTATCAGGAACTACTGAAAAAACTGAAAAAAAAATGTTCAAAAGCTAACACTTCTAATTCTAGAGTGTTTTGGACTGGAATGCTGTGCATGAGCAGCTCAGCACAGCAGTCCATCCAAGCCACTGTGACATGTGTTGCAATTAGTTCTGCTTTTGACAAGGATTTTAGTGCACAAGGCACTTTTCAACTATTTACAGTGTTTCCCTGTACCAGGAGGTTGAATCTTTATTTCTAGGGGCCCCTTAGCATTGTACCCTGCCGCCTATACCTGCAGCAGATACCCTGAGCACCTGTAGACTCTCAGTTTATTCATTTTATTTTATTTTTCTGGAATGGTCCAACTTTGGGGCATTACACTTGCTTGCAGATTTCAAGGTACAATGCAGAAGGTTATGGTATGCTAAATGTATGAAAGGCTTTTTTTGTCTACATAGAACTGTGAAGGCAAATGCAAAGAACATTTTGTGGAATATAGATTGCCAGCTGAGTTTATGATATTAGGATGTTTCCCATGTGCTTGCAGAATCCATGGATAACAAGGATACCATGCAGCATAGCTGACATGTGTGGTCCTTCTGCTGTATGTGAGTATTGCATATTAAGGTCAAGTTACTAACCATTTGCCCTTGTATCTACATGATCAGGCTAAAACTTCTTCAGTTCTCTCTAAAGGGAACTGGAGAAGGAAAAACTGTCTGTGGACAAACCTGTTAATGTCTGCACAGACTATGGACCCAGCATGATAGGCAATACTTAGTGAAGCAGAAGTATGGGCCTTGCAGAGCAATCTGGTGGGGGTACACTGTAATTTATACACTTGCATACTTTTCTAGTTGAAACGTTTGCACATTTTTATAGGATGATAAATGTGTTAATGTTAAGAACAGTTAATAGGTTACATTTTTCAGTGTGTTGTTCTGTGCAGTGTTCCAATTAATTAACATATATTTTATTAACGTCTAATTACCTGGAGTGTTTTTTAGAAGTCTGAGCTTTCCATTGCTTAAACCTGATACAAAATATCCACCAAGGTAAAATTGAGTTAAAATAGCATTTTATGATACATTTAGGTAAAAATATGCATTATAAAAGACATCTGCTCTGTATACATTCATATGGCTCTTGAGAGATGAGACCCGTCATGGCAGATGGACAAGTGGCTCCCAGTCCTGAAAAGGTTACAGACCTCTGCTGTAGGGGCATGACTTGTTACCTTTTGTCTTCCCTTTTACTTTCTGTTTACATATATTCCCTAATTGCCTATTGCTTTTCTTAGAAAATGTTACCGTTGTTGCTTTGCAAAGCCATTGTTGTCTTGGTCCCAACTCCTCCAGTTCACACTAATTACAGGGCAGACATTATTAATTCATAGTATATTGTTACCCCTTATTATCCCTGCACGAGCAGCAGCAGCACCAGAGTGAACAGGAGTGGCATCTACTTCAAGTACCAAGTAACTATCTGAATAATGTAAAATAATGTAAAAAAAAATCACCCGAAAAACATACCATATAAAACTGGATGGGTGGCCAGCAACAACTAAGGTTGTGTCTCAATCTTGGGAGTTGATGTCATCATAAAGACATCTCGAGCTTTGCTCTTGAGGTCTCTATGATCAACTCCCTTGATGGAAACACAGCCTTGTTGTGGATGGCCACCTTCCCACTATTCTATACAACACACATCATCCCTATTGTTACCACAAAGCCGCATGACTGCACCCCCCATCCCAACCCATTCTGTTGCTCTTCGTAGCAATTGATACCACACCATCCCCCAACTTTTGCTAAGCACTCATTGGCTGGGTGTTTTTTCACCATTTTCAGGAGATGGCTGCACTCCTAATGTATATTAACTGGCAACATTGTGATGGCAGTTTTCTCACTGACAGGGTGCATAGCACCATGCCTGTAAGTGCTGTAACTCCTTCACTGCACCAGCAAGCTGCACTTTGAAATAAATTAATTTTTATATTGCATTTAGGGACAACAAACTTTTTGTTCATTTCTTTGATTTGTTTCCCATAGTCATGGATGTGGTATTTTTGTAGTCAGCTCCTAATGTATAAATTAATTTGTTCAAGTATGATATTTGGATAGCTGCTCTGTTAAATGTGCAGTACTGCTTTTAACTATATTGCTTCACACCACATCATTATATGCTGTCTTTTCTTTTTACATTCTATGTTCTATACTTGGGAGCAGTCACTATCAAAAACATACCATCTGGGTTATTTTATTGACAAAAATATTTTGGCCTCTTCCCGCAAAAGTTTTTTTTTGCACATGAGGTATCAGTCATTGAACCTTCCAGGTCTTGTCCTTTTTTGAACGATCATTCTTATTTCATGAATACAGCAGTAGGTCAAATTAATTTACCATATCTACATTTTCCAGTTGTTAAATATGTGTGGATCTTGATCAGCATTTAGAGTGGATAATGAAACTGTCTGCTTTGTTATGTATGCTGTTTTTCTTTTCCACTTGTAATTGCACCGTGCCTCTTTAAATTTGGTTGTTATGGCCATACTCCCTGATGATGCTCTAACCGTGAGAAACATGTCAGATGTTTTTGTGGAGTACACCAGCATCTCCGTATGAGGCTCTGACAGTTTTGTAAGTCACTTACTAACATACTAACATACTATTTGCCAGCAGATTAGGCCTTACGGTCTATCGAGTCTGCTCGAACCTAGATCCTTAGTTGGGTGCCGAGACTCTCCCATCCCTTGTGCTCCAGAAACCCCTATCATCCATCCACACCCCCCCCCCCGGGACAGGCCATCATCTGATACATCCACTTTCTGTGTCTGTCCCACCCTGTCTTGAAGCCCTCCACTGTGGATCTCTGAACCAGCTCACCAGGCAGTGCATCCCAAGGGTCCACCACCCTCTCAGTGAAAACCTCCTCCTCTTCCCCTCACCCTTCCACCTTCCAACTTCAAACCATGCCTCTGGTGATACCTCCCTGCTTTAGTCTAAAGATCCCCTCCATGTTTACCCTATTTATTCCCTTGAGGTACTTGAAGACCTCAATCATGTCCCCCCTGTCTCTCCTCTCCTCCAATGAAAACAGGCAGAGCTCCTCAAGTCTGTCCTCATAAGTCAAATCCCCTAGCCCTTGTATCATCTTTGTTGCCCTCCTCTGTACCCTCTCCAGGAGCTGTATGTCCCTCTTCAAGTGTGGTCTCCAGTACTGTACACAGTACTCAAGGTGTGGTCTAACCAGTCCATTGTACAGCGGCAGAATCACTTCCTTGCTCCTAGAGGTGATCCCCCTTACGATGCATCCCAACATCCTGTTTGCCTTGCTAGCTGCTCTCCTGCACTGCTCAGAGTTATTCATACATGTATCCACCATGTCCCCTAGGTCTTTTTCCCCTATTGAGGCCTCCAGCGCCTCCCCTCCCAGGGTGTACCTGTGTTTAGGGTTTCCCTGACCAAGATGCAACACCTTGCACTAGGTGATATTGAAATTTAATTTCCATGTGTGAGCCCAGCTTTCCAGGGTGTCCAGGTCCCCTTGCAGGGCCAACCTCCCCTCTTCTCCCTCAACTACTGCTCCCATCTTGGAGTCATCCGTGAAGAGACTCATTTCACACCCTATACCCTCCCTGATGTCCGATATGTATGCATTAAACAGGATCAGACTCAGGACTGAGCCCTGTGGTACCCCACTACCAACCTCTCTAGGGTTCGAGAGCTCCCCACAGACCACTACTCTCTGAGTGTGTACAGCTAGCCAGTTTTCAATCCATCTGACCATCAAGGGGCCTACTCCTAACCCCATCAGTTTCTCCACCAGACCATTGTGGGGGACAGAGTCAAACGCATGCTGAAGTCCAAGAATAATACATCCACAGGCTTACCCTGTCCAGTTCTGATGTTACCCATTCATAGAACTCCACAAGGTTGGTTTGACATGATCTACCTGGCACAAACCCATGTTGCCGACTATCCAGACCTCCACCTCCTCCAAGTACACCCCAATCATTCCTTTAGTATACTCTCCATTAATTTTCCCACCACAAGGTCAAACTGATGGGTCTATAGTTACCTGGTACTTCCTCTCGCCCCCCCTTTATGGATTGGTACCACATGTGCCTCTCGCCAATTCCTAGGTACCCTCCCTGTCTCAAGTGACCTGCTGAAAAGCTCCGCCAGGGGTGCAGCCAGTATGTCTGCCAATTCCCATAGTATTCTCAGATGAATGCCATCTGGCCCAGGAGATTTGTTTTTCTTTAGGGCCTTGAGGGCTAACCACACCCTTTTGGCGGAGATAGCATCATCCGTCCCCTCCACCTTACTGGTCTTTTTATCCTTATCCAGATGTGACACCCCTGGGTACTTTTCCTCCTTTGCTCCATTTCTGTTGCTCCTGATCCCACTCCCTGCCGCTTCTATCCCCTTCATGCCTTGCTTTGTAGATATCCCATCCCCTCCCTAGTGAACACAGAGCAAAGTACTCATTAAATACCTCTGCCTGGTCCCTCGCCTCTTCCACCCACCCTCCTTCTGATCTCAATCTGCTGAGATGGCCCTCAGTTTTCTCCGCTCCCAATGTACCGAAGAACCCTTTTCCCTCCATGTATCCCTGTGCCAGCCGCTGCTTTTTACTGGACTTTGCTCCTCACCACACGGGTGACTTTTCTAGATGCAAGCTGGTACATTTCCTTATCCCTAGCCCCTCTTGTTGTTTTATATTTTTTGTAGGCCGCCTTCTTTTCTCTGACTGCTACCTGTACCTCACTGGACCACCAGCATGGTTTATGTGACCTTGCTCCCTTACGTTTCAACTTAGCGCAGATCCTGACTGCCTCATGAAGTCCCTGTTTTATGACCTCCCATCTCCTTTCCACACTTGTCATTGAGGTAATCCCCTTCAAGTGATCCTTGAGAATATTTCCCATGCCCATAAAGTCTGCCCCCCTGAAGTCCACTGCCAGTGTCCTAGATCTCACCCCCTCCCCATGCTTATTTGAAACCAGACAGTATTGTGGTCACTCCCAGTCAGGGGGTCCTGTACAACCATGTCCCTTACCAGATCCCCATCTACCAGAACCACATCCAGGACATGCCCCTCCCTTGTGGGCTCCATCACATGCTGTGTTAAGAACACATCCTGGAAGCCATCCAGCAGCCTCTGCTCCTTGGCCACCTTAGAGGACATGGTTCCCCAGTTTGTACCTGGCATATAAGGTCCTCCATCAACACCACTCCTTCCCTTTTGGACCACACTGGGCAATGATGTTGTCCAGCAAACCATCCTCTAGAACATCACTCATCCGGGGGACTATATACTACTCCCAGCTTGACCTTATCTCCTGCTGGGGATCGTGGAGTGACCCATAAGGCCTCCACGTTTCTCTCTGCCTCTTCTACCATAGCAATTTCTATATCATCTCTAATGAACATAGCCACTCCACCCCTCTGCCCTCCTTTCTATCCTTCCTAAGCATAGTGTACCCCATTACATTTAGGTCCCAGTCATGGTTTTGTTGGCCCACGTCTCCGTGACCGCCACCCATCCACCCCGAACAGCATGGCCTGGAACTCCGGCAACTTGTTTCCCAAGCTCCTGGCATTTACTAACACCAACCCCCACCCCTTATCCCTGATCCTCTTTGTCGAACCCCACCCAGATTCCTTATACTTCCATCCTCCCCTGCTCCTCCTGAAACCTCCACCTCCAGTCTGTTTCCCTCCTCCCCCTTGGGCTTGAAGGCTACTCCCCTCATCTGGAGGAGAGGGCTTCTGGTCAGCCCCTCCCTCATCCCTTCCCCCCTACAAGTTTAAACCCCACCTTTCTTGTATGTAGTCAGCCATCCCCTGTTTAAGGACTTCCTTCCCTAATGGGGCAAGATGAAACCTGTCCTTGGCATATAGTCCCTTATCCTCCCAAACTCCATTCCAGTTCCCTAACACCCCCAACCCATTCTCTTCACCCCACTTCCTGAGCCAGTCATTAACCTCTGTGAGCTTCATTTTTTTCTCCACTGAGGCCTTTGGTACTGGCAATATCTCCGAAAAGGAAATGTTGCATCCATTATCCCAACAGACTCTGGCAAGTTCTTGGAACCTTGCTTGGATTTCCAAAACGCTATTTCCCTCTAGATCACTAGTTCCCAAATGCACCAGGAAATCCGGTTTCCCTCCACAATCCCCTAACCATTTCATACACCATGAACTTTGCTCTGTGCACTGTCAGCCCAGAGATACTCACTACCTTCACCTGGCTATGGCATCCACCCCCCTGTCCCTCCCAATGGATACCCCTAATCATCGAGTCTCCCAGTAACAGAACCTTAACACCACTATCATCCTTATGGTTACCTCCACTATGACCTCTCAGCCCCCCTTCCCCCCTTTTATTCATGATCTCAATTTCATGTGAGTCTTCCTGCCTTATTAGAGACCCCCTTGTCATCCTCCCCTTTCTGCCTCCCTTGCTATTTTGCCCACTTAACTCAAACCCCCTCTGAATAGGTGTCCCCTTTAACCCTCTCTTATCTGAACCATTTATCCTGGCCCTGATGGTTTCCCCTTCCCCCACACCACCATCCTCCCCCCTTGTAATAGTACCCCTGCCTCCAGAGAGGCTCTCTGTGGGTCCCCTTTAGCTAGGGCCTCATCCTTGGTACTGACCTCCCTGCTGAAGGGGGGCTCCTCTCCCACCTCCTTGTCTCCCAGTTTCTCTCCAATCATGCTCTCCTCCCTCATGTCTGGAATATCTCCCCTATTTGCTTAACATATATGTTTCCCCTTCTCCCTCTGGGACTATGTCTATCCTTTCCATAGCTGGTCTGTGATGCCCTATGGGTATCCGACTCCCTCCCCCCGGCCTCTGTATAAGTTTCCTCATTTCCACCAACCCCTTCCTCCCCCTCTAGGTTGCTTAGTAGCTCAAATTTATTGTGACACTCTATGTCAGCCTCCATCAAGTAACCCGAGTTTCCCCTGACTGCATCTCTAAACTGACCCTCTTCTTCCTCTCTTGCACTGTTCATCTTAGGAGCTCCCTTCCCACAGTCTGCTGTTTTAGGCTTCTGCACAACAGCCCCTCCTGACTCTTCCCCTCCAGTCTCTTTGTATTCAGAATGTTCACCCTGTACGCTTTCCCCTTAGCATCAACTTCCCTATCTAAAGGTCCTCTGTCCCTAATATCCCCCTCCTGCTTGCTGTAACATAACGTCCTGTAATTTCAGAGCATTGCCCCAGACTCTCCTCAGCCCCACCCTTCTGCTGCCCATATCCACACCCCTTATCCTTGGAGACACCCCCCCCCCCAGCTCCCACAGCTTACTCCTCAACCAATATACCTCACTCCTGATACAAGATAGCTGTCTACAGAGTGGGCAGCCTCCCTCTCTCAGGCCCAATTTAGAATTATTGCCATCCCACAGCCTGTGCAGCCTACAACCCTTCCAAAGATGCCTGCCATGGTGGAATATGGCCACCCTGATTATCCCCTCTGTTTATAATAGCACACCCTTTCTCAGTCCCTTTCCCTGGAGTACAGTTTCTCTCTATACTGACTGAGTTATTTACAAACCCAATTTCAACCCCACCAATAAAGTTCCCAAGTCTCATGAACACATACAGTCCAGTGTGTGTTCGGTCCCACTAACAGTGTGTGTAAGCAGACATCAGGTACCGTATGATGTCACAGGCCCACCAGCTCCTGTTTCTTCGAATTTCAGTCCCAAACAGAAATACTCAGCCCTTCAATCCCAACCCCCAGTGGCTTTTCAGTATTTAAGACAAACACCAGGCAAACAACACATTTAAATTTCCCTCTAATTATCCCTGCCAAACAACTATCCCCAAGCCTCCAAAGTTACAATAACACAGCCCAAGTAACAGTTCTAATTCAATGTAATAATTTTTAACACATAGAACTAATTTCACTTACAAACTATTCAAATATTTCAGTTAAAACAGAATATAACTCCAGACCTCTTTCCTACTTGCCTGCTGCTTAAGCTCCCAAGTGAACAATCTTCTTTGCGCTCTTTATTGAAAGCAAACTCAATGCATGTAAGTCGGTGAATTCCGTGTTTTACACTGAGGCAGCGCCATTTTTATCATCTGTGAGTTGTTTCTGAGTGACCACTCCACATGACTCAGCATTTTTTACCTGTTAGACCTATGACAGTATCTCATTCATATTCCTCCTTCCACCATACTTCTGTGATACCCAGTTTATCATAATTCCCTTATAGATGCATGTCTTCCCCAGTTTGTCTTTAGGCTCCTTGCATACTGTATGCACACTTCTGTTTCTTTCTCCTCTCCTTTCTTGTTCCCTGTTAGTTTGATATACTCTCTTCCCACACTTATCCAATAGATATGTTTGTATTACCACTATCCCCTTTGGACTCTGACTCCTCTGTCTTTCCATTTCCTAGACTGGATGCTGCTTACCCTCACCTACCTGCCAGTAGCCCCCCTCCCCCATCTCTCAGTTCAAACATTCTCTAGCTGTGCCACCTATCTAATGTTATATTTCTTAAAACAACAGCATGTCTAATAGTGGTTCAGAATAATTAACACAACTGAAATTCCTCCATAGTTCTTTTAAGCTAAGATCCCAGTATCAAACCTAATGTACTGAATATGTGCTGAGCTAGAACTATATTTGACACCTTTATATTTGGCCATGGAGCACAAATAACGTGGAATAATCTCCTTTTATCCAGGAAAGATGTTCTGACTGATGTAATATTTGTAGCTATACAGGTAAACTGAAGATGCTTCTTGAATGATCAATGACTGCATTTTAAAATATTTATGACAAATAATGTACTGTATGTACATAGGAACAAATAAGGGGTTGTTGTTTTCTTTGTATGGAATGCTTATATTTCCCAGGTTGCACCTGAAAAAGGGACAATTCTGTCTCAGTGGGCTTACGCAGTCAACAAAATTCAAATAAATACATAAATAAATAAATATGATCTCACCTCAGAAAGCTGTCTCATTTCCTTTCTGCTTCTATTCATTCTTTGTGTGCTGCTTCCAATGCTATCAGCTAATAGTCAAATAGCAGCTACTCCTCTCAGCTTTAGTTCCTGATGGACATGAAGAATATTTTTTAGAGCCAGTGTTCACAAAATATGTTAAAAATGCATTTAAAAAAAATGCTGAATACTGTAACCAAAGTCAAAGGCCAGTATATGGGAAAGCAGCCTAAACTGAAGCAGAAATGGCTGTATGCATGCAAAAATGTGTAAATGACCTGCAGCAAGTATATTGGAAGAGGCATGCTGTAAAGGTTTAAAGCACTAACAGGCGTCCAATATACATCTGTGACAGCAGTGCAGAGCACAAACCAGAGTACAGGTGCAAACCATAGTTACTGTACAACCACTCTTTTAAACCACTTGACAGGAATCGGCACTGTGAGCAAACTGGGTAGTTTGCAAGGCACAAACCCTTTAGAGCTGCTGCACAGAGATGCAATATTGTTACAAAAAATGCAGATTACCCTATTGTTTATGTAATGCACTAACACCTTCTTACAGTATCAGTAACTGCCATTATATCTATGTATGTATGTATGCATTTTATTTGTTAAACAAGTAAGACACACTGAGCCAAAGGCTCATTTTCAGGTGCAACCCCATGCCAAAGACAAAAAGATGACATACAAAAAGCATGCAGTATGCAGGTACATATTAATGAGAACTGTGACATTTGTGCAGTGTTTCTGTTTTTGTTTTTTATCATCTGTGTCACTAGAAAGTATTTCAGCTGAGGTGGGAGGTCTGGTGGAAACTGAAAATTGCATTCTTCTGTGGTCCAAGCTTCCAGGCACTTAACAGAGAGTGGTACTTGTTTAAGCTGTTCTTTGTCATCAGAGTACATGCAGGTGAGGGGAGGGGACAGTAGCTGTTCCTGTTCTATAAAGGCTCATTGTTTTACTTCAATATCAAGGGCTGAGCTCCTTTTCATTTAAAGAGGCTATGCTTTGACCATAAACAAACAGGCCCTGTTAGATGGCACACTGTTAGTCCAGGAGCTGGAGAAACAATGCAAGCTGAAACCAATCCACAAAACCTGTTTGGGCTAGTTCTGGGAAATTATAATCCTCAGAGATCAAAGGAAGGTTCATGGTGGGATATTAGAGAGCCATGTTTGATAATGCAGGTAGAGTGGCCTGGCTGGACGAGGGTATGTATGTTGTATGGTTGCTCTGAGAAACCAGTTATGTTTGGGACATTGGAATAGTAACATTACAGGTTTTAGTCTGCTATAACTCACCAGATCCCAATGGGGGTAAGATTCTACTGTACTTAGAAATTTAATTAACTTTGAGTTAGGTTTTTTCTGTATGATCTCTATGTTTTCAAATGTGTTTTTTTTCTTTTCTGTAGTATCCTGTATTCTCTAAGGCCTTTAATGTGTATAAGGAGGCAGTATAGTGCAGTGGTGTAAGGCTCTGAGCTGCAAACTTGAAGCCCTGGGTTTGAATCCCATGGCCTGTACTTGCATAGTGTGACCCTGAGCAAGTCACTTAACTTCCTTGTGCTCCTAGGTCGCACCTGGAAATAAGCTTCAGCTTAGTGTGCCTTTTCTGGTTAAACAATTTCCCCTTCCTAATCCTATAACATATGTAAATATTGTGGAATACTAAATTTTATGTTTATATACTTCATGCTTTCTGAGACTGAATCTTTTAAAGGGACACTGTAAACCCCTTAGACCTCAAAGTGTCTCTAGTTTGAAAAAAACACATTTAATGATTGCTAACATTCTGTATAGATTGCTGATGTAGCTGGTAGTTTGAGTCTTGTTCCCTTTTTCTTTTAAAAAAATGAAAAACAGACTGCTAACCATACTAGTGTTACCACACCAAGACATGTTTGTTTACATTCTGTGATTAACTCTCACTGCATCTTTCCTGGACTTGGGAACACTCCAATGGAGTCTAGACACTCATGAAGCAGTGGGAGTGGAGGGGACTATTGCACCATGCATGGCTGCACTTCTGGGGGGGTGTTCCTATTATTCAGGAAGTATACAATAAGAGTAGATGAAGGATTCAAAACAAAACCAGGTTGGGTGCAATTATGTTACTATCATGCATTTCAGTTCTAATAAAAAAGGAAGCAGATAAAACAACTAGCATAATCAATGAGTTTTACAGATGGTAAGCAATCATAAAAGATGGGGTTTCAACTAAAAATAATATGATGCAAAAAGGGTTGACAGTGTCCCTTTAAGACATAGATAACCTGGAGTAAATTGGCAAGACCGTGATTCATTTCTGAAGAGACAGGCTACTATACTACTGTAGCCAAAGAAAGGTGTTCTCAGCTGTGAAAAAAGTGTGTGTGTGTGTGGGGGGGGCATTTGCCTTCTTGGAAAGGGCACTGTATTTTGTGAAAAGTGGCTCTGGTAGGATTTGAACCTAAAGATACCCCAAGTGAGAGTTAAGCTGAGTGATGGCAGCATACCAAGGTGACCAATCAGACATATGAAGGGTGGTGAAAACTGACAGCACAATGTAGACTGAGTTCTGGGAGAGATCCGGTCTGTGACAAAAACATTTATATCAATGTACCTTCTCAGTTACAAGTTGTGCTGTTTTCACAAGAAGTCATATAATACTCCATTTACATGCCACTTTTATAGTGCTCACTGGTGTCTACAGCTGCTTGCAATTTGCTAAAGCATGCTTTTTTTCACCCCTTAAGTTTTGGGGGTGAAAAGGGCAGTTTGTGCACTTGCTAGGGGTTTCAGTATAGCGGAGGGGCTTGTAATCATGATTCTGCTTCTCATTAACATGTGCTCCATGCCTGCATCATGTAGTCTCGAAACAGCTGCTTCCAGTATTGCCCTTCCCTTGCAAACTGCTGGTTTGGCCTCCTTTAACCAGACTGCAAAACAAAACAATAACAAAAATCAATATTTGAATATGCTTCCCAGAGTAAACAGTTCATAATGATTAGTTTTTACTGAATGGTGAAGGTAAGCAGTGATGGACATGTCTTGAACAGATGCTGGCACACACTGAACGCCTTGGAATACATTTGTCCACAACATATTTGTGGTTCCACTTGCCTTCATGAATTGGCTAAAGCTATGATTATCATGGAATGTTAACTCTAACTATGGTTGTTGCAGTCATGAGTGAAACTAAAAACAGCCTTTTTTGCTTCTTTTTGTAAGAGTTTAGGCTTTCTGTTTTTCTTCTAATTGTCCCTAGCAGCTAACACACCTATAGTTCATTTTTCATTTTCATTGGCTGTTCGTTTTTGTTGCTATGGAGTTTTTTAAAAAATCTTTTTTTTCTTCTGATACTAGCACAACTGTGTTTTTTTTCTTTTTTTTTTTTGTCTCAGATGATTGTAAATGGACGTCTTTAAGCGGTTGAATGCCTACCTTTTTAGACAGGAATTTGAGGATCACAGATGGTCCCATTTACTTCCTGACTATTCATGCTGCTGCTATTTTATGTTTTTTTATTTTATTTTAATTATGCTGCTCATGCTCTAGAGTTATTTATTGCCATTTATTTTATTTTGTATAAGTACAGTATTGTTGTTATGAATGCATTGTTTTAGTCTGTTCATTGATATGCCTTGTGTGGTGCCCTGAGCTTCTGGGGAAGGGCGCATCATTATGTTGTGCTGCTGCAGTAGTGATGTCACTACTGCAGCAGAACCACTTGGGATGTTAGCATATTGTTGCTTTCCTCTATTTAATTCTGTGGTGACAGTATTCTAGAACTACTAGAGACTTTTCAAGTCAGTTTCATTATAAAAAAAAAACACAAAGCACACATTTCACATAATATTACTATACACTATAACAAATACAGGATGAGCAACTTTATGCACAACCTGTGTGTTCTGTCACCTCGAGGTTCTGATTCCCATGGACCTCTCAAGCTTCGCTCTTGAGGTAAGAGGGAATCAGAACCCCTCTGTGGCAGAACACACTGGTTGTGCATAATTGCCCATCCAGTATTCTCTATGTGGTGGCTGGTGCATAGTGAGTGCAATCAAGAAACTCTCTTTCTCTCTCTCTCTCTCTCTGACTGCAGTTGGAAAGGAATGTTCAGTGTGGCTCAGATGAGAGGAGCGATGGCAGTTTTGGTATCCCATTTTGAGGATGAAAGAAAAATGCTACCAGAACCTTATCAGCCTACAGTGGTGATCTGTAATGTAAGTGTGACCTAGCTTCTCCTCCAGGCGTACACTGATTAGGGTTGATAGGATACTCAAGACTTACACCTGCCTCTCAAGTGTCAACTTTCTGTCCCTGTTTCAAAGCTAAAGTTTAGTCTCTCCATTGATGTTGTAAGGAGAACTGTAATAGAAAACAAAAGGAGGGAGGGGAGTTGTCAAAGTACCATCAAAGTCTTTGCTTATTACCCCACCTTTTCTTTGTGTATCCCCATCTCATTACCCACCCATCTGCTGATGTACAGATTAGCTCCAACTCCTGACTTCTACTTCAGTTCATGTCAGCTCGAGAGGGGTGGAGCCAGGGTGAGCTGAGGAAGCTGTCTCTAGTAGCGCTTAACATGCGATGCGCCAGCACTATGAGTTCAAACAAAAACTGTTGTTGTTTAACAAAGTGATCAAAATGTTTAAAAAGGGGTAAAGTGTATGCCACGTGTGTTTTTTTTTTTTACTAAAAGGTTTCTAGTAGTTCTGAACTGATCATTTCATGAGAATGGTGGGGGGTTGTATCTCTTGCTAACTGAGACAACAACATGGTGGCTATTTTACATTAAAAATTTTATTGGCTTCACAATTTTTTATGTAAACAGGCAGGAAGAGACTCATTAGTTTTTGGTCTCTGTTGCCTGATACCAGACCACATGATTGATGGCCTTGGCCAGTCAGCTTCGAGAATTTCTCCAGCCCATTTTCTAACACAGACTGGAGAGAGACTTGTGAATACAATATAGGAATTATTCAGACCTAGTACACTTCATATTATCTTTTACCTGTGAATGGAAACAAAAAAATAAGAAATTAAAAGAAAAAATAACTTTTGGAAAGGATACTTACCATCACATCAGTTATGGCCATGCCTTGAAATAGCACAAAGATGCCCCAGACAAAAGTGGTGGAGGAGGAGACATCTTGCTTGCTGAATGAGAAGGCAGCCAGGACCAAAGACCTGTGAAGACAATATAAAAATATTTAGACTGTACTCAATTCGCCACTGTGGGTAACCACAAAGATGGTATATCTGTTGTCCATTCCCAGTCTAACTATAACAATCTCCTCTGATGAAAAGGGAAATTATGAAAACTTACAAAAGAAAAAAATAATGTAATTATATCAACAAATTAGTGAGGGCCATGCTGTGTACTCGCATAATGGTGCCACAGAGGGTGGTGGTGGAGGGAGTGGCAACTTAAGTCTGTGCCTTGCAGGCTGTCTGGCTTTGTGACGGGCTTGCTTTCCAGTCATCCCAGTGAATGGTCAAACCTGCAGTGAGAGGGAGACAAAAAGGAAAGAAAGAAACACATTTTATTGTCTGAAAAGCAAGATGGAAACCCCTCCTGTAGTAGGAGACAGTCACCACCAACACTGTGGATAAGGAGTGTGAACAACAGTGAAAGTAACTTATCATCACAGCAGACAAAGTTGGGCCCTCTGGACTGCAGATCTTGTTGCCTTGTTGTGCTGGCTGGCTAGAGACTTGGCTTGAGGGTTGACTGGAAGTCTGCCTGACAATAGCATTTATACTGGCTTAAGATTCAGGGTTTCTCAGTATGGATGCATGTGGTTTATGCAGCAGAGGCCCATGTTGTTGGTGGATGTGGAGGACACAAGCAGGCCAGAGGAGGTGGGGTCTTACTTCCTGGAAGATGCATGGTCTGCATGACATTTATGCTGGCTTAATAGTCTGGGTTTTTTAGTCAGGATGCATGCAGTGCAGGTGGTGGTGGCCCATGTTGTTGATGGATGTGGAAGGCAGAAGCAAGCAAGAGGAGGAGAAGGAGACAGTGTCTTGAATGTTGGAGGATGCATGGTCTATATGGCTGGCCATGGCATTAGCACTTACGAATCTGGGACTGTTAGTCTGGATGCAGATGGTGGAGGTGGTGTTGGCCTATTTTGTTGGTAGATATGGAAGACACAAGCAAAGCAGATGAGAAGGATGCAGTGTCTTGATTGCTGGAGAATGCATGGATGGCAATGGCATTTACACTGGCTCAAGAGCCTTGGTTCTTCAGTCTGGATGGATGTGTTGGATGTGGCAGTGGCCCACGTTGTTGGTGGATGCTGAAGGCATAAGCAGACCAGAGGAGGAGGCAGTGTGTTGATTGCTGGAGGATGCATGGTCATCATGGCTGGCAAGGCATTTACACTGGCTTAAGAGTCCAAGTTTTTCAGTTTGGATGCATGCAGTGGAGGTGACAGTGACAAATGTTATTGCTGGCAAAATTGGCTTCTAATGATGCAGTGTTTACTGATTTTCTTCTTCGTCTGTGGGCATCAAATAGGAGAGGGCAGAGGCAGGTATCAGATGGATGCATAGAACAGCAGCACAACATGAGGAAAATATACTGACTGGAAAACAAAACTGAAACATGAAGAAAATATTCAACTGATCTGGAGGAAAGGCTGGACAGAACACATTTCTTATTATACTTTAATAATCCTCATCACAGAAGCAGCTCTAGCTGTCTTCCAGACTCGAGTTGTCTCCACATGAGAATTCTTTCTCCATCTGTGTGTCATCTACATCAGCAACCTCAGGCTCTTCAGCTTCATCTTCACCACCATCGCTAACTTCATGTGGTAGCAACACAAACAATTGTGTTGTGTGGAATGTGCCCTGCATTCATTTTAGTATATGCTAGTGTGCCAATATTTCTAGGGGACAGATTTTTAGGTCTATCCTGCACAATGCCCCGTCAAACTGAATACCCTCACTACAGTGGCACTCAAGTGTGGGCAGCTCAAGTATCTGATTGCTATGGAGGTCAGTGTTGGCCAGTTAGTAATCATGCCACTGCAATACAGCAAGGCCTTTTCCGTGATGATAAGGTGACTGGTGTCCACCAAATATACAACCACCATGCATGGTGCTGCCCACAATCCTGCCGCCTCATTAGCCTCCTCCTTTTCTTTCATGTCTTCAGTTCCCACCTGGTACAAAACATCCTAAAGTGGATTTGTAGTAATTTGTTTCTGTTACCTTGCATGTTTATCAGCTAGTTTACCTTGTGAGGTGGTAGCAACACCCAGTCCCTGATCACTTTTATGTTGTGCCTTACATAACTGACTTTAAAATCTGTTCCCCATGTACCCTCTTATTAGGTCAGTTAAATGGTGGACTTGATTATGCCCACCTTCAAGTAATGATGACAGACCCTTTACATCATGGGTCCAGCATGGTGGCAGCCCCAAAATTTGCATACTGCAGAATGTCAGAAATATGTGTTTTGAAGTTCAAGACATTGAGCATGTGTTCCATTAAGGCACAGCTTACTGTATCACCACTTGTCTTCAGCACCTGCTGTACATTCAACGGTGTCAGCCTCAGCACCTGTTGAAGTAGAATGGCCTGACTGATACAGGCAGTGTCCCCCACTCAGTGTCTGTGTTGCTTATTTAAAGTGCCTTGCAATCATGTTCAGACCATCCATTAGTTGCTACTGGTCTGTTGTCAGAGACACAGATACTCCGCCACTGTCACCACTTGTATGCAGCAGCAGATATTCTGAAAGGATCTATCACGCCGCAGTGACACCCAAGTCACCAACATCCTCCACATCAACAGACACAATGTCGATTTTCAACATTGTACTGTCAGTATTCTGTTGTGCTTTCTCCAGGGGACTGTTCCTCCTGAACCCCCCATGTGGGGGGCACTGCCCCCACACCTCACGGTATTTAATTCACCAACTCTGAGTCAGAGTTGTTTCAGGAAGGGGCAAAACACCGGGAGATGCAGGGCCGGTGTTCAGCAGGGACCATTACAGTAATCTGTCTATTTCTGTCACTGTAATGGTCTTCGCTGTTACGATTTAATTGTTCAGTCAGTACACCATTCTAAGATGACTTTGTTCTGCTAAAAAAAAAATTATATTAAAAACATACATAAAATAAAGGGAAAGAGGAAAGAGTAAGTATACAGAACAACAGTTAAGGGGCCACAAATAAGACATGTGCAGTGTTGAGTTCCATCTGGTGACAACCTCCAGCTTCATATGGTGTTGAGGCAGTTTGTTCTGGATCTGCAGATGTCTAGGGTTGCCACCTTTGGTTGAAGTAAAAACCGGATCCTAAGCTCCATCCCTAGCCCCACCCCTTTTCATGAGTCATTATGCATTGTTCCTCCTAGAAGTCCATTTGTTATATCAATAAAAAAGAACAATGCAGCAGTTAAATAAAAATGTTAAGATGCTATACTGTGCCTGTTAAAGTTACTTTCCTAGGTTCTTCCTAATTATTTATTTACTTATGTATTTATTTATTACATAGATACATAGACAGTGTCGGCAGATAAGGGCCTATGGCCCACCCAGTCTGCCAATTTGAGCTTGTAAGTTCAGTTTGTTTTCCTAGAAGTCTGTTGCCCCTTACCCCTGACCTCTAGAATTCCTTTATGTCTATCCCATGCATTCTTAAATCCCGTGATTGTTTCAGCCCCACCACTTCCTCTGGCAGGGTGTTCCACTTGTCTACCACCGTTCTGTGAAGAAATTCTTCTCATGTTTCCTCTGAATCATCCTCCCTCTAACTTCATCCCATGCCCTCTAGTCCTGGAACATCTTTTTGCTTAAAAATAGTGTTTTCCTGCACCCTGTTCCTCCATGTAAGATACTTGTATGTCTCAATCATATCCCCTCTCTCCCTCCTCTCCTCCAGGGAGTACATGTTCAGTTCCTTCAACCTGTCTTCATAGGACTTGTGATGCAATCCATGCACCATCTTTGTTGCCCTCCTCTGAACCTTCTCTACCCTGTCTATGTCCTTCGTAGGTATGGTCTCCAGAACTGTACACTGTACTCCAGGTGGGGCCTCACTAGTGTCTTGTATAGCGGAATTATGACCTCCCTTTTCCTGCTGGTGATGCCCCTGCCTATGCATCCCAGCATCCTATTTGCTTTACCTGCTGCCTTGACACTGTTTCCCTACCTTGAGGTCATCAGAGATGACAACCCCAAGATCCCTTTTCTGCTTGGTGCATGCTATATCCTCACCCCCAACTGATATATTGTGCCAGGGTTTTTGTGCCCCATATGCATTATCTTGCACTTCTTTGCATTGAATTTCAACTGCCAAACCCCTGACCATTCTTCAAGTTTCTGCAGGTCCTTCTCATTCTGTCTACACCCTCTGGTGTGTCTACTCTGTTACAGAGCTTTGTGTCATCAGCGAACAGTGAAATTCTGCCTTCTAGATCCTCGCAATGTCACTGATGAAGATGTTGAATAGGACCGGTCCCAGCACTGATCCCTGTGGTACCCCACTGGTCACTCTTCCCTCTGTGGAGTGACAGCCATTTACCACCACCCTCTGTGTCCTGCCACCCAGCCAGTTACCTACCCACCACACTACTGTCCTGCCCACACCCTATTCCCCAGTTTGTGTAATAGTCTTCTATGTGGCACAGTGTCAAGGCCTTGCTGAAGTCCAGATAGGCCATGTCCACTGCCCTCCCCTGATCCACCTCCCTAGTCACCCAGTCAAAAAATTCAACGAGGTTGGTCTGACATGACCTCCCCCTGGTGAAACCATGCTGCCTTGGGTCCTGCAGTCCATTGATAACCAGATGTTCCACCAATCTCTCCTTCAGTAGTGCTTCCATGATCTTCCCCACTACCGAAGTGAGGCTGACTGGTCTGTAGTTCCCTGCTTCCTCTTTGTTCCCGCTTTTGTATAAGGGGACTACATCTGCTGTCCTCCAGTCTTTGGGTACCTCCCCTGTTTCCAGTGATCGGCTAAACAGGATAGCCAGAGGTTCAGCCACCACCTCTCTTAGTTCTTTAAGGACCCTGGAGGTGCACCCATCTGGCCCCATTGCTTTATCAACTCTTATTACTTCCAGTTCCTTCAGGACCCTTTCTAGTGTAAAGGGACTTGTGTCCATTTCTGCACCATTCTCACCCTTGTACTCCTTCAGACCCATTACCCTCCTCTTCCTCAGTAAAGACAGAGCAGAAATACCTGTTCAATATATCAGCTTTACTGTTGTCATCCTCCGTGGCTCCCATCCTCCCCTTCAGTCTCACTATCCCTCCCTTTGTCTTTCTTTTTTCACTTATGTACCTGTAAAGGTTTTTCCCCTCTACCCACTGATTTTGCAATGTGTTCTTCTGTCTGAGCTTTGGCTTCCTTACTGACCTCCTGCCTCCCTTTGCTTCTCCTGGTACTTCTCCCTATCCCCTTCTGCCTGTGTCTTTTTGTATTGCCTGAATGCAATCTTTTTGGCTTTCACTTTCTTTGATACCTCTTTGGAAAACCATAATGGTCTCCACTTCCTTTTCCTCTTGCTAACCTGCTTAATGCATAGTTCTATTGTTCTTGTAATCCCCATTTTAAATACTGCCCACTGTGCCTCAACCCCTGATTCCTGTCCCATTCCCCTTAATGCCTCTTTCAAGTATCTCCCCATTTTCCCAAAGTCTGCCCCCCTAAAATCCAGGATATGTGTTTTTGTGTGGTTTGGTTCTGCTCTTTCTGTGATTTCAAACCACAATGACTGGTGGTCACTGTTTCCCAGGTGCTCCCCACTGTTACCCCCATCGCACTGTCCTGTTTGTGAGCACAAGGTCCAGTATTGCCTTCTGCTGAGTTGGTTCCATGACCAGTTGCTTGAGGAAGGCACCCTGAAGGAGTCAGGATAAATCTGCTCTAGTTGATGCTGCTGCTGGGATGCTCCAGTCCACGTCTGGAATATGAAGTCTCAACCAGTACTACCTCACCCTTGTCTGCCATCCTTTGGATGGCTAGCATCAGCTCCCTATCTGTTTCTTCCTCCTGGGCTGGTGGTCTATAGACCACACCTGTGCGGATGGCTGTCCCCATTTTCCTTTCCAGCTTAACCCACAGTATCTCTCCCCCACTTTGTTCCTCCTGGATCTCTGTGGCCCTTATGTCATTTTTCACATACAGTGCCACTCCTCCTCCCTTCCTGCCTGCTCTGTCTCTTCTGAATATGTTGTAGCCAGGTATGGCCATCTCCCAGTCATGGTTATCATTACACCAGGTTTCAGTGATGGCCACAATGTCCAGGTCTGACTGTACCATGACAGCCTCCAGATCTTCCATCTTGTTGCTAAGGCTCCTGGCATTTGCACACATGGCTTTCCATGATTTGACCTCCCTAGACTGCTTCACTGTTCTACTCCAGCCCCTTCCTTGGTTGTCATTTATCCCTGGTTCTCCTTGCTGTCTGCCCTTCTGCTGAATTTTGCCCCTTTCTGCTTATCCACCTCTTGGACACTAATCTCCATCTTTGCACACTGCTTTGCAGAGATAGCACTCCTCTGGTTCACTGGTTCCACTGCTAGCTGTGGGGGTGAGTAAGTATGTACCCTCCTTGCTGGCCTGCCACCCCCTTTGCTAGTTTAAATGCTTGTCAATGTAGCATTTAAACTTATCATCAGTGCTTGGATTCCCTCAGGATGGATGCAGACCGTCAGGCTTGAACAAACCTCCATCCCTCCAGGTGGGTCCCCAGTCACCAATGAATCCAAACCCTTCCTCACAGCACCAGTTCTTCAACCATGAGTTAAAGTTCCTGGTGCATGCACTCCTATGCTCTCCTTGCCTCTCACAGGTAGTACTTCTGAGAAAGTGACAGAAGTAGCTACTTGCTTGAGACCCTCCCCAGTTTCTAAACTCTTCCTGAACTTCCTTTGGCTCCCCATTTGCCAGGTCATTAGTACCTAGGTGGATAATGACATCAGCTCACCTCCCGTCTTGCCTTCCCAGTGATCCCCAGGATCTTCCTTCCATCCCTCCATGCCGTGGCACCTGATAGGCACCTCACCTCCCTGTCCTCCCCCTCCTGTGTTCCTAGCTGGATCCCTCTTATGATGGAGTCCCCCACCAGGATTCGCTTCCTCCTCCTCTGGGGTCCACTGCTTTCCCCGCTGAGGTCAACTCCTTGGCTAACCTCCACATCCTTTCCTTCCACTTCTCTGGGTACCTCTATTTGGTTGTCCTCATTTTCCAGTGTGGCATATGAGTTCTTGAGTGGAATAGGATCTGGGATGTGCCTCTGCTGACTGCTCTAACCCTCCCTGAGCCCACTGTCATCCAAGTGCTCCTCGTTCTCGGCATCCTTTGAGGCAGTTGCATTGGACTGGGTGGTCCCTGGATAGGGGTGATGGTACTCCTGACCCAGTTTACTTCCGCTCTGAGTCTGGCTACCTCATCCCGCAGTCCAGAGAGATGCATGCAGATAGGGCGGCACCTCAGTGTCCAGAAGGTCAGCCTGAATATGGCTGCCCCACAGCCACTGCATTGCACCACTCCCCACATTATACTGCAGTTCCACTACTTGTCTGCTACTGAAGCTCTCCTAGTTCCCTTTTTATTAATTTACTGTACTAAAAATCCTGTCACTGATCCTCAGATAATTTTTTTAAAGAAAAAGAAACCAATAAATAAATAAATGAGTCAAAACACTTGTCGTGCTGAGGGTGGGCTTCTTCCCCCTTATGCCCTCCTACTTCATACCCCTTACTATACCCTGTGTTTAGCTTCTGTCAATCAGATTTATCAGGGCATATAATTAAGATGGGGGAAGGGAGGAGGCAGTAATTGCAGCAATTAAAGACAGCACAGAATTACACCACCACTATGTTTTAAATTTTCAACAGCCCAAAAACAATTATAAGTAAAGACAACAAAGAAAGTATAGTGACACTAAAAGCCCACAATCTAAGTTTAAAAGAAAAATAGTAATTACCAATTACTCTAAAGCACTGAATTGAATATGTTTCCTTCCTTCCCCTTCTGGCTTCTTCTTATTTACATTGATTAACCAAATAAACATACAGAGAGAATATAAATCTCATTTACAGATATGATCTGGGGGGAGACAAGGGAAATACTGTAAATAGCATACAATAATATTCATACTTTATATCTTTTTCTGGCTCCATTTCCTGTTTTTGTCCAAAGTACTATTTCAAAGCCAAAGAGGTGACCATACTTTTTTCTTGAGGAAAACAATAATTTAAAACATTTAAAAATGCCTAAATTCTGTTAGAGATGAAAATGTTTACCAGCAAATGATAATGGAGGACAACTGGCTCTGTTACTGTTACAAAAGGTGGGGGCAGCTGTGCTGCTAAGCCACTTGAAGATGCAGTGGAAAGATTAGGCTAAGTAGGTGCTAATGGTGTTAATGGCCATACTTTACACCTGCCAGGGTGACTGCATTCACAAACAAAAGGCTACATTGACAACAGAACTTGTTTGTAGCCTGGCATGTAGCTGAAACAATGAATGAATTTGTTTCAAAAATACGTGAACGATCAAAATGGCTCGAAAACCTGACCAGCACAGAGCAAAACCAGATTACCTGATAGGGACCCTGAAAACCTGATCACCAGGTAAAAAAACTGACAGGTGGCAACCCTATAGGTATCTGAGATGGTCATAGGCCTCTCTGGAATGGGGAAAGTGGTCCCAGATGAGGTGAGCCACAGTCAGCATAGATTCCATATTAGAATATGGTAGAAACTCCTGCACAATGAGATTGACAGTGTGCAATGCATGGCACCATGAGAAACCCCATAACTGATGCATTTCACTACATTTGAGCCATTATTGCTCTCAGTGAAACCTACATTCAGTAAATGGGAGTGCAGTCACTCATCAGTCTCAGTCAGGAGCAGTTTTAGCATTTTCTGACCTGTGTGTGATCCAGTTAAACTCTTCATTGCTAGTGTGACATGATGGTGACTACCCAGAGTGTTGATACTACTGCAGTTGGGCTTAATACAATTTTTCCCCAGTCAAAGTTAAATACTATCCCAGGTACCTGTGCTCTATGTGATGTGATGCACAGATAGGAGCTACCAACTGTTTGACTGTTGGTCCACATATGCATGCTGAGATGTATGAATGGTGATGCTGAATGCAGCAGGGCATGGATTACCATGTGACACTGTCTCATTAAGGTCGGGAATGACACATGCAGAAAATTAAGTCCTTGAGGGAATTTACCACTTGGGACAGGCACACATCATCAATCTTCTAAATCCCATGTTTTCCACACAAGAGAATGGCAACAGATCACTTGCTAGCATTTCAGCTGCTGCTGCTACGTTATGTTCACATGCAAAAGCATGACTGGGTGGGTATTTGGCATGATGCTCAAATATACTATACAGTGTAGGCTGGACCTTTTTGGGTGCTAGGCCACCAAACAGCTGGAATCAACATGGCGGCATGACCGCTGGGGTAATATTTGACTCCTGGGGATACATGGGTGCTGATTGAATGAAAGCAGTGATTTGGGGTGTCTTCTGTACCAGGGTTGCTGCGCTGTGGTTCCTTTGGATACTGGTACTCAACCCACTGCTGCTGCTATGACCATTGCTGGGCAGAACCTCAGACTCCTCCTCATCTCTGTAGTAGTCCTCCTCAGTCAACCCTCCCTCCATCAGGACTATTTCCTTGACACTTCTGTATGCTTCAACAAATACAGATGATAAGGGAGAGGGACCCCTTGAACTGGCCTCCTTTTGGTACTGACTCTGGCATAATAGGTGGCTGGACTTTAGGTGTACATGTTGGCTAGCAGTCCCTAGGCTGCCCTTTATTCCCTGACTATCTCACACTTGACACAGATAAGAGACAGCAACTGTTTCATCAGCTGGGTCCAGTATATACGAATCTCAAACTAGGCATTTTGTACCACTTGATTTTACATGGTGGTGGGAGTGGGACAGGGGATGGGTGGAAATAGGTATTTTTGGGATGATTTCTGCACTTTGACACTGGGTAACTCACACAGTGTAATGGGCTCAGCACTGATAAGAGGAACAACTGTTGCGATGTTGGTGGAAGACTTCTATGACATACTGGTGTGCAAAGCCTGATATGTTCAGCAGTATCACACTTTCTTTTTTTCTTTTCCCATAGGGGATTCAAATCATCATCCTCAACACCAGTGAGTTACTTGTCCTGAGCTCTGCCCTCTTCTTCTTCACTTTCTCAAGTTCTCTTGCCCTTTCATCATCTTTAGTCAGACACATTTTTCAATTTAATCTTTTCTGACTGTACAACTGTCAGATCTCCCTCCACAGTCTCTGACTCGTGGTCAAGCATTATTTTGTCATTTGGGAATGGGGAAACTATCACCAAGATAAGCAATGTCCTGCCTGCATTTGCCACAGAAGGGACAAAAAAGGATTGTGTTGTTTTGGAGACGACATAGGGTGGATAAGTTGTGGTGAAACTTGTTTGAATTGGTGCATTTATTATTGAGTGAAGGCAGAGAACAGCAAAAGCAAGGAGCTGCTGTTAGAACATTACTACTCTACTGGACTAAAGAACTAGAACTCTACTACTGGGACCTTCAATTTAGGGTTAAAACAAACAAAAAACAAACCAAAGAGAGTGTGTTTGTCTGAGTTGGGTGAAGGAATTGTTATTTGTGTTGTTAGCAGGGTGAAAAAGAAACTGTGAATTAGGGGGAGTGGCTTAGAGAGAAGGAAGCCAGGTGTTTGCATTTAAAAACTGACCTAGATAGCTCGTGGCAGAGAACAGCAAGAGGAAGAAGCTACTGTTAGAACTTTACTGCTCTACTGGAGTGAAGAATTAGAACTCTACAACTGGGAACTTCAATTTAGGGTAAAAACCAACAAAACAAAAGTGTGTGTTTGCCTGAGCTGGGTGAAGGAATTGTTAGAACTTTACTACTCAACTGGACTAAAAAACTAGAACTCTACCTCAGTAGTGGGCAAGATTATGGAGGCACTCCTTAAGGAAAGGATAGTGCAACACCTGGAATCCATAGGGGGCACAGGATCCAAGACAGCATGGGTTTACAAAAGGAAGGTCCTGTCAAACTAATCTCATAGATTTCTTTGACTGGGTAACCAGAGTGGTGGACCAAGGAGGAGCAGTTGATGTCACCTACCCTGACTTCAGCAAAGCTTTTGACACTGTTCCATGTGGAAGATTGATAAATAAGCTGGGTAGGCTTGGAGTGGGTCAGAAGTTGGTCAACTGGGTGGCAAACTGGTTGACGGGCAGAAAACAGAGAGTGGTGGTAAATGGTATACAGTCAGAAGAGATGCAAGTCACAAGTGGGGTACCTCAGGGATCAGTCCTGTGGCCAGTCCTCTTCAACATCTTCATTTGACCTTGCAGATGGACTAGAGGGTAAGGCTTGTCTGTTTGCAGATGACACCAAGATCTGCAACAGAGTAGATGATCTAGATGGGGTGGGCAGAATGAGAAGAGATCTGGATAAACTAGCAAAATGGTCAGAAGAGTGGCAACTGGGATTTAATGCAAAGAAGTGCCAGATCATGCACATAGGGAAGAGAAACCCTGAAGCCACCTATAGGCTGGTGAGGGAGTTGCTAGCAGTCACAAAGGAAGAAAGAGACTTGGGCATCATCATCACTGATGACCTGAAATCATCAAGCAGACCTCTAAAGCAGTAGGTAAGGCTAAGGGGGTGTTAGGGTGTATTAGTAGGGGTATCACAAGTCGTAAGAGGGAGGTAATAATCCCTCTTTACAAGACACTGGTTAGGCCCCATCTGGTGTACTGCGTGCAGTATTGGAGGCCACACCTTCACAAGGACATTAACCAAATTGAGGCAGTCCAGAGAAGGGCAACCAAAATGGTGCAGGGACTGCATCAGAAGACATGTGAGGACAGATTAACAGAGCTCAATATGTATACCCTTGAGCAAAGGAGGGAGAGAGGTGATATGATCGAGGCATTCAAACACCTTAAGGGCATTAACAAGGTGAAAGAGTCTAACATGTTTAAATATAAGAAAAGTAGCAGGACAAGAGGACACAGCATGAGATTAGAGGGGGCTGATTAAGGGGGAATGTGAGGAAATTATTTTTCACAGAAAGGGTGGTGGATGCATGGAATGGCCTACCTCAAGAAGTGGTGGCTATGAATACAGTGCAGAGCTTCAAACAGGCATGGGATAGGCATAAGGGAGCAATACAAATGAGTATGAATATATAGGCCACTGACAGAGCAAAGGCCGATGGCACATTTATAAGGTAGAAAAAGAAATGGGCAGACTGGATAGGCCTTGCGGTCCTTATCTGCCGTCAACTTCTATGTTTCTCTGTTACCACTGGGAACTTCAAGTTAGGGTAAAAATAAACAAAAAAATTTAACAAAAAAGAGTGTGCTTGCCTGAGTTGGGTGAAGGAATTATTATCTGTGCTGTTAGCTAGGTGAAAAAGAAACTGTGAATTAGGGGGAGTGGCTTAGAGAGAAGGAAACCAGGTGTTTGCATTTTAAAAAACTGACCTAGATAGCTTGTGGCAGAGAACAGCAAGAGGAATGAGCTGCTGTTAGAACTTTACTGGACTATATTGTCCTCCATCCCTCCCCCACCCTTAGCTGTTTCTACTGTTATAGGCTGAGGATTTGACTGACAACAGGAACTTCCTGTTTGGGAGCAGGAAGGAGTGATCACAGAGGCACAAAGACTCACCATCCTAGAAGGAAAGAGTAGCTCTCCCCCCCTAGCTGCTGGTTGTCTGACTCTGAGCAAATAAGAAGGAGACTACTGAGGAATATAGGAAATTACTGTCCCAGAACAGGAAGATCAGGAGCTTTAAGGACACGGAGACAGTAAGAAAGTAGGGAGAAAAAAAATGATATAAAAAAAATACATAAAATAAAGAGAGAGAGAGGAAAGAGTAAGTATACAAAACAACAGTGAAGGGGCCACAAATAAGATATGATGAGAGTGGTGCAGTGCAGTAGCTGTGGAGCAGCAGTCTTCCAGGCAACATTCTGGAGGATGCGGTATTGTCCCATCTGCAGGCACCTCTCTCAGCTGAGGGAGGAGGTTGCTCATCTCTAGGCTGAGTTGGCCAGGATACAGGGGAACTCCTTTCCCACCCAGGGACTACCAGGGCCACTGCCGCTGCCTCAGAGTTTGCCAAGAAAGAGGAGCGGTTGGACCACAGTGGGCTTGGGGGGTGAGGTTGATGGAACAGAGGCGCATCCCTCCAGTTGTACCTCTCCACAATTCATATGCCATTCTGGCAGAGTGTGGTTCCTCTATGGAAGAACCCGGAGTGAAGACCAAGGAGGATGCTGGGAACCTCCACAAAGGAGAACTACAGGAGGGTGACATGGGACCCCACAGGGGAAGGAAGCAACTCCTGGTGGGAGACTCCATTGTTAGGAGGGTAGAACGGGGGGGGAGAGGGAGAGAGGAGAGAAGGAGGTAAAGTGCCTCAGAAAAGCACTAACAAACAGGCAAGAAGAAGGGGTGGAGCAACAATGAGGAAACATCAAAACTGCCATCACTGAGGCAACAAGCCTTTGTGTGAAGCAAATAAACAAATCAAAATGAAAGAAAAAAACACTATGGTTCTCAAAAGAGGTGGTGGGGAAGGTTAGGGAGAAAAAGATAGCATTCAGAAAGTATAAGGAAACACAGAAGGAGCAGGACAAAGAACTGTACCAGTTAAAGCAGAAGGAAGCGTGGAAGGCAGTCAGAATAGCAAAGGCCCAAACTGTGTAAAAGATAGCCAACTTGGTTAAGAAGGGGGATGAAACCTTTTATAGGTACATTAGGGAGCAAAGAAAGACAAAGAGAGGAATATTGAGGCTGAATAAAGAGGAGGGTGGGCAGAGAGGGACAGTGAAAAAGCAGGGATACTGAACAAATACTTCTGCTAAGTATTCACAAAGGAAGAGGAGGGGGAGGTACCTAATCCAGTCAATAGAAGCACTCTGGATAGGGGAGTCAATATTAGTCCTTTCACAGAATAAAGGGTTCTGAAAGTACTCCTAAAACTGAAGGTGGACAAAGCAATGGGCCCTGATGGGATTCACCCCAGAATTCTAAAAGACCTAAGGAGAGAACTAGTAACACCATTGACTACCCTTTTTAACAAATCATGGGAGGATGGTGTGGTACCTGAGGACTGGAGGAAGGCGGATGTGATTCCTCTTCACAAAAGTGGGAGCAAGACAGAGGCAGGAAATTACAGACCTGTTAGCTTGACCTCAGTGGTAGGGAAAATGATGGAATCACTTCTGAAGGAAATAATTGTTGAGTACCTAGAGGCCAGTGGGGCTTAGGACTCAAGGCAGCATGGATTCACAGTGGGAAGGTCATGTCAGATGAATCTAATTGATTTCTTTGACTGGGTGATCAAAGTAGTAGACCAGGGAGGGGCTGTGGACATGGCTTACCTAGACTTTAGCAAGGCATTTGACACAGTCCTGCACAAAAGATTAATAAACAAATTAGCCAGCCTGGGAGTGGGTGGTGGTAGCCTGGGTAAAATATTGGCTGGACAACAGGATGCAGAGGGTAATAGTAAATGGAGTCCACAGTGAAGAAAGGGGGGGTACTAATGGGGTACCACAGGGTTCAGTACTGCATCCAGTACTTTTTAATGTCTTTATAAGTGTCATTGCAGAGGGACTGGAAAGAAAAGTATGTCTCTTTGCAGACGACACAAAGATCTGCAACAGGGTTGATACACAGGGTGGGGTGGAAAGGATGAGAAGGGACTTGGCAAGGTTAGAGGAATGGTCAAATGTATAGCAGCCTAGATTCAGTGCAAAGAAGTACAAAGTAATGCACCTGGGAGACAAAAACCCAGGGGAAGAGTACACAATGAACGGTGAGATACTGACAACAACAAAAATGGAAAGGGACCTGACGGTAGTTATAGCAGATGACCTAAAGGTGGGCAAGCAATGTGAGAAGGCAGTAAGGAGAGCTGGGGGGATACTGGAATGCATAGGGAGAGGCATCACCAGTAGAAAACAGGAAGTTGTTATCCCTCTCTACAGACAGTTGGTGAGACCCCATCTGGAGTACTGCATGCAGTTCTGGAGACCCCATCTCCGCAAAGACAGGGTGGAGGCTGTCCCGAGGAGGGCAACCAAAATGGTGCAGGATCTGCACCAGAAGATATACAAAGACAGACTGAAGGAGCTTAATATGTATGCCCTTGAGGAAAGAGGGGGACATGATAGAAACCTTTGTAACCCCCCTACAAATGGGGGTTCCCAGAGAGTGCCTGCATAGCCTCTGCGTACTGTCTCTTTAAGAGCTGCCTGGATTGCAGTCATAAGTAATCTGAGAGGGAGCTCTGTTGAAAAATGTAACTATTTGCTGAAAATCATTTAAAGTGATAATGATAATGTAGTTTGTCTAACCTGCCTTCTTTGCAGCAAGGACTGCTTTATTTATTTCCACTATCTTGGTCCTGGACTGAGAATTGGATCAATCAGTTCTGGTGGGACCTAAAATGGAGCTGGACTACAGGAGCTGTCTGGAATCAAAATCTGTAGGAATTGTAGTTTGGTGCTTTTGGCGCCTTTTTGCACCTGACGGGGGAGCCTTTGTTGTGACTGACAGACAGATCAGCCAACCAAACCTTTTGGATTCTGGGACAAGTCCCAGGCTTGCTGGCAGTTGAATCAGATCTCATTTGGGAGCTGAAGAAGCAACAGCTTGAGACAGTCAAGCAGCCGTTTGAGTAGTTTCGCACGTGAGAACTGTGGAAAGGCCTGAGTTGTGGCCTGCATGTCTGCCTGCTCCCCTTGAGAGGGAGAGAAGAGAATTATTTTGGATTAAATCAAAGTTTGTGAGAACGAAGTAAGCTGCTGATTTTTTACCAGGCTCATACCTGAAGAAGACCAAAGATTTTGCTGAATGCGATCGGCCTGTCAGGATTTCCAGCTGCTTTTGAATCCCCAGTTTGCGCAAACTTTGCGACTGTGACCAGAGAATGGTTTGCCTGGTACAGTAGAATTTCCTTACATGTAAATGTGCTGTGTATTGAAAGTGGCTCGTGATTTGGTTCCCCACTGTGTGAACTGTGTTCTGCTAGCTGGAAGCTTTATCCAGCCTAATCGAACTGAATCCGCGTTCATCTCCATTCGGCCTGGGCCATGCCATGCTGGCCCTGCCAAACTACCCCACTGCACAGAGAAAGCCACCAATGAGAGACCTGCCTGGAAAACTGCCCCCTGCTCCACGCTTGAACAGGAACAATGCCTCGGCATATCGTATGGGCCCTGCTTCTCCTGGCACTCCAGATTAACCACTTGCTGTCTCGATTTTCGTCCAGCCTGTGTCCAGTCTTGGGTATCTTGAGTAATCATCAGGGTAGCTCCCTGCAACAACAGCCTAATCTAAAAGTGTGTCATCTGATTGTCTTGTTTTCTTTTCACGAACTGAGCCCTCCGGCTCTGGATTACAAATAGTGTGTGTTGTGCACGTTGTTTTCTTCCATCATAGGGCACCAACCAGCTGCAATGTTCCTGGCTAGCCCACCATTCTCCATGTGGGTACCCAGAGTGTGTGACTGTTTATGGACCCTGAAGTGCATGCATAACTGTTTATTGATAGAGCCTTTAAGCAACTTAACCTGATTATGCCCCTCTCTTGTTCAAGTCCCTTAGAGAAATCAGATCTAACTCTTTTTTTTGCATTTACCCTGACTGTGGTTCCAGTTTGTGCAAGAGTACTGTACTGCTGTTATTTGCTGTGTATAACCTTGTTTTACAGGGGGTCCCCAGAACCGAGCCAGAGCAAAGCCCTGGTGGTAAGTGCAAACAGTGTGGGTACTTGTGTGGTGTATCAGTGGTATTATAAAAGTGATTATTGTGTATTGTTCCAGCCACTAGTAAGGAAAGAGGGGGTTACAGTGTCCCAGAGGGCTGTGCCCAGGTTAGATTGACCACTACCAACCCTGACCTCCGGGTGGAGGCACCTGTTTCAGAACTCAGGCTCCTTAACCTGCTACTAGCCAAGCAGGCAGGGGTAGTAGCCCATGGGATAGCACCACCTAGGAGTTACATTTTGGAGGCACCGCTGGGATTTTGTGCCTTTTAGTGTCCAAAAATTATGAATTATTGCTAAAGATTAATGGCTACCCCAGCAGAAATGGCTATACAGCACTTGGTGGGGTGGTGTACTGGGCAGGAAATTGACCTCCAAAATGCTCTACTTATACTGGATAGTCCCCTAGGGGTTACACCTTCAAGTACCTCAAGGGAATCATCAAAGTCCAAGAAGGTAGCATCTTTCAGAAAAAGAAATGTGCAAGAACAAGGGGCATAATTTGAAGATAGAGGGAGGATGGCTCAGAGGTAATGTGAGGAAGGGTTTTTTTTTACAGAGATGGTTTTGGAGGCATGGCACAGCCTTCCTGAGGAGGTCATGGAGTCAAAAACAGTGGGGAAATTCAAGAATGCATGGGACAGACATAAGGCAATTCTATTGGGGGGGTAGGAGGAAGTAGGCTGTTGGTTAACTAGGATCTGCAGCTTATCCATTAGTAGGGAAAAGGGCAGACTTGGTGGGCCGAGCAGTCCTTATCTGCCATCAAATTCTATGTTTCTATATTACATTTGAGACCAGCCATAGTAGCTCATATTTAGAGGTCGTATTCTAGGAACTGTGTCTAGCCCTCTAGTTTGGGTAAGTGGTGATAACTGTCTAGTTTGGGGTCTCAGCTATTTGATAATTTGCAGTGGGAGTGAGTCATATTTCTGATTGCAGTTTGGTTGAGGCAGGGTGATGTGGCAGCCAGGGGACCAGTTGGGGAGTCAGTAGTCCAACAGTAAGTATTGCCTTAAGATGGCTGCACAGGAAGGATAAAAGGCAACCACTCCTAATGTGTCTCCATACAAGTTCTTGTCCCAGCACATGAGTGAAGTAGCACAAGAGTGGAACAGGCACTTGATTGGCGTCCTAGACATCGGCAAGCATCCATAGGAGAAAGCAGGGAAGCATGGGGCTCTGCCGGTCGACTAAGGTAAGGTTCCTGTTCATTCCAGTTGTAACAGTCACTGCAGGGAAGGGTGGAGGGTTAAAGGTAAGCCATTACTGGGAATAGGTGCAACACCTTACCTAGGGTAAGGGTATAAAGGGATTAAGCTGGAGTAGTGGAAAACAAGTAACACCTATCTAGAGTAGGAGTATAAAGGGATTAAGGAAAGAATAGGGAAAACTAATGGCACCCTGTCTAGAGTAAGTTATTTAAATGTTTGATGATCTAGAAAGGCACACTGAGCCAAGGCTTGTTTCCAGGTGCAACCTGGGGGAAGGGGAAAATGGACAAAACAAGCAACAGAAAGGACCATATTAAGAACATAAAGGAAACTGGAGATCTACAGACTGGCTTTGTTTTACCAAGAGCTCTAAAAATTGACAGTCTGAGTGCAAACCTAGAGGGTGTGTCCTTCACATGGACTGGGCACTGCACCCAAAAGTTGAAATCTGTACCCACAAGGTACTGAGGACCAAACCTTTATCTACTCTTCCTGATGGAAATCCAAAATCTTCAGCACAAATGCTTTCCTAGGTGAAAGGATCTGCATGAGTGGCCCAAAAGGAAAAGGTCAACTATCATAAGCCACTGACGTACAATGCTTCCTTGATGACATGAATATATAAACCACTCTCCCAGAATCTCCTAGTCTGAGAAGCCTCCCCCTGTCAGAAGCCAAGCTTCCAGCTGGTGCTGACCCAGATTTAGATGAAATATCAGACCCTGACACAAGATCGTGCTGCTAGACATATAGAAAGGGCTCTTGATTGCCTACGTTCAAGAATCACTGTCTGGTGGCCAATTCAGGAATACTAGAATGAATGAGCTAATCAAGCAATGAATCTTCCTTAGGACCACTGGAAGTAAGGGACATGGTCTGAACAGATGCGCTTTGCTGAAAATTCATTGTTGAGACAGTGTGTCCATCACTTCACTACTGGACATCTGTATAGACTGTAACATCTTGCCACTTGAACGTTACTGTGGGCAAAGATCTGTGACAAATGTCCCAATACATCCAAATGTGCCTGCTCAGACCTGGGGAGAGGGGGAGGAGGTGGTGTTACTATGAATTGGGTGTAAGGGAAGGAATGCCTTTCTGCATCATTGTCACTTGATCTTCTTTGTAAAATAGCTCATCAGAATAAAAGGTTATGAAGAGGAAAGCTACTGTATTAAGTTCCTTTTAAAAGCTATTAGCAACATTACCGGAGGGCCGGAAGGGAAAGTATGCTTGTTCATGGATGACAAACGTCTGCAACGATCTGGACACACGGGTGGAGTTCGGGTGGGGTGGAAAAATGTGGGTCTACGTCAATTTGCTCCTGCATTTTCTCTCCCAGTCAACTCACTCCCGACGACCCACTCCCTCGTCAATTCGCTCCTACAGTTCTCACTCCGCAACAACCCACTCCCGATCCTGAAGTATGCATGCTTTGTTAGTGATTGTGGGATCTAGACTGTAATACCTTGACTAGCCATTGACCAGCGTGGAATGCAGGAACAGGCACAGCGGCTGCTCTGTCCTAGTCACATCCAATATTGGAACAGAATACTTACTGAAAAATACAATAACCAGAAGCTGGCCCAGAAGAACAAGAGGCTGGATCCTGATTTGATTTCGACAGCTGACATTGATTTAGGAAACTGGAATGAAGGTCGAGGGCTTTCCAATTTTGAAGTAACAGGAAAGAAAGCTCTCATATGGAATAATTAGAATTAAATACTTTATGCACTAATGTTGACTTGAACTTTTGAGTATTGCAAGGGAACATTGTGCCGGAGATTTTGTCAGTGTCAATGACTCATCTGCTGGTTCAAAGAATGCGAACTAGCTCAGTGTCTACAGATGAAAAAATCAAACAATCAGCTTTTTGTTTGTGGTCTGTTGAAAGCTTGCAGGATAGATGTTCAAAGGCAAAACAGATATTAAGTAATGCCTCTGGTGAATCACAAAACATTATAGCAGGTGGTATTAAAATGTTGTTTTTAAAGCTAGGAAACAAGCTGCATTAAAAAGGGATGAATCTAACTACGATGGCAGTTATCTGGTTTTAAAGTGCTTTTTTTCCCTTAAATGCACTGGTGCAGGAGCATTTTCCACATCTCGGGGTCTCCGGTTTTAAAGTGCTTTTTTTTTTTTTAAATGCTCTTGTTTTAAGAAATGCCTCGCAGTTTCATTTTGTGCAGCTGGAGCAGGGGCAGGAGTGAATTGACGTGGAGCGGGTAGGGAAAGGAGCGAAATATTCTGGAGTGAGTTGTCGGGAGCATGTTTTCCGGGAGTGAATTGTCAGGAGCGAATTGACGGGCTCCCAAAAAATGTGGGGCAATCTGAAAAAGCTGGAAGAATGATCAATCATTTGGCAGCTGAGTTTCAATCCAAAAAAGTGCAAAATTATACACCTGGGGTACAGAAACACGGGGGTAATGTACCAATTGGGCAGAGAGATATCGGCAACCACAAAACAGGAATGGGACCTGGGAGGTAATAATTTCTGATGACCTAAAGATAACAAAGCAGTGGGGAAAGCTAGCAGGATGCCCAGGTGCGTAGGGAGGGGCATCACCTGCAGAAAGAGGAAGGTGGTGTTACACCTGTGTAGATTGATAGTGAGGCCCCACCTAGAGTACTGTGTTTAGTTCTGGAGGCCCCATCTCTGAAAGGACATAGATAGGGTGGAAGTGGTACCAAAGAGGGCAAGCAGAATGGTGCAGGGCCTGCAACAAAAGTCCTACAAGGAAAGACTCAATGAATTAAATATGTACTCTCTAAAGGAAAGGTGGGAAGGGGGGGCATGATCTAAATGTTAAGATACCTCACAGGTATTAATAAGGACATGAAGGTAGCATTTTACATAGAAAAAGATATTTGAGGGCAAGGGTCATGCTATGAAGCTGGGGGAGAGACTCAGAGGAGCGGTGAGGAAATATTGCTTCACAGAAAGGGTGATGGATGCCTGGAACAGACTCCCAGTGGAGGTGGTGGGTGCTAAAATGGTAGTAGGATTCAAGTATGCATGGGATAGACACAAGGGGACCTTAGACATTAGGCAAGGGGGGGAAAAGACCAGAGATCGAGTAGGGTCTGCAGTGGCACAGTAGGTAGGTAGGTAGGTAGGGAAAATAGGGCAGACTAGATGGGCCAAGAGGTTCTTATCTGCCAACAACTTCTATGTGTCTATGTACATGGAAAGCTAAGTAGTAACCTGCCTAGAGCACAGCAAAAAGGGCAAATCAAGTTACTATCTAGGGATAGGCAAAAAGTGGTAACCCAACAAATTAATGGAAATTAAGAAATGCTCTATGAGGGTTAAGGGCATAGAGGGAGTATCATAGTATCATAGTAAAAGCCAGCAGAATAGGCCCCATGGTCTAGTGTGTCTGCTTGGAAGCTAGCCCCCTACTAGGAGCTCGCTCCTCCACCCCCCCAGCCCCAGAGGTGGCCCTTCTTGGCCTCAGCTTCCACCTGTACCTGCCCCAACCCTTCTTGAATCCTTCCACTGTGGTCTCTTCCACCAGACTCCTGGGCAGTGCGTTCCATGGTTCCACCACCCTCTCTGTGAAGAAGTGTCTCCTGCGCTCCTCCCATTCTTCCCCCCTTCCAGCTTCCACTCGGGCCCCCTGGTAGTTCCCCCCTTCTTAAGCCTGAACACTTCCCTGGCTCCGCCCTTATTTATCCCCTTTACATACTTGAAAAGTCTCTATCATGTCCCATCTGTCCTTCCTCTCCTCCAATGCATACAGATTGAGTTCATTCAGTCAGTTCTCATAGGTCCTACCCTCCATGCCCTGAATCATCCTGGTCGCCCTCCTCTGGACCCTCTCCAGCAGCGCTATGTCCCTCTTGTCTCCAGAACCGCACACAGTACTCAAGATGCGGCCTAACCAGGGCATTATACAGAGGGAGGATCACCTCTCTTCTCCTGGAGGTAATCCCCCTGGTTATGCAGCCCAGTATCCTGTTTGCTTTTCCTGCAGCTCTTTGACAATTCTCTGTGTTATTCCTTTTGCTGTCCACCACTATCCCTAAGTCCCTCTTGCCCAATTGTGACTTGCAGTGTGGTCCCCCCAGGTGTATGCATGACCGGGTTTCTGACCTCCAGATGCAGCACCGTACATTTCCCTGCATTGAACTTCAACCCCCACTTCCTTACCCACCCCCCCAGGGTATCCAGATCCCCCTGCATGGCCTCTCTCCCTTCCTGCCCATCTGCCAGTGCTCCCAGTTTTGAGTCATCCGCAAAGAGACTCAGCCTACTCCTAACACCCCACCCTATGTCAGAGACATAGGAATTGAACAGGAGTGGCCCCAGGACCGAACCCTGGGGGACCCCACTGATGACCCTCCTGGGGTAGGAGACTCTCCCTCCAACCACCACTTGCTGTATTCACCCCGTAAGCCAGTTTTCCACCCATCTGAGCAACTGTCCCCCCACCCCATCCCCCCAGCTTTATTAGTAGGCCGTTGTGGGATACCGAATCAAACGTCTTACTGAAATCCAGATAGAGGATGTCCACCAGCCTACGTCAGTCCACGGCACCCATCACCCAGTCATAAAACTCCACCAGGTTAGTCTGGCATGACCTCCCTGGATCAGAACCATACTGCCTGTCATCCAGGTGCCCCAACCTTTCCAGCTGCCCCCCCAGCCTCTCCTTGATAATGCCCTCCATAACCTTGCCTACCACAGATGTTAGGCTAACGGGGCCTATAAATTCCCATCTCCTCTCTGGACCCTCCCTTGTGGATAGGCACCACATGAGCCACCTTCCAATCCTGAGGCACCCACCCTGTCATCAGGGAGATGTTGAAGAGTGAGGCCAGTGGAGCTGCCAGCACATCCACCAGTTCCTTCAGCACCCTTGAATGCAGTCCCTCTGGCCCTGGCACCTTCTCAGTGTTTATCGACCGGAGGGCCTCTCTCACACTATCCACTGTGATTTCACCCTCCAATCCCCCCCTCCTCATGCATCCTCTCCTCCCCTTCTAGATACAACCCATCCCCTGCCCTAGTCTCATCCAGTCCTTCAGTCTCCAACTGACCTCCTGGTTCAGTGGGCTCCTCCACCCTCCCATCAGGTTGGAAGGATCCCCCACCTCTCCCGGTAAAGACAGAGGAAAAGTACTCATTTAGCACCTCTGCTTGTTTCCTAGCTTCCTCCACCCATCCCCCCAGTTCTAATCCTGCTGATCTGTGCCTTCACTTTTCTTTTCCCCCTGTGTATCTATAGAACCCCTTTTCCCCCGTGGATATTTCTGGCCAGGTTAATGTTAGTAGTGGTGCAGTGCAGTGGCTGTGGAGTGGCAATCTCCAGGGAGACCTTCTGGAAACTGAGGTGCTGTACCATCTGTATGAGCCTCTCGGGGCTGAGGGAGGAGGTCTCTAGACTCTGGCCCAAGTTGGCTAGGATTCAGGGGATCTCTTCCTCACCCAGGGCCACTTAGTGTACCACCGTTGCCTCACAGGGTGCCATGAAGGAGGACCAGCTGAACTGTGGTGGGCTCTGTGAGGGTGGGGGTGGAAGGAAGGGGACACATTCCTCATCCAGTGCCACTATACAGCTCTTTTACCACTCTCACAGGATGGGACTGCCAGGATGAGGCACCCGTAGAAGTGGAAATGGAGGATGTGGGGGCCTTCAGAGCAGAGGCCCAAAGGTGGGAGGCAGAGAACCCCGGCAGAAGAGGTAGCACCTTCTGGTGGGGGATTTCCTTGTTATGGGGGTTGTTTTGGGAACACCATGGGATGGAAGGAGAGAGGTGTGGTGCCTACCTGGCACCTTGGCATGAAGGGATGGGGAGGGATCTTATGGATCTCTAGGGCAATGGGGTATGACAGGGAGCTGGATGTCATTGTCCTTCAGGGGACAAATAACCTGATGGAGGATGTAGCAGGGGTGGTGCAGGAAAGGTTTAGGGAGCTGGGGAGGGGCCTGAAGCAGATAGCACATATGGTGGCCTTCACAGAGGTGCTACCTGTTCACAGCCGGGGGGGGGTAGGATAGGGAACACTGTACTACAGTCTTCAGCAACTTGTTGAAGGCATGGTATAGGGAGAAGGGGTTTGGCTACATCAGAGACTGGGGTCCTACTTGGATGGATAAAGGCCTGTACACAAGGGATGGCCTCTATCCATCCAGGAGGGGAATGGCAGTCCTGGTTGGAAGGTTTAAATGCTACTTCAAGGGGCATTTAAATGAGTCAAAGGAGGAGGTAGATAAAATAAGGGAGGCAGCGAATGCTCCCCCCACCAGAAAATGGAGCAGCAGTGAGTGTAAGCCCAGAGGAAATACATTTCCCAGGGATAATGGGGAATAGGGGCAAGGGGGAAGGGATCTAAGGCTGAGAAAAATACTATAGAGGGTGGGCAAAGGGAGAAAAAAGGAGAAGGACAGTACCAGGGAAAAGAGAAGGGTGAAGGAGGGACTCAGGAAGAGAGGACAAAGTAGGGACCGGGAGGGACAAAAGGAGTGGAGAGCCAGGTGTGCCAACACATGACAAAATTTCTGACCTTAAGGCTACCATTGCAGAGGCAGACCTGGATCTGGAAGCCATAACAGAATCATGATGCACCGACAACCACAGCTGGGAAATGACCATACCAGGTTACACATGTTTCAAAAGGATAGGGCAGGAAATAAAGGAAGTTGTATTATGAAGGCCATGGAAATAAAAGGACACAGCGGGGAAAAGGAGGGGCTGGAGTTTCTTTGGGTTGGTTTAGAGTCAGGGTCTAGGGCCTTTATACATGTGAGGGTGGTGTACAGGTCATCAACACAGGGGGAGGAATTGGACAGGGTTTTGGGGGAGGCCATAGGCAAAATGGCAAGCAAAGGGGAAATAGTTATTATGGGGGACTTTATTCTGCTGGATGTAGATTGGAACATCTTGGCCACAGCTACAACTAGGAGCAGGGACATCCTAGACTCCCTGCAAGGGGTATTTCTCAGGCAGCTGGTTACAGATCCTGCTAGAGATGGGGCACTGCTGGATCTGGTACTTATGAACAGGGACAGCATTGCAGACTGCCCCTCCCCCCCCCCGAAAAGAAGTCATTGTACTATGTCGTTTGGCATATGGATTGAATAGGAAATAAAATACACTAGGATGAGGGTCCTGGACTTCAGATTTTAAAGAAATGGGAGAGTGCCCTTGGAAATACCTTAATGGGGGAGATAACCTGGGGGGTAGAGGCACAATGGAAGAGAATAAAAGAAGGAATAACTAAGGTAACAGCAAGCTGTTTAAAGGTAGTAAGCAAGGGTAAGAGGAGAAAGATGCTACTGTGGTTCTGAAAGGAGATGGTCAAGGTAGGAAGGGAGAAAAAAAAACTGTTTTGAAGAAGTACAGGGAGACCCAAATGGAGGTAGAATGGGAGGTATATCAGGAGAAGCAAAGGGAGGCAAGAAGGAGGGGAAAAAACTCAAAGGTGCAAACTGAGGAAAGGATCTCCCAGGAGGTCTGATTAAGATTTCAGATTTTTTATTGTTAAAATGAGTGTATAATCAAAATGACAAGCACCCAAAAAAATCATACAATAAAATATGTATATATCTTTTCAGATAAATACATTACAAAGATAGATGATAATAAAACATAAAATTAAAAAAAAATACTTTAAGGTAGTCCCAGTATTACAAATTCAATACATTACAAGCTTCAAGATAAAATTTAATAATAGCCCAAGTTATAGATTTATGGTTTCCTGCTGAAAGAATTGCAAGTTTTGATGTTGAATTAAGGCCACTTATATTTTCTAAGAATGGTTATGGCCATTTAGTTCTTATATCCACTAAGAGTGGACAGTCAGAAATCAAGTTCCACTAGAGGTATTCACATTCAGGTCACATCAACACTCCTTGGGTTTTTTAACCATTTCCCAAGGGATATAAACAGATTTATAATGATAGTGTATATCAAATCTTAGTTTAGTGAATGACTTCCTGTGTAAGGCATTCTGACAGCAAAATAAATAATCCTGTACTAAATCCAGATTGTAAATTGTTTTATATTGCAGTTAATCTTAAAATTGCACCAGCATTACATTTTTTGATGTTAAGAGTAGTTAAGTAATCATCTATATTTTGAAGGCCAGCTTTCCTAAGTGTAAGATTTTGTTTTGTAAACCAAGTGGAAGAGTAGATATTATTATGCCTATTGAATAAAAATTTCAGCCAAGAGGCATTTCAGAGTTTAACCTTCTGATTAGTGACTAGTTTCTACCAATAGTTTATACTCCTAATAAGTGCTTAGAGCACAATTGATTTCTGATTTGTTTCTCTCTTCAAGAGCTCTCTCGAGACCACCTGTGGTAGTCACCGTATTAATCTTAGAAATAAACTTTGAATTGGATCCAGAACTACAACCTATGGTTCTAGTTCCCAGACTTCAGTGCCATATAATAATATGGTATTTAACTTAGTGTCGTATACATCCCTCATATCCTTGAATGAATAATTCGCAAAATATTTGCTGAATCTGTTTATTGCTAGAGAAATTTGCCTAGTGCACTGTACTTTAGATGTTGTGCCTATCCATGATATGTGCATAAAAGTGCACCCAAATAGTGTATTTATTTTTATATTTATGGAAGTGTCGGTTTACAATACCTATGAGTCAGAGACTCTTTTACATAGGTTCCACGTCAAAAATTCAAACAAACAACAAACAGTGTACAAATAAAGAGTTGCAAGAGCACAACTATAGACAGGCAGACATGATGCAAAACAAGGATAATTAAGGTTCAGAAGAATAGCAAGAGTTAACATTGTAGCATACATATGAGAGAAAAGCGGGTGTGGACGTGCAGCCAGAGGTGGCTTTGTTGGTTGAGCAAAACAGTCAGCAGCTGGCTGGCTGGTTCCCTCACTTTATTATTTATGGTCCAATTAAATCTTAAATCTGGTGATTTGTTAAAAATCATAATTTTAGTTATTTTGGTGTTTATTTCCAAGAAAGTTATTTCACCAACTTATATATATTTAATCTGATGCTTTTTGTAAACCTATGGCTGGTCTTGTAATTACAACTGCATCATCTGCATACATTAATAGACCCACAGAGATATTAAAAATGTTCAGTGAATTTATGTCAACAACTGACAGGTTGGTAAGTCAATAAGGGAAGCCAACACTCAGACAGGACAGCACATTGCAAAATCAATGAGTAGAGGGGACAAAACCTTTTACAGGTACATAAGTGAAAAAAGAAAGGCAAAGGGAGGGATAGTGAGACTGAAGTGGGAGGATGGGGGCCACGTGGAGGATGACAACAGTAAAGCTGATATATTGAACAGGTATTTCTGCTCAGTCTTTACTAAGGAAGAGGAGGGTAATGGGTCTGAAGGGAGCACAAGGGGTGAGAATGGCGCAGAAATGGACACAAGTCCCTTTACACGAGAAAGGGTCCTGAAGGAACTGGAAGTAATAAGAGTTGATAAAGCAATGGGGCCAGATGGGGTGCACCCCAGGGTCCTTAAAGAATTAAGAGAGGTGGTGGCTGAACCTCTGGCTATCCTGTTTAGCCGATCACTGGAAACAGGGGAGGTAACCAAAGACTGGAGGACAGCAAATGTAGTCCCCTTGTACAAAAGTGGGAACAAAGAGGAAGCGAGGAACAACAGACCAGTCAGCCTCACCTCAGTAGTGGGGAAGATCATGGAAGCACTACTGAAGGAAAGATTGGTGGAACATCTGGTTGTCATTGGACTGCAGGACCCATGGCAGCATGGTTTCACCAGGTGGAGGTCATGTCAGACCAACCTTGTTGATTTTTTTTGACTGGGTGATTAGGAAGGTGGATCAGGAGAGGGCAGTGGACATGGCCTATCTGGATTTCAGCAAGGTCTTTGACACATAGAAGACTATTACATAAACTAGGGAATATGGGTGTGGGCAGGATAGTAGTGTGGAGGGTAGGTAACTGGCTGGGTGGCAGGACCCAGAGGGTGGTGGTAAATGGCTGTCACTCTACAGGGGGAAGAGTGACCAGTGGGGTACCACAGGGATCAGTACTGGGACCGGTTCTATTCAACATCTTCATCAGTGACATTGCGCAGGACCTAGAAGGCAGAATTTCACTGTTAGCTAATGACACAAAGCTCTGTAACAGAGTAGACACACCATAGAAACATAGAAACATAGAAACATAGAATTTGACGACACATAAGGACCGCTTGGCCCACCCAGTCTGCCCATTTCCCTACCTGATGGATAAGCTGCAGATCCTAGTTAACCAGCAGCCTACTTCTTCCTACCCCCACTCCCTGGAATTGCCTTATGACTGTCCCATGCATGCTTGAATTCCACCACTGTTTTTGACTCCACAACCTCCTCTGGAAGGCTGTTCCATGCATCCACAACCCTCTCTGTGAAAAAATACTTCCTTAAATTACCACTGAGCCCCCCTTCTATCTTCAAATTGTGCCCCTTGTTCTTGCACACCTTTTTTGAAAGATGCTACCCTCTTGGACTTTGTTGATTCCCTTGAGGTACTTGAAAGTTTCTATCATGTCCCCCCTCTCCCTCCTTTCCTCGAGGCTATACATATTAAGCTCCTTAAGTCTCACTTCATATGTCTTCCGGTGCAGACCCTGCACCATTTTAGTTGCCCTCCTCTGGACAGCTTCCATCCTGTCTATGTCTTTTCGGAGATTGGGTCTCCAGAACTGCACGCAGCACTCCAGATGTGGTCTCACCAGCTGTCTGTACAGAGGGATAATAACTTCTTGTTTTCTGCTGGTGATGCCTCTCCCTATGCATCCCAGTATCCCCCCAGCCCTACTTGCTGCCATCTCACATTGCTTGCCCACCTTTAGGTCATCTGATATGACTACCCCCAGGTCCCTTTCCATTTTTTTTGTTGTTAGTATCTCACCCCCCATTGTGTACTCTTCCCCTGGGTTTTTGTTTCCCAGGTGCATTACCTTGCACTTCTTAGCATTGAATCTAAGCTGCCATACATTTGACCATTCCTCTAACCTTGCCAAGTCATAGAAACATAGACTTTGACGGCAGATAAGGGCCGCTAGGCCCATCTAGTCTGCCCATTTCCCTACCTACAGGATAGGCCGCAGATCCTAGTTAACCAACAGTCTTTATCTTCCTGCCCCCCACAAGAATTGCCTTATGTCTGTCCCATGCATTCTTGAATTCTCCCACAGTTTTAGACCCCACAACTTCCTCAGGAAGGCTGTTCCATGCATCCACTACCCTCTCTGTGAAATAATACTTCCTCACATTGCCCCTGAACCGCCCTCCTTCTATCTTTAAATTGTGTCCCCTTGTTCTTGCAAGTCTCTTTTTCTGAAAGATGCTACCCTCTTGGACTTTGTTGATTCCCTTGAGGTATTTGAAAGTTTCTATCATGTCCCTCCTCTCCCTTCTTTCCTCAAGGGTATACATATTAAGCTCCTTTAGTCTCTCCTCATATGGCTTCTCTTGCAGACCCTGCACCATTTTAGTTGCCCTCCTCTGGACTGCCTCTATCCTGTCTATGTCCTTGTGGAGATGGGGTCTCCAGAACTGGACACAGTATTCCAGATGGGGTCTCACCAACTGTCTGTGCAGAGGGATAACAACTTCCTGTTTTCTGCTGCTGATGCCTCTCCCTATACATCCCAGTATACCCCGGCCCTCCCTGCTGCCTTCTCACATTGCTTGCTAACCTTAAGGTCATCTGATATGATTACCCCAGGTCCCTTTCCTGTTTTGTTGTAGTTACTACCTCCCACCCATTGTGTATTCTTCCCTGGGTTCTTGTTTCCCAGGTGCATTATTTGCACTTTTTGCATTGAATCCTAGCTGCCATCGTCTGACCATTCCTCCAACCTTGCCAAGTCCCTTTTCATCCTTTCCACGCCTCCTTGTGTATCAACCCTGTTGCAGATCTTTGTGTCATCTGCAAAAAGCGTACTTTCCTTCAGTCCTCTGCAATGTCACTGATGAAGACATTAAAAAGGACTGGACCCAATACTGAACCCTGCGGTACCCCACTAGTAACCGCCCTTTCTTCAGAGTGGACTCCATTTACAATTACCTTCTGTGTCCTGTTGTCCAGCCAATGTTTTACCCAGGCTACCACCCTGGGACCCACTCCCAGGCTGGTTAATTTGACTATCAATCTTTTGTGTGGGACACCAGAGGGTGTAAACAGAATGAGAAGGGACCTGCAGAAACTTGAAGAATGGTCAGGGGTTTGGCAGTTGAAATTCAATGCAAAGAGGTGCAAGATAATGCATATGGGGCACAAAAACCCTGGCACAATATATAAGTTGGGGGGTGAGGATATAGCATGCACCAAGAAGGAAAGGGATCTTGGGGTTATCATCTCTGATGACCTCAATGTAGGGAAACAGTGCTACAAGGCAGCAGGTAAAGAAATAGGATGCTGGGATGCATATGCAAGGCATCACCAGCAGGAAAAGGAGGTCATAATTCCACTATACAAGACACTAGTGAGGCTCCACCTGGAGTAGAGTGTACAGTTCTGGAGGCCTTACCTACGTAAGGACATAGACAAGGTAGAGAAGGTTCAGAGGAGTGCAACAAAGATGGTACATGGATCGCATCACAAGTCCTATGAGGACAGGTTGAAGGAACTGAATATGTACTCCTTGGATGAGCGGAGGGAGAGAGGGGACATGATAGAGACATACAAGTATCTTACAGGCTGCAGGAATACACTATTTTTAAGCGAAAAAGATGTTCCAGGACTAGAGGGCATGAGATGAAGTTGGAGGGAGGACGATTCAGAGGAAATGTGAGGAAGAATTTCTTCACAGAATGGGTGGTGGACAAGTGGAACACCCTGCCAGAGGAAGTGGTGGGGGCTGAAACAATCACAGGATTTAAGAATGCATGGGATAGACTTAAAGGAATTCTAGAGGTGAGGGGTAAGGGGCAACAGAGTTCTAGGAAAACATAAACTGAACTTACAAACTCAAATGGGCAGACTGGGTGGACCATAGGCCCTTATCTGCTGACACTGTCTATGTATGTATGTATCTATGTAGGTTGCAAACTATTTGATCAATATAAATATTAAATAGCATTAGCCGTGATATACATCCCTGTTTATCCCCCCTTTTTCACCTAAATGTTTTAGTTAACTTTCTGTCAAGGGAGTAATGAATACATGAATAGGTATTGGTCTGCAAAGTAATAATTAATTTTACCAACTGTGGGTCAATACTGAGGTCAGCCAGGATTTTTCAGGGGGTATTTCTATTGATATTATCAATGGTATTTCACAAGTCCAAGAAACAGCATACAAACTCCTCCTCCTCTTGCCTTGAGCATATTTTTCAATCAAGTGATCAATAATAAAAATATTAACAATAGTGGACCTATTGGATCTAAATCAAAATTAATTTTCAGAGAGTATTTGACTACCCTTAAGCCACGTTGCTGGTTTATCAAGAAGAAAACATGAATAAATCTTACCAGGTATACATAGCAGAGAAATCAGTCTATAAGTCACAGGGTCATCTTTTGGACCTTTTTTATGAACAGGAACAATTTCTGTTGTTTACCGTTCTTTTGATACACAGTAAGTATTGTTAATACAGTTAAAGACTGGCAAATAATTGGGACCACCAAATAATATTCACTTTAAAAATTTCTGCTGACATGTAATCTATTCCGGGGCTTTATTATTTTTTGAGCCAAAATAGATACCTAAACCTCCCTACATGAAATTGGATTCCATGACCCTGAAGGTACAACCTTAAGAATGTTATCAATATCCACAGCAGACTGCTCATAAACCCTCTCAGTATCCAATCTAGGAAGAGCATATAAGCTAGTGAAAAAAGGTTTCCCAGGTTTTCAGAGAAATGGTGGCATATATATATATATATATACACACTTATGTAATGGGAGATCCTGTCTTGTCTAAAGGCAATTAATTGCCAATATTTCTTTGTATCCTTATTGTCGATTGCCATCTGTAAGTCTCCCTGAAATTTTTTTCTCAAAATCCTTATTTTTATTTTAATAGAAGCCTACATTCTTTATTTTTCAGTTCTACTAGGGTTTTTATTACACATCTTCCAGTTCTATTAATGACTGACTTAAATCTTTTACAGTCTTTATTAAGTCAGGGGGCATCAGTTTTAGAATGAAAATCTTGTGGTCTCCTCTTTGGTCAGTTTGTTGTAATTAGAAAAAACTTCAATATTAGAATTAATCTTTTCCTTCAGTAAGGACACCAATTTATTAGCCTTAAAGGTTTCTATCTTTGACTGTATAACTGAATTCTATTTAATCTTGGAATTATTATACAAATAAAACTACATATTATCCTCCTTATAAGAGGTATTATCCCAAATTCCTATTTTATCAAGGCATTTAACAAACAAAAATAAAAAATGGCATAATCCAAGACTGAGACCCCATCTTTATTCTTCTTAATAAACGTAAAAGAACCTTGTTTGCTCCAGTTATTCAGCCATTAATAATACACATATGATTTTCCAGGACGCAGTTCAGAAGAAATTTACCTTTAGTATTTATAGTACTATCCGTAGATGTCCTATCACTGATACCCAAAACTGTATTGATCTCCCCAGAAAATAAGATGCCACCATTTTCAGACAATGAATTGGTTCTTGCATTAAAGCCACCCATCCAGATAACAATACGATTATTGTATAATGCTCTTAAGTCCATTAACTCTTTCATCATATTTTCCAATCTTTGATGAAATTGACTAGCTAAAACAGTAGGCTCAATGTAAAAATCAACAATATACTGTATACAGTAGTAGCTCCAAATTTGTCAAGCAATTTTGTGAGATTCTCTATTTAGCCTTCAAAAAATTTAGAGGGAAAAAAATCCTCTAAAATGATTTAAAATGATGATACCTAGAATGGACACAAGATGGTGTGCATGCTTTACTGTTGCTATAACAGGCATGCTTATTGTCAGAACAAAGGTAGAGTTTAAAAATGCCCACCAGGTGGCATCCTGAAATCATGTGGCAAATGGAAGAAACAGTCAAAAGTATTTTTCCCCAAGTACAGTATAATTTAATTACATTTTGCATGAAATGTTATACTATACGTTATTGTAATGTTAATGGTTACATCGTATTAAATTTTGTGGTCAATGGTTCAAATCCAGTTGATGAGATTTTTCGCTTATGCCATTCATATCTCTAATGTTGATGGCTGCATGTTATTAAACGTTGTGGTCAATGGTTCATTTTATTTCATTTCATTTTTATTTGGTAACTGGCTTATCTCTGCTGAGCTTAAAAAGGCCTTGTTCAGGGATGACCCAGGGTCAGGGAGATAATACAATAAACACATTTACAGCCCAGCATACCTCTCAGCTGTCCCTGATTTTCAGGGATGTCCCTGATTTTGCCTCAGAAATTTCCTCTGTCCCCCCTAAATTTGGCATTTCTGTCACTGAAGAGTATGGATTTAGAAACATAGAAACATAGAAGATAACAACACCTTTGTCCACCCAGTCTGCCCTAAAACTAGCTACCTCCTGTGTTACTGCACATCCTAGTTGATCTCTGGCCTTACTCCCCCCGTACCATTATCAACCTTCCCTTACGTTTATCCCATGCATGTTTCAATCCTGTTACCATTTTGGTACCCACTACCTCTGCTAATAGTTTGTTCCAGATGTCCACCACCTTGTCCATGAAGAAGTACTTCCTTACATCCCCTCTGAGCCCACCCCCTACAGCTTTGAATCATGGCCCTTTGTCTCTCTGTAAAATGCTACCCTGCTGTACCTTATGAATCCCTGGCAAGATATCTGAATGTTTATATCATGTCTCCACTTTCCCTTCTATCCTCTAGCGAGTACATATTTAAATTCCTTAGTCTTTCCTCATAGGGCTCCTTATTCTTATTTCATATTTGAATCACAAAATAATGCCAGCCATTGGTGTTACATTCTAGTTCCCATTATTGTAACCCGCCTCCAACCTGAGCATTACTCTCTCTGACTCCTGCTTTTCTTCATGACCCTTTTCCTTCTCCCTCCCCCTTCCCCCCCCACATCCCTATGCCACTCCACAAACCTCATTACATTATTCCCCTGTCCTAGACTCCCTCCCTCTCTCCCTCCCTCCTATCACTTTGGCCCATATTCCCTTGTCCTTGACCACCTCCCCTTCCCCCTCCCTATGACAACGACCCCTCAGCCAGCCTACTTCTTTCTGTCCCCCTTCTACACTATCTCATGCTTATAGTCCATCTGCTTCTTAATTCCCTTTCTCTGTTCCCTCATCTAGCTGCCAATTTAAGTTGCTCTCTTGTAATGTCTTTTATTTCTAAAGTGTGTTACAAATGTAAAACAATGTTAACCATGCCTGGGTTTTGATTGTATACCTTTTCCAACCTCTGTATGCATGTTTCCCCCCATCTTTTGACGTGGAACCTTTGTAAATGAGCAGATCCTGCTCAAAGGTACTTGTAATCCTAGAGTTTAATAAATAAATAAAAAGAAGATGATATTCATACTAAGAAGCATATTGTACACAGCTTCAGGATCTAATATTACTATTTTTTCAGATGTGTTCCTGATTTCAGTCATTTGCCCATGATCATTTTAAGTCTTGTCCCTGATTTATGATGAGGGAGGTTGAAAGGTATGAGTCCATGCTGTTACAGAGATTCAAATCCAGGTGATGGGATTTTTCCAAGTATTGTATAACATAATTTATTTAGGTTTCATGTTTTCTATCATTTGTAACAGTGTTTTCCAAAAATTATTTCAATTTTTTTTGTTTTAAACTGTGCGTAGAGTAGCTTAATTAAACATTTTACCAATTGGTTGGAAGACTTCAGCTGTGGCAAAGTACAGGGAAAGGAAAGGGGAAATTGTTTAACCAGGAAAGGCACACTAAGCCAGAGCTTGTTTCCAGGTGCAACCTGGGAACACAAGGAAGTTAAGTGACTTACTCATAGTCACACAGTATGCAAGTGGGGAACTGATGGGAATCTACTCAGGTCTCCAGGTTTGCATGTCAGTGCTTTTAACCACTATACTATACTGCCTTCTGTGTTATGTATGTATGATGTACTACACAGTATGATGTCTGCATGCTGACAGATCTTTGTAGTCAGTGGTTTGAATCCATCCGATGGGATTTTTTTTCAAGTCCAGCATAAATTTGCAAATATAACATAAATTAATTTTGTGTTTCATGTTTTCTATAACTTGTAACAGTGATGGGCCTGGATATTCAGAAATGTGCCAAAGGCCAGTGCAAGTCTGGCACAGCACAAATCTGATGCGCCACGGTGCAACAGGAGCCATATTCAGAGGTTGCACAGGCCGAACTGCGCCAGTGCAACCTGGCTGAATATGGCAGAGTTGCACCATGGCGCAAACAGAGTTGTGCCATGGTGCAAACATAGATGCTCCATTGCAACTGTGGGAGCAGAGCAGCAGAGTAATGGGGGGGGGGCACAGCACAGAGAACAGACCCAGGGACAGAGCCATGGAAACACAGTGACAGGCCACAGGAGGCCACCACCAGCAGGGCATTGCAAGGCACACACAGGCACCTGGACACTTGACCCCAGAACACAACAGTGGCACAGATAGCAGGCAACAGGAGGTGCCAATGGTCAACAGAGGGCAGCCAAGTGAGCCCCCCACAGGCCGCTGGTCATGTCCCCTCTCCCAGACCATAGCAGGCCACACCCAGGACCATGCAGTCAAGCACACACATGCCACACAGGCACACAGGAAGACCACACAGAAAAACACTGAATGTGCCGGGTCACAGGTAGCTTGGCAGACCACATGGGACAGGCCACACAACACCAAGCAGGGGTCCCAACATAGTGTAATGACAGTACCTGACCAATGACCATGACTGTGTGCCACCACCAGACACACAACCACCACACACCCCTGACAGCTGCCCCTGGGTCCCCCAAAGCACAGCCACTGACACAGGGGATGGACACCACCACAGTGAGCTACACCACAGCACACAGCAGTGAACCACGGAAGCACAACATGTGCCCCATCACATGCACACCACACGGACAGACACTGGGCCACTGCAGCATGGCTCCTCATGCCACCTGCAAAGTAGACACAGACACAGGCAGGTATGTCAGAAAAATCTATTTGTAATCAAACTATTTACAAAACATCAGGGGCTGGGAAAGGGTAGGTACAGCAAGGGAAGGGGACAGGGAACAGGGACTGTACAGTGGGAGTGGAGACTGTAGGGGAAGGTACATCAGGGGAAACAGGGGCAAAACTAATGGCAGCCCCGTCTGGACACCCTGGAAAGCCGACACACCCTCCGATTGGCCAGCAGCATCCTGCATGTTTGCATCACTACCTCCATGGTCACCGAAGCCACAAGCAGTGTCTGGCATAGCAGGTGGCATAACATCACCCATGGTGGTCTTTGCTGCTGGACACCTATAACAAGGGACAGGACAGATGATCAGTGCAATGTCCCAAGGAACCATGCCTACCAACAGTGCACAATGGACAGTGGTAACACACACTCCTGGAGGGCCGTTAAAGGCCACCCACGGGGGTTGGGTGGGCCAATGCCAGCCAGCAACTCAAGCGCACCACGACATTTCACAGAGGTAGTCCCCACTACATAATGGCCACACAACTGCGCAATGACAGTAACATGGCACAGTGCACCAGCAACACCACAGCAACAACAGTGGCAGCTGGGCGCATGCCCACCCCACCAACAGCTGGCACACGTGTCCAATGGAAGCGCCACAGTGGCATGCACCATGCACAGTGTGACACACAGCTGCCATGGCACATGGCACAGACAGCCATTCCCACTCCCACTCCCCCCACCCCCATGTACAGTGCGAAGGACCATGACAGTGCCTACCTGCCCTCTGTGGCCCTGCTGGTGCTGGTCCTGCACCATCATGGCCTGCTGCACCCTGTTGCACTGTTGCAGCCTAGGCCCTCCATCGGTCCTCCAGTCCTGGGAATGGAAAGAAGACAGGTGCACATCATGAACTGACCACAGCAGCTGCCTCCCCACCCCCACCCCTGTGCACAGGGTGTGCCCCTGTCCAACACATCTTGCACGCCTGCAAAACTGCATCACAATGCAAGTGGAAGCTGGCAGTGCCACCCAGTGATGTGCCTGAAGACAGTGTACACCTCTGCAGGGCATGCCAAGCAGCCAGGCCAACACCACAGTACAGCACTAGGGCAGACATGCAACAGGGATGACTTACCTGTCTGTGGCACAGCCCCACACCTGGCATATGCCTGAAGCCTCATAAGCCTGTCCAAGTCCTGCCACATCAGGTCACCGTAGTGGTGCCTGCACTGCTCCTCAGTCCTGGCCACCCCGGTCCTCTGCTCCAGCCTGGCAGCAATCCCCTGCCATACAGTGCCCCTGGCCTGCTGCAGGTGCACCTGCCCAAAGAGTTGGGGGGCATGGGGCTCAACACAGGCCACGAGGTTTGCCAGCTTGACCTGTGTCCAATTGGGGGTACGTCTGACTCGTCCCAGCTCCATGTTGTTGACTGCAATATCAGCGGTGAAAATGGAGGGAGGAGGTGCACATGTCCATGACATGCACCTGATGCGCAGGAGCATACGCAGTGCCCGCCCATTGCACAGTGCCAGAGATACATGGAATGGGCATGGCTATGTGGGGTTACAGGGTCAGAGATCTGACCCAGAGGTCAGGGGTTGCCCGCCATTGCTCACGTGCGCGATAGGGCACGGCACCCCATGTGCGACCATGCATAGCTGGCCATGCACAACATGTGCAATGCTACTGCATCACGCTGTCCACGCACGGTGCGTGACTGATACCCTGACATGCATGCACACTGCAGGCCTGTGCAACTCGCATGCATGCACATTGTGCTGTCATGACTTGCTCCAGCACAATTCTATTCTGCACGGCACAATATTGCGATATTCAGAAACCACATACAAATGAGCTCATTAGCCAATACGTGGCACAGTGTGTGCAGTAGCATGTCATTACAGTTTCACCCGGCCTCATTTGCATGCATTGTGGCTTATAAGTGCCATGGAACAGCACAGGCCATGGACTGGTATTGCAACCTTGATAGGTAAGTTGTTCATGCCGCTGCAGCTCACTGGGAGTAGACAGCACTGCAGGGTGGGACGGACCAGGGAGATGCTGCCACTGGCACACTGTGCTGTCCATGTCCACAGGCAGCAACATGTCGGCACATGAGGAGGGCGAGGAGTAAGGGCCTGCATGGAAGCGCAGGCCCAACTTCACAAAGGCCGAGACTGATGCCCTGTTTGAGGCCTGCCTGGACAGGGAACACCTGTTGAGTGGTGCCATGGGCACACTGCAGGCCAGGGCTGGTGCATGGGAGGAGGGGTGGCAACCTACGTGAACCAGCATAGCAGCCACTAGTGGTTGGTGCAGGAGTGCCAAAAGAAGGTGGGAACAGACAAGTGGAGGATCAAGGAGAAGGTGGCAGCCATCCGGGCATCCCGTACTGCCACCGGAGGAGGGCCTGTGGATGCACCCACACTAACGCTGCAGGAGGAGTTGGTGGCAGCCACCATGTACTGCACCACAGTGGAGGATGTGTCTGGAGGAGGATTTCAGATGGGTGACAGCCCATCACTGCATGGTGTGTCAGACACACATAGCTGGTGGCATGGAGGGGTGCATACACAAGCATGCTGGTGTGCATGCAGACAGCCTGCATGCCATGTGCATTTGTGCACACCCACGTGCATGCCATGATGCAGAACACATGCAGCGGCAGTGCGCGGGAGGGGCACATTTGGGCATTGCATTGCTGACATGCCATTTGTCTCTTGCAGCACCAGCATGCCTCCGTGCAGAAGATAGGGTGCCGGCAGTGGCAGCAACAGTGGATGCCGGTATGGCCCCAGAGGACCAGCCATCCACATCCACCAGCATCCAGGGGCCTGAAAGGCTGTAGCTCAGCACCACAGTGCAGGCGGATGTCCTGGACTTGGGGTCGGATGAGGCCCTGGATGTGATCCTGCAGGATGCCAGCCTTGGTGTCCTGTGTGTGGAGACATGGATCGGGGTGGGGTCTGACTCTGATGAGGACTACTCCCAGCTCCTGGACAGCATGGGCAACATTGTGGGTGTGTCGCCCCTGCTGGCATCTGACACAGGCACCATGCCCAGTGCCCTGCCAGTGGCAGAACAGCTGCCTGCCACCACTGCGGGTGCAGCAGTGTGTGCTGCCTTGGCTGTGCCCTGCGGTGGTGGTGGTGTGGCTGCGCAGGCGCAGGGTGGCATACAGCGGCCAGACGGGTGACAGCAGCAGGCTGTGGGTGCCACCGGGCAGCCAGACACAGGGTCCACTGCCGGTGCACCTGCTGTGCCTATTCCCCCTGCAGACCCCACTGTGCAGCGTCCACCCGAGAGGAGGGCTGTGCAGCATGGCTGGTCACCACAAGAGAATCAGCGTCCCACCTGGGAGCCCTTAGGATGCCAACTGCCTGGCTGAGCACACCCAGCTACTATGGGTGTCCATGCAGCAACAGGTGCTGCTTGCCTCTGGGGTGCATGCACTGTGTGCAAAGGTGTGCCAGTTGGCTGAGCAATAGGAAAGGGGCACTGCACAGATCCTGGCGGGGATGCAATGCATGCAGGAGGCCAAAACTGTATCCTTGAATCGCATTGCCATTGCGATCACAGATGGCTTTGTGTTGCTGGCTGCCACAGGGCGTGGCCGTGCACAGGTGACCTCCTGCAGTACGCTGTCCACCCTGCGGACCTGGCGAAGGGTGACCCCAACATAGTCGATGCTGGGCTCTGATGTAGGCATCCCAGGCACACCTGAGGCTGGCCTGTTTGGGTACCTGCACACCCCTGCGAGGACATGGTTGCGGTCCCGCGGTTCCACCCCTGGGGGGCTGTTGAAACCCCCCTGGCTGATGCGCAGTCTATGGCTGCCAATCGGCCCTGGCATGGCTGCCCCCATGGCTGTGGTGGCCATGGTACTGTGCAGCAGCCCTGATCCGTGGGCCGCTCTGACCACAGTCTGCAGCCGCTGCCCTTTGTGCACATGGGCGGTGTTTGTGTGCCCACCACTGGTGTCACGCCTGTGTGTCATGCCACACGCTGCCTGTGTGTGTGCTTGCTCAGCTGCTAGCCATGTGGCTTGGGTGTGATGAGGGCAGCCTAGCACCGGTTGCGCCAGTGCACTGGTGCAATGTGTCTGGTCCATGCCACATACCAACGTGTGGTGGTGTGTGTGTGTGTGTGTGTGTGTGTGTGTGTGTGTGTGTGTGTGTGTGTGTGTGTGTTTCTGTGTGTGGTTGTGTGCCACTGACTCCCCTACCCCTGCATCATGCCTCTGTGTGTGCATGTCCGGTGCCATGTATGCACCTGCATGTGTGCTGTACCTGGTTGTGTGGCCCATGCTTGTGTACTGCACCATCTACCTGTGTGCACCATAGTGCTCCTGTGTGATGGTGTCCCTGTGGCATCACACCTGCTGGAGCAGCCGGGGATCCCTCTGCCCAGGGTTGGTGGCTGTCCACCACCCTCCAGCACATTGCCTCCATCATCCCCACTACTATCACCCTCATCAGCCTTGATAGCTATCCCATGGTAAATGGCCATGTTGTGCAGTATGCAGCAGGCCAGAAACAGGCCACAGGCTTTTGAGGAACTGTACTGTAGGGCACTGTCTGACCTATCTAGGTAATGGAACCATGCCATCAGCATTCCAAAGACCAACTTGATGATTTTGTGCATGCTGGCGTGTGCCTCATTGTATCAGTTCTCTGCTGGGTATAACGGGCGCTGATAGGGAGTGAGCAGCCAGGGCCTCAGCGGGTATGCGCTGTCACCTGTGTGGAGACTGACATGGTTAGCCCTCTGCTATTCTGTACTGCGCCCCTTGCCTCTCCCTGGTGCCCACGCCACCATGTACTCCCTGCCACCCCATCCCCAGGTCTGCTCTGCCCATCGCCCCTTACCCATGCCATAGTCACCCACTAGGTGGCCCTTGGGGATGTTCCCACATTCAAACCTGTAGCACGGCGCAGAGCTGTGCCAGATGAACGCGTTGTGCTCTCCCAGGGTGTGTGGTGCAGACATTGGTGATGTGCTCTGTGGCATCACACACCACCTGGCAGTTGACATTCAGGCTCCCCACCTGTTGATGTATGCCACACCCTCGGGGCCATGTGGCATGCGGATGCCCACCTGGGTGCAGTCAATAGCCCCAATCACACCAGGCATACGTGCCACCCTGTGGAAGTCCTGCATGGTTTTTGTATGCTCTGCCTGTGTGCTGGGGGAACGAATATATTCCGAAGCATGTGGCAGCAGTGCATTGAGGAACTGTGTGAGGAGGCGGGACGTGGCTGACTAGGTTATGCCTGTGGTGTTCCCTGTTGGTCTTTGGAAGGTGCCCGTGGTGAGCAAGCACATGATGGCGGTCACCTTCGTCTCCATGAACATGACATGGCTCCATCTGGTGGATGCCTGCATATTCTCACTGCACAGCTTGCAGAACTGCCTCAGAATGGCCCTGTTCAGGCAGTACTGGCCCACGATCTCCGTGTCACTGTAATTCTCAAAGGTGATGCGGGCACGGTACCACCTCTGTCGGGCATACTGCTGATGGGCCCTTCCTCAGCCACGTTTCTGTTCCTCCTGCCCCCTCACACCTCTCATTATGGCCTCCATCATGAAGGGCACACTGTTCATGGCTTTTGCTGTCCATTGTCCCCCTGGGTGGTTGGCTGCTGGCTGTGTGGCACCCTAGCACATGGTATATGTGTGTGTGTGTGTGTGTGTGTTCTCTCTCTCTCTCTCTCTCTCTGACCCTTTCTCCCTCTCCCAGGCCACTTCTCTGTCCCTGTCCCTCTGTGTGTGGCCTTTGTCTGTCTGTCTGTGTCTCTGTCTTGTTCTCTGTCTCTCACTCTCACTCTCACCCCTGATGCAAGTGCTGTCTGTGTGCTTGCTCCCTGTATTTATAATAACAAGTCTGCTCGGAGCAACTTCGATTTGCTCCACACTTGCGCCATGAATTCATGGTTGAATGTGCCACTGCGCTGGATATTCATGGGAATGCCCCCTGCTCTTGTGCCTGCATTCATTATAGTTGCGCATTGGCGCAATGGATTTTGCACTGCACACTGGCTCCTGCTGAATATGGTTCCTTGGCACAATTCTGCACTTGCGCTGGTGCAACTGCTCTGAATATCTGGGCCACGGAGTCCAAATATTTTTTCTGGTTAATATCTGTTTTGCTTGAAACTGTTCACTCGACAGTTAAGTGAAGCATTTTAGAGGGTAGTTAAACTATTTCTGTTGTGGTGCAGTATGAGAAGTACATGTTCTTTAATTTTTGTGGTCAGTGGTTTGAATCCAGCTGATGGATTTTTTCCAAGAACAGCAAAAATTAATTTTTGCCTCATGTTTTATAGTACTTGTTACTGCAATATGGGTGGCTACATGTTTTTAAATTGTGTGGTTATGAACATAAGAATTTTCCAGCAAACACAGGCCATTACGGAATATCTAATCTACTTGAGTATGCAGCTCAGTTTAGTTCCCTGGAGTTGCCCCCCCTCTCCTACTCCTCTTGAAGTGTACCACTTCCACCCCACTTACCCTCCTCCTTCCTCTTACCATTAATGCCTCCTCCCATCCTGATTTTCTTCTTCACCCTGTCCCCCCCCCCTTGAAACTAGCCATTATAGTTACCACAACTACCTCCTCTGGCAACTTGTTCCACCCTGACACCACCCTTTCTGTGAAAAAGTGCCTCCTCATTTCCTTCTTAAATCTACTCCCCACTAGTTTAGGCTATGCCCCCTTGTTATACCTTCCTTTCTTAAATTAAAAATGCCCTCTGATCTGACCCTAGTTATACCCTTAAGGTACTTGAAGGTTTCTATCATGTCCACCCTCTCTCTTCTGTCCCCATGGAGTACATGTTGAGTTCCCTCAGCCTCTCCTCATATGTTCTGTCCCCCATGCCTTGGATCATTTTGGTTGCTCTCCGCTGGATTCCCTCCAGTAGTTTGATATGAACATATAGCAATGCCAGCAGATTTAGGCCATAAGGTCTATCATGTCTGCTCAAACGCAGCTCACAGTTAAGTCACTGCAGCTGTACCCACTCCTCATTTCCCTCCCTCCTTCCATAAGTTGCCTCCTGAGTCCCCTCCGTTCACTTCCCTCCTAACTTGAACCTTGCCCATGAACCTATACCATCCTTTCTTAAAACTCCCCACGTGTACCACGGTACCATCACCCTTTCCATGAAGTAGTGCTTCCTCAGTTCTCTCCTGTACTTCCCCTCACCAGTTTCAGGCTATGTCCCCTCATGATCCCTTCCCCCTTCAATCTAAACACATTTTCAGTGCTAACTCTGTTGATACCCCTCACATACTTAAAGGTCTCAATCATATCCTCTATGTCTCTTCTGTCCTCCAGGAAGTACATGCTGAGCTTAACCAATGTTAGCTGCTCACTCTTGCTCATTCACAAACTGTAAATGGGATTCTGACTGAGGGGTGCTACTGCATATGGCATGCATCAATAAAATTAAAAGTGAAAACCTTGGTCCAGCACAGCCAACTTCAGATAAAAATAATGATATTTATTCAGGGAGGAGCAAAACCAATTTAGTGCTTAGTAACCTCTAGTGCAGAAATTGGTAACATAGGCCCACTCACCCATGTGTATCAAAAAAATTTATTCTGTATTGCCACAGATACAGTCCATACAGACGTTTCAGAAAAATCCTTCTTCAGTGTGAAAACTGTATCTAAATTCATGAAAATAAAACTCCAAATCACTTTCACTGAAAATATACTTAAATAGTTTTTTTATATATTCATTATTCATACCTATGCTCACCTAAATACAATGGACCACAAAGCCACACGTGGGTTTCCACATATTCTTATTTTGTGACTTTCTGTCAATCAAAAAACAAACAGAATCATTTCATTTTCTAATAGAATTTCCCCATAATAAATCCCAAAATTATGTTACAAGATTTTTTGTAATTAACCAGCAGTATTTCATAGTGGCTGAAATCCAATTTGTTTTACGACAGTAGTCCGTTTTTAATTCCTCTTGTTCAAATTGTATACAAGGCAGCTAGAAAAGCAATACAGTGCTCAAAATTCATGTATGGGTACCATCAGTTTTAAACACATGCTTGAAGCACCACACAAAGAGGAATCCTTTACCTCAAGACTCAAATAAATCTTTATGTTAAATCTCTAAGTGTAATTTTAGTAAGGCGGGTTAGGACTTTATCTAGGGTAAGAGAAATTAGCTTGAGATCTAGAGAGTCACTACTGTATCTTGATTTGCAAAGCACATGGAGAAGGTATTTACTAACTTTGGCTGACATGATTTTCTTGAAATAGAAGGGGGGGGGAGGACAAAGCGGGAACCAGTTCCGCTGTCTGTGGTGCTTTCCTCATGTGCAACAAAGAAATCCGGGGGGAGCACACTGCTGAGGTCGGAGAAAGCGACGTTGAATTTGTCTGGGATTAATTTAGGGTCTCTGGTAATTTCCCAATTAACAGCGAGCATAGTGGGTGACGCTTTGCTCATTTTACCTGTAAGGTATTTAAATTGTCCCAACATTTTCTGCCATCCTCTAGGAGTTTGTGAGCCCCTCCTTTAAGTAGCGGACTTTGGCAAGATGGATCTTCCATGTACAGGTGTTTCAAGCTGCTTTGTATTGTTGAATATCTGCTTGCTTCTCTGTGGCCCAGGCTCGATGCCACAGGTGGTTTCTATTGCCCATGAGGCTGAGCAGAGATGAGGAGACTCAGGCATTAGTTGTGCCCTTAAGTTTGCATTTTCTAACAGGTGCATGAGTATCACAGGCTTCATTGAATCTGGAGATAAAGTATCCAAGCACCTGATCTACATAGTGGATAGAATCAAGGGGGGTCCAGTCGACTTGTTTAAGACTGGACTTGGGGGATTGAGTTGTCCTTTCTTCAGGATTCCACCTGTGATTGTTTTAGTGGTGGGATTGGGGGCTTTATTGGACCAGGGACAGAGTATAGGGAGTGGTCACTTATAGAGTCAGGCAGGACAGTAGTATTGGAGATTCGTTCTGGGTGATTAGTATTTATTTATTTCAGTTTAGTATTAATACCTTTGAGCCAGGGGGCTCATTTACAAATGTTCCAAGTCAGACAAATACAATACATGACATCACATAACATTGGTTACACAGCATATACAGTCATGAAGACATATTCAGTGGGTAAAGGAAAAACATATTTACAATTCAGTGGTTTGAACAATAACAACACTACTTCAGTGTGGTACGGCACTTAGATAAGTGCTGAGTAAAGAAAGAAGGGTGGGAATATCACAGAGTGCTGTTGGGGAAGCAGCCAGAGCCTGGCTTTGTCCTGGGTGAAGCAGAGGAGTGGGATTGTGGGGAGGGGGATATGGCCATGGAAGGGAGTGGGAGGGGGTATGGGGGAGGGATAGTTGAGGCTGGAAAGGAGCTGGTGTAAGGGTGGGGGAGGCAGCATGATGGAGATGGAAGGGGTGACTATAGAGTAGTCAGTAAATTACGAATGGGAACCACAGACATTTATGTGGGCAAGGTGCGAACAAAGACCAGATTTGAATTGGCTGAGCTTGCTACATTCGATCAGAGTGGTAGGTAAGTCATTGAACCATTTGGGTCCCCAGTAGGAAAGGGATATCTGAGCCAGTGTAATGCACTTGAAGGGCACTAGAAGCCCTCCTTTAGTAGAACTTCTGGTGTTCATGGTAGGCACTGCATTTTTAAAAAGACAGGAAGTTGTGTCCGGCGTAAGACCTAACATGGATTTTTTTTGCCAGCAGGCAAGTCTAGTACTGAGCCCTGAGGTGGAGGGGGAGCCATTCAGTTTCGTTGTAAAGGGCACAAGTATGGGTTAGATGGTTGACTACTAGGACCAGACGGCATGCCTTATTGAGGAGTGTCTTGACCCTTTTTAAAGCTGTATCAGAGCCAGCCCCATAGATGAAGAGGCCATAATCAATGGTAGATAAGACCGAGCAGCATGTGACAAGTTTTAAGGCATCTGGAGTCATCGAATGCTGGTGGCGATAGAGGATGCCCAGTTTAATATTTGCAGTTTTGACAACATTGTCTATGTGAGTGGAGAAGGTGAGGGTGTCATCTAGGGGCACACCTAGATATTTGAAAGTACAGACTTTTTCCAATATATCACCTTTAAGGCTCTGTACCATTAGAGGGCTGAATATCTTCTTGTTCTGTGGTATGATGAAAAGCATGCTCTTTGTCTTTTTATAATTAAGCATTAGTTTATTTTGAGTGAACCACTGTTCAAGCCAGTGGAAGCTGGTCTGTAATTCAGACATGATTGTGGACTGATTTCTGCCAGATACTGAGATGATGGCATCATCAGCATAAAGTACAATGGGTGCTGGGCAGACAGAGGTTAGTGAATTAATGAACAGGCTGAATAAGACTGGTCCAAGGATTGAACCTTGGGGGACTCTGAGGTTTACCTCCCTAGGGTTGGAGCATTTACCACTGATTCTCACACATTGTGTTCTGTGTCTAGTCCGACAATGTACTGGTGCCCGTCCGGTAGTTGACCATAGTGGGAAACTCAACCATTTGGGAGACATTGATGGTGGAGATGATGTCTTTATAGGGTGTTGCCTCTGGGGCTAGCCAATTAACATTAAAGTTACTTAATAATACCACCTCTGAGTTGTACTGCATACTACTTAGGTAGTCAATGATAATATTGAAGTCTGTAGCCTATTCTCTCAGTGGGATATTGACTGAGACATTAGTGAGTGATTTACTTGGAGGACCTAACAGTACTTGGATAGCTAGGGCCTGTGCTCTTTTCCCAGTATTTAGCTGGGAGACAGCGTGGCCCTGAAAATTATCTCTAAGGTAGACTGCACACCTTCCACCCCTTTTGACTAATCTGTCCTACCTAAAAAGTGTGTACCCAGTAAGGGTACAGGGCTGAATCAGGTATCTTTGTATTGAGCCATGTTTCCATCACTGAGAGAGCAACAGGGCTGTGTTGGTTAACCCACACCTGTAGAACATTGATTTTGGACAGCAAGCTACAGATGATAATTGAAGCCAATATTAAGGATCCATGTTTGCTAGCACTGCCCAGTGACTGTTGCATCAGGCCAGGATTAGGGTGAATAGATAGAAGTAGCAGCATTAAGGTTGACCGCAACAGGAAATGCTTAAGAATTTTGAGTTTAGCAGCTAGGTTTTGACTATGCACCATCCTAAACCTTTTTAAGCTCTTTTTTTTTTATTAGCACTTTTTTCTCTCGCCTCCGCAGACCCGACTGGGGCTATGACCCTTCCCTCAGAGCTGTACATCCTCCTGCCCTGTGATCACCCTGCTCATCCATCCCTGGAATTCCTCCATGGATTCCTGCTCCGTGGCAGGGCCAGGGTGAGAAGTGACGTCATGCTCCCTCCTAGAACACACAAATCTTGAATTGGGGTGGTCTCACAGGAATGATCGGGCCATCACAGGTCCTGCCGGGTCCCATTTTTTTCACCATTTTCTCCCGCACCCTACACCCATGCATTGGGTGGGGAGGCTGTCTCCACCTCCACAGAGGCAGCCAATTGCCTTGGACATGGGCCAGCCCCTTTACATGCCTGTGTACCTGTGCAGACACCCAGCCATTGCTGGGTGTCAGTCGACAGTGTACAGCGCAATCCCCCCTGCCCAAGGAAGGAAAGCAGTCCTCCGGATATTCAGTCCTTCCGCCCCTGGCTGATCCCCGAGTGACCCGAGTCTGTTCCCGAACCCGGGTCGCTGGCATGGTGTGAGGTGTGGTGTCCAGCACCTCAACCCTCAGTGCCACAGGGCCAGTTTTAGTCACTTTAATATGGTATAGTGAGGTAGAATTGGCTGAGCTGGTGCGGGAGAGGGACGGTGCAGACCACAGTGGGGTGGGTAGGTTTGGGATAGGTGCTGACTGTACTCCATTGTGGTAGCACCCTAGGATAGAACTGTCCTGTTAGTAAGTAGGTTACTGATGTCCTGGTGGCTCCTACTCTGTCCCTTTTGAGAAATGATGACTAGTAGGACGGCTAGGAGGACAGCAAATTTATAGGTACACATTGTTGTGGTTGATAGTTTAGTCAATTGGAGGAGGAGGTGGAAAAGGGGAGTATTTGAGCAGGGTCAGCTGGGTTTGGTTTGAGTTCTGAGACAAAGGGCTAAGAATGTGAGTAGGAGTGGGATGGCCCAAGTCTAGGATAATGGGAGGGGGTAACAGAAGCAACCAGTGAAAAAGTGTTGCGGGGAGGCAAAAAGGGTCTGATTGTTTCTTGAGGAATCCTTTAAGGTGGACCACCTCTGGGTGGGAGGGTGGGTAGAAGCATTCAGTGCCGTTTGCAGCGCAGCACTGACTCAGTGCACCTGCTTCACTTCTGGAGTCCATACCTGCAGTTGTGTCTGGGGAGCAAGCTGGGAGAGTGGGAGGGTGGAGAGTCCCAGGAGACACTGGCTGCCCCCAGAAGATGGTGAGGGCTGAGTGGTGCTGTCCAGTGGCCTCGGGCTGGAGGTAGAAGGCTAGGGAGAGAGGAGGTAGTGGGAAATGTGAAATGCGGTGCTCAGGAGGCAGGCAAAGGTAACCTGAGCTCGGGGGCTGTAGCTGTGTAGCTGTCCACCAGCCCTTGCTGTTAGCAGCCATGAACAGGACACCCTGTGGGCCGCTTCAGGTACCAGTTTGCACTAAACCAACTTTAACTTTATCTTGCCACAGAACAGTAATACAACTTTAACTTTTGTCTAGCCACAGAGCAGTGAGAAGAACTCTGAAAACTAGCAAGATGCTAAATGAATTCCACCCTGATTAGGCATGGGTACTAGGGGACAACAAGAAATTGCACATATCCTACAGAACAGAAGTTTAAATATCACAGTCCAAGTGTCTTAAAAGGATTTCTACTATCAAGCAGTACGGTAAATTAATTCCCCACTGGCTGGGCACGGGAACTGGGAGACAATAGTATTGACATTAGAACCTCCAGAAGAAATGTTTTAAAATCACAGCAGCTACATTCGTATGGTATGACTACATTACGCTGTAACATGCGCTGCCAGCAGGCTAGACCTTAAATATCATGGTCACTAACACCCATAGGTAAGGTGCAATATGGCAGAACAGCATATAAAATACCTAAAGCATTTAAATGTCCATTGCAGTAGGCCGAGTAAATGTCTCTTAAAGTCTTAATGGCCCAAAACTATCAATAGTACTCTGCCGACATAAACCTAGTCACGTGATGTGGTGCAGTAGATATTACTAGGGCAAGATAGTGCTTGCTTTACTTCTGCAGTCTGTACCTGCAGATTGTGTCCAGGGAGCAAGCTGGGAGTGTGGAAGGGTAGAGAGTCCCAGGAGATGCTGGTTGTCCCAGAAGCCAGTGAAGGCCAAGCAACACTGTCCGGTGGCCTGGGGCTGGAGGTAGAAGGCTGCAGATTGTGTCCAGGGAGCAAGCTGGGATTGTGGGAGGGTGGAGGGTCCCAGAAGATTCTGGCTGCCCTCAGAAGCCGGTGAGGGCCAAGTGGTGCTGTCCGACAGCCTGGAGCTGGAGGTAAAAGGCTGCAGATTGTGTCCAGGGGTATCACGTCAATATAGTGATTCAAATACAATGAACACAATTGAGCGATTGAAAATTAGCACATACAAAGTGAGCATCTGAACAGTGTTAGCGCACATACTTCTGAGCGAATGATAAAGTACAGAGAAGATGGTAATTGAGCGACTTACCTTTCTGGCGGATGGAGTTGTAGCCTATTCCCACTGTCAAGGAGCAGTGTGGTGTTAGAATCCTAAAGTTAGGGGGGTATGGGGGCATGGCCCCCCTGCCTGACATGGGAGCACATGATTGGGGCTAAAATAATAAAGGTGGGTTGCATTATGGACCAGGTGTTGTTCTGAAGATGGCGGTCGAATTCATATGGAGCCAGAGGGGGTATGCCCCTTTTGGTATATGGAGGATTCGTCTTTCATCGAGATAAGGAGGTTCAGGAGAAGGTGTATTGGAGGTGTCTAAATATGAATAGTGTAGCTGACATGTACCAGTCGCTCTTGATGTAATTGCTGTGATATGCGGTCGCCTGGTGTTGCGGTCACTTTAATTGCCGGTGCTGTAATATTGTTGCCCAAATTGTAATCGCCCATTATTTCTTGCTATATTGACATGAAAGTGTATTCAGGGATCAAGCTGGGAGTGTGGGAGGGTGGAGAGTCCCAGGAGATGCTGGCTGCCCCCAGAAGCCAGTGAGAGCCAAGCGGTACTGTCCAACGGCCGGACGCTGGAGGTAGAAGGCTGCAGATTGTGTCCAGTTAACAAGCTGGGAGTGTGGGAGGGTGGAGAGTCCCAAGAGATGCTGGGTGCCCCCAGAAGACAGTGAGGGTCGAGCAGCGCTGTCCAGCAGCCTGGGGCTGGAGATAGAAGGCTGCAGATTGTGTCCGGGGAGCAAACCTATTTCATATTTCAGAGAACACTCTTCACAAGAGCACGGGAGCATGTTATGAGGCTGAAGGGTGGAAGGCTCAGGGGTAATGTTAGGAAGTATTTTTTCACTGAGAGTGTGGTGGAGCCATGGAACAGTCTTCCAGCAGAAGTGGTGGGTGCAAAAACAATATGGGGGGTTCAAGAGTGAATGGGATAGAGATAAGGGTACCCTGGAGATGTGCAAAGCAGGACAGTCACAGATCAAATAGGATCTGGGGTTGCAGCAGTGAGTAGGGAAATGGGCAGACTAGGTGGGCCGTATGGTCCTTATCTGCCAACAGATTCTGTGTTTCTATGTATGTTTAACCTGGGAGTGTGGGAGAGTGGAGAGTCCCAGGAGATGCTGGCTGCCCCCAGAAGCCAGTGAGAGCCAAACGGCGCTGTCTGTCAGCCTGGGGCTGGAGGTAGAAATCAAATTAGTAAGTAGCCAATCCAGGCTGAAAAAAATGCTTAACATTTACCCCTTTCTTGTTGCGGTGCACTAACATTGGTTGTTTTCATTGGTACATGTGGAGCTCCTTCAGTCTCTTCTCATAAGTCTTCTCCCCCATTCCATTGATCATCTTAGACGCCCTCCTCTGGACTCTCTCTCTAGGAGCATGACATCCCTCTTCAAGTAAGGGTGCCAGAACTGCAGGATGTATTTGTAAGCAATAATCAGTGGGTGCCAGAACTGCACACAGTACTGCAAGTGGGGCCTCACCAAGGTTCTGTACAGTGGCAGGATAACCTCCTCCCTCATAAAGGTGATTCCCCGGGCGATGCAGCCCAGCATTTTATTTGCCTTGGCTGCTGCCTTACAGCACTGTGCCGAGTGTTGTGTATCACCCCTGACCAGCACTCCAAGGTTCTTTTCCTCCTCTGAGACTGTCACCTGTACTCTCTCTAGCCAGTAACTGGCCCCTAGGCTCCTGGCACCCAGGTGCATGACCTTGCATTTCTTAGCATTGAATCCCAACTGCCAGATGCCTGACCATTTCTCCAGCCTAGCCAGATCCTCCCCTAAATCCTGTCTCTCCTCCCCTGTGTCCACCCTCCCACAGAGTTTGATATCATCTACAAAAAGGCAGAGCTTACTTTTGATCCCACTCTGCTATGTCACCAACAAAGATGTGGAACAGTACAGGTCTGAGTAGCGAGCCCTGTGGGACCCCAGTGGTTACAGGTCTAGATTTGGATAGTCCCACCCCCCAAACCACTCTCTGGTTCCTGTCTCACAGCCATTTCTTGACCCACCCCAGCAGTTTGTCCCTTATTCCCAGGTCCCTCAGCTTGCTGATCAGCTTTCCATGTGGCACTGAATTGAATGCCTTGCTGAAGTACAGGTACAGGATGTCCACCATCTGCCCCCTGTCAAATGATCTTGTAACCCAGTCAAAGAAGTCCACCATGTTGGTTTGACAAGATCTCCTCCTGACAAACCCATGCTGCCTGTCATCGTGGAGACCATTTACCTCAAGGAAGGACACCAGCCTTTCCTTTAGCATGGTCTTCATTACTTTCCCCACTATAGAGGTTAGGCTAATCAGCCTGTAGTTACCCGGCTCATCCCTGGGACCACTCTTGTGGAGTGGTACCACGTGAGCTGTTCTCCAGTCATGTGGCACACATCTCTTCTCCAGCGAGGTGTTAAACAGGTCCATCGGGGGGCTGCTAGTACCTCCGCCAGCACCCTCAGGACCCTCGGGTGTACACCATCTGGGCCAAGTGCCTTGTCCATCTGCAGTTCCCTTAGTCCCCTTAAGACCCTGCTTACCTCAATCTCCCTTTCATAATCCACCCCCCATGACTCCCCCACTCCTCCCCGTGGCATAGGCCTGTCCACTTCCTTTGTGAAGACAGAGCAAAAGTACTCATTTAGTGCCTCCGCTTGATCTTTACCCTTTTTTGCCTATCCTCTCTTCCACTTTATCCTAACAATCCCATCCTTTCTGCTTCTTCTCTCCTTGATGTACCTGAAGAAGTTCTTCTCCCCTGTCTTAATCCCTTGTGACAGTATTAGTTCATTCTCTGCTTTGGCTGCCTGGACCTCTCTCCCTGCCTCCCAAGATTTCTCTGTGTAGACCTCTCTGTCCTCCTCCCTTGAGGTATGCTTGAACTTCAGGAAGGCCACCCGCTTATCATTCACCTTCTCTGCCACCTTCCTGCTATACCAGCGAGGTCTCTTGCTCCTGGAGTTTTTTATGAGTCTTTGTAGAAGTGTCAGTGGCCTATATTAACCCCTTCTTAATGACGGATCATTTCTGATCTGCATCCGTCTCCAGACAGAGCTTTGCCAGGTGCTCCTCTAGTATGTTCCCCATTCTAACAAAGTCCACCTTCTTTAAGTCTACCGCTTATGTTTTTGTCTTGGCTTCTTCCTTCCCATGCTTATGTAAAACCACACTGTGAGGTGGTCATTGCCTGCAAGGGGATCTCTCACTTCAGCTTCATGCTCCTCATCTGATAGTACTAGGTTTAGTATGGCCTCTTCCCTTGTTGGCTCTGTGACTCCCTGCACAGTATGGTTTAATATAGAACAACAGCAGAATTCGGCTGCACAAGGATGAAGGACCTGAATTTGAGAAAGGCTGACTTTACAAAGATGGGGATATGCATCCGAGAAAACCTGAGAGAGGGAATGTCAAGGGGGTGGAGGGGAAATGAGCCAGAATAAAAGCGAGCATAATAAAGGCTACAAACTTGTACATCAGGCAAATAAGCAAAAGCAGAAGAAGGAGGAGGGGACCATTATGGTTCTCGAGGGAAGTGGCAAAAAAGGAAATGGCAAAAACAGTGGCATTTAGAAGGTATAAGGAGACCCAGAGAGAGGAGGAGGAGGACAGAGAAATGTATCTGGGGAAATGAAGGGAGGCAGGCAAGGCAATACAAAGTGCAAAATCACAAGCTGAGGAAAGAATTACCCAGACAGCATCAAAAGGGGACAAGACATTTTTCAGGTATATCAGCGAGAAAAGGAAGTCCAAGGGAGGGATTCCACAGTTAATAAAGGAGGCTGGGAGCTATACTGAGGAGGACCAAGAATAGGCAAATGTCTTAAATATTTCTGCTCAGTATTCACTGTTGGGGGGGAAGGGAGGGACTCCAAATAAGCACCAAGAGACTGGGGGGAGGGAATGGACAGCAGTCCCTTTTCTGAGGCGAGGATCATGAAAGCACTCACTAATCTGAGGGTGGACAGAGCCATGGGACCAAATGGGGTGCATCCAAGAGTGTTAAAGGAACTCAGGGATGTGCTAGCTGCACCTCTGACAGACTTGTTTAGCCGTTCATTGGAGACCAGCGTGGTCCTGGAGGACTGGAGAAGGGCGGAAGTAGCCCCACTTCACAAAAGTGGTAGCAAGGAGGAGATGGGAAATTACAGGCCTGTCAGCCTGACATCTGTAGTAGGGAAACTGATGGAAGCACTATTAAAGCAAAAAAATTTAGAACACCTGGAATCCAGTGGATTGCAGGACCTAAGGCAGCATGGCTTTACAGAGGGGAGGTTAGGCCAAACAAATCTGATAGATTTTTTTTGACTGGGTAACCAGGGTGTTTGATTGGGGGGGGGGGCAGGGGACATGGCCTGCTTGGACTTCAGCAAGGCATTTCACACCCTTCCACATAGGAGGCTGGTAAACAAGTTAGGTAGCATGGAGTGGAAAACAAGTTGGTAACCTGGACAAGAAACTGGTTAGGGGATAGAAGGCAGAGGGTGGTGGTAAATGGAGTTTGCTCTGAGAAGCGGGAGAGTGACCAGTGGGGTATCACAGGGGTCAGTACTGGGGCCAGTCCTCTTTGATGTCTTCATTAATGACATAGAGGGACTGGAAGAGAAGGTCTGTCTCTTTGCAGATGACCTGTGTGTGTGGCTATTTATAGCTGGAGTAAGTGAATCTCCGGTGAGAGGTGGTAAAATCCTTGTATAGTATGAAACTTGATGAAATTGTGCTTTTACAGTATTACTTAGCTGTGTCTCAGTTGGAATAGGCAAGGGGGCCTTTCCATCAAAAGAGACACTCAGTAGCTCTCCTGCAAGGCACTCTGGGATTATGATGGACTGACCCAGTCCTCTGTGCCTCAATAAGAACTACAGGGGTTACTTAGCAATTGTGCTCATCTGCTGGGGATTATTTACAGCTAATACTGCTCTATTGTAGGCAGTTTGATACTTAAAAGCATTTTTAAAAACAAATTTTTAGTTCGTTCACCAGTGTCGAAACCGGAAGTCAGAACCCCGCTCACTTCCAGTCCCAGCTATTGAAAAGGCTCGGCACTAGCGAGCTGGGTGAGTGTGTGTGGGGTTGTGCATGGAGAAGCTGGGACGCTGGGTAAGTCTAAACTAGCTTTGGGGATAACGATAATAATCACCTTACTTAATAAAAATACCATGGAGATTACAGAAGGATTTGTAACACTGAGTTTGGGCCAGGGGAATTAGCTATGTTGTGCATTATTTGCAACATGTTTTGTTTAGAACATCAGCCAGGCTTTAATGGCCTTAAGTGCAAGCAGTGCCTTGAAATTCAGGTACTGAAAGCTAGGATTAGAGAACTAGAAAGCACCATTAAAGATATCCAGAATAATGATACCAACAGTAAAGCTAGTTCTGATGAATGAACAGCTACTACATCTGGAATTCTCCAACAGATTAATAAATCTTAGGAGGAATCCCAGAAAAGGGTTAGGGAAGCAAATAGTAGCAGTGATGATGATGATGAATGGAGCCCAGTGTTGATTAAAAATAAACATAAGAAGGGCAGGAGATGTATGGATTTTTACATTTCAACCCATAATAGATTTTCCCCTCTCGCCTCTAGCAGCGAAGAACCAACTCCTGATACAATGAACCCAATCTTAAATTCCACTAGGAAGCCTACCACAGCTAACAATGATACTGGGATAATGGTTCCAACTGATAAATTCAGTACTCCCACTATTAACATCACAGAGGACATTCCTAATACAAAGCACAAATTAATTATCACTACTCAAATACATACACCAAACCAGAAAGGGGGCACCATTATAGCAGGTCCTAGCTCTAAATCCCTTATAAATACATCAGCTACTGCTGATAACTAGAGCAGATGTTGCTACCACACCAACTAGGAATATAAGCCTGGAGCAGGACACCATCATAGAAAATGATCTGGAGGTCACTCAGCCCACCCCTGAAAGCAAGAGACAGGTCATCGTGGGGGATTCCAGTTTCAAATACACTGACGGGTATATCTGTAAGAGGGACAAAGTGAATACAACCTGCTCCAGCTACAGAGGAGCATGGATTAGGGACATTGATAGAATGGTCCCTAATATTATTAACAATGCTGGTAGCAGCCCACTGATAGTATTCCATGTCAGAACAAATGATATCAATAAATTTACAGTAGGTAACATTAAGGAAGACTATATCAACCTGGCAACAACACTAAAACAGGAAGGATGTGAATACTGCATCTCTGAAATACTCTCAGTTCCCAGAGCCAGTATGACTAACCAAAAAAGGATCAAGCAAGTCAATGAATGGCTCCACAAATGGTGCCTACAGGAAAAGGTGAAATGCATCACCCATTGGGAAAAGTTTTCATCTGACCAAAGTCGCTTTAGCTGGGATGGTCTTCATCTCAGCAAAAAGGGAACTGCTGTGTTAGGCAAGTTAATTGTACTCACAATTGAGACTTGTTTAAACTAAATAAGAGGGGGCAAACAGGGATGGCTTCTAATTATAGTTTCAAAAAGCATAACAACCATAAAATATTAGAAACAAATACTAGAAGCCTAAATGTGGCCAAAATATCAGAACTGACAGGTATTCTACTAGAAAATTATGTTGATATTGCAGCTGCATGCGAAACCTGGTGGGACGAATCCTCAAACTGGTTTAATGCAATTCTTGGTTACTCCCTTTATCACAAAAATAGGCGTAATAAAAAGGGTGGTGGTGTCTGTATCTATGTCTCAAATAAAATAACTGCAGCTGAATATCTGTTACTAAACATCACAACAGAAATAGAGGGTGTATGTATACAAATAACTCAGCAAAATGATAAACAATTTTTATTGGCCAATTTCTATAGAAACCCTTCTTCAGACCTAAACTATGATCAATTATTAATTTCTGAAATTGAACAGTTGACAACAAACTCCAGTGTGGTTGTGGTTGGAGATTTCAACCTTCCGGGGATTGATTGGGAGCAACTAATGACTAAATCTTCACTGGAAAGTCTATTCCTTAATTCTTTCATTATGGCTGGGCTGGAACAAATGGTTCATGAGCCTGCCAGGGGAAATAACATCCTGGACTTTGTTCAAACTAATTTTTCTCTGGATATGAACAACTTTAGTGTGAAGGGCTCAATAGGGAATAACGTCCACTATTCAATCTTATTTGAAATCAAATGGCATAAAACTAATATAGGATGGACTAACTATAACTATAATAAAGCTAATTTTGATAAAATTAGTAAAGCAATAGCTGGTTATAACTGGGAAAGACGCTTCCGTGATTTAAGCATAGAACAATGTTGGGAGTTATTTAAATCCATCATTACTGAGCTCAAAAAGCTATATATCCCAATAAAAAAAATCATAAAAAGGGAAAAATATCACCATGGCTAACTAATACAAACAGAACACAGATTCATAAAAAATTAAAAGCATTCAAATGTATGAAAAAATATCCAAGTCACTCAAATAGCATGCAATATAAGCAGGAACTCAAAGTAACCAAAAAATTAATCAGGAAGGAAAGAAGGAAAATTGAACTCAAGTTAACTGTCACTAAAACCCCCAAATCTTTTTTTTCCTACATCAATAATAATAAAAAGCAAGATCACAATATTAATAAATTGAATGATAATGGAAAATGAATAAGTAATCTGGGCATGGCTAATACATTTAACCAATTCTTTGGGTCTGTATTTAATGATTTAATGACAAAGAGACCATAGCAATTAACACAAATCCTCTTCCCAAAGCTAGTGAGATCAGCAAAGATGAGGTTTTGAAGGCTGTAAAAGACATTCAACTTAATACAGCACTAGGGCCAGATGGAATGAATCTGAACTTTCTGAAAAACACTGCATATTCAATCTCCATCACTCTTAAATTAGTTTATAATGCTTCTCTACATCAAGGTAAAATACCAGTGGAGTGGAAACAAGCAGTAGTTATTCCGATCCATAAAAAAGGGAGTAAGTAAGAAAGAAGCAGGTAATTACCATTCCATTAGTTTAAATTCAGTAATTTGTAAAACTATGGAAAGAATTCTGAAGAATAGAATAGAAAGGGAATTGGAAATTAAAGGATTTAAAGAAGTAAAACAACACAGATTCACAAAAGGTAGATCGTGTACTACGAATCTCATCAGCTTTTATGAGAAGGCTAGTAAAATCACTGGACCAAGGCATTCCAGTTGACATTATTTTTCTGGACTTCAAAAAGGCCTTTGATAAGCTTTTAAACTAGTCAAGGAGGGAGGCACTGATAAGCAACAGGGAATTCCCAGCCTCCCCCTACAAAACAGGGTACTAAATGAGGAAAAGACCAAGGTAGAAAGGTCAGTGGGGAGCAGAACAGGGGTAAATAGAGAAAGCAAAGTCAATGAGGACAGGGATGTTGCTACAAGAGGTAAAGCCATCAAAAAATGGAGAGCATTGAGTACCAATGCCCGTAGTCTGGGTAACAAACTTCCTGAATTCATGGCCTTGATGGAGGAGGAACATCTGGATATCATGGCAGTCACAGAAACATGGTACACACAGAACCATGACTGGGACATAAACATACCAGGATACACTATCTACAGGAGAGACAGGGAAGGTAAAAGAGGAGGAGGAGTAGCTCTGTATGTAATGGAAGGAATCAAAGCAACAGAACAAAAGGGTAAACAGGGAGGAGAGGAAGTACTGTGGGTCAATTTGGAGACAGACAATGGCACCACAATCCGCACAGGGGTTGTATACAGAACCCCATCTCAGGGGAAGGAAATGGACAAGGAAATGATAAAAGTATCCTTAGAATGGCAGAAAAAGGAGAGATATTGCTGATGGGGGATCTGAATATTCCAGATGTTAACTGGAGTGCAGTTGCAGCTGCCACTTCTAAGAGTTGGGTTATTCTAGATGCCCTACAGGGGGGCATGCCTTAGACAACTAGTATTGGAACCCACTCAAGAGGGAGCAATCTTAGACCTGGTACTCTCAAATGGAGATAGAGAGAGGATCACAGATGTAGAAGTGGGTAGCCATCTGGGAACTAGCGACCATTGAACAGTATGGTTCACGATAAACACAGCCTTAGAGTCAAGCCATACAAAGGCAAAGGTACTGGACTTTAGGAGGGCTGACTTTGCCAAAATGGGTGAGTGCCTAAGGAATGCACTAGCAAATGGGCAGGAAGGAGGGGTGGAAGAACAATGGGGATTAATCAAAACTGACATCACAGAGGCAACAAGCCTTAGTGTGAAACAAATAAGCAAAACAAAACGATGTAAGAAACCACTATGGTTCTCAAAGGGGGTGGCAGGGAAGGTTTGAGAGAAAAAGAAAGAAAGCATTCAGGAAGTACAAGGAATCACAGAATGAGCAGGACAGAGAATTATATTAGTTAAAGCAAAAGGAAGCTGGGAAGGCAGTCAGAACAGCAAAGGCCCAAACTGAGGAAAAGATAGCCAACTCAGTTAAGAAGGGGGATAAAACCTTTTATAGGTACATCAGGGAGTGAAGGAAGACCAAGGGGGGGATAGTGAGGCTTAATAAAGGGGAGCGGGGTGTGGGCAGAGGGTGACTGTGAAAAGGCAGAGATACTAAACAAATATTTTTGCTCAGTATTCACAAATGAAGAGGGGGAGGTACCTAAACCAAACAACAGAGACCCTCTGGATACAGGAGCTGATACCAGCCCATTCACAGAAGAAAGGGTTCTGAAATAACTTTTAAAACTGAAGGTGGACAAAGCAGTGGGGCCTGATGAGATTCATCCCAGAATCCTAAAAGATCTAAGGGTAGAACTAGTGACACCACTGACTACCCTCTTTAACAAATCATGGGAGGCTTGGGTGGCACCTGAGGGCTGGAGGAGGGCAGATGTTAGTCCACTTCACAAAAGTGGGAGCAAGGCAGAAGCAGGAAACTACAGACCTGTTAATTTAACCTCAGTGATAGGGAAAATGATGGAATCACTTCTGAAGGAAAGAACTGTTGAGTACCTAGAGGCCAGAGGGGCACAGGACCCAAGGCAGCATGGATTCACAGCAGGAAGGTCATGTCAGATGAATCTAATAGATTTCTTTGACTGGGTGAACAAAGCAGGAGATCAGGCAGGGGCTGTGGATATGGCCTACCTAGACTTTAGCAAGGCATTTGACACAGTCCCACACAAAAGATTAATATACAAATTAGCCAGCCTGGGAGTGGGTCCCAAGATGGTAGCCTGGGTAAAGAATTGGCTGGAGAACAGGACACAGAGGGTAATAGTAAATGGAGTCCACTCTGAAGAAAGCGGGGTTACTAGTGTGGTACTGAAGGGTTCAGTACTAGGACCTGTCCTCTTCAAATGACATTGCAGAGGGACTGGAAGGAAAAGTATGTCTCTTTGCAGATGACACAAAGATCTGCAACAGGGTTGATACACAAGGTGGGGTGGATAGGATGAGAAGGGACTTGGCAAGGTTGGAGGAATGGTCAAATGTATTCAATGCTAAGAAATGCAAGGTAATGCACTTGGGAAACAAAAACCCAGGGGAAGAGTACACAATGGGGGGGTGAGATACTAACAACAACAAAATGGAAAGGGACCTGGGGGTAGTCATATCAGATGACCTAAAGGTGGGCAAGCAATGTGAGAGGGCAGTAAGTAGGGCTGGGGGGATACTGGGATGCATAGAGAGAGGCATCACCAGTAGAAAACAAGAAGTTGTTATCCCTCTGTACAAACATCTGGTGAGACCCCATCTGGAGTACTGTGTGCAGTTCTGGAGACCCAATCTCCACAAAGACATAAACAGGATGGAGGCAGTTCAGAGGAGGGCAACTAAAATGGTGCAGAGTCTGCACCAGAAGACATATGAAGAGAGACTTAAGGAGCTTAATATGTATAGCCTTGAGGAAAGGAGGGAGAGGGGGGACATGATAGAAACTTTCAAGTACCTCAAGGGGAATCAACAAAGTCCAAGAGGGTAGCATCTTTCAGAAAAGAGGTATGCAAGAACAAGGGGGCACAATTTGAATATGGGGGGGGGGGCTCAGAGGTAATGTAAGGAAGTATTTTTTCACAGAGAGGGTTGTGGATGCATGGAACAGCCTTCCGGAGGAGGTTGTGGAGTCAAATGCAGTGGTGGAATTCAAGAATGCATGGGACAGTCATAAGGTAGTTCTATGGCGTTTGGGTAGGAAGAAGTAGGCTGTTGGTTTACTAGTATCTGCAGCTTATCCATTAGGTAGGGAAATGGGCAGACTGGTTGGGCCAAGCGGTCCTTATCTGCTGTCAAATTATATGTTTCTATAAAGTCTCACATAAAATTCTTGTTGATAAAATGTATGGTATGAAAATTAATCTGTATATAATTATGTGGGCTACCACATGGTTAACAAATAGAACCCCGGTGGTCAGAATTTCGGATATCTGCTCAGACTCAATTGCAGTCACTAGTGGGGATCCCCAGGGCTCTGTCCCGTGACCCATTCTTTTTGGAATTTTTATATACTGGATTTGCATAAAGAGATAACTGGTCATATTAGCAAGTTTGCTGATGATATGAAATTATGTGGCAAAGTAAATTCTGTAGATAAAATCCTAACCTTTCAAAATGATATCACCACACTGGAGAAATGGACTAAGCACATGAAAATGATGTTTAATGATGATAAATGTGTTATTATGCACCTTGGGGTCAGAAACCAATATATACAATTATTACTTAAATGGGAAAGAGCTGAAACATGTTAAATCAGAAAAAGACTTGGGTGTCTTAATTAATGACCAGTTATTACCAGGGGAACACTACTGACAAATTGCACTAAGGACAAATTGGATATTAACTGCTATTAGAAGATCATTTACCTGTAGACAGGAAGCTTGTGTGTTACTTTTATATAAGTCATACATCAGGCCACATCTTGACTACGGAGCCGCCTTTTGGGCCCTGTATCTTACAAAAAATAAAAAACTTCTTGATAGTGTCCAAAGAAAAAACAACCAAGCTCATTCCAAGGTAATATAATCTTTCATATAAAGAGAGGTGTAGGAAACTTAATTTATACAATTTAGAGACAAGACGGCAAAGGGGTGATCTTCTATTATTGTTTAACATCCTCCGAGATAAACAACTTATGGAGGAATGTGACATTAAGTATGCCAATAAACCTAATATCCTAAGGTGCAACGACAAACAACTGTTCATACCCAGGACAGCTAAAAACAAAAGAAAACACTTCTTTACAGTTAGGGCTGTAACGCTCTGGAATAAACTACCACAGACCATAGTAGATTCAACAAAAGCTGAGCATTTCAAAGTTAAATTAGATAAATATTTACTGGGCACCTAATCTCATTTCCCACATGGTGTGGCTACCTTAGTAAACTGAGTAAACATCATGATCTGCAACATGGTGGACACTCTGGAGGGGGTGTAAAGGATGGAAAGAGATTTGAAATGACTGGAGGAGTGATCAAAGTTTGGCAGCTAAGGTTTAATACAAAAAAGTGCAAAATAATGTACTTGGTTCACAGAAAGCTGGGGTGCAGTACAGAATGGGGGGGAGAGATACTAGGAGCAACCAAGCAGGAAAGAGACCTGGGGTTAATCATATTGGATGACCTGAAGGTGGCCAGACAAAGTGATCAGGAGAGCTAGTGTAATGCTAGGATATATCAGTAGGGGTCTCACCAGCAAGAAGAGGGAAGTGATTTTGCCACTATATACTGTAGGTCTTTAGTGATAACCCAGCTGGATACTGTGTCCAGTTTTGGAGGCCACATCTCAGTGAGGACATAGACAGGATGGAGGCCAGCCAAAGGAGAGCTACCAAGATGGTTCAGGGTCTACATCAAATGTCCTGTGAGGAGAGGCTAAAGGAATTAACATGTACATCCTACAGGAGAGGAGGGGGGATATGATAGAGACCTTTACATACCTCATTGGGGTGAATAAGGTACAAGTGGGAGTTATTTTTCAGAGGAAATGGTTCTCCAGAACAAGGAGCCACAATATAAATCTGTAGGGGGTAGGCTTAAGAGAGATGTGAGGGAATACTACTTGACAGAAAGAATGGTAGATACCTGGAACAGTCTTCCAGTGAAGGTTGTGAGGACGAAAACTGTGGTGGGATTCAAAAAAGCCACAGATAAGCACAGGGGAGTCATAAGGGATAGGTAAAGAGGTGGCAGAGAAAGTGCTGTAGACCTGGAGGGATATACAGTGCAAGCAATGCAACAAAACAGGGCAGACTGGATGGGCCATGTGGCCATCTGCCATCAGCTTCTATGTTTCCTTTAAGAAAGAGTTGTTAATTGAAGCATCTGATTCCGACACACTGGTATACTGTAGGTAGTCCTCACTTGGCTTTGTTCTGTGGTTTTTATTATTGACCTTGGCTTATCTGTACTCTTTCTAGTCCTATCAAATATTTGGTAATATTGTCGATCATGCTCAGACTTACTCTCCTTTGTTTTTTTGGTTTTTTTATTAGTGGTGTTCTTTGATAGATGCTTCTAGTTCTTTTCAAAATTGCAAATATTCTGCTGACCCCAAGAATCAATTAGCCTGTTCTTGTTTGTTTTTTTTTGCCAGGCTTTAAGTTCTTGTTCTACAGCTGCTGCGTCTCATAATATGATTCTAATAAGTCTGACTACAGATTCCAAAAGGGGTTACAATCAGGCATGTATTACAAAGGCTGAAGAAAGAATGATGGATTTAAACCAGGAGATCCTGTTAGAGAGAACAGTCACGGTGGGGGTGGGGGGCACACAGGAAGATGGGCAGTCCTTAAATTATGTAACCACATTTGGTCCACAAAACCATAAGGTGCAGCAAATATTGTACAAAAACTGGCATCTGTGTTGGAACTAAATAGGAGCCTCAGACCCCATGTCATTCAAAAATCCCACATGGTAAGAAGGTTAGACTAATAGTGATATGAAAACGATACAACATTATTTCCAACTTCCCTTCCCCTCAATCCCCCCCCCCCAATACAAATCACCTTCTTTGGTGTGGTTGTATTATAAATAAGGTATAAGATTTTTATGCATGGTATATTTGTGATTTTTATGGTATTTTGTTTGATTGTGGTTATGGTTGTCATACAGTTTAAATAATAGCACTGTGACGTAGGACTGTCACATAGAGGTTCTAGCTCCCCCACATCCTAAACCGGACTGCCACAATTCCAGAAAGTTTAGAAACATAGAAAGTTAGAAAACCATGAGCAGAAAATTGAGGCACAACTGAGGTACGAATATCTAGATACTGCTGATTTCTCAGGGAACCACATGGAGCTCTAGTGCTCTGAGCACTATTGGCCTGATTGTTTCTTGAGGAGGCTGGTGTCTAATTCCACCCTCTCACCCAAAGGCTCACTTCCCCTTTATTCCCATTTACCCCCACACCATATCCTGTAACATCACATGATATGAGTCATAGCACGTCTGGTAACTAGGAAGAATATACAGGACAAGACTGATACACCACGTAGAAGATAATGTTATAGAACAGCAATAGATGCTATACAGTTTATTGTATCTTACTAGTTGAGGTTAGTGCAAATGTTGAAATGTTTGGCACAGTGATTATCCCTTACAAATACATCATGTACTGTCTGAGTTAGCAAGGCAGTTCTGGAAACCCCAGTATTGATATTTTTGGCATAGTGATTATAGGTTAGGATTTGCTGTACTACTGAAATATAACCAACGTTTAAAGGGCAGATTGCTTTTGGTTGTGCTTAGGGGACAGACTGCACTTATTGGTGGGGTAAGCTTTGTTGGTTGGCTCATTTTTACATGAGGGTAAGGTATCTGACAGCTTGGAGAACCATGGGCAGAACTGGAAAAGGTGGATGGGAGGGGTCATGGGTTGGTATGGGCATCCTTCTACTGAAAATGAGGGGGGTTGCTGGTGGGTGAAAAGTGTGATGGGAAGGGTGGTAGGCAGCAATGACTATGGAACGGCAACCTTTCTGAAAACTGTGTGGAGAGTGGGAGGGTGTTTGGTTTGCAGGCAAATAAGGCAGCTTAGGAACGAGGTCAGCTGTTTACAAATGGCGCTTAGGAGGGGAATGTGAGCTGCAATGGAGGACAACTCAGCGGCTGGGGAGGGAAGGAGGGTAACTGAGGGAAGAGGACAAATCAAAGGGGGGGAGGGGAAAAAAGGTGGCAGATGGGGGAAGGAGACAGGGGGTCCCGGTTCAGAAGACAAAACGAGGGCAGGAAAGGGGAGTAATGGAGGATGGGAGGGAAGGAGGAATCTAACAGTTGCAGAGTGAGCTGCAGTGGGGTGGCGAGCAGAAGGAAAGAGGATAGGTGGTAGTGAAGCGACATTGGAAAATTGGTTACCAGTAATGGCAGGATTGGGGGATGTGTTAGGGGGAGTGCTGGGTGGAGGAGCTGATGACAGACCAGGCAAGATGGGAATGGGAGGGGGACCAAGGGGTTGAGGGGAAATGGTATGGGAGATAGGTAGAGTAAGGGAGGGTTTTGGGGAAGGGGGAGGGGGAGGGGAGGTATGAGAAGAAAGGGGTAGGGATGCATCCGGAGGAGGAGGCAGGTGAAGCCCGGTGGAGAGGGGAGGTAAAATCAGAGGAGAAAGGGGAGAAGGAGGGCAGAGCAGAGACAGGGGACATAACAACAGGAGTAGAAGAGGGAACAACTGCGCTGGAGGAGGAGAAGGAGGAGTGGAGAGGAAGAGGACGGGATAAAGGAAGGACAAGGTGAGTAGAGTGTGAAAATGGGGGTGAGATCCTAGTGGTGGGACAGTCAGACCTGAAAGGGATCAGATGGAGAGACAAGGAGGAGAGGCATAGTCACGTATGGGTAAAGGTCATGCCAGGCTTTTCAGTGTAGTGTGGACAGGGCCTTTGAAGAGTTTGGCCCCATCCACACTATACTGCTCAGACCCCATAACGGACAGAAACGGTTACAGCCGGGGAACGGTACAGTGTGTCCACACTGCAGCAGTGACTGGTACAAGACCGGTACTGCCAGTCCATACCTCAGGAACCGGGGGACTGTTACCGCGGCTCCCAATCCCACAATGTAGCTCGCGCTGTGCTACGGGCCCTGCAGGGGACCGTTACTGCCCGTCCACACTACCGCCGGTAACGTTACCAAGGTGGAACCAGTTTCATAACCATTGTTGAAACCACCTCATATGGTTTCAATAATGGTTACGAAAACGCCTTCTGTAACGTTACAGGTGTAAATGCAAACGGTTGCGATAACGGTTTGGGCACTCTGTAACATTACAGAGGTGTAGTGTGGACAGGGCCTTTCATTTGTGTACTCTGGTTTTTAAAACCATTCGTGGACTGACTGTTCCCTATTTATCAGAAAAAAATGATTTTTCCATCACACTTATACAATCTTAGAGATGTCCATCATCACTCCTTACTTTTTCCAAAAGTTCACTCTAGGTTTAAGTCAGCAAACTTTTCTTTTGCTGACATTCAGTCCTGGAATGCTCTTGCTCCATTCACAAGGATGACAGCAAGTTTACAAGCATTTAAAAAGTCACTGTACAGTTATCTTTTGAGATCTTGGGGGAATGTCTATGTTTTTAAATAATAGTTTGTATCTTGTTGAATGCTGTATATATTTTATAAATGAGACTTGTATCTCATCGAACTTATCCTGTAATTACAAATTAAAATTAATAAATGACTTGAAACAGGCGCACCCTAGTTTCTCAGTATAGCTGCTTTTACATGCTGGTGTCCTGAACCACTGTAATGTTACCTCCTCGAACCGTTGCAGTACATTCTGTTTTGTGCTTCTATTTATACGCGGCTCCTATTTCGTCAAATCTGCCTCTTTCGTTTTAAATTTTTTATTCTGGTGTCCCCACAGAAGTGTGATCCTTAATCGATTTTCTCAGGAGGTAATGGAACCTCCTGATTACATGGTGGGGTGTAATGACACACATCAGGGCGAACCATGGAAAGCAGAGAACACGTTTTGGACAAATGTTCACTGTGGTAGCGGAAGAGATTCGCTTTACACACGGAGGTAATGTTACACTGGTTCTGTAAAGGTCATTCTGCTACAGACACCAGTGTGTAAAAGTGCCATAAGTCACTGGAAAACCAGGAAGCATATAGTGGTACTGAAACAAAGGACATTCAAACTTAGGTAGAGACAGCAAATGGTCATTAGCCACAGGAGGTAGCAGATTAGAGTTCTTTGATCCTTTGTTTCTGTAACACCTCCTGCCTCAAGAACATCAAAATGTGCGTTTCAGGCAAAAAAAAATCTGTCTTCTTAGATATCACTGGATAGGAGAGGAATTTTAAGTATTAGTTTATTCAGATAATACAAAGCAACGTGGTAGCCATGTAAGTCCAGCCACTGACAGAAAAAAAGAAATGTTGCAAAAAAAAAAAAATGTTTCAGGTTGTACCCATTATTGGATTAATACATTTTTTTAACTCAGTTTTATTGCATTTACTGTACATTAGTCAGACTGTTACAGTGTATTAGAAAATGGGTAAGAGGCATTCTTACTTCTGATTGGCTAATGCCACTAGGTAGCTGGTCCGGTATCAGGCAACAGAGACTGGGAATTAATAAGTCCCAGTCTCTGGCTGCCTGATTATCTTCTGTAATCACTGAGCCCTTGGAATGTTTACTATTTTAGAGCCACCATTTTGTTTCTCTCGCTTAGTGAGAGATATCACCCCCCCCACACACACATTCAGTACTTGACTGCCAACTCCCTGTCCAAACGGCACATCTACTGCCCCTGGACTCAGTTCTTGGAACAGTTGTTTGTTTTTTGTCAGGAGTACCTCTGTGTCACATATATGCTGCTGCCGAGGGATCCCTGCCATGACATCCATCGGTCTACAGACACCGGGCACTGCTTGCTAACACCAAAGACCGACTGAAACCTAGAACAAGTACACAGAGGCACAGATACAGCTGACTATCACATACTGCTCCCACGGTATTTTTTTTTTTTAATTTGTGCCATTCTACCATATCCCATTCTCAAGTATGCTCCTGACCTGGCTGCTCGCTCCTGCAAATGAAGCCACCTGCTACGTTATGGCTGTCTTCAAGCTCCCCTCCCCCCCATCTGTGCCAGCTGCTCCAGAACTTGTGTCACTTTGACTGTAAACATTATTTTCTATTTTACTTTATTTTAAAGTAGAAGCGCTAGCTAGCACATCTAGTGTGCAGCAGTAATGGTAACTGCTTTTCTTGTGGCTGTTCACCGTGTCTCCACTACCGCCCGACTCACAACCGCCATAACCGTTATTGACTGTAGATAAGTGAATAGTGCAGCCTTCCTACCTGAGAGTGAGTGATCTTTCAAAATGCACTCCCACTGCACAGCCAACCTGCATTCCAGCACATCTGATTTTTTTTTTGTGGGGGTGTGTGTGTGTTTAATCGGGCACCACACTGCCAACATTCACTGCGGACTGCCTCCCTACTGCAACTTGCTCTATGCTCTAGAACCGCATTGCCGAAAGTCAATGTGGACTGCAATCATATTATTACCCGATCGCAGTCCTCAGGTGAATGGTAGTAAGTTGTACAGTAACAGACCCCATGCATAGTTTAAAAAATGTTTTCCATAATGGAATCACTTTTCTGATCTCACCTGCAACAGTTAAAGAGCTGCTTCTCCGACCGTGGTCAATCTCCTGACCGGGCAAAAATTACAGACCCCATTTACACCACGAAAACAAAGGTGTTGAATTAATAGGTAACTAAATAAATAAAAAACAATACTGAAATGGGGGGGGGGGGGTAAACCATGACAACCAGCTTGAAAGTGAGAACTACAGTGGCTCAAGTAGAACAGATGTCCTTAGCTCAAAAAAACACCGCACTGGATTACAAGCGGAATACCTATTTGATTTCAAAAATAAATGAAACTCAAAGAGTTTGACCAATTTAACACTGAAATAAACCTGTTTTCAAATATTTATAATACAATGGCCAATTTTTTAAGCGCAATAATACCTTCCAGGGTGGGCGGTATGGGTTATACCAGACCTTACAGGGGCAATAAGGCCCTCCGCCTGCGGCGTTGGGCCTTATTACGCCCCTGGTCAGTCCGGTATAGCCCAATACCATCCACCCTGTTCGGTATTATTGCTTACACAAGATTAAGTGGGGGGGAGAGGACTCCCCGTCCCCCCACATACTTGAGAAATAAGTACACTTCATAAGACCAAGGATGTGGGAAAACTAGTAGTGCCTTCCCCATATTGTTGGCACATTATTTCCTACAATCCAAACTGCAGTGTAGCAATGCAAACATCTATAAATAGCCAGCAATGATTGAACATAAGCAACTAATAGGGTCTAGTATATATGCATCTTGCTTTGTCTGAATAAGAATGTGGTCCATGACTTGCTCAGAGCATCTTCTCCTAGCTGGGAGAAGAGGCCATGTGTCAGTATAACCATTTATTTGTTTGCTGATTCCCCCTTTTTTGTGTGTGTGTGATGTATCGACCTACTCAGCACTGTCCCCATTCCCTTCCCTGACTTGCCCAAAGACCCCACAACATACCGATTCCATTTAACCCATAGCTCCACGTGTTTGTCTGTGGTGAGCCTAAGAGAAACAGCAATTCCCTCCATTCAGAAGATCCCATTGACTCTCTCCTTCCAGGAAGCCAGGGTGGGAGCTGTGCTTTGCAATCAGTGAATCATTATACCTTTCAAGGCTGTATGCAGTAGAGAGAATCCTTAATAGGGGTATGAGTTGAATTCAAACCAGCCGTCAAATACCTCGAATACCGACTGTATTCGATGAGTACTCGAATACCGGGTGTATTTGAAGTATTCACTGAGACTTTGAGATCTCCTGAGATCCCTTCAGCCAATCCCAAGGCTGCTCAGAGAGCTTTCCAGGCTTAATCAGGTGACCTTGCCAGTGCACAGAGACACTAGAGCTGAGAGGAAGCTGTTTCTCTCTGTAAAAGGACATTTCTCTGAAGCAATGTGCAAAAAAAAAAAGTTTTTATACAGACTTATTATGGACTCCTCTGTTTTGTTCTGAGACTGTGCTGCTCCACTTCAGTGTTGGAGCACTGCAGGTGGCCCGAAAAGCCACAGGTTGCTTACTCCACTGCTCACCTCCCCTGCACAGACGAAGCACCACAGGTGGCCTGAAAAGCCACAGGCTGCTTATCCCACTCCTCACCCCCGCTGCACAGATGAAGCACCGTGGGTGGCCTGAAAAGCCACAGGCTGCTTATCCCACTCCTCACCTTCCCTGCACAGATGGAGCACCGTGGGAGGCCTGAAAAGCCACAGGCCGCTTACCCCACTCCTCACCTCCCCTGCACAGATGGAGCACTGCGGGTGGCCTGAAAAGCCACAGATAGACCATCTTCAGCGTACCTCGCTCTAGAGCGCACAGTCACTGTAGGGTGTTAAAGAATATTGCTGTTATTTTAGTCAGCCTACTGCTACTGATTGATTTTGTTTGCTGTATTCATGTACTGCTTATCACTACATCTCAACAGTGGCTATGCCGGCACAGTAATTGCTGTGTTTTGTACTACAGATTGCAATGTGCTGTTTGCTTCTTGTTTAGTCACTCTGCTGTTGCTAGCGTTCTGAGCAGCCCCTCTTCTGCTCTTTCTGTTCATCCTGTTCCTGCTGATTTTAACTCTGGCTAATCCTTCCTCTCTTTTGTTCTCTCTCTCTCCCTTCGGGATCCATCCTACTGGCCACCATTCTGCCACAGAAGTTCTGTGCATGCTTATTGCTCCCAGTGCTAACTCAGCCCCCCTTCCCTCCTCTGCTTTGTCTCTATTTCTCGCCCTGATCCCTGTTTCTTTGTTTGTTTTGACCCTGAAATGCCCTGCTAAGTCCTTCATATCTTCACTTCCTAGGCTGCTTACCCCACTTTTGACCTGCACAGATGGAGCACTTTGGGTGGCTTGAAAAGCCACAGGTAGACCATCTTCAACGTACCTCTCTAGATAGCACAGTCTCTGTAGGGTGTTAGCCTGTCACCGCTATGACTGCTGCGGACCCTACATTTATTGGTAAGGTTAGTCATGTGACCAGTCACATGCCTCTACTGCCATATATCTTCCGGCCACTAGGTGTCTCTGCTTCCCATCCCTCTCCCTCACCAACTACTTGTGATACTCTTTCGGCCACCAGGAGTCACTGTTTCCCCCACCTTTCACTCCTTTCTCCCCTAATATAACGTACCTCCTCATTGTAAGCTGTTGCTCATTCCTGACTCATCCCTGCCCAATCTGCCATGCATCTGGCCACCCTGCATCCCAGGAATCGAATCCCCATCCCTCTTTATCAAAGTCCATTTCCTTATCCACTAGGCTACTGTTGTAGGTCAATTAGGTAACAGACTTTTAATCCCTTTAAGCTTTTCTGTGTTCCACTCCCTCACTCTTTACTCTCTGCACCCTCTTATAACCACATATGCTCTCTTTTCTTGTCATTTGGTAAGGCTTGACTCACTGTCTCCACCCTGGTCTCTCGTCCCCCTTAATTCTCCCTCCTAGCCTCTTTTATCATGGCTACCAACTTTATCCTGTTTCCCCTCGCCTTTTTTCTGCTCTTTTCATGCAACCCCTCCCACCCCAATAATCTTTTTTCCCCCTTCAACTTTTGGTCTGTGCCTCCCTTCACTTCCCCACCTCTTTCCCCCTTTACCTGCCTCCATCTTCTGCATACCTTTTCCCCCTCCTCTCCCCACCTCTACTGTCACTTCATTCTCCCCACTTCATCTCCACTGCTCCCCCTCCCCTATTTCTTGCATCTTACCCCATCCTCATAGAAACATAGAATTTGATGGCAGATAAGTGACCGCTTGGCCCACCCAGTCTGCCCATTTCCCTACCTAATGGATAAACTGCAGATCCTAGTTAACCAGCAGCCTACTTCTTCATGCCCCCACCCCCTAGAATTGCCTTATGACTGTCCCATGCATGCTTGAATTCCACCACTGTTTTTGACTCCACCACCTCCTCCGGAAGGCCGTTCCATGCATCTACAACCCTCTCTGTGAAAAAATACTTCCTTAAATTACATCTGAGCCGCCTCTATCTTCAAATTGCGCCTCATTGTTCTTGCACACCTCTTTTTGAAAGATGCTACCCTCTTGGGCTTTGTTGATTCCTTGAGGTACTTGAAAGTTTCTATCATGTCCCCTCTCCCTCCTTTCCTCGAGGCTATACATATTAAGCTCCTTAAGTCTCTCTTCATATGTCCTCCTGCAGACCCTGCACCATTTTAGTTGCCCTCCTCTGGACAGCTTCCATCCTGTCTATGTCTTTGTGGAGATTGGGTCTCCAGAACTGCACGCAGTACTCCACATGGGGTCTGACCAGCTGTCTGTACAGAGGGATAATAACTTCCTGTTTTCTACTGGTGATGCCTCTCCTTATGCATCCCAGTATCCCCCCAGCCCTCCTTGCTGCCCTCTCACATTCCTTGCCCACCTTTAGGTCATCTGATATGACTACCCCTAGGTCTCTTTCCATTTTTGTTGTTGTTAGTATCTCATCCCCCATTGTGTACTCTTCCCCTGGGTTTTTGTTTCCCAGGTGCATTTGCACTTCTTAGCACTGAATCTAAGCTGCCATACATTTGACCATTCCTCTAACCTTGCCAAGTCCCTTCTCATCCTTTCCACCCCACCTTGTGCATCAACTCTGTTGCAGATCTTTTGTGTCATCTGCAAAGAGACACACTTTTCCTTCCAGTCCCTCTGCAATGTCGCTATAAAGACATTGAAGAGGACCTGGTCTAATACTGAACCTTGCGGTACCCCCATTAGTAACCCCTCTTTCTTCAGAGTGGACTCCATTTACTATTACTCTCTGTGTCCTATTCTCCAGCAAATTCTTTACCCAGACTGTCATCTTGGGACCCACTCCCAGGCTGGCTAACTTGTATATTAATCTTTTGTGTGGGACTGTGTCAAATGCCTTGTAAAGTCTAGGTAGGCCATGTCCACAGCCCCCTCCTGATCTACTACTTTGGTCACCCAGTCAAAGAAATCTATCAGATTGTCTGGCATGACCTTCCGCTGTGAATCCATGCTGCCTTGGGTCCTGTGCCCTCTGGCCTCTAGATACTGACAATTCTTTCCTTCAGAAGTGATTCCATCATTTTCCCTACCACTGAGGTTAAACTAACAGGTCTGTAGTTTCCTGCTTCTGCCTTGCTCCCACTTTGTGAAGGGGAATCACATCTGCCTCCTCCAGTCCTCGGGTACCACCCCATCCTCCCATGATTTGTTAAAGAGGTAGTCAGTGGTGTCACTAGTTCTACCCCTTAGTTCTTTTAGAATTCTGGGATGAATCCCATCAGGCCCCATTGCTTTGTCCACTTCAGTTTTAAGAGTTCTTTCAGAACCCTTTCTTCTGTAAATGGGCTGGTATCAACTTCTGTATCCAGAGTGTTTCTACTGTTTGTTTTAGGTACCTCCCCTCTTCCTTTGTAAATACCGAGAAAAATATTTGTTTAGTATCTCTGCCTTTTCACAGTCACCTCTGCCCACCCTCCCTCCCCTTTATTAAGCCTCCTCTCCTCCCTTGGTCCTACTTTGCTCCTGATGTACCTATAAAAGGTTTTATCCCCTTCTTAACCGAGTTGGCTATCTTTTCCTTGGTTTGGGCCTTTGCTGTTCTGACTGCCTTCCCAGCTTCCTTTTGCTTTAACTGATACAGTTCTCTGTCCTGCTCCTTCTGTGATTCCTTGTACTTCCTGAATGCTTTCTTTTTCTCTTGAACCTTCACTGCCATTTCCTTTGAGAACCATAGTGGTTTCTTACATCGTTTTGTTTTGTTTATTTGCTTCACACAAAGGCTTGTTACCTCTGTGATGGCAGTTTTTATTATTCCCCATTGTTCTTCCACCCCTCCTTCCTGCCCATTTGCTGGGCATTCCTTAGGCACTCACCCATTTTGGCAAAGTCAGCCCTCCTAAAGTCCAATACTTTTGCCTTTGTATGACTTGACTCTATTGCTGTGTTTATTATGAACCATACTGTTCGATGGTCGCTAGTTCCCAGATGGCTACCTACTCTACATCTGTGATCCTCTCTTCATCTCCATTTGAGAGAACAGGTCTAAGATTGCTACCTCTCGAGTGGGCTCCAATACTAGTTGTCTAAGGCATGTTCTTAGGGCATCTAGAATAACCCCACTCTTTGAAGTGGCTGCTGCAACTGCACTCCAGTTAACATCTGGCATATTCAGATCACCCATCAGCAATATCTCCCTTTTTCTGCCATTCTAAGTATACTTTCTATCATTTCCTTGTCCATTTCCCCTGAGAGGGGTCTGTATCTAACCCTGTGCGGATTGTGATTCCATTGCGGTCTCCAAATTTACCCACAGTGCTTCTTCTCCTCCTCCCTGTTTTCCCTTTTGTTCTGTTGCTTTGATTCCTTCCCTTATGTAAAGAGCTGCTCCTCCTCCTCTTTTACCCTCCCTGTCCATCCTGTAGATAGTGTATCCTGGTATGTTTACATCCCAGTCATGGTTTTGTGTGTACCATGTTTCTGTGACTGCCATGATATCCAGATGTTCCTCCTCCATCAAGGCCACTAATTCAGGAAGCTTGTTACTCAGACTACGGGCATTGGTATTCATTGCTCTCCATTTTTTGATGGCTTTACTTTCTATTGCAGCATCCCCCACTGACCTTTCTACCTCAGTCTTTTTCTCATTTAGTACCCTGTTTTGTAGGGAGAGGCTGGGATTTCCCTGCTGCTTATCAGTGCCTCCCCCCTTGTTGCAGACTACCAGGTGCAGATCCTATGCCAGACCATCGGTCCTGGCCTGTGGGTGAAACTACCCGATGTTCTCCGCAAGGACAGCCACACCACCTTTGATGAAGTAGCATCTAAACTCACTACTGCATACAACCCAAGTGTGGTAGGAGTGATGCTCACATACCCTGTGAAACAGGATGCAAAAGAAAGTCCAGCGACCTTCCACCAGAGGCTCTGGATGGCCTACCGAGCAGGGAAGCACCTTGCAGGAGAAGTCACAGATGTGGACCTCATTGAATACAAGACTCTTTTCCTTAGGAACATATTACCCTGCAGTAAGAAAAAAGGTAGAGCAAACCACCTATCCCAACACGGAGAGATTTGTCGATATTCTTTGGAAAACAGAGAGTTTATCAACTCTACATCCATGATTCAGACTCTGGTTCCAAGAAAGTAGCTGCTGTGAAAGCCATCCCAGAGGCCACGACGCACTACATGGTGGAGGGACAGGCCCAAGAGAAACAGCCCCTCCCCACAGATAACCAACACCTCCCCAAGCAGGCCCAACAACAATGCTGGGGTGGGAACCGGAACTATCACAAAAATAAGAAACAGCATAAGAACAATGAGGGTAAACAACAAAGACCAGGCCCCTCATATAGAGAAATAGCCAATGAGAACCGGAGTCTCCAAGACCTCCTTGGGAAAGTGCGCTGGGTAGCGGTCGCTGTTCCAGTATGGGCCTTTGCTGCAATACAACCAGGAGAGCAGTCCTCCACAGGCCATGGGGATACCGGAAATCCAGGCTCTCAGGCCCCTACAGGTCTGAACCTGGAAGCGGCTCCCTATATAGCACCAGTACAGCATGGTGAGATGGTTCACAGGAACTAGGCCCAGACTCTTTTTCAAGAGCTCCCCCATGCTTCCACTAGTACAGATTGACAATTACAGGCCCAAGTCCATATTGTAAACAAGCTGGTCTTGGATACAAATGGAAGGCTCTGCACTGAGGCCAAGGTTGGGGGCCACCTACTGACAGTACTACTGGATACAGGCACAGCTGTGTCTGTATTACAGGATAACAGCCCAAACGCATCCCCTCGGTCTACCAGACGGAGGACCAATATGTCTGGGGTAGATGGAACTAGGTTACCTGCATACCACTCCCTGCCACTAAATGTGACAGTGGGATACCTGAAGGTATATCACACATTTCAACTGATGGTATTGCATGATCACCCTAGTATAATCGAAACTGACTTTCTGGCACCACACGGCTGTGTGGTGGACCTAGCCAACATGTTACTGATACAAATTCAGGGACAATACCACACCATCATGATCCCTAACTCACATGTGGTTGCGACAATATCCGCAAACAACAAAGCGTATGACATCATAGATTTGTTTAAGAACCATGAGCTTTTCCCAAAGCTCCTTCCCATCCTGCAAAGGCATCTGGAGGCATTTGCCACCAACAATCATGACTGTGGCAGGATGCACACGGTCATTGAAGTGACAGGCCCAGCACATGAGAGGCAACAGCAAGACTCCTTTCTACCTGAGGCCTTGCCTTCTCTTAGGGAAACAATTAAATCACTCCTCAAGCAAGGTGTAATCAGGACATTTGTTTCCACTGCTAACTCTCCAGTGTGGCCTGTGAAAAAACCCACAGGTGCCTGGAGACTTACTATTGACTACAGGAGACTAAACCAGGTCACCCCCAGTTGTGCCCTAACTGTGGCATCAGCACCAGACGTGCTATGACTACTGACTCCTGACCAACAATGGTTTAGTGTCCTGGACATCTCCAATGGTTTTTGGTTATTGCCATTGGCCCCCAAAAGTCAATATAAGTTTGCCTTCATTTTTGAGGACAGGCAGTACACGTGGACCTGCTTACCACAGGGGTCCCATAACAGCCCCTCCCTGTTCCATCTGCACATAATGGATGCCCTGGACGGCTTCTTTACACCCCAGTGTCTCTTGCAGTATATGAATGACCTGTTGCTGGCCACAGCCACACAGGAACAACATCTGGATCTCTTGGATGAACTACTGACCCTCATCTAGGGGGCAGACCTCAAGAGCAACCCAGCAAAAGTAAAATTATGTCAGAAATAGGTACTCTTTCTGTACCTGAGGATAACAGATCAAGGCCGAAGCCCTACCTGAAAAAAGATACAAGGATTGTAAGATCTGCCTCTACCCACCAGCATGGCCACCCTTCGGAGGTTTCTAGGTATGGTAAATTATTCTAGAGATTTTATTTGTGATTTTGCTCAGAAGACCACCCCTCTGTATGAACTACTAAAAAAGGATGCCCCCTGGACTTGGGGCCCCATTCACACCCAAGCTGTAACAGCACTGAAACAGGCCCTGGCCTCAGCTCCAGCTTTGTCTAACCCCAATCTAGCCTTGCCATTCCATCTGGAATCCACCACCTCTGACATTGCTATGTCTGCAGTGCTGGCCCAGAAGGTCCATGGCACCCTGAGACCCACTGCATATGCATCACAGCTCTTGACCCCAGTGGAACAGAAATACAGCCTTTGCAAAAGGAACCTTCTGGCCACCTACTGGACTGTCAAGCACTTTCTGTATATCATTGGGTACTGCCCCCTGATCATCAATTCAAACCATACCCCAACAATCTTTTTGCTGTCAGACAGAGTAAAGGGTAGGTCAGTCTCCAATACCAGACTGACACACTGGTCCCTCCTTCTCCAGGACAGGGACATCAAGGTCCACCCCACCAAAATGCCATCCCTGCTGGCATATGGTCTCCTCTTCCAAGGAGAACCCCATGACTGTACACTGCAGCCACCTGATCTACCAGATCCAGGTCCTTTCCATGCTGCTACACCACAACTACTTAAGAACACCTCATTTTGTTGTGTCTTAACAGACGGATCAGCTTCCTATTATCAGGGAAAACAGAGCATCTGTAGCTATGGCCTGGACCATATACACACAGTATATCCCAGTTGGTTGCTACCTATACAACATACCATCCTCAACTCCCCAAAACATAAAAAAATGCTACCTGGTTCCAGTAAACACTGGTTTATGTACAGTGCTTTCCTTGATAAATGATTAATACTGTATCATTCCCAGTGCCAAATGCTGACAAGACATAACATAAAGGATCATTTAGCCCCTGTGGAGATAATGCAGAGCCCTTACTGCTGCAACCGCAAAGTAAAATTGTGCACTATAGCATACAAAGACCACTGCTAGGACGTGTGCTTGAAAAATCTTGGACATCTCATGAAAGACATGAAAAACATAACTTTTAGATATAATTCTGCTGATATTTCATACATTGTATGTATATGGCTTCAATGATTTGTTTTAACTGTGCAAATTAGCATAAAACCCAGACCACTGTCCTCTAGACAGCATCTGCTTTGACTGCTTGTCTACACCTTACATCACAATCCATGCTTGTGACATCACAAGTAATCCACATCAGCAGTTTCTAATGTCACAAAGGTTTGCAACAACAGTTGTAGATGAGCAGCCAGAGCAGACGAAAAGTAACAGGCAGTGAGCCACAGTGATCACAGAATGAAAGAGAGAGAACTAAATACAGAAAATAATTAAAATATAATCCCTCTGTAATGTACACAGGAAGGGGTGCAAAAAACTTGAGCCAGGAAAGTGCAGTTGCAGTGAAAAAAACATTAGATTTTTGGACAGAACTTAGCTCTTTCCTATACTCCCTATCAAACAAGAGATTAGTCCTAAAAACAAAAAGTTGTGGGCTTACATCCTATGAAAGTTCCCAAATAGAAACATTTCTGATTGTTTTAACATAGTAATATAACATAGGACTGTGATGGCCAATGGGACCAGGGGTCCAATTTGTGTACCACTCTTGCCATGTGGCAGTGACTACCCAGCTACAGTATACAAACACATCCAAGCTGAACAGCCAAAATGTTACCATTACTCATGCTATGGAGCTGGTGCAGTGGGGAATGTATGGACAGTCATCCCAAGGAGAGGCATGTCTGTGGGATGCTCATTCCTCCTCTCCCCATGGCCCCTCAATGTCCTGGTTCCCAAACTTAAGACTGCGGACATAATGAACGGCAGCCACACCGCTGCACTGATGAGCCAGATTACTGCAGCATTACTTTGAAAGCTAAATGATAATTGGTTTTATCTACCTCAATTATGCTTCCAGCTGTCAAATCAAATCACTCTGCCAGGTAGACAAGGACAGTATGGCATCATGGTTATAGCCAGCTTGTCAACCAAGGAACACAGGACTTCCAGCTACAAATCCCAACAAAGTCTTTCTATGTGAAGTCAATCAGGGTAGAGAGTGCACCGGGTAGGGTGCCGGGATAAAGCAAGTAAGACAAACATAGGCGCCGGGTTGTATGCGCTCATGGGGCATGAGCCCCATCAATATTTTATGACACGGGCCCAGACCCAGCAATAAAACTGTAAAGAAAGTGTTCTGTTTTTTTGTTCTCTGCGTGAGTTGTGACCTGTGAGCATGTGCACCCTTTCACTGAATTGCAGCGACAGGCGGCACCCCCCCACCCTGGAATCCCTGACCGACCTTCATTGCCATTGGTGGGCTTTTAGTGGCACTAACATAATCATTATCTGAAATTGGCGCATGACCAACTGGGCGCAGGTACAGCGCTGATTTACCTTATTGGCAGTGCAAAGTCATTGGCCAGTGCATGTTTTGAAATTGTCACCGAGGTGGTGTAAGTCAGGACACACCATCCAAGATCAGAAGGATCTCAGCGGCCAGAGAGAGAGAGGGCAATGAGTGACCTGGACGGGGACCGAGGAGTAATAATCAGTCAGTGACCACTTCCAGATCCATCAGTGTGTGGCACAGCATGAGTTAGCCAACAACTGACCACACCGGGGAAGTATGTGTGGGCCGTGGCTGGCCCAAGGGAGTCACTGGAATGAGTTGGTGGTGATGTTGGTATAGGCCGTGTTGTGAGTGGCTGGGCAGCGGGTCATGTGTGGGTCTAGTGACCAGGTCATCATCGGGCAGGGGCAGCCTGAAAGGACAGAGGACTGGGACAGTGAAGAAGCCACAGGGAGAGAGGAGTCCCTAGGCCAACAGAGCAGCTAGTGAAATCCAGTCCCCCACGCAGAGGCTGAGAGCTGGCACCAGCCAGCCGAGAGGAGAAGAACGCAGCACCATGGGTGGTAACAGTAACTACCCCAACCCAAGGCAGGTGACTTAAGAGCCAACACTAGCCAGGTTAGGTCAGAAATGCAGGGGAAGCCGAGCCCAGGAGTAACTCCGGCAGTGGGAGGAGGCAGAGGGGAGAGCAGCTAGATGAACTGTCTGACTCTTGTGCTTGTTGGTTGTGTGTTGTTGTTCCCACTAGTGAGGCAGTCAGGCAGCCCAGAAGGTCACTACTGATGAGAAACTAAATAAAAAAAAATTAAATGTAGTGTGTGTGTGTGTGTGTGTGTTGTGTGTGTAGATGCTCATAGTGTTCATGCAACTGCAAGTGACTGATGTATTTATTTACTGAACATATCGGAATTAACATTTGAGTCAGAGACTGTTTTACAGTGCATATACAAGTACAAGGAACATAGTTTGAAAAAAGCACATACAGTGTTGTAAAGCAATAATCAAAGTGTACAGTGAGTTTCATGAACGGAATATACACACGTATATATAACATTGAATTTTCAAATCAATTCTTGGTCAATATGGTCTCTGTTAACTGTCTGTAACACCTGCTGCCCTGAGAATTTCTTTTTTTCTTTTTTACATGGAATTTTATGAATGGGACCATTCGGTTGTTGTCTTGTGCATTTATTATTATTATGGGCTAGGGCAGTAAGTCGGTGACTATGGGACCCAACATTTGCCAAAAACATGGATAACTAGGGCTGTTAAAGACAAATTGGAAACATTATTTACAGGACTGGGCCTTAATAAGCTGTGTGGAATATAGAAGTAAATGTTGGGATTTTAGACTCTGCCTGAGAAAGGCTATAGTTGTGTGTGTGTATGTGTAACCCCCCTGCAAATGGGGGTTCTCAAAAGTCTTCCAGGAGCTTGCCTGAATGCTCCAAGTCTGGGCGGTGTTCGGCGTCTAAGCAGTTTGAATGTGGTTCCAGGTGAGTGCTATTTGAACCTCCACAAACTGTCTCTTTAAGAGCTGTCTGCTTGCAGACTTAATTAGTTTGTATGGGGTGGGGACTGTGTGTTCTAATGCCCGAATCCCACCCAGGCTGCTGTCAATTTGCTCTGTTTCTGCTGTTGCTACATGTGCAGAGGGAGCCTTGTTGAAAGATATAACTGTTTGCCAGAAATCATTTAGAGTGACAGAGAAAATGTAATTTGTCTAACCTGTCTTCATTTCGGCACAAACTGTTTCAGTGTAGCTCTTTCATTTTGGTTCTGAATAGCTGACTTGGACCAAACAGGATGATGGGGAGACCCTAAAATGGAGCCTGTGGATGAATCTGGACTTGGATTCTCAATTTTGAGCCAGCCACTAGGGGATTGTATGGGCAGTGACTCTGGGAAATGTAGTTTTAACCTTGGCACCTTTTTCTACCAACAGAGGGAGTCTTATTGTGAGTGACAGCTGAATCACCCAACAGAATAGTGTGAAGCTAAAGGAAATGCCCTGCTCTGTGACTGGAAAGATCAGATCAGTTGTGGCATTGAAAAGAGAAGGAGCTGTGTGCTTCTGCAGTGTGTAGTTTCACGTGGGAAGCACGTGTGAGGCCCTGAAATTCGGTCGGTAGTCTTTCTGAGTGCCAGTTTGGACTGAATCCGAGTTGTGAGGAGAAAGAAAAACCAGAAGTGTAGAAACCAGGCTCACCCTGTAGAAGACTGGAGAAATTGCTGAATCGCGCTCGGTCTGTCAGGAACTGAAGCTGCTGTGTGTGCTCCTGGGTATCTTGCAGTAATTGTGATTGGTATCGAGGAGCAGCCTGCCTGGTATAGTACTTTCCTTTTACATATGAATGTGCATAGTGCTTGTGGGGAATCGCTATTTCCAATCCCCTGTGCTGTGTGCTGTGTGTTGAAGCTGGAAGCAAATTCCAGCTTGTCTCGAACTAAATCTGTTTGCTATAAACTGCAGTAAAGGGTCCAGTCACAAGGACCTTGTCTCCCTGCCCTGCTGTTTCTGACAATCCAGAAGAACATCCACCATCCGGTTCTCAGCTTGGGTACTGTTGAGTACAAATCAGGGTATTCCTCTGCAGACTGTTTTTAATCACAAGTGTGCCATCTAATTCTTGTTGTTTCTTTGCTTCATGGACTGAGCCATCAGGCTCCGGATTACAATTAGGTGTTGTGCATATATGTTCTTCTACAGGGCCCTATCCATCTGCACCTCTCGGCCAACTCCGGGCAACGGACCTGGCTAGCCCCCCCCAACCTGGGTACACGGAGTGTGACTTTTCAGACCCTGTATGTGTGCACAGTACTGTGATTTAATGCCACTAGTTAACCTGATTCCCCCTCCCGTGTTTCTGTTCCCTAAATAAATCGGATTTGTTGTTGTTAAACTTTAAACTGTCTGAAGTGTCAGTACCTTCATGCCAAGCACTGTATTGGTTTGCCTATGCTGCTTAACCTTATTTTTCAGGGGTACTCAGAGACGAACCTGCAAATCAGTCTCGAGGGTAAGTGGTACCTTATGAATGAACAGTGTGTACATGTGGGGTATTGGTACTCCTGTGCATCGTGTGGTACTCCTGTGCATCATGTGGGCCATTAGAGGGATTAGAAGGGGGTCTTATTGTCCCAGAGGGCTGTGACCAAACTAGACCAACCATTACAAACCCTGACCTCTGGGTGGAGGCACCCACCATAGAACCTAGGCCCCTCAACCTGTCAGTAGTCAAGAAGGCAAGTGTAGTAGCCCTTGGGATAGCACCACCTGGGGGTTACATGTGTATGTGTTTTGCACCCAGAAATCAAGTACTTCCTTTTACAAGCAGTCAGTAGCAATGTTGAGTAGGGCCACATTCCTACTGACAGGATGGGGCGGGTGGGATATTGGTCATTGGTGAGTGTCTACTTCATCAGTGCACGTACATATCTCAGTGTGTGGATGCCCCCAGTTACTTTTACTGTCAGTGAGACATTGCCAGGGGCATTGTCCTCAACAAGGTTGAATTCAACATCAGCCATGTGCTGGGAATGTTAGCTGGTCAGCAAGCAAACTGCCTCAGTCACCTCCTTATGTGCAAGAAACCTGGTTCCCACCTTGGCCTCCACAGTCACCAGGCAGCAAGGCAGAAGTGTCAACTTTAAATCCCAATAGTGCTGATTAATTGAAGAATCTTTTTAAAAAATATCAAGGATTTAAATATCAAATTTTATAAGCTCTGACGTCAAGGAATCATAATGTCAGCTAAACCGCACATCACCCGAATACACACTGGTGCCTCAGACTCTGACCCAGTCCTAGAAATTAAAAAAGGTTACTGCTACTAATACTAATACGGATTACAGAAAGGAGTACCTGCTTGTAGTCATGCACTGATGTTGACCATATTACTGCAGCTAGGTAAATGTTAACTGATTGTGAGGGAAGCTCAAAATAATTTGTGGATTAATTGACTTTTGAAGACTATGAATACAACACAAAAGTTCACATGCTAGTATTTTCTCATTACGGTTCCTGAGTTGTTTCGTATTGATTTTTTTTCACTTTCATTTTCAGAGCATCTTATATTAGTGGTACTTTGGTCACCGACTTTATTCAGTACTCACTGTGCACTGCAATGCATTTGACTATGCTACCTGGTTGGTCCCTGCCTTGTCCAAGTCTCCCATCTATGTGTGTGTGGGGGGTTGGCAGATACCGCAGAGGGGCCTCTGTAGTGTAGGGCTGTTATGCAGTGGCCTAGTGGTGCATAGGGAACTGTGATTCATGGCCTTAGACTTTCATTTGGTCCTTTACATTCCTCATTACCAAAAGAAGTCTAAAGTAATATAGAAAGACCCAACCATGTGCTTTAAAGCCTGATTCCCAATCAGTCCAGCATACAGGGGCACGTGCAATTTGCTAGTCAATGCAGCTAGCACTCTAGCCACTGCAGTTTTCGGGATTCTCAGCTCTCTATTACATTTGTTTCTCCATAAGTGCAAATGTCTACGCAGGAGAACTGAAGTCAGTTGGGGAAGGGGGTGAGAATTCGGGCTGGGCATCAGGATTCCAAAATGAAGCAAGGATTTGCTGTCTAGTGGATCCTCTGCTTTGCGAGGGCTGGGAGTTGTGGGATATGGCAGTACAAGTATCCCCTTTTCCAAGTGTTGGAAAACTGAAACTACAAGGTGTCAGTGCCCCCATGCCTCTCAGCCTTCCATACAGTTTCAGAGGGCTGGGAAAAGCTGCCTGGGGTGCCTGTTCATTACCTTAAACTCTCCTGAGTGGTGTGGCAACCTTGGGGGGCACAGAGCAGATACAACAAAGATGCTCCTGGCTTAACCCCTGTGCCCTCATGGGAGCTTCTGCAGTGCATATCCCATGCTGTGAATTACCAACATCGCACTCGGATACTGTGAATTTCCAAGCGGCATACCTCTCAACTGTCCTTTAATGTTTCTGCTTGACTAACTCGGGAGGGAGAAGAAAGTAGTTGGCGTCAAAATGATCCAGACTCTAGGATTCAGAGGGAGAGGGAGGGGATGAAAAGTGGAAAGTACTCTGAGTCTGGATTCTGGAAGGAAAGGAGTCCAAGGGCAGCTCAGAGGAGAAAGATGGATGCTCTGGATGGGGAAAGGTTGGGAATATGATAGAAGAAAAAGACTGCAGCAGACAAGGTGAAACTGGAAGTGGAATTATTTGTACTTCCTATTATCTTGTCGTGCATCCTCCTCCTGTCTAGTTTCATTGCCACAAAGGATGGGCCCATTTTGACAGTGTGTGCGCAGCTGGGTCAGGGTGCGAGTGCTGTCTGGAGGCCTTTGAGTCATCCTTTGCAGGCACCAGGCTTCATCTAGTCTCTTCCACAGACTACACACCACATAAGTGAAGATGAAGATGATGATCATGTAACCTTGTGTTTGTTGGAAGGTATAATGTGGTGATGGTAAACTGTAATGAGTTGCATGGGTTTTATCTTTGTGTGTCTTCTATTTACTCAGGCCATGCCCCCACAAATATTATATCTATACCTATATCTAGTGTATGTTCCTGAGTCCCCGTGTCTCGCTAACCTGACAATGGTGTATGTTTAGTGAAATACAGTGCCTCATTCAACTTACGTCATGCTCTCTCATTTCCCAACCTCTGCTAAACCCATAGGGGCAGCCAGCCAGGGGCTGGGGGTGCACTATGCTCAGAAATTACATATGTGAGTAACTTGATGTAGGGGACCTGAAGGGGGGAAACTGGGGCTTCTTTCTTCTCTCTGCTGTCTCTGCTATCCTACAGATTACATAACCTGCTGTTTCCTGGTGTGTTTTGGACTTTGCATTATTTACGGATAATTGGTATGGGATGTGCAGTCCCCAGCCAGTGCAATGCAACCAAACTATCAGTGATGTACGAGTCTGGGGCACTGGGCCGGAACTTAGTGTGGCGGAAACAGAAATGATTGTGGTCCATTTTGCCAAACTGGGGACATCCCTGACCTGCAGCATTATTACCTTGATGTGCTGTAGGTTGTGTAGGTGTTTCAGCAGGCCTCCTCATCTTATTATGGCAGCATGCCTGGTTAAATGGCACCTTGTTAGTTTTGGGGTCAGGACACTGTTGCGCTGTGCCACGGTTGTTGATGATCCCGAGGGATATCGATGTGGGTTGGGTGATTATTACAGGGGTACAGACTGTAAATTACAGTATCCGATTCTGGAGAGATTTGCTAGACTGTGACTTCTTTCTTGTCCTCACACATGCACATGTTTTGAAAGCTCTTAATTGGGACTTGCCTAATTTCTTTTTTTTTAAACTATTTTTATGCACCAGTACTCTCCGTAGCATCCTTTAGAGGTGCCCAACTCGATCCTGTCCCTTCTATTCCCTACCGTGGCCAGCCATCACCGGTTCACCCCCCCCCGAGGAACTTCCCAGCACTCCGGATCACCCTCCCAGAACTGGGCCTGCCCTCCCTCGGCAGCACTCTCTGAAATTAGAGGGTCCATCCCTCTGGGAGTTCGACCGTGGATCCCCAGTGTGGCCTGGCCCGGTATTAGGGATGAAAGGGAGATCCCTGGGGCCCTCATCATCTCCTCAGTGAGCCTGGGATTTTCTACTTTTAGATTCCCCAATCTCTCTGTGGAGCCCAGCCAGCAAGGCAATGAATTGCTGTGGCTCCGCTCCCATGGCATACGCCGTGCCGCCTCCATCGGCGATCCTCCAGCCACCGCCAGAGGTCGCACCAAGAGTGAGCACACCTCGTACCCACCCCCGGGAAGAGAGGACAGTCCTCCAGATGCTCGATCTCTTCCCTCCCCTGCTGCCCTGGCTCATTCCCAAACCTGGGATGCCAGCGTGGTGCGAGGTGCCTTCGCCTCCACCTTCCCTTCTGTTTCTCGCAGAACTGGAGCAGTCTTAATATCTGTACCATCAATTTCCCCCCCCTTCATCAGAAAAAAAAACTGCTTCCTTAACATCAGACACACCAGAACCATCCTTCTCCTCCTACTCCTCTCAGGGTCAGTTCACCCAAACTCTAGCCCTGCCAACTTGTTTCCCTCCAACAGCCACAATGACTTGAGTAACTATGGCGTGAGTAACCCTGTCAAGTATAATAAATTAATTAAGTTTATGTCAACATGCAAAGCCTCCTCACCAAGAAAGTTGCCTTTAAGGCCTGGGTTAAAATTAATAATTTTGACATCATTGCACTGTCTGAGACCTGACTCTCAGATAAAATTTCCTATGGGGAAATTGAGCTTGATGGCTTCATTTCCCTCAGGAGAGACAAGCCTGGAAGAAAAGGTGGGGGCTGCATGTTCTATGTAGCGAAAACATTTTCTTTCACAGAATTCAGTCCAACATAAGTCCTGCTGTGCTTGAGTCCCTCTCCATCCACCTCCACTTGAGTGAAAACAAAACTCTTACTATCACTACCACCTATCTTCCAACTGGTACCCCCTCATCTGACTTTGATTCCCTTCTTGGCATCAAAAATACCCTTCCCCTTAACAGGGAGTGCATTCTACTCAGGAATGCCAACATCAACTGGACCTCCTGTCAGTCTGATCATACCAAATCTGTCATCTCAGACCTTGGGCTACATCAAATTACCTCCTCCCCTACTAGGACTAACTACAAAACTGGCTCTCAGTCTGTCCTAGACTGGATCATGGTTTCCAACCCTGCCAGAATCCTCTAATCCGGGACACTTCCTGACTGCCTAAGTGACCACTGCACCACCTTTTTGCCACTGGTACACACATTTCTCCAAGCCCCTCTCCCAACTTCATCTACTCTATATGCTTAAACAACCATATCCTCACTGAAATTACTCAGGACTTTTACCAGGTCAACTGGTCTTTCACTTCGACCATGGATAATATTGACTGGTTCTCGGGTATCTTTACCCAAGTCTGTGATAAATTCGCTCCCTTAAAAAAAAATCTGGGTCCGCAGCGCATCTGCAAATGGGTCACCCCAGACATCCTCAAACTGATGAGGGAGAGGGATAGGGCATGGACCAAACACAGAAGACACGGCGACCCCACCCTACTTACTTTATACAAAACCCTTTGGAACAAATACAAATCAGCTGTCAGGTCAGCTAAGATTAGTTTTCTCCACAGCAATCAGCTTGGGGATAATGCCAATCCCAGGCAACATTGGGGCACCCTGAATAACCTTCTTGGTAAGGTCAGAAAAGCTGAACCCATCACCCTCAGGCATGATGATCAGCTTACTAGGGACCCCACTGCTTTTGCCAACTTGTTTAACAACTAAAAGTCTCCCCCCTCCCCCACCAAGTCTCCGCTGAATCACCCACCTCCCATTCCCTCACAAGTCACCCAGGAGCCATACCCAACTTCTACTTCTGGGTTCTGACACCCACTGACACTGTTAAGCTTATCCGCTCAAATAATCCCTGTCCCAGTAAAGAAGCAGACAGGACTGATTACAAAATCCTTAGACTCGCATTGACCCCCTTAGCAGTTCCACTCATCAGCATCATAAACCTCTCACTTTGCACTGGCTTCTTTCCCCGCATTTGGAAAATGGCCATTGTTAAACCCCTGTTTAAATCTGACTCCAGGACCGAGGTTGGTAACTATAGGCCAATCTCTCTCCTTGCTTCCCTCTCCAAGATTCTAGAAAAAGTGGTCCATTCCCAAGTCACCTCCTTTCTAAACAGCTACAACATTCTCAATGTCGCCCAGCATGGCTTCAGAGCTACCCACAGTATTGAGACCACCCTTGTCAAGTTCACTAGTGACATTTATGGAGCCATTGACAATGACCTGTACCCAAGCTCAGTATTTATGGACCTGACTAAGGCCTTTGACCTTGTCGACCACAAACTGCTCCTCGTCACCATTTCTAACCTTCACTTCTCATCCGACGCTGTCAAATGGTTCAGGAACTATCTCACCAGTAGATCGCAGATTACAAATATAGATGGGCACGCCTGCTCAGAATGCCCTATCAAATACAGTGTACCTCAGGGCTCCATCTTGGGTCACCTCCTCTTCACACTCTTAATTAATAAGCTCCCTGAAGTCTGTTCCAGCACCAAAATGGATCTCCACGCAAATGATGCTGCGCTTTACTGCAGCAACAAAAACCCTGAAGATATGCTCACTTGCCTACATTCGGACTTCCTGAAGCTTCACTCTTGGTTCTCCAAAAAAGGCATGGTCCTTAACACAAAAAAGACTAAATACAATGGTTTTCTCCAGCCCTAGAAAAACATGCAACCCCCATCTTAAGCTCTCGGACAATCATGGGAATAGCACAGAACTTGCATCCGAATTTAAATACCTGCTGTAGGTATCTTACTCGATCCCCATCTGTCCTTTAGTCTCCACATCTCTGATGTGATCAGCAAGATCCACATGAGGCTAGGGCTTCTCTACAGGATCTGTAAGTTCCTAATACCTGACTCAAGACTCAGACAAGCTATCTCCCTTCTCCTACCCCTATTGGCTTATGGATCCATCGTCTACGCCCCATCCATAAATTCTCAACTCTTTAGCAAACTAAGATCCAGTTACAATAACATTATCCACTTCATCACTGGTCTCCCCTGGAGAGCATACCACTGCACCCTATACAAAGCACTTGACTGGCTCCCTCTTGAGGGGCTTTTCACCCCAAAATACTTGCTATTCCTCCACAAAATTCATCTGGACTAACTTCCTCCCAGCGTGACCTCTCTGTTCCCCAAATCTATTACTTCCAGTCTGACCAGAGGATTCTCCAGCAACATTTTCCACATCTATTTTTTCCATACCTCTCTTGCTCAAAATTCCGTTGCCTATAAGGGCACAAAGTTCTATAACCAGCTTCCTCCTGCACTAATTGCCTGCAACACTACCCACTCCTTTCAAAGTTCCCTTAAGAGTTCCTTACAGAGCTCTCTTGCACTTGTACCACCACCCTCTGAAATATCCATTCTCTGATCTCCACCCACCCCATCTGCGCATCTCCTCCTACTTATTATGCTACTGTTCATGAATACTGGTCACCTATGTAGAGACTATACTGACAATTGTGACTGTACCTACACCTTTGTTTCCCGATGACTACTTTGTATTCCCTGTATACCTGATACTATCGAAACTGCATTATACTTATGTATATATTTATGTAATATGTATGTAATCTTGCTCATGACTGGTTGTCTATTCATTTGTTTATGATGATATCACTACTTGTCTATACTATGTATTACGTATATTGTTTATATTGTATCTTGGTAACCATTTGTAAAACTGGACGTTTGTGAAAACGGGCATTTTTGTTCACATACCTTTTTTCCAGTATAAAATAAACTTGACTGATTGAGTGACAGATTGATTGCTAAAGTACTTTTTCAACACAAAAAATCATGTTGAAATCTTCAGGCTAGGCAGGGCAGAGAGGGAAGGGGGAAGAGGTGTGTCTGCAGTTATAGGCATTGTTTTTGCTCGCTGTCTGACTTGAAAAGGACCAGTTGCTGTGACTTGTTCTTAGTTCTTCTCTTTATAGTGCTGTGCTAAGACTGAGACTTTTTTTTTATTTTGTAGAAAGTAAAAATGTCTGTTTGTTTTTATAGGGGAAGGGAAGGAAAAACTGTAATGTGTGTACTCACCGCTAGTGCTCAGCTTACTGCTGTGTTCTGAAGCTGACTGCTGACAGTTTCTGTAGTTTAATTTATTAAATGATGACTAAAAAAGTCTAGCTTCTTTCTTCTCCTGGTACGCTGCAGTCTTTGTTTTGGTCATGCTCTTAGGCATTTGCTGCCTGCCTGCCACCACTGGAGTCAGGGTACTGAAAGCAAGGGAGAGAAGCACTGCCTTCTGTGCTTTGCAGAACTTGCGGTTTCGGGCTTATGCTTGTTGTTCCTGACTGTACCTGGTATCATCCTACAGTACTTAGCTGAGATGGTATTTCATAAAACACCTATATAAAAAAATTGTATAAGTCTCCTTTTGTCTTACGACAGACTTTATCTGTGCTCCAGGGTAGGCAGAAGCCAGGGGCACCCTTGCTGCCCAAGTGCCCACTGCCCAGTATTAGCTGTCTGAGTTTCTGAATGTTGTTAAAACAGTAAAAAGTTACAAACAAACTACAATATTTAAAACATTTTTCCACTTTTTTGCAGTTTAACTGATGAGTAAAAATGTCACACAAGCAGACAAGTATAGTAAAAAAAGGCCCGTGGACCAGCCCTTCCAAAAGTGATTCAGATAGGGGTTGATGTTCGACATGTATTTGCCATACTGCTGTCCCCTGCACTCCAAGTAAACCAGTTGCTACTTCAACCAGTGCTAGCACTGCTAGTACCACTGCCACCACTGTTTCAGTGCAAGTCTCAGCCTCTTTAGTGACCAATGTTGTTGCAATGGCTGCCACCATCACCAATACCTCCACTGCTGCTGCCAGTGCCACCGTCAGCTCTACCTCCGATAATGCTACTACCACCATCACCACCACCTCCACTACGTCTGCCAGTGCCACCTTCAGCTCTACCTCCAATACTGCTACTACCAACATCACCACTACCTCCACTACGTCTGCCAGTGCCACCATCAGCACTACCTCCAGTAGTGCTACTACCACCATCACCACTACCTCCACTGCTGCTGCCAGTGCCAACTTCAGCTCTACCTCCACTAATGTTACTACCACCATCACCACCACCTCCAGTGCTGCTGCCAGTGCCACCTTCAGCACTACCTCCAGTAGTGTTACTACCACCATCACCACTACCTCCACTGCTGCTGCCAGTGCCACCTTCAGCACTACTTCTGATAATGCTACTACCACCATCACCACCACCTCCACTACGTCTGCCTGTGCCACCATCAGCACTACCTCCAGTAGTGCTACTACCACCATCACCACTACCTCCACAGCTGCTGCCAGTGCCACCTTCAGCACTACCTCAGATAATGCTACTACCACCATCACCACCACCTTCACTACTTCTGCCAGTGCCACCATCAGCACTACCTCCAGTAGTGCTACTACCACCATCACCACCACCTCCAGTACTGCTGCCAGTACCACCTTCAGCACTACCTCCAGTAGTGTTACTACCACCATCACCACTACCTCCACTGCAGCTGCCAGTGCCACCTTCAGCACTACCTCCGATAATGCTACTACCACCATCACCACCACCTCCACTACGTCTGCCAGTGCCACCGTCAGCACTACCTCCAGTAGTGCTACTACCACAATCACCACTACCTCCACTACTGCTGCCAGTGCCACCTTCAGCACTACCTCAGATAATGCTACTACCACCATCACCACCACCTTCACTACTTCTGCCAGTGCCACCATCAGCACTACCTCCAGTAGTGCTACTACCACCATCACCACCACCTCCAGTACTGCTGCCAGTGCCACCTTCAGCACTACCTCCAGTAGTGCTACTACCACCATCACCACCACCTCCACTATGTCTGCCAATGCCACCATCAGCACTACCTCCAGTAGTGCTACTACCACCATCACCACTACCTCCACTACTGCTGCCAGTGCCATCTTCAGCACTACCTCCAGTAGTGCTACTACCACCATCACCACCACCTTCACTACTTCTGCCAGTGCCACCATCAGCACTACCTCCAGGAGTGCTACTACCACCATCACCACTACCTCCACTACTGCTACCAGTGCCATCTTCAGCACTACCTCCAATAGTGCTACTACCACCATCACCACCACCACCTCCACTACGTCTGCCTGTGCCACCATCAGCACTACCTCCAGTAGTGCTACTACCACCATCACCACTACCTCCACTGCTGCTGCCAGTGCCACCTTCAGCACTACCTCAGATAATGCTACTACCACTATCACCACCACCTTCACTACTTCTGCCAGTGCCACCATCAGCACTACCTCCAGTAGTGCTACTACCACCATCACCACCACCTCCAGTACTGCTGCCAGTACCACCTTCAGCACTACCTCCAGTAGTGCTACTACCACCATCACCACCACCTCCACTACGTCTGCCAGTGCCACCATCAGCACTACCTCCAGTAGTGCTACCACCACCATCACCACTACCTCCACTGCTGCTGCCAGTGCCACCTTCAGCTATACCTCCGATAAAGCTACTACCACCATCACCACCACCTCCAGTGCTGCTGCCAGTGCCACCTTCAGCACTACCTCCAGTAGTGTTACTACCACCATCACCACTACCTCCACTGCAGCTGCCAGTGCCACCTTCAGCACTACCTCCGATAATGCTACTACCACCATCACCACCACCTCCACTATGTCTGCCAGTGCCACCGTCAGCACTACCTCCAGTAGTGCTACTACCACCATCACCACTACCTCCACTGCTGCTGCCAGTGCCACCTTCAGCACTACCCCAGATAATGCTACTACCACCATCACCACCACCTTCACTACTTCTGCCAGTGCCACCATCAGCACTACCTCCAGTAGTGCTACTACCACCATCACCACCACCTCCAGTACTGCTGCCAGTGCCACCTTCAGCACTACCTCCAGTAGTGCTACTACCACCATCACCACCACCTCCACTATGTCTGCCAATGCCACCATCAGCACTACCTCCAGTAGTGCTACTACCACCATCACCACTACTTCCACTACTGCTGCCAGTGCCATCTTCAGCACTACCTCCAGTAGTGCTACTACCACCATCACCACCACCTTCACTACTTCTGCCAGTGCCACCATCAGCACTACCTCCAGGAGTGCTACTACCACCATCACCACTACCTCCACTACTGCTACCAGTGCCATCTTCAGCACTACCTCCAATAGTGCTACTACCACCATCACCACCACCACCTCCACAACGTCTGCCAGTGCCACCTTCAGCTCTACCTCTGATAATGCTACTACCACCATCACCACCACCTCCACTGCTGCTACCAATGCCACCATCAGCACTACCTCCGATACTGCTACTACCAGCATCACCACCACCACCTCCAGTACTGCTGCTGCTGACACCATTATCACCACCACCAAATCCACCAGTACCACCATGACCACAGTTCATGATAGAAGTATTTAGCCATAGCCTTGGCGGTTAAATCCAATCAGGTCTGAGCATGATGAGGACAGTGAGGCAATATCCTCTGGGTCAGAATATGCTCCTACCCAAGAGGAATTAAAAAGGCTTGAAGGTGTGTTCCTTTACACATCTTCTGACAGCAATGCCCTGAGTGACTCTGCAGATGCTGAAACTGAGTCCTCACCTCATTCCACAAGGAAGCACATGGGTCAAAAGCAATCAAAAAAATCAGCTGCTCAAGGCAGGCACAAAACATCTGCCACTATTCCTCGTCATCCTTCACATCAACCTCCTGCTAAAAAAAACAAAACTAAGCAGTCCATACTAACATTTGATTGCCCTAATGATTCTGATACTGTATCTGGTGTCAGTTCACAGCAATCTTCTACACCACTCCAGACTGAATCTGGTTGTCCTGGGTGCAAGCAGTGTGCAAGATAGCTGAGGTCAGGAACAAGTTCAATTTCCAATGACATCCGAACATATTTTACTCAGGAGGAGAATGATAAAAGGAGAGCTGTGTGTTCATACTGTGGGCAGAGCATCAGCTGTAGTAAAAATGTTGATAAACTGAGCACAACATGTCTTTGGAACCAACTTCTGAAAAGGCATCCTGAGGTGGCTAATGTGGATAAAGCCCCTGCTGGAGTTGTCCGTTCATGCTACTGCATGCAACATTTCAAAAAAGCAAAACTACAGTAGTTTCTGATTCTGGTGATGCTGCTGCTGCTGGTGGTGATGGTGGCACAGGCTGTCAGCAAGTGATCGAACACCAGCAAAGTCTTGTTTCCAGTCCTTGCCCATGTACTCTGATAGGCACAACACTAAGTCCCTCACAAACTGGTTCAGATGGTGAGACAGCAGATGTGCAGTATTGTGGTGTGCCCCTTCCACAGCCTAAATCACCTGAACTTGTCTACTCTGGAGCCAGGGCCAGGATCAAGGCTATGCCATTTCAAAGGCCTACACTCACAATAAAGGAAACATTTGAGGCCCACACAAAGTTCTTGCCAACTCATCCTATAGCTGTTCAGATCACATGGCTCTCAGATGAGATGATTGCACTGGATTTGCAACCTTAATCTATTGTTGAAGACACTGGATTCCATAGACTTCTATATTTCTTGCAACCTCCATACCACATCCCAGTGCAAACTACTTTTTCTCATAGAATCATGCCAAATAGCTATGAGGTATGCCACAGTCTGGTGGAGAAGTTGCTGAAGCAGGCTATGGGCAGAGTTTTTCTACTGCACATCTGATGTATGGACCAGTACAAACTCACATTGCCATTCTTAGATCTTTGCAAGAAATGCTTGACTCCTGGATTAGCACAACAGGTTTGTATTTTGGATTCTTTATTACAGGTAATGGGAATAACATGGTAAAAGCAGTTCACGATGGCCACTTCCAGGGAATCCTCTGCTTTGTTCATACATTGAACCTTGTGGTCACTGGTGCTCTGTAGAGCAGTGTGGGTGCTTCTCATATTGTTGATACCCCAAGAGACATCTGTAGCCATTTCCATTGTTCTGCTAAGGCAACCAGAGACATGCAAAATATTCAGGACCAGCATGGTTTACCAAACCATTAACTAATCCAAGATGTCAGTACATGATGGAATGGCACATTTTATATGTTGCAGTGCTTGCTGGAAGAATGTTCTACATGAGTTATCCATTCAGCAGGATATTGGTGGAGTACTGCTACACCAGGATTGGAGCATCACTGAGTACATGCTCCAGGTTCCATCTCCCTTTGAGAAATGCACCTGTGACTTAAGCTCAAATACTGCTTCACTGAGTCAGGTCATTCCTGCTATTCATGTCTTCATGACAACCATAGAGAATTTCCAGGAGCACAGCACTATGAAACCTGTCAAAGGACTGACTGAAGGGCATACTAGGGAGTTATGATCATGGTTTGCAACTATACATGACAATACTAGCTATGTGTTCACAACCAGGTTAGACCCAAAATTCAGAAGTGAAGTACTTTGTCTGTCCATGCAGAGTCACAGAGTGAGTGAGTACCAGCAGTAACTGTGTAGTGAACTTGAGGGAGTCATGAAGGAGATGACCCTGTCCTGTTCAGAGGATGCTGGGAGGTCAGACAGTTCTGAAACAACTGGAGTGAGTGGCACTGGCAGCCCAAGTGACAGTGATGTGGTTGGTGGCATGCTACTGATAATGAGGTTGCCTGCTGATGCAGGAAGACAGGTTGAGCTGGCAACACAGGCCCATGACCCTCTTCCTCAGGTTACAAAGGCACATCATTATGATTAGTCGCTGCTCACGAGTTCTCTACTGAACAAGTAGCAGCAGAGGACACATTTGTTGCCATATTCTCTGAAGCAGATGCTTACTGATTATTTTGATGAGCCAATTGTGGACTTTAATGTTGACCTTCCTGCATACTGGAACACCAAAAAGCAATCACGCCTGGTTTTGACCCATCATGCTTGTAAATATCTTGTGTGCCCCCACAAGCATACCCTTGGAGCGGTTCTTCAGCACTGCAGGAGATATTGTTCAGCCATATCGCTCCCGTTTGCAGCCTGAACATGTGCAGCAGCTTCTTTTTGTTAAGCTGAATATGCACCAGCTTGATTCTTTTAAGTGAATAGGGTGAGGGTGTACTAGTCAGACTGATAATGTGCTATTACTGCCTATCAGGCATTTGAATACTTAGTTGACCTTAAGGATTTCTGACCTCTGCTCATGATTTTATTTATTTATTTTGTTTTTAAATTTAGGTTTATTGCATATTTAGGCACTGATAGATAGCTCATGTCACATTTCAAGTAATACATATACTGTTTGTTATAGACCGGGAGTCACGATTTCATACAATGAAACTTTATATCTTTTACATTGGATTAGGATCAAATACAGCAACAGATTATTTAACACAGTCTAGACCCTTTTTATTACTTAAACCATTTTTGCTGCTGTTTTGTATATTCAGTCCATAGCCCCAATCCCCTTTCTTTACCACCCTGTAAGCCTCCTCTCTGCCTATTTTGTTTTTGATAACCAGTAGGTGCACCATAGAAATGCTTATTTTCAGGCGTGACCCAGAAGGGTACAAGTTAAATACAGTACATCAACATTGGACAGTAAATACAGGGTGGTACAACAAAAATATAGTACATCAACAGTGGTCAGTGAATACAGGGTAATACAAGAAAAATACAAATAACAAGTGTATTTTTGCATAAGAGCATTGGCCACAAGCAATAAAAATAGCAATGAAATACCTAAATGGAGAAAATACTATTGAAAGACGTAGGATTGCATCAATTCAATGGAGAAAAAGCCATCAATACAGGATAGAAATGCAGCAGTTGAATAATAAATACAGAAGCAGGAATTCTAATATAGCCAAATAGACCAAACATTTGCTAAAGTGTTTTGTTTGTGCTGTCTAGATTTACCATTACTAATCAGACTGCAATGTTCACAGGAAGTGCCTATCTTACGGAACTTTTTTTTTAACTTTGTATTTATGCCCCCTTCCAATACTATGGTTGTCCCTTCCATCGGGGTCCCCAATGTGCCACTCAGGCTGTGCTGGGAGAACCCAAGGAGGCCTGCTCCCATCAAGTGCTCCACTCCTGGACACACCAGCCCTGTATGACACCCCAGATGGGGCAGAGGAAACTCCCCCAATCCCTTTGGACCTCAGGAGAAATGGACACTTGGGGCTGCTCCCTAGGTTCCCCCCAGTCACCGGCGCAGGGGCCCATCTCTAGGCACGACCGTGGGGTATTTTCCACATGTCTGGTCCCTGCCCTCCTGCAGATGGCAGCACTCAAGGAGGACCAATGAGATGAAGGCACACTTAGACGTGCCTTCGCTCAGGCCCTCAGCCGATGTCTGCCCCTCTCTACACTACTGTGTCTTCGGCTGCACCTCCACCAGTGGTCACCCAGGTGGCAGTATAGCAGTGAGGACAGCAGCCCACCCTCCCTGGAGAAGGAGAGTGGCCCTGCGGGCACTCGATCCTTCTCCTCCTGGCTGGACCTCCAGCAACCCAGGCTTGCTACCGAACCCAGGTTGCTGGCGTTGCAAGCGGTAGCTGTACCACTGCACTGGTGGGCTGGCATCTTAGGGAATTTTAAACTTAAAATTTTCTGTTTACCACCCGAGTGGAAATTACATTTAGACAGCACTCTCTCTAGAAGGAAATACTCTGACATATATGTCTAGTAGTGCATTATCCTTTTTTACTTCATTAGAACAAAAAACATGAGATACCAGTGCACTGGAAACAACAGAAAGGTCTTACAAGTTTTGTTGCAATGTTCAAACTGCTCAATTTGTGTCTGTTTTTTTGTTTCTTTTATTTCATGGCTCAATTGCCTGATTCCTTTGTTTTTGACTTCCTTGTTTACTTTATACTGGTTTTCTTTACTTTAATTCATTTGCCACCGATATATTCAGGTTTTAGCTGTTACATTGGGTCTGTCCTCCCAGTCTCCATTTTGTTCAGCATCCAGACTTACCTATTGTGTTTGAATCCATGATAGGAAAGCCCAGATGCTGTACAAAATGGAGACTGGGAGGACAGACCCAATGAAACTGCTAAAACCTGAATATGCAGGTGGCAAAAGAAATAAAAGAAACAAAAAAAATGGACAAAAACGGAGCAGATTGAACATTGCAACAAAACTTGTAAGAACTTCCTGTTGTTTTCAATGCACTGATATCACATGCATTTTGTTCTAATGAAGTAAAAAAGGATAATTCATTACTAGACATATATGTCAGAGTGTTTCCTTCTAGAGTGAGTGCTGTCTAAATGTAATTTCCGCTCAGGTGGTATACAGACAATTTCAAATAGCCAGATAGACATCAGGTTAGTATGAATTTAACATTTTTACCTACGTTGAGGAGGGGAAGTAGTGGTGGTAAAATCTTGGATTGGGGAAGACAAAGAGTGTAATGGAGCAGCAAGGACAAAGACAGTAGGGTGAGAATACGTCGGGTAGAGGGGAGAGGTGCTGGTTAATCAGTGAAGTGCAAGAGGGGGCAGAGTAAGTGAGGTACAGTAGAAATCACAATGGAGTCAAGGGTGTGAGGAGAGGGTTCAAGGTGAATTAAAGCATATACAGTGGGCCAATTCAATTAGGTGAGCACGAAGTTGCCTTTTAAAGTGAGCACGAGTAGGAGCAAGTCAGATGTCTAAGGGAAGAGAGTTACAATATTGTGGGGCAGTGTGGGAGAAAGCACAGACTCCCATGGAGGTTTTACACCTAGGGATATGGAGGGGCATTTGGTCCACAGATCTAAGGCCATATGAAAGGTTTTGCGGGTGCAACATGATGGCTAGAGATGAGGGGGTTCTTAATCTGATGATTCCATCAAACAGTGAGCCTAAGAAGATAAGTCAGTGGGCAATAGGGGAGGGCAATTTTAAGTCAGTATAAAGCTGACAATGGTGCTTGCATTGAGGAAATAAAGAGGCAAATTGGCAAATATTATTGTATGCAGGGCTTCAGTTAACTCCATTTTGGGAGTATTTGACTCCCAAAAATAAGGCAAAAACTTCCAAAATAAAGGGGGAGGAAGTCATTGATTTCCAAATGTAAAAAAACAAAATTGGATGTCTCCCAGAACTGAAGGCACAGAAGCTAAGAAATTACACATTTTTCTAAAATAAATTGTATTTTATCACTAATATTTGTATTAACATCCATAAATTAATCCCTCTTAGAATACTGGCTTTCAAATTATGGGATCTGGGAAGTATTTTGACTTCCCAAAAATTGGAATGACTTCTAGATTTTGACTCATGGAAGTATTTGAGTTCCAAAAAAAATAAATTAACTGAACCCCTGATTGTATGTGGTGTCCCACTTGTGGAGACTGGCTTTCGATGCACTAACATACATGACAGAGCCATAGGCAAGGACTGGGAGTAGAATACCCTGGGCAATGGCTATCCTGGCAGAGGTGGTCAGGGCATAGCTAGTTTTGCAAGCAATTTCAATTTTGTCGTTAACTGATTTACAGGGGGCAGTGATATACTGATCGTAGTCAAGGGCGGCATCAAGAATGATGCCAAGATACTTGAAGGAGCTAACACTATCCAATAGGGAGCCATCCACACAAAAAATTTTGAGTCAGTCCTGAGTGGCTGTGAGGCTGGAGGCAAAACCAAAGAGCATGGCCTGGGTTTTTACCAACATTAAAAACAAGTTTATTGTTGGAGAGCCAGGACTGAATGCGAATGAAGTCAGATGAGAGAGAGAGTGGTTGATGTCTAAGATGTTCCTGGAGCTGAAATAATGAACCAGGTCATCCTTGTACAGTAGGGACAAGCAAGTAGGGGTATTCTGAGAGAGATAATTTATGAAAATGGAGAAAAGGAAAGGGCCAAGAATGGAGCCCTGAGGAACTCCAATATTTATGGTAGTGTGATCTGAGGTGGCAGACTTGAATTTAACTACTTGTTTTCTGTTTGACAGATAACTATTGAACCAGTCCACAATGTCTGGGGATAAACCAAGGGACAGGAGTTTGGTGAGAAGTGGGTGATCAGCCAGGTCAAACACCTTAGTTAAGTCTATAAAGACTACACCCATCAGATGACCATTGTCCATGGCAATTTTGGTATTGTTTGTGAATTTGAGGAGGGCTGTGGCAGTGCTGTGGCATTTACGGGAACCATGCTGGGAGTCAGAGAGGAGGTTGTGATCAAGGAGAAAGGAGCAAGTTTATTGAGCGATAAGTTTCTCTAGGATTTTGCTGAGAACTGAGAGGATGGCAATGGGTCAACAGTTTGAAATGGACTTGGGAATCACCCTTTTTAAAGACGGAGTGATTCTAGCAATCTTCCAGATGCTAGGGACTGTGCTATGGCAGAGACAGATTGAAGATTTTGGCCAGAGGTGAGGCGATACCAGAGGGTGATCAGTTATGGCATCAGAGAGAGTTCCAGCAATGGTTATCCTGTCAATACGATGTGTCAGGGCCCAGTCAATTAGGGTACTAGATCTGGAGGTAGACATGATCCTTGTGGGGCTGGTGATGAGTTGGTGAAGACTGCATCCCTGAACTGCAGTGTGAAAGGTTTTGTTGGATTTGCCAAGCCAGTTGAAGTTTAGATCACCTAGAACTTCATTACAACCAGCAGTCAAGGCAACCTGAGAGAGAAGTTCATCTAAACCAATGGTGCCCCGGGGGGGGGGGGTGGTTGTAGGCATACACAGTATGTAATTTCTTTGTTCCTAGGAGGAGGGTAGCATGAGGAGATTCACAGTGAGAGATAGCAGGGATAGAAAGAGCAGAGAGGTTGAGGTGAGATTTGAAAAACATGGCTACACTGCCACCATATTTAGAGGTGAATCTGTCACATCTAATTAGGTTATAGTTGGGTAATGAGCAAGCTGTATCAGGAATGGAGGGTTTAAGCCATGTCTCAGACAGGCAAATGACATTAGGGTGGTACAGTGTGACCCAAGCCTCTAGTTCAGTTAAGTTACAAGTAGACTCTAATATTTCGTGAACAACTTGCAGTCCCTACTATAGCCTGTTCGATGGAAGTAGATATGTGGCAAAAAGGCATTTTTATAGACATATACAGCAATGCATATAAAAGGATTGGGGTAAGTAGTGGCTGAGATCAGGGTGGCTGTTTAGTGTTGCAAGCAAATTGGGGAAGGTGAAGCCATTAAAATCAGATGGGAAGGCTTTGGGGGGTGGGGAGCAAGCAGAGAGTGGGAACCACATGAGGAGATCTAGTAGTAGGCAGGTCAAAACCTCCAAGCAGAACACTGCACCAGGTTGGGGTGCTTGGCATATACACGAATAGCTTTCAGAAAAGTCCAGCACTCACCACCACCATATATATATGATAAAGGACGGTCAGTCCGAAACTAGTCAAGGCTGCTGATCACTGATACTTTAATAAATTTTGCACCTGAAATGGAATATCACCGAGCAGCATTTTTTATGTTGGTGGTGAGTGCTGGACTTTTCTGAAAGCCATGAATAAATGTGGACAGCACTATTACCTATGAGTGCAGGGCCCTGGCCTGTGGATACCACAGATATTCTGGAATAATGATTTTTTATGTGGTGTTGAACTTGCCGCTTGGAGGTTTGACTACCTTATGGCTTTATGACCACTGCTGCTGTTAAAATGACAATGATCTTGGGAAATTACTGAAAATGTTTTTTTTTTTCTCTCTCTCTCTTTTTTTTTACAATGTGACTACTTCTAGCTTGGTATGCCCAGGCACTGGGTTACACAATTTACTGCTTATTAGGCCAATAACTTCCAGCCAGCCAGCGAGCAAAAGTAATAGTATAAAAAATTAAAAACATCAATCTCAAAGTAATAAATAAATCTCAAAGAAGCCATTGAAAAAGAAATTCTTTCCAAAAAGAGTCCAGCATTACGAGTATGTTGTGGTTATGAGCACTACAATAAATGGCTTGGATGTAACCGTGCAGAGCAGTGTTCATTATTTTCTTAGATGGCAAGTGCCAAACTTTTATGGTCTTCATAAAAAATGAAAACAATAAAAAAATCTATATATATATATATATATATAAATTAACAATAAAACAGTTTTTAAAAAATGAAGGTCTGGCCCGTTGATACAGTGGCACTCCTATCAGACACAACAGAACATGTAAAAAATTAATAATTTGTGAAAGGAAATTGCCAGTTACTTTTGTGCACTCAATTGTCATGTATAGGCAGCTGTTTAACGTTTCTTTCTTACAATATATATTTTTCTAACTCCATATTCGCCATTTTGGCATTAAAACTTATGTTTAAAAAAGTGCTCCCAAACTTCCATTTAGCAAGGTGGCTGGCAGCCATATCATTGTAGCTGCTTGCTCCCATGCTCAGGATATACTATTGTGCCCCTACCCATCAGCACATTGGTTGGTGGGGGCACATTAGATTATTCTGGTGGAGGGAGTGAGTGACTCTCACAAGATGGTTGCTGGTGGGTGGCAGCCTAACTAAACAGAAGTTTTTGAGCACTCTTTAAAACTGAAGTTTAATACCAAAATGCAATTAGAAAATATATTTTTTTACACTGACATGCTTATTTGGGTTATAAATGTGCACTGGCAGGAGAGCACACAAAAGTAACTGGTGTTTTCTTCCTTCAAACTACACTTATGATGCATGACTTGCATCTATATAGTGTATTTTCACAACCTAGTAATACCATCTACCCATGCTGAGCAGAAAACTTCTTATTTCTCTATTTTGGAGTGTTTTTTCATGCCTACAGCATTTTTAATTAATGTACTACATTATGGTCTAATAGCAGCATAGTCGAATACTTGAATACAGTCAAATACCCAAACACCCCAGGTGTATTCGTCAAACCTTCAACTGACCTGAACCCACTCCAGGATTTATTGGAAGAATCAGCCCCGCAGTGTTGTGTGATACTGGGTGTGTGAAAATATCTTGCCAAATATTTCCATCTAAACTCTCTCCATGTGGAAGATGCCGTAACTCTCCATCGCTTTTCCCAGATCCACTTCCACTCCTCCTCCTCCTCCTCCTCCTCCTCGGAGATGGGTTACTTCACCTGTCTTTCCCATTTGCTTTTAATAGTTGTGAATTCAGGGCTATCTGCTCTTAGTAGGGCTTTATAAGCCCTCAACATTGTACCCCCCCAACCCTCAGCATTGCTGCCCAGTATATGAGGTCTTCCATGGGGGTGAGCTCCCTGGTGATCTTAGCAATTAAATTCTGAGATGTTAGATAGTGCTCTACCAGTAGAGATTTATAAAAGCCCTGCTTGGGTAGGCCATATTTTTCCTGGAGAATCTGGAAGAACACGCATGAGCCATTTTGAACCACAGCCATGAAGCAGATCAAAGTCTGATTATTCCATTTGCTGTACATAGGGTCTATCGTTGGAGGTTGAAAGTTTGGGTCCCTCATAATGGAGGTGAGATGGCCTACTTCATTAGGGGTTTTCGTGATCCTCAAGCTTTTAGTAACAATGAGAGGGTATGTCAGGTCCAGGCATTAGCGATCCTAGCCATAAGCTATGGGGAGATAGTTGAGTGAGGAAGTGCATAGAGCAGAAGTGGCAGTGCTGCACTGGCCTCCATGTCCAACCATCCTGTATCCCCCCTCTGCTTAATCCAGGATATAATAGGGGCAATCTGTGCTGCCATATAATGTAGACAGAGATCCAACATAGCCAAGCACCCCATCCTTGGCTGGGTTAACAGCCTTCTATACTCAATCTGTGCCCCCACCCAGGAAAACTTTAGAGTGAGCTTTTGAAGGAGAAGCCAAAAGTGTTCTGGTATCCTTATAGGGAGTGACTATAATAAAAACAAGAACCTAGGGAGAATGTTCATCTTAACAGTTGACATCCTTCATGCCAGAGAAAGAGGTAACAGCTCCCATCAGACAATGTCTGCCTTATCTTCCGGAAACAGGTTATTGTAATTCAGGGTAAAGAGGGTGACAAGGTTGTGGGGGATTTTAACCCCCAAGAAAAGTACAATATTGTTAACTGCCCATTAAAAGAGAAGGGTGTTATGGAAATCTTTGGGTAGTGTCTCTCTCAGCTTAATGGCCTCTGATTTATCTAGGTTGATCCGATGTCTCGAGAATTATCCATATAGCTGAAGGTCTTCCAAGAAGGTGGGTATGGAGGTCTCAGGGGATGTAACAAAAAAGGAGTCATCAGCATAAAGGCAATTTTTATGTGTTCAGTGACTCGCTCTGGTTCCCTCAATCTGTTGGTTCATTTGTACTGCAATTGCTAACGGCTCTATGCAAAGAGCAAACAGAAAGGGGGAGAGGGGGCAGTCTTGCTGGGTTCTCCGCAACAGATGGAATCTGTGTGATTGTGTCCCTTGAACCCTAACCACTGCTTGTGGTGCCATGTCAGCGACTGGATGCAGAAATGGAAGGATGGCCCAGTCCCATTTTCTCCCAGGGTGCTGGATAGAAATCTCCAATCCACCCAGTCCAAAGCCTTCTCAGCATTCATGAAAACTGCTAGGGTAAAGTCTAGGAATCTACCCTGCCAATACATTAGATTGAGCAGGCAGAAAATGTTAGCATGAATGAGTCTTCTGTTAATAAATCCTGTCTGGTCTGGGTAGACTAGAGACCTCACACAGTCCTGGAGTTGACTGGCCAGAATAGTGGTAAATATTTTCTGGTTCGCATTTAGCAGGGATATGGGTTGGTAGAGCCCACATGATGGATATTTCATATTGCCAAGCTGGGGGGTGACCTTTCAGCCCCTGCACAGCCTCAAACACCCTTTGAAGGTGTTGTGTAAGCTTGTCTCTGAAAATGTTGTACAATTAAGCAGTTAAGCCATCCAGGCCCAGTACCCTCTATGGACAGCCATTGTGGTTTGTAACTACCTGCTCTGCCTTGAACACTATCCGGGTGCCAGAGGAGGTACTTGCTGCTGTGTAAAGCAAAATAATAATTGAGGAAGTCAGGTAATCACAGTCCCCCTGTTGCTTGGCCCTCACCAATGTTCTATAGTGGCACTGTACACACTTACCATGCCAAAAGGATTTAGTTAGTTTGATGGAAGTACCAAGTTAAGCATCCCAAGAGGGTCCAAGAGGCAGGGCAAAACATTCATTTTTAATAACATTGATTTTGGCTAAAAGGGAGGGACAGCCATCGATTAAGGTCTTGATCAACAGTATGTGCCTGGGGACTGGGTCTAGGCTTTATGAAAGTAATTTGGAGCACCTTCATGTAATTTTATTACCCAAGTAGGATAAGCACTTGGGTTCCCATTGGAGGCCCAATGCTACAATAGATGCTTTGATTGAAGTAGGAATATACTAGATTTATAGGGGTTTCATTTATATGAGGCAAAGCGGCCAAATTCTGTAATAATCGAGAGCACATTCAAGATGAAAGTTTGAGGGTCTTTTACGTGGAGTAAAAGGTCATCCACGTACATCGAGATTTTGTACTCTTGCTGGTCGACCACAATATCTCTAATACTGTCCAAATATTTAAGTTTTTGCATGAGTTGTTTGATGTAGAGTTTAAAGAGCAGTGGGGATAGCCCTGCCGGGTACTCCTGGATAAATGAATGAGGTTGGATACTACTCCATTACAAAGGACACAGGCAACTGGAAATTTCACTAGAGCCTAATTGATGAATGCATGTGGAATATTACATTTGTTCAAGACTACAAAGAGGAAGTCCCAGGGCACTCGGTCAAATGCTTTCTCTGCATCTAGTGAGACCAAGGCTGCAGGGCGCTCAACCTCTCTGGATACAGAGACTAAATGGAGCACTTTCCTAAGGTTATCACTGGAAAGTCTTTCAGCCATAAAGCACCCCCTGTCTGATCAAAACCTGCCAAACCATATCTAACCCATGGGCTAAACAGTTAGCCAAGATCTTTAAGTCTACATTAATAAGGGAGATGGGATGGTAGTTCTCGACCATGGTAGCATATCTGCCAGGTTTTGGGGTCAGGGAGATCCTGGCCCCTAAGAGGGAACTGTCAGCAATCCTTTCCTTGAAAATCCCATCAAAAAAGTGGGCCAGGTGAGGAGCCAGTTCATGGGAAAAGGCTTTTTAGAAGTTAGAAAAGAATCCATAGGATCCTGGTGCCCCCATCTCAAAGTAATCCTCCCCCTCTACTGCCTTCATCCAGGATCCACCCCCCGCGTGGCCTCCTCATCCACCACTGCCATGCCCCTCAGCAGCCACAACCACTTATTCTGTAGATCCTATCAACTTGAACAGAGAACACAGTAATCAGCTAACTGTGGTCTCCAATGAGAAACCAACACTTCCAACTTTTGTTATGCCACCCTGTAACAAGAGTTAGTGTGTTTGTCTGAGTTGGGTGAAGGGAACTGTTATCTTTGCAGTTAGCTAAGTGAGGAGGGGAACTGTGAATTAAAGGGAGTGACTTAGGCAGCAGTAAGCCAGGTGTTTGGATTTAAAACTGCCCTAGATAGATTTTGGCAGAGAACAGCAAGAGGAAGGAGGTGCTATTAGAACTTTACTACTCTACTGGGACTATATAGCCTCCATTCCTCCCACCCACCCCCACCCTTAGCTAGTTCCACTTTTATAGGCACAGGATTTGAGTGACAACAGGAACTTTCTGTTTGGGAGCAGAAAGGGAGTAATCACAGAGGCACAAAAGACTCACCATCCTAGAAGGAAAAGAGTAGTTCTCCACCCCCCCCCCCAGCTACTGGAGGTCTGACTCTGAGCAACTAAGAAGGAGACTACTGAGGAATACAGAAACTTCCTGTCCCAGAACAAGAAGAGCAGGAGCTTTAAGGGCATGGAGGCAGTAGGAAAGTAGGGAGAAAAAAATATAAAAAAATAAAACAAAAATAGAGAGAGGAAAGAGTAAGCATAAAAACAACAGCTGAGGGTTCACAAATAAGACATGATAGGAGTGGTGCAGTGCAGTGGCTGTGGAGCGGAGTCTTCCAGGAGATGTTCTGGAGGATGTGGTGTTGTCCCATCTGCAGACACCTCTCTGGGCTGAGGGAGTAGGTTGCTCATCTCCAGGCTGAGTTGGCCAGGATTTGGGGGACTTTCTCTCCCACCCAGGAACCACTAGGGCCACTGCCAGTGCCTTAGAGGTTGCCAAGAAAGAGGAGCAGTTGGACCACAGTGGGCTCAGGGAGGGTGAGGGTGGTGGAAAAGAGGTGCAACCCGCCAGTTGTACTTCTCCACAATTCATATGCCATTCTGGCAGAGTGTGGTTCCTCTATGGAGGCACCTGCAGTGGAGACAAGGAGGATGCTGGGAACGTCCACAAAGGAGACCTACAGGAGGGTGGCATGGGACCCCACAGAGGAAGGAAACAACTCCTGGTGAGGAACTCCATTGTTAGGAGGGTAGAACTGGGGGAGAGGGGGAGGTAAGGTGCCTTCCTGGCACCATGGCTTGGAGGGACAGGGAGCAAATCCTCAGGATTGCAAGAGCAGCTCTAAGGGGGAGGGAGCTGGATGTCATTGTCCACCTATGGACAAATGACCTGGCTGGGAAAGGGATCAGAGCAGTGCAGGAGGAGTTTGTGGAGTTGGGGAGGGGTCTTAGGCAAGTAGCACACAGTAACCTTCTTGGAGGTGCTGCCTGTTGATGGCATGGGTGAAGCTAGGGTGCTTCACATCATGTGATTCAATCAATGGTTGAAAAACTGGTGCAGAGCTCAGGGTTTTGACTTCATTGGGGACTAAGATACGGGCCTATACTGGGGCGATGGTCTGCATCTGTCCAGGAGGGAAACCAGGATCCTAGGTGATAGGTTTAAATGCTTTATTGGCAAGCATTTAAACTAGTTAAGAGGGGAGGCACTGAAAAGGAGAAGGGAAATCCTAGCCCTCCCTCCCAAAAAAATCAGAGCAGTTAGTGAGGTAAACAAGGCAATGGGACCTGATGGCATACATCCCAGGGTACTTAAGGAACTAAGGGTGGAACTAGCAGAGCCATTAGCAGAACTGTTTAGTGAGTCTCTGAGCACAGGAGAGGTCCCAGAAGACTGGAGAAGGGCTCATGTGATCCCGCTCCACAAGAGTGGTAGCAGGGAGGTGGCAGGGAACCACAGACCAGTCAGTCTTACCTCAGTAGTGGGCAAGATTATGGAGGCACTCCTTAAGGAAAGGATAGTGCAACACCTGGAATCCATAGGGGCACAGGATCCAAGACAGCATGGGTTTACAAAGGAAGGTCCTGTCAAACTAATCTCATAGATTTCTTGACTGGAACCAGAGTGGTGGACCAAGGGGGAGCAGTGATGTCGCCACTTGACTTCAGCAAAGCTTTCAACACTGTTCCACATATAAGATTGATAAATAAGTTGAGTAGGCTCAGGGTGGGTCAGAAGTTGGTCAACTGGGTGGCAAACTGGTTGATGGGCAGAAAACAGAGACTGGTGGTAAATGGTATACAGTCAGAAGAGTTGCAAGTCACAAGTGGGGTACCTCAGGGATCAGTCCTGGGGCCTGTCCTCTTCAATATCTTCATTAGTGACATTGCAGATGGACTAGAGGGTAAGGCTTGTCTGTTTGCAGATGACACCAAGATCTGCAACGGAGTAGATGATCCAGATGGGGTGGGCAGAATGAGAAGAGATCTGGATAAACTAGCAAAATGGTCAGAAGAGCGACAACTGGGATTTAATGCAAGGAAGTGCAAGATCATGCACATAGGGAAGAGAAACCCTGAAGCCACCTATAGGCTGGGAGGGGAGTTGCTGGCAGTCACAAAGAAAGAAAGAGACTTGGGCATCATCATCACCAATGACCTGAAATCATCCAAGCAGACCTCTAAAGCAGTAGGTAAAGTTAGGGCGATGTTAGGGTGCATTAGTAGGGGTATCACAAGTCGTAAGAAGGAGGTAATAATCCCTCTTTACAAGACACTGGTTAGGCCCCATCTGGAGTACTGCATGCAGCACTGGAGGCCACACCTTCACAAGGACATTAACCAAATTGAGGCAGTCCAGAGAAGGTCAACCAAAATGGTGCAGGGACTGCATCAGAAGACATATGAGGACAGATTAACAGAGCTCAATATGTATACCCTAGAGCAAAGGAGGGAGAGAGGTGATATGATCAAAACATTCAAACGCCTTAAGGGCATTAACAAGGTGAAAGAGTCTAACATGTTTAAATATAAGAAAAATAGCAGGACAAGAGGACACAGCATGAGATTAGAGGGAGGCCGATTAAGGAGGAATGTGAGGAAATTCTTTTTCACAGAAAGAGTGGTGGATGCATGGAACGGCCTACTCAGGAAGTGGTGGCTATGAATACAGTGCAGGGCTTTAAACAGGCATGGGATAGGCATGAGAGAGCAATACAGATGAGTATGAATAGATAGGGCACTGACAGAGCAAATGTCGATGGCACATTTATAAGGTAGAAAAGGAAATGGGCAGACTGGATGGGCCTTGCAGTCCTTATCTGCCGTCAACCTCTATGTTTCTATGTTTCTATTAAACACCAAGATACAGAAGTTGATAGGTAGAAGGGCAGGGGTAAATGGAGAAAAAGGCAAAGACAATAAGGACAGGGATGGGGCAAAAAGGGGTAAGGCCATCAAAAAATGGAGGCTAATGAGTACCAATGCCCATGGTCTAGGTAATAAGCTCTCTGAACTGGTGGCCTTGATGGAAGAGGGATGCCTGGATATCGTGGCAGTCACAAAAACATGGTACACAGAGAACCATGACTGGGATGTCAACATACCAAGGTACACAATCTATAGGAGAGATAGGGAGGGTAGAAGAGGAGGAGGAGTAGCTTTCTACGTAATGGAAGGGATCAAAGCAATGGAACTATAGGGTAAACAGAGAGGAGAGGAGGCACTGTGGGTCACCCTGGAGACTGGAAATGGCACCACAATCCACACGGGGGTTGTATACTGGCCTACATCTCAGGGGGAGGGAATGGACAAGGAAATGATAGAAGGCATCCTTAGGATGACAGAAAAAGGGGAGATATTATTGATGGGGGACCTGAATAATGCCAGATGTTAACTGGAGCACTTTTACTGAAGCCACATCCAAGAGCAGGGTCATCCTCGATGCCCTACAGGGGGCATGCCTCAGACAGCTAGTATTGGAACCCACTCGGAAGGGAACAATCTTAGACCTGGTACTCTCAAATGGGGATGGAGAGAGGATGTCATATCTAGAAGTGGGTAGCCATCTGGGAACAAGTGACCACCAAACAGTGTGGTTCACAATAAACACAGCCGCAGAGTCAAGCCATACAAAAGTGAGGGTACTGGACTTCAAGAGGGCTGATTTTGCCAAAATGGGAGAGTGCCTCAGAAAAGCACTAGCAAACAGGCAAAAAGGAGTGGTGGAGGAACAATGGGGAAACATCAGAACTGCCATCACAGGGGCAACAAGCCTTTGTGTGAAGCAAATAAACAAATCAAAATGAAAGAAAAAACCACTATAGGTCTCAAAAGAGGTGTCGGAAAGGTTAGGGAGAAAAAGAGCATTCAGGAAGTATAAGGAAACACAGAAGGAGCAGGACAGAGAACTGTACCAGTTAAAACAGAAGGGAAGTGGGGAAGCCAGTCAGAATAGCAAAGGCCCAAACCGAGGAAAAGATAGCCAACTCAGTTAAGAAGGGGGATAAAACCATTTATAGGTACATTAGGGAGTGAAGAAAGACCAAGGAGGGATAGTGAGGCTTAAAAAAGGGAGGGTGGGTGGGCAGAGAGTGGACAGTGAAAAAGCAGGGATACTGAACGAATACTTCTGCTCAGTATTCACAAAAGAAGAGGAGGGGAGGTACCTAATCCAATCAATAGAAGCACTCTAGATAGGGGGGTTGATACCAGTCCATTCATAGAAGAAAGGGTTCTGAAAGAACTCCTAAAACTGAAGGTGGACAAAGCAATGGGGCCTGACGGGATTCACCCCAGAATTCTAAAAGAACTAAGGGGAGAACTAGTGACATCACTGGCTACCCTTTTTATCAAATCATGGGAGGATGGTGTGGTACCTTAGGGCTGGGGGAGGGCAGATGTGATTCCCCTTCACAAAAGAGGGAGCAACGCAGAGTCGGGAAACTATGGACCTGTTAGCTTGACCTCGGTGGTAGGAAAAATGATGGAATCACTTTCTGAAAGAAAGAATTACTTATTACCTAGAGGCCAGCAGGGCACAGGACACAAGGCAGCATGGATTCACAGTGGGAAGGTCATGTCAGATGAATCTAATAGACTTCTTTGACTGGGTGACCAAGGTAGTAGACCAGGAAGGAGCTGTGCACATGGCCTACCTAGACTTTAGCAAAGCATTTGACACAGTCCCACACAAAAGATTAATAAACAAATTAGCCAGCCTAGGAGTGGGTCCCAGGGTGGTAACCTGGGTAGAAAATTGGCTGGACAACAGGACACAGAGGGTAATAGTACACAGAGTCCACTCTGAAGAAAGAGGGATTACTAGCAGGGTACCACAAGGCTCTGTACTGGGTCCAGTCCTTTTTAATGGCTTTATATTGCAGAGGAACTGGAAGGAAAGCATGCCTCTTTTCAGATGACACAAAGATCTGCAACAAGGTTGATACACAAGGAGGTGTGGAAAGGATGAGAAGAGACTTGGCAAGGTTGGAGGAATGGCCAAATGTATTGCAGCTTAGATTCAATGCAAAGAAGTGCAAAGTAATGCACCTGGAAAACAAAAACCCTGGGGAAGAGTACACAATGGAGGGGGAGGTATTAACAACAACACAAATGGAAAGGTACCTGGGGGTAGTCATATCAGATGACCGAAAGGTAAGCAATCAATGTGAGAAAGCAGTAAGGATGACTGGGGAGATACTGGGATATAAAGGGAGAGGCATCACTAGCAGAAAACAGGAAATTGTTATCCATCTGTACATACAGTTGGTGGGACCCCATCTGGAGTACTGCATACAGCTCTGGAGACCCCATCTCCACAAGGACATAGACAGGATGGAGGCAGTCCAGTGGAGGGCAACTAAAATGGTGCAGGGTCTGCAACAGAAGCCATATGAAGAGAGATTAAAGGAGCTTAATATGTATACCCTTGAGGAAAAGAGAGGGAGGAGGGACATGATTGAAACTTTCAAGTACCTCAAGGGAATCAACAAAGTCCAAGAGGGTAGCATCTTTCAGAAAAAGAGATGTGCAAGAACAAGGGGACACAATTTGAAGATAGAGGGGGGAGAGCTCAGAGGCAATGTGAGGAAATATTTTTTCACACAGAGAGTGGTGGGCACATGGAACAGCCTTCCTGAGGAGGTCATGGGGTCAAAAACAGTGGGGGAATTCAAGAATGCATTGGACAGACATGAGACAATTCTGGTGGGGAGGGGGTAGGAAGAAGTAGGCTGTTGGTAACTAAGATCTGCAGCTTACCAATAGGTAGTGAAATGGGCAGACTAGGTGGGCCAAATGGTCCTTGTCTGCTATCAAAGTCTATGTTTCTATATTTTTCTATGTAACGGTGGTAGGTGATACGCAGGGTGTGGCACCCTCTGACGTGGCCAGACATTTGTACAATGCTTGACAAGCCGTCCTCCTGTCAGGCACCTCCAGTTTTACTCCTTGCTCGCTAAATGTTAATTCAGTGACTATACCTTAAACCAACAACCTTCCCCCAGACCTTGGGCAGGGTGAAAATGGGCAGCGGTGTCAAGGGCCCCCCACGCCCTCGGGATCAGGACAGAGGCCCGATCCCCAACTCCCTTTAACATTTGTGGGAGAGAGGTCATAGGAAAGGAAACGACCACATGTCATCCATGACTGTTCTCTCATCTGGGCTGGCCTTGTGCTGCCCACAATAAGGCCATCATTGGGAACATGCCTTTCACTGCTGACACCAACAAAGTCCCCTTGCGAAATTTTCCTGATCCACTCAGCCACTTCACTGATTCTGCTTTCCCGTCCCAAAGAGACTTTCATTCCCACTGTCGGAATGAAGAGATGCAGGCCTCCACAAGTAACACCCACTGCATGGGGGAGCCTAGGAGCCATATGGCATACCACTGGCCTTGCCAATCACAGCAGGGGGGATAGGCAGCAGAAGAACTACGTGGGAGAATACGGCACTGTGGGGCTCAGGGATTGGGGGTCTCCTGGTGTAGACGCAGCTTGCACACTGCTCCCCCCCCAGAATTAATTAATTAATTTAATTAATTTATATCTTTGGTAACTGGATAAGTGCACTGATCCAAGGGACCATTTTCAGGCATGACCTGGGCCACAGCATGTGGCAAAACAAAAGGAGAGACGTATTATACGAGTGTAAGCTAATGAATATACAGACATTGTTGATGGACAAATGCAGATTACAGAGATAAGACAAAATAATGAGAGGCTATACAAGCTTATTACTAAAACAAATCAGTTCATTGGGATAGTGAACAACTAACAGTACATTATTTACAGCAGGAATACGTGACTAGCAAAATTAAGTGCGTAACATAAGAACACACCAAGGCACTGTCAAGTGGGAGTACACAGAACATGTATATAGACAGGACACATAGGTAGGGTGAAAGAGCACTTGGGGGAGACCAAGTAACCTAGAAGGGGAGGCTGTTGTGGTCAGAGGGGGGGAGGGATGAGGGTTAACCAGGTGAGCAATGGTACTTAGTCTCGTCAAGCAGCCAGGATTTGAAATGTACCTTGAAAATGGGGTGGCTGTCCAGCAGGGAGTGGACGGGCACAAGGAGACTGTTCCACAGAGTGGGAGCAGCAACAGATAACACTCTTTCACCAATCGCTGACTTTTGTGATTTCTAAGGGAGGACTGAGGATGCACGCAAACGTCTCAAGGGAGCTCTGGTCTGGAGGAGAGACATGTATGGGGAGGCAACTCCGAGTCTGATGGCACTGTCCGGGATACAGCCAAGCGAGTAGTCAAATCTGAGGTGGAGTGGGAGCCAACCTAGAGCCTGGTTGAGGTGAGAGTGATGGGTGGAGTGAGGCACCAGGACAGCGAAATGACAGATGTTATTGTATGTTGAGCTGAGTTGCGTACACATGGCCAAGCATGTGGGTGAGTAAATGGGGGAGCAATAGTCAATGATGGGTTATAAGTTGCCTTGGGCAATGGCTAAAAAGGCTTCTCTGGTCAGAAATGGCTTTATCCAATAAGCCACACCAAGTCTCTTGTTAACCTGATGGATGATGGAGGTGATATGATCAGCATAGGAGAGGGAGGGGTCCATGCTTACGCCCAGATATTTGAAAGTTAATACATTTTCTAGTACAGTGACATCTGCAGCAATTATTGAGAGGGTGGATCCTACCTTGGAAACCTTAGATAGGAATGGTTTAGATCCAAACAGCATGGATTTAGTTTTTTTGACATTTACAAGCAGGCGGTGTGACTGGAACCAGGTATGAGCAGAAGTGTAGTTATCGGATAGGATCATGGAGATGTTCTCAAGAGCCTTGTCATTGGAGAAGAGGACAAGGTCATCCGTGTATAGTAGGGCATCATAAGTAAGACAGTCGGAAGGGAGAGAGTTTATAAACAGGGAGAATAATAGTGGTCCAAGGATGGAGCCCTGAGGTACACTGGTGGTGACTGGGAGGGTAGGGGAGGTGATAGAACCTATGCATACTGACTGAGATCTATCTGTGAGGTAACTTTGGAACCATCGTATTGTCCCAGGGGAGTAGCCAAGGTTGTGAAGGGAGGAGAGCAGCAGACTGTGGTCGACTGGGTCAAAAGCTTTTGACAGGTCAACAAAGACAGCACTCGTTGCTCTCCTATGGTCCATGTTCCTGTGAATGAGATTAGTAAACAGGAACATAGCAGATGTGGTGGAGTGATGCTTATGGAATCCGTGTTGCTGTCTGGACATTAGATTGTGAGAGTTGATGTGGTCGTACAACTGTCAGTGGACAATCCTTTCCAGGAGCTTACTAAGGTGGGGGAGCAAGGATATATACTGGTAGTTGTCTGTGGATAGTGGGTCACCAGTTTTAAAAATAGGGAGCACCTTGGCATGCTTCCAAGTGCTAGGCACTGAGGAGGTGGTCAATGCTAGGTTAAAGAGGTAGGTAAGTGGTTTTAGGATGGCAGGGAATATAAGCAAGGCCCCAATTTTTCTGTGGCAACTTGTGTCTAAATTCTACGGCAAGTGCCCCTGTTGCCACAATTAGTTTCCTGTTTCTGTCGAAATTCTGCGCTGGCAGTTGGGAGCTTTGGTAGCAGTCAGCAGCCCACCCCCAGCACCCAGGTAAGGGAAACATTTAGTTTTGGGGCTGAGGCCTACAAACCACAGAAGGTTGTCAATTAACTCTGGAGTTCTTAGTATTAGAAAGTAAAAAATCCACCCCATCCATCTCAACCCCATCCACCCACCCCAGCCTGAGAACCCCAGGGCCACTAAATTTGAATGAGTAATATTTTTAGCAGCTACCGCACTGCACAGTGATTCTCATCCTTTTAATTTTACCACTGAGTCAGAATGCCAGTGTCTCATTCCAGTAGTGCTTTGTGCAGCTACACTCAAAACACTTCTGGGACATGAATCCGGAATTCAGGCCCGGTGGTTAAATTAGAAGGATGAGGATTGCAGCACAGTATGGGACCTGATAAAAATGTTTCTACTTCAAACAAAGTGACTCAAGGAGGTTCTTGGAGTGGAGTAGGGATGGTGGTGGAGCTGAGCTGGATGGGGGGGGGGGGCAGATTTATCTGTTTTGATTTTTAAGCTAAAGCCCTAGCAGACAAACTAATGGTCAGGGATTGTTCCAAAGTGTTTTTGAGATTTTGGTTTTTAAATTCCACAGAATTCCAAACAACATTCTGTGGAATTTAATATAAACTAAGTAATAGTTTTCTGGGGTTTATGGGATCCATGGAATAACCATAGTTTATATGATCCCTGGAATAATTTTCCTTGGTCAAAGTCAATGTAAACTGTAGAACTGTTTTACTGACAGTTTATACTGACTCTTAATTTTTTTTTTATTTATTATGCTTTATCACCTTGTCGGCTGGCCCCAATTGGTCTGATCTACACATGCTCACCCCGCCACACACCCCAGGACTTATCTCATTGCAAAACACCCCCAGCCTACTCCCCTGATGGAGACTGAATGGTAGAATGGGAGCGAGAGCCTGGTTGGTGGCGCAGAGTCTGCAGCTTTGGGAGTGAACATCGTCGTGTGGTGGTGGAACCTCCATTTTCCTGTTTTAGCTCCAGGAGGCATGTCGTGCAATGACACCTGGGGTGGCAAGCAGAACATCTGACATGCCTCAAAAATGTAGTAAGTCTCGGCTGTCATACCCCAGGCTACCACAAGGAGTTATCCCAACACTGGCAACTCCTCCCTCCCCCTGGAGTAGGAGAGCAGTCCATAGGATGCCTGATCCTCGTCCCCCCAACAAGCCCTCCAACTTCCCAAGCTCATTCCCAAACCTGGGTCGTCAGCATCATAAGTGGTACTGCTGTTCTGGTGGGCCAGCTAAATACTGACACTTCAGTATAAACTGAGGAATAATATTCCGCAGTTCTTGTAAACCACGGAATAATATTCTGCAGTTTTAGTCTGTGGATTTTCTGTGGTTTACATTAAATTCTGGGGCAATCTCCATGGCTGCAGAATCACGGAAAAATCGGGGCCTTGGATATAAGTTTGAGTATTGCAGGGAACAGACCATCACTACTCGTGCTGCCCTGGCTAAGCAGGCTCTTTAGTAGTTTGGCAGTGTCCTTGGAGTTGATGGTCCAGAAGTAGAATTAAGTAAGGGGTGGATTTTTAAGAGCTAAGGCAGGGGGATACTCAGCAGGACTGGGTTCAGGGCTAGGGACCGCCAGGGGCAGCAGCTTGCTAAGGAGGGCAGACAGGTCTGTGAATTTTTTAATTGAAGGCCTCAGCAACTTCAACAGGGTCAGCCAGCCGGCCAGAGGGAGTATCGAGGCTAATGATTGGGTTATGAACACGTGGGTTAAGCAAAGAGCTGACTTCACCCTAGAAACGGTGTGGATCACCAAGTCTGTCCCTTTGTTTGCCCTGAAAGAAGGCACACTTTTGGGCATGGGTGGCTTGTTTGCATCAGTTCTGTAGGCACCTGTATTCATTCCAATGGGCACGGGAGGGGGCCTGTTTATAGGCTGACCATAGTTTATCCCTCCTTCATCATGGCCAGGAGATCTTTAGTAACCAAACAAGTGCAGCCACCCCTAACTCTATGAGTAGTCAGTGGGAAATGCTGATTCTGGAGTCAGATGAGTGCGTCAGTGAAGAATCTCTCTGCCTCAGACACATCGGAGATGGTGTATAAGGTTGACCAGTTTATAGTGTGAACATGATCAAGGAGCGAGAGAATATCTGGATAGTGGAAATTACGGAAAGAGAGTAGTCTGGGGGAGGGGGCTTGGTCTTCATGGCCCAGACCATGTAGGTGGGGGGAGTGGTCACTAATTGCATCTGATAGCATCCCTGATAGGAGCACCTTTTCCTCTCTAGTTGTGATCACCCAATCAAGAAGTGTATGGTTTTGGGTACATGAGTTGTGTCTAATAGGGATGGTAATAATTTGGACTTGGTTATGGAGCTTGAGTTGGTTTGAGTAGTCAGGTTCCTGAGCACTAAGCCAATCCAGATTGAAGTCCCCAAGGAGGATGGTATCTCTAGCAGGGTAAAGACTTCCCACACCTTCTTGGTGGGTGGTGAGACCTGCAGTGCATCCTAGAGAGAGGTTATAGCAGATTCCCACATAGATCTTTTTGGCTGCACCAAGGGTCAGCTCCACTAGGAGCCAATCACTGAGGGAACCGGGGTCAGAGTGGAGGATGGGGCAACAGAGAGAGGCTCACTGAAATACAGAGCAACCCCTCCACCCTTTTTCTTACCAGGCCTATCCTGCCTCAGCAGTGAGTCCCCAGGGAGATAATAGGCAGCATCAGAGAGGTGGGACTTCAACCATGTTTCAGAGATACCAAGCACATGTGGCTTATATAGGGCAACCCAGGTTTTGAGGTTAGTAAATTTAGAGGGGAGGCTGCATAGGTTAATGTGTGCAAACTTCAGGCCAGTGAACGTGTTCCATACAGGATTTGAGTGATTGATGGTGGTACTTGGGGGGCAAAATTTCTCTCAATATCTCCCACGAGTAACAGCTGAGAGAAGAATAGATTGTATGTATTGGGCAGGGACAGAGGGGGGATAGAGGCAGAGAAGAGGAGGCAGCCAAGGTGGTGAATGTCCTGTTTGGAGAGAAATGCAAAACATGCGAGACTCATGGGGGTGCCCACCCACCTGACAGTAGGGTGGAGGGGACATCAGGGCAGAAGGAGGGAGTAAGACAGGATAGGAGCTTCAGATCTATGGCCATTATGGCTGCACCAACATCCACAAGGAATAGGGTGCCTAGCAGCAAGGCTGCCAGCAGAGGGAGCATTGCCCGCCTCATTTGGAGCAGTAGGTTAAGTAGTAAGGTAACTAGTAGGTCAAGTATTCTTGGGGGGTGGCTAAATGACAAAAGGGCTGGGAGAAGTTAGAGGAAGGTTTAAACTTACAGTTGTGGTTTTCTCTGTAAGGAGTGTTAGGGTACCTTCCCTAGGCAAATAATGTTGTAGAAGGTATTAAATGAGGCTCTGAAACTGATTAGGACTGGCAGCTAAGATATCCAACTAGACTGGAATTTCAGCCATTATTACCCACATAGGTGGTGAGGGGGTGCCTTGATTCCCTGCAGAAAAGAGAACTTTTATATCCCTATGAGGTAAAGTATGTTTTTACTTCTCAGCATAAGGGAGGAATATGTATGAAGATAAATATCCTTTAAGTGAATGAGTGAGGCTGTGCCCAATAGTGCTAGGGGAGTATATTTAGAAAGGTGTATATCCATTTAAGAGGGGGTGTGCATGTTCTGTTAGAGGCCTAGCAGAAGGGGAGAGGGGCAATCTGTGTTCAGAAACCCCTTTTAAAGAGTGGTGGGGGTGGGGGTGGCAGGAGAAAAAGTTGCTCAGAACAAAAAAAAAATCAGAACAGGTCTGAGACAGGAGATAAGAATTGTCACAGAAAGCACAGAAAAAAGCAATGGCTGCTCAGCTGTAATTAGCTAGGGAGCGAGCTGCAGGGATGAAACTGGTGCCTTTGTTAATTAGGCAAAAGGCGCCAGATTCAAAATCCTTCTTGGATTGAGCAATCAAGCTGATTGGCAGATGGGAGCTGGTACCTGGGTAAGAGTTGGGCAGGAGTATCTGTAAATTGCAGAATGTGGTTTGAATCAGGAATAGGGAGCCCAAGCAGGGCTGCCGCACCTGGGGAGAGGGAAAAAACCCAGAAGAGTTAAAAGGGAGCCAAATTTGGGGGGGTGGTGGATTGCAAGAGACAAAAGGGGGAGAGGCAGAGCAATTGGGGGGCTGAGTTTCAGGAGGTGATCAGGTACAAGGAACAGAGAAAAAAAAAGAAAAAATCAAGCTAAGGAGACAGAGAAATTAGGGCTAAAGTAAGCAAATCAGTACCTTTGAGTCTAAACATGAAATTTAGCAGTAATGAATGAAATTCGGCTTTAAGAACCATTCTAATTTGCACAGAACAAGAAAATCATAACAGGTCTGAGACAGGAGAGAAGGACTGTCTTAGAAAGCACAGTAAAAAAAGCAGTGGCCACCCAGCTCTAATTAGCCAGGGAGTGAGCCACAGGGTTGAAACTGGAGCCTATGCTAATCACGCAAAGGGCGCAAGATTCAAAGTTCTTCTTGGGTTGAGCAATCCAGCTGGCTGGCAGATGGGAGCCAGTACCTGGGTGAGAGTCTTTAAGAGCATGTAGTTCAGTACTCAATATATGCAACACTGGAAAATATAAGGGGAAGTGGCAGGATGCTGTTAAAACATGTGTATTTTTTATTTTGTTTTATTTATTTATTTAAACATGTGTTGACCGGGATAGGCACACTGAGCCGAGGTTCATTTCCAGGTGCGACCCAGGGAAGGGGGTATAGGAGTACATACAAAGTAGAACAAAAGACAATGGATTTACATGAGGTATTACAACCAGTATTCAGCAGAAATTGACAACAAATTATAGGTCATAGAGACAAAAATACAAAAAGACCACAGTTACAGTGGTTAGGTTTAGGTAACAGAGTAAAATGGCATAACTAAAGAACATTTCCAAGCTATGTGACAAGAAACACTGGGAGAAACGGAATCACTAACAATAAGTGCACCACCATGGGCTGGGACCTGTAAGTGCTGTGGCGTGGGGCTGGGTCACCTGGAACAGTGGCAGGGGGGATGGCAGGAGGTGTAATTGTGTCTGACAAGTGAGATAAGAGGGCGCACTTCTAATGGAGAGGGTAAGCTTGTTCCATAGGTTGGGGAGCCGATGGAAGAAAGCGACTTTGCCAGATGACAAGGATAGGTGATGTATGAGAAATGATCTTTTGTTTCTATGCCTTAGTGCATAATTGGCATCCAGGGCCAGGGAGAGACTGTCCACTAAGTAGGGGGGAAGCAAATTAAACCAGAATTTTGGCTATGAGGTTGAGAGAGTGGGTATGGCATCAGTGGGACAGCAGGGTTATATCTAGAAGGGAGTATAGGTCACAGTGATGAGTACTAAAGGGTGAGTTGGTAGCAAGGCGGCAAAAAGAGTTTAGGAGAGTGTCTAGCTTTGTTAGGGTGGTTCCTGGGGCAGTGCTGTAGACCACTTCCGCATAATCGAAAATGGGGAGAATCATTTTTCTTAAGATTTGACTTCTGGCAGGAAGCAGGCAGGAGTCTTTATGCTGGTAGAGTATGCCAAGTTTGGGGCATAGTTTAGAGATGGATGCATCTATGTGAGGCGAGAATGATAAGTGGGGGTCAAGCCAGACACCCAGGTACTTGCACTTACTGACCTGGAGTAGTGGGGTACCATCAAGGGAGATGATGGGGGAAGGGAGGGGAGGGGAGATCTGCTGATTTTCTGTGTTCTGCCAAAGATCATAGATACGGTTTTGGAAGTATTTTGTTTTAGTTTTTAGTTAGTTTTGTCTGAACCAAAGCTGGAAGTTATTGAAGTCACTTTGGAGGGTAGCTTGGACTTCAGTTATTGAAGGGCCTGAGGTAAAGAAGATGGTGTCACCAGCATACGTGTGTATGCTGGATTTAGAGCAGGAGGAAGGGACGTCGTTAATGAAGAGGGAGAAGAGGATGGGACCAAGGACAGAGCCTTGTGTAACACCTGCTAAGATAGGGAGAGGTGGGGATGAGACATCAGTGATTCGAACAGACTGACCTTTTGGAGAGGTAGGAAGAGAATCATTGAATGGTGGTAGAGGCAAGTTCAGCAGCTTCGTGTTTTGACAGGAGGAGGGGATGGGAGATGGAATTGAAGGCCTTGACAAGGTTGACAAAAACTGCGGCTGTAAGGAGGCCTTGATCAGAGGCAGTGTGGATATGGTCTGTGACATGCAGGAGAGAGGAGATAGTGGAATGCTATTTCCTGAAGTCTGCCTGATGGGGAGATAGGAGGTTGCTCGTGTTGAGATATTCCACCAACCTGGAGTGTGCCAGGGATTCCTGAAGCTTTGCGAGAGCCGGGAGGAGGGAGATCAGCCTATAGTTCCCAGGATTTGTGGGATCCCCACCTTTATGGAGAGGGATAACTGAGGCTGATTTCCAGGCCTGAGGGTCCAAGCCTGAGGTGAAAGAGAGGTTGAGGATATGGGTGAGGGGCTTTGTAAAAGCAGGTACGGAGATCTGTAGGAGTTTGGGGCGTATCCCGTCTGGGTTGGATTTGGTGATATTTAATGAGCATAGGGCTGTGAAGACCTTGTGTTCTGAGATGGGTGAGAATTTGAAATTGTTGCAACAGGGAGGTGGGGGCAGACAGCAGCAGTGGGAGTGGGGCTGTGGGGCATGGCTCTCAAGATGTAAAAAAATTGTTTAGGGAATCAGCAATGCTGACAGGGTCGTATATGGGCTGACCATTTCTCTTGATGGCAGGGGAACTAGGTTGTGCTGGGGGGGGTCAACTAGTGTGTGTACGACATTCCAGAAATTAGATGGATGGGCTTGGGGCAGTTGTGAATTGAAAAAGTCAGCTTTTGCTTGCCTTATGGCCTTGGTGCAGGCATTGAGGAGGATATTGTAGGCTTGTGTATTTTGGGGGATAGGGAGGGATTTGAAAGAAGACCATGCTTTTTTCTAGCCTTGCATAAGGTGAGAATGGGGGCAGAGAGCCACTTGTGGTGTCGCTTTTTTACCCTTAGCTTTTTCTGGGGGGGGGGCATGGGAGTCCCAGATGCTTGTGAAGGTGTGTAGGAAGTTGGAGAGGGCAACATCCATGTTTTGGGCTGCATACACATGGTGCCAGTCAGTTAGCCTTAGGTTGGTAAGCAGGGCTTCAGAGTCCAAGGTGCTTAGGGAACGAGTGTTAATGTACTTTGAAGCAGACTTGGGCAAGTGAGCTTTTCTGATGCAGTATGTTATGCAGTGGTCACTCAGTGCATTTGTGAGGATGTCAGATGAAGTAACCCTGTGGGGATGCGATGTAAGGATCCAGTTAATTAGTGGATAGTTTTGTGAGTGGGGATTATAGCGGGTGGGTTCATTGAGCAGTTGTGTGAGGTTTAGGGACTCAACTTTGGGAATGTGGGTCATAGAGGAGGGTGCGAGCTAGTTGAGTTGAAATCACCTAGCAGAATCAGTTCCTCGTTCGATGTTTGGTCATGGAGGGAGGCTGTGGTGGAGACAAGGAACCCACGTGCAAGTCAGGGTGAGGCATAGAGCACTCCAATAAACAATTGGGCAGAGGCAGGTAAGCTGGGCCAGGAGGACTTCATGGGAACCTGGGCAGGATTTCTTAAAGTGGACTGAGCATGAGAGGGATTGTTTCGTATATATGGCGAACCCGCCACCTCGTTTACCAAGGTCCTGCCTAAGCAGAGTGTGGTAGCATTGGGTCCTCACCCCCACTGTTTGGGATTGAGCGGAGTGTCTGCATTCTTTTCTTTTAGTCTGTTGCGCAACAGCACCTATTCTATGCTTTAATTTACCCTGTAGGATGGCCACCTACAGTCTTTACCCTTTTTGACCTGTGTATTTCTTTTCCTTTCTCCCTCACTCTTTCTCTCTCTCTCCCATTTCACTGTGGGTATCCTTGCTACCATACTCCTAAAATGCCAGGTCTCCACTGTATTTGTGGGACATAATGTTATTAATTACGTTTTTTAGTTAGCCCTTGTTTAAATCACCTTTGTGCAATGGCAGCTTCCGTTAGCGATCCTGCACGATCCTGCGCATGTTCGCAGCATCGCACGATCACAGCATCGCACACACAGCTGCAATGCAAAAGTTACTAATTGAGTGAGGCTTCGCTTTAGGACAGTATAGTCCATTTTTGCCCAAATTCTTATGCCCTGCCATTTTCTTTTAGTTTGCCTCATGTTAATGAAGAATTAAAAGAGAGAAATTCCCAGTTTTAAAAACGAAAGGAGAAAGCAAGGGGAATTGATCATTTCAGTCCCTAGCAACACTGCCATTCTCCTGTGTTTATTTTGCTTGCCTTTGCCTGTGAGTGTAAGCCTCTGTGGACCAGCAGATTCAAGAGCACAGGTAACACTGAAGTCTGTCCTGCAATTTTTGTTTTGTTGTCCCCTGGTAACACTGCGCTGCTTGGCTCTTGTCTGCTTGGGTGTAGCTGTAGGGACACACTGTTCTAATAAATAAGAATGCTTTAAAAATAGCCAAACAGAGAAAAGCTTCTGTATCTGCTTTTAGACAGTGTATTTTTGTTTTTAAACTGATTAGAGTCCTTTGTGAGGTGACTGCCCTTCATGTGTTTTAGTTGGCGCCAAGAAACTCTCACAGAATTTACAGAGGCACTTCTTAAACGGCCTAGAAGAATTAATAATGGGTGTTTACTCACCTGGTAAAGGTGATTGTGTTGGTTGACACACTCCAGACATTACCTCATGGGTTTTAGCCCACCTGATAGGCTAGTGATGCACATGACTCTAGGATCAGATTTCTAGTATATCCAGGTCCCAGAAACCCCTGCTCTCCAGTTTGAATCTTCCAAAGCTGAAAGTAAGGTTAGTAACAGGCAATACCAAGAAGAAGAAAAACAAACACACAGTGTCCATCCGGTACAAATAAAGGCAGAGTGAAGCGTCTGTAAAATCAGGCCATAGGCCCCTACTTTATTTCCCTGATAGTACAATCTAGACTCGACCCCTAATGAGTCGACGGTGGACTAGGGTTGTCAGAACCCTCTAAAGTTCTGGGTTCTAGTTCTAGTCTAGAACTTTTGAAAAAGTTCTAGGGTTCTAATCTTTTTTAGAACTTTTTAGAACTCGAACCCTATTTTTTTATTGTGCTGCCAGTAATGAAGATAGTAATAAAATACATGTAAAGGAAAAACTGTTCAATATAAGGGGGAGAGAAATTATCATGTGTGACATTGATAGGAATACAACTAGGTTTATCTATGGTTTCTTCTGTTTGCTAAAGCCAGCAACTTAATACATAACAGGCCCACCCACCCATATGTTAAAAGTTTTCCTGCTGCAGCTGCATCATAGTTCCTTAGTGAAAGAAAGAGGCACATTAGCCATTTATGTAGTCAGTTATATATACTCATCGTCATGAATTATGAGAAAAAATAACTGATATTACCTAATCTCAGCTATTTGCTGCTTTCTGTTTTAAATGAGTAACTCAAAAGTTGCTATGTTTAAAAGAAAGCTTTTATAACAAAGTCAAGCCAAGGTACTACAGCAGTAGCATCTGGAAGTGTTGCAAAACATATTATGTCATAACGTAGTCAGTCAAGACATTTGAATAAAAAAAATATGCCAGTCATTGTTGCTGGCAAAAAATGCGTGCAATTTTCTAAGATAATGCATACATATACCAACATTTTTGTTGGCAAATTGAAGTAATACATACAACTTTCTGAGATGATGCATTTGTGCAGCTGATACTTCAATAAAATCTGTATCTCAGTCACATAAATAAAAAAGTGGTTTCCTCACCACATACTATCAAGGAACATTTAATGTAGCTGCAGCAGTTGGCATGTGATGTTTAAGGGACAGCGTCCTGTCAACCCCATTATGTATCAAATTATCACTACTTGTAAAGCAAAAACACTTTATGATAGGTCACATTCTGTGAAAACTGCTGATGCAGATTTTCTTTATTTCTGATTCCTTTATTCTTTTTAAAGGGACAGGACAATTGTGCTAGGTGGCAGCAGTTTGCAATGTATTTAATAAGAAAAAATATATATATATTTATATATATATGTATATGTATATATTATATGTACACAGTAGGTTCGGTCTGTCATCATTTTTTCCTCACCATCCCCAGCCGATCATGAATCTGTAAATGAAAGGACTAAAACAACACCCACCTTTCACCCCATCACCCATTCCACTTTTCTTCCACCACCCTCATCTGTGCAGTAGCACCCATACCACCCTTACACCCATGTTAAAACCAACCCACAACCCTCACCCATGTACTAGCATCCATTTTTGGTTTATGGCTAACATTTCTGTAATTGAAAAAATAGTAAACAGCTACCAATTAGAACTCATTGTTTTGTCCTCTTTAAAATTGAAAAATAGACCCTCCCCGGTCCCAGCCCATACTGGTGCACCACAAAGTCACATAAGGTAAATCCAAAAATATATGTTTGCACTTTAACTATAAATAATATGATACAGAAAGGATTGACGTGACAGTGTCCCTTTTATGCCAAATTTGGGCCTGTTCCCACTGATGTTAAATTGCCCTGTATATAAAACTTGACTTTAGTTTAGACCTCAGCTACAAAGCAGTTTGCTATGAATGGTGAAAGTTTTGTGTATATAGTCCAAGGTAGTAGATTGAGAAAGGAGAGAGACAACCAAAGTCATCATCACAGTCTGTAAAAGTTTTTGGTGGAGAGACTCTGTCCCACAGTATTTACCAGCCACCACCATCTGAGTTGGCATCACCATCAACATCCACAACATCAATCACTTCAGGATCAGTTTATACTTTTAGGGATAATGGGCATCTTGACTTATTAACTTTAATAAAAGTTAACGTGGTGTACATTTTCTGGCAGCAACCTATTTCTGGTGTCTGTCACAATATTGCTAGCTGTACTAAACATGCTCTTGAAGAGACACTTGTTGCAGGACAACCAAGATATTTACAGACTTCATCATACAGCTCTGTCAAATTGACTTTTTGATCTCCAGTATTCAAGAAGCATGCATCAATAGGAATAGGCAGTTCTTGCAGGTAACTGTCTTACCATGATGGATGCTAGACCGCTCAGAAGAGGAATCAGCAGAAGCTGGTATGGCAGCTATTTGGGAAAGGGTTTTGCCACAGATTTAGCTTGCTACTAAGGGTTAGAAGAAGTGGCAGCTGTGGAACAACTACTGTTAATGTTTGGTGACTTTTCCAATTCTGTATCCCTTTTGTGAAGATGAACCTGCATGTTGTGGTGATGACAACCTGAGGATACTGTGCATGTCTGTGTTTTGACTCCTGTGAGTGCTGCAGCTCATCAGTAACAGCATTTGTACTGCGTCTATATCATCTGTTTTGGAAGATGTATAGCATTGAACCTGGGATCTAAGAGAGTTGCAAGGATGTGAGTGTTTTGATTTTCGTCATTGCAACTAATTTGTCATTGGTTTTGTGCGCTGCTCATTCTCTTTATGAGATTCCCATGATACAGGTGACATGTTGTCTGCGCTCAGATCTGTCTTTTCTATTTGTAGATTTAGAATACTAAGATGATGTGAAATGAGCATTATGAGTGGGATAACCTGACTCACAGATGCGCCTTCAGAAGACACGTCCTTGTAGCTGTCTCTGCAAGGAGCTAGGATGCAGCACACTGTCTCCATTAAATTCCACTGCAGCACAGACAGCATAATGCCATCTCCAATAATGTATTTGGAGTAATACTCATGTGCAGCTTGCTTTTTGCTCCAAGGGCGCTGCTAGCATATAAAGTTGAGTTCAATGGTGGAAACATTTTGAATCAGCTTTGCTGGGGCAGCTTGTATTTTGAAGTTTAGGACAATGTCCGTATAGCCTTGGTTGAATGTGAAAAGTGAGTACAATTTTTTTGCAAACAGCAATCATACCCATCCACTTGTGTTTCATTGCTGAGAAATCCTAGGACAATTAAGGTGTGCAATGTGCAAAGCAAGAAGCATGCAGAAATCCTCCATCCTGTACTGCTTTTCAAGATGTTGGCTCCATTGTCACTTACTATGGAAAGCCACATTTTGAGACCGTGAGAATAAACCTATTCGTCAAGGAGGTGATTTAGTTCCTGCAAGATGTTTGCAGCAGTATGACTTTGCCCAAACTTCTTTATATGCAGCAGCACCATCTTTGGGTGTCTTTGTTTTTGAAGAAGCACAAGAAAACGTGACCCAATGAGCGGTAAGGATATGTAATCTATGTTTTGAGTGCTGGTCCACATATCTGTTGTGACATGAATAACCCCACCCTCCACAGTTTTAAGTGCAAGCATCACTGTCGCTTTCAAAGCCTGATAAATGTTTGGTATTTCAATATAGGAAAAGTACCTTCGATGAGGAACATTGTAACAAGGCTCTTGTAATGTCATGAGCTCCTAAACCTCATGATCTACCAAAGAGTATGGGAGAAGGGGCTCTGCTAACAGTTCACCAATTGAGTGATTAAGATGAAGTGTCTTTGGATGATTTCTAGTAAAGGTATTCTTCCTTTCAAATGCCTGAGACACTGTCAGTTGTTTACAACATGTCCCTGCTGGTTTATTATACACTGTGCTTTGATGGACAGATGGACGAGATGGTGGACTAGGACTATACATTCAGTGCCATCACTGGATGCAACTGGTACTAATGGTGCTGGCATTGGTGGTAACAGTGATCCTAGGGCTGGCAGTGGTTCTGCCTGCATCGAAGTTCAGACAATTCAATATCCATTTCAGATTCCTGACCTTCTCACGTGTGGTCTGGAAGATGGAGGACATGGTTTTGGATGATCAAGCAAACTGAATGCATTTTCAGATGGCGCTTAAGAGCTGTAGAAAGCCAGGCATGACACAACTTTACCACAGCTTACACTTGTTTACATAGGAGCAAATTGTTCTGCATGGATCAATTTTATTGACAGAGAAATAATTCCACACCCGAGATGTGACAGATTTTGTTTGAGTGCTAGGAAGATAGCTAAAGACTGTTTGTGTCTTTTCACCTGTCCTAACTGAACCCGGACATGCTCCTTGGTGCTAGAAGAGTGGGGCAGAAGACTCTGATGGATTTTCATTGCTGGCCAACACACAGAAGTGGTGATCTCAATGGATATGTCCTTTTCATTGCCAACAGTGCTGGATGTATTTGCAAGTGCACTACCTGATTCATTGTCAGCAGACTTGCTCATTTCTCTTGTTGAGGAAGCAATGATTCATCGCGAGACACAACAGTGTCGGACTGAGATGACAAAGAGCTACTGTCTGAGTCAGAGGAGGGACTCACTGTCACTTGCATTATTGCTTGTTAGTCACAGGGATCTTAACAGCATGAATGGCATACTTTATGGTGCCTCTCCGCAGACCCAGCAGTATGTACAGGTTTTCGTAAAGGTTCCTCTTTACCACACTTCACTGTTGCTCTTTTGCTGTTTCTTGAATTTTTATCACATGAAGCATTTTGGTTATTTCTGCAGCACCAGGATTACCACTACCACCAACACCTGCTCCAACACCATCACCAGATGCTTCATCTATGTTTGGTATCATCCATAACAGACAGTATTAGTACTACCAGTATACTCACGGTGAACACACCCACCCAAACAATTCCTGTGTAAGAAAGCAATGTGATTCTGTGATCGCTGGCTACAACTCCAAAATTTTATTTTGTTGTGTGACACTGTGATGCAGTAGACTGAAAGTAATTAAAGAAATATGAGTTTGCAACTAAAGGATCCCAGGTTCAAGGCTTACAGAATGATTGGGCTGCTGGGCATAGCATACACATAGCAGTCAAGGGACGCAGCAGCAGGGGTGATGGGCTGACCACAGGAGATGGAGTCACATACGCAACCCAGGAATGAGAATTATACTTCTACATTTCTGTCATGTAAGGTTAATGCCACCACACAACTGGCCACTGGGCTTCTCTCTGAACACACACTGGGTAGGGTACAGTGCAGTCAAGGGGCACACAGCAGCAGGGTGATGGGCTGACCACAGGAGATGGAGTCTCATACACAACCCAGGGAATGAGAATTATATTTCTACATTTCTGTCATGTAAGGTTAATGCCACCACACAACTGGCCACTGGGCTTCTCTCTGTAATACACATGGGTAGGGTACAGTGCAGTCAAGGGCACACAGCAGAGGGTGATGGGCTGACCACAGGAGATGGAGTCATACGCAACCAGGGAATGAGAATTATACTTCTACATTTCTGTCATGTAAGGTTAATGCCACCACACAACTGGCCACTGGGCTTCTCTCTGTAACACACACTGGGTAGGGTACAGTGCAGTCAAGGGGCACACAGCAGCAGGGTGATGGGCTGACCACAGGAGATGGAGTCTCATACACAACCCAGGGAATGAGAATTATATTTCTACATTTCTGTCATGTAAGGTTAATGCCACCACACAACTGGCCACTGGGCTTCTCTCTGTAACACACACTGGGTAGGGTACAGTGCAGTCAAGGGGCACACAGCAGCAGGGTGATGGACTGACCACAGGAGACGGAGTCACATACATAACTAACACACAACTCAGGGAATGAGAATTATATTTCTACGCTTCTGTCATGTAAGGTTAATGCCACCACACAACTGGCCACTGGGCTTCTCTCTGTGACACACACTACACTGGGTAGGGCACAGATTTATTTGCCTTTTTTTGGCCCCCCTTGTTATATGCTTGTTGCTGGCAGCTGCTGAGTGTGCACCACTGTGCAGTGCTGCAGTTTCAAATAATCACATCACATTTCACAAAGGTTCTTCTTCTTCTTATTCTTTTTTATCTCTCTCCTGAGTCCTCCTGATATTGATTGATCTCAGTCTCTCCCACCCTATTCCCCAATCCCTTCCCAATTCTTGATTAATCCCTCCACCTGAACCTCCCCCTAGTCCCACTCCTACCCGACCATTAATTTACTGAGCCTTTTTTTCAGCCTTTCTCTCGTTCTCGGTCTCACAGGAAAATGGATGATGGAATTTTTTAAATAGCACTGCAGCAACTAGCAAGTGCTCGCTGCAGTCCGATTGCGGCCACACCGACCTGGGCCCTGGCCTATAAGTATAGTATCAGGCAAGAGAATGCCTGGCTGCGGTAATAGAGTAGCGGTATGCTAACCGCTAACGCTACAGTTGAGTAGGCTGCTGCTGCCTCCTGAATCCTCAGCAAATGGTGCTCTGTCTCGGCTTGTATCTGCCTATAAATACCCCCACAGATCCCTCGGCACGCGCAGTTTACTCGACCCCCCTGACCACATAGTATTGGTCTGTGGTGAGTGAGGATGACTTCACTGAGCGCACGTATTTGGGCACGCTACTTAAGCGCAAACAGACAACTCGCGGTGGATGGCAAATAAGTTCAACCCCCCCAACAACACTGCTGCTGCTGCTGCACCCTCCCCACCACATCAGGGCTGCCACTTGCCTGCTGCTGCCTGGGACATGCCTCCTCCAGTCCCCACACATACCCCTACACCCCCCCTTCGGGGCTGCCTGCTGGGATGTGCCTCCTCCGCCCTCCTCTCCACACACACGCTGGGACTCAGATTCGAACCCTTTTGCGAACCTTTAAGTGTTCGAGTTCTAAGTTAGAACTCGAACACCAGGGTTCGAGGAGGGTTCGAATCTTTGACGAACTAGTTCTGACAACCCTACGGTGGACATCCTGGATGTCTGTTGATAAGGCATGGAAACAGTTAGCTTTAGTCCAATATTCTCTTCTAGTTCCTGGTCACCTCTTGACCACTGTGTCGGGTGGGTCGTGGAATGCCATGGATGTCAACCAATACAATCACCTTTACCAGGTGAGTAAACACCCATTGTGATTGGTTGAACATCCATGGCACTCAAGACGTTACCTCATGGCTGGGCAAGAAGCAGTACTGTACCAACGGGAGGGAGGCAGAGTGGTCTAGGAGTGAAAGGAAGAGTTGGCGGCCGCAGAGAGGACCTGTGTCACAAAGGTTGGTTGCGGTTGGTACAGATGTTCTAAATGATAATGCCTGGCAAATGTGTGGAGGGAAGTCCATGTTGCTGCCTTGCGGATGTCTTCCACTGAGACATTGGCCCTCTCTGCCCAGGAGGTAGCTACCGCCCTAGTGGAATGCGCCTTGATCCCCAGAGGTGGTGTCATTTGTTTTGCTTTGTAGGCCTCCTGAATAGTTCTCCGTAACCAACCCACAATGGTGGTCTTGGAAGCGGCCTTTTCCTGTCTCTGTCCCCTCTTGACAATGAACAACCTCTCTGTCTTTCGTGAGAGTTGTGTCCCACTATGTCTCGCGGATAGGGTGGTGCCTATGTCTAGGTACTGTGGGACGGCTTTGTCTCCCGGTTGAGAATCTCCCGTGAATGTAGGTAACTCAATTGGTTGTTCCCTGTGAAAAATGGAAGAGACCTTTGGTTGAAAGGTTGAGACTGTGCGTAGACATACCCCACATGGTGTGAACACTGTGTAGGGTTCCCTGCAGGACAGTGCCCCTAATTCCCCGATCCTGCGGGCTGAGCATATCGCCATGAGGAAGCAGGTCTTCAGACTTACCCAGAACAGGTCTACATTCTGTAGTGGTTCGAATAGGGCTGTGCTGAGGGAGTCTAGTACCAGATGAAGGCCCCAGGGAGCAATGGATGGGCAGACCCGGGGTCGTAGAATCTCGACTGCCTTTAAGAAGCTCAAGGCATCCGGGTGGGCAACGGGGCTGTGGCCCCCTATGGGCCCAATGGCTGCCCCGATGTCCGACACCTGTACTCTGAGGGATGAGTGGGCCAATCCCTTATCTAGACCTTGTTGAAGGAATAATAGGATGGTAGACATGTCTGCGAGTTCCGGATCCGTACCTCGATCTCGGCACCACCTGATGAATACCGACCATTGTCTGCCGTAGGTAGAAGTGGTTGAGGAACGTCTGGACTGCAGCATTGTTGAAATGACTGAGTCGTGATAACCCGCAGTCATCAGTCTTCTCCTCTCAGGATCCAGGCTGTGAGCTTCAGGGTCCTGGGAGCGGGGTGTAGTACCGGGCCCTGGGTCAACATGTCGGGTCGGTAGGGTAATCTGAGACTGGTCAACGTCATTGCCAGGACCGTGGCAAATCACACTCTCTACGGCCAATAGGGGGCCACTAGAATGATGGTCCGTCTCGAGGAATGGATCTTGGCGAGAACTTGTGGTAGTAAGGGAATGGGTGGAAAGATGTAGGAGTGGTCCCGAAGCCAAGGCTGCGACAGGGCGTCGGTTCCCTGTGACTGACTCTCCCTGTACCTTGAGTAATAGCTCTTGACCTGCGCATTGTGTGCCGTGGCCATGAGGTCCATGGGGATGGGTCCCCAGGTCTCCTGAATCAGCTGGAAGAGACTGGGGTGTAGACGCCACTCCCCTGGGTGGACTGTTGTTGGCTGAGCCAGTCTGCCCGAATGTTGAGCTTTCCGGCGAGATGAACTGCGCTGAGGTGGGAGAGGTGGTGTTGTGCCCAGTTGAGGACCTTTGCCACCTCTCTCAGCATAGCCCTGCTTCTGGTGCCTCCCTGTTTGGCAATATATGCCACCGTCACTTGGTTGTCAGAGCGAATCAGCATGACTGTCCAGAGATGGAGGACTTGAAGGCTGTTAGGGCATGGTAGGCTGCCTGCATCTCTAGGACGTTGATGGACAGCTGGGTTTCTGTAGAATTCCATCGGTCCTGTGCTGTTCTGTTGCCCAGGCAAGCGCCCCAACCCAGAAGGCTTGCGTCTGTCTCGAAGGAGACCTGGTATGCAGCCTCCAGTGGTATTCCTCTGGTCAGGTTGGTGCGAACTGTCCACCAAGTTAGTGATTTTCTCACTGATAGTGGTAACGGGAGTATCGCATTCAGGTTGTGTTCGTTCGGAGATCCCCATGTGAGCACATACGTCTGTAGTGGGCGCATGTGCCACCTGGCCCAGGGAACCAGGTTGATACAGGATGCCATGCATCCTAATAGTTGAGCTAGTCTTGCCATGGAGGCCTGATGACTGGTGCGCACTCAGCGTGCTAGGCTGATCAAGTTGAGGACCTGCGCCTCGGATGGTTTTGCCAATCCCTTTGCTGTGTCTATGCTTGTGCCTAGGTGCTCTATCTGTTGTGTGGGCACCAGATGGCTCTTGTCTAGGTTTACTACCCAGCCGTGCTCCTCGAGAGCCCTTAGGGCAAGGGTGGTGTGTTGGCGGGAGTGCTCTTTCGTTCGCGCCCGGATCAGCCAGTCGTCGAGGTAGGGGATGATATCGAGACCCTGCTCCCGGAGTCTGGCCACTAGTACCACTGATACCTTGGTGAACACTCTTGGAGCTGAGGAAAGCCCGAAGGGTAGTGCCTGGTACTGAAAATGCTGACCTAGTATATGGAATCTGAGGTACTGTCTGTGTTTTGGCCTGATGGGGATGTGAAGGTATGCGTCCTTGAGATCTATGGATGTCAGGAAGTCGCCCACACAAATACTGCATAGAGTTGATCTCAGTGTGTCCATCTTGAACCTCTGGGGAATCACGTGCTGATTGAGGTGCTTGAGGTCCAGGATGGGGCGTAGTTCGATGGTTTTCTTTGGAACAAGAAAGAAGATGGAGTAAACTCCCAACTTCTGTTCGTGCGGGGGTACGGGCTGTATTGCCTTGTTGCGGATCAGGTTCCACAGGATTTGTTGCACCTGATGAGCTGTGGCCTTCTTTTTGGTGATAGGCGAGGTGATGAACCTGTGTGTTAGGGGGGACTTTGATAATTCTATCGAGTAGCCTCTTGACACGACTTCGTGAACCCACTTGTCTGAGTTGGTGTAAAACCACTGGTGGCTGAAGAGCGCTAGTCTCTGACCCATGTGGGGACAGCGCTTCTGCCTGAATGGGGTTCTGAGCGAGCAGTCATTGTTGCTTACCTCGCTGACCTCTACCTCTTCCTCTGAACCTAGATCCGCGGGCTCTGAAGGGTGAGGGGTGGTAGGACTGGGTGAAGGGGGTGCGTTGTGAGGTGTAGGACCCTCTACCATGAAAGGAAGTGGTTGGGTATGCTGTGTCTCTGCGTGTCTGGTAAGATCTTTGACCCCCCCAAAATCTCTGTCTAGCGGAAGGTAGGTAGGAGTGCCTACTTTTGTTCTTAAGGTGTTCCTTGTCCTCCTCTTTCTGCTTTAGGAACTCTAACAGGCCCTCCCCAAAAACATGTTTCCACTTCAAGGGAAGATTTTGTAATAATATCTTGGATTCATTGCTGGCTTCCCACAGTTTAAGCCACAATGCCCGTCTAGCCCAGTTGGTGATGGCTGTGGCCCTTGTGTTGAGCCTGAGAGAGTCCACTGCCATATCGGCTAGATATCTTGCTGCATCGAGAGTGCATTCTAACAGTTCTGCCTCTCTTGACTTGGGGTTGGCCTGTTCCAGAAGCTCTTCTAGCCAATGTATCTGGGCCTGTGCTGTATAAATGGCCGCTGTGGATGCTCTTGCCACCATTCCTTCTGTTTCAAAGGCCTTCTTTAACATATCCTCGACCCTTTTGTCTGTGGGGTCCTTTAAGGAGATGGTTCTGCATGGTAGAATAGTCCTTCTACTAAGCGCAGCCACCTGAGGATCAATTGTTGGAGCTGTGCACCACATGCTGGCTTTGTCCTCTTGAACGGGGTACATACGGTCCAGATTTCTTTTGTTCGATACCCGGCTGGGCTCGGTGGACTGCCATTCCTTGGTGACAATGTCTTCGATCGCCGGACAGACTGGAAATGCTTCCTTGACAGTCGACCTCTGCTGGATCAGTGGGTCCAACTTGGATTCTGGTTTGCTTTCCTCCATCTTGAACCCCATGGTGGCCTTCACAATGTTTATGAGGCCTGGAACCATATCAAAGGAGCATAGTTTTGAGATGAGTGATGGAACGGACTGTGGCTCCATGTCCTCTTCATCGGAGTCTGCTCCATCCTCCTCATCTGGCAGGTCTCTGTCCTCCCTGGAATTGGATTTGTGACTATCTGGGACTGGCTCCATCAGGTCCATGTGATTCTCGCTGGCTCCTCCCCTGATGTCTTGCTCCAGAGGCTGTGTTGCCGGCATTCTGTGTTGAGTGAGGGACTCCAATTTTTCCATCACCTTCAGCATGAAGTTCTGCTGACTCTCCATCATTGCTATGGTGGCCTGTTGGTTCTGAAGTAAGAAGGCACCTGGATCCAGCCAAGTTGAACTGCTGGGGCCCGGGTTACTTGGGCTCATGCTGGCGGACTGCTCTAGCGATGGGTCATCGTCATCATGGAGGCATGTGGTGCACAGGGGGCCAGGGGCGTGGGGCAGGAGGTTAGCGCTGCATGCTGTGCACTTCTTGGCCTTGACCATCTGGAGGAGACAAAAGATTGCGTTTGTTACTAGAGGTACAAAATGGGCCTTCAACCTGCGGTTGGCCCACGTTAGGCAGCATTGATGACGTGTTACCTTTAAGGAGCTAGAGAGGGATGCAGGCTGTCTTTGTCATGGGGGTTGCTGTAGGGAGGGACCCACATGGAAGCTGGTATACTGGAGGTCGCTATAGAGAGGGACCCCCAGTGCAGTATAATTTACTGAAAAGCGCATATGGGCTGCTTATGAGAGGAGCCCATATGTTTTTTTTTCTTCTTAGAAAAAAAACCCTCTTATAACTGTGAGCCCCTTGTAGGCTGGGGGCAATGGTAAGGGAGGGGCTCAGGACTTGAGCTCCTGATGCCTGGTTCCATTGTCCTTCATATTGTATCTTTCAAGCCTTGCCCTCCTCTTCGGTGGATCTCTCTAAGCCATGAGGTAGCTCTGTACGGGAGAGAGGCCCTGGAACTGAGGTGGCTGTAGTCCGTTGGCCCTCTCCTGCCCTTGAGAGACTGAAAACAGAGAAGAGCAGTGCTGCCTGTGTCTCTGACTACAGATCCCCCCGATCTGCTGTGAGGGGCAATATCTGCTGGGTTCCCCCAGCTGGAGTCCCATGGGGAAGCCCTGAGAGGCTGGTTTTAACCCCCAACCCCTGAATTATGTGAATGCGCCTTGAAAACAGGAGGACAGGCTGAGGAGTACTTCTCAACGAGGGCTGAGAAGGGAAGCAGCCATGCGGAGCAGAAGGGCATTGTTCTGCCAATTCTAGGTGATGAGGGTAGACAGTCCCCGCGCAATCCCTGGTGCCTTAGCACTGAAAAAGCTCCCCAGGTAGGATAGGCCTCACGACTGAAATGCGAGTGCCAGGAGTGCTAGCCAGGAGGAAAGGAGCTGGCGCTTTGATCGGACGCCACCGAAGGGGGTGGGGGGGAGGTGCAGGCCCTACTCGCAGGATCAGCACCATGTGGAGAGGCGGCCAGCCTGTAAACTGACCACGCAGTGGTGCAGAAGGGCTGAGGCCTAGCTTCAGACCAGAGCACCTCCATAGTTGAATTGGGGTGAGTGCGACACGGCCATGGGAGCAGCTGGGGACAACACAAAGACTGTGTAGGCTGTGGGGGGGGAGAATCATGGCAGTGTGCAGCGCAGATGGACACGTGGGGGGAGACCAAGAGTCTGAAGGGATAGCGGCTTGGGGAGCGCTTTACAGAACGCAGTAAACAATGGAAAAAACAACGCAAATGGAGATTAATGCATCTGCAACAACGCTGTAAGTTACTACCAACTGTATTTGCTTAATGCCCAGTCCCCAAACATAGTGACCATAGAGCAACACATGGCAATCTTTCCACAACGGAGCTAAATATAGAATAAAGTATGGGGTGGTGTGTGTAATGAGAAGTTTACACACCCACGAGGTGTTAGATGCTACATAAACCCCAGGTGAAGCTCGGGGGTTTGTCAACATCTAACACCTCGTGAATATGATAACTTCAGTTCCACACACCAATTTATTTTTATTTTATATAATTGCTGGGTTTCCTTTTTCACCACAGCAATTATATAAAATATTAGCCCTTCGGTGCACTCATGCTCCGTTCTGTTTTCCGCACAATCCGTTCCGTTTGAATAAAAAAAAAATCAGTTGAAGAAGTGCTTTCTTTCCCCATTGAGTTTAAAATTACAAAAAAAACATACCACCACGAGCTCTGCTTGTCTGGCGGTTTCACTTGGAGCGAGAAGTCAGCGGTTACAGGCGAACTGCAGGCTGGACGAGGGAAACCGTGCGCGTGTTTGCCATAATAAACACTCCTTAATTATGACAAATTATGCCACGGTTTCCCTGTGGGAAAAAGGGAAGCCCACTAATTATTGCCTAATACTGCTGAGAACCTGCACAAATAGCAGGGTAAACACACAAGCAAAGACTCCCAGTATAAGTTAATCGTAGTATTCCTCATTACCTACCAAAACTGTAGAAGGAGGTTCTATTCCCCTAGGGGGACAATCTTATTCCAAACAAACAATTGTATATTTGAAAGCCTGTACAGTCTGTTATATTTGGTTTGCATTGTCTAGTAACTGAGAAAGAATAAATGTGAAGAAGCCTACCTTGATAATTAGGACAGCAGGGATCCTGGTGTGCTAGCCTGATCAGATGCAAGGTTTGAACTGGAAAGCAGAGGTTTCTGGGACCTGGATATACTAGAAATCTGATCCTAGAGTCATGTGCTTCACTAGCCTATCAGGTGGGCTAAAACCCATGAGGTAATGTCTGGAGTGCCATGGATGTTCAACCAATCACAATGGAGATTTAAAAGTTCTTAGGGGACATATGAGTTATAAAAAGCTCACCTACATTCTAGTAGCACATTTTAACTTTCAGGTCACTGCAGTTCAATTTTAAAACACTGTGTAAGCAGGCAAAAGTGCTGCATATGCATGCTAATAAATTCATGTCTAGCATATCTTTGTAGCACTATATTTCTACTGGTTCACTAACCTGTTTTTAATTTTTTTGGTGTTTTAGTGATTGTCTTATTCCTGGTGCACAAGGAATCGAGACAAATGCTTAGACACTAACCTGCTCTGTTGTTCTGGTTGCCTCTATAGGGTCAGTGCCCCTCTTCTCTGCTAGTTAAATACAAAGGTGGCTGTCGCTCTAGGGAGGTGGGTGGGATTACAAATCAAAATCATATAAATTTAGTGGAATTATAAATCTTTTTGAGTACCTAGAGAGACCAAAGCAAGTCTATGCTGATTTTGTATGTAATAAAATGTTTGTGTTTTAAATTTAGTTTAGCAGTATTTTGTTAGAAAAGTGGGTGGAGTTTCTGATATCATGTTATTTCTTCTTATAAAAAGGTGCTTCTTCTCAGCTGAGTAGTTCAGTTCAGCCTAGGAGTGGGCTGGGGAAGCACAGAGAGTAGACCAAAGCTTGGTCTTGACTGTGTTTATTGTTTTGATTTATTTACTTTTATTTTGTAAGTTTTGTTATTTACTTCTGCTTAATTTAATAAATCTGCACTTTTGAGTGAATTTTTGCCCCATACTCCTGTGTCTGTGCTTTACTCTGAGAACTCACATTCACACAGAGTATAGCTAGGGAGAGTAAGGGAGGTGTCTGGTGTCCTTGCGGAGAGCCAGGTTTCAGTCAGGCAGAGGATATCAGGGGAGTGCTTGGCTAACCAACAGGTTAGTTTGTCAATTTTAGGCAGGAGGCTTCTGATGTTAACATGGGCAATGGAGAGGCCTTTATGGGCACTTAGTGGTTGGGGACTGACCTGGGGACCTGGGTTTGGTTCTATGTCTCCAGCAAGGAGTAGGAAGAGAAGGAAAGAGTAAGCAACAGGGAGTTTAAATCTTCTGGCAAGCAGGATGGCATGTGGGGCAGACCTGGAGGCTCTGAGAAGTGTTGCACAGGTCTTCATCAATGGGTGCTGGGACCAATAAGGGGGGGCTGTGAAGTAAGAGGAGTTAGAGGGTGTGAGCTCTGAAGCGGAGTTACTGAGCTAGATTTTGAGACATGTGGAGCATAAAGGATTTGGGGTTTTTTGAAAGGAGGGAGGGCCAGGAGAGCCGATGTGAGGAGATATGAAGCAAGGAGGAAGTGAAGGGTGGACATGAGAATGGTCATATTGCAAAATAGAAAATCACTGGGGTTCATGATCAGTTTAGGGAGGTAAGGGGGTTGGAGTGGCAGGAAATAGTTTTATTTTGCATAGTGCAGAAGAAGCAGTACTCAAGTTGGGTGGGGAATGGCCCAAATTGTGAAAGGTTTGATTAAAAGATGTCACAGAGGGTTGAAAATAGAACCTCGCTCAGAAGGTAGTTGCTAATGACTTGCACAAGAACACCACTTGCCACTTTAAGGGGAGGTCTAAATTAGTGGCAAGGAAGGAGGGGAGAGATTTATGGGTTTTAGGCAGGGTAATCATGTATTTAATAGAGGTTGGAGCCAGAGGTGGGTGGACGGGACAAAATACCCTTGAGAGTAAACAGCAGTTTATCATTAGTTGTGGTTAAAACACTGAGAGAGTTAGGCTCTCCAGTGATAATAGCAGTAGTTCATGTTGAAATCAAGTGCTGAAAGCAGCGTTTAAGATAGCGGCCAATGGGAGCTTGGCTTCAGCATGCATCAGCCAATTGGCGTCTAGCTGCCTGAGAGCAAGGCTTCCTCTAGTCAAGAACTGGCATACCTTTGTCCTTGCAGGTGGGCAGGTTCTCCGATGTAGCCGGTGGAGTTGTAAGTCAGGACCGCTGGCTTGGGGCACCTGGTCAAGGGCTGGATCAGCCTAAAATAAGGAAGAAGAGAGGGAGAGGGCTAGAGTTAAAGGCTGTAACATGCAGCTCGGGTAAAGTGGGAGGGCGGGTCTGGAAAGGGGACAAAGACTGGGGGAGTGAGTGTGAGATCTAGGAGGGGAGGAGGTGGGCGAGACATAGATTAAGTGGAGGGGGGAGGGAGGGGTTGCCAAGGGCAGAGGCACCAGAGCTCCTAGCGAGACAAAAGGCACTGGAAGAAAAATAAAATTAAGCAGGTCTGGGAAGGGGAGACTAGGGCTATAGGTCTGTAGAGAGGCAAACTAAATAAAATTAAGCAGGTTTGGGGGAAGGGAAGACTAGGGCTCTAGGGCAGGTGATAGGCAAACAGTAGGAGGAAACGAGCAAACTTAGTAAAAAGATTTACAATTCCATCAAGCTGATACAGCATTAGTGCACTTACAAGCACAGTTAAGGCAATGAGTTAAAATGTAGAACAGAATTGCCAGGTAACAAGTAGAAATACCGACAAAATACCCTCTAAGGAGAGTAAACAACAGTTTATCGTTAGTTGTGGTTAAAACACTGAGATAGTTAGGCTCTCCAGTGATAATAGCAGTAATTTAAGTTGAAATCAAGCACCAAAACCAGGGGTTTAAGACGGCGGCCAATGGGAGCTTGGCTTCAGCATGCGTCAGCCAATCGGTGTTTAGCTGCCTGAGAGACGGTCTTCCTCGAGTAGAGAGCTGGTGTACCTTTGTTCTTGCAGGCAGGCAGGTTCTCCAATGCAGCTGGCAGAGCTGGATGCAGGGACTGCTGCATAATATTTTACTATTGCTAATTCATTATTTGAACATAATTCTGGGTAGCTTGGGTTCAAATCCCAACTAATTCACATATTTTTTCATCTCTTCTGTTTCTCTGGGTTCCACTAAAGATACTAGTAGAATGCAGTGAAGTACTCGTTCTGGAGTTAGGGGCTTTTTATGGTATCTTAGAAAGGAATCTGCATCATATAGAATGTGAAATGGGGCCTTGTGTCTTGGTGTGCTCAGGGGCAGAAAGCTGTTCGTTCTCCACCTAGGATTGCCTTAAAAGCAATTCTATCATGTTCCAGCTTTTTCTCGTAAAAGACTACCTTCTCCACTGTTTTTATTATTCTAACTCCCTGTCACCAAGGATTATTACTCGAGTGAAGGAAGAACTGACATATCTTTTATTCTAGTAAGTGCCTGCTCTGAATGTTTCTTATCCCCAGTTTTTTAAAAGTTACATCAACAAATAAATGTTCCCACAGGGAATCAAACCACTGATGTTTTGCTGGTTAGGCAAAGGCACATCCCTTACACCACCTGAGTCACTTGCAGACTATGCTGTTCTAATCTTTTAGAGCAAGTAATTTGTTACTCAGAATCTACAGTTTACTAAGTAATAAGGGGAAGGGATTGGTAGCTGGTAAAAGCATGAGTATCACCACTGTATAACATTTTGAGTATTGCTGATTGGAGGCAAGGCTTGCATTTGGGAGACTGGAGGTGGGACTTCCATGTTGGGCGAGTGGAGACAGGACTTCTATGTGGGAATTGGGGGCTGTGCTTTTATGTGAGTGGTGGGGCTTGAGGGTGAGGCTTGCATGTGGGGATTTGGGATTGTAGGGGTAGCTTCTGTGTGGGGAGACAGGAGGTGGGGCTTCTATGTGGTGGGGTTGGAGGAAGGACCATTTTGGGGGATTAGAGGTGTGCATGCATTTGGTTACTGGAGCTGGGGCTTCTGTGTGTGAGGGATTGGAGGCAGCACTTCCATTTGGATATTGGAGGTGGAGTTCTGAGTGGGGGTAGATTGGAGGTGGGGCTTGTATTTGGTGGGATTGGAGACAAGGCTTGCATTTTGCATTTGGAGGAGAGGCATCTATGTGGGAATTGGGAACTGGCAGTGGGGAGCTCCTCTGTGGAGGATTTGCATTTGGAGACTGGAGGTGGGTCTTCTGTGTGAATGTGAGGAACTGGAAGTGGGTCTTACATGTGGTGAGATTTGGACAGGGCTTCAATGTTGGGGGATTGGAGGTGGGCATGAATTTAGGGATTCAAAGATGCATTGGTTTGACATGAGACTTCTGTGTGGATGTGGTACTAGAGGAGGGATTTACATGTGGTAGGATTCGAGATAGGGTATGCATTTGGGGAGTGGAGGCTGGGTTTACTTGTGCTGAGATTGAAGGGGGGTCTTACATGTGGTGAGTTTGGAGGTAAGGTTTCCATATGGTGACATTGGAGGTGGGGCTTCCAATTAGGATTGGATATGGGGCTTACATGTGGTAGACTTGGAAGCGAGGCTTAGATGTGGTGGCATTGGAAACGGGGTTTATATGTGGTAGGATTAGAAGTGGGGCTTACATACTGGCAAGGAGGTAAAATTTCACATTTCACGGCCACCTGCATAGCACACAACACCACGGAAAGTGCAGCCCGAAGGTGCCTAAAGGTAATCTTAGCAGCCTCCCCTGCACAGTCTGCTTGAGCTCATTGATGCTGTGCAACAACTGTCCCACCCTCCCACAGGGTCCCCTAATTTAAGGACCACCCCTAGTCATGTGACCCTTTCAGTATTTAACTAAGTGTACATTTTGCCCTTAGCAGGTGATCTCTACCCACTAGATGGTAGCATCTTGCCCTACTTCTTTTGTTTAACCAGGAGTAGCACACTAAGCTGAAAGCTATTTGTACAGGTGCAACCTGGGAACACAGGGAAGTTAAGTGACTTGGTCACACAGTATGTAAGTGAAAGCTGTGGGATTCAAACCCAGGTCTGGTCTGGTCTGCTGGATGTTGTAGCTCAGAGCCTTAAATCACTGCACTATACTGCCTCCTTCTGTTCTTCTTTGCACTTGCTGACCCTCTCCCACCTCCTCTCACTCATCTCCTTCTCCCCTTGCTCATCTCCTCCTCACCCCCCTTCTTACTTCTCTCTTTGACCACTAGGAGTGGCTACTGTTCACTTCTCCGCTACCACTCTTACCCCCTCTGCAATCTCCTCACTCTGTTCTCTGGCCCTTTCTCTGGCTGTCACTCCCTCCTTTCCCCCTTTTTGTACCCCCTCCTTTTTCAATCTCCTCCCCGGGTTTCAAACCTCATACCTTCAGCACCGTAGTCCGTGACCCTACTGCTGGGCCATCCTGACAGCCTCATTACTAGGAGTTTTTAGTATCCCCTCATAGCACCTCCTGCTCTGCTGTCTAGGTACCCATGCCATGTCCCTTCCCTGTCCTGCCCAGCAGCCCACCACCCTTGCCTCTCTGGCTCTTCTTCTCCTTATCAGCTGTACCCCTCCTGCCTCCCCTGACTCCATCTCCCCATTATCCCCACACTCCGACCATCTCGCCCTCTTCCCATATGTCCCCTCTCTTTATCTATACCTTTCCCCCACTATCTCCACCCCCAACCCCAGCCCCCCCAGTGCCTCCACCTCTCTTGCTTCCCCTCTCCCATGATCCCTCCGGTCTCCCCTCTTCCTGGCTTTTCCCACCCTTTGCTCTCTTCCCATCCCTATTTGCCCTCCTGAACGTTCATGCCCCTGCCTCTGCCTCACCCCATCACAGGCCCCACCTGGCACTACTCAGAATGATATCTTCTCTTCTTAATGTTGGGTAACATCCACCCCAACCCAGGTCCCCCACGCCCACCCCTCCACAATCCCCATCTAGGATTTGTTTGAAACAATGAACATCTGCAGCCTCCTAAAAGATTTGATGTGCTCCAGGTTGGATAGCCCAACACCAACCTGGTGACCTGGCTATAGTTGAGACCTGGCTCTCAGAAACCACCCTTGACTCCTTTGTCGCCCTCCCTGGGTATGCCCTGTTTCAGGAAGACAGGGTTGGGAAACGGGGGGACAGCTGTGCCATTTACCTCAGTGACTCCCTCCATGCACACACACTCCCTAACCCACAACTTGCCCATGGTGCCCATGCCCTTTCTATCAGTCTTTCCTGGTTCCTCCATGGTGCCGTTATTCATCACCACTGCTTACATTCCCCCGCACACCAGAAACTAGCCTTCCAATCCTTACTTGACCACCTCTTCCAGCTCCCCTCTAAAGCTGAACAAATTATGCTGGGGACCTTAACATTAGGTGGCTCTCCAGTTCTGTCTCCCAACCCAAAGACTCTATCGCCACTCTAGATCTCTCCCAACTGGTCATCCACTCCACCCAGATCAACCCTTGCAATGGCTCCACCTCACTTCTGGATATAATCCTATCTAATCGCCCCACAAAATTTCTGACACCACAGTCCTACCCAATGCCCTTAGTGATCACTCCCTTGCAATCTGCTCCTGGTCCAGCAAAGCACAAAAGCCGCCTTCCAAAACCACCTTCTGGCATCACCTCAAACTGGGTAAGCTGGAACAGCTAAAACCTACCTTACTCACTGGGACTGGTCCCCAATTAACCAAGCGCCTGATATTGACATAGCTCTCACTTATTTTATCCGCCCCTTCAATGCAGCCTGTAACTTATTCACTCCCCTCATCAAACATATTATCAAAAACACTAACACCCCTGGATTACACAATCGCTACTAAACCAAATACGCCAGTGGGACAACCTCTGGCACAAAGCCCTCAACTTGGGCAAGCCCTCTGATAGACAACTCTACCGTGAGGTTCGTAATAAATGCACCTAGGCTATCCGCAAAGCAAAAGCTGACTACTACAAGTCTGCCCTGGCCCCCTCTTGGGGTTCTGCCCGCAAATTCTGGGACAATATTAAGGAACTCAATAATAAATCCTGGTCCCCACCCCTGTCCCAGATCAACATCAATTGCAACATCTCCTCTGACCCACAGTGCATCGCTGATACCAACTCTGACCTTAGCTCGGTACTCCCCCCAACTTCTTTGACCTTGTTCCCACCCCCCCCCACCTCCCTCCACTCACCCTCCCTTTAGTTTTGTGTGCTCTTGGTGCAGGAGGCTAAACCCTAACTCCTAAAAGTCCTTAAATGGCCCCAGCCACAGTAACAATTTGCTTGATCTCAGACTGCTTCACCAGGTTCTGGATGTGCTGCTCTCCCCCTCACTAACAGCCTTAACTGCTCCCTCTGCCTTGGCCAGTTCCCCTCCACCTGGATAATAGAGGTCATTATCCCCATACACAAGAGCGGGGATCGTACCACCCCTGGGAACTATCATCCAATCTCTATCCTCCTCCCCCAAAGCCTTAGAAAAAACAGTTGCAGGCCAGCTCTCTGAATACCTCTTCACTCACAAACTCCTTTGCAAGGAGCAGCATGGTTTCCACCTAGGCCACAGTACTACCACAGCCCTCCTGAAATTCTCCAGCTATCTACACTCTGCCCTCAATAGTGGGCACCTGGTGGGGGTGGTCTTCTTCTTCTACCTGTCGAAGGCTTTTGACACAGTTAGCCACCCACTCCTCCTGTCCACCCTTGCACAACTAGACTTCTCCCAGGGTGTCACCACCTGGTTTACTAACTACCTCTCTTCCCGCTCCCAATGTGTCAAAATAAATGACACCATCTATGGCTGCCACCCAGTTCACTCTGGCGTACCCCAGGGCTCAATCCTGGGCCTTTTACTATTCAGTCTCTACCTCACTACCCTTCCCACTGTCTGTTCTGAACGTGTCCTTCTTTACTCCAATGATCCGGTACTCTTCTCCTCCCATCCTGACCCAGCACGCCCTACAAGACATCCTTCAAAAATCCTTCAGCCTGGCAGAGTCATGGTTCATTGACCATAGGCTTGTTCTCAACCATAAAAAGATGAAGTCCATGCTCTTCTCCCATAACCAGAGCAGGTACCGGGGCTCCCCGCTTCAATTAATGACTAAAAGTCTCCTCCCCATAGAACAGGTTTTCAGCTTCAAATATCTTGCAATAACCTTTTACCTGGCACTATCCTTCCATGACCATATTCACCTCCTTTGCTCCTCTGTCAACACACGTATCAGCCTGCTCTACTGCCATAGGGACTGCCTCCCCCCTGAAGTCCTTAGGCTCGTTGTTATCTCCTCAGTCCTCTCCCTTGTTGATTGTGGGCTCCTAATCTATGGGGCTGCTACCAACACAGCCCTCCATAGAATCAAAATTTCCCTCAACAAAGTGTGCAGCCTCCTTACAGGCTGTGCCAAGCTCACCCACACGTGCACTCTTTACACTCTAGCCAACCTACTTGATTTCGAGGAGTGACTCCTGTACCAGACCTGCCTCTTTGCCAAAAATATCATGGTTGGTCTGGCCCCTCCCAGACTGTCATTGTTGATTCAACCTGCCCCCACTGCACCCTCCACCTGTACTTCCACTAAAGCTTTGATACACGTGTTCAGAGTCAGGACTGCCCTGGCCCAGAGGTCCTTCATCTACAGAGCCCCAACCTGGATAAACTCCCTCCCTGCTTCCATCTCCAATAAGAACAGACTTGGACTCTTCAAATCCTCACTCCAGAGCCACCTCTGCACCACCCGCAGCTGTAATTGCCCACAGTCCCTGCCTACCTGATCATCCTGTATTTGCCTGACATCGTTCCACCTTTGACAATGGACTACTGTCCAGCCTCCTTACCTCTCAGACTCTAGTTGTTCATAAATTGCACTATTGCTCCCTGCCTTGTATTTTCACTACAGTAGCATAATTTTGTATATGTATTGTCACCTCTCACTGATTTTTGTATCTGTGTCTAACCAGGATGTGGAGCCTTTGCAAAAGAGTCTCTGACTCAAAGGTTTGTAACTCCAATACTCTTAATTAATAAATAAAATCAAGTGATCTGACATGTGCAATGACTGGTTCAGGAGCAATGCACTACTGGTGGTTGTGGGATTCAAACCCATGACTCTAAGGGATTATTTGGTTCATAGCTTAGTGCTCTAACCTCTGCACTATTTTGCAGACTTTCCTAAGCAGCCAATTTTTTTAAGTAATAGTTGAAGCTTAAGTATAAACACTACAGGAAGTAAAAATAGGAAAAGCACGGTGAAATCATTATTATAGTGACTGTATACGTCTTCAGTGACCGTTATAATATAGTTCACATGTGCCCTCATCTAGGATCAAACCCCTGCTCCTTCAACTGTAAGGCTAGGAGGACACATCCAGCGTGCCTCCTGTGAGGAGCACATGTAGTTTGGTACTCAATATATACAACACTGGAAAATATAAGGAGAAGGGGCAGGTAGCTGTTAAAATATGTATGTCATCAGCATAATATTTGAGTATTGCGGGTTCATTATTTGAACAGAATTCTGGGTAACCTGGTATCTAATCCTAAGTAATGCACATATTTTTTCATCTCTTCTGTTTCTCTGGGTTCCACTAAAGATACTAGTAGAATGCAGTGGAGTAGTTGGTCTGGAGTTGTTTTTTTGTATGGTATCTTAGAAAGGAACCTGCATCATACAGAATGTGAAATGGGGCCTTGTGTCTTGGTGTGTTCAGGGGCAGGAAGCTGATCGTTCTCCACCCAGAACTGCCTTAAAAGCAATTCTATCATGTTCCAGCTTTTTCTCATAAAAGACTACCTTCTCCACTGTTTTTATTATTCTAACTCCCTGTCACCAAGGATTATTACTCGAGTGAAGGAAGAACCAAAATATATTTTATACTAGCAAGTGTCTGCTCTGAATAAAACTGTGTTTTTGCCAAGGATTGTCACTGAAGTGAAAGAAGAATCAACATATCATTTATTCAAGCACGTGCCTGCTCTGAATGAAACTATTTCTTATCCCTATATTTTTAAAAGTTACATCAACAAATAAAAATTCCCAGAAAGAATCAAACCACTGACTTTCTGCTTGGTAGACCAAAACAGATCCACTGCACCACCTGAGTCACTTGCTAATGATGCTGTTCTAATCTTTTAGAGCAAGTAATTAATAAGAGGAAGGCGTTGGTAGCTGGTAAAAGCACGAGTATCATCGTTGCATAAAGTTTTGAGTATTGCTGATTGGAAACAGGACTTGCATTTTGGAGACTGGAGGTGGGTCTTCTATGTGGGGCGATTTGAGGCAGGGCCTCTATGTGGGAATTGGGGGTTGTGCCTTTTTTTTTTTTTAAGTGTCAAAAATCCCATTTGTGATTTATAATGGTCTACCACTAGAAGTCAGCACTGTTCATTTTTCCTTTTCTTTCGAAGTACTCCTCTGTCAGTCACCATCTCTGTTCTCACCCGGGTGGTCTCAAGTTATGGCTTGCTAGCATTAAGGAGTGACTATGACACCTGCACCTAGTGGCCCATCTCATAGCCCCATCAGCTTCTTTCCTCAGCCATAGCTCATATAGCTTGTGCTACTACAATAATTTCTACACCTATCATTACAAGGTACATATCCATAGGCTGCATCCTTACCTTAGGGTAGTTATGGCTTCCCTTAGGTGATAACTTCCCTTGTGTACACTCTCTCCCCCAGCTAAATACGTTGTATTGTACAGGAAGAGTTACTTGTTGGCCAAAACCACATTATATTACTACCAAAAATCTTGACCTCTCAGATTCAAAAAGCTTCTCTACTTTTGTAAGCCTCTGCTACCTTATTGTCCTACCCATACCAGAACATTATGGTGCCCCCACAGCCCCTCCAACAGCTAAGTTGCTCCATACTGTTACTGCCAGAACCGTAACCTTTAGATTAAAGTCCATAATATTACTATTATTGCTTTGTTCTGGGAATATAAAATTTAACCTGGCACCACAATCCCTCTTAATGCACCCTCGGAGCTGCTACAACTGAAAGGCTTGCAGTTCCTTCATGTCAGCGTCTGCAGCCTTCTCAGGAAACTGGATGCCCTACAAGCCTGGGCATGTCATACTACACCAAATGTACTGGTTCTCACCGAGACCTGGCTGAAAGAATCCACAGCAAACCACGAGATCACTGTCCCGAGTTGTAATGTTTATTGAATAGAGTGATCTAACAGAGAGGGGGAGTTGCAATTTACATACGGGACAAACACACAATCTCTGTGGCTAGTTCAGCCTCCAAAACAAATGAATATGAATGCCTAATGGGATAGATAGATAGATAGATAGATAGATAGATAGATAGATAGATATATAGATAGATAGATAGACAAAATCTTTATTTTTATACAGGAAAAATGTGTCATTAGGGTTATACAACACTGTTCACAAGACAGTCCTGTTTATACCTTATAAGTTACACTAAACAGTGTCCTGCAACCAAAGTGGATGTGATTTTTAACTGCAACTATTATTAAATGTTGGACATACTGAAAAGGGCCTTTGCTTAACTGAAAATTTTTTCATGAACTGTTTAGAAATTTCATGATCATTACTTCTGTATGGAGCAATTCTACTTGTAGTAGGTGTTCAAATTCTGATGATAAATTGACCAGCCATTCTGGAAGAAAGATTGAAAGCACGTATTTATCACTGCTGTTCTCTTCAATGTGTTAGGTTTTCTTTCTTTTTTTTTTTAATTGTTACTATTTTCTGTTGCTTTCCCTGCCATAGAACTTGTGCTCGACTTGCTGTACTCACTGCCACCACCGGTTAAAATGGAACTCCATTTCCTTCTGTCAGAAGAGAAAAGCAGTGGTAAAAAAAGACCTGCTTTCAGTCTTTCTCCCAGAATGTCTGGTCAATTTAACATGGTAACCTTCACCTTTGCATTTTCGGTGACACGCTATATTTTCATTTTTCTTTTCTTTGTGGTTGGCTCTTGATTCAACTTGGTTACAATCCATGTATCAGCTGATATTCTATGGAAAATATCCAATTTGGAGAACCGTATATCACTCATTTCGACTTTTACTTCTGTTGCGCTAAACTCGGCTTTTGAATATGACACCTACTTTTTAAGTGACAAGCTAAAGGACATAAAAAAACATCAGTTAAAACATCAGTTAGAGGAATTTCTTATGTTTTCGTGCAAGGCTCATTTTTGGATCGGTATGTGAATCCTGAGTTTACTGGGGATTAATCAATGGCCATATGATCCATGTTAACCAATGGTATTACTGATATTTGTCTATTTTTCCTGACCATTTTATAATATTTGGGTTATTACATGGTGGTCAAAACATACACCCAGATTTGAAAATATTTTTCTTAGTTTCTCAAACTGCCTACCTGATACATCAAACAGCATAATTTGATGAAGAGGACTTTATGAATTAGTTCCATAATTTTCATTGTATAAGTCTCCCAAAATGTTTAGGTTAAGCTAGTCCTGTTCTGTTCACTGATGCTGTTCATTATCCATATTAGAATTCATTGTCTCTAGTAGTCCCAACATTTTCTGCTCTATCTTCTCTTAAGTCATGTGGTTCTGCTCCTGTTATGTGGGGTCCTTCCATTGAATCTTCCATAAAATGGCTTCCCACATGTGTCCTCCACTCCTGGGGCTTGTAGTGGGTTTAGAAATTCCGTTGTGCTCTCATTGTCTTTATTCTTCAAAAAGTGACCCTTTAGGTGTAATTTCCTAAACAAAATGTACATGTCAATTTTAATTCTGAATATATCAGGAGGGTTCTGTGGAACAAATGTTAGTTACTTAGATGAACAGACTCCTGTGTCTTAGTGAGGGGTATTGATGTGAGGTTTATTATTTTAACACTGCTTTGTCCTACTTCCTAAGGTTGTATTGTTCTTTATTTGCCCCTGCAGCCCCTCCTTGTTTTTCTTTTCTTTTTCTTTTTGGAGTTTGTTAGATTTGTTCCTTTGTTTAAAAAATATACTGTTCTTACAGTTTTTTTTCCTCCTGTGAACTGTCTCCTGAGTTACTTATTACAATTTCAGATTATTTATTTGGTCTCTGTGTCTCACTTTTAGATTTCCTTGATCACAACTGTGAGTACCCTTACTAGTAGTAGATCTAGAGCATCAGCCCCAAGTATAGATTTGACCTGGGTGTAATCAATTTTGTCATGCTCCATTTTGCTCTTTTTGTGCTTTATTATTTCTTCTTCTTCATATTTTGCCAATTTTGTGTTTAAGTCTTTGTCCAGCTCATGAAAGTTGGTATATTCTTTAAACCTGACAATTCCTGTTTTGCTTTAGCTATTTCAATTCTCAATTCTAAGTGTGTTTCTGTATCTTTTTTTATATGAAGTTCTATAAATCATCTAGAGCAATCTGTAGCTGTTATTTCCCACTCTGCTGTGTTCCCGAACTCTTCCAAAATGCTTACTGGGACTTTGTCAATTCTTAGTCCCCTTGAGGCTTGTTTTTTATTCATGTATATTTCTGAGGTTGAGATTTTATATGTTACATCAATTTTAGAAAAGCGCACTCTCTCACGTTTAATGAATTGTAACTTTAAGTTCTGATTGTCAGATTGAATACCAGGCACAGTCTATCTCACAGTAAGTTTTAGCTTAGCCTTTGTTTTTCTGCTACTCAAATCGTCAGTGTCACTGAAACAAACTAATTGGAATTCATCATCATCACATGCACTTCCACTTGACCTATTCGTTCTCAAATGGTACAGGAAAAATAATTGATTACTCACTGTTAGGCTTGTTTGTGTGATTGTTGTTAATGTCTTAGTCTTGTTGAAGGAAATATTTTCCTGATACTGTCTCCTCGGACCTTAACCAATGGCTTCACATTTACCCATGGCTGCAGTCCTCTGGCTCATGAACACAAAAAAACAACCAATATGGCCTGATGCTGGTCCTTGGTGCTGTTGTGAGGATAAGCCATCCTCAAATATCCAAATCAGAACAGAAGGTCAGCACTCTCTGAGATAAATAACGCCAATGGATGTTTTCTCCAGTGCTCATCCAGGTTCAAAATGGTACAGGGTTTACACCACAAGCCCTATGAGGAGAGAATGAGGGATCTCAATGTATACAAATCAGAACAGAAGGGGCAACTCACTCTCTGAGATAAATAAAACAAATGGATGCTCAAGCACATTAACATGCTCAAGCACATTAACAATGGTGGAAGGTTTGCACTAAAAGCCGACAGCAACAGTGTGGCATTTCTGGGACTGACACACACTCACACACACATGCACACACTTCATCTCCTTGACAGTGATGCAATGGATTCATCACAGGGCAGCGACAACTTTAGTCTGACGCGACAGTAGAGTGACAGATTTATGTCGACCACAAGTCGTGGTAGGCATAAATCCATTGGGGAAACTGCCTGTTTTTTTTTTCCAGGGGGCAATACCCCCTGAACCCCATGTAGCTTAGAATTATTAACTCCAAGTCAGAGTTGATTTGGGGAGGGGCATAACCCAGAGAAAGCAGTGCCGGGGTCCCGCGGGTACATTATAGCGGCAACAGTGACTTGCTCCTGTAACGTACTTTGTTGTTGAATTGTCACTGTGACATTGGCATACGTGGTGCAATGCACTGCTGCCATTCTGTTTTGCTGCCCTAAAATGCAAAATCTTAGTTTTCCAGATTTTTCATCTCAATGAAGATGGTGGCCATGCTGGCTTGCTGTCTGTAATCGAACTACACACTGCAGAGTTTTTTTAGCAGTTTTAAGAGTTTTTTAGAGGTATTTTTAAGTGGCAGTCTGCAAAGTTTGTTAATTAAATAGTTTAGTTAGTGATTGGCGGGTAAGGATTTAAATTATAGTTTAGAAGGCTATAAGGGTTGTGTAAGAGCTAGTTTTTTGTTTCATAGTTTAGGGAGTAAAATGTCATGCATGTAAATCTGTATTTTGCTAATTCTGCTAATGATGCAATATTTGCTGTCAGCACTGGTGGAGTACCAAACCTCATCCTGTTGAGGAGCCCAGCTGAAGGATGTTACCTGAAGAGAGAGAGATTTGCTGTGAAGATACTGCGAGTGCGGATCTCTGATGAGCCTCTGGAGTGTCTTGTTGGCAGAGGAGCTTATGCCCAACAAGGCGAGCATTCTGGTGTTGGAGCTTGCATCAGACAAGGAGAGTGGCGTGGACTCTAGCTGCCCTGGTGCCATTCTGTGATTCAAAACTGCCTTTTTCTAAAGGTGACAGTTACAAGGAGGACTTGTGCCTGGTGTTTTGTAGTTGGAAGGTGACCACTAAAGAAGGACTGGTGTCCACTATGGAGAGTGTGGCAGACTTTGTGCTGCTCTGTAACTGGTTGTTTGGAATCGGCAGGTTGGTCTAGTGTCCTATATGATTATTGTCACAAACTGGCAGAAAGTAGAGTGGTGAAATCAGCCGGCGTCTGGAGCTGCAATCGGCTGCCGCTATTACATTGTCTGTGGTGGGCCATTTTAAGACTGTTTGTTTTTCTGTCAGCCATGGAATTGTTAGCTGGCCGCAACATCTGAGGAACAGACCCAAGGTACTGAACTGACACAGGGAGACACACGCAATTCACAATACAGAGACAGGTTTGGGAAATCAGGAAACTATGAGTACCAAAAGATAGTACCCACCAAAGCTGTAGCAAAGTCATAATTTTGCACATAAAGCTCTTAGGAAGAGTGTGGTAGTCAAAGGGCTAAAAAAGAATTCAGTTAATTATTCATTTCATTCATTCATTCATCATCCTCATCATATCTCATACAAAGATACATACAAAGATGATGGGAGCAAAGAAGGCCGCAAGTGGCCCATTACCGCTCCCTTCCAGCAGCCCTTAATAGGAAATGTTTCCTCTTATAAATATATAGTTAGCCAATCAGTTTTTGAATTGAGTCTTAGTCTTAGAACAAATAATTTCCTCAGGCAGCTTGTTCCAAGGGGCAACCACTCTTTGCGTAAAGAAGGCCTTCCTCATATTTGTGTTATATGTTATATGTCAGAGCTGAAGTTAGTGACCCCTGGTTCCTTTAGTATCTTTTTTGAATTGGAGGTTTAATTAATTTAATATATAACCATCCTTCATTATATCATAGCATAGTAGCAGGTCTCCCCTAACTCTCCTTGTCTCAAGTGACATGAACCTTAATTCTTTCAGTCACCTTTCATAGGACATGTTTTTAATATTATATATCATTTTAGTGGCATGTCTTTGGACTTTTTCTATACTTTATGCTGTGGTGCTTGTGAAAAAGCCAGAATATTAAAATAATAATAATAACAATAATAATAATAATAATAATAATTTATTTATATAGCACCTTTCAACATATCAAGGTGCTGAACAATTTGACAGTTCAAACACAACATACACAAACATATACATAAAATCGGCATACCACAAGATAAAATATATAATAATAAAAACCAAAGCATTAATAGATAACTAATTATCTAAAAAAGCCATGTTCCATAAGTAGGTTTTCAGCTCTTTTTTAAAGAGTTCCACGGAGGTGCACTGCTGTAGCCGACATGGTAGAGAGTTCCAAAGAGTGGGTGCAGCATATGAAAATGCTCTGCTGCCAGAAAATTTCAAACTCACTCTTGGGATCTCTAACAACCCCATGTCGGCCGAGCGGAGTGATCGGTCAGGGCAGTAAGGCACTAGGAGGTCTTTCAGATAGGCTGGACCCTGGTCGTGAAGGGCTTTGAAAGTCAGCAAAATGACTTTAAAGGTGATCCGCCACCACACAGGCAGCCAGTGCAGTTCGCGCAGCACGGGAGTGATGTGACAGAAACGACTTGTCCCAGTCAGAACCCAGGCTGCAGCGTTCTGCACCAGCTGTAGGCAACGGATTTCAACCCCAAAAATCCCAAAGTACAGGGCGTTGCAATAGTCTAAGCGTGAAGATACAAAAGCATGTACCAAAGTAGGCAGGGAGTCAGACGGAACAAGATGCTTCACCCTGGCAATGTTCCTGAGATGATAAAAGGAAAGTCTTGACAACAGCTGACACCTGAGCTTTGAGAGTCAGCCTATCGTCAAGAATAACTCCAAGGCTACGCACCTGTTCTGAGGATGGCAAAGATACTCCACCAAGAATAATTCCAGATGGAGCAACGATATCTGGCCTCACCACCCTACCACCAGGATCCACCACCAGCACCTCTGTTTTCTCGAGTTCAACTTTAGTAACTAGAATCCATCCAGTCTTGGATCTCCCTCAGACAGCTGTTAAACACCGGAGAGAGCTCCATCCTGGTCGGGTGCAAAGGACAGATAGAGCTGGGTGTCATCCGCATAGCAGTGAAACCTCAGCTCATATCGCCTAATGATACCTCCGAGGCAGTATATACACTGCAAACAACATGGGCGACAGCACGGATCCCTGGGGCACTCCACACAACAGAGGGATTGGGTCAGAGGAGAAAATCCCCGACACAACTCTCTGCGATCTCCAGGTAAGAAATGATGTGAACCATTGCAGAACGGTTCCAGTCATTCCACAAATTTGCCCCAGGCGAGCTAATAGCACCATGTGGTCCACTGTGTCAAAGGCTGCAGAGAGATCAAGAAGAACAAGAATGGAGTGTCTCTTTTGATCCCTCGCCATCAGAAGATCATTTAACACCCGAACCAGCGCAGTCTCGGTGCTATGTCTTTACGGAAGCCCGACTGGAAGGATTCAGAGACGTTATGGATGGTTAAATGGTCATCCATTGAACTGCCACGACCTTCTCGATAACCTTCCCAATAAAGGGAGGTTACAGATAGGTCGATAGCTAGAATAAGAGTCCGGTCCAAGGAAGCTTTCAAAGAGGAGTTACCACAGCCTCTTTCAAGGAACAGGGAAACTCACTCAATTCCAAGGAGCACCAGACTATTTAGCCAAGACCCGACCAGTGATATCCAAACAACCCAGAATAAGGAGTCGGACCGGATCTAAACCACAACTTGTGGGGCATAGAATGGATGATCCTCATAATGTCCACGAACTCAGGTCGTCAAAAGGAACTCCAGGAGAAATGGGGCACTCGTCATCTCACGCTGACCAAAAGCTTCACCCATAGAGCTTGCGGACCCAGGTTCTTCTTGATGTCGGCCACTTTAGCTGCAAAGTATCGAGCGAGCTACGTCAGCACTCTGTTGCAAAGCTTTCCAACATGCAGGCAGGCTGGGTTGCACAGTCTGTCTACAGTTCGAACAGCTGAGCCGGTCGATTCTGAGCAACTGCAATCTCCTGGACAGGAATTCTGCCTTCCTATGGGTGATTGCAGATTGATAGTTAACATAATGTTCCATCAATCCTAGGTGGTTGGCATCGAGGGAGGACCCTCGCCAGCTGACGCTCTAACCTTCCAGCCCCATCTCCGCATCTCCATAAGGTCCCATCAAACCATGGGGCTCCGGGCGAAGGATCTGGGGCACTGATGACAGGAGCAATGGAATCCAGAGCCGTGACGGCCTATTATAGGCCGACACTAGTGCTTCTGGACCACTGCTCACCGAACCGAAGGATGAGAGGTCAAGGACTGCTGCTAGACCTTGTGGAGTAACATTCCGTAATGGGCGGTACCTGACCATCTCCACAGGGGCTGGTCTTCTCAGGGGGGTGCAAAAATTGAACCTCATGATGTGGTGATCAGACCAGGCGACTGGTACCACCCCCATGTCGGATGCGTTGATCCCTAGAAGGAAGACTAGATCTAAAGAGTGTCCAGATTTGTGCGTAGCAGTGGAAACCACCTGTGTAAGGCCCAAAGAAGACATCAATTGGAGGAAGTCATTACCCAAATTTGAGAGTTCATCGTCCACACAGGCGTTGAAGTCACCCAGGACCATCAACCTGGGCGACTCAAGCGACATATTAAACCGAGGAAGTCTGCTACTTCCTGTAAGAAGCATCTCCCATCTCCGGGTGGACGGTAGATGAGGACGATTCGAACGCCTACACCTGCTACGACTGTACACTCAATAGACCCAGTCTCACCAACTACCACATTCGTGAGGCCCAATTCCGTCTTAAAACAGACTGCAACCCCCGCCCCTCTGATCCAATCTCGGCGTGTATCACCGAGTACCGGCGGAATCATGGCCTCAAGGTGGGGCCAGAGTTTTCATCCAGCCAGGTCTCGGTGATGCAAGCCAGGTCAGCTGAACCAACAAGATCGGCAATGATAGCAGTCTTATTCCTAACAGACCTGGCATTTGCATAACACCACCCAGTTGGACAAACTTCAGGGGTTGTCAAGCCTATCTGCCCACTAATTTCTGTGGAGCCCTTGGGTATGGCTACCAGACAAGGAGAACCTCGATCTGGATTCCATTTCACCCCAGGCGCCTCCTAGACCTGACTACCCGACACGATGGACCCATCATTCATCCACCCTGTTCGACAACCCCCACCCTACGGACATACCCAGAGCTCTACAGTGCTGGTAAGTATCAAAAAGTAGAGGAGGAGTAACAAAGGGGCGGAGGGCTCGAAGGGAGGAGGATGAGTAGCGCACCACCGTGGGAGTTAAAGACCAACACATGTTGAAGCTTAGATAAGAAACCCAAAAACCCACAACAGAACTAATTAAAAATCAATTTAACAACATCATAAAAATAAGCTTAAAAAGAAAAAAATACAGACTAACTATTTTAATTCAACAGTTTACTGGGAAATGAGAGTTCCATGAGTCTTGTGGAATCATCCTGCATTGGGAAGTGAGAGCCCCACTGCAATTATATTGAGAACTGAATAACTATTTGGACAATTGTGCATGGTGAACTTTTTAAAGAATTTTGTAATCATTTATAGGACTGTCTGTGTTATAAATTGTTGTTTGGGATTTGGTGGGTTGGGGAGGTTTTGTGTGGTTTGTGTTATGGTGCATGGTTGTGTCAATGATTAGGTGTATGTGTGGATGTGGTAATTTTGTTGGGTATTAAGGATTATTATAGTATTTTGTCTGGGGGGTTAAATAGGGTAGTTTTGGATTGTAGTAATTAAATAATCAGGATGTGCTTGGGATATAAGCCTATAAGGTACAGCAACTCATCAGCCTACCTCCACAACCTTCACCTTTTTGAGCTCCACTCACTACCTACAGAAACATATAGGAGATGCAGGGCATTGGGATTGCTCACGGGGGGGGGTCATGCAAGTGGCTGCCGGGGAGTTGCAAATAGGGGTGGTGAAGCCAATGTGGTGCCCTGGGGTAAAATGGGAATTGGAGAGCGGCCCACCTTGTTTGATTCCCATACCCAAGGGCTCTACCATTGAAAGTGGGCAGGTGGTTGATTCAGCAGTCTCCCCTCATCCTACTCGGACTGTATTATGTAATGCCAGGTCGATGGAGAACAAGACTGCAATAATAGCAGACTTGGTTTCCTTGGTAGACTTGGCTTGCATCACAGAGATCTGGCTGGAGAAGAATGCTGCTCCCATTTTGAAGACAGCATTGCCGGCCCGGTACTCTGTGATACACACCCAGAGGAAGGATCGCAGAGGTGGGGAAGTGGCCATTTGTTTTAAAGCCAGCCTTGGCCTCACAGTGCTACCAGTGGGTTCTACTGGGTCATTTGAGAGTGTTGCTGCGTGGGGGGTCCTGACGCAGGCTACAGGATCCTTCTAATTTACCACCCACTGGGCAGGGAGAGGGAATTTCTGTAGGAGGTCGGATACTTCATTGATGGCCTGGCGTTGGAATCCCCTAGATGGTTAATTCTTGGGGATTTCAGCACCTGGGTTGATGACAGACTCTCATCATTTGGACGTGACCTCCTGCAGAGTATGGAATCTCTTGGCCTGTCGCAAGTTGTCACCTAAGCAACCCACTCGCATGGTCACACATTAGACCTGGTGCTCACTCTGGGTCTTGGGGTCAATGACCTCAAGATTGATCCGGTTGTATGGTCGGATCATAGCACCATGAGGTTCACGTTTGGGGCCCTCCTGAGCATCCATTCTCTGTGGTGATAGTCCGGTACTGCCCAATATGAGGATTGTCCTCAACAGAACTACAGGTGGTACTGGACCTGTCGAGTGTAGAGTCCGTGTGTGTGATTGTTCTGGTGGAGGCGGTGGCAGCCTATATTAGAGCTGGCAATGTGATCTTTGACTCTATCATATCCGTTCGTGTCTGACCCTTATCTACCCACTGGAGGCCCCCTTGGTTTGATAGGGAACTCAGGGAGTTAAAGATAAGGGGTCAGAGGTTGGAGCATTGTTGGAGGAGATCTGGACTGATGGAGGACAAATTGGCCTTGAAGTCACATTATGGTGACTATCAGGGGGGCAATCTCCTGAAAGAAGGCAGATTTTTTTTTGTCAAGGGAGATTGCTGCAGCAAGGAACAGACCAGTTCAGCACTTCCACATGGTGGACGGTCTATTACATCCAGCCTGCCTCCGGGCAGGAGGAGCAGGTTCAAGCACAAGGTGTGAAGAGTTTGCTCTGTTCTTTGCCCACAAAGTGTCCTCTATCAGGAGAGACATCTCTTCCAGTGTCTCTCAAAGGGCTTGTGGAGTTCGAACTGAGAAGTGCTGGGGCACCCCTCTTGTATGGGCTGAGTTTGATCCAGTTGGAGAGGAGGAGGAGGAGATGGCTGAGATAGTCCTTAGGCTGTGACCAACATATTGTGACCTTGACCCAGGTCCAACATGATGTTTGGTCAGATGTGTGGACCTGATAGGATCTGTGGTTGTTAAAATCATTTGGGGGGGTGCTGATGAGCAGCTAGCAGGATAGACGTGCCACCATGCTGCTCTGTGCTAACGGCTGATTAAAAGTTAAAATTTGTGTGAAAAAGCTGACCTCTAATCATTAAACTGGCATCAATCTTCCCAGGAAAGCATTATGGAGGATTACCTTGTGCCCAATACTGGGAAAAGCCAATGGATCGCTGGTAAATCGGGGAAGAAGTCGGCGGCTCCCATGGCCTCTACGTCGGGCAAAGGCACGGGCAAAATCTCACTGTCAGCAGCCGAGATTGGAGCATTAGGCCGGGAAGTAACCAGTCAAGTGGTTGTGTCGCTGGAGGCCAGATTGTTAAATTTAGAGGGTAAAATTGACCTTAAGTTGCAAGAAGTGCCGGAACAGCAGACCACACACTCTGATAGGATTGAGGAGGCTGAGGAGCTATATCAGGCTTGGAGGATGAGACCACGGAGGTCCCAAGACAAGTTGTACGGCTGCAAAAAGAGCTTGAAGATTTAAAAGATGCAATGGATTACCAAGAAAATTATTATCGGCGCCTTAACTTGCTCCTTAGGGGCTTGCCAGAAGGTGCTGAGAAAGGGGATATAATGAGCTTTTGTGCTAAGACCCTCCCGGAGCTCTTGAGAATACAGCCAAAAAACGGCCACTCAAATTAGAAAGGGCTCATCGAGCTGTGATGCCCCGACCATCGGGAGACCAGCCCCCATGGCAGATAATCGTTCGATTTCATTCCTTTCAGGATAGGGAGGTGACCCTCAGAACTTTTAGAGGAAAAGGGGGGTTGGAGAATGAAGGGGCATGTTTATTCATCTTGCAGGATAACTCCCTATGGCTCCTTGAGAAGAGGAAGGTATTCAACCTGCTTATGGCCCAGCTAAGAAATCTCAAGATTGAGAACTTTATGCTTTACCCTGCAATACTGAAGATCCGATATGAGGGGGCGACGTACTCCTTTTGGGAGCTCAATAAAGTGGAGCTATTTGTGGCTGATCTACAAAAGAAGTTGGGCAAGTGATAGCACTGAGATGGCTCGCTGATTTGCTGGACTGGGCTTTGTTTGCCATTGCAACAGCAATGTTTCGAATGTCTCCCTGTCTTTGTTGTTTTGTCCTGTGATGCTGAAGAATACAGGGGTCCATGTGCACTTAGAGTCCTTGTGAACTGATCTGGAGCCTTCCTAGGTGAGAGACTGAGTCGGGTAATAATCCTGGGGATGTAGGGTGGTGGTTGACTTGCCTGTGTTTTCCCCGAAGAGGATCGCAATTACAGTCGGAGAATTCCTGGGACAATATGGATCCTCTGAAGTTTTGGACTAAATAATATAAGAACTCTGGACAGTTTCTAAGAGGGTGAGGATGCTTCGTTTTCGATGCTGCAGCGGGGGGGGGGCTTAGCGCATGTGTTTATGGCGTGGCCTGCTCCCTTCCCACTGCCTTAAGACCTGATGCATGTGGATCTACTCAGGAAAATAATATACTGTAGGTGGGTGATGTGGCGAGAAGGGGAGAGCTCTAATAGGTTGGTGACAGCTTTAAGGGTGGGGAGCCAGGCCAGGCTTCAGTCTAATATGATTTTTGGGGGGCTCAGAGTGATCTGAAGCTCAGAAGAGGAGCGTTCTCGCCGCATATTCTTGAGCATTAATGGTGGGATGAGACTACACAGGGAGACATCAAAGTTTCAGTTGAGGTTGGTGTTTATATCTTTTATATAGTTTAATGTTTTTTTTTTATAAATGAAAAATTGTTGTTGGCCATGGCAGGAGCAGTGGGGCATCAATATCGTCAGGGGGATATTGGACACTCATGCTGAAATTGCAATTAGTGTCATTGAGGGGGAGTGGGGGGTTTGGTACAGTTAAAACTCAAATGGATAAAGGATTTATTAGGGATAAGTTTTGACAGGGGGGCTGAAGCAGGGGGAGGGATGGTATGTTCTAAGGGAAATCACCAGTTACGAATCAGTTGGGGGAGAGGAGACATATTGCTCTTGTTATCTGGTTGTTTCATTGTTATTTCTGCTGTATGTTGTTGTATGCATTTCATATCACTCGAAGATGGTTACTGATTTTGGAGTGGAGTAATGTACTATAAAGCATGGGGGGACCTGATGGTCAATTATTATGTGCAGGGAAAGGAGGCAATTGACTATGGTTAGTAAGCAAGAATTGACAGTGGTCTACTGGAATGTGCGAGGGGTCACAAATCCAGTCAAGCGCACAATGCTTCTAACAGCGCTCAAAAAATGGGGCACGCAAGTAGCATTATTGCAGGAGACTCACCTATCGGATGTGGAGCACGCCAAATTTGCTCGAGGGTGGGTGGGTAAGTGTTTTGCTGCTTCCTACTACTCTTGGAAACGAGGGGTAGCTGTCCTGTTGCATAAGAATCTGCCATTTGAGGTTAAAAAAATTGTGAAGGACCATAGGGAGGGTAGATATATCTTTGTGGTGGGGCAGCTGTATGGTGAACAAATTACATTTGGTAACGTATATGTCCTAGCCACATACGAACCACAGTTTTTCCCAGGGCTCTTGGACCTGATTATTAAGGAACAGTTCCCCGGCCTTGTGCTGGGGGGAGATCTGAATAGTACACTGGACCCAGTTATGGACCATTCGGAAGGTAAAGTGAGAAGGTCGGAGGCATTAAATCAGTGGCGGATGGGTATGCTGGATCTTGAATTGGCAGATAGCTGGAGAATGGTAAACCCAGGCGCCAGGGAGTATACATTTTTTCGAACCCCCATGGGACATGGACGAGGATCGACTATATGCTGGACCCACGAGAACGGAATGACAGGCTTGTAGATGTATCACAACTCCGCTCTCTCGGATGTGACCAGCACTGACATCTTAGTACCCCAAGGGTCTATCCTAGGACCCCTTCTCTTTTTGCTTTACATTAACAACATAGATTCTACTATGCTCTCCTGCTCAGCTATCCTATACACTGATGATCTCGTCCTCTACTCCTGTGCCGACAAAGTCAACATCATCAACGAAAACCTCTCCTCAGACTTCAGGAATGTGCAAACATGGCTAAATGCTAATAAGCTCATCCTCAACATTAAAAAGACACAAGCCATGCTACTTGGCACTGCCCCCAAACTTAGGGCCTGTAAGGAACCCCCGCTAGTCCATGACTCTGGGGGGTCTCTCATTGACTGTGTCACATCCTTCAAATACCTGGGAGTCCTCCTTGATAAATCCTTTGATTTCAGTCTACACATACAGTCAACATGCAAAGCTACAAATGCCAAACTTGGAATCGCCTACAAGACTAGTCACCGGCTAACACCATCCGCTAAACTGGCTATTGCCAAGGGTATTATGCTTCCAACGCTGACATATGATGTCTCCACTTTTGCTAATGCCCATAAGACTGCTCTCCATAAATGGGATGTCGCGTATAACAACATATGTCGGTATGCCTCCTCTTCACATCACCTCAAGCACCACTGCACACTGTATAATGAACTGGGCTGGCTCTCCCCCTCTGCCTACTGACTTTACTCCCTAGGGACCCTCACAGACTCTGTAACCCAAAACCAAACACCCTCCTCCCTTGCAGCTCTACTTGTTCCACTGACACCTGCTCGCGGACTATGCTCGGCAAATACATTTCTACTTACCGTACCCAGGTGTCTTACTTCTGAAGGCTCTGGAGCATTTCACTGCACCGCCTCGGCCACCTGGAAATCCCTCCCATCTGCCCTAAGACAGGCAAACTCCCACCCAATTTTCAAAAAAGAACTATATCGCCACCTATCCCGGGACCCTTGCACATGCTTAGATCCCACTTGAGGCCTCACAGCTAGCACCCTACCTCGCCCAGGACATTGCTGCACTTCTGAACAATCTTTGCCTTATTTATGTCTTAATAGCTGCCACTTAGCCCAGTCTCAGTTGTTATTTGCTTGTACTACTGTCACCTTATGTCATGTCTGCTAGCCATATGTATAATCTCTAGTACTATCTGAATTGATCTGTATTCTTACCTACATGTACTATATACTATGTAACCATATACTATGTAATTGTATAATCTCATGTCTTTTATGTATGTATTCTCCCGGATCGTGCTTGAAAATGGTCAACTCTTGGCTAGCACACCTAACCCGGTTAACAAAAACTAAATAAATAAATAGCCCGATCCATATCTTGGACCATACTATGGTGATAGGGAGGTTTAGGATGCAAGGGAAAGGGGATGCACCACCACAGTGGAAATTCCCTACATATATGCTCCCCAATAAGGAATTTAGGGAATACCTGTTAAAACAATGGCGTTTCTATAAAGAAACTAATGCGGGGTCAGAGGTGTCCTGAGCTGTCTTCTGGGATGCTGGGAAGGCCTTCCTGAGAGGCTCCATAATAACATATATGGCTAAGGTCAAAAAAGATAAGTGAGAAAAGAAGCAGGGACTGGAGAAGCAGCTCAAAGAACTAGAGAGGCATGTGGCCCAGGGAGAGAGAGGAACCGTAGAACGGCTCTTAATGATTACAAGGGAGACATTGAATTCCTTGGTGCGAGAGGAAGCCAGAACATCATGGTTTTATTGTAAATGCCAGATGTTTGAGTGGTCTAATAAACCGGGCCCACTTATGGTTAGGCTTATGAGGGGGGGTTAAATGCCCCACTAGAAGAATGGGGATTAAGGGTAAGGAGGGTAGGGTGCATAGGAAGGCAGGGAAACTGAGGGCCTGCTTTCAAGAGTTCTATACCTGGCTATACAAAGCAGAGTGTAAAGGTAGGGGGCAGTGGGTACAGGAATTCTTAGATAGGATAGATCTACCCAGTCTTACTGTGAACCAAAGGGACCAATTAAACCAACCTATGACAAAGGAAGAGGTTTTAAAGGCCATTGGTAAGCTACACAAAGGTAAGGCAGGTGATCCAGACGGATTCCCCTTGGAATTCTATTAAGCTTTAGTGGGCCAGTTAGTGGAAATGCTGTGTGAGGTGTTCCAAGGGGAAAAGGGGGAGGAACACTTGTGGCTACCTGATACTTGTTATGATGCAATGATATGTTTAGTCCCTAAGCTAGGTAAAGAATCATCGGAATGTGCCTCATATTGACCGATTTCCCTAATAAATAATTGACCTAAAAACCATGGCCAAGGTTCTAACTGCACGGCTTGAGGATTATCTGCCTGCGTTGGTTCACCCTGACCAGACTGGATTTATAAAAGGGAGATTATCCTATCATAATATGCACAGATTACTTAATGTGGTTTGGAGGGCAGGGCAAGAGCGAGAGAAAACCTATGTTATATCCATGGATGCGGAAAAAGCCTTTGATAGGGTGGAGTGGGAGTACTTCTTTGAGGTGCTGGTCCAGTTTGGTCTGGGGGAATCATACGTCAGGTGGATTAGAGCTACAGTGGCGTGAAAAAGTATTTGCCCCCTTCCTGATTTTCTCTATTATTGCATATTTGTCACACTGGATGTTTTCAGGTCTTTAGACAAAATATAATATTATCTAAAGGGAACCTGAGTGAACAAATAACACTTTTTTTTTACTTATTTCATTTATTTAATGAAAAAGTTAACTAACACCAACTGGCACTGTGTGAAAAGTAATTGCCCCTAGTTAAATCAACCCAATTAAAGGGATAATTAGAGTCAGCTGATTGAACACAGCCAGGCTTGATTACAGCCAGCCCTGCTCAATATAAACCTCACTTATTTTGACCCTTACCATCAGAGTCACGTTGCCAGCACAAAGATTCAACAAGCACATTATGCCATGATCAAAGGAAGTTCCTGAAAAGATCAGAAAAAAATGTGTTGCCCTCTATCAGTCTGGAAAGGGTTACAAAGCTATTTCTAAGGCTCTGGGACTCCATCAAACCACAGTGAGAGCCATAGTCTCCAAATGGCGAACACTTGGAACAGTAGTGAATCTTCCCAGGAGTGGGCCTGCCAAAATTACTCCAAGGGCACAGCGTAAATCATCCAGGAAGTCTCAAGGATCCTAAAACAACATCTAAAGAACTGCAGGCTTCCTTGCCTCAGCTAAGGTCAGTGTTCATGACTCCACAATCAGAAAGAGACTGGGCAAAATGGGCTTCATGTGAGAGTAGCAAGGAAACCACTGCTAACCAAGAAGAACATAAACGCCTGCCTCTCATTTGCCAAGAAGCACCTGGATGATCCACAAGCCTTTTGGGAAAATGCTCTATGGACAGATGAGTCCAAAGTGGAACTTTTGATGACATAGCTCCCATAATGTCTCGCGTAAAGCAAACACAGCATTCCACAGTAAGAACACCATACCAACAGTCAAATATGGTGGTGGTAGTGTGATGGTGTGGGGATGCTTTGCTGCCTAAGGACCTGGATGACTTGCCATAATTAAAGGAACCATGAATTCTGCTCTGTACCAGAAAATTCTTAAGGGAATGTCCGTCATCCTTCCGTCAGCTGAAGCTGAAGCGTAGTTGGGTCATGCAGCAAGACAATAATCCAAAACACAAAAAGCAAGTCCACATCAGAATGGCTAAAAAGAAGTAAAATTAAAGTTTTGGAGTGGCCTAGTCAAAGTCCAGACTTAAACCCAATAGAGATGCTGTGGAGGACCTGAAACGAGCAGTTCATGCTCGAAAACCTACCAAATGTTACTGAATTAAAGCAGTTCTGCGAGGAAGAGTGGGTTAAAATTCCTCCACAGCAATGTGAAAGACTGATATTGAATTATAGGAAGTGTTTGGTTGCAGTCATTGCAGCTAAATGTGGCATAACTAGTTATTAAGTGTAAGGGGGCAATTACTTTTTCACACAGTGCCAGTTGGTGTTGGTTAACTTTTTTTCATTAAATAAGTGAAATTAAAAAAAAAACAAGTGTTATTTGTTCACTCAGGTTCCCTTTATCTAATATTACATTTTCTCTAAAGACCTGAAAACATCCAGTGTGACAAATATGCAATAATAGAGAAAATCAGGAAGGGGGCAAATACTTTTTCATGCCACTGTATGTACCAGGCCCCCTGAGCATGAGTCTTGGTTAATGGGATACCTACTGAACCATTTGTCTTGGAGAGAGGCACTCGTCAGAGGTGCCTGCTATCACCACCACTGCTGTTTGCTCTGTTATTGGAACCCTTGGCTGCGGCAATAAGATAGTGTCAAGGGATTCGGGGTATTACAGGGAAGGGGGAGGTTGTGCATAAGGTCACCCTATATGCAGATGATATGCTGCTGTTTATCAGGGACCCCAGAGGTCTATGCCATTACTATTAGAACTGATAGTACAAAATTAATCTAAGTAAATCTGAAATGTTTTGTTTTCCTAATTTAGAGGAAGCAGATAAGCAATGGGGAATCCAGAGTCGGGAGACATATATCACCTATTTGGGTATTAAGGTGGGTAGGACAATTGGGTCACTTTATGGGTTGAATTACACACCACTTATTAAAATAATAGAGGCGGATTTGAGGAGGTGGTTGCAACTACCCATATCTTGGTTGGGGTGAAGTAATCTGTTGAAAATGAATATCCTACCTGGGATTTTGTACCCCATGCAGATGATCCCTATGCTCCTTGTAAGAGGGAACACTGTTAAGGTAGAGAAGTTAGTTACCCAATTTATCTGGAGGGGGCAGCGGCCGAGAATCCGCCTGCAGAGACTTAAGGTGGAAACAACCAGAGGACTCCTTAATTTTCCAGACTTTACAAATTACTATTTGGCTATCCAACAACGTTATATTGCTGACTGGGTATACCGCCCTGCAGTGGCAAGATGGGTTGCATTGGAGCAATGGGGATGCCCGGGGCGCCTATCTACTTATCTACATAGTAAAGGCTTACAGGCCTATGCTGCCCTGGAGGGTTGTAACCCTCTAGTTAAAACAGTGCTAGAAGCATGGAACCTTCTCAAGAAATCTAGGGGGATTACCAAAGGGGAAACATTATTATTGTCAGTACAGGGGAACCCTTTCTTTCTACCAGGTTTAGAAGATGGAGGATTTAGGGAATGGGAGAGAAGGGGAGCTAAGTGTGTGGGTAATTTGGTCTGTAATGATATACTGAGCACGCTGGGGGACATTACTCACGGATTGGGCCTCCAAGGGCAACAAACATTTCGATACTTGCAACTTCGGGCATTCTTGTTGAAAATGGAGCGGGGAAGGGGGAGAATTACATGGAAGGGGACCAGTAGAGGCTTTAATACATAGGGCGCAATGCAATCCTAAGGCATTTATTGGGAAGGCGGCAAAGCTGGGGAGGGAAGATTACCTAGACTATACACAGAAGGTTAAGCAGCTATGGGAGAGGGATCTGGGATGTCAAATCTCAGAGGATAATTGGCGGCAAGTGCTGGTAGGCCATATGGGCCTCTCAATATGCAATAAGTTTAAGGAGGCCTTTTATAAATTTCTGCACAGAGTATATTACCCACCGGTTGCAGTACACAGGGCACACCCCTCCATCTCCCCTCTCTGTGGCAGATGTGGAAGGGAAAGAGGGACATATATACATACCTTTTGGAATTGCAGTGTTTTGAGGGCCTTCTGCTGCAACATCTATGAAGAAATAACACAGATGGCAGGGTACCCCATTCAGATGGACCCCATTACAGGGTTGTTTGGTATGTGCCCCAGAGAGACGGTGGAGTGGGAACCATTACCATGATGGATTAGAGTATTGATGGTATTGGCCAGACACTGCATTCAGAACACTTGGGTTAGTCATGTGGCCCCCACTACTCAGCAATGGCGCCAATTGGTGATACAGAATTTGGTGCTGGAAAGATTGTCATTGATGCTCAGCAATAGGGATGACACCCTTTATAGGGGATGGGCCCCTTTCCGAGCATCACTAAGTAATGAGGAGGAGACCACTCTGCGCTGTGGCCTGGAATAAAGAGGGATACAGAGACGGTTACAGACTCCTCCATGCCTTATTGCTCCACTAAAAGGATATGTTGGTTAAGGAAACTGTACGAACAATCACAATAAGAGGAATTAATTGAGAAGGGAGAAATAATGTTGATTGATTTCTGAATATAATAATAATGAATTATGAGATGCATCTGTTTGTATGTTTTTGTGTGGTGTCTCTGTTGTATTTGTTGTTGTATTTTTTAAAATCAATAAAAAAATTATACAAAAAAAAAAGTCGTTTGGAGTTCCATGGGGAGTGGAGTCTTTCCTATGGCATTGAAAGTGGCCGTGGTTAGATTCCTATTGAAGAAACCCTCAATGGACCTGGAGTGTCTCAGCAACTACAGACCAGTCTCAAACCTCCCATTTTTGGAAAGGCTTTAGAGAAAGTGGTGGCCATCCAGCTTGAGACACATCTTGCCTCCTCCACCCACCACTTATGAGTGTTTCCAGTCTGGGTTCAGATCTGGACACAGCACAGAGACCACCCTGGTGAAGGTGCTAAATGATCTACTAATTGCGAGAGATAGCAGAGAGTGTACCATCTTAGTTCTCCTGGATCTCTTGGTGGTGATTGACACCATGGACCACGAGGTGCAGCTGGATCGCCTGTGGAACTGGTGTGGTTGAACTGGTAATGTCATCAACTGGTTTACGTCCTACTTCATGGATAGAGTGCAAAGGGTGATGATGGGGTTATCCTCATCTAACTTGATGCCTCTACACTGTGGAGTTCTGCGTGGGTCAGTCCTGTCACCCTTGCTGTTCACAGTGTACATGCTACCATTGAGAGACATCATCAGGTGGTATGGACTGGGTTTTCATTGTTATGCTGATGATACCCAGCTATACCTGTCTTGTGCACCTGGAAACTAGGTGGCAGCTTCAGTGTTTAACACCTTCTTGGAGAAGATCCAGAACTGGATGACTCAGAAATGGCTGCAACTCAACCCAGACAAGATGGAGGTACTGGTGGTAGATCCGGGTCATTGATGTGATGGAGGGGGATCTAGATAGTCCCCTGGTCTAGTAGGGGGGGTGTTTCCTTGGCCCCCTCCATTTGGGTTAAGGATCTAGGCATGATCCTCGACAATGGTTTGACACTTGATGCACAGGTATCGGCCATCATCAAAAGTGCTTTTTACCCTCTGAGAAACATTGCTCAGATCCGGGCCCTGATAACAACTGAGGACCTGGCCACCCTGGTGCATGCCTTTGTCAGATCCAGGCTGGACTACTGCAATGACCTGTACCTGGAGCACTCTGGAGGCAATCTCCACTGTTTGCAGCTGGTGCAGAATGCGGTGACTAGATTGCTGACTGGCGCTTTGAGATTGGATCATATTATGCCTGTCCTCCTCTAACTGCACTGGCTGCCAGTAAGGTGTAAGACTACCTTCAAGGTTGGATTACTGACCTATAAAGCCCTGCATGGGAGGATGGCAGCCTACCTGCAAGACCTCAGGGTTCCTCACTGCCTGTTTTGGGCTCTCCATTCCTCTGAGGGTTGCCTCCTTGTTGTTCCCAGGGTTAGGCTGCAGCACTCTGGGGACCATGCATTCTCAGTTGCTGTGCCAAATCTGTGGAACTCCTTACCAAGATATCTAAGGGAGGCACCCTCAGTGAAAACCTTTAAAAAAGGATTGACAATGTTTTTATTTAGTCAGGCTTTTGATATATATGATTTATAATGCAGTTGAAGAGCAAAAATGAACTGTCTATTGTTTTATTGAATATTATTTTAGTGAAAGATAGATAGAATTTTATATTGAACTCTGCTTTATGTCCCGATGTTGTGTATTTTGTATGAATTGTTTTTAATTGCTGTTAAGCCCTCCGAGCCTCCAGAAAGGGGCACTATACAAATAAAGTTTCTGTCTGTCTGTCTATCTATCTATCCATCTTTCAGGAGAGAATGATGGATCTCAGTATATACAAATGAGAATAGAAGGTCAGCGTGCTTTCTGAGACAAAACAAATGGATGCTTTCTCCAATGCTCAAGCATGGTTTATTCATTAAAACCAGACATAACAAGACTCGGGATATACTCCTGCTGGCTAGGTGCTTCATTCATGGAGCTTTATCAAGGGGTGGGCTCCTAGTGTGAGTGACTCCCTATTTGACCATTTAGAACTGCTGACATCACCAAACATTTGGGATTGACATTTATAAATAGATCAGTCAGTGGTCCTGGCAAAAGTTAAACACCTGATCACATGTAAGACACTGAAACTTTCTAAACACAAATAGTGCTGGTCCTATACAATTTAATGATTCTTGTGCTAGTACAAATAAATCTAAAATTTGCTACATGATATTTCTATGATGCTTACTTACTTCCTAATACAAAAAGATCCATTCAGAAAACACAGGCAAAGTAATTCTCTAATTCTTTAAACATAGAACATTTTTAGAGACATCAAAAGAAAGATCGAAAATGGTACCCAGTCTAAAGCCAAGGTTTCAAAAATTCCAGAATTATTTGACAGAATCTCCAGGTCCCTGATACTGTGATATCCCTAATAAGGCAGAAAATGAACAGCAAGGGGATCTGCTGCACTGTCTTTTATCCATGAAAATCTATAGGTAAAAACATAACGGGGCACTGGGAGAACTATCTCCCACAGGAGGAGCAAGGTGTTGTTGCTACTGTATTGCTCAGTGGTGAGACCCCACCTGGAGTATTGTGTCCAGTTCTGGAGACGACAGCCTAGAAATGACATAGACAGTGTGGAGGCAGTCCACAGGAGGACAACTAAATTGGTAGCGGAGATGCACCAAAAGCCCTAGGAAGAGAGACTGAGGGATCTCAACATGTACATCCTAGAGGAGGGGAGAGGAGAGGAGAGGAGAGGAGAGGGGGCATGATAAATTCCTACAAATACCTCACAGTGGTGAAGGGGTGCAGGAGATGAGTTTCTTTCAAAGGAAGAAGATCACCAGGACCAGAAGGCACGCAATGAAGGGGGGGAGGGTAAAGAGGGAAGTGAAGAAGTACTACTTCACTAAAAGAGTGGCAGACACCTGGAATAGACTGGCAGCAGAAGTCATGGAGGTGAAAATGGTAGGGGGCTTCAGGCATGCATGGGATAGACATAAGGGAATATTACTGAATAAGCAGGGAGGAGGGTCACTGAAGACCAGTTAGCATCTGTGGGGGCAGACTAGGCAGGGGCCATCTGAGCAGACTGAGTGGGCCAAGCAGTCCTTTCCTGCCAACAAATTTGATGTTTCTGTGTTAAATAGCAGCAGCTGAGGACACCTCCCCCGAGGGTTTAGCAGTGTGAGCTGATTCTGAACAGAACAGTTTACTGAGCTAATAGTAGCTACAGAAAATACACAAAAAGTTTTTTTTTTTTTATCATTACAGGTATTAAAAAGACACCAACGCCGGGGTAATTAGCAAGTTACTAAAAGTAACACCTTCACTTTAAGAACTATACAAAACGACTACAACAAATATAGAAAGAGAGTGACACAATACTTCACTTAACCACACCAAACTGTACTACAGAAATACAAGCATTTGGCAATGCAGAACGTTCTCTTGCAGATATTTGCAGTGGTATTTGGCACGTGGACATGGATTAAAAAAATCAGTGACAAAGAAGTACAAGCATTTGTCAATGCCGAATGTTGCTTGCTTCTATGTGCTGTTTAGGTATTTCGAAGTCATTGGAGTGCAAATATTGAAAATTCGTGAACTTACGAGCGTGCGTGGGAACTGCGCAACACACGCTTGTAAAACAGTCATTTTTAGGAATTTTTTCACCAAATTTTCAACATAGCCATTTTAAGACCTCTGCTCATGAACAGTGTCACTATGATTTTCTTAATGTGTCCCATACATTGATTTAGCACTGACTCTAGCCATTGGCGTACATGGGCGGAAACCACATTTTGGGCAGGATGTGAAAAATGACAGCTGTACTGCTCATAAGGAGGTGTGGTAAAATGGCAATTTGAAAATCTGGAGTGAAAATATTGAAAATTCACAAACTTACGAGCGTGCATAGGAACTGCGCAACGCACGCTCGTAAAACAGTCATTTTAAGGAATTTTTTCAACAAATTTTCCACATGTGCGCTACATGGGTGGAAACACATGTTGGGCAGGATGTGAAAAATGACAGCTGTACTGCTCATAAGGAGGTGTGGTAAAATGGCAATGTTGAAAATCTGGAGTGAAAATATTGAAAATTCGCAAACTTACGCGCATGCATAGGAACTGCGTAAAGCACACTAGTAAACAGTCATTTTAGGAATTTTTCACCACATTTTCAACAAGCCATTTTAAGACCTCTGCTCATGAACAGTGTCACTGTGATTTTCTTAATTGTCCCATACATTGAGTTGCTTATGACTGCACCATTGTGCTTCATGGCGGAAACATGTTTTGGGCAGGATGTGAAAAATGACAGCTGTACTGCTCATGAGGAGGTGTGGTAAAATGGCAATGTTGAAAATCTGGAGTGCAAATATTGAAAATTCGCAAACTTCACGGTGTGCGTGGAACTGCATAGCATGCGGCTAAATAAAACAGTCATTTAAAGGAATTTTTCACCAAAATTTCAACATTAGCCATTTAAGACCTCTGCTAATGAACAATGTCACTGTGATTTTCTTAATGTGTCCCATACATTGATTTCGTATACCCCACTGGGCGCCATTGTGCGCCATATGGGTGGAAACACATTTGGGCAGGATGTGAAAAATGACAGCTGTACTGCTCATAAGGAGGTGTGGTAAAATGGCAATGTTGAAAATCTGGAGTGAAAATATTGAAAATTCGCAACCTTACGAGCGTGCATAGGAACTGCGCAACCCACTCGTAAAACAGTCATTTTGGAATTTTTCACAGAATTTTCAACATAGCCATTTAAGACCTCTGCTCATGAACAGTGTCACTGTGATTTTCTTAATGTGTCCCATACATTGATTTAGCACACCGACTGTGCCATTGTGCGCTACATGGTGGAAACACATTTTGGGTGAGATGTGAAAATGACAGCTGTACTACTCATAAGAAGGTGTGGTAAAATGGCAATGTTGAAAATCTGGTGGAAATATTGAAAATTCACAAACCCTGACGTGTGTAGGAACTCGCTAGCACGCAGCTCATAAACAGTCATTTTGAGATTTTGCAGATAATTTCAACATGGGGTTTTTGGGACTGCTTTCATGAATGATGCTCACTGTCATGGCATTATTCAGGCCCAAAGGGTGATTTCGACAGTGACTGTGCAGTGATGCGTAAATCACCCTTCGGTCTGAATGACACCATGACAGTGACATCATTCACGAGAAGGGTCCCAAAACCCCATGTTGAAAATTTGCAAAAATCAAAAATGCCTGAGATATGCACAAAGTTGAAAACCCCTATCTAGCCCATTATATAGCTTACCGCATTTCCTCAGTTCGCGGGTCGGCTTTGAAGAGTGCAGACGTGTTCCGGTCCATCGAGATCGCCGCACGAGCTCTGGAGGTAAGTATGGGGTGGGGGGTGTGGAAGGCGGGTGCGCAGTGGGTGGTGCGGGTTGTGGGGACGGGGGCCTGGGAGAAGCGCGTGGGACGTTTCAATTTACAGGTTTAAAAGAAAAAGATGATGGGGACGTTTGCCACGCCGGGTGGGTTCCCAGCTGGCAGAAGGATGGCTGGGGGCTGTGGAGCCAATGGGGATTGGGCACTCCCCGCCGCAGACGCATAAGGGACGGACGCTTGCCACACTGGGTGGACCCCAGCGTGGCAGAAGGATGGCTGGGGGCCTGGAGCCAATGGGAGATTGGGCACCCCAGTCAGCAGATGACGCTGGGACATTGGCCATGCTGGGGTGGGCTCCCAGCGTGGCAGCAAAGATTTGGTGGAGTGTCGGAGCGGCAGTTGTGTATGACAGCGGTGGTTTCTTTGAAGAAGACCACCACTGTCATACACAGCACCACGTCTGATTGGTGCAGGACTGCCACGCCTGCTCAATGGAGCAGGGGATTGCAGGGAAGGGGCACACCTCCAAAGTGTCCCATTCTCCCAAGACGTTCCTTGCGCATGCACGCAAGCGAATGTAAAAATGAGAAATCACAGCACAGACCTAATTAACAAGAAAAACTGAGGAAAACAAATATATCTGCTGCATACAGACTAGTGCTCAAAGGCACCGATCTTTCTGGGCTGCCTTGCTAGCTGAAACACCTCCCCTCCCCCACACATCAGTGCTTCACTAGACAAAACAAAATCACTACTTTAAACTACATAAATCAGCAAAACCAGAAAAAAAGAACACTAATCTAATTGTACAAGGCCCTCTAGATCTTTTTGTGAGCAATTCTGTTTCAAAAGACTCAGTTTATGGATTGATTTTAAAGGGTTTTTGTCTCAGACAAGCAGGCACAGACTTTTCTCCAACTTTCTCTCTTCCAAAGACTACTGTGAACACAGCCTCCAAATTCTCATTTCAGTCCCATGTGACCTCCAGTGCCATAGTACATAGCAAACTTTGCCTGTGGGCCCCACTTCACTGGCAAAGTTACTGAATTTGCAATTTGTGAAGTTATTCCTATACTGTGAATTGGTACTTCACAAGGCAGATCAGCTTTCTGAATTGCAGCAAATTCATGAAGTAAATTTTTCCAACTTTGTAAACCACTGCTCAGGAGGTGAGTGAGATGAATGGTGACAGTGGGTGGAACTATTGTGTTTTGAACAGTGGCACTGGTGGGGAGACAGCTTGGACTGGGCACCAGGGACACACTCTGGAGGCAGGTGGGGTGAATGGCAGCAGCAGGCAGGGCTACTGTTTTATGAAAAGTGGCACCAGTGGGTAGATTGCTGGGATGGGGCACCGAGGACACACTCAGGAGGTGGGAAGGATGAACAGCAGTAGCAGCAGATGGGAGGTTTTATAGTAGAAATGGGGGCATTTGCAGGGAGACAGGTGAATAAGCAGGATACTGGTGGCCACTGGTTTGTTAAATGAAATGGTGGGGGAGATGAGGAGCAGGCTAATCATGATGCCACTAGGCTGGCTGCTGGGTGGTGTCTTGTACAAATGGTAGGTGTAGGTGCAGCTGCATCCTTTCAACTGCACAAAGTTTCCACACATCAACCAGGCTGAACAGCATCATCGTTAGCCTGCTCCTCATTGGCCCATTACTCATCCAGCTCCTACAGGCTCAGCTGCATGGGTTGCTCCAGTGCCACACCTCCCCAGCCCTTACCTCCGTGAGTAGATACAATATGTTCACTTTGTGCATGTGCACATGCAAAAATAACAATTAAGTAGTGCTAGTAATGGAAATGACAGACTGTTTCCTATGCACGTTTTCTTAGAATTGTAATATACTAGTTGAATGTGTTTTGTTGTCCATTAAACAAAGAGCCCATTATAAAAGGACTGGTTCTAAAATTTAGAAGCAAAAGAAACCGCCATTTCTATAATTAATTGAAAGGTTTGTAAGGCAAAAGAGCAATCCACATCTAATTAGCATATCATTGCCATGCAAATCTATAAAAATTGATAGGTTGGACAGAGGTTTAAAAACAAGAACCTTTTTAGAACTTTTTTAGGTTAAAATCAGAACTGGTTTGAATTGCAGTTAGAACAAGTTTTCTTGTCACCAAAATGCTAAACGTTTCCCCAACACTGTTACTAAAAATCTAATTTATTTCCGTAATAAACCACTAGATGGCACTGTTTCCTGGCTGATCAACTGCTAAACTTGGCAAATCCTCACAATTTTCCAACAAGAATGTGCCAACACTGAAACTGCTTTTCTTTGGCAGCTGGGCATGATTTCCATGACACTGGGCCCTTTTCTTGGCAGATACAGTACAGCAATTTCTTCAGTGCACATTCCAAAAAGCCATGGCAAAGTAAGATCATGTAGAAAATAATACCACATCAATGTAGTACACACAATCAGGCCAAGAAATTACCCATTAGCAAAATGCAGTACTTTTGACCATTTTGCACACCAAACCATGGCATGCGTCTGGTATTGGATTGAACACTGTCATAACAAACATCAACGAAGCTGCTGAAAAAGGGTTTGAAAGTAATCTGAATAGTCATGCAGAGTGCAGACCTCTTTCGTATGTACAACCCGCAATTATCGGGGGACTTGGGAATATAGCAAATTATGTACTGGCAAACAGTCCTGCTAGCAGCACAAACAAGACTGAACCATCAGGAATGAGATTCAGTACTTGGAAGAGGATATATTGTAATATTGTAAATGTAAAGGGGAAGGGAAAAATCTGGAAGTGAAGCCAAAGATTGGAGGCAGGCCAACACACACCCTGCATCATCACTGGGGCATATAGTGAATAAAGACTGGCTTGACTATACTGTATAACATAATTTGACATAATACCACCTTAAGAAATGTGGTTTTCTGGTAGTTTTCATATCAATGGAAATTTATTAATACATGTCCCCTGCTCAAGAAAAACAAAGATATGGTCATAATTTTGGTGGCATCTGTATTCTAAGAAAGGTCTGTTCATATATAGATACACATCAATTCAGTGTGCCTGTGCAACTGGTTTCATGCTTGTGTAACAAAGATAATCTCTGGCTGTTCACCTTTATATCCATGGGATATACCACTCTGTAGGGGTACGAAGGCAAGGAACCCTAGGGGAGGGTTCCACCCCTTGAGGCACCACGGGAGTGGTTCCCTTGGCTAAAGGTAACTTAGGAAGAAGCCCATGGGGGGGGGGGGAGAGAGACAGAGAAAGAGAGAGAGAGAGAGAGAGGCATGCAGCTGGAGGAGGATGGGTGGATGGAGGGGCAAGGAAAAATGTTTGTGTGTGGAGTGAGGAGAGCAGCCCTTCAATAGGCCAAAGGGGAATGTGGCCAGTTGCACCACCCCCCTTGAACTACAGGATGTAGCCTTCCAATTCAATGTGCCTGTGCAACTGGTTTTGTGCTTGTGTAACATAGATAATCTTTGGCTGTTTACCTCTCTATCTGTGGGATATACAACCCTGTAGGGGTACAAAGGCAAGGAACCCTAGGGGAGGGTTCCAACCCTTGAGGTGCCATGGGAGTGATTCCCTTGGCTAAAGGTACCTTGGGAAGAAGCCCAAAAAGAGTGTTGAGCAAAGCATACAAGATAGTGAACACTCATGGGGGTTGAGAACCTGTACGTAGGTTGGTTGGTAGTATGGATTCAGTTTTGGTAGCATGGGTCAGTTGGTAGTATGTTTGTTTGAGTGGAGTAGGCAGGAAACAACAGGTGAATAGTGACCCACTCTGAGGTCCAACTTTAAGGCATGGAGGTTTGGCTTCCTAATGAGAGAGAGAAAAGTCAAAGGGGGAGACAGGACACTTACGAGATGGCCACCTACTCCATCCAATAGTGGAAACCTACCTGAATGACCTAGGAATTATTGCCTAAAGCTAACTAAATATTATGACCAGTGCCAGAGAGGACAGAGAAACAAAAAAACTTTGACGAGTAAACCTCTGGGGATCCAAGTCCTAGGTCATCTTCCCTCCAGGCTTGGGATGTTTTTGATTAGTGCTGCTGCAATCTGAAAACTCAATTAAAGGGGGTGAAAAATATTCCAATTTGGAAGAAAGTTCTCCTCTATCCCTCTAATGGGAATGCTGTGAAGGATTGCAAGGCTAACTCTGCAACACTGCTCCTCCAAGGCGGGAGGAGGAGGAGGATGAGAGTGACGACTGCTGAGGTGCTCAGCTGGCCTACCGATCTAAAAACCAACCAGGTAAACCAGAGGCAGTCATTGGGAGAATAACTTTGAAGGGTGCCTCTGAACCCGCTTGGGCAGCTAAAGGGGCCCTTCGTGAGAGACCCACCCCTTCACTGCTGAAGTCTTATTGCTACATCAAGAGGTGCCGTCAGTACGGTTGATGACTGAAGGTCAACCGGGAGCGATGACATTCTCAGCTATGGATCAGGTGAGAAGGACCTTGCCCCAAGCTTTGCATGCTCAAGATGTGGACTTCAGGGTGCAGAGTGAGACCTTCAGCTGCAGGGCAAGCCTTGCACCATGGTAACTAATGTCACGGTTGGCATGCCTCCGTGGAGAATTTAAAGGAGTGTTGAGCGTGGTAGACCCTCAAGTAGGTCAGACATGTTTTATAGCAAGCATATAGCAGAAAACTTCCATGTAAGCAATGATTGGACCTGCACATAGGCCTGTGAGGCACAGCAAGCAATGCATGTAGGTCAGAGAGGCAGCAATTTGCATAACTTTCAGGGGTCAAGCCAACCAGTCCCATTAAGGAAGCCAATTAAAGGTGATATAAATACTCAAGGATTTTTGCGGTGGAGGTAGGATTCAAACATGAGGAATTTGGACCACATGGGGCCACGACTTCACCACAACCCCCAGTCCCCACCGTAGGAAAAACAAAGAAGCAGCAGTAAAGCGTTGTGACCCACATGCAGATTTTAAAACTAGTTTACAGTGACAGCTGTAGCTGTCTGATCTCCAGAGTATAATGAAGCAGTATGTAAAAGTAATGAGCAGCATCTAGCAGCAAATAGTTATAGCTTCTAGGAACAACCAAACTAAACAAACAGTGGAATTGCAGGGAGAGGCAATGTACTGAAACAACAGCAAGGATTGCTTGGTGCAATTGCATGAAAGCAGATTTGAATGCCATGGGTTAGCTTTACAGTGTGAGCCTGCACAGGTGCAAACAAGGATAAGCACTGAGGCAGCAAGCAGGGAAGCAGGAACTGAGTTGAAACATATAGATAACAATTGCAGTTGCACTGAAGAGTTTTTTGTTTGTTTGTTTTTTATTTTATTGAAGTTTTGGAATTACAATCCTTTGAGTCGAAGACTCTTTTGCAAAGGCTCCACATCAATACAAAATGGACACATTACTTAAGAGAAAGCTTGTGGACAAATGGGAGCCACATAGCACCAGTACAGGATTAGCACAAAACAAACAAGCGAACAGGAAGCTGGAAAACCAGAAAGCTACCAAAAAGGAAAATGCAAACAAAACTCAAACACAGGAGGATAGGAACATGTAACACAAAGAAGCACGCAGCAGTCGGAGGCAAGCAGTATTAACCAAAAGCAAGAGAACACGAAACAAATGTCCAGCAGAAACCGAGCAGCCCACAACACAGCAACATGGGGAAGGGGGGGCAAGGCTCCAGGGGAAAAGACAGACTGACAGAGCCTCCGGCTACAAGAAAAAATGATTGTTTGTGGAGTGAGGAAAGCAGCTCTTAAATAGTCCAAAGGTGGTGGTGGTGGGGGGGGGTAGTTGCACTGCCCCCTTGAACTACAGGCTGTAGCCTTCCAAATCTTATTCTCTAATTAAAAATGTATTGGTCATACTAATGACAATTAATAATGAGCCTCCATTATTATTTAATGTGTGTATCCCCCAGTGAGAGAAGGCAATGTAAAATCATAATTACGGTAGTGCAGCAATTTATTTACAGATTCATCTCCTCATTTCTACTGTCAGCAGCCTGCATATTAAACATATTTCCAGAGTTCTGATGATGGCAGACTGGCTCTATATACATTATATGATGTAGCTGCCTCAGGCATGAACTGTGAACACCTTTTTCCAGACCATTGCTGTTACATTACTTTTTCAGACTGCTTCTTAACGTTATCCTTACAGAGAACTACGGGCCCCATAATATGTAATAATAATAAGCTCTTAGCCTGCTGAATAAACATATTGCCTTCCAGATGAGTTATACTACTTACTGGCAGCTTTCTCATCTCTTTCCTTTTACCTCCATGGACCCTAGGCAAGGGTCCCCCTCTTCTCCAATCACACAGTGTTCTTTTTGGGGCCCTCCTGTAAGGAGGTACCACAGGGACTTGGGCTCCCAAGAAAGGAGCTAGACAAATGGGCACTGCTTATGGGACTAGGGACTTTGGTCTCCAGACAGAAAACTCTTTCCTTGCCCTTGGTTACCTTGTGGTGGCATCTCAGTGGTGCCAGCCAAGGCAATGCCTAGATGACCAGTATGCCCGAGGGAGGCACATTTCCATACATTCCACCTACCAGCCAGTAGGGGTCCTAGCATTCATCTAAAGCTGGAGACCAAATAGTATCAATGAAATGATGCTCCTTCAACCCCACTCCAGGATATACCCAGCAGACTGGGTTGCATATGTCCTTCATCATCCTCGTGGTCGAGACCCCACCAGTGAGCTGTCAATGAGACTCACAAGGGCCGCTCTCACCACCTTCACCTCTCCTGCACTTTCTTCTCCTACTCCCATCAGTTATTCCTCTTACACAGCACTCTTCTCTACTCAGCTCCCTGTCCAAAGGTTTAGAAATAAACAGCAGACAGTCTGCACAGGGGAATAGGTATGCACCTAATGAATCATTAATCCAAACAATGAAAAGGACTGAGGCGCTCGCCCCTGCTTAAGAAAAGCACATCCAGATGTTTGGTGTTCAAACTGGAGTTGGCAGTATGGCCTAGAGGTTAGATCAATGAGCTGTGAATAAGCTTGGTACATCCAACAATCCTGGGCTTGATTCCCACAACCTCCACTTGCATACTGTGTGACCCTGAGCAAGTCACTTTATCTCATCCGGTGCTCCTGGGTCACTCTTGAAAACAGGTCTTGGGCATAGTTGGACTTACCTGGTTACCAAAGAATAAAAAAACCAAAAAAACTGACTTTGTTCATCCAAGGTCAGACGAAATATGCCTGCAGTGAAGCCACGTGCATAGTGACCCCTGTAGATGGTTCCTGACACATTTCATGGAACACATGTTTTCTCAAAGCTTTCTCTACGTGACTCTCAACTTCTTAAAGTGGATACCAACCTTCTCTACACAGGACATCTGGTCACATGGGCATCACAGTCTCTGCTACACTTTATCCTTTGGTGGCCAGATTAATAGGGAGAAACAGATGGCAGGTAGCACCCTTGTGTTGAGGGGGGGCATATATGTTTCATTTTCCCTCCCAAAATCAAACTTTTGCTATGTGTGTACCCGGTGTGCAATTATACAGTAGGCGCAAGACAAAACAACCCACCCAGAGCATGCAGTTAATACTGAATGACTACAAAACTTGTGTGTTACTGCTTACATGGCTGGCAGCCAAAGGGATAGGGAAAGCAGTGCACTGAGGTTGTCAAGAGAGTACAAAGCAGGGGCACCAATATAATCAGGGGTATGGAAGACAAAAATGTTGAGAGGCTTGGGGCAGTGTTGGAATGATACTTCCAGAGCTACTGGGGAGCAAAAAATGTTGGATCAGGGACCATCTACGGTTGTTTCAAATCAGTATGTAACACACATCGATGGGTCAGATGGAAGGCGCATAGCACTTAACAGTACTCATTAGTCTGTGTAGCCCATTTTCTCTTAGTAAAAATAAGCATACCATACAAAACCTTGTGTTACATGGCTTTTAATGCATTTTCTAAAAATGGTATATTTGATCATGGCATGTTATTTGTTTGTAAACCACTGGTAACTGGGAAAGGCACACTGAGCCAAAGCTCATTTCTAGGTGCAGAGGGAAACAAGGGGACATGAAGTTAAAAAGGAAAAAAGCAACAATGCCCACTTAGTTATTCATTTATTTATTTATTGATTTATTTGCAGGTAGGGAGGTGGGGGAGAACAGTACACTCTAACAAGGTACAATAAATACAAAACAATAACAGTGCAAAAAGCAAATACCAGGTGCAGAGAAGTACAGTACAATAAGGTGCATGAAGTTAAATAAATTTGCAAATGTACAAACGCAGTACACGTACAGAGAAGGAACAGTACTGAAAATTGGTGAGGGTGGAGGGGGCTACGAGTATACAGTGCAAATGCAGGGCAAGGGAGAGCCAAGGCCGGATAGTGATGGTCAGCAGCATTTGACATGATAAATTATACCAAGATGAAACAAAGAAATTAGAGTTAACAACTGAGTAAAATGTACTACATAGCAGCACAGCCCTAGAGCATATAAATCATACAGCTGAGCTTCATCATTTAAAATGCAGCTGCTGGCCATGTTTACTGCTTCTGAAATATATAAATGCTTCCCATGAACACACTGGCCCAGATATTCAAACTGACCCCAAAAGGTGCGCAACAGCAGGAGCAAGAGCAAGTCCACTGCACCCATGCGCAAGAAGCGTGATATTCAAAAACTGCGCAGGCCAAGATGCACCTACAGCCGATGACTGAATATCACACCACCTGCACCATAGCGCAGCTAGGGAGGTGAAGCTGAGCATATCTGATGCACCATAGCGCAATAAGGGATGTTCAGCTGAACAGTCCAGATGCACCATAGCACAACCAGGGACGCCCCCCCAGCAGCAGGGCAGCAATGCAACAGCACAACCAGGGATGAGGGGCCCACCACCCTTGCCACAGATGGGCAGAGGAACACACAGCAGAACAGACATCGTCCCCCCCACACCCTATGCACTGCACAACTGGGGAAGGGCTGGAATAACCACTGGCCCATGGAGACCAGCAACCAACCCACAGCTGGGCCATGGTGCCCCATCACACCCCCTGGCAAGCTGTGACTGGCACACAAGGAGGGCCGACCACCCCGTTCCACACCATCCCACTAATGCGGAGCACACCCTGCACTGTGACCCCCAGACACCCTGCCCAGGAGCAGCGTCCACCAGTGCAGGATACCCCATGCATGCCACCACCCCCACTGTGACAATGCAACCCTGTGCACCACAGAACCATGCAAGACAGCCTCACCATGAGCACCCGTCAGTGGGTGGCAGCACACAGCGATGCAACGACTGCACACACAGTGCCATCATGCACATTCCCCCCCCCCGAGGTACAACTGAGAGACCGACCATGCGTCAGCACATGAGGTACCCCACACATGACAGGGCATGCCCCGGACCCCACCACCAGTAGTACAGCACCCTGAACACCCTCCCAAGGACACACCCTGACCCAGCACTGGCCACAACAGCCAGCGCAGACACCCACAGTGGTGCATGGAAGCATGCACCACACAGGATGCAACACAGTGCATGGACAAACACCCACCCACACCCAAGGGCACACCAACACAGGGACACAGTAGCGGGGCAACCAAGCCCCCAGCGTGTGGCCATGGAAACCGTGTACACACGGCCAGCACTCCTCCATGGCACAGGAGTGCCAGACACCCTGTGCAAGCACTGTGGAGCTGTACGCCACCAGCATTTGCCCGGACCACAAGTCACAGACAGTGGTGCACATCCCCTGCAACACACACTAGCCACAGCATGAAGGTGGGACAACAACAACGGAGGCCACAGTGTTACCCAAGGCAGACATGCACCACACCAGTGACAGGAGGCAACCCAGCATTGTGACGAGTACAGTGGCTGTCCTGCATGGATAGCCACCACTGACATGCCAGTGGACAGTGCAGGTCACAGACATGCAAGGGTGTCACCTGCACAGGCTATGGACAGGCTGACAGGTACACCATGGACACAGAGCATGCACCATGGACCACTGCACACAGTCATCCAGTGCACAGGGAACAACACACACACCACTGACAGTGACTGATAGCTACTCCCACACCATAGTCACCTCCTCATGGACACACACACACACGTGCACATGACTGCACCACCCCTGATGCCATGCACACCACTGCAGCTGAGCACCTATAGCCCGCAGCAAAACAGAGACCACCATATTAGGTATATCAAAGCAAATGTATTGTACAAAACACACAAACTATTTACAGATATATACAAAAGGTTGGGGAGGGCCACAAACAAGGTGGGGGTGGGTAAGGCGGGGTGAACAAATGGTAGAGGGAAGGAGGGGTGTGAGGGTGGGTTCAGGGGGTAGGGAAAATCAGGGGCAGTAGGATGTTCATCAGGAGCCCCACTCCCCGCTCTGGCTGCTCCTCCCACCATGCCACTGTCTGACTCCCACACAGTCAATCCTCTCTAAAATTTCAAGGGAGGCCCTGGCCACCTGCAGTATCTCCTGCAGCATTCTTCTGATGGCTTGCAACTGCCAACCACCTAGGACAAGAGAGCAGAGTCAATAGGTGTGAATGCACAGCCCCCTGCAGCCCACCCACTGTGCATGGCATACGGCCATGGGACATGCCTCTATGATGGTGTGTGATGACCAACAGTGATCGCGTCCACAAGACCTGCCCACCCAGGTGCACACAGCCATGTGGACAGCTGCACACTCCCACCGGTCAAGTCCTGCACAGCACCACTGTGGCTGTTCAGTGACATGGTTATGTGGTGTGAAGGCAGTGGCACAGCCAGGTATCCGGTGCACGCATGGACCACCATTGACGCACTCCCAGACATGCCGTGTCACTGGACAGTGCTGACTGTAACAAGTTGCATGCATGGCAGTAGTGTCAGTGGATGGTGGCCATGCCCCGCTGCCCGCCCTGTTACACAGCATGCAATAGTAATCATGAATGTAAGGCACTCACCATCATCAGGCTGGTCCCTCTGCCTCTGTGGACCTTAGCCCCTCCCGGAGTGACGGTCCTCCTGCTGGTGCCTCCTCACCCTCGCCAGCCGTCGCTTGTCTGGGCCTAAGGTGCAAACATGGAGAGAGGAACATTAGTACAATCCTGTAGCAAAGCCCTCTGCCCCCATGTGTGTGCAATCCCACACAGCCAGATCCACCCACCCCACACCCTGATAACATCACCACAGCCAACACCAGATGGTCCCCCCCCATGTTCTGGACACATGCAACCGTGATACCCATATGGAAGATAAAAGTGTATGGATGTTGCACCTACCTGGCCATGGCACCATGCCCCTCCTAGCACATGCCCGCAGGTGGGCAAGCAGGTACGGGTCCCTCCGCCTCAGGTCCCCATATCTGTGGTGGCACTGCTCCGCCATCCGCCCCATTCCTGTGTCCTCTTCTAGGGCGTCGGCCACCTCCTGCCAGACCTGACTCCTGGACCTGTTCAGGGGTGCCTCACCAAACAGTGGGCCAACAAGTGGCTCCACAGTGGCAACCAAGTTTGCCATTTCTACCTGGCTCTACTGGGCAGCTCTCCTCCGTGCCATCTCTATTGCTCGGTTGAGTCAAAATGGCACTCTGCAGCACGGTTCTGCCACGTGCAGATGCTGCGCAGTACAGCGCTGCCATTCCCTATCACGCTGTCATCGAACAGCGTGATAGTGGTGCACCCATGCCTGATGCATGGCGCCTAGGGGCAAAGGTCGGGCACAGGGTCAAGGGTCTCTGGTGCATGGACAACCACAGCGTGATTGGAATCCAATGTGTCTAGCACGATTGGGTGCCTGTGTGCCATCTCCTGTAGCAGCCTACTGTGTTGTTGCCCCAGTGTGCCTATGATGCCCCAGTGCCACAGCGCCATATAGGTGAACAGAGCTGTAGCGCCACTGGCACAATGGTGGCCGTGCCCTGCATTGCCTCTCATGCACGGCACGTCAGCAGCACGGCAGACTCCTGTGTCATCAACCTGGGCATGCACAGTTAGGTGTGTACTGCGCATGTCACAGAACTGCACCTTTGGCTCAGCACATTCAACACAATTGCGCAAAGCGCAAAAGCGCGATATTCAGCCATCATATGCAAATCAGCTAATCAGCCATTCAATGGCGCAGTCACTGCATGTGCATCCACTTAAAGATGCGTCTCGCCTCATTTGCATGGGTTGTGCTATAAAAGTGCGACATTTGGCTGCACTGGCCATAGTTGGTTACTGCAGTCTATTGGTGAGTTGCATGCTGTTTGGGAGTGTAGACTGTGGATTTTGGGACATGCATGGGACTGCACAGTCACAGGTAACACCTGTCATTCTCACAGGCTGAATCATGACCGAGCAAGTTGTGGAGGAAGAGGAACAGAGTTGTGGGAGGAGGAGGAGGCCAAATTTCACAAAGGCCGAGACGGATGCCCTGTTTGAAGCCTACCTAGACCAGGAGCCGCTTCTCAGCGGACGCCAGGGAACACCACAGGCCCATGCCGCTGCATGGGAGGAGGTGGTGCATGCTGTAAACCTGCATGGCAGCCACCAGCGCTCCGTGAAGGAGTGCAAGAAGAAGATGGGCACAGACAGGAGGAGGAGGATTAAGGAGAAGGTGGCTGCCATCAGGGCAGCATGATCTGCGACAGGTGGGGGACAGCCGGAGGTGCTACGCCTGACCCCACAGGAGGAGAGGGTTGCTGGCAGCATGCAGCGTTGTGCAATTGAGGGTGTTCTGGGTGGTGGATTCCAGATGGGTGGTAGCCCGTCACTGCATGGTAGGTCATGGTCTGTCTATTGGGGGGGGACAGGGTAGGTCACATGCAGTAATGGAATTTTGTTTCCCCTTACAGCTCCTGAGCATCTGCATGGGTCAGCAGTGGTGGGCCTCTCCACTGAGGCCAGTCAGATGGAGATGGAGGAGGGCCCATCCACCTCCACAGGAATACGCGGCTCAGTGCGACAGTGGGCCTGCCTGGATGTCCAGACTGAAGTTGTTGGATCAGGTGCGGAGGAGGCCCTGCCTGTGTCCCAGCGTGCCAGCATCCATGGATGCCGGCATGCTGGGACTCGGGCTGGTGCTGGGTCTGTCACCGATGATGATGTCGCTAACGTCATGGGCAGTGACACGTGTGTGCCACAGGATGGCCACACAGCAGGTAACATCGCGGCCATGGCTGTGGGTGGTGCCACCGTGGAGGCCTGCGTGTCATCACAGTCCCAGCCTGTGCCTGTCAGCACCGGTGGGGCAGCACTGGTGTGTGTACAGGACAATGGGACTGTTGCGGCCACTGCAGCAGCACCAGTGAGCTCTGGGGAGCGGCAGCCAGAGGGGCAGCGTCAGCAGTCGGCCAATGGGCTTGGGGTTACAGTGGCAGGGGGCGGTGTCAGTGCACACCTGCGGACATGCCCAGGCTGGTCCTGGTGTGCAGCGCCCACCCTCAAGGGGTGCTGTGCATCAGGGCCGCGCACACCCTGAGGGACAACATGCCGATCAGGCAGATGACTTCTTGGATGAGCACAGCCGCATACTGCAAGCATCAGTCAATCAGCAGATGCGGCTTGTGATGGCGGTGGATGCACTGAGTGTGGCTTTTGAGTGGGCAGAGGAGCGTCACAGCAGAGAAACCACTCTGCTTCTGGCAGGGATGGACCGGATGCGGGATGATGTGACCGCTGCCATTGACAGGCTGACACATACAATCACAGCTGCCATGGCCACAGGGAGCACACAGTTATTTGCCCATGTGGCGCAGACACCGTGCAGTGCAATGTTCACCTCCCCGTTCCCGGCATCATGCTACACCATCCTTGTTGACACTGGGTTCAGCTGTGGGCATCCCAAGCACACCTGGTGCAGGCATGTTCGGTGTGCTGCAGACCCCTGTGCGAGCACGGTCGCGTTCACACAGTGGAATCCCTGGGGAACCATCGATACCACCCCATGAGGCCAGTGGTCAGCCTGTCAGTGCTGGTGGATCTCAGCGGGGCTGCCCACACATCCGTGGTGGCCGAGGCACAGTGGTGCATGACTGACCTGTCTCCCAATGTGGCTACTGTCTGACGCTGCCCAGTGTGCATTGTGTCATTCAGCGGGCAATGCACGGGTGGGTACCTGGCCCTGCACGCAGACACACAGTCCATCTGCACACCCTCCCGGCTGCTGTCCACAGTTCCGTGTGCATGATGATGCCTGCATTGTGCTGTAAGCCAATGTGCAATGGTGCCCAGCATCTGACACATGCACAATGACAGGCAGTGGGCGTGGTGGTCTGTGGACATGTGTGTGGCTAGGGATGGCATTCTGGATCGGTGTGCCTCCAACCCTTTGTGCATGTCTGGTAAGTTGTGTTTGTGTGTGTGTGTCTGTCTGTCCGCATGCCATGTTAGACCTCACCCATCCCTGGTGGTGTGTGTGGTTCCATGCCCGGCCACTTCCCTTGACGGCATGCACCCCTGGTGTGTGTCCATGCATGTTTGTGGGTTGTGCCTTTGCCACTGGTGGTTGCACATGGCTCCATGACTTACCTGGGTTGGCTGAAGTGCTCCTCCGTGATGGTGTCCCGGTGCAGCTGTGCCAGCTGGAGTAGTCGGGGGTCCCGTCACCCAAGGGGGGGCTTCCCATCACCATTGTCACCAGCATCCTCATCCTCATCATCCCCATCGCTGTCCCCCTCTTCGACCTGTACAGCTATCCCACATTCGTTGGCCATGCTGTGCAGGATGCAACAGGCCAGGAATAGCCTGCAGGCCTTTGAGGGTCTGTACTGCAGGGCACTGCCAGAGGTGTCTAGGCAATGGAAATGTGTCTTCAGCATCCCGAACACCTGCTCAATGACATTACATGTAGTGGCATGTGCCTCATTGTAGTGTTGCTGCGATGGGGTCGTGGGCCACTGGTATGGTGTGAGCAGCCAGGGATGGAGTGGGTATCTACTGTCACCTGTTTGTAGAGGGTGGAGGTTAGTTTGGTGATCAGCATCACCCTGCCCTGGGCCATGTAGGCCACTACCCATGTCACCTCTGACCATGCCCCTCCCAAACCCTATGTTTGTCCATGTGGTTTGCATACTCACCCACTAGGTGTCCAGTGGGGATGTCCCCACTCTCGAATCTGTGGCACAGTGCCAACTGGTGCCAGATGAAGGCATCATGTGCTCCCCCAGGGTGCGTGGCACAAACACTGGTTATGTGCCCCCTGGCATCACACACCACCTGGCAGTTGATGCTAGCATAGCTCTTGCGATTCATGTATGTGGCCCCCTCGGGGCCAGGTGGTGTGTGGATGGCCACATGGGTGCAGTCTATTGCCCCTAGCATGCCAGGCATACGTACTACCCTGTGGAACTCCTGTATGTTTGCTGTGCACTCCGCCAGTGTGCTGGGGAAATGGTGTACTCTGCAGCATGTGGCAGCAGTGCGCTGAGGAATTGGGTGAGGTGGCATGACGCGGCCAACTGGGTTATGCCTGTGGTGTCCCCCGTTGGTCTCTGGAAGGTACCCGTGGCAAGCAAGCACATGCAAGCTGTCACTTTAGTCTCCACTGACAGAGCATGGCTCCGTCGTGTGGGTGCCTGCATCACATCACTGCACAGCTCACAGAGCTGCCTCAGAATTGCCCAATTCAGGCGGTACTGGCCCACAATCTCCATATCACTATACAGCTCAAAGCTGGTGCGGGCTCAGTACTGCCTGTTGGGGGCATACCGCCGATGGGCCCTTCCACAGCTGCACACCCACTGCTGCCCGCCTTCTCACCCCCCTCATTACTGCCTCCATCTGGATGGTGGCACTGGCCATGTCCCTGGCTTGTGTTCACCCCCTCAGCAGCTGTTTCTGTGTTCCCCCGCTGTCCTGGCTGCTTCTTCCCCTGCACCGGGAACACCTAACTGTGCTGGCCTCAGTGCTGTGTGGCACTTCCCCCCTTCTGCACTGTGGCTTCCCACACCTTCCCTGAGCCTGTGGGTTCCAGGTGCCCTTTCACTGTCCTGCCCTGTGTGTGTGTGTGTGTTGTCTGTGTGGCTGGCCATAGTTCAGCAACTTTAGGCTTCCCTGTAGTGTTCTTGCGCCTCTCTCTTGTTTCTTTTTATTTTGGCTCATTTCCGCTATGGCGCAACTTCCGCTTGCTCCCCTATTGTGCATGGCGCTTGTTGTTGAATATCGCCCTGCGCCATTTATGCATGGTTCCTCCCCCTTCAGTTGCACATACATTCATTATCACTGCGCTGTTGCTCAGTGTGATTTGGGGGGCGCAACTGCCTCCCACTGAATATCGCAGAATGGCGCATTTTCGGACTTCCGCTGGCGCAACCCTTTTTGAATATCTGGACCACTGTGCTCTTGACAATGAATTATTGTATCATGCATTTGATTTGCCTAAACACCTGTAACCTAATCCAAAATATGCATGCAGTTATATATAAGCCCTGTATGTACTGTACTTAATTGTCTGTATACCTGACTCTGACTCCTTTGAAAATAGGTACTTACCTGAAGGATTTTATGTTACTAAAAACAAAAGTAAATGACAGAATGTCATATTTTCTCTTCCAAATTTATGGTTGAAAAGGTTTCAGAGATTACGATTCTCTCCTTTTTTCTGGGCAAAAATCTAAATATAGTAAACTACTAAAGAGTATGCAAACATTTTTTTAAAATACCAGAAGTCTGGTTGAACTCAAGTCTATATCCTGCTCTTAGGTTGTAACCAGAAACTACTAATTCACTAAAAATGCCACCAACAAATAACCTTATTCCTCCTTTCACACAGACACAGAATTTGTTGGCAGATCAGGACTGCTTGGCCCAGCTAGTCTGCCCATTGTGTTCCTGCCGATATTGTTATCACAGACCCTACCTGACCTCTTACTATCCCCCACACCGGCTGCCGCCTCCCACCCCCCATCCCACTGCATGGTTGAAGCCCAGCACTTTCCCAGTCAAGCAAAACTACATAAACAAGCACTTGTCAATGCCGAATGTTTGCTTGCTGGTATTGGCATTGGTACTGCATGAGTTAGACAGATGCATAATAGAAATGGAAGTGAAGTATTGAACTAATGCTAACCCCCACCCCCACCCTGCAGAGACTAACAGACTTTGGGGTGTGCCTTTGAGTTGTCAGCCATAACGCTCATGCCATTCCACCTCACCCCCTCCTGCAGATACTGACAGGTGTCACGGTGTGCCTTGGGGTCTTCAGCCCTTACGCTTACCCTGCTCCATAAGGAAATAAGCTGAGATGGATGCAGTATAGGAGAATGGGGTGAACGTTAGGGCCAAAGACCCCAAGACACACCTCGATGCCTGTCAGTGGCTGCAGAGTGGGGGTGGGGTGGAATGGCTTGAGCATTACAGCCAATGATCCCAGGCCACACCCCCAACGCCTGTCAGTCTGTACAGGGTGGGGTGTTACAGTTGGAAACCTTAATACCCAGTGCATTTGTTGGTATTTTCACTCCAAATTTTCAACATGGGCTTTTTGGGACCCCACCTCACGAACAGTGGCACTATTATTTCGTAAATGAATCCCAAAATGTGATTTCGCACAGTGAATGTGACATTTAGCACAACAGCTGTGAAAAGACATTTTGGGCCGGATGTGAAAAATGGCATCTTTACTGTTCATGAGCAGGTGTGAAAAAATGGCAATGTTGAAAATCTGGAGTGAAAATATGAAAAAGTGGTGAAGTTAAGAGCATGCATAGAAATTGCGTAACACATGCTCGTAACACAGCCATGTTTTAAAATTTGTTCACCAAATTTTCAACATGGCCTTTTGGGACCTCCTCTTATGAACAGTGGTACTGTGATTTCATTAATCTGTCCCAAAAGTTGATTTTGCACAGCAACTGCACCATTCTGCGCCACAGGTGTGAAAACACATTTCAGGCAGGATGCAAAAAATGACAGCTGTACTGTTTATAAGGAGGTGTGAAAAAAATGGTAATGTTGGAAATTTGGAGTGAAAATATTAAAAACTGGCGAAGTTACGAGCGTGCGTACAAACTGCACAATGTATGCTTGTAACACAGTCATTTTTTAGTGTTTTTTCACCAAACTTGCAACATAGGCTTTTTGGGACCCCACCTCATGAACAGTGGCACTGTCATTTTGTTACTCTGTCCCAAAAGGTGATTCCGCACAGTGACCACGAAATCACCTTTCAGGACAGAGAAATGAAATGACAGTGTCACTGGTCACGAGGTGGGATTCCCAAGAACCCCATGTTGAAAGTTTTGGGCCAAAACTCCAAAAAATGGATGAGATATCAACTTAAGTTGAAACCCCCCCCCATTGATTACCATTATAGGGCTTACTGTGATTTTCTTCAGTTTGCAGTCGGCTTTTGAAGAGTGCAAACCTATTCCAGGTCCACAGAAGACTGCAGCACCAGACCTCGGAGGTAAGTATGGGGTGAGAGGTGGGGTGCGGGAGGTGTAGGTACAGAGGGGAGGGTCGGGATGGGAGGAGGCTGCCGGGACGATGAGAGACCATTGCCTTTTTTTACAGGTAAAAAAAAAACCACATCGGGGGAAGGATTTCTTCTTTTACAGGTGTAATTTTATGAAAAATAGATTTTGACACACTGGGGTGGGCTCTCAGTGTGCCAGACTAGTGGGGAAGGGGTTCAATGCTGACTCAGGGATTGGGCACCCCGAGGTTGGCTGAAAAAAAGGGGGCATGGGGGCATATCCAACACTGGGAGTGGGCATCCTGGTGTCAGAAAAACATGTTTAATTTGGCACACTGGGGTGGTCTCCCAGTGTGCCACAATAATGGGGGAGCATGCCGACATGGGGATTGGGCACCCTATTGTTGGCAAAAGATAGCTTGGGGGTATGCTGACATGAGGATTGGGCACCGCGATGTTAGCTTTGGGGGAGTGTGTGGTGGACAGCAGGAGCCTCCAATTAAGCAAAGCCACGCGGCTCATTTTTTATATCACCGGGAAAGGCACACTGAGCAAATGAGTTGCTCATAAGTCCAGTCATGCGCACTACTGTACACTGTAATGTGCATGGCTGGAATGTTCCTGGTTAGTGGGGGGGGGGAGGGGAGAGCTACCACTGCAATGACAAAACTGTCCGTGACTGGAGTGGCAGATTTCTTTCATGTCCGGCGCTCGCTCTGAAAATGCCATCATTGACAGCTTCCTTGTTGACTGGTGGCCAAGGGACATGCCCCTGAAAGTGTTCGCCAGATTGGCCAAACACTGCCACACCTCTGCAATACTTTACTCTCTTCAAAATGTCTCTTGTGTGCTGTGTGCACAAGTAAACATAAAAACTAGCTTTGGCTCAGTGAGTGTTACTCAGTTACCACCAGCTCTAATGAATATATAAATAGTGATGGGACAGACTGCAATATCTAGCAACCCATTCATTGCATTGCTGCTTAATCCAAACCAAAGAACAGATATCAACCTATATTTTTTTAACCTTTTTATTGTATATCCAGGCCCTCCCCCTCCCCCTCCCCCCACACTTGCTAATTAGGACCAATGCATGCTCCTTCAATATGTGCATTTAAACCTAACCCAGTTGCTGCATACTTACTGAAGCCCCCCATTGACTGGTGTGTGAATGGCTTCAGAAAGTAGTCCATTAACTTACTTCCCATGTCACAGGTACTTCACATGATTCTACAATCACAAGAATGTCTTCACAAGGTAAATTAAATGAGATTTTATTTGAAAATGAAGGGCACATTTCAAAACATCCAGGATGTACCAGTCAAGCTTGTTGGCATTACTTCTGTCCTGGATGTTTTGACATGTGCTTGCCTTTTGAATTTTGTTTGCATTTGGGAATTTCTTTAAAAGACTGTAGTAACCCTTCCCTGGTGATTAAGGTGTACACAAACAGACACAGTATAAACTGAGTTTGCCTCCACAGATCAGAAAGTAATTTAAGTTAGGACTATTACTACTTTATTTTCCCATTAAAAAAATAAAGATTAAGTCTGTTTCATAGAAAAATATGCCCTGGGTCACAGAGTTTGGTGCCAGTGACACTTCGGTACTTGTTTTGAAAATGAACACTGGCTCATAGAAGTTCCTTTCTTTAGACAGAAAGGGAAGAGAGACTAAAGGAGCTTAATATGTATAGCCTTGAGGAAAGGGGGGGGGACATGATAGAAACTTTCAAGTACCTCAAGGGAGTCAACAAAGTCCAAGAGGGTAGCATCTTTAAAAAGGGTGTGCAAGAACAAGGGGGCACAATTTGAAGATAGAGGGGGGGGCCCAGAGGTAATGTAAGGGAAGTATTTTTCTCAGAGAGGGTTGTGGATGCATGGAATGGTTCTTCAGAGGAGGTTGTGGAGTCAAAACAGTGGTGGAATTCAACCATGCATGGGACAGTCATAAGGCAATTCTAGTGGGTGGGGGTAGAAAGAAGTAGGCTGCTGGTTAACTAGGATCTGCAGCTTATTCATTAGGTAGGGAAATGGGCAGACTGGGTGGGCCAAGTGGTCCTTATCTGCCGTCAAGTTCTATGTTTTTATGTTTCTATGAAGAGTGTAACCTTTCTGAAATGTATTGTTCTTTGTTCTTTGTTTGGTTTAATCTTTCACAAGGAAAATTAAGAAATAAAAGAAGTAACTTACATGAGCCACTCAGCATTCATTTTCAAATGAAGTACCTAAGTGTCACTGGCATCATAACTCCATGACCCCTGGGCATATTTCTCTAGGGAATGGCCTCATGTTTTTAAAACTGGAAGTATAGCCTAGAGGTTAGAGTAATGAACTGCAAAATGAAAATGAGCTAGGTACATCCAGCAGACCTGGGTTTGATTCCTACAACCTCCAATTGCATACTGTGTGATCGACCAAGTCACTTAACCACCCCTGTGCTCCTGTGTTGCGCCTGAAAACAGGCACTTGTGCCTAGTGGGCCTTACCCACTTACCAAAGAATAAAATAAAAGTAAATAAAGTAATAATAGAAGGGGGGAATATATGCTAGATATGCAGCATAGGTGCTCAACAAAAAAGACAAAGATGCCCTCAGTGTACCAAGCACCTGATGAAACTGGAGAAAAGTTACAACTCCAGCTCAGGCTCCTCTCAGCACAAACCATAATTATATGCAACTATAAATGGCAAAAGAAACCAGGATAAATGGAGGAATTTGGGGCTTAGTAAGCATAGTCAATGTCCCATACACCTGCACTTGTATTTTCTTTAGATTTTTCTCCCCAAGCAGTTTTTTGTTCAAGTGAAAATGTACATTTGCACCATGTAAAGACTCTTACAGTAATGATTGCTGAACAAATCCCAGATTAGTAACATAGGTGGACTGGGGAGTGTGGCGAGGCTCATACCTCTCAACCTTTTTGCACTGAAAAGAGGGGACAGTAAGGGACACTGAACATCAGCATGAGGGACACATCCTCAAACACTGGAGATACAAGCTCAAAACAGCATGGAAACAATTCTCTTGTACCAATTTTATTTCGGACATACCATATTAAAATATCGTACATTTCTACTTTACAGTCAGCATTTTCAGCACATTCTTTTTGTGTGTACAACACCTTTTTCATAAGGGGCAGGTAAGGGACATAACAGAGCAATTCTGAGGATAAAATGATGGACGTCGATCTTAAGCAGAGACAGTTTAGAGGTATGATAAGGCTGCCAACACCTGTGTGGTAGCTAACTCTTGATCTTGGCCATCTGTGTGACAATAGCAAGCCCCATTCAAATGACTGCTAGCTGCTGTATCATACCCATGCTCTGTTTCAAATTGTGTTAAAATATTTTTTTTCTAAAACAAAAGTGACACTCAACCTGTTTTCTATGAGCAGTAAGGTACTCCAGGGTGTGCACAGTGTTGGGATAACTACACTTCCAGGGGATGTAAGGTCCTCAGTCTGTGGGGTCCACCTTCACTATGCTTCTGGGCATGTGGGTATCCAACAATTCCGCACACCCTGCTGTGTCTTATTGCTTACCTTACATAACTATTTTATATATAAAACATACATAAAACACCAAAAGTGGTTTGCAAACCAATGAACTAAATCCAGTCAGTGCTGTAATATATAAAAGGTAAATGTGGTACCGTTTATAATTCAGTTAGCTACATTTCACACAAAACTAAGGATCATTGCATAGGACCTTTTGTTATGGATAATCAATGTTTGGTCCAGAGTCCAGACACTGAAATTGCTCTATATTCTTTTTGAAAAGTACTGAGGAGGTATTGTATCTTAAACTTCCGTTGGCTGTGACAGATATCAGAAAGGACTTGGGTGTAAGTTCTCATCCAAAGTATGGCACTGCAAACAGGGCTGCTGCTCCCCCTTGTACTGCAGTGTTATTACTGCGTATCAGACTAAGTTAAAGGCAAGCACAATACCAAGTGTTCCTGGCTCTCTAGTAATTACAAATAAACATCTTTTTTTTCTCCAGTGTTAGGGTTAGTATAATGCAGTCCAGGAGAACCCAACGTCATAGCAGGGAAGATCAGTGACTGGACTCAAGGGCAGGAAAGGCAAGGGCAGCAGTGGAGTAGATATTATGCAACTATTAAATATAAAAAAAAGACACCGATCTCCCTTTTATAAGCCTGAAAACATCCTGGCTGTTCTGCTTCTCAAAGGATGTCAAGGTTGGCTGTAAATTTCCAGTGCTTTGAGTTGGAGAGCAGCGTGAACTGTCACAGAATGTACTCTATGCTGATTATGGCATGCAACTTCAATATTAATCGAGCAAGCAGTACAAGTTTTTGTTCAGTTTAACCCCTTGACACCTGAATTAAATGTGTCAATGCAAAATTGTTCAAAAGTGGGCCTTTCTTAGGTGTGAGGGGTTAACCCGTGAGTTCCCAGTGATGGAATAGCTACCAGGGTCAAGGCCCCAGCCCTAAGGCTTAGATTTATTTTTCATAGTTACCAGGGCTCCTTGGGATAGCTACCGAGGCTCAGCCCCAGGAAGTCCCAGTGTAATTCCAACAGTGGCTGGGAGGCCTTAACATGCTTACAGTGGAGGAAAGGGGGCTGAAAGGGGACATGATCTCAGTTTTCAGCATACAGGATCAAACAGATGGTGATGTTTGATGAGGCCACCAACAGGGTACAGGGACATGTCCTGAAGCTCAGAAGTGGTAAACTCAAGGATAACATTAAGAAGCACTTCTTATCCCAGAGGTTGAGGGGGTGTATGCGACAGCCTAACAGTGAAGACAGTTGACATGACCTTAGTACAAGCCTGCAAGGTAAACCTGGGCAAATTTTCCCTTATCAAGGGAATCACTAGATACCCTGGGTAGGAGTGTGGGTAGGGAACCCTTTTAGGTTAGTACATATTTGCACAGCACACTTATTCATACCTGGTTAAGAAATAGGGCAGACATGTGGGGAAGGGAGGTTGGGGGCTTGAGGGTGTGTAGGGTGGGGGGTGATTTAAACTTTGGGCCAGAATCTGAGATATCCATTTATAAAAATGTTTATAAAAATGGATATCAAAACACCCCTTATTAAAACTAAAAACAAAATACACACAAAGGGCCTTATGCACGATGCCAATGATGCATTGGCAGCTGTATTCATGAATGCCACAGAGTGGTGACCACCTGGCATTCACAAATGGGGCATGCAGCTGTTATGCACCTGATCCCTTGGCTGAGCAGACAGCAACACGCCGTGGGTGGGTGGTGGGCACACAGGGGCTGTACCACCAGTAAGTGGCATGCACCAACATGGAATGTGCTGGCCACAGGTCTGCAGAGGACTGCGCAGGTTATGGCAGCCAGGACCCTGCCATACACCCACTGTGCACTCCCACAGACTTGCCCTGCCGGTCGCAGCAGGACAGACTGACAACCCCTGTCATGCCACCTCAGCCCAGTAGGCCATTGGAGAAGGCAGAGGCAACAGCATATGGGTGCCCATACATCAGGGCACAGTACCCATTGCTGCTGGGCCACAGTCTAGCCAGACTGCCAGGGCCCATGCCCTCCACACACACATACATACACTGCATCCCGACGCCGATGGAGCACCCCCACACACCTCTGTGACCCATTCCTGGAACAGCCACCCCAACAGGTGCACTGTCACATGTTATTTATTTATTTATTTTTTGAAATGTTTCACCAGGAAGGCACACTGAGCAACAAGTTGCTTGTCTCCCAGTGCGACCAGGGGGTAGGGGAACATGAGGATAGTATACAGAGATTTGGTACACAACATAGACATACAATTTGATTACATTCAATAAAGTGAGCAGACTATAAAGAAATACTGAAAAGGAGAAATGTTAATGGGTATGAACTAGATGGATACAATGCTAACAGTCTTGAACTAGATAGATACGATAGCACAAATATCTTTGGCAAACACTTGGTGGGACATAGCTTTGTAGTTAGAAAATGGCTGGATAGAATACAAAGAGGTTGAACTAGAGCAAGATTGTGAGGAGAGACACAGACAGAACAAATTTGCAAGGTCTAACAAAAGTGCAAGGTTGACTATAAGTGCATTAGAGATTAGGAGTTAGCCAATATCTATGGCTAGGAATGGGGGTGGGTGGGGGGAATATAGGTAGAGAGCAGGGGGGTGGAAAGGGGGGGATTTGGAGGAGATGAAGTGGTGGAGAAGAAGGGTCTGCCAGGGTCTGAACCCTCCAGAATGCTGGGGACCCTGCCTGCATCATGCAGAGGTCAAGCATGAACAGGAGGGAAGCAGATTGTAGGCAGTGGGAGGCACATCAGGAAGGAAGAGAGGGGAAAGAGAAGGATCTGTCAGGGCCTGGCCCCTCCAGTATGCTGTGGACCCTGCCTGTACAAGGCAGAGGTAGAGCATGACAGCAGGGAAGTAGGCAACGATGGGGAGTAGGCTTCAGAAGGACCAAGAGAGGGGGAGGTGGGAGAGAAGAGGGGCAGAGACCCAGCCCTTTCAGGAACGAATGGGGTGGGATTAGGAGGCGAGGAAGGTGTTTGCCTGGGTTCTGGACCCCTTCAGGATGCAGAGAACCCTGACATAGCCTAGGCCAAGCAACGGTGAATGAGTAGTGAGGGTAAGCTGCTGCACAGAGTAGGGAACGGGGGGGTGGGAGTAAGGTGGAAAGGAAGGAATGCTGGTGGGAGGATGTAGGGTGAGGGTTTTGCAGGAAAGAGGTGGGCATGAAGCTGAAGTGGGCTAATAGGGGAACAAGTTAAGGATAGTAGCAGGAGCAGCTAGCAAGAGAAAGGTATGTAAGGCAGAGGCAAGGGAGTGGGAGGAGGAGGAGGAATGTCATATTTTAGGTGGGAAGGAGTTCCAGATTTTGGGGAAGCAATTGGAGAAGCCTGATTGGCCAATGAGGCTGGTACAATAGGGGACTAGCAGGTGCGAGAGTCAAGAGATTCTGAAGGAGTGGAGGGGAAGGCAGGGGAGGAGGGAGGGAGCATGAGAGGTAGGGAGGAGTACATCAAGCCAAAGTTTGGAAGTTATCTTAGCACAGTGAGCCAGGCATCTGTTAGCAAGCGGGGGGAAGGACAGGGCATGGTAAAGGCCACAATGATGGGTTCGAGATGGGGCGTTAAGAATGAATCAACAGAAGGACTTGAAAAGAGAGTCCAGTCTGGTAAGGGAAGATATGGGAGTGACACCATAGACTACATCACAGTAGTCAAAAATGGGGAGTATCATCTTCTGGACAAGTTGGTGACATCCAACAGACCAGACCTGGGTTTGAATCCCACAGCTTCCACTTGCATACTGTGTGACCTGAGCAAGTCACTTAACCTCCTTGTGCTCCCAGGTCGCTCCTGTAAAAAAGCTTTCAGCTTAGTGTGCTATACCTGGTTAAAAAAAAAAAAAAAGCTCTCACCGGGCCGTAGGAGGGATGCAACTATGGTTCCTGTAAAGAGCTCCAAGCACGGGGTACAGTTTTTTCAGAACGACGTTAATGTGGCCAGAGAAGCTAAGGTGTTGGTCCAGCCAAACCCCAAGGTATCTGAAAGAGGGGGTGTCCTCTGGGATGGTCCCATCGAGGGTGTGGAAATAGGTTAAGGGGTGGAGCCTAGAGAGTCTCTACCTAGTGCCGAGACTGTCTTTTTGGCATTTAGGAATAGTTGATGTGAGGCAAACCAGAGCTGAACCTGGTGGAAGTCATGCTGTAGAATGGTTGCTACATGAATGGTGGTTTTGCCAGAGGTGAACAAGATGGTGTCATCAGCATACGTATGGATAGAAGAGGAGGGGGAGCAGACTGAGGGAAGGTCATTTAGAAAGATGGAGAAAATGATGTGGCTGAGCATAGAGCCTTGTGGGACTCCTGTGGAAATTGGGAGGGGTGAAGACATTGCATTCTGAATGCTAACTGACTGTGTTCTGCCTGTGAGGTAAGCTCTAAACCAGGTAAGAGCAGGAGTAGACAAACCAGCAGCTGTAATGGAGTCAACAAGGAGGGTATGGGAGACTGTATCAAAAGCCTTGGTGAGATTGACAAAGATGGCAGAGGTGATGAGGCCATTGTCCATCCCGGTAAGGATGGAACCATTGAGCCTAAGGAGGTAGGTGGTAGTGGAGTGGTTCTTCCGAAAACCAAATTGGAACGTGGTGAAGAAGGAGGAGTCAGCAAGAAAAGAGGTCAGTTGAGAGAGGACCAGGTGTTCTTGTAGCTTAGCAAGGGTGGGGAGGAGGAAGACTGAGCGATAATTGGCAGGGGAGGAAAGATCACCATCCTTAGTGAGAGGGAGGACCACCGCATGTTTCCAGGGTGTTGGGATCGAGAAGAACTTAAAAGAGAGATTTAGAATTAGAGAGAGAGCATAGACAACAGCTGGGGCTGAGAGGTAGAGATGTTTAGGGTCAATGTTATCTGGAGAGGAGCATTTGAAGGGATTGAGATAGAAGAGGGCCATTAGTATCTCCTCAGGGGAGATAGGAGAGAATGAGAAAGGGGGGTGGGTACGGAGGGGTTGAGTGGTAGGAGATGGAGAATGAGTGGAGGAGAGGCTCGAGGGGAGGGATTTTAGAAGGCATGAGGCACAGGAGGTGTAGTAGGAGTTGAACTCCTGAGCTACTACGCAAGGTTCAGACTCTAGTGTGTGGTTTATATGAAGCACGGGGGGTGGGGGATGTGAGGGTGGGGAGAATAGTGAGTGGACTACTTTCCAAAATTTGGAGGGGGACTTTATGTTATTGAGGAAAGAGGATCTAAAATATTCAGACTTGGTAAGTCTGATTGCTTTAGCACAAGCATTTCTTAACCTGTGATAGTAAGGGGTGATGGGAGCTGAGATGCCTTGTGTTTCCTCCAGGCTTTATCACGCTACCTGAGGCAGGTCATTAATTCAAGGGTGATCTGGGGATGATGGATACCTTGGACTCTAGTGCATTTGAATGGGGGATAGAAGTCTCAGGTAGCTATAAATCTGTCTTTGAAGTAGGTGAGTGCTTGGTCGATGGAAGTGGCAGATGCAATTAGGGACCAATCAGAATTGGATATATTATTGAGGAGAGGGTATAAGTCAAGGGAACTGAAAGAGCGGAGTTGCAGGATTTTATGTGGTGGTTTAGGTCTTTGGACCTTCCTGACCATGAAGATAGGGTAGTGATCACTGAGGGCATTCGGGAGGATGCTGGACTTGAGGACTCGGTGAGGATGGGAGGTGAGAGCCCAGTCTAACAGTGTGTGGTTTGGGGTTTTGTGATTTAGTAGGGCAGGCTCTTGAATGAGTTGGGTGAGATTTAGAACAGAGATATCATTTTGTGTCTTAGAAATGGTTGATGACAGCCAGTTTAGATTTACATCACCTAATACATAAAGCTCACCTTTGTGTGAGATGGAAGCTATAGAGGTGATGAGGTCAATAGATTCAGAAGGCTTGATACCTGTGTGACAGTAGATACCAGCAATAAAGATAGGGGAGGAGAAAGGCAGGCCAATATTTACTACTAGGACTTCGTAAGTGGAGGGTAAGGCATACGAGAGAACGGTAGTGTATTGGAGAGAGGACTGGATATACATGGCCACTCCATCTGCCCTACCTGACTATCCTGCCTGACTAAGGAACAGTCTGAGATGGCAATGGAGGGATCAGAAATTTTAGTATTCAGCCAAGTTTCGGTTAAGATTAGAATGTTTGGAGAGAGGGAGATTATCATTGGCTGTAACAGATCAATTTTTGGGACAAGGCTCAGATATTTAAGTGAAGGATCTTTAGGCCTTTTGGGAGGGCAGAGGTGGTGCTGGAAGGTTGTACGTTAATGGGAGGATAGCAGCTGGTGGGGGAGGGGGAAGGGGACCAGGATTGGGATGTACATTTCCTGAGGCAAGTAATAGGAGTGCGAGTATAAGGAATTGTAGTTTAGGATATTTGTGGTGGGCAGAGTATTCGTGATGCGTTTGGGGGGGTTGGATGAGTGGATAATCAGGAGATGAAGGAAAGCAAGGTGGCTAGAAGCTGTGAATAATGTTGCAAGGTGTATGTGGAGGAAGTGAGTCCAGAGTATTTGAGGGGAAGAGGGGGTAATAGCAAGAATGAAGGAGGGGGCTAGGAGATCGTGGAGGGAGGGAGAGGCAGCAGGGTTTATAAATTGAGAAGTTTGTGGAGTTGTGTTAGAAATGATGGAAAGGAGAATTAGAAGGAGGGGAAGTGGGGAAAGTGGGGTGGGCATGTTGTAGGTAGATGGGGGGCGCTGACCGGTAAGGGTAGATTAGATAGTGGTGGGGGGGAGCACAGGACAGTGAAACTGGGAGCGGTGTCAGCGAAAAAGTGCCCACTGCCAGAGGGAACTGACAGCCATTAGCAAGTTGTGCAAACCTGGGGAAAAACAGGTAGCTAGAGATACGCCTTGACAGAAGTAGAAGAGGGAGGGAGCAAAGACTGATGAATAGGGATAGACTGACCACACAATAAGTGAAACGAGACAGTGATTGGATTGGGTGAATGCACTTATAACTGGGCCCTCTAGTGGCTAGAATATATAATCTGCTAATGGAAAAGTCAGCAAAAAAAAATCTGTGCGACAGTGTAGCACAGTATGTCATACCTGGGCCACACCTTATGGTGTACCTTCTGGAACAAGCTCCAGCCCTGGCACACCCCAACCCCCATTGGCGCTCACTGTCCCCTCGACAATGACAGCCCACCTCTCATTCCCCATACCTGCCAGTCAGTGCCAGGTACTGACTTCCAGCAGCACAACCCTTCTCACACTTCCACAGCTGCCAGCTGTTTGACTTACGTACCCTGCGTAAGTCAGATGGCCAGCAGTCATGGTGGTTTGCAGAGGGCTGTGTCGCTGGCTGTAACTTACCATGGCACCAGCAAGACAGTACGAGGAATTGGGTGGGGGCTGTCCATGCTGCAGGTGGGTAGAGGACCGCTGGCAACTGTGGTATGGATTGGGGCGTGAAGTGCCTCTGTGTGGTGGTGGTTGTGGTGGGGAGGGGTGACTAGTACTGTGGTTGAGGCTGCACTGGGGAGGGGATTCCTTGTATTGATGGGGATGGTCAGCGGTGCTGTGATGGGGGATGGCAGTGGGAACTGGTTATGAGCCCGTTGGTCCACTGGGGTTGGTACTGTGGCAGCGCGGGTCCATGTGCATGTGGGTGCTATTCACGCCCCTGGACCTACACCTGCTCATGCTAGGGATTCACTCTGGGACCCAGAATGGGCTCATTATTGGATGTCTGCCTGGGTCTGCTACTTTGCCCCTGGCCACCCTGCATAGTTCTGAGCTCCGGGGGGGGGTGTGGAGCCACGGACAGGTGGTGGCCAGTAGTGAATTCCCACTACTGTGCACCTATCTGCAGGTATGGAGCTATGTGGGCAGGGGCATACCTTACGCCTAATAGTGCAAGGCCCAAAATGATTTATCTTTTAGTAATGGACCTACTGTAGTCCACTGTGCAGAAAAGCATTTCCAGATTTCTCTTTTAAAGCTAGACACTACTGTAATCACCTCCTCCTTTAAGGTATGTGACTCAGCCGAGTAGAGACAGAGGATGGATGGTATTTAGGTCTTAAGGTGAATTGTGCCTAGGTTCTGTCATGAAGTGTTTAGGCGCAGATATGGTGTAGTGCATCCACCTGTAGGGAGCCTTCAAACACTATGATACCAGTATGCTGCCCCACAGGAAATAAATAATCCAGCCTTACAGTGACAGAGAACCAAGTATGTAAAGTATGGGTAAGGATATGTAATGACTTTTTATGCACACAGAGATGCGCAATGCCTGAAAAACCGTGAGAGTGAAGTTCAGTGGGTTTATCAAGACATCACACACTGAGGGTATGTGTAAAAAAAAATTACACTTCCATCCATACTTTATTTTTTATAATTGTTGATTTCCAGTTTGTTTCCTGCAATGACCTGGTGCTGAACGTTGAGAGTTTCCTGATACTCAGCCCCACTGCCTGTCAGGTCTGGAAATTTCTCCTCAAACTCTGGTCCTGGAGTCCAGGCAGCATTTTTGGTGGTTGGGAGTGGTTTGGGCAGTCATCGGCCACATTTTTCACAGAACACACTTGCGCTGCTGTATATTGATTGGCAACTCTCAGCTGTCTCATGTTCACTGCTATAACCGGCCATCTACAATGACTGATTGCACCGTGGATATCTGGGTATAATCACAGCAAGACAGTAATTATATTGAGAATAAAGTAGGGGTGTGTAATGGTTTTATACACACATTTGAGGTGTGTAATGCCACAAAAACCCAAGAGTGAAGTCTGAGGGGTTTATTAAGGCATTGCACTCCAAGGGTGTGTATAAAAAATTATATTGTTTTTATAATTGCTGACTTTTTATGAAAAAAAAAAAGATTCAGTGAAACCTGTTTTCACCTGTCTCTGCCAAAAATCCTTAAATAGCCCTATACCACATTCAATCTTTCTGTTGGTGTTGGCATTCTCCTGTTCACACAGAACTGCTTTTTGCTAACAGGATCTGGCAATGTGAACCACGACACCACTGAAAGTGTTGAATTGCTTTTACTTCTGTTTATGTCCATCCACCAAAAATGTTTAACAGCTTGTGAGGGGAATCAGCACTAGCAATACTCTCACTGCATCTAACATGCACAACATATACTTCTTGAGATTTTTCTGTTTGTTTTTTCACTTGTGTGAGCTGCAACTTCTCAGGAGAGCTGCAAAGTTCAGGACATGCACTGATAGCATGGCACAGTCTGTTACAGCACCACTTGTGCTACTCATTCTGTGATTGACAGCTGAAAGTTGGCCTACAGCTCTTGTTATAACCTGCTGCTTATAATGGGAAATAATGGCATGGTTATTCAGGTATAACAAGGACTAGTCAGTAATTTTGAAAAGCAAAAAAATAGCCACTACATGCTGCTGAGGTGCAAGCAATAAACAGCAATATCAAAACAGTAAAAAAGCTGCATACTGTAGACCGTAAAGTCACTAGCACGACATCATAGAGAAAAAAACTGTGACAAATGTATTTAATGCATACATTGCATTAGGATAGAAAAATGTCAAGTCAAGACAGTCTTTATTTGTATAGCGTCTTTCAATAACAAGACACTTTACAGAGTATAAACCACAAATGTGCAAACCTACAGCAATATAAATTATTTAAAAATCAGTCTGGGAAAGCCAGAGAAAATAAATACATTTTTAACCTAGATTTAAAACTACTGATGGTCAGGCATTCCCTTAACCGATAAGGTAGAGAATTCCACCGGGTTGGTGCTGCATAAGAAAAAGCACGAGCTCCAGATGTTTTTAGATGAACCCTTGGAATCTCTAGTAATCCCACATCAGCAGATCAGAGAGGATGACTGGGGGTGTAGGGAGTCAGGAGATCTTTCAGGTAGTCAGGTCCCTGTTCATTTAGGGCTTTAAAGGTAAACAAGCCTACCTTATAGGTGATCCGCCACTGAACCGGCAGCCAGTGCAGTCCGCGCAGCACAGGCATTATGTGACTGGATGAGATGTACCAGTCAACAGTCTGACTGTAGCGTTCTGCACCAGCTGCAAGCGGCACATGTCAACCCCAGACAGCCGTAGGTAGAGGGCATTGCAGTAGTCAAGAGGGGTAGTAATGAAGGCATGAACCAATGTTGGAAGGTCGCCCGGCAGAACCAGGTGTTTCACCCGGGAGATATTTCTCAGATGGTAAAATGAGGATTTTACCACAGCTGACACCTGAGATTTCAGGGTAAAACTGTCGTCAAAAATTATGCCCAGGTTCCGCACCTGATCTGAGGTAGTGAGCTGGACACCATCAAGCCACGGGCTGGACATGTGCCCAGCTTCCAACCCTCCCCCGGGTGACACGGGTCCACAACCAGCACCTCAGTCTTATCCGGATTCAGTCTCAGCCAATTGGAACCCATCCAGTCTTTGATCTCGGAAAGGCAATTATTTAGCACAGAGACCACATCATCTTGTCCGGGCACAAAGGACATATACAGCTGAGAATCATCTGCATAGCAGTGAAAACTCAAGCTGTATCGCCTGATGATATCTCCCAATAGCAGCATGTATACTGCGAAAAACATAGGCGCCAATATGGAGCCCTGCGGCACACAGCAGGACAGGGGGAGGGTGTCAGAAGAATCAATTCCATTGACCACTCTCTGAGATCTGCCTGTGAGGAATGATTGAAACCATTCAAGGACTGTACCCGACAGTCCACAAAGTAACTGCAGGGTCTCTAAAAACACTCCATGGTCCACAGTATCAAAGGCTGCTGAGAGATCGAGAAGGACCAAGATGGTATGAGCCTTTCAATCTCTCGCTATTAGGAGGTCATTTAGTACCTGAACAAGGGCAGTCTCCATGCTATGCCTTTTCCTGAAACCAGACTGAAGGGTTTTATAGACATTGTGGGTTACAAGGTGATCCTCCAGTTGCAACGCAACCAACTTCTCAATAACCTTCCCCTCAAAGGGAAGGTTAGAGACAGGTCGGTAGTCAGCTGGGTCGACGGGATCCAAGGAGGATCTAAGGAGTGGTTAAATGACCGACTCCATCGGGGGTCCAGAAAGATCCTTTTCTCCAAGGATCTCTATACAATTTCAGCTAGGATTGGGCAAATGACATCTACACACGCCACTAAAAGGGGGGTAGGGCCCAGATCCAAACTACAACAGGTTGGGCGCAAAGTCTGGGCGATCTTCACAATGTCCATGAATTCCAGTCAGCTGAAGTCCGCCCAAACAGACCGGGTGATCACCATCTCCCATCGACCTTCGCAACCCCTCATAGAGAGAGCCGGGCTGATTCCGGACCTGATGCTGGCAACCTTATCTGCGAAAAAAACGAGCTAGCTCATCACACTTAATTTGTGAAAAAGCTGTTCCCGACTGGAAACAGACTGGATTGCACAATCTGTTAACAGTTCAGAAAAGTTGAGCCGGTTGATTCTGCACAGCAGAAATCTCCCTGGACAGGAACTCTGCCTTCTTATTGGTGATTTCTGATTGATAGCCTTTGTAGTGTTCTATCAATCTAAGCCTGTCAGCATTCGGGCTGGACTTCCACCATGCTCTCTCCAGCCTTCGACGAACTTGTCTCAACTCTTTCAAGGACCCGTCATACCAAGGGGACCTTGGGTGAAGAGTGAGTGGTTGAACATGAACAGGAGCAGGAGCAATCAAGTCCAGGGCATCTCCCACTGCCTTATTATAGGCTAGTACAAGGTCCCCTAGGCTTGTGCTTTCACCCAGCAATCCTGATAGGTTCAGGACTGCTGATAGTCCATCTGGGGTAACTCCCCTTAAAGGGCGGTACTGGACCATCTCCAAAGGGGTAGGTCCATTTGGGGGCACCGAAACTGAACCCTATGGTGTGATGGTGAGACCAACTGACTGGTTCCACCCCCAGATCAAAGAACTCCATCCCCAGGAGGAATGGCAGATCCAATGAGTGACCCCCTACATGGGTAGAGGAGGTAATCACCTATGTGAGGCTCAGCATTGTCATAAGCTCAGGGAGATTTTGACCAAATTGCGAGAGTTTATCTTCGACCTAGGCATTGAAGTCCCCCAGAATTATCCATCTGGGAGACTCCAATGCCATGTCAATAATGAAATCCACAATCTCCTGCAGGAATAACCCCCCATCACCTGGTAGACAGTAAATCAGGAGTATCCTGCAACCTACACCCTCTCCCATAATGCACTCAAAAGATCTGGTTGTCCCCACTGGAACATCCACAAGGCCCAGTTCAGTCTTAAAAAAAATGGCTACACCCCCACCCCTTCGATCCAGCCTCGGGCGATGAATCACCGAGAACCCAGCTGGAACTGCAGAGGCCAATACTGGACCTGCATTTTCATCCAGCCAGGTCTTGGTGATACATACAGGCTACCATTTCAACAAGATCAGCTATAATAGCAGTATTGTTTTTGATGGACCTGGCATTACATAACACCGCCCTGGTTGGATGAGATGCTGAGGAAGACCTTGACTCCTGTCCAGCATCAATTGCTGTGCCCTTGGGTATGGGAACAAAACAGGGATTACCCCTGTCCTGGCACCATTTCACCCCAGGGCTTCGCTTGGTCCCTACCACCCCAATCTGCCTAAATAGCAGCATGGCCCCAGGACTCAGAGGTTTCACACTGCACAATTGCTGTCTCAGAAGTAAATGACATCTTCTGCACCACACATAAATAGACCTGTCAAGTAAGTAAGTAAGTAAGTAAAATGTTTATTTAGCACAAGAAAGAATATGAACATAGTTATATCCCAATTGAGCCCAAGGCTTATTTACAATGGGTACCATAGCAGAAAAGGATTCATATGTTACAATATACATAATTTAAATACATACAATAACAGCACAGCATACAACATGATACATCCAGGCTTGTACATATCTCACATTCATTATAAAATTTCATTCACATCTAATACAGTATTACATATGTTTACCTTGTATTTGCACTATACTGTGGAAAAGGGCAAACTAATCTATCACAAAGTCAGGACAACAGCTTTTTGGTTTACAAATTTCTTGGTTTAGCCAGTTCTTTGTATTGTTGAAATATTTTGACCTTTTATGACATCTTAGCTCAGTTGGTAAAGAATTCCATGCAGGAGGCCCTCTATTATTACAATTAAATTTTGCCCTTCACCTGCTAGTCCTACTTAATTTGTTATAAAATTCTACCCCACTTGAGTATCCTAAATTTGATTTAAGTAAATATACAGTCAATAAATAATTTAAAACTATGTGTAAAAAAGTGAAATGCAAAGTGAAGCAATAATGTCATTGTTATTAGTACATGGCAACATAGTGACATTGAGCCATCATATCAATTAGTACATATGCAAAAAACAACTAAACATGAAGATACAATTGTAACCCCTAGATGGCGCTATCCCAGGGGCTACTACCCCTGCCTGATTTGCCACTAACAGGTTGAGGGGCCTGGATCCAATGGCGGGTGCCTCCACCCAGAGGTCAGGGTTTACAACAGTTAAACTAACTTGGTCACAGCCCTCTGGGACACTGCAACCCCCCTTTCTTCCCACTAGTGGCCCACACAATATATCGAATTACCTTCACAGAACTTACCCCAGGACTGGTTCCGCACTGGGACCTCCTGTGAAATAAGATACAGTGCAACAATCACAGTACAGGACTTTAACATAGACAAATACCTCAGGCAGTATAACTTTGCTGAAACAAGCAGCTCTGATTTATTTAGGGGGATATAACAAGGACAGGGGGAAATCAGGTTAATTAGCTTACCACTCTACTCATCTACGTATGGCTCTGTGCACAGGCCTATCCCTACCAGTTACTGTCCCAGGGTACCCAAGCCCTAGTGGCTAGTCCAAACCATGGCAGCTGGTAGGGGCCTTTTCACACAGAGAAAAGAAAAATTAGTTTAAACAGTCAGCAGTACAGTGATTCCATTTGGATTTAATGTGGCAATTCAACAGGGAGCGACCCTGAATTAGTACTCACGACCTCCAAACAAGATAGGGTCCTTCAACGTCAGCAGGGCTACTCTTGAGCTCCAAGAGACTCTCACACATTTATATGGTAAAAAGAAAGTACTATACCAGGCAGGCTGTTTCTCTATCCGATCACAATTACTGCACAATACCCGAGAACACAGCAGATTCAGTTCCGACAGACCGAGTGCAATTCAGCAATTTCGCCAGTCTTCTACAGGGTGAGCCTGGTTTCTACTCTTCAGATATCCTTTGATTCTCTTCACAGGACGGATTCAGTCCTAACAAGCAGTTACACAAGCTGCAGACCGGAACTCTGGACCTTACACATGTTTTTTGACTAAAACTGTGCACTGAAGGAGCACAGGGTTCCTTCCCTCTCACTGCCAGACCTCAACTGAAACTCCAACAGACAAAACCGGCACTTCCTTTGAGTTCCTCCCAGTTCTTGACTGGATTGGCTGTCACCACAATAGACTGCTGCTGTTGGTCCAAAAAGCGCCAAAGTCTAAACTACATCTCCCAGAGTCACTGCCCATACAATCCTCTTGTGGCTGGCTCAGATTATGAGTCCAAGTTCTGATTCGTCCAAGGCACCATTTTAGAGCTAGCTTACCCCACACTGATTGGTCCAGTTCAGCAGTTCAAAACCAGAATGGGGAACTAGGCAGACACAGTTCTGACTGCAAAGAAAGCAGGTTAGACAAACTGTAATTTCATTATTACTCTTAACTGATTTCTGGCAAACAGTTACATCTTTCAGATAGGTTCCCTTTGCACTCCTAGTGACTGCAAAAATGGAGTGAATTGGCAGCAGCTCGAGTGGTACTCAAACAGAGAAGCACACAGTCCCCCCATACAAACTAATTATGTCTGCAAGCAGACAGCTCTTAAAGAGACAGTACCAGAGGCTCTAAAAACACTCACTGATAAATGGCTTAAACGCCAAACACCGTTCAGGCTTGGAGCATTCAAGCAAGCTCCTGGAAGTCTTTTGGGAACCCCCATTTGCAGGGGGGTTACACAATCTGCAGAAACACAGGCTACTAATACTGAAGTGCTCTGTATACATTCAGTCCCATATAGTGCCTTAAAGACTGTGAGTGAGTCATCAGCTAGAAGAGGGTTAGAAACCAAGTGATGATCCTCAATTTCTTTAGAGGAAGAACAGGGCATTCCTTGAGGCCAGCAATCCCCCTCTCCCACAGTAACAGCTAGCCAGGATACATAATCCAGAAGAACATGAAGAGGAGTGAGGAAGAAGAAAAGAAAGATGGGGCAGAGGCAGGAATTTATTTTATTTATTTGCTTTTGGTAACCGGGTGGGTGCACTAGGCATAGGGATGCCTATTTTCAGGCACAACCTGAGCTGATGCAAGTCAAATACATGAGCATTACAATGTGACACAGCACACAGAAAGGTAAACAATGGGAAGAAGGTCAGAAATACAATAACTTGGCAACTGGGAGATATACAGAGTTAGACAATGTCAAAATGTAAACAATACAGTTAGGAAAAAGTCAAAATATAAACAAGTGCCAAGAAGTCCAGAAGAAGCCAGAAGGGGAAGGAAGGAAACATATTCAATTCAGTGCTTTAGAGTAACTGGTAATTGCTATTTTTCTTTTAAACTTAGATTGTGGGCTTTTAGTGACACTATACTTTCTTTGTTGTCTTTACTTATAATTGTTTCTGGGCTGTTGAAAATTTAAAACATAGTGGTGGTGTAATTCTGTGCTGTCTTTAATTGCTGCAAATTTTTCCCCTCCATCCTTCCCCAACTCTTAATTATATGCCCTGTTAAATCTGATTGACAGGAGCTAAACACAGGGTATAGTAAGGGGTGTGAAGTAGGAGGGGCATAAGGGGGAAGAAGCCCACCCTCAGCACGACAAGTGTTTTGATTCATTTATTTATTTATTGGTTTCTTTTTCTTTAAAAAAAAAAAATTATCTGAGGATCAGTGGCAGGATTTTTAGGACAGTAAATCAATAAAAAGGGAACTAGGAGAGCTTCAGTAGCAGACAAGTAGTGGAATTGCAGTATAATGTGGGGAGTGGAATGCAGTGGCTGTGGGGCAGCCATATTCAGGCAGACCTTCTGGACACTGAGGTGCTGCCCTATCTGCATGCATCTCTCTGACTCGCGGAGGAGGTAGCCAGACTCAGAGCGGAAGTAAACTGGGTCAGGAGTACCATCACCCCATCCAGGGACCCCAGTCCAATGCAACTGCCTCAAAGGATGCCGAGAACGAGGAGCACTTGGATGACAGTGGGCTCAGGAAGGTTAGAGCAGTCAGGCAGAGGCACATCCCAGATCCTATTCCACTAAACTCATATGCCACACTGGCAAATGAGGACAACCAAATAGAGGTACCCAGAGAAGTGGAAGGAAAGGATGTGGAGGTTAGCCAAGGAGGTGACCTCAGCGGGAAAGCAGTGGACCCCAGAGGAGGAGGAAGCAAATCCTGGTGGGGACTCCATCATAAGAGGGATCCAGCTAGGAACACAGGAGGGAAGGACAGGGAGGTGAGGTGCTTCCCAGGTGCCACGGCATGGAGGATGGAAGGAAGATCCTGGGGATCACTGGGAAAGCAAGACGGAGGGTGAGCTGGATGTCATTATCCACCTAGGTACTAATGACCTGGCAAATGGGGAGCCAAAGGAAGTTCAGGAAGAGTTTAGGAAACTGGGGAGGTGTCTCAAGCAAGTAGCTACTTCTGTCACTTTCTCAGAAGTACTACCTGTGAGAGGCAAGGGAGAGCATGGGAGTGCATGCACCAGGAACTTTAACTCATGGTTGAAGAACTGGTGCTGTGAGGAAGGGTTTGGATTCATTGGTGACTGGGGACCCACCTGGAGGGTGGAGGTTTGTTCAAGCCTGACGGCCTGCATCCATCCTGGAGGGGAATCCAAGCACTCAATGATAAGTTTAAATGCTACATTGACAAGCATTTAAACTAGCAAAGGGGGGTGGCAGGCCAGCAAGGAGGGTACCTACTTGCTCACCCCCAAAGCTAGCAGTGGAACCAGTGAACCAGAGGAGTGGCTATCTCTGCAAAACAGTGTGCAAAAGATGGAGATTAGTGCCCAAGAGGTGGATAAGCAGAAAAGGGGCAAAATTCAGCAGAAGGGCAGACAGCAAGGAGAACTAGGGAAAATGACAACCAAGGAAGGGGCTGGAGTAGAACAGTGAAACAGTCTAGGGAGGTCAAATCATGGAAAGCCATGTGTGCAAATGCCAGGAGCCTTAGCAACAAGATGGAAGATCTGGAGGCTGTCATGGTGCAGTCAGACCTGGACATTGTAGGCCATCACTGAAACCTGGTGTAATGATAACCCACGACTGGGAGATGGCCATACCTGGCTACAACATATTCAGAAGAGACAGAGCAGGCAGGAAGGAGGAGGAGGGCACTGTATGTGAAAATGACATAAGGGCCACAGAGATCCAGGAGGAACAAAATGGGGAGAGAGATACTGTGGTTAAGCTGAAAGGAAAATGGGACAGCCATCCTCACAGGTGTGGTCTATAGACCACCAGCCCAGGAGGAAGAAACAGATAGGGAGCTGATGCTAGTCATCCAAAGGATGGCAGACAAGGGTGAGGTAGTACTGGTTGAAGACTTCAATATTCCAGACGTGGACTGGAGCATCCCAGCAGCAGCATCAACTAGGAGCAGATTTATCCTGGACTCCCTTCAGGGTGCCTTCCTCAAGCAACTGGTCATGGAACCAACTCGGCAGAAGGCAATACTGGACCTTGTGCTCACAAACAGGGACAGTGTGATGGGGTAACAGTGGGGGAGCACCTGGGAAACAGTGACCACCAGTCATTGTGGTTTGAAATCATAGAAAGAGCAGAACCAAACCACACAAAAACACGTATCCTGGATTTTAGGGGGTCACTCTTTGGGAAAATGGGGAGATACTTGAAAGAGGCATTAAGAGAAATGGGACAGGAATCAGGGGTTGATGAACAGTGGGCAGTATTTAAATGGGGATTACAAGAACAACAGAATTATGCATTAAGCAGGTTAGCAAGAGGAAAAGGAAGAGGAGACCATTATGGTTTTCCAAAGAGGTAGCAAAGAAAGTGAAAGCCAAAAAGATTGCATTCAGGCAATACAAAAAGACACAGGCAGAAGGGGATAGGGAGAAGTACCAGGAGAAGCAAAGGGAGGCAGGGAGGTCAGTAAGGGAAGCCAAAGCTCAGACAGAAGAGCACATTGCAAAATCAGTGGGTAGAGGGGACAAAACCTTTTACAGGTACATAAGTCAATCAATCAATCAATCAAAATCTTTATTTATTCAGGCGAACATCATTGAGCATAGCTCATTTACAAGATGGACCTGAGTGGTCATAACAAAAAAGGTTACAGAGAGTATACAAAAACATGATATTGAAATAGCACAAATACAAACATTTATGAGTGAGATAGATGTACAATTATTTACATATATACAAGGCAAAGGACAGTAAACCAAAACCTATTAAAGGTGAGAAACAAACAGTCTGGTAGGGATAAGGCTTGGATAATGGTACATGGGTGGGCATATATGTTTGAGGTTTGATGTGGAAGGACCAGAGGAATGATAGAAGAATAGGGAGGAGCTTTAGAAGGGGGGTGGGGGAGAGGGTGTGGGAGGGGGTGGGAGGACTAGGCCTTGTGAAGCAATTGCATGAATCTGGGATTAGGCTGGTGTACAGCTTTTGAAGGATGTAAGGGGATCAGTTTTCCATTTTCAATGTCTTTGGATAAATAAGTGAAAAGAAAGACAAAGGAGGGATAGTGACTGAAGGGGAGGATGGGGTCACGTGAAGGATGACAACAGTAAAGCTGACATATTGAACAGGTATTTCTGCTCAGTCTTTACTGAGGAAGAGGAGGGTAATGGGTCTGAAGGAGTACAAGGGGTGAGAATGTGCAGAAATGGACACAAGTCCCTTTACACGAGAAAGGGTCCTGAAGGAACTGGAAGTAATAAGAGTTGATAAAGCAATGGGGCCAGATGGGGTGCACCCAGGGTCCTTAAAGAACTAAGAGAGGTGGTGGCTGAACCTCTGGCTATCCTGTTTAGCCGATCACTGGAAACAGGAGGTACCCAAAGACTGGAGGACAGCAGATGTAGTCCCCTTATACAAAAGTGGGAACAAAGAGGAAGCAGGGAACTACAGACCAGTCAGCCTCACCCTCGGTAGTGGGAAGATCATGGAAGCACTACTGAAGGAGAGATTGGTGAACATCTGGTTGTCAATGGACTACAGGACCCAAGGCAGCATGGTTTCACCAGGGGAGGTCATGTCAGACCAACCTCGTTGAATTTTTTGACTGGGTGACTAGGGAGGTGGATCAGGGGAGGGCAGTGGACATGACCTATCTGGACTTCAGCAAGGTCTTTGACACTGTGCCACATAGAAGACTATTACACAAACTGGGGAATATGGGTGTGGGCAGGACAGTGGTGTGGTGGGTAGGTAACTGGCTGGGTGGCAGGACACAGAGGAGGGTGGTGGTAAATGGCTGTCACTCCACAGAGGGAAGAGTGACCAGTGGGGTACCACAGGGATCAGTGCTGGGACCGGTCCTATTCAACATCTTCATCAGTGACATTGCACAGGACCTAGAAGGCAGAATTTCACTGTTCGCTGATGACACAAAGCTCTGTAACAGAGTAGACACACCAGAGGGTGTAGACAGAATGAGAAGCGACCTGCAGAAACTTGAAGAATGGTCAGGGGTTTGGCAGCTGAAATTCAATGCAAAGAAGTGCAAGATAATGCATATGGGGCACAAAAACCCTGGCACAATATATCAGTTGGGGGTGAGGATATAGCATGCACCAAGCAGGAAAGGGATCTTGGGGATTATCTCCTGATGACCTCAAGGTAGGGAACAGTGTGACAAGGAAGCAGGTAAAGCAAATAGGATGCTGGGATGTACAGGCAGGGGCATCACCAGCAGGAAAAGGGAGGTCATAATTCCGCTATACAAGACACTAGTGAGGCCCCACCTGAGTACAGTGTACAGTTCTGGAGACCATATACCACGCAAGGACATAGACAGGGTAGAGAAGGTTCAGAGGAGGGCAACAAAGATGGTGCATGGATTGCATCACAAGTCCTATGAAGACAGGTTGAAGGAACTGAACATGTACTCCCTGGAGGAGAGGAGTGAGAGAGGGGATATGATAGAGATATACAAGTATCTTACAGGGAGGAACAGGGTGCAGGAAAACACTATTTTTAAGTGATAAAGATGTTCCAGGACTAGAGGGCATGGGATGAAGTTGGAGGGAGGATGATTCAGAGGAAACATGAGAAAGAATTTCTTCACAGAACAGGTGGTGGACAAGTAGAACACCCTGCCAGAGGAAGTGGTGGGGGCTGAAACAATCACGGGATTTAAGAATGCATGGGATAGACATAAAGGAATTCTAGAGGTCAGGGGTAAGGGGCAACAGACTTCTAGGAAAACAAACTGAACTTACAAGCTCAAATGGGCAGACTGGGTGAGCCATAGGCCCTTATCTGCCGACACTGTTTATGTATCTATGTAAGTACAATGTTGGTCCAAACAGGAAGGCATAGAAATACAGTAAGTGCCATCTTGAAGCCAAGCATCAAGATGTTCAAAAAGATCAAGGGGAGGAGGAGGTAGTAGGGAAAAGGGAAAAAGGGGGAGAGAAGGTTGAAGTCGGACAGGGGAGGGTAAGGCAGAGAGTGTAGGAAAGTCAAGGGTGAAGATGGGAGAAATGAATGAGCTAAGGTGGATAGAAGCAAGTGCAAGGATTTGAAGCCAATAGATTTTCACGGTGGAGTTTCTTGAAGCCAGTATGGGTAGGAGCTAAGCGGATATCTTGAGGGATAGAATTCCATTACTTAGGGGCCATGTAAGAGAAGGCTTGTGCACCCATATAGGTTTTCCATCTAGGGATGAAGAGGGGGGATTGGTCATTGGATCGGAGACCATGGGGGGGTTGGGAATAGAGTAAGGAGGCGAGGGACTGGGGGGAGACCTGTTCTATTTATACCATCGATTAGAGAGCCATAGGACAATAGCCGATGAGCAGCAGGGCTAGGTCAATTTAGGTCAGCATAGAGCTGACAGTGATGTTTGAACCGTGGTGATGCTGAGGCAGATGTTATTATAGCTGGTGTTCCACTTAAGGAGGGAGGCCTTAGATGCCCCTATGTAGGTTACTGAGCCATAGGCCAGGGCCAGGAGCAGTAGAGCTTGTGCCATTGCAAGCCTGGCAGATGCGGTAAGGGCATAACTAGTATGGTAGGCACCTCCAATTTTAGAATTAACTAATTTGTAGGTGGCAGTGATATGGAGGTTAAAATCCAGGGATTCATCTAACAGAAAGCCCAGGTATTTGAAAGAGTTAGTGCTAACTACAAGGGAACCATCAGCACGTGATATCTGAAGGGAGTTTTGATTTGCTTTGAGTCTGGCTGAAGAGCCGAGAAGCACGGAGTGCTTTTTGCTTGCATTGAGTACAAGATTGTTTTCTGTTAGCCAGGACTAAATGCTTAGGAAGTCTATGGCTAGGGAGTTATTAATATCCATGATATTACTAGCACTACGGTAAATGACAAGGTCATCTGCGTAAAGCAAGGAAGAGCAGGTTGGTGCAAGTGATGGGAGTTGATTTATGAAAATAGAGAAAAGTAACGGGCCAAGTCTGGGGCCTTGGGGAACTCCTAAGATCAGATATAGCTGAGTTAAATGCCACAGCCTGCTTCTAGCTGGATAGATAGCTATTGAACCAGGCAACTGTTTTGACAGAGAAACCAAAAGAACACAGTTTTGTGAGTAGAAGGGTATGGTTAACCAGGTCAAATGCTTTAGTTAAGTCAACGAAGATAGCACCTGTCAGGAGACCAGCTACCATGGCAGTATAAATGTCAGTTGTGAGTTTTAGGAGGGCAGTGGAAGTGCTATGGTCTTTGCAGAAACCATACTGGGAGCCTGAGAAGAAAGATCGGATATAGCTGAGTTAAATGCCACGGCCTGCTTCTGGTTGGATAGATAGCTATTGAACCAGGCAACTGTTTCAACAGAGAAACCAAAATTGCAAGTTTTGTGAGGAGAAGGGTATGGTTAACCAGGTCAAATGCTTTAGTTAAGTCAACGAAGATAGCACCTGTCAGAAGACTAGCTTCCATGGCAGTATAAATGTCAGTTGTGAGTTTTAGGAGGGCAGTGGAAGTGCTATGACCTTTGCAGAAACCATGCTGAGAGCCTGAGAGAAGGTTATCCTTCTGTAGGTATGATATGGTTTGGACAGACACAAATTTTTCCAGGATTTTACTGAGCACAGAAAGAATGGCTATAGGTCGATAGACATGTCTTTAGAATCGCCTTTCTTAAGGATAGGGGTAATTTGTGCTATCTTCCAGATGTTGGGAACTGTGCTGTGACATATCGACAGGTTAAAGACTTTAGTTAAGGGGGAGGCAATGAAAGGGGCAGTGACTTTCAGTATCCTGGGTTCCAGTCCATCAGCGCCAGAACTAGTGCTGTCAGGGATGGACAAATACAGTCTCCCTCATCTTCGGGACTACTGGTCGCTCTGTCAATTCTGTGCAGAATACTAGAAGGAGTGACTGAAAGAGGAAGAAGAGTGAGAGTGATTTACCACACTTAAATATTATGAACATTTCAGGCTATGAACTTTCAGAAACAGAATTCAAGGTACTATAGAATAGACTTAGCTTTGTGCCCTCACTGTCTCTGTTTTGCTAGTCAGTAATTATATAGAGAATAATGGATGGATAGGCGGTTATAATAAGGATGTTACAACCCCCCCCCCCCCACCGAGGTGTGGGATGCCACATAAACTCCGAGAACTATGCTCGAGGGATTTATTGTGGCATCCCACACCGGGGTGTGTGTAAAATCCAAGTTTTGATCACCTACCCGTTCTTTATTTCGTACTATATGTGGTTTCCATTTTTAGCCACTACAATGTCAATTGTTATAATGTGAGCAATTTTAAAAGAGAGGTCACTTTCGGTTTTGCTCTCTGACAGCTGAATCGACTATTTGAAAACTAGCTTCAATTTTTTCCCCCATTTTATTTTTTTTACCTTGCATGATTTTTTTCTTGTTTTTTTTTTTCCTCAGGTTACTTCAGTGTGCAGCACGGAGTTGACAAAGCGACCAGTGTACCAAAGATGAGGGAGACTGTACTTGTGAGTCACAAGTGTTTGTTTCTGACGTAAGAGTGGCTTGCGCTCCTCCATAGAGAAAGCTGGTGTGTGTTTGTTGTTATAACCAACTTTCTCTCTATGGTAACAAGCATTTGTCAATGCCGAATGTTTGCTTGCTGGCATTAGCATTGGTAGTGCAGGAGTTAGAGAGCTGCATAATAGGGATGGAAGTGAGGTATTGAACCAAAGCCAACCCCACCTCCCTGCAGAGACTGACAGGCACTGGGGTGTGCCTTTGGGTCTTCAGGCATAACGGCCATGCCATTTCATCACACCCTACCCTGTAGACACCGACAAGCGTCACGGTGTGCCTTGGGGTCTTTGGCTCTTATGCTCACCCCATTCCATCAGGAAATATGCTGAGATAGGTGTTGTATAGGAGAATGGGGTGAACATTGGGGCTGAAGAGTCCAAGGCACACCTTGATGCCTCTCACTGGCTGCAGGGTGTGGAATGGTATCAGCATTACAGGTGAGAATCCCAAGTTTCTGATGCCTGTCAATCTCTACAGGGTGGGGTGCTATGGTCAGAAACCCTAACACCTCAGGCGTTCGTTGGCATTTTCACTCCAAATTTTCAATATATTTTTTTTGAGACCCCCACCTTATGAACAGTGGCAATATCAGTTTGTTAGCTGAAAGCTGATTTTGCACAGCGACTACCCCATTTGGCACCTCAGGTGCAAAAACACATTTCGAACAGGATGTGAAAAATGACAGCTGTACTGTTCATGCGGAGGTGCAAAAAATGGTAATGTTGAAAATCTGCAGGGAAAATATTTAAAAAACTGGTGAAGTCACGAGCATGAGCAGAAACTGCTCAACGCACACCCGTAATGCAATTAGTTTGGGAATTTTTTACAACAGATTGTCAACACAGGCATTTTGGAACCTTCGCTCATGAATGGTGTCACTGTGATTTTCTTAATCAGTCTTGAACAGTGATTTTCCCACAGCAACCACGCATTTCTGCGCTGGAAGTGCAAAAACACATTTCGGCCATGGTGTGAAAAATGACAGCTGTACTGCTCATAAGTAAGTGTGGAAAAATGCTAGTGGTGAAAATCTGGACTCAAAATATGAGAAGTGCATGAACTTCCGAGGGTGCGTGGAAACTGCACAATGGTCGCTCGTAACACAATCATTTAATGGACTTTTTCACCAAATTTTCAACATAGCCTTTTTAAGACCTCTGCTCATGAACACGCCACAGTGATTTTCTTAATCTGTCCCGAACATTGATTTCAAGACACCGACCGCGCCATTGCACGCTACATGGGCGAAACATTTTGGGCAAGATGTAAAAATGACAGCTATACTGCTCATAAGGAGGTGTGGTAAAATGGCAATGTTGAAAATCTGGAGGAAAATATTGAAAATTCATGAACTTACGAGCTTGCATAGAACAGCCAATGCATGATCGTAAGAAAATGGTCATTTTGGAATTTTTCACAAATTTTAACATAGGGTTTTTGCAGGCCTACCTCATGAACTGTGACACTGTCATTTCATAAATCAGTCCCGAAAGGTGGTTCCATGCAGTGATCGCGAAATCACCTTTCGGGGCCAATTAACAAAATGACAGTGACAGAACTTATGAGGTGGGGTCCCAAAAACCCCATATTGAAAATTTGGTAAAAAAAATTCTCAAAAATGCCTGAGATATGCATCAAAGTTAAAAAAACCCTATTAGTTCCATTATACAGCTTACCGTCATTTCCTCAGTTTGTGGTCAGCATTGAAGAGTGCAGACATGTTCCTGGTCCACCGAAGATCATTACGCTGGACTCCAGAGGTAAGTATGGGGTGAGATGGTGGTGTGGGGAGGCAGGGTGCGCAGAGGGTGGGCGTGGTGGGTGGAGGGGGGGTCAGGACAGTCAGCTTGGGAATGTTTTCTCTTGCAGCTTACTTTTTTTTTGTAGACGTCACGGGACTTGTGCCACGCTGGTGTGGGCTCCATGCGTGGCAGCTGGAAGGCTGTTTGGGGGGGCAGTGGAGCCGACAGGGGATTGGGCATCCCTGTCAGCCATACGGACTGTTGCCATGCTGGGGTGGGCTCTCAGAGTGGCACCTGGTAGTCTGTTGAGGGGGGAACAGTGGAACTGATGGGGCATTGAGCACCCCCATTGGCCATATGGACTGCTGCCATGCTGGGTTGAGCTCACAGCTTGGCACCTGGAACTCTGTTGGGGGGGAAATGCAGCAGAGCTGATGGGGGATTGGGCACCCCCATTGGCCCTACAGTGTGTGCGTGGGGGGGGGCGTATGAGCACACAATATGCGTGTGTGGGTGGTGGAATGCATGACACAATATGCTAATCTGCATATCTTATCACTGCTCACTGAAGCAGAGCTCTGCCTTTCAACTGTACGGCACTGCATTTTCAACTGCTGTCATAGACAGCTGTAGCATTCATTGGTTAACTGCGACCGTGCCTGCAAACACACTGACTGAACTGGAAGACAGGGTACCACACCTACGAAAACTCGGATGATGGCACTATGTTTCTTGCACATGCATGCAAGCAAACATAAAAATGGAAAACAGTTATTATAATGCTGTTACACGGTAACACAATCAGATCTAAACCATATGCAAAGAAGCCAATAACTGATACATTTATAAATTGTGCCGAGTAAGTATGACCAGAAAAAGTGAGATTAGTGACAAGTGTAGAGGAGAGACTGGCATCGGGGGGACAGTAGATGCACAAGGTAATTATGGGTTGAGGGGCTATAGAGACCAGTTAGCAGGTACACAACCTGGGGATGTGACAACACAAGGTTCTAATGCAGGCTAAACAATTGCTGTTTTCTTATTTAAGGACTGAGTGCTAGGTGCTCTGGGTTATGACAGACAAGGCCTTCTCTCCAAATGATCTGTGTGCCCCTGGGACATGGAGGAAATTTCTGGCCTTGGATTTTAAGTGGAAAGGCTGGATTAGTGTGCACAATAAATTGCAATGGTAGGATGGGTAGAGGCCATTATTATATTTGTAAATTAAGGTGAACCACTTGAAGGCTCTTCTTTTCTCTGGTGGCAGAAGTCTCAGGCTGGTGTATAGATTCTAACTAGTCCATGAATGCATTCCCCAGATTGGGATAGAATATCAGTTTTTAATACTTCCCCCACACTTCTTGAAATTTCTCTGGTTGATGCATAAGCATATAACACATTTTTTCATATAAGGTCACTTTTTATCAAACAAATACCAATTAGAAATAAGAATAGAATGGTTATAGATACAGGATGGAAAACAATGTTGTACGTCATGCAAAACTGGATGTTTGCAAAGTTTCCAGCCAGCCGTAGATAAAGCATGACAGAAAAGGTATGTTGTTGTTAGTTCTTTGATAATCAAGCCTTCATTGTGTTAAATCCTCCACAGTTTCACAATAAACATCATACCTCATCATGCTTTATAAGCTGGCCAATAATTAAATGAATGTCAGTAACCTATTGGGAGTGAAAAATATGTTCACCTTATAATGCCTTAATTACCTCTAGCAATGAACCACTTGCAGCTCATGAAGTTCAGCAGTTTTCTCATTTTATCAAAACATCCGTTAGAGGTGGCAGTCTTCCCCCTTAAAATAAATAACACTTTTGCATAAATCAGTCATGATAGTCAATTTAAGTTTCACCTTTCACAGGGCACCTCAAGTGTTCAGTGTTCCCATTTCTCAGAATCCACTGTTAATCATATGCCATCACTTCATTTATTTTTATCTAATTTTAGTTAAAATTTGTTAACCCGGTAATACCACAGGGCATCAGATGCCCAATTTCATGGGAGACCTGAAAAATACAATAAAGATAAAATTATTCAGAACAATACACAATACGCATGGATCATTACAGGAGCACTGGGAAAGATTCAAACAGCATTATTTTAAATATATCTTAAAAGCATACAAGGAATCCAGAGACAAAAATGATTCAGGCAATGCATTCCATAACTTAATGACAAAATACAGGAAAAATCCTTGTCCAATGGATATTTTACAAAAGGGGGGATGAACAATCTTAGTACGTACAGATCTAGTAAGATGTTGATTAGTGCATTCATGAACACCAGACATAATAGAAAAAGAAATTTGAGAAAGGGAAGGGAAGGGGAGAGAGGGAGACAGGCATCATTATAAATCTCAACAGTGTTTTACTAGGCTGGACTGATAAAAAAATGAAACCACACTCAAGGAGAAGCTGCCACACTTCTGGATAAAGTGAACAAAAACACCCCAGTTTTATTATCAAACAGGGACAAATCTAAAAGTGCAGGTGCAGAACAAGATACTGACCACTGATGCCCAGTGGTGTGGATATAATATAATGTAGGCTCATAAATCTGTTGTTTTATAATATTTTCACACCAAACATAGCATTGTTATGACCCTGCCTCGTGAAGAAGGGCAGAGCAAATGTTCAACTCCTGCCCGACAGGTGATTTCGCACAGGGACTACAAAATCAACTTTCAGGATGCAAAAACACATTTTGGGCAGGAGTTGAAAAAATTATACAGTAGCTTATAAAATGGGCATAGCAAAAGAAGAATATTGATTGGCTAGAAAATCAGTGCCATATATATGTATTACACATAGAAAAAAAAAGGACGGGCAAACAAATCAATGCCCCTAAATAGAATGTTGACAAAAAAATGGAATGTTGATAAATGTAAAGTTAGCCATCTTGTTTTCACGCTTAGTGAGAGCCATACAAGTAATCTAGTTAAGCATGTACAGCGAAGTGCAGGCGTTTGAAACTCTGAAGAGCAAGATGGCTGCTGTCTCTAGCAGCTGCATGGCAGGGGAGGCGGAGGGACGGAGGTGATTGTATTGTTTGCTCCAGCCTCAGTCATCACACCGGGACAAAGCGCGACAGGCAACCCTGTGCAGTGGGTTTAAAGCTTTACAAGTCGGCGAGCTGGATCGGAAGAGTGAACAAAAGGCAGTATTCTTCTTGTGGGGTCCTTAGGTGTGTCTGGAGGAACTATAACCGCCGCCCCTCTCTGAAGAAAGGACGTTTTAGCCGTGTTGGTCCTTGGAAACTGGAGAGTGTGAGTGTGTGTGTGTGTGTGTGCGCACGCGCATGGGGGGGGGGGTTCCAGCCTAGCAGCCTGCCTAAACCATGATGTAATTGTGTTGCTGGCGGAAGGACTATTTTTCCAGAAGTTCTGATAAAAAATGCCTTTTGCTGCTTACAGGTGTGCTATTTTGTGGGGGCAAAAATAATAAAAAAAAAGTTTACCATTTTATAAGCGCAATAAAACACTCCAGGGTATGTGTTGAACAGATATTACCGCACTTCCAGGGGCTGAAGGCACTCGGCAGGGGCTCGTGCCTTACTCGCCCTGGGCGATATGACAATATCTGTTAAACACACACCCTGTCGTGTCTTATTGCTTACTTATCACATTCATGAGGTGCTATAAAGAAATGGCTATGTTGAAAATTTGGGGTGCAAATATTGAATATTACCAAACTTACAAGCCTGCATTCGCAAAATTCAATGTAGGCTCATAACTTTGTTGTCTTTTTAATATTTTTACACACATTTTCAACATAGCCTCCTTATGACCCCACCTCATGAACATGGGCAGAGAAAATGTTCAACTCACACCTGAAAGGTGATGGTGTTGTTACTGTATAGATCACTGGTAAGACACCATCTGCTGTACTGTGTCCAGTTCTGGAGACCACATCTCAGGAAGGACATAGACAAGTTGGAGGCTGTCCAGAGGAGGGCAACCAACATGGTGCAAAGGCTGCATCAGAAGCCCTTTGAGAAGAGACTGAAGGACCTCAATATATACACCCTGAAGAGAGAAAGGAGAGTGGGGACATCATACAGACCTATAAATACCTAGTGGGGTTAAATAAGGTACAGGAGGGGAATATTTTTCCGAAGAAAAGATGCATGAAAATGGGGACATGCAATGAAGCTGGAAGGGAAATAATTTAGGAGAGATGTGAGAACATACTTCTTTACTGAAAAAGCAGTGTATGCCTGGAACATTCTTTCTGTGGAGGTATTGGGGACAAAAACAGTGGCAGGCTTCAAATATACAGGGGATAGAATAAGGGAATCTTTGTTGGAAGGCAAGGGGGGCAGGATCAAATAGTGTCTGTGATGACAGGATAGGATAAACAGGGATAAATGGGCAGACTGCAAGTGACAAATGGTCCTTATCTGCTATCACATTCTACGTTTCTATTTTTCTGTGTACATATTGTCTTACCAACATTTATTGTTGGAATAGACAAATGAGCATATAAATCACAAATGCTGCAGACCATTGTACAAAATGTTTCACGTTGACACTGATGTATGCTGTTGCATGACTATTAATAGGCCCTGTGATGGCGTGCTTGCAGATCAAACAACAGCCACAGGTACGCAAACCTTGTGGCCATGATGGAAGCCATGTCAGTCTCTCTTTTGCAGGTGGATAGAAATGGCTACTAGTGAGTCTCCCTATGCCTAAAACATTTAATACTGTTTCACTGGAAATAAAACAAGATCCTGAACTTTGCTGAATGTATCAAACAGCTAGGCATCATAGTTTTTACTGAAAGACTCAGTCACATGGCTCTAAACAAACTAGAACTTTTTGAAAAAATCTAGACACCCTTTTTGAAGCATACAGGAAAAATATGACCAATGTTATTATTATTACAATGTTACAGATGCAGAGACAACATAAAAGCAAATTCATACTAACCTAATATATGTGGGCTGTCCCAGTGGTGCTGAGGGTTGAGACATTGGATGTCAGACCTTGTGCTACACTGGTGACCTGGGTTTGGAAACAGGCTCGGTTCACCAGGGGTCAGCCGGGGGAGGTAGGATTGAGTGGCCCAGTGGATGCTCTCCTCCGGCGGGTTGGGTTACAGGGCAGCAATGCCCACAAACGTTGCTGCCTGTGGAAGCATGGGTGGTAAGGCATACAGCTCCTTGTGGGAGTCGAGGTGGGAAGCACGCTATGGATACCTGACAGCACGCATGCCATCCGTCTGGACGTAGGTCCCCTGCATCAGCGCCCTCAAGGGGTGGGGACTGGGAGAAAAACCAAAGCCAAAAAATCCCCAGGTCTCACACAGAATGACACCAGGTACATCGAGTGGCCTGGCCGAAAAGACCAGAGGAAAGGGTTTCTCTGGGCAGAGACCAGGAAGAAATAATAATAATAAAAAATAACCTAATATATATTTAAATTTGAGCACAAATTAATATTTATTAAGGTCAAGTAATATGAGTTTTAATAGATGTGGAACTTACGATTATTAATATCCTTATATAGTAAAACAGAATATTCTAAATCTGAATGTATACCCATAGCACAGGCTTTTCATGTTTTCCAGGGTAGTCAAACTGAATGTCTCAATTAAATTTGAGCAAAGTGCAAAGAATTGTCCTAATCCATGGACAATATTTCATTTCCTCAAATCAAAGGGATTTCATATCACAGTGCTACTTTAGCTATAAATTAAAAGAACAAACATGAACACTAATTTAAGCCCCTCACCCCCGTACTTGTTGCAAACGACAGGTGGTATGCTGTTGAAGTTGACAGCAGTACCAGGTGGGGACTGGGTTCGGGGAGGACTAGGTTACTCGGCACAAGGGCTAGGTTTGGCTATTCTGCACAGGGGCACCCAAGTAATTCCGAACACAGGAAGCAATAACTGTAATGTCCAATATCAGGAATGGGATTCTAAAGTGTGGCTTTATTCACATCCAAACTGAACAAACAAAGCATAGATGGACCCCCACGGGGCTACATTCCTGGTAATGCAGATAAGAGAAACAGAACACTTCCTCAACACTTCAGCCCTCAGGCTCTGGACCCACCAGGCACACAGCCTGGACTTGCACACTGCTTTGGATACACAGCCCGACTTGTGCACTGTTTGGGGTTTCCCTGGCTCAGCCCCCCTGCCGGCCACTCAAACACCTTCCATGAAACATGGACACATTTTCCAGTGGCTCCCTAAACCACCTTAGAGCCTTCAACTCCTTAAGGGAAATTTTCTTTCAGTCCCATGTCTGGGTACTTCCCTCAGCACTGGCCAAGTGCCTGAGGCAGAGTAAAAGGGCCACAGAACAAATCCATAGAGGTGAACCTGGTTACTAAAGATGGGGGGGTCTCCCACCTCTAGCTTCCACAATCCATACCTGGCCATTTCTCTGGACATTAAACAACTCTTTCTGGAAAGCTTGGCAATGTAGATTAAAGGGTAAGTGCATAGCGCATTTCCTCTACATGTCTTGACTTTCCCCTTGTACTAGACTTGAACATACTTAAACATCTCTTTCTGAAAAGCTTGGCAGTGTAGATTAAAGGGTAAATGCATAGCACATTTCCTCTACATGTCTTGGCTTTCCCCTTGTGCTGGACTTGAACATACTTTTTACTTTGGCTTAGCCTATTCCTCTAGGCCTCCCACTGATTAAGCAGTCCAATCCCCACTTTACAACAGTTCAGGTGAAACATAGGCCCCCATGTAAGAGCAGAACTCACCCTTTGGTTGCAGGTGCCCCACAGACGATTCTTGAAAACTTCTGGTGCTGCAGCACAACTTGGAAAAATAAGGCAGCTTCTTCCCTAGCCGGAACCAGGAGGTTGCCCCTGGAATAACAGGCAAACATTTTACACCCCATCTCCTCAGGGATGGGGCACAGAGACCAGCAACAGCGGTCTCCACCACTTCACAAACAGCTTACTGTGTTCCTCTTTAGGCGGAAACACACACCTCTCCCTAAGTGTAGCTCTATATTAGAGCTTTAGGCTCCAAGAGCCTGTGCACAGACTGCTGTGCTCCCCTCTTCAAGACTGCTCACACACAACTGCTGCTCACTGTTCAAAAACTCCCAACATTCTAACCTAACTCCCAACTGCAGATTCCAATGTGGCTCATGCAGCTGCGATAGTTCTATGGTGATGTCATCCCTCAGTCTCAGCTGAGACTGAGAACAGAGTGAGACAGTGTGAAATCCATTTAACTGGAGTTTCACAAGCTGCCTTCCCTGCCTACCACTAGGTCTTACTGGGATTCTAGTAACCCCGGGTAACAGGGGGGTTACACTAACAGTTACTATACAGTTGATAATTCAGAAAAAAAAACTAAAACAAACAAAACAAACAAAGAAAAAAAAAACTCAGCTGAACCAATCTGGTAAACATTCTGATTTTCTATTAGTGAAAATCCATGTCCAATCCTGTGTTTTTTTTGTGTGAGTTTGAATTGGAAATTAAATTTATCAAGGCACACAATGAAAAATAAGATATTGGAATGTGGCACAAAAAAATGATGTAATACATACAAAACAGGCTAACCCAGCCCATAGCATTCATTCCCTCTCCATCCAGACTTCTAAGTGTTCCTCTATTTCTAGCTCTTTTAAGCATCATCCTGGCAGCCTAGCCTACATACAGCATTCCTGACTGTTACTCGTACCACTCTACTACACATGTTGGGGGGAAAAATACTGTAATAGAGAGTTTATTTTTGTACTGTAGCCTGGAACATTAGCTACCAGGCAGACAATAAACTGTTGAGAAAACATTAGAAATGATGCAAATTCAAGCAAGTGGGTCCTGTTTGGGTGAATTGGTGGAAGTGAAAAGTTGGACTGGTTGGCTGGGAACAACAAGAAAAATTTTTTTTCCAACTTTCTTTTACCTCCTATATACTGGCGATCCCCGGACTCTCTCCAGTGTAGCATCTCGACGTGGCCAGTTCAGCCCTGCCTGAAGCCCTCTAGCAACTGACCCCCAACATGGGACCATCTCCACTCCTCATCCCCCAGTCACTCGATCCCCCAGCTCTGAACCTCCTGGGGTGGGACCTCCTACTCCTTTGACGCTCTATCTACAATCCAATGGTGCATTCAGGGAGAGTTGGAGGGAGTGTCAGATGTGGGCTGGGAAGGCCCGGCATTGGGCTTGAGGGAAGATCACTGGGCCTACCTTCATTTACTGAGTGCCAGGCATTTTCTCTTTGTTCCACCCACCGGTGCAGTCGTGGATTGGCATCAGCCCATGGAGGGCACATACCTGCCCCCTCTTGCAGATGCTCACCAACACTATTTTTCATTGGCTGCCCCCACCAAGGTGTGTAGTGGCCCCAACCTCTGCTAGGAGCTGATACCTGGCAGGGAAGTCTGCAGATCCAACCCCAGCAGAGGACAGCAGTCTGACAGACACTCGATCCTCTCATCCTCCGCCAACCCCCGATGCCCCGAGCTCACTTCTGAACCCGGGTCACCAGCATGACTTGACGTGTGACATTCAGTGCTTCAACCCTCAGTGCCACTGGGCCAGCCTAAGTAGAAACATTTTAAAAGGCTGACAGCAATTTCTTTCCTTTTCCTCATCTTACTATAGCTCACTGGTGCTTCATGATCACACACCTGTTAGTAGTCTTATTTGCTGTTGTTACCTCAGATAACATCGTCCACACCTTCAGACTCTCCTGGTTTATTTTTCTACTCTCTGGCCCAAGACTCTCTTCACCTCTCCAAACCACTTCTTATTTCTGTCCTGTCTCTCTACAGTCTGGCCCAAATCTCCTCTTGACTATACAACTGGTCTCCAGCTGTCTCCTTAATCCTCAGTATCTGCTTAGATTGCTGTCATGACTGTAAGGGGATGTCAACTCACTCTAGACTTGCTTGAACTCCCAAGTCCTGCTTCACAGCCCACCCCAGAACCAGTACAATTAAGTACCACTGATGATAGCCACCCAAAGCCAATGACCCAGATGCCCTAACCATCCTGTTGAACCACATTCACACAGCTCGTTCAAGCACCTGTCAGCACACAGCCCTACTACAGTTTGAGCCACCCTGGTCCCTGCCTGCCTAACATCAACACCTTGCCCTCTGACTCACTCCTGAGTTCTGACACCTGTTTCAACTGACAGTTCAAAACAAATTAAATAGCTTATCGTTCTCCTTCTGGATGACTTCCTCCTCACTACGACCAGAATTGCTGCTCAGTCCTAATCATGAGATTGGAAATGGATTTTTACTGATAGAAAATTAAATGTTTACCAGCAGGGGCGGACTGGCCAAGGGTGCCTGAGATTCTAATTGCATCCTGGCTTGTCAGTATGTGGCCTGTACTGCCTGGACTCCCCCCCGCCTTCTCTACCACCACAGTCACCGAGTTATTTTTTTTTTTGTTGGGGTAGGGTCTTGGGGTCAATAAATTCAGGAGACAGAAAAATTGAAATAATCAGATGACCACCACTGTGGTGCCGACCAATAGCACAGCACTGCAGCAGCCTGCTCTTAAGCACCACAACATACTTCTTCATTCCTAGCCCATCAACCCTACTAACTAGCCAGCCAATAACATCAGCAGCAGTGCATGCCAATTGCTACATGGCTAGCTACTGTGCTGCCTACCCACACCCAGATCCGGATGTGCCCTGTGAAGAGGTGGCTGTTGTGATTGGCGCCAAGCACCATGTTTTGCAGTTGGTGCCAAGGAAGACGGGTGCGGGTACAGAGAGTGAGCCACAATTGGCATTTGTTTGGCCATTTGGGGTGGTTTATGGGTGCCAGCTGCTGGCTGCTGGTGACTACAGCCATTTAGTACCATTTGGGGTTAGGGCTTTTCGGCAGCACTTTAGCAGGGCAGAAGATGAGTGAAGTTTGAGGCTACCTAGTGCCTTTCTTTGGAGTTCAGCAACTGCAACACTGTTGTGTGTGTTGCAGGAGGAACAACAAACAAGACAAACTAGCAGACCTCCAGAGAATAAAGGGTGTCTAGTGGTGTGGTGAGTTTAGCCAAAGAAGGTGATAGATTTCAAGACAGCAACAACGAGTGCATGTCACTGTGTCTCATGATGATCTCTTAATCAAGAAGGTTAAGATTTGGTAATTTTATATAATTTCTGGTGCTATTGGGTGTTATAAATACAGTATTTTATTTACTTGGTACTTGGCACCCAATTTGGAATAATATTAGCATTTAATAAATAACATGGTTTTTGACATGGACAGAGAGAGACTAGTGTCTGAGAGAGTATCTAGACAGTTATGGGCAGGTTCGGACGTCTGGTGCTGTGGGCATCTAAAAGGTAATAAAGGGTGATCAGACAGCATCAGCTGGCAGCCAGCAGATTGGTAGTATTGCTGTTGTATTATGCTGGTGGTTGTGTGAATAATCAGAACAAATATCTGCCTGTAACTAGAGACTGACTACTATAAGGTTGAACATGAGTAAGTGAGCTGAGTGACTGCAGTCATAGAAACATAGAAATGTAGAAACATAGAATTTGATGGCAGATAAGGACTGCTTGACCCACCCAGTCTTCCCATTTTCCTACCTAATGGATAAGCTGCAGATCCTAGTTAACCAGCAGCCTACTTCTTCCTACACCCACCCCCTAGAATTGCCTTATGACTGTCCCATGCATGCTTGAATTCCACCACTGTTTTTGACTCCACAACCTCCTCCGGAAGGCCGTTCCATGCATCCACAACCCTCTCTGTGAAAAAATACTTCCTTAAATTACCTCTGAGCCACCCCCATCTTCAAATTGTGCCCCCTTGTTCTTGCACACCTCTTTATTTGAAAGATGCTACCCTCTTGGACTTTGTTGATTCCCTTGAGGTACTTGAAAGTTTCTATCATGTCCCCTCTCTCCCTCCTTTCCTCGAGGCTATACATATTAAGCTCCTTAAGTCTCTCTTCATATGTCTTCTGGTGCAGACCCTGCACCATTTTAGTTGCCCTCCTCTGGACAGCTTCCATTCTGTCTATGTCTTTGCGGAGATTAGGTCTCCAGAACTGTACACAGTACTCCAGATGGGGTCTGACCAGCTGTCTGTACAGAGGGATAACAACTTCCTGTTTTCTACTGGTGATGCCTCTCCCTATGCATCCCAGTGTCCCCCCAACCCTCCTTGCTGCCTCTCACATTGCTTGCCTACCTTTAGGTCATCTGATATGACTACCCCAGGTCCCTTTCCATTTTGTTGTTGTTAGTATCTCACCCCCATTGTGTAGTCTTCCCTGGGTTTTGTTTCCCAGGTGCATTACTTTGCACTTCTTAGCATTGAATCTAAGCTGCCATACATTTGGCCATTTCTCTAACCTTGCCAAGTGCCTTCTTATCCTTTCCACCCCAACTTGTGCATCAACTCTGTTGCAGATCTTTGTGTCATCTGCAAAGAGGCATTACTTTCCTTCTCAGTCCCTCAGCAGTATAACGCTATAAAGACATTGAAGAGGACCGGTCTAATAGTGAACCCTGCGGTACCCCACTAGTAACCCCTCTTTCTTCAGAGTGGACTCCATTTACTATTACTCTCTGTGTCCTATTCTCCAGCCAATTCTTTACCCAGGCTGTCATTTTGGGACCCACTCCCAGGCTGGCTAACTTGTACATTAATCTTTTGTGTGGGACTGTGTCAAATGCCTTGCTAAAGTCTAGGTAGGCCATGTCACTGTGAGTTTATTTCAGATGATCAGTCCAACTCCGTCCTGCTGCTTTGAGTGGTGGTGTGGTTGTGGGTATGATTTGTGAAGGCAAGCTGCTTAGCTGCCACCTGGCCTGTAGTGATCGTGATGACTAATTTTTAGTTTGTTTAATTAATTGTGTTTATATGGTAGTGGACAGTTCATCACACTGTGATGACGATAGTGTGAGGAAGTTTTGTCTTTCCTTTTTTTCCTGCTGCTGCTCTGCTACTTCAAGGGGTATTGTCAGGCTGTAATTATGTGGAGATGGGTCGGGGCATTCATTGTCTGCTGATGCCCCTCAATAGATTTACAGTCTCAGATTTCCATCCTGACATTAACTGCGTAACTCAAACATTTAGGAATTTGTATTGGAATGCAATGGCACCAGATCTAAGGAAAGCTGCAAAAGGATAGCCAAACTTGTCCTTAAACCACTGATTGCCTATCCAAGAATGTGGGTTGGCTGTAGGAGAATTGGATCAGGTTCATCCCATATATAACAGGTCCAAGTGGTTGGCAGAGAGATTTTTATATATGTATAACTAGTAAGTACACTGGGTTAGTAACCCCTTTACAGACATGACCCAGACAGCTGGATAAAAGGAAGGATAATCAGTTTGATAAAGAAAGGACTTCATACTATATCTCAATATAAATGGGAAAGACTGCCCACAGAATAACTGAAACTGCTCAGTCTGTGGGCTCTGCTGTGTCATGGCTTGTCATGTTGAGAAGGGCTGCACCCTTTCTGTGATGTCAAAGAGCTACAGTGCATTCTCCAGAGGCAGACATTTGTATTTTTCATTTTACAATTTATTTACTCAGGATAGCCTTTATTAGCCTAGCTAAGATGAAACATCTAATTTCCTGTAGTGTCCCTACTTTAATGTGTGTCTATAGCTGGGTTGACTGGAGTATGGGAGGCTACGTAACCTGCCTACAGTCCAGCAGTGACAGTGTAACACATATGCTTGCCTTCATAACATGAACACTGTTTTTTTCATTTCAGTCTGTTTGGGTCTACAGTACAGTACCTCTGGCTCTGAGGCTTAGCTGTATTACTTATTTTGGTAATAGTTTTATCCTCTATTCTGTTTGAGAAAATGCTAGATGATTAAGAGGAATCATTTTTTTATGATGTATGTGTAATATATTGTGTGTATAAATATGTGGCTGTTTTCACATGACTCTGTGTTGTGTATTTTAATCCACCTTTGGGTTGCTAATTAGCAGGATTTTAATAAATTTGATTTGATTTAATTGAAGCTGGCATGGAACACAGTGGCAAGGCTTCTCATGGGCACTGTCCCATGGAAACCAGTGACTCCACTATGTAGATCATGTTTGTGGTAGCCAACTGGCCTTCAAGTAACTGCTTGTTTTACATCTTTAAAGTGATACTGTACATATACCTACAGTATATCCCCCTGCTCCCTGGACGAGGCAAAAAGTAGGAAGCACTGTATTTTATATCCCTCAATCCCCAGTCAAAAAAAACCCCAAAACTAAATAAATCAATAAATAAAACAAAAAAGAGTTGAGATCGCACACCCTGCATAACCACCTGGTATTATTGTGTGCCTCGACTCAGTACCATTGAGATCCACTGGAACCCATTTAGTGGTCTCCTCCATAGGGTTTAAGACTTACGAATGATGCGCCTTTGCAGTTGACGCTCCCTGTCAGTGGTAAGCATGCCTTCTGCACATTCGCCTATCCCCATCAATATGTTTTTTAAAAGAAAAAATTATAAAGCAATGGCTGGAAATGTAGTAATCTACCTTCTTTTGGATCTTTACCATTTTATTTTCTTATTCAGCAGTCAGACATTTCCGTGTGGTCTAGTCCTCCCATAAGGAGGGGGACATGATCTGGGGCATAACAGAAAAATACTGCAGTTTTCAGCATATCATCTGACCTTCTAGTACTTCAGTCTTTTTCAGGCTGCATATTGCATATGGGAAGAAGAATGCTTGTCTTCCTTGTGTAATAAATCTACACTGGTAAAATAAACTGAACTAGTAGCTCTGCAGCTCAGTATGTACTTTCATATACATAGTATTTAGGCTATTATGACTCGCTAGAGAATATGTTTTTAATATTCCCTTTTCCAGGGGTTATAACACATCTTATTAGCCTATCCAAAATCTGTATTAAAAAAAAGACAGCATTTGACTGTCTCTAGTGTTAACTCCAGCTGGCATTATAATCCGCTTGCTTGTGACATCACAGTGTTTACCATTATGACAAATTGTATTATTTATTTATTTAGTTGTTGTTAACTGGGAAAGGAGGGCTAGGCAATTTCTATCTAGTTTCAGCCTCATCCACGGGGGGAATAAAATATATTGTTTATGTGTGGTGTCAGCATGGCTCAGTTGGTAGCACATCTGCCTCTGGACCAGAAGGTCGTGGGTTCTCGTCCCACACAGGGATGGACTTGCACCTAAAAATCACTGGCATCTGAGTGCAGTATTCAGGGGTGCTGTACTGCTGGGGTGTGCCGTCCTTCAGATGAGATGTTAAACCGAGGTCCCTTCTGCCTGTCCTGGTGGGTGTCCAGGTGGAAGTAAAAGAACCCAGGGTACTCTTCGTAAAGAGCAGGGAACATTCCCGGTGTCCTGGCCAACATTCCCCTTCCAATAAACCAGTTCATGCAATCATCCAGGCTGTGAATGGGTGATGATGTGTGATATGGCTGCCACCACACATTCAGTCACTTCACCTCCATTCTAGCATTGCTTGTAAAGCGCTTTGGGATACTGTGTATGAAAAGTGCTATATAAATACTGATTCGTCATCATCGTGCTTTGATAATATCGGCAGGTTCAGTAAACAAGATTTTTAAAAGTCTTACTGTATGTAGCTTTCTTTTACATTGCTGTAGAGTTTAAAGATCTGCTGATGCCTTAAACATTTTTGGAAAAACATAATCATTAGGTGCAATTCAGCTTCCATTCCATATATATTCTAAAGATTGCTCTGCCCCAGTACTTATTACAAAGGACATGCACATGAATGCATGATCTGTATCCCTCAGAGTTCATCTACCTCTATAGCTGACTCATCAGTTGTACAGTAACTGTTAGTGCTCATGTATGTTCTTTTAATGTAAAAGTAGTGCTCTGATATGAAATCCCTATGATTTGGGGATGCAAAAGATTATTCACAGATTATGACAGATGCTTGCATTTTGCTCAGATTTACAGAAATTGAGACATAGTTTGACTGTACTGTAAAACATGAAAAGCCTGTATTATACTATAAATATTGGATTTGGCTAACATCAGCAAGAATAAAGATCACCTTATTACATGGTATCAGACAAAGCCAGCATTTGATTGGCTGCTACCACTGGTAGATGTCACAACCAGCAACAGGCTTGAAAAATGCCAGCTACTATGTCCAGTCACAAAAATGTTGCATCACTGTGCCACACATTCTGTAAAAATTCTAAATAACCACTTATGCTTTCCTCACTTTAGTACATTCCTGTCAAGCCTGAAAAAAAATTGTCAGATGTGCCTCAGATACATTTTCAACTCTATGAATTGGACAGCCTGTTAAACAGTACAATGATCAAGCATTCAACATACGAAAATGGAAACAAATGATGAGACCATGAATTCCCATTTTATATTACCTGTCCGACTGTCCTGGATACAGCCATAGCAGACATTTCCATCCTAATAAGTGGTCGAATTTCAATGCCACAGACGTTGTTCCTGTATTGATCTGTACCGAGAATCAGCACAGTAACTAACACTGCTGTTATTTCTGTCTAAAATCCTATCTTCCAAAGAAAAAAAAAGTCTGGCAAGTGCTTAGAAAATTTCAGCAAAGATGTCATTACTAATGAGATTCCAGAAGAAGAGCTGCTGCTTTACTGCTATCAATGCAATAACTTTCCTAAAACTGACCCTCTTATTCCAACTGCTGTTCAAGCCAGTAAACCAGTTTATATCGTCACTAAAAGCAATACTGTTAGACAGGTATTTGTTACTGCTGGTAAAACAAGTTATGCCACTAAGTTCAAACCCCCATTGAAATACATTGAACTGCATATCTGTTTCTTCAGTTTATGATCCGGCTTTGAAGAGTGAAGACATGTCAGCAGTCCAGGGAGGATTATGGTGTTGGACCCCTGATCGGTAAGTAAGGGCTTGGGGGGGTAAGGGTGGTGGGTGCTGAGTGGGATGGTTGGGTGGAGGGTCAGGAATGGCCACAAAAGCTATGAATGGATGTTTTTCTTGTTACAGGTTAAAAAAAAAAAACACAACCAAAGAGTCCTGATTGTGACACTGGGTGATTGGGCATCCCATTGTCACTGTTATGTTTCTTGGGGTGGGTGGGTGGGTGCTGAGAAGGAGGGTTGGGTGGGGGAGAAAATATATTTAAGAAAAGTACCATCACAGGGGAACACAGTCAAGACATGGAGGGATTAGGCTCCCCCGGTGTCATTGTTGTGTTTCTGTTGGGGGGAGGAGTGGTGGGTTCTGAAACGGAGGGTCGGTTGGGGGGATATTTATAACAAAAAAAGGTGGTCACAGTGGAACATGGCACTCGCTGACTTGTCCAAGATGGCTGTCTCAAGCTACTGTGCATGCGTGACTAGCGCATGGGCAGTAAAGTGCGATGGCCACCTTGGACATGGAGGAATGTGTTGTGTTCTGCCATGACCACTGGCACTGTAAAATAGTGCAGTGCTACTTCCAATCCAGCCAACAAGCGGAGTGCTTCACAGACATGGAGGTGACTGTGATGCAACTCCAGCATGTTGTTCAGTTGTAAGGAATGCACGGAGTGCTTTTCTCATAGCAAGAGGTCTGCAAGGCTACATCCACTGCAAGCCTAAAAACTGTGGAAAACCCCCTGACTGGCAGGATGAAAGTTCTGGTCCCCTGCATACCACTCACTGGTGACTGGGCTCCCTAGTCCTCTGGCAGAGGATGACTATACAATAGGTAAGTCCCAGAGAAGCTGGTTGACGGATCTGGGGGGGGGGACTGATCCAGAGAGGGGCCAGTTGGGTAGACAGGAGATACTGTAGAACTGATTTTAATCGCGCTCCATTTATTTTCGCTATATTCGCTATGTTGACTTTATAGTGAAAATAAACGGAAAGCGATTAAATTTAGAAACTGTTAACATCAATAATGAGGAGGAAGCGGAGCAACTGCAAGATTTAAAAAAGTGTTTAATTCAGTAATTAACTTAAAGTCCATTTATTTAATACAGTCAAAGAACTCGTAAAAAAAAAATTAAAGTTTCTTCGTCCCAGCGGCACCAGTGTCTTTGTTGCATATGGCAGAGTTTATCTATGCTAGAGGCTCTCGAACTTTATCCTGATCCTGCTCCCTTTGCTGTGTCTGCAATACATAAGAAAGCAGACCAGCCTTAGAATGCAACTTAAATTAAAAATTAAAGATGCTAATAACAATTTATTAGTAATAAGAAACAAATTTTCTTTAACTGGTCTTCCAGGTCTGCTACCAAATGTGTGGGACAACCTCTTGACTTTCTGGGCAAAATGGGAGACAGAGTTGTGGGGTCAGGGTTTGTCTGCAATGCCGATTTGTAGTCCAGCTTAAATTTCTGAATTGTGCTCTCATTCACAATATCACCGGTTAAGGAGTGATGAACTTGTACTGCAGACATGACACCGTGTTCAGCTGCATACTTGCCTAGCTGAAACCGAACCTCCGGTGTGTAATTAGTATAGTTTGCTGGTCTGCTATGTTTGGAGGGAGGAGAAGTGGCTGCAATCTCTTGTACAACAGAGGCTGCTACATGGTGTTCTACGCTGGAGATTACAACTAGTTCTTCAGAATCCATTTCTGAAGTTTCAAGTGGGTATTTGCTTTTCTGCTGGGAGGGCTTTAACCACTTGATGAGAGACATCTATAAAAAAGTGAAGTCTGTGAATGCTGTCCTTAGAATGACTTACTGATTTACTGACTGACTAAATACAAGATCAGTTAATTGCCTGCACGCTTTGTTGTCAGGAATGCGCTAATTCAATGAGCCGCGATTAAGTCAGTGCACAGCTGATCATAAATACTGGCACCCGCTAATATAATCAGTTCTACAGTAAACCACTACTAAAAAAAACAAACAAACTGTGTTTTGCAATTCGAACAGATCCCAAATTTCTCAGAGAGTTAAAGGCTGCCATAAAACAGGAATGCTCTTTAAGCTGGATGAGATTATTGTGTCTTGTGTTTCTACGAAGGCAGGATTGCCTGCTGAACATAACTGAAATCATTCAGCAGTACAAGCTATCTAATAATACCACTGCAGTCCAGGGTTCTCAGCAGAATTTAATGTCTCAAATTAAGCCTTGAAGAGTAATACTGGATAAGTGATTTACCTCACTAATTGCCAAACAGCATTCTTAATTATGTTTTGACTGCCTTCTATTGAACTAAAAAAAAGATTTTAGAGTGCAAATTAGAAGATTTACATCAGTTTTTTTATATAACAGGGTCATAGCAAATCAGAGCAATTAGTGGTAGCTGAATAGCTCCTTTCAAATTTTCATTAAGGCTTCAAACCTATTTTATCCAATTTGGCACAATCTTGAGGACACAGTACATCTGTGACTTGTGATTACAATTTAATTTTGTCTAATTTATTTAGCTATGTTACACAGTAGAGGAAAAACAAGCTTCTCAAAGAACTTGAAAAGGCTGCAGTAGCAAGTGACCATTGCTAGACAATGTGAGGAAACAACTGCAAATGAAAAAACATACATTTCTGAGTATAGTTTGTAGTCTGCATGTGTCATGGGCAATTACTGAGCCATACAACAAAAATTATTTCAAACAAATGTGTCTAAAGTTTGACATTCTCAGTATAAACTGAAGCAGATGTACAAGCCAGCTGTTCTGTGTATGCTTTGTTAGCCTGTGCCACAAAAAGATTTTAAAATGTAACCCTATGCATTTGGAAGGGATTAACAATCTATTGTTTTCTCTCTGGCTGAGTGCCAGATCGCATTATCTCTAGGTAATAAAAAAGGTGGTTGAGTCACTGTTAGATAGCTCCAGAAGCAGAGGGGTGCAGACACCTGTACTACACAGCCGCCACAGGTGCTGCCACTGATGGCAAGGTAAACAACTAAAAAAGCAAGAAAGTGGCCCACAATGCTCAGAATGAAATTGAACAGTTTAATTAGTCATAGTGCTACAACAAAAATGGCCCATTACCTGGTGATTCGTGGTGCAGTGCTACTTCTTCATGGGAGATGTGACAAAGGATAGAAGCACACCCACTTAAATGCATAAGTCACATGACGAATGGGACCTGCAGAACCATACTCGTAAAAATACATTTAAATTCATATTAGCTCAGTAGTGGTGTGGTAGCAAACCTAAACAACAGAGAATTTTACTCACTATTAATTAACTATAGTTCATGTCTACTAGTGAAAGTGATCATGCTAGTACCAATTAATGGCTCATGTCTAGTGGGTCAAAAAAAACAAAACAGGTAACCAAGTCATGGTAGAACCCCAATAAAATATTATGGCTTTAACAGTGCAATGTTCAAAGTACAAAAAATCCTCCTTAGTTCCATAGATGCAGAACTCTAGCTAAGTGCATAAAAAATCAAAATGCATAGCATATGTAATAGTATACATAATAGCAAATAGAATGAAAATCTTTGCACTGTTAGCCAGTGCCGGTTAATTGCATAGGTTCTGCCAAAGGAAGAAACCAGAAGGCAAAGCAAAAGGGGGTGGGGGGGGGAATATTTAAAGTCCAGAACAAATTATGCATCATATGAAAAGAAATGGTGAAGCAGAATAAGGGAAAAGAAACTAGAGGAACAAAGGCAGGACAGAGATGGAGAGCCTGAATGGAGACTAAGTAGGAGGTGAGAATAATAATTTGGAGAGCCAAATATAGTGTAGCTAGAAATACTGTAGTGAGAAACGTGTCCAAGAGACAATGGACACGCTGGTGAGGAATATTAGAGAGATAAAACTGTGCTAGAAGGTGATAAAAGCCTTTTTGCAGTTAACAGACAACCAGCATTCAAATAATCATGAAAATATAATGGCTATGGTCAGGAATTCTGTGAAGCTGGTTTCTGCTGTCTCTAGAGGAATTCAGGGGACCACACATGCAGATATACCAGCCCAAATCTAGAAGGAAGTACAAAAAGGAAATCATTTTAATAACTTGAACAATTACAAGAAGACTGTGTAATCAGTCTCCTCATTCACACCCATTGGTTGCATCACCTGCAGAGTGTAAATCCAGAGAGTCTCCTGTAATTCAGTTTGGACACTATCCTTATCCCTGGGCTTAACAGGAACATGTCAATGACACTAAAGTACAGATCTGAAGTTGCTGGAATGAAAATCTTTAAAATGGGCCCCCACTGAGGATTCAGTGTTGCCTGTATGAATATCTGATACTGTAAGTGTTCATCAATTATTTTCCTCATCTGTCTTATAGTTCTGCCAATGTCAGTTTTATTACAGGTACAGACAGTAACATAAATGACAAAGTGAGTGTAACAATGGCAAAACTGGTGAATTTCCACAGTAAAATTAATGCTTGGATGTACATCTTGTCTGGACTTTTTAGCAAACAAGCACACCTTACATTGACCACAGGGGAAAAAACATTTGGTTTAGGAGGCATCCAACATATATCTGGCACCACTGATGTCTTCAAATGAGTGTAGGTGACTAAATCCTTCAGGGTGAGGCCTCTACTATAGCTGATTCTAAGTTTGTTTGTGAAAACACCACAAATCTCTTCAATGGTGAAGGATACCCCAGTTGTTAAACAGTATGTTTCTAACTTTGGGTGCCACAGTATTGTATTTCAGTACAAAGGTGAGTGGGCATTCATGTTCTTGCCATTTGATTTAGGTGTCAAACGTTAATTTCTGTTTGGTGTCTTGGCTGTTGCAAGGGCCTATCGAAAACATCTACTCTATATCCCCTCCTTAGGGCAAGCCATGAATTTTTCACCTAGAGCCAACCCAGAACCATGGCAGGGATCTGGCTTGACTCTATAAGCCAATACATGAACCAAGTCCTGGCTACTGTAGGCTGTTCTCGACATAGGAGTTGAACATTTCAGATACTACACTAACTGCTCAAGCTGACAATAATGCTTACTTTGAGCATACTGTAACTGGCTTGGCTTGACCTTGGCTCTCAGTTGCTTATAGAGGTTGAGTTGAGCTGAGCCAGGCACTAAGCTTGAATCCGCTTTGAGCCTGCTCTAGCTTGCCCACCTCTGTTCCTAGGAATCTTTGTTACATGTCATTAGCTTCACCATCAAATTCTAATTGATTGGAACAGTTCTGCGTAAATGCAGAAATTGTCTGTAGGGGATTGATGACACTAAGGTGGGAGGGTGTGCACAGGTGGCATGGAGTACTGTATTGCCAGCCATGGCCTTACAGTAACATTTGCTTTCGATAGTTGTTCTTGAAACAGTAGTCAATTCTAAGTCAAAGAAATCTATTATAGATTTTTTTAATTCTGGCTATGAATTTTAGATTCTTCTCATTGTTATTCATGTTGTTTACAAACTCTCTGGTTGATGATTCACTGCCGCTCCAAACCACTATCAAATCATCAACATACCTGTAGTTGTGCACAATTTGTCCAACTTGTGTTTTATAGGCTCCATTAAAGAGAAATAATTTCTCCCACAAGCCTAAAAAAAGGTTGGCATATGAGGGAACTACTGTAGCCCCCATTGCAGTACCACACTTCTGAAGGTATATATTACCATTAAAAGTAAAAAAAATTGTGGGTTAAAATAAATTCAACTGCATGTAGCAGAAAGGCTTGTGGTGGTGCACTGGTACAGGCATATTAATGCAAGAAGTAATCTAAAGCTCTCAAGCCCAAGGTGTGTAGGATACTAGTGTATTGGGATGTTATGTCAATCCCTATCTATGAAAACTCTGGTTGCCAGACAACTGACTGCACTTTCTGTAGCAAATGGGGAGGAGTCTCTGACTTAGGATTCCAGATGTTGTACCAGGGGTTGAAGAAAAACCAATCAGTGAACTGAAATACATTCTCTGAAAGGGAACCTATGCCATAAACTATCAGTCTGCATGAGGGGAGGGGACTGAGATTTTTATGGGTCTTCGGTAAATAGTAGAAGGTGGCCATGATTTGTTCTCTACCCTTGATAGAAAGGTTTCCTGAGGAGTGATATGGCCACCAAATTAGGCATCATCAATCAATTGATATAAAACAGATTTGAACCTATAAGCTGGATCAAAATTAAAGCACTGAGGTGAAGTACCCATGGAAAGCAATCCCTGGTGAGGAGAGATATCTGGAAGAAACCAGTGCCATGTAGGTGCCAAGCTGATGGACTGTTGAGTAATTAAGGTTGAGTGTGTTTGTAGGTTCCCTTGTTTTGGTCCTTGTAAAATGGACCGAATGTAATCCTTGAAGGCAGCTAGCAAGGATAAAGTGTGTGAGTAACCATGAGGGTATCCTAATTCAGTGTAATCCCTGTTTTGCCCTAGTCTTAGACTTTCATGAATTTTAAATCCCTCAGGACTTCTGATATGTAGCGGGAGGTATGTGTGCTTAATGTATTAATTACAGGACGTTATGGCTCAAGCTGCATAAGCATCCGCCATTCTGAGACATTTAACATTTTGGACAGTCAGTCTCTGACTTCCCATGGCTTGAGAGCTGTTGCTAATGTTTGATCAGGTGTGATGTTGTGTTTTGTGCCAACTGAGTTCCTATCAGGAGTCAAAGGGGCTGATGGACAAGTAATGTGACCAATTGGGTCTACTGTATGATTAAAGCCCTGTATGAAAGGGGGGTGTCTGAGAGAAGGCAGATCTGTTAGGCAGCCAAAAGTAAGTAGACAAACTGCAGTGTGCATTTGCAGCTAGTGTGCATCATTTCCATGCCCTGTGTCTGAATGAATGATTTTCAAGTGACATAATCAAGCCAGACTGTATGAGAAGACAACTGAAGATCAGTGCATAGTCCTTGGTGGAGGACTACAGACTCAGACATCAGAGGCCTTGCAGTCACCAATGGTCAGGATGCTAAACCCACCTCAAAAGAAAGTGTGAATCTCAGCCTTGTCTAAATCAAGCCTGGTGGAATAGGCAGCTCCGGAGCATGATCACTGGTAATCGTGAGTACAGGCAGGACATATTCTGCATCCTGTCACCTGCGTGTGTTTTCTGACATGGCTTTACAATTGGGTTTTAAGTTTTGGATTGAAGTTACCTTGTGTTTCAAGGATGGACAGCCATTTAAGCAATTGCATGGCCTGTTGGGTTTGGGCAAAGCAAACTTTTATGTTTAAAGTGCAGTTAAAACAAACACAGGCCACAGTAACATTTACGGGCCTGCAACAATAGCTCATTTCATGTAAAAGTAAGATCCTGGTACTAGGTGTGAGTGGGTTGCAGTCTCTTATACAGGGGGTTTATTGCTTACTATAATGGTTGATAAAGTAAGGAGCTGTGCTTACAGGGGCCTAGGTAATAGCAGCTACTGGTATCCCATTTCACTGCTATCCCATTTTGGGTTTTCCTTACCCTTTATCTTCCCCACCTATATTGGGTGCCTAACTGGGGCTGGACCACTGAAAGTACTGCATGTCTAACAGATTTCTCTTGCTGGAATTTTGGTTGGTAATAAACCTGTGTTATTTCTACAAAATTGGTCATTGTCATTGTTTGATCATGGTTCTGTATTGTCTTGTGTGGGAGACCAGTCTGAAGGTGAGGTGGGTATATGCTTCCCAGAAGGTTGTGCCCCGCTAAGCTACTGTATATTCTCTGGATGGAGGTCAAAAGAATTATTGACTGGCCCCTAAAGAAGAGGAGGGAGAGGATGGTGAGAAAGGAACTCAGTACTCATTATGCGGGCGGTCAGAGAAGGCGGAGCTGCATACACGATGGAGCTTACATGAAAGAGCTAGGACAGCTCCCGTTAAACTCCCCTCATGGTATGCAGTAATGTACCATGCCATGCTTTTTGTTTAACTGAGAAAAAGTTAAGGCAAGGCAAGTCACCTTTGTTTCTAAGGCACCCAATCCCAGAGGCTCTGGGCACCGTACACAATAACAGAATACAAAATACAGAAATAACATTTTTGTAGCAGCAAAATCTTTAAAACAACATTCTTAGAAGCATGAATATAAAATATAAAACATAAAATAGCTGAGGGTAGGGGGGAGATAGCTTAATCCACAAAAGCCTAACAGAAGAGATGAGCCTTACGCCTCTGCTTAAAGACACAAATTGAAGGGGCCTCCCGGACTACAGCTGGAAGCGTGTTGCACAGGGTCAGCCCAGAGACACTAAATGCTCAATCACCAGAGGTCTTGAGCCGAACCCTGGGAACATCCAGGAGGCCCTTTGAAGTGGAGTGGAGGGAGCAGGCTGAGGTCATAGACGACAGGAGCTCAGACAGGTAACCAGGACCCAGACCATATATGGCCTTATAGGTGAGTAAGCCCACCTTGAAAAGGACCCTCCACCTGACCAGCAGACAGTGCAGAACATGTAGAACTGGGATCACATGGCACAACTGAGATAGTCCTGCCAGTAACCAGGCTGCCACATTCTGCACCAGCTGCAGCCTACAGAGGGTCCTTCCCATGACCCTGAAGTAAAGAGAGTTACAGTAGTCAAGTCTAGAGGTCACAAAGGCATGTACTAGGGTAGGCAGATCTTTGGGCGGAATGAGGGGCTTGATCCTGGTGATGTTCCGTAAGTGGTAAAAGCTACTCTTCAGAACAGATGACAATGGTAATCAAGGCTCAGTGTAAATTACAATGCTGGAATCAGACGAGCAGTTAAAAGAGAAAATTGTAAGAAAAATGCCCAGGGGGTACGGGATTATAATGATCCCTAAAAAAGAAGGAAAGCAATCCAAAGCTTATGCAAAATCAATAAAACAGCAGCAAATTCAACAAGGTTAAGAACCGATGCAGAAACAAAAAATTTACCAAACAAACAGAACCAGATTCCTTGGCAAATGTTCCAATGTCTGCAGTACTGACCGGAGAGGCTGAAGACGCTGAGAGTAATGAAACTCTAAATGCAACAAGTAAGGAGCTTGTTAAACTTCATCAGGTTACTGCTCTGACTTTTCTTTAAAAAGTGACGCTAAAAAATGAAAAAACAACAATGTCAAAGAAAGAAAAACTTGTGAGTGAAAACGGAACCTGGTACAAGATTACCTGCAGAAGGAAAATGAGAACATAGAATTCAATCATTTTAATCTGACAGGAAAAGATAAATAGGAAAGAAGTGTGACAGAGCAATGTATGCAAGATACATCTAACTTAAATAATAAAGAACATAACAAACAAAAACATGATCATGTTATATTCCATTTGGAAAAGGAATGAGGTTCAAAGAAGGAGGCCATTGCCAAGCCTACTACCGTAATCCAAAGGGTGAAGGTGGAAGAAATGGCTGAAATGGATTTGCTGCACTCAACAGCGACTTAAAAGGAGTTGGTGCATAGAGGTTAATAAAGTACAAGAGAAGGACTCCTCCCATAGTTTATTACAACAAACCAAGGTATGTTTTCATAAAGTTACTGACTTGGTATTTGTAAAAGAAATGTTGGGGGGGGGGGGGGGGGGACACTGTACTGTTAACAATGAATGAAAATACAGGTATGCATCAAACTAGTGAAACACCTGGTGGGAGCAGGAAATTCCAATTACTCTAAATAAAATAACAGGCATGAAGCCAAGCAATGAAATGAGTAAAGAGTTAAAGAAACTGGATGAGAGAGCCAGGAAAGAAACACCAGAGATACTTGAAATGTGTAAATCATTGGATAAGGCCTCTGGGATAACATAACAACGCTGCTGGATGAGAAACACTATTTGGTAGAAATACTAAAATTAATGATAACCCCCAAAATTACTCTAGTTCAGATACAGACCTGGAAATAGCTTCTGAAAATGGGGAAGAGGATAAAGAACCAGAACCTCCTCCACCCCCCTCGCCATGGGCATCGTTAATTATAAAACAATTGTATAAACTGGATAAAAGTATGGAGGAGGCAAATGAGAGAGCCCATAATAAGACTAAAAACCTGAATAATGTAATCAATTCTTTGCTACAAGAGAACCAGCAGTTAAAAAAAATACATATTTTTATTTGGAACCATAGGTTAGTTTACAAAGTTTCCACGTCAAAAACAGAAGTACAGTAAGTAACAAGGCAGAGCTAATAAATATGAACATACAAAGAACTATGAGTTAAACAATAACATGAATTGCAGACAAGGACAGGTTATGAAGAAATAAACATTTGGGGTTATATCAGATAGCAAAGGGGGTGGGTGAGGAGTAAGAGGCAATCAAAAGAGACTTTGTTAGAGGCACAAACTAGAATTTCAACTTTAGAGGTTAAAAGACAGTTCAAAGAAATGGAGGATATGCAAAAAGAGTTCTCAACAAAACTATTAGATTTTGAATTTAGAGTGTGGTGGAAGAATGTAAAGATTATGGGGGTTACAGAATCATGGGACAAGCAGGAGAATTTGGGCTCAATAGTGAAGAAGGTTGTTGTGGCATATACAAATACAGACCCTTCCAATGTTTTTTGTGAACTAGACAGCATGCATAGGGTGTTTAGGCCTAATGTGAATTCCCAAGGTCCACCAAGGCCTATAATAGTTCTTTAAAGCAGAAAATAAGGGGACTTTGATGAGTGCTTTGTACAGAACAAAAAATAATTTCATTAATGGATGCAAACATTGCAGTTTATAATGATTTACTGCCTAAGTTAATGCATGAGATGAAAAAGTTTGATGAAATTAGGAAAAAACTTTGTGAGTTTTTAAATATTTTCCAGGATATAGACAATAGGGTGGGGAAGTGGTCTTGCCTTCTTGCTTTCATAAAAAGGAATTTATTAGGCATATTAAGTAGTGGCAGTGAAACATAGAATTTGACGGCAGATAAGGATCGCTTGGCCCACCTAGTCTGCCCATTTTGCTACCTGATGGATAAGCTGCAGATCCTAGTTAACCAACAGCCTACTTCCTCCTACCCCCCACTAGGACTGCCTTATGTCTGTCCCATGCATTCTTGAATTTCCCCACTGTTCTTGACTCCACAACCTCTTCAGGAAGGCTGTTCCATGCATCCACAACCCTCTCCATGAAAAAAGACTTCCTCACATTACCTCTGTGTCATCCACCCTTTCTCTTCAAATTGTGCCCCCTTGTTCTTGCACATGTCTGTTTCTGAAAGATACTACCCTCTTGGACTTTGCTGATTCCCTTGAGATACTTGAAAGTTTCTATCATGTCCCCTCTCTCCCTTCTTTCCTCAAGGGTATACATATTAAGCTCCCGTAGTCTCTCGTATGTCTTCTGGTGCATACCTTGCACCATTTTCATTGCCCTCCTCTGGACAGCCTCCACTCTGTCTATGTCTTTGTGGAGTTGGGGTCTCCAGAACTGTACACAGTACTCCAGATGAGGTCTCACCAATGATCTGTACAGAGGGATAACAACTTCCTGTTTTCTACTGTTGATGCCTCTCCCTGTGCATCCCAGTATCCCCACAGCCTTCCTTACTGCCTTCTCACATTGCTTGCCCACCTTTAGGTCATCTGATATAATTACCCCCAGGTCCCTTTCCATTTTTGTTGTTGTCAGTATCTCACCCCCCACAGTGTGTACTCTTTTCCTGGGTTTTTGTTTCCCAGCTGCATTACCTTGCACTTCTTTGCATTGAATCTAAGCTGCCATACATCTGACCATCCCTCCAACCTTGCCAAGTCCCTTCTCATCCTTTTCACTCCATCTTGTGTATCAACCCCGTTGCAGATCTTTGTGTCATCTGCAAAGAGACATACTTTTCCTTCCAGTTCCTCTATAATGTCACTTATAAAGACATTAAAAAGGATTGGTCCCAGTACTGAACCCGGTGGTACCCTTTGCATCCTGTTGTCCATCCAATTTTTTATCCAGGCTACCACCTTGGGACCCACTCCAAGGTTGGCTAACTTGTATATTAATCTTTTATGTGGGACTGTATCAAATGCCTTGCTAAAATCTAGGTAGGCCATGTTCACAGCCCCTCCCTGGTCTACTACTTTGGTCACCCAGTCAAAGAAATCTATTAGGTTCATCTGACATGACCTTCCCACTGTGAATCCTTGCTGCCTTGGGTCCTGTACCCCACTGGCTTCTAGGTACTCAACAGTTCTTTCCTTCAGAAGTGATTCCATCATTTCCCTACCACTGAGGTCAAACTAACTGGTCTGTAGTTTCCTACCTCACATCTGCTCTCCTCTAGTCCTCAGGTACCACCCCATCCTCCCATAATTTGTTAAAGAGAGTAGTCAGTGGTGTCACTAGGTCTACCCTTAGTTCTTTTAGAATTCTTGGGTGAATCCCATCAGGCCCCATTGCTTTGTCCACCTTCAATTTTACTAGTTCTTTCAGAACCCTTTCTTCTGTGAATGGGCTGGTATCCCTCTTTCATCAAGGCCATCCAGAGTGTTTCTCTTGTTTGGTTTAGGTACCTCCCACTCCTCTTCCTTTGTGAATACTGAGCAGAAATATTCATTCAGTATCCCTGCTTTTTCACTGTCACCCTCTGCCCACATTCCATCCCCTTTATTAAGCCTCAGTATCCCTCCCTTGGTCTTTCTTCACTCCCTAATGTACCTATAAAAGGTCTTATACCCCTTCTTAACAGAGTTGGCTATCCTTTCCTCAGTTTGAGCCTTTGCTATTCTGACTGCCTTCCCTGCCTCTTTCTGCTTTAACTGATAAAGTTCTCTGTCCTGATCCTTCTGTGTTTCCTTATATTTCCTGAATGATATCCTTTTCTCATTAACCTTCCCTGCCACTTCTTTTCAGAACCATAGTGTTTTTTCCTTTGTTGTGTTTTGTTGATTTGCTTCACACAAAGGTTTGTTGCCTCTGTGATGCCTGTTTTGATTACTCCACATTGTTCCTCCACTCCTCCTTCTTGCCTGTTTGCTAGTGCTTTTCTGAGGCACTCTCTCATTTTCCCAAAGTCAGCCCTCCTAAAGTCCAATACTCTTGCTTTTGTATGGCTTGGCTCTATGGTTGTGTTTCTTGTGAACCACACTGTTTGGTGGTCGCTTGTTCCCAGATGGCTACACACTTCTAAATCTAAGATTCTTTCTCCATCCACATTTGAGAGTATGAGGTCTAAGATTGCTCCCTCCTGAGTAGGTTCCAATACTAGCTGTCTGAGACATGACCCTTGTAGGGCATCCAGAATGACCCTGTTCTTGGATGTGCCTGCAGCAAAGGTGCTCCAGTTAACATCTGGCATATTTAGGTCCCACATCAACAATATCTCCCCTTTTTCTGCCATTCTAAGGATGCCTTCTATCATTTCCTTGTCCATTCCTTCCCCCTGAGATGGGGGTCTGTAAACAACCCCTATGCAGATTGTGGTGCCATTTCCTGTCTCCAGGGTGACCTAGAGTGCTTCACCTGCTCCCTGTTTACTTTTTAGTTCTGTTGCTTTGATCCCTTCCCTTACATAGAGAGCTACTCCTCCTCCTCTTTTACCCTCCCTGTCCCTCCTGTAGATTGTGTATCCTGGTATGTTGACATCCCAGTCATGGTTCTCTGTATACCATGTTTCTGTGACTGCCACAATATATAGGCATCCCTCTTTCATCAAGGCCACTAGTTCAGAGAGCTTGTTTCACAGACTACGGGCATTGGTACTTATCACCCTCCATTTTTTGATGGCCTTACCCCTTTTAGCCCCATCTCTGTCCTTATTGCCTTTGCCTTTTTTTGCATTTATCTCTGTCCTGCTCCCTAATGACTTCTCTACCTTGGTGTTTACTTCGCTAATTACCGTGTTTTGTGGGGGTGGCTGGGATTTCCCTGCTCCTTTTCAGACCCTCCCCCCTTGGCTAGTTTAAATGCTTGCCAATGAAGCATTAAACCTATCACTTAGGATCCTGGCTCCCCGGACAGATGCAGACCATCGCACCAGTATAGGTCTGCCCCTCTAGGTGGCTCCCCAGTCCCCAGTGAAGCCAAAAACCTGAGCTCCACACCAGTTTTTTGACCATTCATTGAATTCCATGGTGTGGAGTACCCTAGCATCACCCTTGCCATAGACAGGCAGCACCTACGAGAAGGTTACCGTATGCGTTACTTGTCTAAGGCCCCTCCCCAACTCTACAAACTCCTCTTGCACTGCTGTGATCCCATTCTGAGCCAGATCATTTGTCCCTAGGTGGACAATGACATCCAGCTACCTCCCTCATGCAGCTGCTCCCATGATCACGAGGATTCGTTTCCTGTCCCTCCAAGCTGTGGCACCAGGCAGGCACCTTACCTCCCTCTCCCCTTCCTTCCCCACTTCTACCCCCTAATGATTGAGTCCCCACCTGGAGTTGTTTCCTTCCCCTGTGGGGTCCCATGTCACCCTCCTGTGGGTCTTCTTTGTGGAGGTTCCCAGCATCCTCCTTTGTCTCCACTGCAGCTGCCACCATAGAGGAACCACTATCCATCAGAACAGCGTATGATTTGCAGAGAGGTACAGCTGGAGGGATGCACCTCTGTTCCACTACCCTCTCCTTCCCTGAGCCCACCTTAGTCCAGCCGCTCCTCTTCTTGGCAACCTCTGAGGCAGCAGTGGTGGCCCTGGTGGTCCCTGGGTGGGGAAGGAGGTTTCATGAATCCTAGCAAGGTTACCCTGGAGACAGGCAACCTCCTCCTCAGACCAGAGAGGTGCCTGCAAATAGGGCAGCATTGCAGCCTTCAAAATGTCTCCCAGAACACTGCCACCCCACAGCCATTGCACTGCACCACTCTCGTCATGTCTTATTTTGTGTCCCCTCTCCTGTTGCTCTGTATGCTTACTGTCTCACCTCTCCTTACAACTCTCACACTTCCTGTTCTGGGACAGCAACTTCCTGTATTCTTCATCAGTCTCCCTTTCCTTGCTCAGAGTTAGACCTCCAGCAGCTAAGAGGGAGAAAGAGCTACTTTTTTCCTTCAGGGTTGACAAAACTAATGTTTCTCTATGATCCTTCCCTTCCTACTGCCAAACATGAAGTTCCTGTTGTCAGTCAAATCAAGTGGCTATAAAAGTAGAACTGGCTTAGGGTAAGAGGGTGCAGGGGTGGGATGGAGGGCAATTAGTAAGAAAAACAGTAGCTTTTTTAGTCAGCTGCTTTCTGCTCTAAAAGCAAGATTTCTGTCTTCCAAAAGCTAGCAGCAGGAAGTTGTAATTGGAGTCACCTGCTTTTCTACTGCCTAAGCCACACCCCAATTAACCTCTCTCCTCCTACTGATTTAGCAAACTAAGTTGATACAGTACCCTTCCCCAACACAGAAACACAGACTGACTTTGTTTTTTTAACCCTAAATGAAACTCCTCTGTACTTCTAATAAAGTATCTGTTTGCTTAATTCCAACAGGCACTGACTCCTGCTGAGATAGAAGTGTTAAATTAGTAAGAAAAACAGTAGCTTTTTTAGTCAGCTGCTTTCTGCTCTAAAAGCAAGATTTCTATCTTCCAAAAGCTAGCGGTGAGGGGATGGAGGGAGCATATAAACAAGAGTAGATAGACAATCCAGTGATTGGCATGGGGGGAGTGGCATTATTTTTGTACCCTCTTGAATTCTGTGGATGGCAAGAAGTGTGATTGTAAACAAAGAATGTTTAGATTTGTAAGGCAGGGGAATGAGGGAGGGTTCCACCATGTATGGGGAAGAAAAAATATGAGGAATATAAATTGTATTTTATATTTAATAATTTGTATGATTTTTTTTCCTACAGGGATACTTATGATGACTAGCAAGAGGAAAAATGGTGAATTATAATAAAGTTATGCCACCATGAATGTCAAGTGCATATATACTCCAATAAAACAAGTCAGAATACTGAACTACATAAATAAAACTAAAGCTACGTATGTGACTTTGCAGGAAACTCATTTGGGCAACCAGGAAGTATTGAAAGTGAAGAAAAAATGGATGTCACATATTTTTTATTCTTTGGGTACGAGAAAAAAGACTGGGGTGATGTTGATTTTTAGAAATGTACCAGGGATTATAGTTATGGATACTTACTCAGATTCTCAAGGTAGAATAATTTTAGTTAAAATTAAAATTTCTAATTAAATAATAACAATGGTGTCTGTTTATGCCCCCTTTAATGAATACAGAAATTTTCTAGCATAGTTAACTGCAGGACTAGTGAAGTTACACGCAGATAAGATATTTTTAATTGGGGATTATAATGCCTTATTAAATCCTGATTTTTAATTGGGGATTATAATGCCTTATTAAATCCTGATTCAGATAGAACATCTAAATCTCATTCTTCAATAAATAAAATACAAAACTATTAAATAACTTCCTAATTAAACACCAATTAGTTGATGCATGGAACATGCTATAGCCAAGTTTAAAGGAATATACAGATTACAATAAGAAAAACAAATGTTTTTCAAGAGTTGATTACCTATTTGTATCTAAAACCTTGAAAAAAAGATATTGAGGTAATTACCAATAGAATTATAATATTGTCAGATCATGCCCTCATTCGTAGAAATTAAGATTTTGAATATTAATAGGTAAAGGACAGAAACTTGGAGATTGAATAATGAAATTCTGAAAGATAAAGAATTGCAAGATAAAACTGAAAAGGGAATAAAAGAATACTGGTATTTCAATTATAGTGGGGATAAATCCATTAGTTTGCTATGGGACCCTTTCAAGGCAGTTATTTGGGGTATTATAATTTCCTACCAAGCGTATCAAAATAAAATGCAGAAAATACAAGAATCAGAAATAAATAAGAACTGAAATAATTAGATGGTATAATGAATCTGAAAGGTATTATAAGGAATGGACAGATTTAATATTACAAAAAACAGACTTAAATAATAAAGAGGTGTTAACAAATATTAAAACACTATAGAAAATAAGATGGCTACAAGGAGAAGAAACAGGTAAACTATTGGCAAAACAGTTAAAAAAGCAAAGGGAAATGAATTTAATAACATCCTTGGAGAATGAGGAGGGCAAACAAATCTTTAGAGATGAGGAAATGGGAGATTTAGTAATAAGGGAATATCAAAAAATATATCAGGAAAAAAAATAGCAGAAGAAGAAAAAAATGAGAGACTATATTAAAAAAGCTAACCTGAAAAATTTAGTATGTGATGAAACATTCTTTACATTACAGGAGATTATGGATACAGTCCCCACCACTTGTCACGGGCACATGTATGTATCCACAAGTTACCCGCTATAAGAAGTGGATGGTTTAACGTTAGCAGCCAAAAAAAAACCCATGAGACAGCTCTGCATTGAAATCATGATGTTTACTAGTGCTGTAACACATGCGTGCAGTGCATACAGATTAAAACAACAACTGAGAACAGAAACCTAAAAGTAAATGCAGCACACCACTGTAGAAAAACAAAAGCAAACCCAAAGAAAGCACATTAATCAGCAATATACAGGGCATTAAATAAAGTTCAGTACATTATGTTAGGTATTCAGTGATTTTTGCCTGGACCATCGTCTTCTTACAATATGGCTCCCTTACGTTTTTGTGACATTGTGTTACTGATTGTGCACCTTAATCTCAAGCAAAACACTGTGTTTCTGAGCAAACACAACTTACTAAAGCACTCGGAAGCACCAGCTGGTGCTACACTAAACTGTACTAAGCTCCCTTAGCTATGTGCTAATTACCAGTTGTTAACTGTCCAGCTGACAGCATTGCACTGCTGAGCCTGCTTAATTGCCTGGCATACAAGACATCTAGTGATTGCTATATGTGGTGTGGTTAACATTGAAGATATAGGAAATGGCAAATGATTTGTGTGTTCTGCCCACTGTATCCGACTGCCCACATTATGCATGGGTGGTATAACTGGAGTTGACTGTACTATAAAATTATTGACAAAAATAAAAAGTCCAGGGCTGAATGGCCTAACTACTGAATTTTTTCAAACATTTAATGAAAGTTTGTCACCATGGCTGCTAAAGATGTTTGAAGAATTAAGGGAATGTTCTACACAAAGCACCAAAACAATGAAAGAATCAAAGACGATACTTTTATTAAAGGAAGGGAAAAATCCTAAAAGGGTGGGGATCTATAGATCTACAGTATAGCTATCCTAAATATTGATTATAAAATGCTAACAAAAGTACTGGTGAATAGAAATAAAGGAAATCTTTCAACAGTTATAAACAAGGCACAACATGGTTTTGTGAAAGGGAAGACAATTTGTCAGGCAACTCGTACCATACAAGCACTAATCCAGGTAATAAAAGAAGAAAAGGAACCATATCACATGGTTGCAATTGATGCCAATAAGGCATTTGATATATTAGATAGAGGATATATGATGGAATATCTTAGATAATGGGGAATACCACAGTATATACTACATATGATACAAAAAATATGTGATAAAACAACTGTGAGATTGTCCATAAATTCCCATTTGACAACTTCTATGGAGATGCTAAGTGGAGTGAGACAGGGGTGCCCCCTGTCGCCAGGAAGTTGTGGAGTCAAAAACAGTGGTGGAATTCAAGCATGCATGGGACAGTCATAAGGCAATTCTAGAGGGTGGGGGTAGGAAGAAGTAGGCTGCTGGTTAACTAGGATCTGCAGCTTATCCATCAGGTAGGGAAATGGGCAGACTGGGTGGGCCAAGTGGTCCTTATCTGCCGTCAAATTCTATGTTTCTATGTTTCTATGTTACTACAGTATATATTTTGGCCTAGATATTCAAAAGACTTGAGCCATGCGCAATAGAGTTGCTCCTGCGCAAGTCCGAAAATGCGCCATTCTGCGATATTCAGCAGGAGGCAATTGCGACCCCCAAATCACGCTGAGCAACAGCGCAATGATAATGAATGCATGTGCAACTGAAGGGGGAGGAACCATGCATAAATGGTGCAGTGCGATATTTAACAACATGCACCATGCTCAATGAGAGCAAGGAAGTTGCGCCATAGCGAAATGAGCCAAATAAAAGGGAGCAAGGGAGAGGTGCAAGAACGCCAGGGAAGCCACATGAAAGCCAAAATAAGCAGGGAAAACTGGGCAGCAGGGACACACAGGGCCAGGCAGGAAAGGGCACCTGGAAGCAACAGGCACAGGGGAAGGTGTGGGGAGACAGTGCAGAAGGGGGAAGTACATCACACAGCAGTGAGGCCAGCACAGGCAGGTGTTCCCGGTGCAGGGGAAGTAGCAGCCAGGACAGTGGGGGAATAGATAAACAGCTGCCGGGGGGTGAACACAAGCCAGGGACATGACCAGTGCCACCATCCAGATGGAGGCCGTAATGAGGAGGGTGAGAAGGTGGGCAGCAGGGGGACGTGGCCGTGGAAGGGCCCATCGGCAGTATGCCCCCAACAGGCAGTACCGAGCCCGCACCAGCTTTGAGCTGTACAGTGATACTGAGATTGTGGGCCGGCACCACCTGAATTGAGCAATTCTGAGGTGGCTCTGTGAGCTGTGCAGTGATGTAATGCAGGCACCCACATGATGGAGCCATGCCCTGTCAGTGGAGACGAAAGTGACAGCTTGCATGTGCTTGCTCGCCACGGGTACCTTCCAGATACCAACTGGGGACACCACAGGCATAACCCAGTCGGCCACATCATGCCACCTCACCCAATTCCTCAGTGCACTGCTGCCAGATGCTGTGGAGTACATCCATTTCCCCAGCACACCAGTGGAGTGCACAGCAAACATACAGGAGTTCCACAGGGTAGCACGTATGCCTGGCATGCTAGGGGCAATAGACTGCACCCATGTGGCCATCCACATACCACCTGGCCCCGAGGGGGCCGCATACATAAATTGCAAGGGCTATGCCAGCATCAACTGCCAGGTGGTGTGCGATGCCAGGGGGCGCATAATCAATGTCTGTGCCGCACCCTGGGGAGCACATGATGCCTTCATCTGGCACCAGTCAGCACTGTGCCACAGATTGAGAGTGGGGATATCCCCACTGGCCACCTAGTGGGTGAGTATGCAAACCATAGAACAATCATGGGGGGCATGGTCAGAGGTGACATGGGTAGTGGCCTACATGGCCCGGGACAGGGCGATGCTGATCACCAAATTAACCTCCACCCTCTACACACAGGTGACAGTGGATACCCACTCCATCCCTGGCTGCTCACACCCTACCGACGGCCCGCGACCCCATCGCAGCAGCGCTACAATGAGGCACATGCCACCACACGTAATGTCATCGAGCGGGTGTTCAGGATGCTGAAGGCATGTTCCTGTTGCTTGGACACCTCCGGTGGTGCCCTACAGTACAGCCCCTCAAAGGCCTGCAGGCTATTCCTGGCCTGTTGCATCCTGCACAACATGGCCAACAAATGTGGGATAGCTGTACAGGTCAATGAGGGGGACAGCGTTGGGGACGATGAGGTCACCAGTGACAATGGTGATGGGCAGCCCCCCCTTGGGCGATGGGACCCCTGACTGCTCCTGCTGGCACAGCTGCACTGGGACACCATCACGGAGGAGCACTTAGCCAACCCAGGTAAGTCATGGGGCCATGTGCAACCAACAGTGGCTAAGGCACAACCCACAAACACGCATGGACACACACCAGGGGTGCATTCCATCAAGAGAAGTGGCCAGGCATGGAACCACACACACAACCAGGGATGGGTGAGGTCTAACATGCCACATGGATGGACACACATACACACACGCACACACACACAAAACGCACCAGACATGCACAAAACGTAGGAGGCACACCGACCCAGAACACCACCCCTAGCCACACACATGTCCACAGACCACCACGCCTACTGCCTGTCCATGTGCATGTGTCAGATGCTGAGCACCATTGCACATTGGTGTACAGCGCAATGCAGGCATCATCATGCAGATGCAACTGCTGACAGAAGCCGGGAGGGTATGCAGATGGACTGTGTGTGTCTGCGTGCAGGGCCGGGTACCCACCCGGGAAATGCCCACTGAAAGACACAATGCACACAGGGCAGCACCAGACAGTAGCCATGCTGGGAGATAGGTCAGTCATGTGACACAGTGCCCTGGCCACCACGGATGCATGGGTGCCCGGCCGAGACCTGCCAGTACTGACAGGCTGACCACTGGCCTCATGGGGAGGCACCGATGGTCCCCAAGGGGTTCCACTGCGTGAACACAACCGTGCTCGTGCAGGGGTCTGCAGCACACCAAACATGCCTGCGCCAGGCATGCTCAGGATGCCCGCAGCTGAACTCGGTGTCGACAGGGAGGGTGTCGCATGACGCCAGGAATGGGGGGTGGACAGTGCACTGTGCGGTGTCTGCGATGCATGGGCACATGACTGTGTGCCCATTGTGGCCATGATGGCAGTGAATGCCTGTGTCTGCCTGTCAATGGCAGCGGTCACATCCTCCCGCAACTGGTCCATCCCTGCCAGGATCAGAGTGGTGTCTCTGCTGCGATGCTCCTCTGCCCACTCCAGAGCCACATGCAGTGCATCCACCGATGTTGCAAGCCACGTCTGCTGGTGGTCTGTTTCCTGCAGTGTGCAGGTGTGCTCATCCAAGAGGTCGTCTGCCTCCTTGGTATCCTGTGCCTCAGGGTGTGCGCGGCCCTGATGCCCAGCACCCCTTGAGGGTGGGCGCTGCACACCAGGACCAGGTCTGGGCATGTCCACAGGTGGTGCACTGACGCCGCCCATTGACCCTGTACCCCCAAGCCCATTGGCCAACTGCTGATGCTGCCCCTCCGGCTGCCGCTTACCAGGGCTCACTGGTGCCACCGCAGTGGCCGCAACAGTCCCAATGTCCTGTACACACACCAGTGCTGCCCCACTGGTGGTGACAGGCACAGGCTGGGACTGTGATGACACGCAGGCCTCGACGGCAGCACCACCCATAGCCATGGCTGCAATGTTACCTGCTGTGTGGCCATCCCGTGTCACACAAGTGTCACTGCCCATGCCGTTAGTGACATCATCATTGGTGACGGACCCAGCACCAGCCCAAGTCACAGCATGCTGGCATCCGTGGACACTGGCACATTGAGACATGGGCAGGGCCTCCTCCGCACCTGTTCCAACAACATCAGTCTGGACAGCCAGGTGGGCCCACTGTCGCACTGAGCCATGTATACCTGTGGAGGTGGAAGGGCCCTCCTCCATCTCCATCTGACTGTCCTCAGTGGACAGGCCCACCACGCTGACCCATGCAGATGCTCAGGATCTGTAAGGGAAAACAAAGGTGTGTTACTGCATGTTACCTACCCTGCCCCCCCAATAGACAAACCATGACCTACCATGCAGTGATGGGTTACCACTCGTCTGGAAGCCACCACCTGGAACATCCTCGATGGTACTATACTGCAAGCTTCCAGCAATCCTCTCCTCCTGTGGGGTCAGGTGTAGCACCTCCGGCTGTTCCCCACCTGTCGCAGCTCATGCTGCCCTGATGGCAGTCACCTTCTCCTTTATCCTCCTCCTGTCTGTGCCCATCTTTTTCTTGCACTCCTGCATGGAGCACTGGTGGCTGCCATGCAGGTTCACTGCACGTGCCACCTTCTCCCATGCAGCAGCATGGGCCTGTGGTGTTCCCTGCCATCCGCTGAGAAGCGACTCCTGATCCAGGTAGGCAACAAACAGGGCATCGGTCTTGGCCTTGGTGAAATTAGGCCTCTTCCTCCTCCCACCACTGTGTTCCTCCTCTCCCACAACTCGCTCAGTCATTATTTAGCCTGTAAGAATGAAAGTTGTTACCTGTGACTGTGCAGTCCCATGCATGTCCCAAGATCCACAGTCCACACTCCCAAACAGCATGCAACTCACCAATAGACTGCAGTATCCGACTATGGCCAGTGCAGCTCAATGTCGCACTTTTATAGTGCAACCCATGCAAATGAGGCATGGCGCAAATTTAAGTGGATGCAAATTGCAGTGCTGCGCCATTGAATGGCTGATTAGATGATTTGCATATGACGACTGAATATCGCGCTGTTGCACTTTGCGCAATTGTGTTGAACATGCTGAGCCAAGGGTGCAGTTCTGTGACATGCACTGTACACACCTCATTATGCATGCCCAGGTTGCTGACGCAGGTGTCTGCCATGCTGCTGACGTGCTATGCGTGGGAAGCAATGCAGGGCATGGCCACCATTGTGCCAGTGGTGTTACAGCGATGTTCACCTATATGGCGCTGTGGCACTGGGCCATCATAGGCGCACTGGGGCAACAGCGCGGTAGGCCGCTACTGGAGGTAGCACACAGGCATCCAATTGTGCTACACGCATTGGGTTCCAATGGCGCTGTGCCTGTCCGTGCGCCAGAGCCCCTTGACCCTGTGCCCGACCTTTGCCCTCTAGGCGCCATGCGTCAGGCATGGGTGCACCACTATCGTGCTGTTCGGTGACAGCGTGATAGGGAATGGCAGTGTTGTACCACTCAGCATCTGCACCTGGTGGAGCCACGCTGCAGAGCACCATTTTGAGCCGACTGAGCAAGTAGAATGGCACAGAGGAGGGCTGCACAGTGGAGCCAAGTAGAACTGGCCAACCTAGTGGTCATAGTAGAGCCACTCTATGGCCCACTGTTTGGGGAGGCACCCCTGGACAGGTCCAGGAGCCAGGTGTGGGAGAAGGTGGCCAATGAACTGGAGGAGGCCACAGGAAGGGGGCGGACAGTGAAGCAGTGCCGCCACAGGTATGGCGACCTGCGGAGGAGGGAACCGGACCTGCTTGCCCGCCTGTGGTCACATGCCAAGAGGGGCATGGTGCCATGGCCAGGTAGGTGTTATGTCCACACAGTTTTATCTTCCATATGGGTATCACGGTTGTTTGTGTCCAGAATATGGGGAGGGACCATCCGGTGTTGGCTGTGGTGGTGTTATCAGGGTGTGGGGTGGGTGGGTCTGGCTGGGTGGGAGTACACACATGGGGGCAGGGGGACTTTGCTACAGGATTGTACTGATGTTTCTCTCTGCATGTTTGTACCACAGGGCTGGAGGAGAGGCGTCTAGCCCAGGAGATGCGGTGCCAGCAGGAGGACAGGGCCGCTAGGAGGGGCAACGGTCAACAGCACCCGAGGGACCGGCTCGATGATGGTGAGTGCCATACATCCATGATTACTATTGCATGCTGTGTAACAGGGTGGGCAGCGGGGCATGGCCACCATCCATTGACACCACTGCCATGTACACAACTTGTTACAGTCAGCACTGTCCAGTGGCACTGCATGTCTAGGAGTGCGTCGATGGTGGTCCATGCGTGCATCGGGTACATGGCTGTGCCACTGCCTTCACACCACATAGCCATGTCACTAAATGGCCATGGTGGTGCTGTGCATGACTTGGCCGGTGGGTCTGTGCAGCAGTCCGCATGGCTGTATGAGCCTGGGTGGGCAGGTCTTGTGGACGTGATCACTGTGGGTGGTCACACACCATCACAGAGCCATGTCCCACGGCTGTATGCCATGCACAGTGGGTGGGCTGTATGGGGCTGTGCATTCACACCTATTGACTGTGCTCCCTTGTCCTAGGTGTCCACCAGATGCAGGAGATTAGGGAGGCATTAAGGGAGATCCTCAATGTGGCCAGGGCTTCTTTAGAGATCCTGCAATGGATTGACCAGCTTGGGGTCCGGAGGAGGCACCGGAGACAGAGCAGCCAGAGCGGGAAGCGGGGCTCCCATTGACCATCCCTCTGCCCCTGATATCCCCTACCCCCCTGGACCCACCTTCACACCCCTCCTTTCCTGTCCCATTTGTTCACCCCTGCCTCTTATCCACCCCCACCTTGTTTGCGGCCCCCCCCCCAACTTTGTACATAGTATTGTAAATAGTTCCTTTTGATATGTTTTGAATACAGATCTTTTGATATGAATACTGTGGTGGTCTCTGATCTGCAGCGGGCTATAGGTGCTCAGCTGCAGTGGTGTGCATGGCGTCAGGGGTGGTGCAGTCATGGGTATGTGTGTGTGTGTCCATGTGGAGATGACTATGGTGTGGGGGTAGCTATCAGTCAGTGTCTGTGGTGTGTGCTGTTCCCTGTGCACTGGATGACTGTGTGCAGTGGTCCATGGTGCATGATCTGTGTCCATGGTGCCCCTGTCAGCCCATCCATGGCCTGTGCAGCTGACACCCTTGTATGTCTGTGACCTGCACAGTCTGCTGGCATGTCAGTGGTGGCTGTCCATGCAGGGCAGCCACTGTACCCATCACAATGCTGGGTTGCCTCCTGTCACTGGTGTGGTGCATGTCTGCCTCGGGTGACACTGTGGCCTCCACAGTTGTTGTCCCACCTCCATGCTGTGGCTTGTGTGTGTTGCAGGGGATGTGCACCACTGTCTGTGACTTCTGCTCCAGCAAATGATGGTGGCGTACAGGTCCACAGTGCCTGTGCAGGGTGGCTGCCACTCCTGTGCCATGGAGGACTACAGATTGTGTGTACATGGGTTCCATGGGCCCACGCTGGGGGCTTGGTTGCCCTGCTACTGCGTCCTTGTGTTGTGCCCTTGGGTATGAGTGGGTGTTTGTCCATGCACTGTGTGGCATCCAGTGTGGTGCATGCTTCCACGCACCACTGTGGGTGTCTGCGCTGGCTCTTGTGGCCAGTGCTGGGTCGGGATGTGTCCTTGGGAGAGTGTGCAAGATGCTGTACCACTGGTGGTAGTGTCCAGGGCATGCCCTGTCCCATGTGGGGTACCTTGTGTGCTGACGCATGGTCAGTCTCTCAGCTGTGCCTCGGGGGGGGCGCTGTGCGTGGTGGCACTGTGTATGCAGTCGTTGCATCACTGTGTGCTGCCACCCGCTGATGGGTGCTCATGGTGCAGCTGCCTTGCATGGTTCTGTGGTGCACAGGGTTGCATTGTCACAGTGAGGGTGGTGGCATGCATGGGGTTTCCTGCAGTGGTGGATGCAGTTCTTGGGAAGGGTGTCTGGGGGTCACAGTGCAGGGTGTGCTCTGCATTGGGGGGATGGTGTGGCACGGGGTGATCAGCCCTCCTTGTGTGCCAGTCACAGCTTGCCAGGGGGTGTGATGGGGCACCATGGCCTGGCTGTGGGTTGGTTGCTTGTCTCCATGGGCCAGTGGTTATTCCAGCCCTCACCCAGTTGTGCAGTACATGGGGTGTGGGGGGACGATGTCTATTCTGCTGTGTGTTCCTCTGCCCATCTGTGGCATGGGTGGTGGGCCCCTACCTCCCTGGTTGTGCAGTTGCATTGCCGCCCTGCTGCTGGGGGGCGTCCCTGGTTGCACTATGGCTCCTCGGGACTGCTCAGCTGAACATCCCTTGTTGTGCTATGGCGCATCAGATCTGCTCAGCTTCCCCTCCCTAGTTGCACTATGGCACAGGTGGTGTGATATTCAGTCGTCGACTCTAGGCGCAGGTTGGCCGGCTCAGTTTTTGAATATCGCGCCTCTTGCACATGGGCGCAATGGACTTGCGCTTGCTCCTGCTATTGCGCACTTTTTGGGCGTAGTTTGAATATCTGGGCCTTTGTGTCTAGAGCTTTTTTTGAATATAATAGGGAGAACCGGAGAATTTAAGGAATACAGTTCATAAAGGAACAAAGAAGTTGAATGTATTTGCAGATGACATGTTGCTTGTAATGAGAAAAATTAATAGTACTATGCCAGCCTTTCTGGAAGAAATGAATCAATATTCATTAGTTTCGTGATAGAGCCTTAACAAGTCCATGTACCAGAATATCCGCTAAATACCAGCATAAAAGAAAAAATTATAATTAGTAGTAGTGTTAGGTATTTAGGCATTATTTCTAATGAACAAGAGGACATCATCATCAAAACTCACTATAATACTGCTAAAGAAAAAGTTCAGCAGTTATTGAAAAATTGGTAAAAACTGTCATTACCCCTGACAGCATGTATAGAAACATATAGAAACTCTAAAAATAATGGCTTGGCCCCATATATTATACATGATACAAGCTATAGTTGGTTGCCCTACCAAAGGGTAGTATGATTCAGTTAAACAGATATTTAAAAAGTTTTTATGGGGGAGAGATCTCTTGGATACAACTCATTACATCCAGAAAGGCTGGAGGCTATACTGTAGCTGCCTTGACCCAGAAAATTATGAAATTACCTATCAGATGTAATTGTGGTGGGAGAAAGCCTTTACAAATTCAAATAATGATTTATATGAAATATATTTTTGGAATAAGGATAGTGGAATGAATACAGAAACTGTCTTACGGGACATTTCTGAGAATATAAATACACCTCAGCTCCTTGGTACTAATAAAAAATAAAATAAAACTGGAAATTAAAAGATTTAGAGAACAAAAATGTCTTACAAAAGAAAATTGCTGACAGAGCTTACTATACTCCAGGGGTACTGGGGAAATTTGTAGAAAACATCTCACAGAAATGCTGGCACCAATGTTAACAAATCAGGGATTTATATCACTGTTTTTGGTCGTGTCCTAAAATAAAACAAATTTGGGAGAATGCAACCTATTGGATCTCTGAAATAATTAATCATGAGGTGCCAAATAATTTTACAACTATGATATTGAATAATGCCAAGGAGCTGGGCATTGACAGTGGACAAGCTAAGACTGCATGCATAGGAACTATGTGTATAAAAAGGCATACAGTACTCGAGAATTGGAATGTGCAGGAAAGGGGAGCTGCTTAAAGAAAAATAGTGGCACCAGGTTAGAGAAGCAATGTTGTTTGAAAATCTGTGGCAAGAAATATTGGACATTGATGTTTTAGAAGATTGTACGGGTAACAACAGTGGTGAAAACTTTATTTCTCTGTGGGAAATCAAGTAATATAAGATCCATGGCGGGGGGTGGAGGGATGAAAGTGGTACAAAAGTTATTTTAAAGGAACAAGTTGTATCTTTATGTGAGATATAAAAAGATGTACAATACATAGGAGGGAGAGGCTGGTGTAGTCTGGCACTGAGATGAAGAGACATTTGTACTGCTCCCTAACACTAAATGTGGCATCAGTGGAGTGGTCCATCTGAAGAAGAATGACACTAATCAAATATTGATGGTAGATTATCTGATGTGAGCCCGGGAGTTGATGGTAATGCCTGTAGTCCTACTAACAACAACTCATGCTATTGTGAGATGCATCAGTGCACAAGCCAGGAATGTGACTGAGTGTCAGATCACTATCCAGAAGGAAGAAATTATGGCCAAGATCTATTTCACTGACATAACTGTTTAACCTAAGATAGGGAGCCTCGGCCATGTAAAACTAATTGATCCAGCGAGTTTTAGCTTTGGTGCTTCCCCTTTGTCAGAGAACAGGTGACTGTGAATAAGCCAGAAATTTGCTGCTAGAAAGCAAGTATTTTCCACCCAGGAGTGGGATGTGGGAGGTATGAGTGGAGAGAAACATCATATATGGCTACGGGACCATAGGCCATTTCAAGAATGGTCTCATCAATTGGCTCTGGTGTGCATCAATGACATCTGGCATCACCTACAGGAACTGTTGGCAGCTAGGATCATCCAAGAGTAAAACAAAAACATGTATGCCTCCCCTATTGTGGTGGTGTGAAAGAAAAATGGGACAGTGCAAATGTGGGTAGACTATTAGACTCTTAATAAACACACCATATCTGATTAGTATGCCATGACCTGGATCTAAGATGCTTTACCTTGCCTTCCTGGATGCTGTTGGTTCTGTGTGTGGGATCTGTGCAGGGGCTACTATCAAATCCCAATGACCAAGTCCAGTAGAGGAAAGATTGCTTTCATTTGCCCTTCAGGAATCTATGAGTTCTTGTGCATGTCCCAAGTTATTGCTGGTGCTCCTGCCACTTTTTGCTGCCTCATGGAGTGAGCAGTTGGTGACATGAACTTTTATGAGTGCCTTGTATACTTGGATGATGTCACCATGTTTGGTAAGAACTTACAGCAACGAGGCCCATTTGTTCAAAGTACTGCATTGACTTAAGGAGTTTGGGCTCAAACTGTCACTGGACAAATGACAGTGTCCTCAGATGTCAGTAAAGTATATGCGGCATACTGTGAATAATAATGGAATTCAAAGAGATCCTACCAAAGTAGAACTTTTGATCTCCTGAAACATAGAAACATAGACTTTGATGGCAGATAAGGACCGCTTGGCCCACCCAGTCTGCCCATTTCCCTACCTATTGGATAAGTTGCAAATCCTAGTTAACCAACAGTCTATTTCTTCCTAACCCCCACCAGAATTCCCTTGTGTCTGTCCCATGCATTCTTGAACTCCCCCACTGTTTCTGACCCCACAACCTCCTCAGGAAGGCCATTCCATGCTTTCACCACCCTCTATGTGAAAAAATACTTCCTCATGTTGCTCTTGAGCCATCCTCCTTCTATCTTCAAATTGTGCCCCTTTGTTCTTGCACATTTTTTTCTGAAAGATGCTACCCTCCTGGATTTTGTTGATTCCCTTGAGGTACTTGAAAGTTTCTATCATGTCTCCCCTCTTCCACCGTTCCTCAAGGGTATACATAGAAAGCTCCTTTAGTCTCTTTTCTTATGGCTTCTGGTGCAGACCCTGCACCATTTTAGTTGTCCCCCTCTGGACTGCCTCCATCCTGTCTATATCCTTGTGGAGATGGAGCCTTCAGAACTGCATGCAGTACTCCAGATGGGGTCTTACCAACTGCCTATTTTCTACTGGTGATGCCTCTTCTTACACATCCCAGTATCCTCCCAGCCCTCCTTACTGCCTTCTCACATTGCATGCTTACCTTTAGGTCATCTGGTATGACTATCCCCAGGTCCTGTTCCATTTTTGTTGTAGTTAGTACCTCCCTCTCCCATTGTGTTCTCTTCCCCTGGGTTTTTTGTTTCCCAGGTGCATTACTTTGCACTTCTTTGCATTGAATCGAAGCTGCCATACTTTTGACCATTCCTCCAACCTTGCCAAGTCCCTTCTCATCATTTACACTCCCCCGGGACCCACACCCTGTCTGCCTAATTTGTTTATTAATCTTTTGTTAATCTGTTAAATTATTATTTTATTAATCTGGCCATGCCCAAAGAACATTAAGGAGCTCCAGAGTTTTCTTTGTGGATACCACTGGCAGAATCTAACCGAGGGTATCCACCTACTACCACCACCAGTTCCTGGAAAGGCAAGAGGGGAAACGATCACACCTCCTGTTTCAGAGTCAGCAAACCTTTGGGGCAGTGGTTGGATGCTGCTTGTGATGAGACATTCCAAGAGATTATTCACCACCAGAATACCTCTCCTGTCTTGGCTTATGCTGACCCACAGAAGCCCTGCATCCTGCATATGGATGATAGCCTGCATGGTCTGGGGGCTGCACTGTATCAAGATTTGGAGGAAGGATTAAGACCAGCGGCCATTGCCAGTAGACGTTTAGCTCCTAGTGAATGAAATTACTAAGTGCAAGACCTAGTATTTCTTGTTGTCAAGTGGCCCAAACCAAACCAAAATCATTACTATGAGTATGGGGTGAACATAACATTTAAAAATAACAATCCACTCATGTATGTGCAAATCCTGAACAAATTGGAAGTGACTGGCCAACACTGTCTGTCTGCTCTGTCTACCTATGACAATTCTATGGTATACAGCCAAAAGTTCTATCATCTGGATTTTGATATGTTATCAAGATGCACATTGGACTGTGATCCCAATGAAGATTAATGTGTGACCATCCCTGACTCTACATTCAGAATGTTGTGCAAGATGTTCAGTAGTGATGAACAGGCCTCTGTTAACTCTAAATGGTTTGTGGACAGTGTGGGGACCTCAATTGCTTGCTCTCTCCCCGTCTTTTGTGGGCTTACCTCAGTTCAAAGGTTCACTTGGCCCCATCTGGCATTGTTTGACCTGATATGAGAGAAATGGCAAGATCCTGGAATCAGAAACATTCTAGAAGATGTGGTTAAGGTTACTCCCCACCTTCTAGACTTCTGCATAATACTGAAGGTAAACTGTTACTCTGGGAATTGGCCCATCTGAAAGTGTGTGATCAACTGATGTACTCAGAAATGTGGGACCTTCAAAGTAATCTGAAATATCAAGCAATCCTGCCCTTTATGCTTTGGCACCTGGAAATCTGGGCACTACATGATGAAATGGGACATTTAGGACCTGACAGAACTCTGGACTTAGCTCAAGTCAGGTTCTGTCAGCCAAAAATGAGTCAGGAAATTAAGAATTATTGTGCCAATTGTGCCCATTGCCTGCAATGCAAGACTTTGCCCAGGCGGGCAGACCCACTGATGAATATCGAAACCAGTGTACCTATGGACCTTGCTTGCATTGACTTTTTAAGACTGGTGCAAGATTCCAAAAAACATTTTCAGTATTCTTCTAGTAACTGACCATTTCTACTCAAGCCTATCCTACTACTCTTTTGGAGAATTTGTAGTGCACTGTGGCATGGCTAAACACATCCATTCTGATCAGGAGCAAGACTTTGAGGGTCAGCTAATCAAAGAAATGCTGTCATTGTGGGATATTCGGGAATACAGGACCACCCCTTATCACCCTCAAGGTGATACCCAGCCTGATTGATTTAACAGGGCCTTGCTGAATATGTTTGGTACCCTGTCCCCTCGAGATAAGGAAAAATGGAGGCTGCAAGTTGGTACGCTAATACATATTTAAAACTGCAAAAAAAAAAAAAAAAAAAGAATGCCACTGGGTTCTACAATTACCACTTAATATTGGGCATGAGACCAGACTCCACACTGACCTGTGTCTTGGGGTGTCATTCGATGAGGTCTGGCCTGAAACATAGTTGCAGTATGTAGAGACACTCAAGGAGCAGCTAAGTTCTGCTTGTCCCTTGGCAATAGGAATAGCTGGAAAGAGGAATGAAGATAATAAAATTTGCCATGACCACAAAGTCAAAGTTAATGACCTACAATGGAGGATCATGTGTTTGATTAGTAATTTGGCTCTCCTTGACAAGCATTAACTTGTTGATCAATGGGGTAACATACCTTCTGTGATTTTGGAACAGCTGTCTAACCTGCCTATGTATCACATTCCTCACAAAGGAGCACCTGAAAAAAAAGGCTATGCACTGGAATCCTCTTCTTCCAGTGGGGCACATGAACTTCTCTGTTACTACTCCAGAACTTAACCCCCCCGAGCCCAAGGGCCTGCTACCCTAACCTAGGCTCAACAACAGACTGCAAAGTTAATTATGGGAACTGCAGGGGAAAGTGATTCTTCTGCTGATGATGAAGCCTCCCCCTGGTATCACCCTTTAGTGGACATACCCCAATGGTTATTAGATGCAGCTGGATAGCAGGACCCCTCTGATAGTGTTGGGGTGAATCTCCTACCTGATCTGGTTCTGACTTTGGTGGAGGATGTTTCCTGGCCTGCTTCTCCTGCCCTTGATCCCCCTGTAGTGAAAGGGGGTGAAATAAACAAAGGAAGGATTCTGATCATGAGGAGTGGATAGTACCTTATCCTCGATGGTCTACCCAGCCAAGGTGCCCTTTATTACAAATCAGTTATGAGACCCTGGTTTATATCCCTGTTTATGTAGTACACAAAGGCATTTACATTACTCCCCACTCTCTTCCCTGAATAAGATGATGACTGAAGATCAGTGTGTAGACCTCCATAAGGAGTACAGATTTGGACAATGGAGACCTTGCAGTCACCAATGGTCAAGAAGCCAGACCCACCTAAAAAGAATATTTAAGTCCCAGGCTGAATTGACTGCTAACGGTTAAGAAGACTCACAAGCAATGTCAGACAAAGAAATGTCTCAGTTGATGGATGAACTAGAGAATACTTAATTTTTGAAGGAGGATAATGGATGATCCAATGACAGGCTTATTTAATATAATCTACAGTACTTGTGTATGATTGGTACTGGGATAATGTAGTGGGTGCAAATTGGTAAAACCTAAGAATATTTTACTTTTGCAGTAAAACAGTAGGAATCCAATCAAATAAATGGATATACAGTATATGATTTCTGTGTACCTTCTCCGGTGGATAGGGGATTAATATAAGATAGTGCTTATAAAATTGAAAAGTCCATATTGAATTAATTAAGCAATAAGGCATGATCAGGGGTTAGATTAACAGTCTGTTAATCACCTTCTAGGGATGTAATGTGGCATGAGATGCAGCCAAGTGCCAAATTGTCCCTAGGGGGGTGATTAACTGAATGATAATCTAACTCCTGAGAGTGTCTTATTTTTATTATAAAAATAGTTCGCAGAGAAAAGTGTTAGAAGTGTACCTCTTGATGTTTTCCTCACTGACAGGGAAATTATTAATAAATTATACAATGGCAAGAAAAAATCATTGGCTGTGATTGGTCAGTGTAGGGCTAGACCCGTGATGTTATCCCAGTACAACATCACGGATGTAGTCCCAGCACAGACTTGACCCAATCACAGGGGAAAAAATCAGTACCCGTCCTATCTATAACCCCAACTGAAAGCAACATTTGAGATCAGTTTCTCACTGCTCATTCAAGTCACAGACCCCGCCAGCCAAGACCGTATCTGTTATAAACAAAATCCCTCTCCCCACCCCAAAATATTTCACTATGGTTCACTCAGTACACATTGCAACTCCATGTAATTTTCCCCGTTACTTACCGAAACCAACCAGGAAGACCGTTGCCTTTACAATCCAGCGCATCTCCTTTTCCTCAACACACGGATGAACTGAGGGTGACAGCATCCTCCCCCCTTTTTACTGTTTAAAAAGGAAACACATGTAGCAACAACAACACAAGGCTACAAGAAGAGGAAAAGTGCTGCCCTGCCAGATCGCATTTTTTTTTTAAACAGAGCCACGAGCAGCTTCATCCTATAGATCATGTGCAGTCGCTCTGCTCCGAATTCACAACTCCGCTCAAGAAGCTATTTCTTTCTTTTCTTAAGCCCCCAACTCGAACAGTACCTACAACAGAAGAAAGCCACAACTCTAATACTGTATACAGCGCGTGCACATGTAACTGCCGTGGTGTAAACTTGCCGCCCGCAAACCTCGGAGCGAAAGCAAGCCCCGCGCCTGTTTCTGCAGTCCAGGCAACCTGTTTTCTGTCAGGCAAGTACAGCCATGGAGTGTAAGTCCATCTGCTCTGACTACTGTAACACCGCCTAGGCTACCCATTTCAGCACTACACTACCTGCAGTCCGCAAACACCTCGCTGGCCACAGTAAACAAAGGGTTCATACATTGAAATTGAAACTGCAGGACACAACATAAAGAAAAAAAAACACAAACTCAGCAGCCAGATTGGGGGGGGGGGGGTTCTTCACCTAGGAAGACACAGGAAACAGCAACAGTTATGCACCTCAGACGACATTGTTCACACAGCTCCATCGAGTGCAAAGAGAAAAACTGGACTTTTTTTTCAATATGTGCACATCCGCATACAAAAATCAAATAAAAATTAAAAAAATTAATTATATTTTTCTAATTTTTTAATTTTATTTACAAACGAGCCATTGTATAATAGCAATAATGCACTCCAGGGTGTGTGTTGTGCTGGGATAACGTCACTTCTGGGGTGATTAGTCGCACTCGGCCTATGGACTCGTGCCTAATCACCCCAGGTGTGACGTTATCCCAGCACAACACACACCCTGTTGTGCATTATTGCTTAAATAGTCCCCCCACAAACTGTTTAAGAATGCTGGTTCAGAATCAGAATGCATCATTCCAGTCATTTAGAAGTGCTAGAGGATGAAATGTTGACAGGGAGAATTCTTGTATATACAGTAAAATGGATAAGAAAATCCCAGAGTCCTGACTAGCCGAGATTTGGTTCTGTCCATTTTCTTAAGAGAGCACTTCCAATGGTTAAAAATAAGGATCTGCTTACCTGGATGGAGAACATTCCATATCTATGGGCATTCATAGAATTTTAACTTTTAAAATGTCAGCCATTTTTCCCCACACACAATAACTGCAGATCACTGAGATGAAGCACAACATACCAGCATGGTGTGGTTCCCAAACTGACTCCTGATCTGTAAGTTTTTTATTAGTAATTCCACCAACTGTATTCTTCAGTTGATAGCTGTTTGTACCGAGTACCATCTATACTCGCGTATTAGCTGACTCGCATATAAGCCAACCACCCCATCCTGTAGACAAATTGAAAGAAAAACTGCTTGACTCACGCATAAGCCGAGATTAGTTTATTGTAAGCTCAGATCACAGTAACACCTTTGCCATCACCACTGCAAAATTGTTACACCAAATAATTTAATGTCCAGCATTGCTCTTTCAGTTCTTTCATGTCTAGCATCTCAGGTACCGGTAAAATTTCAGGTATCGGCATCTCACATTCGATGTAGAGATAAGGAACGTACCATAGTTGAAATACCAATTCATATAGAAAATGTACGGTAAATTCATACTGGTAATCATAATCTCAGCATTATTTCACATGGTGGTTTGTAGTAACAACTTACCCCACTCAGTCTGAATCTTCCTTGCCATCATCTCCTTCAGATAAGCATAGTCCCTGTTCATTCTCCACCATAAAAGCATCTATGAGAATATCTGCATACTGGTGTCATCCGGTTCTACGTCCTGCTCCTGCTCCTGTTTCAATTCTTCATAAAGTGCATCATCCTTTGTCCCGTCCATGTTATTGCTTATCCCACATTTTAAAAAAGATCTCACAACCATTTCAGCCGGGATACTATCCCATGCTTGAACTATCCAGTCACAGATGAGCTCAAGCTCGGGTCATCTCAGGTTCCCACCTTTTGTCAGTGTTTCTGCCCCTGAATACATCCGCTCCGCCCATAGTTTACGCACCCTATCCTTGAAAGGCTTATTGATCAAGGGGATGTAACAGTGATGTCAGCCCTCTTGGGATAACGCACAAGTCAGTGCAGATTTTCTTGGCTGCCTTTTTGACATCTTCTGACAGGTGTGCTCTAAACATGTCCCACACAAGCATTGCTCTTTTGCACCTAACAGCACCCGGATGTGTATCCCACACCTTCTGCAGCCACACACCTGCAAGTTCCTCATCCATCCATCCCTTCTGGTGAGGAAAAACAAGGATACCAGATGGGAAAGTCACTTTTTTTAGGTAGTGTTTTGCAGTTAAAAATCACCATGGGCTTCAGTTTAGATCCATCGGCTAAGCAGACAGCACAACAGTGAAATTAGTTTTTTCAAGTCCTGTTGTTTTTATTAGGACTGTCTTGGTGACAGATGGATTTACAGTGCGATTTGATGGTAGATCAAACGTTAGGGGTGTCTCGTCCATATTGCCAATTTGTGAAAGATCCTAGTCGTGCTTTTTTTGTAGCTTGAGTACGAATTGCTGGAAGCTGTCAATTTTGGCCTCCAAATCTGGGGGAAGCTTCTGGGCAATTTTGGTTCATTGTCTCAGGGTTAAACTGTAACGCTCCATAAACCTGGAGCACCAGCCAGCAGAAGCCAGAAATTTATCAGTGCCTGCTGTGTTACTGGCAAATCTCTCATCTTCTGCCAGTTTTAGAGCCTGCATGTGTATTGACATACACGTTACTATGTAGCCGCTCTGCCTGCATTATAGAACCCAGTTATTCAGCTCGGCTTCCAAAGCCTGAAATGCAGGTCGATCACCATGGCATGCTCACTTAGATTTAGGGAGTTCCAGCAGAATGACCTTCTGCTTTCTCCACTTCCTGACTTGCTTCTCATTCACAGAGAAGTGGCCAGCTGCAGCACAGCTGTTCGTTGCTTCAGCATGATCGATCACCCACAGCTTGAAAGCTGCATCGTAAGCGCTTCTCTTTCTCTTGACACTCATTTTGGGCACTGAGGTGACTATGGTACAAGGACCATATTTATTCATATTGTGGCTAATAGGAGAACTGAAGTTAACTTTTTTTTAAATTTCTTCCCCCGCGTATAAACCGAGGTAGTATATTACGGTATTGAAAAAAGGGTAAAAAAATGTGGTTTATACGCTAGTATATACGGTACCTGTGCTTGTCTGCTTATTCAGTATCCTATCCTCCCCTGCTGCCCAGTCTGGCTGCTCACTCATCTTGATTTCTTCCAATGGCTACTTAATTAGTGAATAAAGCAAAAACTCAGTGCGCATAACGGAGTTGTGTAACAGTTTTTACAGTAGGCATGACTCTATAACGTGTCACACTCACTTTCCAAAACCAGAAGTAAAAGTGTTTTCCCGCTCCAACCTCTGCAACTCTCCTACTGGTATGCATGGTGTGTTAAGGTTTCTGTAGGTTTGGGTTTCTGAAATTTTAAAATGATAACACATGTTGTGCCACCAACCCACTTATCATAACCTTTCTTGTCAACACACTTACTCGCTGTGCCTCTCATTGCACCAGGCCAGCTCACCTACCAATTTGGACCGCTGACACAAACTGTGATCACTGGCAGTGCACTTCCAACTGCAGGACTGTAAGTTAAAAAAGTACTGGTGTTCTCCACTGACACAGATCTCAGACATCAGTCCAGGTACTGCTACCTTGTTTGTTCTGTGAGTAATCAAAAGTGACACAAACTGCTGTGAAAAACTCTCATAGAAAATAAAAATAAAAAAAGGATACAAAGGTGTTTTTATATAAAGTTTTATTTTAAGTGAATGCATTTTACTGAATTCTCAACTCAAAAATACAGGCAATCACTTTGACAAACTACATACAATAAGAGTCTCCCTCCTAATAAGAGGAGTTATTCTGTAGCATGGTACGCATTGAGGCAACATACACGATACAGAATCTTGCCCAACTAGCATTATCAAGTCTATTGCAATCCAATGTGGTGAGGAGAGCATTTAAGCCCTCCAATCATTTTTCATTGAACTGGTATCTGTGCCTCACTGAGGCTAGCATATGTTCTAGTCTCAGGATTTGCATAATTCCCAGGTTCTACTGCACCAATAGAGGTACAGCATCATTCGTCCAGTGCTGAAAAATTAATTTCTTGATTACCATGGTGATTAATGTGAAGTGGTATCTTCTATGTCCTATTAGGGTTTGGGTGTCATGTCCCAAGAGACATCTGTCCCTCATGAAGATGCCATTTAGTGCCAGCAAGGGGTCCAACACCTGCTTGATATCTTGCCACAATGGCTGAACCCTACAGCAGTCCCATAAGAAGTGTAGGAGTGTCCCTTCTGCTGTCCCACATCTGGTGCAGAGTGAGGAGTCTGTAAGTCCCTATTTAAATAGCATTTGAGGGGTGTGGTACAGGATATACTATGACATCTCAACAGGCTGTTTCCTGACACCTGGTTGCTCCACGCCAAAATCCCAACACCCAGTTGCCCAAATTGCCCATGGCGGAGTTAATGTCATGTGTCAGTGGGCTTCACCCACAACCCCCTCTTGATTAATATAACAAACTCTGCCGTGATCAAAATTTAACTGTCAGGCAACCGGATGTTAGGATTTCGGCATCTGGCAACCAGGTGTTGGGAAACAGCCTGACGGTGAAATAAAAGTATGTTGTGGTACATGTTTTGAAGGATTTTGTACTGCAAAAGGCAGTAACTGTCCAGCTTTATATATTTAGGACTCTGAGCAATTAACCAGATGATATCCCCATTGCTTGGGGCTAGGATTCCAGTTCAATACTTGTGGCCAGTAGTCTGACTTAGAGCCATATCTGTGTGGAATAGAGTCTCTTAGCTTTACATATAGCAGGGGTATGGCATGTCTTTAGTTGATAAGGTCTCCTAGTTCTTGCAAAGTGTGAGGTGGTGTTTGTGCTACTAAGGGGCTTCCTGAGTGTTGTGGCCAACATATGGTGCATTTGCATAAAGGTGAACATTTCTTTTTCTAACTTCAAATGATTCTGCATTTGTTGCAAGATGGCCCAGCCTTCCCAAATGTGTGAAGTGTTGGATATGGGTTATGCCTTTTTCTTTCCAAGACCTTATCAAAATTGATTTTCCCCTGCTGTTTTAAAAATAGGGTCCTGCCAAACTGGTTGTTACTTTATTGACCCAGGTGAAAACTTTAGGGTTCTATAAAGCTGTCTATAGACAGAAACAGTAGTTCCAACAAGTGTATTCCTCAGGGGTTTGGGTAATTTAGCTTTCATGGTAAGTAAGGCTGTGTTCACACTATAGCATGGTAATGGAAACCATTTTTTAAAATGGATTCATTACTGTGCTGTAGAATCCATGTTCTAGCATCTGCACTGCTGCCAGCGTGTTATAAACCGTTATTAGAAATGGTTTACAGCATCCACACTACTGCCTCTGCACTGAATTACCTGGCAACCCATTCAAATGTGGGGACATCCAGCTTCATGATGGGGAACCGTGCTTGACCATCCACACTATAGGTAAATCTGAGTTATCCTTTGAAACGTTTTTAAAACCGTGTTTAAGCCTAGGTCTTATCAGGATTTAAACACGGTTTTAAAAAACAGATTACAATGTGTGTTAATTGCAAATGTAAACCATGCTAGGGCACTTTAAAACAATTTAAGCTACTTAAACTGTTTTAAATACCCTAGTCTGAACAAGGCCTAATATGGCATGCAAGCTAATCATTTGTTCTTTACAGATGTGTTCTTCAATTTCCAGCCATTGTGGGATGTAGGAGGACTGTGGGACTCCAGGAGCATCTTCCATCAAATGTATTTTGCTCCTTGAATAGCATGGAATTATATTAAAATGTCTAGGAGACTTAGGCCTCCTTTGGATTTGTCTGCTGCCAACTTCATACATGCCCATCTGGGCCTTTGCTAGAGGAAGGTTGAAATTATGGACTGTAGTTTCTTAATCCAGGCTAATGGCAGTGTAATACTGTACTTAGCATGTTTAGGTGGTGCATGACTCTTGGTAGAATATTTATTTTGACTGTACTAATACGCCCACATAGGGATAAAGGCAACCCCATCCATCTGTCTAGGTCATGTTTAATGACAATCAGAAGGTAATTGAGGTTTTCTTTGACCATTTGTACCAGTGAGACAGAGATTTGAATCCCTAGATACAGCAAATTCTTGTTGGACCAGTGTAACCCAAAGTGCTCATGGTCCCATCGTCTGGTATGATAATTGAGGGGGAAAAGAGTAGTTTTCACAATGTTCAGCTGGTTGAAGGATGGATTCCCAGATTCTTGTATTTCTTTAAGGGTTGCTGGTATAGAGGTTTGGGGGTTCATGACATGTAGCAGTATGTCATCCACATATAAGGACAGTTTGCATTGCCTGACACCAAATGTTATACACTGAATGTTTGGATTTTGGTTACTCTGAACCACCAGAGGTTCCAAATACAAACTGAACAAAAATGAGTACAGGAGACATCCCTGATAGGTGCCATTCCTCAATGAAAACACAGACAGCAGCACTTGGTTACAGCACACTCTAGCAGTTGGGTTACAGTATAGCAGCTTTACCCACTGAATATATTCTGAGGGGATTATGTAATGTTCCATGGTTTTGAACAGGTATCTCCAATTGACCCTGTCAAAAGCTTTTTCCGCATCTAGAGGAGCAAGCACCACAGGGGTGTCATTTACCCTGGATGTGGAAATTATATGAAAGTTTCCTAAGGTGGTCTGATGGTGCTCTACCTCTCATAAATCTCACTTGTTCTGCTCCTATCAGTGGAAACTATACTTTCTGTAGTCCAAGGGCTAGCATCTTAGCCAATATTTTAAGGTCTGTATTTCGGAGGATATAGGTCTATAGTTAGCCACCGAGCTTTCATCCTGCCATATTTTAGCCAAAACTGAAATTATAGCTTGTTGCATTGTGTGATCTAGGTCCTCTCTCTCAACGTATGGATGAAAAGTAGCTGTAAAAATAGCCTCAGGCAAAATGCAGCCAACAAAATGTTGCAGTGAAATGTAGTCGCCAGTAAAATGATCACGGAGAAAATGTAGCTTCCACGACTACATACCGGTGACTGCCTGACCCATGCACAGTGGAACATTTTGCACTAGAGTTGGTTTTTGAGCCAGCAGTCACATGATCATGAAGGAGACTGCTCAATGGTGAAGGAGACTGCCCAGTGGTGGGCAATGTGGGGGTGATACTGTCTTATCCAGTAAGATGCTGACATTTAGCCAGTTCTTTAGACCTCTACAGATTAGGTGGCAGCTGCTGATGAGAATGCAGTGAGACCTCCCCTGCAGCCGATGATTTTCCACTGTTTCTAGACCCACTTGGTGTGGAGGGGGGTAGGTTACCCGGGGGAGAGGTGCCCCTTCCATTGCACCAGATAAACAAGCTGGCAAAATCAACTAGGGAAGGGGAGACCCCTGCAAAATTGCAGTTCTCTCATAGGATGATGAGAAAGCAGTTAGTGGTGGGAAGAAGCAGCAGCAGCCATGGACACAGACTTGAGATGAGGCAAGGTTTGTAATGTAATTTCCATGGCATGCCTCCTCAGGGTCAAGAGGGATGAATGCACAGGTGGTGGGGTTTCTTGTTTGCCAAACACAGACACAATGTTCTCCGTGAGTTGTTTTGGTGGTGGTGTGGAACCGTGGCATGGAGTGACCACACAGCTGAAGCCTCCATGGGGCACCCTGCCCCCTAGTCCCATAAGCTAAGGTATCCCTAGGCCGGTGAGAGGACTTCCTCCAACCCCTGTAGAGCTCCTGAACTGGGAGACTAAGCTGCTGTAAGACCGTAAGACCTTTCTGCATCATCTGCAGTCACTGCCAAAGGAATCCTGCTGCCGGAAACTCCACGGCAATTTGTTCTGTGCACAAAATGTGTGGTAACTATGCGTCTGTAAATTAATAACATTGGTGCTATTTTGAAGTGGTATTTTTTGTCCCCGTGACATAATGTTTGCATTTTTATGACCATGACATTATGTCTGGGGACCAAACGACTGTACACTCCTCTCTCATATGCTTCAGAGCATAGTCCTTAAGGTGTTTAAAAAGTACACCCTTTAGGGCTTTACAGAAATTAGTGGACAGCCCATTTGGCCCTGGTTCTTTGTCTACTGCCATTGCGTCCAAGGCAGCTCCCAACTCCTCAGTTGTTATAGAGCTTTTGAGGATTTTTTGTCTGTCCTCCTCTAGAGTGGTTAGAGGTGTGTCTGGTAGGTACTTATCTATTTGGGCATCTGAGATGTTCCCCCCTTCCTATGGTATACAGCTGTTTATAGAAGTCTTGAAATTCTTCCACAATCAGCCGGGCTTCATGATAAGCTGTTATGTATGTGAGCCTGTCTGATGTACCTCACTGTTTGTACTGCCTCTTGAGCTTTGAGGAATAGCGCTAGCAGTTTTCCCACTTTTTCCCTTGTGGAAAATGTAATTTACTTTGGCTCTAAAAAGGGCCATTTCAGATTGTTCTCTACTGAGCTTGTGGTATTGTTCTCTCAGAATACTGAGTTGCTGCCTGTTGGGTATTGTGATAGTGTCTGACAGCTGATTTTCTGGTAGTCTTATTTGTTTTAGGAGTTCCCCTTCTTTATTTTAAAGGTGATATAAATTATCTCACCCTGTATGGCACATTTATAGATCCACCACACTGTATCTGCTCATTACCATGCCTTTATTTTCTACAAAAAATCCCTCTGTAAAGTTTTTCAAATGAGTAATGATTTGGGGATCTTTTAGGAGATTATTGTTCAGCTTCCATGCTTTGTCAACTTCTAATTGTAGCTTTATTATTATAGCCAGCTCCACTGGGGCATGATCCAAAATTACTTGAGATAAAATTTCAGCATGGCATAGCCCTTGCAGTAAGTTTTGGCTAAACAGGGAAAACAATCAATCCTGGATCTATTGTCATGGGCATTAGAATAAAACATTAACTCCTAGTTATTCAGTAGGATGGAGTGTCCTCCATAGCTCGATTAAACTGGGGGAGTCTTGAAGTTCTTTAAGTGCTCTTTGATTGAGGGACATGTGATGCTTTGGCTTACCTGACCTGTCTAGGTCCGCATCTAGTATGGTATTGCAATGTCCCACAATAATGCTTGGGCTGGTTGCCTAGTTGGTCAGGTGCATCACCAGAGTAGTGAAGATGTCTGGTTCTTCTTTATTAGGTCCATAAATATTGGCTAAAATTACTTCCTCCCTGTACAATATACCCCTTAGTGTAATAAACCTGCCTTCTATATCTGTTATTTCTTGTAGCTGTATAAAAGGAGTAGCTCTGGCTATTAAAATGGCTACTCCCTTGTTTAGCATCTATTTGCATTCTGTACACCTGCTCTACCCAAGACTTTCTCAGGCGGATATGCAAAGTGACTAGATGGATTTTCTGTAAGAAAGCCTCAGTCTGGCTGGCCTGGTGGTGCTGTGGGTTGAGGCACTGGATGCCACACCTTTCGCCATGCCAGTGGCCTGGGTTCAGGAATGAGTCTGGGACATTGGGGGTCGGCAGGGGAGGGAGAAGATTGAGTGTCTGAGGACAGCTCTCCTCTCCCGGGAGGGAGGGAGGGGGATATATGCTCGGTGTCTGACTGGTCTCAGGTGGAAGCCAGAGGCATAGCAGACATATGAGCATACAGAGGGGTTGGGAAGTGGTGGACATCGGCAGAGACATCTTGACGTTGGGGCATAGGTCACTCCCTCAGAACATTGGAAAAACACCCACGGCTCTCCCGGATAGACGGAGCACCAGGCCCCGATCCCCAATACCCCTACCTGCTCCAGTGACCGGTGTCCTGTCGAGACTAAGGAATTTGGGGTGCTTGCCCATCCACCTCATTCCCGCCTGGGGGGTAAGCCAAGGCTACATGGAGGATGGACCGCCATGGGATACAGGTAGGAGGTGGGGACTAGAAAGGTCATAGGTGTCTCCAGAAGGGAGTGGAGTGCCACGGGAGGGGAGCAGTACAAATAGAGAATAAATAAAAAAAATCCACAGTCAGGTTAAAGCTTTCTAAATGTGTAAGGATCCTGGATCATTTGCAAGGTGAGTTGGCCCCTTTTATGTTCCCAGTTATAAATTTCAGAGGATGTTTAGCCACATTGGTATGTCAAGACCTTATCTTTTATGGTACTTCTGTGAGCCTCCTCTGTCTTATGAGGTATGTTTAGGGCTCCAATTGTAGAGATAGCAAATACCTTTTTTTGCACTTATTGCCACCCTGATACCATGTGTCATATATGAAATATTATCCCCACCCCACCAGTTACAGCCCACCACCTTTGACACCCCTTCTGACACAGACAACAAACATGTACCCCCCCCAACTTAAAAAATAACAGCATTTGGATATACAGTTAGCTTCAGTTAGAAAAAGCAAAACTGGACTGAGTTCAATGTGTAGTTGTGCTGACAGGAGCCATTTTTAAACCTGACATCCAGTCCACCCATTGATGTGAGAGTCTCACTGTCACTCTACTTGCTCAGTCATCTGCTGGCCACTGGTCTCTCATGACCAAACATTGACTGAGTCTTGGTAATAAAGTCACTAACAGCGGTGTGCTAGAGGCATCCATTTTCGAGTGCAGTTCTCTGTTGTGCTAAGTCATCACCAAAATATCTGCACGTCTCTCAAGCAGAGGCTTGCCGCTCAAGTTGGGAGATCTCCACTGTTTGTGTACTGCCTGCACCGGCCATCACCATGTTGATGTGCCTGCTGTTTTTGTGTCTCCTGTAGCTCTACTGGAAGATGCTGGGTGCTGAGTCGTGCTAGTGAAGGTTAATTCCTGATCTTCCCCCTGCAGTTCCCTTGGTCACCTATGGTGGAGACAGGACGTGGAGATGATTAAGACAGGAACTCCATAGTATGAGGTGGCCACCTCCTATGTTACCTCTTGGCATTTAATGCTGTTCCTTTGCTTGGGGCACATTTTGTGCTCTCCTGTGGTAATAGCTTTTCCCTGCTTACCAGTACTAATCAGTCTGCCAATCACTCTTCTCATAGTTCTTGAAATGTCCAGTCAAACACAGAATTTTAGAATAGTAACTGAACCTCACGAAACAGTTATATATGCCCTCCTATTGTTCATCTGCGTTAGGTGTGTATTTAGTGAGTTCACTTATCAGTGCTCCATACTGTTCAGTGATTTCTCTGGGGCTTTGTGAATGCTTTCAGCAGAATTGTATGGGGGTGCTGAGCCACAACTGTGGCTGATTCGTAGCTATAGATGCCATGAGGAAGCGTGATGACAAGTTTAGCTGGGAACTGGACTCTGAATTTAATGCCCCAGAGTGAAGTTTCTGATTAATTTTTTTATTTCTCATGCACACTCTGGCTGAAGTCACTGAATATAAAATATCTGGTGTAATTCCAGTGCAGGGTCAGTTGGGAGCGAGTCACCTGCTGTGACATTGAGGCACAGGTCATGAAGCATAGGAAGACCAGGAGTAGCAAAATTTGCAAGCAGAGTTTTTTTATTGTCAATAACAGCAAAATAAAAAAAATTAAATTGTTCAGTGTAACTATTTACGTAGGCAATACAAACAGAGAAAACAAAGTCCTTCACCTGAGGGTATCTCTAATTCCAAGTTTCAGTGTATCCCTAGCAAAAGATTGCTGTTCTTTATATAACCAGTCTCTGCGAGACAACTAACCTCTTTATCCCGAGCTCATTAAGGAGCCATCCTGTTTCTAACAAAATGTATTAGAGTTCGTGTCAGTTTCTTTGCAGAGCAGGTTTGCAAATAGAACAGTGTCCCAAGCTGGCCTCCTACTGACAACTCTGTAAAAGAGTTTGTAAGCAAGCTGCAGGTGAAAGTTTGTTTCCCCAAACTGTGCCCACAGGACATTACAGGACACCGCAATCCATGACTGGCTACAGGACACCGAGCTCCGTGATTGACTACTCACCATACAGCCTCTGATTTGCTAATTCTGTCTCTGCTTGCTTTGGCTACACTGGCTCCTGCCAAACAGTCACGCTCTTTAACCGGTGTGTCTGCTACAGTCAGTGCATCAGAGCCTGCTACATTTGCCACATTTTCTCTGTATTGGATCTTGTTGAGCCATTTCGCAGCTTACTAGATTTTCTTCAGTCTCTGTGCCCTATCCAACCTGCCACTGCTGGAGAGGGCTGTGCTCGGGAGGGGGTGCAGTCAGCTCACAGCTTGAGGGAAGGTGAGTGGGACTGGGGGTATTGGGTGTGGTATGGAGCATGGCTGAGCAGGTTAACAGTAGGAGCTTGAGCAGCATTTTAACAGGAGCAGACCAGCGGTGCAAATAAACTGACTGTTTAAGCAGCTATCTGGAAGCAGAATGGCAGTCACAGTAGGAGTTAGCTAAGTGACCATGGATATGTGTTTGAAGTGTCTCTAGCAAGCTTCTGCTTTTTTTTTGTATAATTACTGCTACACCATGAGCCAATTTCAGGAGGGAGACTGACAGCGAGCAGAGAGGTGAGGGGTGCCTGGTGATCAGCATTCAGCAAATCTGCCCCCCCCAACTTCTGAGTCACTGCACAATACATGAAAATACAAATAGAAACTTACCTGAAAACACAAGGTGAAACTTTATTTTAAGAGGCAGTTGTGGCTGTTATTAGGGTGAATGGTAGGGATTTCTTAATGTTATTTCTTTTTCAAGTAAAAATATTAAAGTTTTACTGCAGTAAAAAGGCTCACTGAAAATGTTTTCCAAATTTTCAAGGAGGCATTAATATGTGGATGTAGAGCATGCTGGTTGCCAGAAAAAGTGTAAAGCAGTCTGGTTCCTATCTATTCCTGAATTGCTCAGCTCTGGAACCTTTTCCTCCAGTCAGAAAGCAGAATTTTCCTTCCCCATTTTAAAATGGATTGGAACCAATGTGGGCTCACTAGACACGAGTCATGTCAGATGTCTATACAGTGACACCAATGGTAGACAGGGGCCAATCAATGGACGTACTATACCTGGCTTTTAATAAAACCTTCGACTTAATGCCACATAGCAGACTGGTTAAGAAGGTGAACAATCTGGCAACAGGGGAAGAAATAGATGGATGAGTCGCAAACTGGATAGTGGACAGAATCCAAAAGGTGGTTCTAAATGGCACATTCTTGGAAGACAAGGCTGTGACTAGTGGGGTACCCCAGGCATCGGTTCTAGAACCATCCTTGTTTGGTATGTATCTCTGTGACATAGGAGAGGGTATGTTCTCTCCAGAGAAGCTCTTTCTAGAGTCCAGCAGCATCCCCTACCTCTGTCCCATGACAGCAGCCAGCACAAGCCCACTGCTCACCTCCTTGGCCAGCTGCAAGCAAGAGAGAGGCCTGCTACTGGAAATATATGTGGGACTTACTCTGAGATGGCAGAATATGCAAACCGAGTGACCCATACAGTATGTAATTATTGTGCAAATACTGTACAACATTCCTGTTTTCATCATACTCCTCAAACCCATGTGCACTGTATATGTTCTAGTCAAACTCCTTAACAAGTGTTTTCCTGTGTCTCGGTGCTGAACAAGTGTCACCTCACATGCCTAAGGGAGCCAGAAATATAAAGTAGAACTCACACTGCAAATGGAGTCACTCCTACAGCAAAGTGACTCTAGTAAGCAAAGAACAGAAGCATCTGAGAATAGAGGGCATTGGCAGTAGAGGCAACAGACTCCTGTTGTGCCACAAGACCAGGAAGTGGTAACACACAAGGGAAATAACAGGTGAATAAACAAGATCTTGTGATTACAATCCCCATAATGATGTGGTCACTCATGTGATGTTCATGTGTGATGCAGCTGAGAAAATGCTGTATGGACACCTCTTCCCAAATCAGGAGATACACATACAGGTTTTCTTCTGGCTGTCACAAAATCCATAGCACACCTGTTGTCTGCACGCACAGCCTGTTTGTCATTCCATGTACTCCAGACACACACAATACCCCAAACACACTTTAGTGACTCACCAACTACAACAAACACCCCATTACCACCTTTATGTGTCCTACCCCATAAGTCACCCAACATAGCTGACATACATGTTTCAATTCACGCCACTCCTATACTTGACGCCACACACACTGAATACACTGGTTACCACAACACCCCATTAGTCTTAACCCACTAACACTTCTCTTCTACCAACATCACACCCCTCCATCAGCCTACATGTGCCATGAGTTACCCAGTGACACCCTTCCATGTAACCTCTTCACACCAGACACGTCAGTAGGTACCCCAGTGACACCCCTCCACATGATCTCTTTGCACCTGACATGAGTAATCTGTGACTCCCCCAACCCTTTCACACCCAGCTGGCACCAGAGAAGTTAATCCAGTGCCACCTCTTCATACCAGACACATCCCAGGAGTTACCCCTTACTGACACCCTTCCATGTAACCAGTGGTTAAACTGCAAATGTTTAGGTGGGGGAACTCATATCTAGCTATATAGAGGTGGAGGAATGGCCATTTCTAGGTGGAGGAACTCTTACAGTAGTCAACAGCAAAAGATAACCGAGAGGTGGTGGAAAAGTCATACTGTTTTTTTTTTTTTTTAAATGAGTGGTGGAACTGACTGCCTATGGGCTCCTGCTCAGTTTATCCCCTGAATATACCCTCTTTACACCCGACACATGCCATGAGTTACCCGACACCCCCCTCATAACCTCTTCCACTCCCAAGTTACTCTAGTTCCCAGTTACACCCAATCACCGAGTAAGTTTCCACAACCCCTACCCCAGTCACACTCATTCACCACCCACGTACCCTATGATATACAATACATATACGCATACAATATGAGTTCTCACACTGTTTGATTATCTATCTGTTCATTTGCATGGGTTAAATCCATGTACACAATTTACTGTACGTAGCTGCTTTAGTATTTATATTTCTTCCGTTTACAGTTGTAACATGTTGTTTTCAACGCTGCATTTTCAAATATACTCTTCTTTCCCTTCCCCCAGGATGCATCTGGAAATGAGCTCTAGCTAGTTCAGTATGTCTTTCCTGGTGAAACTTTTAAATAAATAAATACCCCACCACCCTCTTCTATGTTATGCTCGATCAGCTCTCCGCCTTCTCCTATGATCTGCCCTCTCCCCTTCTATGATCTGCCTGATCAGCCCTCTCCTATTCTCCTATGATTTGTCTGATGCCCACCCCAGTACAGAAATGGAAGGACAGGAGGACATCAGGATGCGGGATGCAGGTAGGAACGGAAATGGGGTAATGCAGGGGAAATTGTGGCGCACAACAGTGTAGAAGGAGAGAAGGAAACACAGGAAAAGCAAGGAAGAAAGCATGGGGAAAAAGTGAAATAAGCAAGTCGGGGAGACAAGACTTGGGGAACAAGGGGGAAGAGAAGGGGTATCCTGAAAGATGCACTGGGACACTTGCTGGAGCAAGGAAAGGCTAGAATGACAAAGTCCCTTTTTGAGGCTCATAAAGCACGAGGCCATCTTTTGAATGGGTTGGTGTTGGGCTACATGCTGTTTTGCACAGCTGTACTTGCATTTGAAGCTGTGTCTTGCCCTAGAACAAACCATAAGCAGCCCATATTTCTGCTCTCCTGGACCCATCAGGACCAGAGAGCACTTCCAGTACTGCATCACGAGCCGGGAGCACAAAGAAAGCCTTGAAGTACATTGCCAATCAGTGTGCTGAGCTGCGGGTATGGGATGATTGAGATGCAGGAAGGGGGGGGGGTGGGGCTGGTCTCATACACGCTGATTATCTCTATAGGAGGCATGCCCTTCATTTAACCCCAGCCCTCTCCTCAAATGCAAATCAGCCACAAGAGAGCAGACTCAACCTGAGGGCAAGTGTAGTATCTGCGGAGGTGAAAGGGGGTTGATTGAATGTCCATGTGAAAGGTGCTACCCACAATGATCAGTGAACTGAAGATGAAAGGCAAAATTCATTCCTTTTTTTCTTGGTCCCTCCCTCCACCCACATCAACTCTTATCCCCCCTGTTATAGTGGTCTAGGGCAGATGCTCATCATGTCAGAGGATGGTGCTCACCTTCAGGTGAGGGTGGTTAGCTAGGATGGTTTCTATCTACAAGAAGTAAGGAATGGTGGTATAGTTGTTCAAAGGGTAGTCGAGTCGGTGTCCCAGCTGCGGGGGGTGGGGGGTTGTACAGCTGGTGAGTGTACAGGAAAGGCAATATGGGGTGACAGTCCAGGTGTACAGAGGGCTGTTGGTTGTGGGGGATGCAGGTTGGAGGGCTGTAGTGAGTCAGGAAGGGTGCTTAGATTAGGAGAGAGTGGTCAGCAGGGTGGGGGTTCTAGCTGCAGAGATGTCAGTATGGAACGGGAAGCTTGTCCATGGGTGGGATTTGTGGTCTAGAGTGGGGGGGAATCAAGCTGCAGAGACAGTCTAGGGAGGCTGATCAGCTTAGTAACAGCCAATTTGGTGGAGTAAGTTTGGTCCAGTTGCAGGAATGGTGGAGGGTGTGCTCCAGCTGCAGGGAGATTGTTAATAGGGTGGCTGGTCTGTAGGTGTTAAGGGTGGTCTGTGGTGGGTGTTCCAGCTGCTGGGGGGGGGGGTGTTTGACAGCTGATCTGTGGACAGGAAGCATGGTATGGGGTTAGACTGGTCAGCTGGGGGAGTGGCAGGGGTGTTCTAGCTGTGTGCAGAGTGGTTGGCATGGTATGGGAGGCTTGTCCTTAGGTGGGACATGTGGTCTGGAGTGGGGGTATCAAGTCCAGGGGCTTTGGTGTGTTCTGGGGAGGGTAATCGGATTTATAAAGGTGAGTTTCAGGGAGGAAGTTTGGTCCAGTTACAGGGGTGGTGGAGGAGTGTGATCCAGCTGCAGGGAGATTGACAACAGGGTGGCTGATCCATAGGTGTTGAGGATGATCTGTTAGGATTCATCATCTAGGGGTAGAGGCTGGTCCTGGGGCTAGACAGTGATATAGTACATGCACATTTGTACCTGGACTCATTAACTTGTAGTGCTCTCAATCCCCCACATGCACTGCCATCACTATGCAGTGCAGCATGCTGTGCAAAGTACCCTACCACCACATTGTGGTACCACGTGCACTGGCACCACTGCACCATACTACTCACAGTGCCTCCACTGTGTGGTGCCATGTGCATTGCTGACTATGTGCTTGCCACATGCACTGCCAACACCACCCAATGCCACTGTTACCACCCAGAACCATGTGTATTGATATCACTGTGTGTTGCCAAATGCACTCCCAACACCACAGTTCTACATGCATTGCTGCATCTTCAGTGTTGAACAATCACTGCCACCACTGCACTATTCAATGCACAATGCCACCACTGCATTGTTCCATGAGCACTGCCATCACTATCCTTTGCCACAAACACTGTTGCCATTGTGTATTGCCATGTGCACTGCCATTACTATCTTGTGCCACATGCAATGCCAACACTGCACTATGTCACATGCATTCCTGACTCTGCCCTGTGCCACACACACTGCTGACACCTTATTTGCTATTTGTGCTATCTAGTTTTATCTGGTTCATCTTGCCATCCCTCCTATCCAATATTTTTAAGGAAGCACTTCTAGGGGTATATCCCAGAACCTCACACGGCTAACATGAGAGCTGGGAAATCATCCACGTTAGAGTGTACTGTGAAAATACTAGCTATTAAAAGTTAAGTTTAGTGAGTTCCTAATCAGTTTGCCATGCCAAATGTAACTATAGACTACACAGCTTATACTTACCCTAGGCATGTGTCCGAGATCTGAAACTCACGGAGTTGAGCTATTAATAGCTAATGTTATTAATACCTAAAATACAGTCTCCCACGGCTGACACCCTGTTCCTCCTTCAGCCATGGAGCATACTGGGATACGCCCTTAGAGGTGCTTGCTACAAAATGTCTGGGTGGAGAGACAGTAAGATCAACCAGATAAAGCAAAATACCACAAAAAATAAAATAAGGTCACATTTTTTTTAGTCTGACTAGATCACATTGAAGGCCAGGTGGCATCACAGCTGGGAGGCATACTCAAGGGGAAGGACTTGCATTGCAATAGTCTGGCATGTATGGGTACCACAGCATGCATGTGTGCTTCTGCCAGCACATACAGCACCTCTGGGGAGAAACCAAGGAGGGGTCTTCTGCTGCTGCTGGGTCCCACCATCAAGATGCTGCTATTTTGCCAGACAGGGTAATCTTTTATTATGTAGTGACTACATGGCACTATAATGTACACTGCAAGCTCTTGCGTTCAGATTCAAAAAACGTTATGCAAGAGTTTTTTTTTTTTTAATTGTACTTTTTATTCTAGGTTCTATACTCATAGCACACACATTGCTATGTTGAGCATAGCACTTCTGGCATTGTTTTCCCATCCACAACATGGCACCATTCACAACATACTGGTGCTAGGCACCATCGAGGGGCACTGCCAATCTAGTCTTTCTTTAGAGTTCTGAGGCAAAAACACCCTGCCTTTGAGCATACCTATCAACCTTTTGTCACTGAAGCAATGGACATGGACACTCAAAATGAGGGACAATGAGGGACTCCGACCTTCATAATGAGGGACACATCCTCAAACATGGAGATGCAAGTTCAGAACACTGTGGAAACCATTGTCTTGTACAACATTTATTTTTGATTTAGCATTTTAGAATGACAATTTCCTTGTTTAAAATCATTTTTACAGCTGGGAGGTCAAATGACATGCCTAAGGTGTCTTCCGGAGTCAGTGACTGTGGTGCGGTTTGAACCTGGGTTAACCTGGTTACTGTACGTAATATCTGTGTTTTTCATGTAGCAGTTGAACCTCTCTAGAACTCTGTCTCTGGTTGTACTTTTATTTTTTTCCCCTTATACTAACCATTTTTGTCCTTTATTTCTACCGGTCTGTCAGGAAGCTGATCCCCAGTCTGACTGGAGACAAACCTCAGCATATCAGATAAGTATTGTTGTATGTGCAATTTTTATAATTGTTCTAGTTTTGCTCCTAAAGAACTATGGATCTTTTGTGACCCCATGTCTATTCCTCTTTCACAGGTATGACTGGATCGTCTTGATACCCCAATCACAAGCTCCCCAGGACCCAGGTAAGAGATCTATAATCTATATAATGTAGGTAAGCCATTGTGGTGCAGTCACATCTCTGCCTTGCCTGTTCCTACAACACTTGCATTGCCTATCCAAATACCCCCTTATGAATCCCTATGCCTCCTTTGCATTGTTGGTCTCTGTTGCAGAGGAGGGGGGATGTCAATCTTCATGGTAGAGGGGAGCTACAGGAAAGGTCACTGGGTGTGAAAACATGCAGAAAGGGTATGGAGTTGTTACATGTCACAGCATGCATAAGGCAATGGTGTTTGTGTGATAGAGTGCATAGGGTTTGTGGTCGATGGGTGTGACAGCAGGCATAGGTCTGTGGGGTCAGTAAGTGGTGAAAGCATGCCTGGGGTATGTGGTTGTTGCTGTGTCACAGAATGCATAAGGTAAGATGTAAGTGTATAACAACATGCATAGGGATATGGGGTAATGAGGTGTTTCAGTGTGCTTGGGGATATGGGGACACTCGGTGTTGTGAAGTACGACAGTGCATATGGTGTCATGTTGATGGGTGTGAGAGAGCATGTGTAGTTGGTCAGAAGGGTATGACATCGTGCATGGAGTAAAGGGTTGGTCACTGGGTGTGACAGCATGCATGGCATGGTGCTGGTGTGTGTGACAGTCTGCGTGGTGGTATGAGATTGTGAGGTTGTGACTGTGTATATGGTGTTATGGGATCTGTTGGTGTGACAGTGTGCATGGGATATGGGGTGGGCTGGTTTGACAGCATACAGTGGTATGGATTCATGAGGTGTAACACCATGCATGATGGTACTAGTCAGTGAGTTTGACATGAGTGTATGGTGTTGGTGGGTGTGACAGAGAGAATGTGTGTATGTTGTTGGTGGGTAGAACAGCATTTACATAGCGTACATGGGGGTCTGGGTTGCTGAGATGTGAAAGTGTTCATGGTGTATGGGGTAAGTTGGTGTGACAGGGAATATGGAGTTGGTGTGACAGAGTGTATTGGACTACGTGGTAGGTGGGTGTGACAGTGAGCGTGGGGTCAGTCAGTGGTTGTGAAAGCATGCATGGGTTATGTCCATGGAGATTGTTGCCAGGAAGAATCAACCAACTGTGCTGTTTTGGACTGTGGACAGGCTACTACACCCAGCCTGTTTACAGCCGAAAAAAGCCTGCAGTGGAATTTTTTCCCTACTTGCTACGGTTCCGGAGATATTGGCAAAAATGTGTTCCAAGGGTTCCAAGGGTGCTTTTCAGCACTTTTCGGTGCCCTATCTTTTAAATGACGCGAGATACAGATTTCATTGGCTTTAATTTTTTTCATAGCTGCTACGATTGCTGAGATATTGGCAAATTAGTGTAACAAGGGTTCCTTGCCCTATAGGGCTGCTGTATGGCTCTATAGTTTTGTGTAAGTGGAGCACAGGGCCCAGAGGGCCTACGCTCACACATACACATACCGTTATTCATAAAATGGGCAATGTGAAGGGAGTGCAGGGCCCAGAAGGCCCACGCTCCCACTTACACATACCAGTTACCAGTTACATTACAATTTCTCAAGAAGAAAGGAAATTCATTGCAAAAAACTCCATTAATGCATTAGTTAGGGTTGATAGCACAGCAACAAAAGCATGGAAATGTGGTGTTAGGGTTACCACCATACCAACCCCCCACACACACACCCTCACACACCAACAGACATCGAGGTGTGACACAGGGTTATCAGGCCTAACTCTCACCCCATTCTCCTATACTGTAGCATATCAGCTTGCTTACACATGAAATGGGGTGAGAGTTGGGCCTGATGACCCCATGGCATACCCCAATGTTTGTTGGTGTGAGAAGGGTGGTGGGGGTGGGGTGGTAGGGGTGGTAACCCTAACACCACATTTCCATGCTTTTGTCATTGTGCTGTCAACCCTAACTGATGCATTAACTGAGTTGTTTGCAATGGATATATATATATATATATATATATATATATATATATATATATATATATTATTGTCATCCCATCGATAATGAAACCATATAACAAGTGTTATCTGATCACACATCTAAACAATGAACATCAGCAGCAGCAGCAGCAGCTCAATTACTGCAATCACTTTCCACTGAATAACTTTAATACATAAAAAGAAAGCTTTAATGATAAAAATTTGAACTTGCCATGATACTGTACATTGTGAGAATCCTTGAAAATATTCCATTACATACATTAAATCAGTTTTTATTTAATAAATGTAACATTCTCATATCTGGTATATAATGCACAAGCATAGGCATTGTTATGTTTACTGCAGCGCTTCTGGCATTTTTTGCCATTCACAACATGGCACCATGCTAAATGTACTCACGCTAGGCACTGTCGTGGGGTGTTGCATTGTAGTCTTTCTTTCAAGTTCTATGCCCATGACTCCAGCCCCTCCCCAAGCAGCAGTGTTTACCACTGCTGTAAACCTCCCTCTAACAGGGTGCCAAGTCACCCCCCTCCCAAAGGCAGGGCAGCTGTACAAGCCCAGCCAAGACTTATGCTGTAGTGCTGTTCCAGTGTGTAGGCAAGGCAAGTTTTATTTGTATGGCGTCCAATACCAGAGGCTCTAGGCACTGCACCGTAAAATACAATAAACACACAATACATCAATATAAAGTTTCAATAATGCAATTTAAAATAACTAAGATGTAAAACAATTTAAGACTAATAAAATATCATAAACAGGGACCGAGCAACATGTTACAATTCAATATTCAGTAGGATTCTCATGGTCTCACTAGCATCATAATGCTGCCTGCTACAGTGACTTTGTTTTGTTTTTTGTATGTTTCCCCACCATCCCTAATCAAGGCTCAGGCATGTAATGATATCTGCAGTATGACAGGTTCAGTTCTGTATGTGACTGCGGTGACATCCGCTGAGCCCCAGGCCCGCACGCACGGGAGATGTCAGGCGCAATGACTATTGGCACCACCAGTAGTTAGACTTTTTGCCGACATCCTCACACCATCTACCCCAGAGAAGGAGAGCACTCTATTGTACACTTATTCCCCACCCCCAACCCAATGACCCTTGGAAGCTCCTGGCTCGTTCCAGATCCTGTGTGGTCGCCACAGCAAGCAGTACTGCTACTGCTTGCACCAGTGTTCTGGCATGGTAAATGCATTATTAAAATGTGTAAATTCATGACATCACTGAAAATGAGATGTTGCATCTGAAGTGGTATGTCTTGGTTAACTCACCCCCTTCATAAAGTCAGTTTTTGGAATAAACTCTCACTACTGTCTACGGTTATCACTCAGTGCACACGATAACCCGAGGAAAAGGCACTATAACCTCGGGTCACTCCATCCACCAAAAACCACTAGAAGTCAATGCTGTGGAGAGAAAAGCAGATGCATGGGTCCATCACGGTACAATTCACAAACAAATAGACAGCTTAAATATGTCATAATGTATTTAACCAATAAAAAAAGTTAAAACAATGCTTGATGACATCACTGTTGAGTTATGCAGTAGTGACATCAGGTGAACAACTGAAGCTTAAGAAAAGTTACATGAAAGGTTAACATTTGGAAATGTGTGGTATAAACTGGAGATGCAGTGAGTGGAGTCAGACTATGCCATTTATCTTTATTTGAGAGGGTGCAAGCAGGACCTTCATAACTCACTTGTGGCCCACCAATGAAGCAAAGGGCATATTCTCAATTAGGACCATTGCGTATTCCGTATCTATCCACTTGATCATGTTATCACTGCAGCTAATAGAATGGACATCCGAAGTTGATGCTCCAAGTCAATAGGAAAAAGAAAAAAAAAAACACTGCACTCTTTTTAACTGCAGAGTTTGTTCGGGGCACTGCCCAGCTGTAAAATGTCACTTGCTGTTTTGCATAGTCTTTGCCCACACCCTTCCATTCCTTTCGGCACAGAACTCGAAAGGAAAGACTAGAATGGCAATGCCCCCTTAGAAGGCACATAAAACATGGTGCAATTTTTTGGATGGCAAAAACCCACTGCTTTCGGGGGGTTGCCTCTACTATTTTCTGTTCAGTTGTTTTAAAATTATTTCCATCATAAAACCTGGCTTGCAACTTCTGTGTACAAGCCGGGCGATTGCTAAGCGCTGTAGCCCCACCCTGGAAAACAGAGAAACATAGAAGGTGACAGCAGATAAGGACTGCAAGGCCCATCCTGTCTGCCCATTTTTTCTACTTTATGAACGTGCCATAGGCCTTTACTCTGTCAATGGTCTATCTATGCATACTCATCTGTATTGCTCCCCTATGCCTTTACCATGCCTGTTTGAAGCCCTGCACTTTTATTCATATCCACCACTTCCTGAGGTAGGCAGTTTCATGCATCCACCACCCTTTCTGTGAAAAAAGAACTTCATCACATTACCCCTTAATCGGCCTCCCTCTAGCCGCATGCTATGTCCTCTTGTCCTTCTATTTTACTTATATTGAAACATGTTAGACTCTTTCACCTTGTTAATGCCCTTAAGGTGTTTGAATGCTTCGATCATATCACCTCTCTCCCTCCTTTGCTCTACGGTATACATATTGAGCTCCATCAATCTGTCCTCATATGTTTTCTGATGCAGTCCCTGCACCATTTTGGTTGCCCTTCTCTGGACTGCCTCCATTTTGTTAATGTCCTTGTGCAGGTGCGGCCCCCAGGACTGCATGCAGTACTCCAGATTGGGCCTAACCAGTGTCTTGTAAAGAGGGATTATTACCTCCCTCGTACGACTTGTGATACCCCTACTAATACACCCCAACATCCCCCTAGTCTTACCTACTGCTTTAGTGGTCTGCTCAGATGATTTCAGGTCATCTGTGATGATGATGACCAAGTCTTTTTCTTCCCTTGTGATTGCCAACAACTCCCTCACAACATATAGGTGCATGATCTTGCACTTCTTTACGTTAAACCCCAGTTACCACTCTTCCAACCATTTTGCCAGTTTATCCAGATTTCTTCTCATTCTGCCCACCCTATCTGGATCATCTACTCTGTTGCAGATTTTGGTGTCATCTGCAAACAGACAAACCTTACCCTCCAGTCCATCTGCAACGTCAATGATGAAGATATTGAAGAGGACTTGCCCCAGGACTGATCCCTCAGGTACCCCATTTGTGACTTGCATCTCTTCTGACTATATACCATTTATTACTACTCTCTGTTTTCTGCCCACCAACCAGTTTGCCACCCAGTTGACCAACTTCTGACCCACCCCAAGCCTACCCAACTTATTAATCAATCTTCTATGTGGAACAATATTGAAAGCTTTGCTGAAGTCAAGGTAGGCAACATCAGCTGCACCCCCTTGGTCCACCGCTCTGGTTACCCAGTCAAAGAAATCTATAAGATTAGTTTGACAGGACCTTCCTGTTGTAAACCCTTGCTGTCTTGGATCCTGTGCTCCTATGGATCCCAGATGTTGCACTATCCTTTTCTTCAGGAGTACCTCCATAATCTTGCCCACTACTGAGGTAAGACTGATTGGTCTGTAGTTCCCTGCCTCCTCCCTGCTACCAGTCTTGTGGCGCGGGATCACATGAGCTATTCTTCAGTCTTCTGGGATATCTCCTGTGCTTGGAGACTCATTAAACAATTCAGATAATGACTCTGCTAGTTCCACCCTTAGCTCCTTTAGCACTCTGGGATGTATGCCATCGGGTCCTATTGTCTTGTCCACCCTGAGCTTAGCGAACTCTTGTAGGACCCTTTCTTTTTTGAAGGGGCTTGTGCACACCTCCGTCCCCCCTGTGTCCATGGTGCTGAGATGTGGGCCCTGCACTACCTTCTCCTCAGTAAATATTGAGCAGAAGTATCTATTTAGGATAGATGCTCTTCTTTGGTCCTCCTCCACACACTCCCCCTTATCCCCTTGGATCTTAGCAATACCCCTTCTGGACTTTTTCCTTTCACTAATCTATCTATAGAAAGTCTTGTTCCCTTCTTTTACTGTTTGTGCTAGTGTTTCCTCAGTTTGGGCCTTTGTCTGCCTTTTTGACTTCCCTGCTTCCCTTAGGGAAGTTTGGTATGCCTCCCTATCTTCATCCTGCTGCGTTCCCTTATATTTCCTGAAGGCCAGCCATTTGGCTCTGACCTTTTCTGCCATCATTTTTGAGAACCAAAGTGGTTTCCTCTTTCTTTTGCTCTTGCTTTTCTCCCTAGCACAATGGAATGTTGCTTCAAGTATTGCATCCTTAATGCCTGCCCACTTTGTCTGTACCCCTCATCTGTATTTCTTCTTGCCAGGGCTAGCTTAACTCTGTTGGCCATCTTATCAAAGTCAGCTCCTCTGAAGTCCCATATTTTTGCCTTGGAATGGGATGATTTAATTCTAGTGGCCAAATTGAACCATACCATGTGATGGTCACTGGCCCCCAGGTGACCTTCTACCTGGAGATCTGTGATCCTTTCCCCATTAGTCAGTACTAGATCTAGGATAGCCCTGTCTCTTGTAGGTTGTTGTACTAGTTGTTTGAGGCTCTCCCTCTGCAGGGAATCCACCATGTATCTAGTTCTGGCGGATGTTTCTGCTGGTATTGACCAATCTGTAACTGGCATGTTGAAGTCTCGCATTATCAGAACCTCCCCTTTAGCTGTCATGTTTTGTATATCTTCTAACAGTAATGTGTCTATGTCCTCCCCCTAGTCTGGAGGCCTGTAAACAACCCCAGTTTGTATGGCTGTCCTATTTCCTCTTTCCATGGTGACCCACAGTTCTTCTGGCTCCTTATGTGTATTCTGAATTTCTGTAACTTTGATATTTTCATTGACATAAAGGGCCACCCCACCCCCGTACCTCGGTCTCTTCTGAACAGTACATTGCCAGGTATTGAAGTCTCCCAAGTGTGGTTACTGGTGAACCATGTCTCGCAAATGGCTGCTATGTCCAGTTTAGCCTCTATTATTGTTGCTTGCAGGTCTGGGATCTTGTTTCCCAGACTGCGGGCATTTGTGTACATGATGTTCCATTGGCCAGAATTTGGTGTGTTAGTTGCTGGGTGAGGTTCGGCATTTCCCCCTGTGCGTTGTATGGGGAGCCGGATCTTTTTTCTTACCTGGTAATGCAAATGAACTACAAACATGCTGAACTCCTGTTTGATCACTAGCTGAGGGGGAGGGGTGTTCTTCCCGTTCGATGTATGGGGTGCTGCACCCCTCTCCCAATTTGCTAGTGTAAGTATTCTGCAAAGATGTCAAACTTCTGCCCCAATGCACTGACTCCCTCCTTAGTCAGATGCAGTCCATCGAATTTAAAGAACTTTTGCTCCCAAAACTGTTGCCAGTTACCTATAAATTTGTGTTCTTTTTCCTGGCACCAGCTCTTGAGTCACATGTTTAGCTCTCCTATCTCCCCTTCTCTGACCTTCTGTCTGTCTGCCCCCTCTCCCAGACCATCAGGATCTCAGAGAAGGAGATGCCAGATGAAATGGATGACAGTTTGTCTCCCAGCCTGGTCAGGTGTTCCTTGGTCTCCACAACTGACTGGCTGGCGAGATCCTTTGTCCCTATGTGTACCAGGGCATCGATGTTTTCTCCTGCTTCATGCATGATTTTTGCAATGCGGTCAGTGTGTCTCTCCACACTGATGTACCTTGGAGACATCTGACCATTACCCCTGGCTGGAGGTAGGTATCAACTCCCCAAATCATGGAGTCTCCTATGATCAGAAGTGTTTTGGATTTCCTTTTTGCTTTTTTTGTTTTGGTCCCTGTTTTGGGCGAGATTTGTAGCAGTAGCTCCTGTGCTGCAGTGTCCTGCTCTGCAGTGTCCTCTGCCCCTTTGTCTGATTTCAGAGATAGAGGCAGATACCTGTTCTTAGGTTTTATATGGTTTGTAGAGGTGATACATTAGAGAGCACTGAATGACGGGGCACCCAATTTGCCCCTCCTAACCACCTGCCAACGACCCGGACCAACTACCCTCTGCGGTCGAGGTGCTTCAGTTGGATGTTGGGGAAATGGTAGGCAGTTCTTATAATATATTCCTCCTCAATATGTGATTTGAGGCATGCAGTCACTGCCTGTGCTGCCTGGAGCTGAGCCCTTAGATCTCCAATGGTCCAGCATGTAGGACAGCGTCCTAAATCCTGTATAACCGCTCTTTTGAAAAGTGTCCCACAGTACCTGCAGTTATTAATAGCCATTCCAGTTGAGTTGCCAAGTTTATAATCTGGTCTGAGCAATTAGAAAGAGGAAAATGAAAGCAAAATGGCATAATTATGACTCAAGGTTAGGAATGGGGCTGCAGCGCTGCTTACTGAGTATGTAGTGGAATCAGGTAGTGGAATCGGGAAGGGGGTGCTGCCTAAATATAAAAAGATTAAGTTTGCTGGCATGTATACATGTATTGGGATAATACATAATATATATGAGTCCCATACATGTAAATATACCAGCAAAGGTAATCTTAGTGCATTTAGGCACCCCCCGATTCCATCATATGCTCCATAGACAGCGCCGTTCTTACCCATGTGTCACAATTATGCTGTTTTTTTGAGGGGTGGGGCTGTAATGCTCAGCAATCACCCAGCTCATACATGGAAGTTGCAAGCTGGGTTTTACAAGTGGAAATATTTTTAAAACAACTGAGCAGAAAACAGTAATATACTGTATAGCTGAAAAGGCTCCTAGGGCAGGCAACTACACATATAAGTTGCCTGCCAGGAGCACAGAAAAAGTGATGGCTACTTTTTAAACTTCTGCTAGATAACTGTGGAGTTATCCCCGCCTCTATTTTAATATACTCCTATGTTTATCCCATGCATATTTGAAGCCCTCCATCAATCAATCTAGCTTCCATCTCTTTGGTTGGCCATCTGTTCCAGGTGTCTGTCAACCTTTCAGTGAAGAAATATTTCCTCACATCTCTCCTGAACCCCCACCCCCCAGTTTCATTGCATGCCCCCTGGTCTTCACTTGAAACTGGCTCCCCCTGCACCCTATTCACCCCTGTGAGGAACTTGTAGGTCTTGTTCATTTCTAGTCCCTCTTCCAGGGTGTACATGTTGAGATTCCTTCCTGGACCACTCCACAACCCCTGAACCTGCATCCCCCCAGTTGACCACCCTCCCTGCAACTGGACTCTCCACAAGGACCACCCTTCCCGCCCCCACACCAGCCAACCACTCTCCCTGCAGCAGAGACATCCCTCCCCATCAGCTGACATTCTCCCTGCAGCTGGACCACCCTTCCAGTACACTGACCAACATGCCCTAATTTGAATACCCTCCCAGGAGCTGAACCCTTGCCCCTCCTTGGGACAAGCCTCCTTTCCCAGATGACCACCTCCCAGAACAGCCTCTCCCTCAGATGACCGCACTCTGTACTGCTCAGTCCACACCCCTTTATCACACATGCACCAGCACCCCCCGACAAATCTCTGCATACTACACAGGTTCAGAAATTGCATTTGAGGTCTGGATGGGGAGTGTGAGGTGTTCTTAGGAGAATTATCTCTATAAATCTGATTAAAACTCCAATACACATGCCAACCCACCCCAAAATGCAGTCTTACAAGAACTCATTACAGGGCTCAATGCAGCATTTTAAATATTTATGTATAAAATAACACATAAATATTGGCACTATTATTTATTGTATGATAATAAAACACAGTAGTTGCATCCCTAGTCTAATCGTAGTATAGCTCTGGTTTTATCCCCAAAACTCTTATTATGCAGTGAATACGTGATCCTGTAATGTCCATTGCAAGCTCTTGTGTCTTTCTTTTTGAGTTCTATGCACTCCTTCTCCACTGTAAAATGAAGTAACACCATTTCCTGATGGCTAGCAGTCCCCTTCACTATCCACCATCCCCTGTAACATAATGGTATCCATTCCCTGGTGTCTTGTGGACCCTCCACCCCAGCAGCTAGTGCCCCACCACCATGACTTCCCCCCATTCTGACCCAAGTTGGCAACTGGCACAGTCATCCACTCTCTGCCACGTCTGCATGCTGACTGAGCTGTCAGTGAGCATGCACTGTATACAGTACGTGCTTATTGACAGCTCAGACAGTGGCTGGCTATGGTGGAGAGCAGAGGGCTATGCTGGATGCCAGCTCATGGTCGGGATGAGGGGAGTGGAGAGTGGTGATGCACTACCTACTGTACTGGGGGGTCCGCTAGACACCAGGGAATAGATACCATTATCTTACAGGGTATCTGGGATGGGGGAAGGTCCACTATCCACCAGGGAAAGGTGTGACATTATTTTACAGAGGATCAAGGATAGGGAGCGGGTTCCACTAGCCACCAGGGAATGGCATTAAATCATTTTACAGGGGATCAGGGATGGTGGGGGGTCCACTGGACACCAGGGAATGGTTTATCATTACCAAACAGGGGAACAGGATGGGGGCAGACATTTTGCAGAGGATAAGGAGGGTGTCTGCTACCCACCAGAGAAAGGTGTTACATCATTTTACAGGGGATCGGAGATAGGGAGGGGGTCTGCTAGACACCGGGGAATGGCCTATCTTTACCACACAGGGGAACAGGATGGGGGAAGGGATACACTGTACACCAGGGAAAAGGAGAAAAGGTGTCTGTGTGTCGCATGGATGATTGGGTGGGGGTTGGGACCACTGGTCAACAGGGAATGCTATTGTTTAAATGGGGCTGGCATTCGGGGGGGGGCACTAGTCACCAGGGACTGCTATATTTTATCATTGGGTCAATGATTGGTGGGGGAGCACTACATACCAGGGACTGATATACTCTATCATTGGGCTGGAATTTGGGGCATGGGGAGGGGGACCACTTGAAACCAGGGACTAATATATTGTATCATCGGGCTGTGATCAGCGAGGAAGGGGAACCACTTGAGACTATGTAAAACCATATATGACATATCAGCTGGCAATTGACAGGGGGACCACCGACACCAGGGATTGATATATTGCATCATTGGGACAGGGATCGGTGGGGGGGTAACACTAGCACCAAGGAAAATATATATTACATTTTGGGCCAGCGATTGGTGGGACGTGGGGGGGACCACTAGCACTGTGGAATATTTATATTGCGTTTTAGGTTGACAATCTGCAGGGGAAGGGACCACTGGACAGTAGGGACAACTATGTATGACATATCAGTTGTTGATTGACAGGGGGGACCACTAGACAGTTTAAAAGAAGGACATATCTGCACTCCTCCAGAACTGTATCTGCTTGTGGTGATTTTCCCCAAGAAACAGCTAATCCATACATGTGATATGTCCAACTTGCTTAAGAGGGAGATTTATGTCAAATTAGTAGGGAGATTGGCCTACTAGTAGGGAGATGCCATAACGTCATGAGTTTGTCCTTAAATGGCATCAAAAAATAAGAAAAAAACATTTAATATATTTAATTTTGTCAAGGATAAGCACTAAAAAGAATCAACAACTAGCTGTATAAAGTTATCACTTACATTGTTCATCACTAATTTACTATTTATGTGTCTTTATCTGGCAAAAATAACACGAATGGATATTTTGGACAGAATTTTACTTAAGCAGGAGATTTAGTTTCCCAGGAGGGAGAGTCAAAAAACCAGGAGTCTCCTGCGAAAAGAGGGAGATATCACATGTATGCTAATCACAAGTACAAAGTTTCAAGTTCCAAGTTTTCTGCTTTAATTCATCAAAGTATAGGCAATTTACAACCACCACTGTTGCAAATAAATCACAGTAGACTGCAAGTACTGTAAGGACACTTGTGTGCTTCACTCCTTCGAGCTTCCTTGGGGAATGATATGCCATTTGTCTCATATCCTTTTATGCTGCATAAATCTGCTCATCATTATTGAAGTCATATTTACTGGTTAATGGTCATAAACCACCACCAGTGATTGCCCAACAGCTCTGTAAACCACATATGTGGTTTACAGAGCTCCGTAAACCACGGGCACACTACTGCCACTGAATTAGCAGGAAAACTGCTGAATAAGCTGTCCTCACGCTGGGCGTTCACACCTGCTACACAATCACTCACTCAGTGTGAGTCAAGCTTGTCAGTGGCAAAACTTTCTCTCGCTAATCGTGTAGGAAAAAGATAAATTAAAGTAAGAAACAGTTCAGCTATTCACACAAAACATGGCAACAGCATCTCATGAAAGTGACAGGCATCAGTTTATCGAAGAGCAGGAAAATAGGAACACACTTAAGAAAACCAAAAATTATATTCAGCTCTTCACAAAATACCTCAAAGACATTGGTGAGTTCCCAGATTTCTTATGTTACCCATTGACAGAACTGGACAACAAAATTGCTGGTTTTATTTACACAATCATAAAGGCAGACAGCTCTAATTATGAACCCTGCACAATAAGGGGACTATGTGAAATTATTAATACCAAAGAAATACAAAAAACACCAGTAAATATAAAAAAAAAACATGGGGAAGTGTGGTTCTATGGGGATTTTATGCACCCCCTCAGTGTGTGATGCCCATATAAGCCCCTTGGGCTTCACCCTCAGGGTTTATGGGGCATCGTACACCTCAGGGGTCCATACAATCCCAATAAACCACACTTCCCCATGCATTATTCTATATATATTCTCCATTTTGAATATTATTATTATTATTATCTGATTGCATTTTATACAGAGCAAAGCAGCATTGTTACATAAACTCTTTTAACGAAGATTATTTATGCAAAACATATAAGGCATATAAACTATGAAATTAGATATTGTGAACATTGAGGTTTGTAAGGGACTAGGATAACTATCAAATAACTCTATTTAGATTGTCTCTGTCTTATTTCACATTGTTAATACAAAATCTAATATTCTAATTCAGTTCTTCATTAAATAAAATGTTATCACACAAAACATCATCTTAGATATTCCTGAGGCAGTTTGATTCTGTACATGTCAATATTTATGTCAGTGTCAGTGGTTCAACAGGTAGCACACCCACCTTAGAGGCTGGGGGATCAGAAGGTTATGGGTTCTATCCCCACACCAAGCACTTGGGTTAATATCCCAATACTGACACTGAAGTGCAGCATGAGGGGGGTGCTGCACTCCTGAGGTGCTATCTTTTGGATGAGACATTAAACCGAGATCCCATCTGCCTATTCTGGGGGTAGTTCAGATGGATGTTAAAGATCCTATGGCACTTCTCGAAAAGAGTAGGGGAATTTTATTTACAAAAAAACCCAAAAACAATCATACAGAATAAACACAATTCAATTAATTGTACATTGTTTAGGTTGATACTGCTCCTCCACTTTGACAAATTTATACAGGAGAAAAAGGAGAAAATCAAACATTAAACCAAACAAATACTATTACTTCATAGTTACCCCTATACTTATTAAAAAAAGAACTCAAATTGCTGAACATCAGATATAAGGAAATGCAATAATGTCCCCTTAAAAATGAATTACCTTTTAGGATAAACAAAAATGACTTACAGTATAAATATCCTGACCCACTACATGTTTTATTTTGACTAAGACTTTTTACTGCGCATAATCACTAAAGTTGAACTTAGATTAAGACATTACCTGCAATAATCTGACCACCCTAATACCAACTAAGATGTATGAGAAACCAGGTTTCTCCTCTTATTTTATCCTAGTAGAGAAATCCAAATGGGCCTTGTGCCTTCTTTTGTCCTATTTCTATCCAATAAATCTACCCTTAATCTAGCCAAACAATCCTGCACCACAGTACATCAGCCCTCACTTTCGGTAAGGTCCTGTACACCTTTCCTTTAATCTGTTTAAAGAAGTTTTCTATTGTTTGGGCAAATGTAACGGGGAAAGTATTTAATTGTTGTGTCAAAAAATGGCATCTAGCTTGCCAAAGATAACATTTGATGCATGCAAATATGACATTAAGGGTGCTTGGGTGATATGATTTCAAATACCCTGTATAGTCTCCTAGTAGAAAAATTCTGGTACGTAAGATATTTCAAATAAGGCCACTGCTATCTGGTGTTCAAAAAGGATAATAAATATTGAGTATGCAGATAGTCTAAGAAGAAGTGTGTCTGTGTTTCTTCAATCTGGTTACACTCTGTTCTAGGAAAGTATCTGTCTTCAACAGACTTGTGCTTTAAATTATCCCTCACTCCTAGATCTACCATGACAACTAAGCCAAATAGTATCCCAGATATTTATTGGAATTCTTTTGTCATTTAAGACTTTCAGTACTGTAGATGTTTTAGAGGGTATGCACTTTGAAAATTCCACCTGGATTACTCCTTGGGTGATCATAACGTGGGAATATAACTGATTCTTAGAAAAAGTCCTAATGGCTTGTTTGTTTATTTTCCATTGCTTCATTTTCCGTAGTGAAGAGTCTACATATTGTGATATAATATTTCTTAAAATGTTTGATGATAAATTATCCCACTTACTACAAAAGGTTTTTAATAACACTGATGTCCATTGTTGCCAAGGGTTTACTACCATACCCCACCCCAAAGTAAGGGTTGATTTACAAAAAAAGGAATGAAAAACCACAAGGGAGTTTATCATACCAAGTCCGCCAGACTTACATGCCAAATAAGTATACTGCACCAGAGCATTTGAAAAAAACAATAGATGGGTTTCAAAACAGGTGGAAGAGGAGTAAATAAAACTAAGATAGGTAAATATAGGTAAAAATACATTTTTTTATTGTCAGTATCCTTTTCTTTTTGGAAAACTTATAATTTTTCCAAACCTGAACTTTAGCTTCACATAACTTGATTTTGTTTTCCCAATTAAGTAGCTGAAGGTTTCCTTCACCAAACTGAATCCCTAGAATTGATATAGTGGGACCTACCACTGGGATATCTACTATGCTGTGTACATTTTCTTGCTCTGTAAAACTACCAGGTTGGAGGGCTTTGCTCTTATCTTTATTAATAACTGCACCTGAAATGTGTGCATATTGAACTAATTCATGTTGTAGTTCCTGTCCAGATTCCTGAGATGAACAGAAAAAAACACAGACCATCTGCATAAGCTGCAATTTTTTGTGGCTCAACTTGAGGTGAAGGAGTCAAACCCATGACATTATTATTATTATGATATATGTTCTGAATTAAGGGATCTAGAACAAAGGTGTATAAAAGATGACTTATGGTATACCCCTGTCTTATACCGATATTCATTTAGACTGGATCTTCCATTATCCTGTTAACATAAGGAGCTAATCTTGCCCATGTATATAATATTTTTTATCCATTTATTCATATTATCCAGAATCCCTTATGCTTTTAAAACCTGAAAGAGATATTTATGGGATACTTTTTCAAAGATTTTAGCCTCGTCAATTTATTTTGTGTGCCAAATTCACAAATATCTCTTAAAAGAGAAAGCTTATGTGAAATATTCCTTTCTGGAATAGAGCAAGTCTGTGCAGAGTGTATTAAGGTACTTGATACTTGTTGTAAACTATTACATAGAATTTTAGACAACGTTTTATAATTGGTGTTTAAAATACTTATTGGTATCCAGTTTGACAACTGTTTCTTATTACCTTTTTTATGAAGGAAAATCAATATTGCTTCCCCAAAGCTAGTGTTTGAAGTGGTATCTAAAAGAAGCTCATTGTATAATTGGTGAAGGGAATCCAGTAATTCTATAAAAAATGTTTTATAGAATGCACTGGATATTCCATCCATTCCCGGAGAAGAAGTATCTTTAAAGGAATTAATAGCTACTTCAATTTCTGATTTCGTGATAGGGCTATTCAACAATATTATCTGATCTTCTCTCAGAGCGGGTGATGCATTCTGGGAAAAGATTTGAAATGAGGCCTCAGTTCTATAAGGTGTAGAAGAGTTTTTTTGTAAATGTTTTTGAAGGTTATTCAGAATATCCACATCTTTTGTTTTTTCCTCACCTCCGTCAACTCATCATGCCGTAATTAATGTAACATCCAAATGTTGTTTGCATGCAGAAAAGGGATCAGAACTGGATTGTATTTCTGTGCCATACCTCATTACAGCTTCCAAAGAGGTGGCTCTATTATATTGGTAGTTAAACATATTCTTTTTTAGCTCATTAATTTGTGTTATAAGCTGAGTTCTATTATCCTGTGATAATGATATACATCTATATAGTCTGTTGCTATGTTACAGATATAATAAATACTCTGTATTAGATTTAACTTTCCCTATGTGTTTCAATAAATTCTTAATATCACCTTTAGTATCCAACTACCATTGCAGTAATCATCATAAAGACATTTAGTTGATTGTCTTGAAAAAAATGCTAGTCTAAGCTCCATACAGATTTGATCTTGTTCAACAACAGATATTCATTCTCCATCTTTTAGGAAATGCAAAAAAATGTGGGGGGATATTACCCAAATAAAAAACATGACTAAGGATTAGGTGGTCAGAGAATTCACATGGTAGAACAGATACCTTTTGTGGAACCAAAAGCCTGGAGGAAAAAATGTAGTCACTTTTGGTAGCATACGTATTCCTGTAATCTGTAAAACCTGGCTCTTTATCTAGTTTTCTATAAACATCAGACAAGTTTGCAATGTTAACTATAGACTGGATAGAATGAGAATCACAGTATATCTTTTTCTGTAAGTCTTCACTTGATTTAAAATCTAGTCCACAGTTCATGTCACCTCCCCATATAATGTGCCAGGCCGTAAATAAATAAGGTCTGATATTTTCAAACAGGTCAACCCTGGCAGCCTTAGTTTGTGGTGCATATGTATTTATAATATGCAGATAAAAGTGTTTATACATGCAATCCAAGATTAATACACGGCCTGATATTAAGTCAATCAATTTTTGTAGGGAAAATTGTTGGCCTTTAAACAAAACACCTATGCCATCAATAGCATCAAAACCAAATGACCAGAAAGAGGGACCTAACATCCATGCTTTCCCACCCTGTTCTGTAAGGAAGATGGAGTTTAGTCTAGTCTCTTGTAACAGTATAATCTCATAAGGAGAATTCTGGGAATAGTGGATGGCAGTCAATCTTTTTTTGTAGTTTTTTATGCTGCACACATTAACTGAAGCTACCTGTAAGGTTGCCATATAAATGTTTCAGAGAGTCAGAAGGTCATGACCTCATCCCATATTATCACATTTTTCAAGTGTTTTTCTTTTCTTCCCCTTCTTTTTTTTTTGTTTGTAAAGGGACAGGAGTCAGTTTTTCCTCCATGTCAGATATTTGTTCAGACCTCGAGGAAACCTTTAATTCTAAATCAGATTCCCCTTCTTTTTGGTTGTGCAGTGCTTGAGAGGCATTTTGTAGGGGAATACAGTAACAGAGGGCTGAACAGATTTTTTTGTGGAAGCCCTTGTAACTCTCCTAGCCTTAGGAAACTGGAAATCTGATGGTGGGGGCATTTCTGGTTGCATGGGATTAGGCTGAGCAGGAGCAATGGGTGTAATCAAGGGTCCTTCTTTTGGAGCTGCAGAATCCTAGGCCCCTGGGGTTGAGTTTCAGTTTGGCCCTGAGGGTTCTGTGAACCAGGTCCTGTAAAGTGAGGGGGGGAGTCTAGAAGGACCTGGATGTTGATCAGGTGTGGCATTATCCAGGGCTGTGTGAACCAGGTTCTCTTGGTTAATGCCATCTGACCTATTTTGGCCAACCCAGGGGCACTGATGGTAGGCATGCCCCAATTCTTCACAGGGATAACATTTAAAGATAATTGTGCAAGACATGCTTATGTGCCAAATTCCCCACATAGGGCACTTTTCAGATGGTCACAAGTGCTGCTTAAGTGGGTTGGGGAGCCACATTTATAACAGGCCTTTGGCTGCCCTGGATAAAAGCACACACCCATGTCCTGGCCTACAAAGAAACTGTTAGGCATAGTGGTGATTGCACAAAAGTTTAGCGTTAGAGCGGTATAGTGCTACCACGCAGTTGTGGTACCCCATTGAATAACATGTATACCACCACAGCACAATGTCGCACATTGCGCAGTAACAATAAACTTTTATGCAATCACCACTGTATGTGTTGAACAATAGAATTATTCTGAAAAGTTTCACTTTAAAGGACCATCCACCAGTCCAGATACCTTCGGAGTCAATGACTGAATCAGGTTAACCCAAAACTGTACATCTTTTGTGAGCTAGAAGAGAATGTCACTGGTATTTACACCGTCACTTCTAAACATTATTGTGATAGTTTTGTGATAGAAAAGGTTTTGTGAGTGGAATGGCAATAAAATTAATCCATAAGGGTGTTGATTGCAACTTGTAATTTAAGACTTCAAATACAGGATTGTCTTGTAAACAGGACCTTGGTCCTAATGACATGTTTTTCCTGTTTAAAAATAAAATGTTTACTACTTACTACTACTAAATGTTATATTGTGTCCAAAAGCATTCAAGCCCTGAGTTGTGGTGAAAGCTAATGTCATGCACATCTTCCCCTGAGATGTGAACTGGGGCATAGATTTCCAAAGGCTAAAATAACATTGATTCTTTTAAAAGTTTTTGGGCTATGAAAACCCTGTCCGGGTGTTCCTCCAAACCTCCTCTATATCGCAGTCTAACAGCATTTGTCCTAGGTGCCTGTACTGGTTTATTTCAAAAACGTTCTGAGAATGTAGGTCTAGATCTAGCTGAAGGGTTTCCATGAGTCTGGGGTAGGGGAGAAGAGTCCTCATCTGACCCCGCTCCTCTAGGCCCCTAGTATTGCTGTTGGCCTGAGACCCTCTATTATTTTCATTGCCAGACTGTTCTGCCTGGTAAGAATTTGAAACATAATTATTTTCAGCATTTTCTGCAGTCCATGTATTTATTTTTTTTATTTTTATTTTATTTATTTATTAATTTTGTTAACTGGGTTGGCCCTCTGACCCCCGAAGGTCCCTTTTTCAGGGGCGACCCGGAATAGTCTCAAAGGAGGAAACACAAGAAAGTGTACATCACTTTGGGATACAGATCTCAGAGTACAGCAGGAGTTGGATACAGTTAGGTTAAGAAGCCAGATTACAGAGGTATCATTTTGATTACAATAGGCTTAGTGTTACAATCAGAGTTTATTAGAAAGGGGTTTAGTTGGAGTAGTCATTGTCAAACCTATGGCAGGCCTAGGTATTAGTTCACAATGTGAGGGGAGGCAGAGGAGAGAAAGGAATGCGCCTCGGGGATTTTAACCGCCAGTGCATGAGCAGTGACTAAGGTCCATATGATAATCCCGCAGGCCCTTATGGAAAATCCCTAGAGAATTAGCTTCCTGAAGGTGACCGGAGAGCTTATTCCATAGCACTGGGGCAGCATGGGTGAAGGATTTATCACCAGCTGAGGTTCGGACCCTGGTTCCTCAAGGAGCCATTGCCCAGTGGAGTGGAGATGCCTGCTAGTGTGTTTTTGGGTTAGGAGTCCAGTTAGGCTGGCTGGGGGGAGGTCAGAGAGGAGCTTATAGGTGTTGCAAAGTAGTGGATATTGTAGTCTATGGTTGAAGGAGTGCCAGTTAAGCAAGGCAAGTGCATCACAATGGTGGCTCCGTGGTTTGGCTTTTGCATGCAATTTTATGGTAGAGAGTTTGTAAACTGCTGAATCTTTGCTTCGCCATTCCATACAGGATTGGGGAAGCATAGGTAAGTGTAGGGAGGAGGATACTCCTGGCAATCGCTACCCTGGTCTCTGGAATCATTTGGACACTAAGCCAGTAGAGAAAGCCAAGTTTCTGTTTTTCATTACATGATCCACATGATATTTTAGGGTGAGGTCTTGCTCCAGCACTAGGCCAAGATATCTGAAGGATTGTACCACTTCTATGGTAGAGCCTGACGCTGTGGCTAAGGGGAGTAAGAGGCTGCGATCCTGGCCTAGAGATCCAGGTCCGAATATGATAGCCTTTGTTCTTTTGGCGTTTAGTACCAGGCGTTTTTTTAATAGCCAGGATTTGACCAGAGCAAAGTCATCCTGAAGGAGCCGTCCCAGTTCATTAGTCTTTTTCATTGATCTATAGAGGACCGCATCATCTGCATATTAGACCACTGAGCAGCTCCTGCAGTGTTTGCTGAGGTCATTGACAAACAGTGAGAGCAAAAGAGAGCCTAATATTTGGCCTTGCGGGACCCCTGTTGTTATTGGGAGCCATCCAGAGAAGGCACCTCTCCACTTAACCTGCTGGAAACGGTCAGTCAGGTAACTGCTGAGCCAATTCTTTGAGTGTTGATCAAGACTGATTTTACTTAATTTTGCTATCAATAGGGAGTGGTTGACTAAGTCAAAGGCCTTGGTCAGGTCTATGAAGATTGCTCCAGTTGGGGAGCCTTTGTCTAGTGGCAAGAAGACATCTGAGGTGAATCTGATGACAGCCAAGTCAGTGCTGTGGTTTTTTTGGAAGCCATGCTGGCTGGGAGCCAATAGCTGGTTCGCATCCAGGTAGTCTTGAAGTTGGCAGTAGACTAACCTCTCCTGGATTTTAGCCAGAGTGCAGAGGAGGGAGATAGGCTGATAGTTTTCTATCGGCTCCCTGGGGCCACCTTTGTGGACTGGTACCACAGTAGCCTGCTTCCAGGCTTTGGGAATGGCTCCCACCTGAAGTGACCAATTTATAAGCCAGGTTATAGGTAGGATGATTGCTGGGGCTGCAGTCTTGAGAAGCCTCGGGTCCAGGCCATCAGGTCCCACCATCCCTGTTGGTTTGATGGAGCATAGGAGGGGAAGCACTTCTGAAGAAAGTACTGTCCTAAGGTGGAAGTGCGGGAAAAGGGGATCCTGGGATTCAGTGATCACTCTAACCTGCTATTTGGGAGGTAGGCTTGCTTGATTGGTGACGAGATCAGTGAAAAGTCTGTTAAAGGCACTGGCACTCTCCTCACCTTCAGTTAGAGTTTGACCATCACATGTTATCTGGCCTTGGGGAGTTTTCTTTTTGTCTTTGATCAGGTTATTTATGCAGGACCACAAGGTCCTGGGGTCTGATAGGTTGGTCTGCTGTAGGTTTTTAATGTACTCCCGCTTTGCCTTTTTAGTGGCAATCTTACATTGATTCCTCAGGGATCTGTAGTTGGCAAGGTCACTAGTGAGGGACGAGTTCCTATGTTTTTTCCAGGCCTTGTCTCAGCTTAACATTAGAGATTTTAACTCCCTTGTGATCCACCTGTAACATTGGCCTTTGGTGCATATTTTTCTTAATGGAGCATGGAGGTTGGTTGCCGAGGAGAATGTGTGCTGGAAAAACTCAGTGGCAGCATCCAGGCTGGGCAAGAGCTTAACTGGAGACCAGTTTATCTGGCTCAGGTAGTTTTGGAAGGAGGTGGCTGAGAATTTTGAGAAATCTATTGCTGCAATGAGTCTGGGGAGGGATCTTGTCGGGCTTGTTTTTCCAGATGCAGAAAGTTGGTGAGTGGTCGCTCAAGGCATCAACCATCACGCCTGCTGCCTGGATATTGGCAGGATTGGTGGAAAGGATCCAGTCAAGGGTGGAGTGGTTCCCAGTTCTGGTATTGTGCCTTGTGATCTCAGTTATGGCCTGTGCCAGGTCACCTTGGTTACCTCTTTCCTTGGGTCGTGAGGGTTTTGGCTGCTCAGGCCGCCCTGCTTCAAAATTGGCATCAGTTTCATTCAAGTTTGTTTCCAAAGGTTCAGTCTCGGAAGAGTTTGTAAGTAATGATGAAGAATGTTGTAAGGATTCAGTACTCACCCCCAGACCCTTCTGGTTGCCGGTGTCTTTGCTAGATAGCATGTTTGCAGCAGATTCAGTTCATTGTAGGCTCTCAAAGGCCTCCCATTGTGAATCAAGTAACCATCTACCTTCGGGAGTCTTTGTCCAGCCTGCATTAGATAGAGCATCCTCAAGCATCCAGGTGTTAAAGTCTATGGGTGCATCCTTGTTGCAGTTGAGCCTCTGAGTACCCTGCTCCAGGGTGTTATTGCAGATTTACCTATGCCAACGCAACAACAATGTTGTCGAGGTTTGGCATAGTGTGATCCCTGATGTCGACAGGCAAAATTTCGCCTGTCAGATATCGGTGTTTTTCAACACTGCATCCCTGAACCCCCCATGTGGGGGACTGCACCTCCCGCATCCCCCTACTAAGGATTGTTAACTCCGAGTCAGAGTTAACTCATAGGGAGGGTGAAACTTGTTGAAATTGTCGCTGTGGGGGATTTAGCTGTCGGGGTTTCGTTGGCATACCATTATCACAGTGCTGTGGAAGGGGTGCAGTCTGGTCCTGTACAGACAAGCATCTGTTCATCTCATGTTCCGTAGAAAATTCCACCGCATCAGGTCATTGTTCTGATGGAGTCGCTTGCGCTTCAGCCACAGTGTGCACATCTGCCATTGCAGCCTCTCCAGCTGCAGTTTGTTGTGAGGGAGCTTCCTCATGAATCTCAAGAGAACTGAAACCAGTATTCATTTTAACAGGATTGCCCAAAGGCATGGCATCAGCAAAGCAGTCCTGCCTGTGCTTTTTTCTCTCTGTTTACAATAAGTCTCCATTTGTCTCCATCTCTATCTCAATGCTTTCCGTTGTGCTTTCACTAGTGAGGTGAAAGCTCTCCTCCATGTACTCTTCCTCAGATTCCATGTTGACCATCTTGGACAGAGATTCCCCTACTGATGAGTAGGGGAATTTCCCCGGTGCCCTGGCCAAATTTCCCCCATTCAATAAAAATACCACCAACAGCTTAATCTGGTTCAAGGTCAGCTGACATTCATTTGTATCCCCCCCCTCCCCCGGGTCGTGCCTGAAAATAGGCAAGAATTTGTCTAGTGCACTTACCCGGTCAATAAAAACCAAATAAATTGACAGTGGCATCCCAGGTAGGAAAGTTACAATTCCAAATTTTTAGTATCACTATATTTGGGTAAATATTATCACGATAATCAGCAGAATTTTAAAAAAATTTCACCATGGTCTTCAACACCGTTCCACATAGGAGACTCGTAAACAAGCTGGGCAGCCTGGGAGTGGGTCCAGGTGGTAAACTGGGTAAAACAAATGGTTGGATGATAGACAACAGAGGATGGGGGTAAATAGAGCTCACTCCAAGGAAGGGAGGGTGACCAGTGGGGTGCCACAAGGATCAGTACTGGGACCAGTCCTCCTTTATGTCTTTATTAGAGACATTTCAGAGGGGCTAGAAGGGAAGGTATGGCTTTTTGCAGATGACACAAAGATCTGCAATAGAGTAGACACTCAAGGGGTGGGGGTGAAAAAATGCCTAGAGATCTAAGAAAGTAGGTAGGGAAAATGGGCAGACTAGGTAGTAACACAGAAAGACAGAAACATAGAAGTTGTCTACATGGCACACCTAGTCTGCCCTAAATTCCCTACCTATAGTGCCTCCGGAGACCCTATTTGGTCCCCAACTTACACTCACCTCTTGCTTCTGAGATTCCCTTGTGTCTATCCCATACATTCTTAAATCTTGTGACTATTTTAGCCCTCATGACCTCAAGTGGTGGGCCAAGTGGTACTTATCTGCTGGCAGGTTTCTATGTTTCTATGTACTGTAAGAAAGTTGACTGGTGCACATATGACCCAGCAGTGCTCGGGGGGGGGGGGGCAACTTGTGAAGAACTTGTCATGTACTGCCCATGGTTCAGCCAATTTAACTGACTGTCCAGGTACTGTCAACTGGGCACCACGTTGACACATCTGTAATGGTACTGCATAATGGACAGTACGGTTGCACAACTGCTCATGTGCTTCCCACTGTTAAATACCCCATGGTCAACACCATTTTAAGAAAAGTAGTGACACAGCCCACTAGGTGACACATCTGAGGAACTTTCCTCATGATGCCCTTGTGGCACTGCATCTTAACAACTGCCAAGGTACTGACAGCATCCATGTACTGACCACTGAACTGCACATGTCGACCAGAGAGGAGATACCCATTGGCATCAAATTTACATTGCCCATTCATTTCCCAGCTGGGACAACAGTTATAGAACAACAAAACTGCTGCACATTAATCAGCAAAGGTAAACACTGCCTCTGCTGCCAGTGGGCATCACTGTTAACACTGTGTGTCTGCTGCCCAGTGGGCATTACATTTAACACTGTGTCTGCTGCCCACTGAGCATCACAGTTAACACTGTGCATCTGCTGTCTAGTGGGCAGCAAAGTTAACACCGTGTGTCTGCTTCCCAGTGGGCAGCACAGTTAACACTGTGTCTGCTGCCCAGTGGGCAGCACAATTAACACTGTGTGTCTGCTTCCCAGTGGGCAGCACAGTTAACACTGTGTGTCTGCTGCCCAGTGAGCAGCACAGTTAACACTGTGTGTCTGCTGGCCAGTGAACATCACAGTTAACACTGTGTATCTGCTGCCCAGTGAGCAGCACAGTTAACGCCATGTGTCTGCTTCCCAGTGGGCAGCACAGTTAACACCATGTGTCTGCTTCCCAGTGGGCAGCACAGTTAACACCGTGTGTCTGCTTCCCAGTGGGCAGCACAGTTAACACTGTGTGTCTGCTTCCCAGTGGGCAGCACAGTTAACACTGTGTGTCTCCTTCCCAGTGGGCAGCACAGTTAACACTGTGTGTCTGCTTCCCAGTGGGCAGCACAGTTAACACTGTGAGTCTGCTGCCCAGGGGACATCATTGTTAACACTGTGTGTCTGCTGCCCAGTGGGCATCATTGTTAACACTGTGTGTCTGCTGCCCAAGGGGCATCATTGTTAACACTGTGTGTCTGCTGCCCAGTGGGCATCATTGTTAACACTGTGTCTGCTGCCCAGTGGGCAGCACATCTTCGTGCACAACCACTTGTCAATGGGAGCACACCTACATGTTGCCCAGTGGGCATCACATTTATTTATTTATTTAGCTTTTGTTAACCAGGTAAGTACACTAGACAAACACATGCCTATTTTCAGGTACGACCCGGGAGAGTACAGGAAATCAAAGAACATACAGAGTACAATTTGAAGCAAGTAGGGCAGATACACAGATGTCAGAAGCATAACATACATAGTAAGATATCTCAGGTCATGACAGTAATCATAGTCAATATGCTAAGGTAATTTAACACTGTGTGTCTGGTTCCCAATGGGCATCACATTTAACACTGTATGTCTGCTGCCCAATGGGCATCACAGTTAACACTGTGTCTGCTGTCCAGTGGGCATCACTGTTAACACTGTGTCTGCTGCCCAGTGAGCAGCACAGTTAACACTGTGTGTCTGCTGGCCAGTGAACATCACAGTTAACACTGTGTATCTGCTGCCCAGTGAGCAGCACAGTTAACGCCGTGTGTCTGCTTCCCAGTGGGCAGCACAGTTAACACCATGTGTCTGCTTCCCAGTGGGCAGCACAGTTAACACTGTGTCTGCTGCCCAGTGGGCAGCACAATTAACACTGTGTGTCTGCTTCCCAGTGGGCAGCACAGTTAACACTGTGTGTCTGCTGCCCAGTGAGCAGCACAGTTAACACTGTGTGTCTGCTGGCCAGTGAACATCACAGTTAACACTGTGTATCTGCTGCCCAGTGAGCAGCACAGTTAACGCCGTGTGTCTGCTTCCCAGTGGGCAGCACAGTTAACACCATGTGTCTGCTTCCCAGTGGGCAGCACAGTTAACACCGTGTGTCTGCTTCCCAGTGGGCAGCACAGTTAACACTGTGTGTCTGCTTCCCAGTGGGCAGCACAGTTAACACTGTGTGTCTCCTTCCCAGTGGGCAGCACAGTTAACACTGTGTGTCTGCTTCCCAGTGGGCAGCACAGTTAACACTGTGAGTCTGCTGCCCAGGGGACATCATTGTTAACACTGTGTGTCTGCTGCCCAGTGGGCATCATTGTTAACACTGTGTGTCTGCTGCCCAAGGGGCATCATTGTTAACACTGTGTGTCTGCTGCCCAGTGGGCATCATTGTTAACACTGTGTGTCTGCTGCTCAGTGGGCAGCACATCTTCATTGCACAACCACTTGTCAATGGGGAGCACACCTACATGTTGCCCAGTGGGCATCACATTTATTTATTTATTTAGCTTTTGTTAACCAGGTAAGTACACTAGACAAACACATGCCTATTTTCAGGTACGACCCGGGAGAGTACAGGAAATCAAAGAACATACAGAGTACAATTTGAAGCAAGTAGGGCAGATACACAGATGTCAGAAGCATAACATACATAGTAAGATATCTCAGGTCATGACAGTAATCATAGTCAATATGCTAAGGTAATTTAACACTGTGTGTCTGGTTCCCAATGGGCATCACATTTAACACTGTATGTCTGCTGCCCAATGGGCATCACAGTTAACACTGTGTCTGCTGTCCAGTGGGCATCACTGTTAACACTGTGTCTGCTGCCCAGTAGCAGCACAGTTAACACAGTGTATCTGGTGCCCAGTGGGCAACACAGTTAACACTGTGCATCTGGTGCCCCATAGGCATCACATTTAACACTGTGCATCTGCTGCCCAGTGGGCATCATTGTTAACACTGTAGGTCTACTGCCCAATGGGTAGCATATTTTTATTGCACAGCCACTTGTCAATGGGGAGCACAGTTACAGTACTATCCAAGTACTGCCCACTGGGCATCACCTCTCCAGTGGACATGTGCTGCTCAGTGGGCAGTACCTAGATAGTTGTGTAAGTCTGTTCCCTATTGGGAAATGGCTGGGCAGTGTAAATTTGCTGCCCACTGGGTATCCCCTGTTTAACCAACATGTACTCCCCGTTAGCAAGTGGCTGTGCAATGAAAATGTGCTTCCCACTGGGCATCACCTCTCTAGAGGACATGTGCTGCCCACTGAGCAGCAGACACACAGTGTTAACTGATGCCCACTGGGCAGCAGATGCACAGTGTTAACTGTGATGCTCACTGGGCAGTAGAAACATAGTGTTAACTGTGATGCCCACCGGGCAACAGACACACAGTGTTAACTGTCTACCTGCTGAGTAGCAGATGCACAGTGTTAACTTTCTGCCCATTGGGCAGCAGATGCACAGTGTTAAATGTGATGCCCATTGGGCAGCAGATACACAGTGTTAACTGTCTACCCACTGGGTAGCAGATACACAGTGTTAACTGGTTGCCCACTGGGCAGCAGATACACAGTATTAACTGTCTGCCCACTGGGTAGCAGATGCACAGTGTTAACTTTCTGCCCACTGGGCAGCAGATGCACAGTGTTAAATGTGATGCCCACTTGGCAGCAGATACCCAGTGTTAACTGTCTGCATATTGGGCAGCAGATGCACAGATTTAACTGTGATGCCCCCTGAGCAGCAGACACAGTGTGAACAGTGATGCTCACTGGCGCACAATGTTAACATTAATGCCCACTGGGCAGTAGATACACAATGTTAACATTGATGCCCATTGGGCAGCAGACACAGTGTTAGCACTGATGCCCACTGGGCAGTAGACACATAATGTTAACAGTGATGCTCACTGGGCAGCATGTACACAGTTGTGTAGATGTGCTCCCCATTGACAAGTGGCTGTGCAATGAAAATATGCTGCCCACGGGGTGGCGACCACGCAGTGTTTACCTATGCTGACCAATGGGCAGCTGTTCCACTGTTCTGTAACTGTTGTCCCAGCTGAGAAATGAATGGGCAATGTAAATTTGATGCCAATGGGCATCTCCTGTCTGGTCAACTTGTGCAGTCCAGTGGTCAGTACATGGATGCTGTCAGTACCTTGGCAGTTAAGATGTGCCACAAAGGCAGCACCAGGACAGTTCCTCAGATGTGCCACCTAGTGGGCTGTGCCAGTGCTTTTCTTAAAATGGTGTTGACCATGGGGTATATAACAGTGGGCAGCACCTGACCTTACTGCCCATTGTGCAGTACCTGTATAGATGTGTCAATATGGTGCCCAGTTGACAGTACTTGGACAGTCAGTTAAATTGTCTGAACCATGGGCAGTGCATGACAAGTGCTTTACAAGTTGCCCCCCTATGGTGCACTGCTGGGTTACCTGTCAAAAATGTCCTGCACAGTGGGCATTTCTTGGCCAGTCTTTTTGATGAGAGACACAGTACTCAGAACATGTCCACTTGGTTCAATGTGCTGTCCCATTTCCAGAAAATGTTGTCAAACAGCCACCTCACCTCACCACACACATCCAACATATGGTAATGTATTTACTCACATGTAATTGTGACTGTCAGCTTCTGATCAACAGTTCTGGTTACGTGCTGGGTATCCCCATGCATAGCACCACTTCCAACCCAACATTCACAACTGCTGACTGGGAAAGGTGCCTGCTCTGTGCCCACTAGCAACTCACCATCACCCAATTGAGGAGCAGTCCCCTGTACTGTAACATACTTCATGATATGTGGCCTCCCCCCACCATTGCCCATGACACTCCCTTTGGCTAGGTTTCACAATACTGGAAGTTATATTGAATCCACTTCTTGATGACTGTGCCACCTCTCCCAGATTGCTGAAGGTCATCCACCTGTTTAGGCTGTTACCTGCCTAAGTGCCTCCACAGTCCTCTATGTATCAGAATCCATTCACTGAGCAGCATCCCGGCACTCAAGATTGGAAGGTACTGGGGCAAACTTCTTTCTCCTCTCTCTTGTCATCCAGTGACAGCACCTCACGCAAAGTCAGTAAGTGACTTATGTGCATAACTCCTGTCCCTATCTCCATAAAGTACCTCTGGAGTCTGTCAACACTGTCATTAGCCACTGTATTACTCAGCTGGTGGACAGTGACATCCACCCATACTTCATATCTTGATAGATCCACGATCCTTAGCATTTAGTTTCCTGCCAAGCATGATCATCTCATTGTATAAATGCCATGTAATGTTGGTGTCTTCTTGCTTGATGTTGAGCTTTATACACAATAATGGATAACTAGTGGACAGTACTCAGAGTAGAATTAGTGAAATCAATTTTTGTCTGTAACTTTTGTTTCTGTCCCGAGAGCTGCTGGCTGTGCTAATTTTAGTTGTAGCCTGCCCCCCGCTGTAGCCCTTTGTACCCCTTGTCTCATGGCAGAGTCACTGGTGCCTAGCTCGCTGTCTGCTGCTTGCCCTCTAATCTTAAAACAGTTTCTGTGATTTTAGCTCCTTTGTGCTTTTGTTTGGCTTAAATCCCACCCACCGTTTTCTTCAGCATATCTAATCCCTGTCTTTCCTCTATTCCTCAGGCTCCCTCAACCCCCTGGCCTGTCACCGCCTCCATTTGGTCCATTCTCGGACATTGCACCTCCCAGCACGAGGAACCTGCCACCCACCCCGAGAAGAAGTTTCTGGTACTGCCAGGATTTTCAGCAGCAGTCCCCCTGGGCTGCGTCTGGGTATTGCCTGAAACTAATTTTCGCCCGCCCATGCATGCCCCGCCCCTGCCATTTATTAAGTATACTCAGACCACTCCTTCTCATCCATTTCTATCCCATTGGCACCTGTCTAATCTGAGCACCTCTTTAAGCTACAGTCCTACCTTCGATCATGCCTGACCCCCCCCCCCACCATTACCTCTGTCCCTCTCCAAATCGTTCTGCCTCATCTAAACAGCTGACTCTGACCTCTCCTGGGGCATTTCTATCCTTTCTCCCAATTTTTTTCCTCCAGCACTGCAACTATGATACAGATACAGCTGTCTCTGCTCCCACCCTCACTATTATTTCTCCTGATGCTTACTGACTCCTGTGCCCACTCTACTGGCTCGGGACCAAGAATACCTGTACTGCTCAACCAACCCCACCCCCACCCCGTCCCCCACCCCCCACTCCTTCATGGAATGCTTTCCTTTTGGCCTTATCACCCTAGCCTTCCTCTCCAACCCTGAAAGGCAGTTCCTTGGTCACTACCTGGTCTCCCTATCCTGCTCCACTGTCTTCCCCTCCTGCCAATATATCCTTTTAATATCCTTCCTCCTCCTCATCATCACTGGTGATGTTGAGTGCAACCCTGGTCCACCCAACTCCCACATCATGCACTCCGATAACATCTGGGCAAATGCCTCCAGGCTGAAAATCGCCCACATCAACGTATGCAGTCTTCCCGCCAAACTCCCTGACCTAGAGGCTTGGTTGGAGCTCTATAAGCCTCACGTCCTGGGACTTACTGAAACTTGGCTGAAACCCCATCATGATATAAATAACTATCAACTTCCTGGGTATTTCTCCCTCCACCTTGACAGGCCAGGCAAGAAAAAGGGTGATGGTGTTGCCCTATTCATCAAAGAACCCCTCTCTGCTCAGATGGTTCTAAGCTCAAACCATACATTGCCAAGCAGGTGGCTCCTATCGGAAATAACTCTTGGATCCTGTAAGAAGCTCTATGTGGGATGCAGCTACAACCATCCCTCCAATGGCACCAAGGGACTTGATAGCTTCCTTACCGGCCTGAGCTCCTTAACCCCACTCAGAGACTCTATTCTCCTGGGGGATTTCAATTTAAACTGGCTGTGTAGTCACCAGCTTGACTATGTCTCCCAGCTGAAACAACATAACCTGACCCAAACAGTCATGCTTCCTACCAGACAAAACCATCACATGGCCACCTCAGTACTACTGGACTGGATCATCACAAACAGAACTGATCGGGCTCTGCATGTTGGCACCATGGGAAATTCCATTAGTGACCACTCCCCCACGTACCTCATCTGGTCCTCCAAGCTGATGGGACCTCCCCCAAAATACCTGTCCTTCAATAATTTCAAGTACCCCAACTTCCCTAAACTCCTTGAGGAGGGGGCATGGCCTAGCTCTGATCCAGTATGGTCACATAGAGAGATAGCTCTTGCAACACAGGGATAAATCCGACATCAGCCGTCACTAAGACCCTCTAGTTCTGCCAGAATTTTCTATCGTAGCAGAGAGGAATCCCCTGGGCATAATTTTGGGACTTTTCTAGCAAGTTCTCTTTTCGAATCACTCATCTTTTCTCTCAGAAGGCGGATTTACATTGCGGCCTACAATATGCAGCCTTCTGCAGAATCATTGAGAACTAAAGCGATGTTCAGCCAGCTCATGACCCAAATGGCACAACTCACAATTGCAGTCAATGCCACTATGCAAACTTTGCAAGGGATTGAAGTTAGGCTTTTCCACAATGAGCGACAAATATCCTCCCATGATGTGGCTCTTCATGAAATAACTGCTACTCTGATGGAACAGGCCAAACTTATCCATACACTACAAAATAAAGTAGATGACCTGGAAAATTGCAGCCGGCAAAACAAAATATGCTTATTGACTTTCCAGAAGGTGCAGAACAGAAATCAGCCATTGACTTATTATAGTCAACCCTCCCAAAGCTGCTCAAATTACCAACTGATTTTCACCCTCAGATAGAATGGGCGCATCACTCGCTTGCCCCAGTACAAAGGCCTGAAGCAAGGCCCAGACCCCTGCTTGCCAGATTTTTGTACTTTAGGCAAAAATAATTTATTATGGCTGCTGTTTGAACTGAGGGGGAAATTACTTGGCAAGGGCATCATATCCAGCTCTATCAGGACTATTCCAAAGAACTCTCCGATTGCCGTAAGGCATATACCCAGGCACAGAGACTGTTACAAAAACTAAACTATTCTTACTCACTGCGGTATCCTGCAACCACGCAGATTATGCACTATGGGTCTCCCCTTCAGTTTGAGACCCCAGAGAGCTTAATGGACTTCCTGTGGAGTTTCGGGACCCCAACAATCAGAATAAGCAAATACAACACTCTCCCTCTCCGTCTGTAGCGAATATTTCCTCGGCTCCCAAGCAAGACATACCTGAGTCTGGTGTGCAGATTTTTGACACATCACTACCGTCGAGTCCAAGGAAATGGCAACCATTGCATCGTCATGATCGATGACAACATCCTACTGAAAGAGCCGGCGCCCTGAGCCCACAGGCAATGGCTCATTCAGACCAACTTTCAGATCAGCAAGATCCCATAGATCTGCAGACTTTCTTCTTACCTAAACCATTTGCCATTCTGCAACCGGTCCTGCAGGACTCAGATACTGCACAAGGGATTTCAGAAGGGGCAGAAATGGACATGTGTGGGTCAACATCCTCAAGACCTATGCTCTCCACGTCTCAAAGCAAATCCTGGGCTGACATAGCTGCTGCATCTCCAGAACTTGCAGCCAGCCTTCCCACTGCAAACTCACGAGATGGAACTCTCGATGCTACAATTGGTCTTCCCAGACTTGGCTCAGAACCCCTGGACTGAGGACATGTTCATACTGTATGGTACCAGCTTAATATGGGTGATTGAGTATGTAATAAGGGAAAGGGAACCTCCTTTTTTCTGTTCGGTTCTCCCTTTATGTGTTAACGTCTCGTCCCTTGGCCTGCCATGGGATCTAAATTGCTGGGAGTCTTAAGCTCAGCTCTCCCTATCCATCGTTTATCAGCTGGGAATTTTGGAGTACTGTAACTCCTTTTGGGACATGCTTTTGAAGATATCCTGCTATGTTCTTAGGGCCCCATGGTCCCGGGGGACTCCTCTCGTACGTCCTTCGGGGGGGGGGGGTCTTAGCTCTAACTGTATTTTTACACCACGTAGCATGGACAAGCTGTTCTGGAGGGTATTTCCCCTTGTCCTGATCCCAGGCCAACCCCCACGGATACCAAAGGAGGTCTTGCGACTTTGGTCAGTGTCATATTACCTTTGGGACTCCTAATGGCTGTGGACAGGCTGATATGTGTATATAGTTGGTTAAATGTTATCAGTCAATATTATGTTTTACAAGTTGAAATTGTTTATAGGTTTTTCCAGATCGTGATTAGTACATGCTTGGGGGGGGGGGGTTGTGTGTGTATTTGGGGTCCCTTGTTGGTGGTGTTTAAATTGATTACAACAGACTTTCTGGTTCAGATGATATGGGGCAGACCTTCACTCTCAGCCTTTACTAGGTTCTATAGCTCGCTCCCTTCTAAATCAGACCTCTCACTTCTAGACTATGGCTGACATTTGCTATATCACCTGGAACGTACGGGGCCTTAATACCCCTATGAAGCGTTCTCAGGTGCTGAATCATTTCAAGAGACTGGGTGTGCAGGTAGCCCTACTACAAGAGACTAAGTTGAAAAAGTTGGACCATGACAGACTGAAAGGCTCTTGGGTGGGACAGGTTCTTTCTTCTTCAGCCTCCTCCTGCAAACGGGGGTAGCTATTTTATTTCACAAATCCCTTCAGTGGACACAATTAAAAGTGCAGTGAGATAGAGATGGCAGGTGGGTGACAGCTTTGATGGATACTCCCCACAGGTACCCTAGTGACAGCTAACATGTATGGCCCTAATGACGACCAGCCTGAAGTGTTTCACTCACTGGCCCAAGCTATTAGCTCCTTAGCCTCTCCACAGGTCCCTATAATCTTAGGGGGTGATTTCAGTCTCCCCCTGGACCCTTTCCTAGATCGCACATCCGTCTGCCCAGATCATCATCAGAAATCTCGCCTCTCACTGCAACAGCTGATCACAGATATGGGGTTACAAGACCCCAGGCACATTTTGCACCCGCGAGACAAAGATTATACATTCTTTTCTCCGGTGCATAACTCACACTCTCGGCTGGACTACTGGCTTGTATCCCTTTCTATTATGAACAGCACCAATGATGCTGTAATTCATCCAATTATCATATCGGATCATGCTCTGGTACAACTTCACACGCTAAGCAGTCCCTCAGCTCCTAGATCCCTGAGCAGGCATTTAGACCCACTTCTCTTGAGGGACCCTAACTTCCCTCAATGACTTCAGATGCAGGTCACTAATTTTCTACAAGATCATACTACAATGGAGGTCCCCCCAACAATGGTTTGGGAGGCACTGAAAGCCACCATACGAGGCGCTATCATGGGATATTCGGCGTATCGCAGCGGCAGAGAGAACACCAGTTTAAAACATTGGAATCCCGTCTTATAGAACTTGAGACCAAATTTAAAAGTATGCCACACACTTCCTTACATTCCCCGATAGGCAAGGAAATCACTAAAATCCGTTATCAAGTACAGGACCTACTTGCCAGGAAAGCCGAATGGGCCTTCCTCAGACTATGGCATGAATACTGGAAGATGAGAGAGAAGGCTGGGAAAGTACTAGCCTACAGACTCTGGAAACAAAGGGCCGAGAGCCATATTCTCGGACTCAAAGCACCAGATGGCCCTGTGCAAGTTCAACCAGAATGCATAAATGAAATTATGACAGATTTTTATAAACAGCTATATTCTCCCTCCGGCACTTTCAATGTTGCACAGGTACGAACCTTTATGACATCCATACCTATCCGTCATTTAACTCCTCAGCAAGCTGCTACCTTGGAGTCTCCCATTACCCCTCAAGAGGTCACAGATGCACTCCCAAATTTAAATCACGGGAAGGTCCCTGGTGGGGATGGATTTCCCCCTGAAATGTGGAGCCTAGCTGCACTACTGATATCCCCCCTACTTAGTGACGTTTTTAATTTGGCCCTTAAATCAGGATCCTTCCCCCATCACTTTGGGAGGCGATCATTACTGTATTTCCCAAAAAAGGGAAAAATGCCACTTTACCATCCAGCTATCACCCTATTTCACTTATCAATTCGGATAGTAAGATTTTTGTAAAAATTCTGGCTACCAGGTTAAACCCCTTGCTTTCCCACCTTATACATCCTTCACAAGTCGGTTTTGTCCTGGGTCAGCTCAGCAGAGATCATATATGTTCCCTTATAAATATTATATATCAGGCCAGTAACTTCCCGTCACCAGCTGCTGTAGTAGCAATAGATTTTGAGAAGGCATTTGATTCTCTCGAATGGCAGTACCTTCAACAGGTGCTAGAAGCCATGGGCTTTGGTCACAATTTTAGAAGCTGGATGACAGCTCTGTATCACAACCCTTTGGCTCGGGTCCTCACCAACTCTACTCTGTCCGTACCCTTCCCTCTGGGGTGTGGCACGAGGCAGGGCTGCCCCCTTTCTCCCTTACTTTTCATAATAGCAGTGGAGCCACTTGCGATTGCCATACGCCACTCTTCAGCCATAACAGGTTTTCCCTTTGGCAATATCACTTTTCCCACATTTATGTATGCAGATGATTTGTTAGTCCCATTAGTGTATGTCACTACTTCCCTCCCTTCTCTGCTTTCCCTTCTTGCAGATTTTATGAGCTACTCTGGCCTAAAAATCAACAGGTCTAAAACGGAAGTACTCCCCCTCAATAGCTTTTGCACTTTAGATCATGTAGCCCATCTCAGCCTTCATTGGGCCCCACATTCCCTTGTGTATCTAGGGATACGGCTCACTATAGATCTTACTAAAATATGGGATCTGAACCTTAAACCCCTTCTTGAAGACATCAAGACTGAGTTTGCACGCTGGCATGGTCTTCAACTTACACTAGAAGGTAAAATATCTGCGATCAAAATGGTGGTAGCCCCTAAACTTTTATATATCATCTCACATATACCATTTACACTACCGGCCTCATGGGTTAAAGCCATAGACCAGGCCTTCTCCAATTTTATTTGGGAAGGCACCAAACCCCGTTATAGTAGACATAAACTTAGATCCCATTGGTCACAGGAAGGCTGGGGCCTTCCTTGACTGGAGGGCTATAAATGGGCCTTCACTGCAGCCCAGACCCTAAACTGGTTTCTCCCACAGACATCTGAGTGACCACAATGGATACACATGGAGGCGTATATGGCCCAGACCCAATCCCTAGCAGTTTTACTTTACAATCCACTTCCCAAACATTTGTCTTCCTGCCAAACAATAGCAGGCTCAGTACTGATATGGCATTTAGTGGAAAAGAAATTGGAGGCAGATTTATGCCCTCTTCTGGCCTCCCCTATATGGGGGAACATGTTGATAGAAGTGAGTGGCAAACCTTTGCACTGGCCCCTATGGCAGAGTAAAGGAATTTTTACACTAGAGGACTTGATGACAGATGACAGTCTCACTATCAAAACATTTCAAACACTAGATCAGGAGTTTTGCTTAGGTAAGCAGGCCTTTTTGCAGTACTTGCAGCTCAGAAGCTCAGTTTTAGCTTATATTAAACAACACCACAAGACAGATATAGCAAGATCCCATTTGTTAATTAAATGGCTGACCTATGAGGGTGGGGTAAAGCCAGTCTTATATATGCTGATCTTAGGAATCATCTCCCTGCACAATCAGCTCAGGCTAAAGGTAAATGGGAGCAAGCTCTTCAACAGTCTATTTCGGATGCCCAATGGAAGCTATGCTGGAAATATGCTCATTCTATGTATCCAGATATGAGAAGTAAACTTATGCAAAACAAGATATTGTTGTATTGGTATCACATTCCTGCTGTCTTGTACAGAATGCATCTCATGGACAATAGTCATTGCTGGCGATGTCTCTCAGGAGAGGGAGACCTTTTGCACATACTTTGGCTTTGCTCACACCTTATTCCATTCTGGACAGCTGTCTTGGGCCTAGCTCAACAGGCCTCAGACTCTGCTCTAACTCTAGATCCCCTAGTTTGGATTCTGGGCTTTCCTCCTGTGCTGAGGGCGTTCACTCGTCAACAGCACAGATGGATGACACTTCTTAGCCTCCAAGCTAAGAGGCTTATCCTCTGTAGGTGGAGAACCACAGAGGTACCCACCATCTCTGAATTATATAATGCCCTCTCTAATGTAGCAGCACTGGATCATCAGTCCCACTTAGTTACCAACACTCTTTCACAATATTATCTTAACTGGGCCCCTTACTTAGCTTATCTCTCCCCATGTGCAGGGATTGGCTGACTTCCCCTGTGAAATGGTCTGGACCAACATAGTAGATATACCAGTAGGAAATGGTTTGGAACCCCAAAACCCACTGCCTCCCTGTAAGGACTGTTATCTTTTCTGCTTATAGGATAAGAATTCAGATCTGGTCCTTAACGTTGATAGTATTTTATTATGTCTGTGCTTTTCAGGCTTACTCAGGTATCAGGAGACACTTATGTATTATGCCCATATTAGATGCCTTAACTAACCTAGATGCGTTGGTAATCATGCAGTCTCTCATACTTTTCTTTTCTTTTTTCTTAGGCACAATACCACAATACAACTTACTGTATAATTTCTTACTGTATCATTACTTAGCAATATGCCTTTCTATGGGCTAGACTTTGTCAATTATATAATGACACTGTAGTCAATGTGTATGCATATGTGTCATGCTGTATCTTCTCTATGTACCTGGTTACGTCTGATATTATCTTTAAAATTTAATAAAAATTATTAACTACAAAAAAAAAAAATCATTGATGAGACAAAGACCTTGAACTGGTCTACTCTCTTCTCCCTCTTGGATGTGTCCCAGGCTATAACCTGTTTCACAGGGACACTCCTGTCCTTATAGGACTGCCATTTTCCAATCACCACTAGGAGTGTTAGGGGTGGCAACTCATGATGGGTTACAAAAGATCTCCTTACCCTAATGAAAGACAGGGACTGTGCCTGGTCATCCTACAAGGCATTCCCAACCCCGGTACTCTGGAATGACTACAAGTGAAGGAGAAACCTGTGCATACACCTAGCAAAATCCCTAAAACAAAGCTACCTTTGAAATCACCAACAGGCCGACCTGGGCAACCCTAGAAAATTCTGGACTTCCATTGGCTCCATCCTAAGCACCCCCCACTAAAAACACTGCCCTACAGCTAAACTCCATGGATGGACCCTTAACTGACCCTCTGGACATAGCCACAGGCTTTAATGACAAATTCTCAGACCTGTCCATGCATCTGAGCAAACTCTCCAAGGGCCTGCAAACTACCCCAGCTACCCCCCCCCACACCCCGCAACCTGTCCCCTCTGGGCCTACCTCTGAGTCCCCAACTCCTCCTTTTTTCTTCAGAGCGCTGTCGCCAAATGATACAGCCAAACTTCTAAAGAGCCTCCCCAACCAAGGATCCCCAGGCACTGATGGACTATCCTGCCGGTGCCTGCCAGTTCACATTGTCTGCTCCCTAGGTAACTCACCACATGAGGGGGGTGCTGCACTCCTGAGGTGCTGCCTTTCAGATAAGATGTTAAACCGAGGTCCCATCTGCCTGTTCTGGTGGTAGTTCAGGTGGATATTAGCGATCCCATGGCACTGCTCGAAAAGAGTAAGGGAATTTTTATTAAAGAAAACAAAAACAGACTTTCATACATTACATCGGATAACATAATTCATACACTCCTTTGTTAAACATATATCATTCTTTAAGATTATTCCTTTATCCAGTCCCCTCAATATTTTTCCACAAAGTCTGTGCTATCTGTTCCCCCAAAATTCTATTTTCATACTGATATATTTTATCAATTTCACATTGAAATTTAAACAACAAATCCTGTATTATCTCTTGTTTTTGTGAAATTCTCGGACATCTTGCCTGCCAAATTGTCCACTTTAAAACTGCAAAAATTACACATAAAGTATGTACATTCCATTTCTCCCACCCTTCCTTAATTTGCCCATATATCAGAATATTATATGACATATTTTTGAATACTTCAATTCCCCACAAACCTGCAAGGGCACCCCAAAAGGGTTTAATAAATGAACAATCAAATGACATATGCTGCATATCCTCCTCCTGCATCCCACATTGAACTATTGGACACAGCCTTTCTTCCTTACATTTATGTTTCTGGTTACCCTTTACACTCAGTTTGCCATGGCTACATAGCCATGTTACATCTCTCATCTGCTTTGGGATTCTCTTTTCCAATGTTCAGTCTAAAATCTGTGAAATTTGTACATCCTCTGTTACATTGAAAACTGGATCTTGAAATACATTTTTCCTCATCATCACTTTGTAATTTTGTTTTCTATTCTTTATCACCAGCATATCTACCATAATCCCTCATTGGGTCATATATTTCCTAGCTGTTTCCATATAGAGGGGGACCTCATTTTTCCCGTGATAGTTCCCATTTTTCCTATGTTTTCAGTCACGCTGTCTGCCCATTTAATTGCCAGATCACTCCATATATTCTTTTTCCTTTGTAATATTGGAACTAAGTTTGCATAAATTAAAATATTTATAAGAAAGACGACTGGATGCACCATACCCATACCCCCCTTCCTTTGGGGGTCTATATGTGTGATTTCATTTCACTGGGTTAAGCCTAGATCCCCATAGCAACTGAAAATAAATCCCCAAATTTACAGTCTGCATATTCTGAGGGACTGGAAACACATATGCTATGTATAAAAAAATAGGCAAAATAAAGGTTTTTATAAGATAAAGTATATTCTTTTTTCCTTTGACATTTTCCAATTTTTCCATTTATTTACCTTTTTCTGTGCTACATTACATTTATCTACCCAATTGTTTTGAACCACTTCTTGTGTACCAAATCTCACTCCTAGTAAAGTAATTTCATCTGTAGTCACATTTAAGCTACCTTTCTTTTCTTTGCTCACCTGTCCTAATGCAAAAAAACTTACTTTTCTCCACATTTATACCTATCCCAGTAAACCCTTTACTTTCGTTAATAACCTTCAACATATTTTCACCTGATTCTTGATCATTCACTAAAATGTTACAGTCATCAGCATATGCACACACTTTTGGAAGTGACTCATGTCCCCAGTTTATCACCCTAATCTTATTATCCTGTTCAATTTTGCATAAAACAGGGTCCAGACATAAAACATATAGAAAGGGACTTAGAGGGCACCCTTGCCTTATCCCTTTATACATATACATGGAACAACCTAAATGTTCGTTTACCATTGGTTTATTTTGTACTTCCTTATACAATATTTTAATAATTTTCCTCAAATTTTCTGGAAAGTTATATTGTTTTAGTACTTCCCACATATACTCATATGTAATTGAATCAAATGCCGTCTTCTGATCCACCGCATAGATATACCCATCTATCTTGTTGTTTTGAGCTCCATTTATAACCTTTCTAAGAAAAATTATGTTGTTCCTTATGTCCTGCCACAGGATTCCACAGGTATTCGTTTGTGTTATTAGTTGATCCGCATATATTATTAGTCTTTGATGTAATATTTTAGCCAATATTTTATAGTCTGTCGTAAGAAGACTAATCTGCCTCCAATTTTTCAGTTTTGCTCTATCACCTCTTTTGTATAATAAAATCAAAACCCCTGTGTTCATACTTTCTGTTAACTTATTCTCATTTAAGATTTGAGTACATACATATGTTATGGCTTTTGCTAGGTACTCCACTTGTATTTTATAGAAGGAATTTGGGATGCCGTCTATCCCGGGGGCCATATTATTCGTAAGTGTACTAATTGCCAACCTAACCTCTTCTTCTTCTTTTATTTCTCCTTCTATTGTTTTTGCTTCTTGATCACGTAATTTAGGAATTTTAATATGCTGAAACATTTTTTTACTTATTTCTCTGCTTCTTTTTTATGTTTCTTCTTTAAAAATTCCTGCACCTGACAGTTTATACTAACTGCATCTGTATGTTTTCTCCCAGTCTCATCTATAACCTCATATAATATCCTATTTATTATTCTTTCTTTATTACTATCATAGGGATTTGTTTGGAACTTTGAACCCTGAGTTCCAAAATTTTGTTCCATATCTAATGATCTGACTCTATTATACTGATACATCCATATTTCCTTTCTAACTTCTTCTATCTTTTCCAAGTAATCCGCTTTTGTTTTTGCATGCAGGGATAATAATTTATACAGCTTCCATCTCAAAGTTAAAAATTTCTTATAACACCTTTGCTCCTTAGCATATGACATTTCTAATAATAGTTGTTTTAGATCTAACTTTGTATCTTCCTACCACTCCAAGGCAGATTCATACAGTTCTTTTACTGAATTCCTATCCCAAAAAAAAATCTTTTATTTTATTTTTACAGTTTTCTTCTGTTAATCTTTCCACATTCATTTTCCAATACCCTCTACCAAACACAACCTGTTTACCTATACCTGTCTCCATCCTCATCCCCCATATGATCTGAAAACTCCATAGAATAACTTGAATCTTTTCTACTACTGTCCCCTTCTGAATAAAGCAAAAATATATTCTAGTGGATGTCGTACCTTTATAAAGGTGTGTTCAACCCTTGTCCCTTTGGCTTTGTATGCATCTATTAAATTCCCTTTTTTTAGAATATCCTTTAATTTATTAGTACCACAATAGTCTTTATTTGATTTTCTTCCCCAATCTTCCTTCCCCAACCCACAATTAAAATCCCCTCCCTATAGAACAATTTTGGAGGTATGAACAAAAGGCTCTACTAAACCCATTATTTTATTCCTAAAAGCCTTTGACTGAGGATTGTAAATGTTAATTAGCCTAGTTGCTAGATTTTTAAGAATTACATCTAGAATAAAAACTCACCCAGGAACTAAATCTATTATTTTTAAGATCTTTATATCTGAATTTAAAAAGACTATTCCTAACCCAGAACATAGATCTTCACCTGTTGTCCACCATGACTGTCCCCACCTCCACTCCTTCTGTACCTGAGATAGTTCTTCTAAAATGTCCAAATGAGTATCTTGAATAAGAATAACATCACAATCTTTGTCACTTAGGGTTTGAAAAATAATTTTACTTTTTTGCCTGTTCTTAATATTATTGACATTTACAGTTAGGCAATTTATATTGTGCATTGTTTTTGTAAAAGGTTATTCACTTCCTCTTTCTTCAGCCATTTTGTCTTGTTTCCTTCTTTTCGACACTTCTGTGTCAGTGGTACCTTCCCCTTCAGAGTCATTATCATGTGAAAAATCTGAACCAGATGATACTGTTTCCTCTTCCACCGACTCACACTTTTTGTCCTGAAACACTGTATATCTGTTAGTTAAAACGAATCCTTCTCTGTCCTTTTCTTTAATACAGCTAGTATTTTTGGCACATCTTTTTCTGTTTGCCCTTGTCACCATGGTGAATTCAGGTTCTTTGTGTTTACTTTTCTCTTTTTTCTTTTTATGACTCGTTACATTTCCTTCGGATAAGTCTGCTTCTACTGGGGCATTTTTATGCAGAGGAGAGGGCCAGGAGGGGCTATGATTCTCACTAGGCCTGTCTTCAACAGAATCATCATCCTGTTTTTTGGCTTCTAAAACAATTTTACATTCTTTTCCTCTTTCTTTTTGTGCTACTGCCAAATAAACATCTTGTCCAGCTGAAACACCAGGTTCTGGGCTGTTATGTGCTCCCCATGGACATTGAAGAAAAAATGGCCTACATCTTCACATAGGCTACATCGGATCTTATTTTTACAGTCTGCTCCATAGTGCCCAATTTCCCCACATAAACCACATTTCATTTGTCCACATGCATTACTCAAATGGCCCTTTTCACCACATTTAAAGCCTGCCCATGGCTGACCTGCATAAAATACAATTCCTCGATCTCGTCCCAGGTAGAAACAGTTTGCCAGGTGTTGCACTTCTCCCTCCATATGTTTCAAAGTAATTTTATATTTTCACCCCCCTGTCCAAAGGCATGCCTCATCCAGGATGAGTTCTGGGGGGCCATGAATAGTACATCATTGTTTTAACCAGAAAGTAGTATCATAAACATTAATGCCTTCATTTCTGAACAGTACCGTAACAATTTTTAAAGCAGGCTTCGTTAGTGATAATGCTATAAACTTGTTCCAGGGGTCAGTATTTTTTAGTTGGTGGTACAACTTCCAAACTCTGTCGAGACCACTAGGGTGCTTAAAACGTACATCATATTCGGAGTTACTAGGTACATGGATTAAAGTGTAAATTTCATATAGGTAGTGTTTCATGCTTTGTTTTAGTAAGATTTTGCCACTATATAGTCTATCTGGTGCATCCACCACCGCACCTTTATACTTGAGTCTTACTGCATTTCTGTATTTGGCCTGTTGTTGCTGCTGCTTTGGAAAGAGCTTCTCCTTCATATTTTCCCCCATACATTGTCATCAGGCACATTTGTATTATTTTTCCCAGAGATGTTTGCTTCAATCTCCATTTCGGAGCTCCCACTCTCATTATTTGTTAGTTCCTTTGTATCATCTATATTTCTTGCCTTTTCCCCTGTTGTTATATTTTCATTTTATGTCTGATTTGACTCAGGGTCCTTTTCTACTGAACCCAATCTGTTAGGGTCCCACTCAGACTCAGTCTGCTTCCATCCTGCCTCCACTAAAGCTGTTTTTACCCATTCAGGCATGTTATCTATTTTATTTGTTTTATGCATAACAGATTCAGTCAAGTCTACTGCAGGGGGGACCCCTTTTTCTTCTGTTTTATCTGTATGCTCATGTTTCTTTGTTTCCATATTTTCCTCACTCTTCTTCTCTTCTATGTCCTTCTTTTCTGTTTGTACATTTTCTACCCTTCTTACGCTGAGCCTTTTATGGCCCTTTCTGGCCATTCCTTTTAGGGTAGTGTCTTTTTTCTTCTGACTGTCAGGCTTAGTCATTTCTGCCTGACTACACTGTATCACATCCTCTGGCTTCAGCTGTTTCTATCAGGCCTCACTTCTGTCAGACAGCTCTGCTTCCTCTAAGTCTCTCAATAACAGTTCTTTTTTCTTTCTCAAACATTTCTCTTCTAATTTAGTTTCAGACAACATTTTTTCATTATACTCTGACTTATTGTGAGAAACTTTGGAAGTAGTTTTCCGTTCATTTCCTCCCTGTGGCATATTTTTATTTTCTTGGCTCTTTAGCAGTTGCTCCTCTTGCTTTTTTGAATCAGGCTCCTCTTCTTCGCAAAAGAACTCCATTGGTTCTCTGGCTGGAGTGGAGTCCTCTGCTCCAGCCACCCATAACATCTGCACTCATCTCCACCCTACAACCAACTGACTGACTAGCAGTCTATCATGGAAACCCCCTAGTAGAGAGTAGGGGAACTTCCCCGGTGCCCTGGCCAAATTTCCCCCCATTCACTAAAATACCACCAGCAGCTTAAACTGGTTCAAAGTCAGTTGGCATTCATCTGTATCCCCTTCCCCCAGGTCATGCCTGAAAATAGGCAGAATTTATCTAGTGTACTTACCTGGTCAACAAAAAGTAAAATAAAATAAAATAAATAAATAAATATCCCCAGTCTTCCTTCGGTTCATCTCCCCTGCAATCATCACTCCCCTCACATTTATTTTCAACCTCGATCTGACTTCCTCCACCATGCCTGATCCCTGAAAAACAGCAAAGGTAATTCCCATTTTCAAAGCTGGAGACCCTCAATCTATGGAAAACAACCATCCCATCTCCATCCTTCCCCACCTAAGCAAACTGCTCGAGAAGGCCATTCACCACCAATTTGCAGATTATTTATGTAAATACAACCTCCTGTCCAGTCAACAGCATGGCTTTCACAAACATCATTCTACCAACACTGCCCTGGCACTTCTAGCAGACCACATCCTCACAAACATGGATTGCAGAAACACCACATGGGCAGTCTTCTTTGAGCTCTCCAAAGCTTTTGATATGGTGGATCACCCCCCCTCTCAAAACTTAGTTGTCTTGGCTACACTCCAGAGGTCACAGCCTGGTTCAAAAGCTATCTCACCAAGTGCTCACAATTCGTGTGTATTGGCCCAGCTCACTCCCCCACCAACCTGGTCTCCATAGGCATTCCCCAGGGCACTATCCTTGGCCCCCTCCTTTTTTCCTTATTTATCAACTCCCTTCCCTCCGACAGCCTCAGCTGTCACTCACTTCTTTATATGGATGACCTAGTTATTTTCCACAGTGAAAAATCCCATACCCGCATCTCCTCCACTCTCTCACAAAACTATGTGGCTGCTCATAACCTGGTTTGCTGATAACCTCCTCCTGGTTAATGACAACAAAATTAAATCAAGGCTGTTTGGATACAAGCTATTCATAGCTAAACACAAGTCTGGCTCTCCTCTAAACCTAGTATCCCCTGATGGTCAAGTCCTCAAGGAAGTCACCCAATTCAAATACCTTGGGGGTATTTCTTGACCCCTCCCTCTCCTTCTCCAATCACATAGACTCCCTAGTACTAAGGTTCCACCAAAAACTAGGTGCAGCTTTCAGAATATGGCAATATCTCATCCTGGAGGCCCACCGTGCTATTGTCCAGGGCAATCTTCTCCTTATCCTGGACTACTGTTCTCCCATCTACTCGAGGACATCACAAAACTAATTTGGCCAAGCTCACCAAAGCGCATAACAGTGCCTGCCGGTTCAGATTGTCTGCTTCCTATGTAACTCATCATTGCACCCTTTACAACTCCCTGGGATGGCTCCCACTGCAGGCCCATTTCAACTGTGCTCTGTACAGTTTGGTGGACACTGCTACCCGCATTGGCTCTGATTCCCCCTTCTCTCCCATCCTCTCTGTTCGCACCATGCATCAAGGCCTCCATTCTAGCTGCATACCCCCCCCGCACATACCCAGGGTATCCTCTAACATGGGGAATAGAGCCATATCTCTGACTTCCCCACTCTATGGAACAATCTGGCCTCAGAACTGAGCACTACTGACTCATACCACCAGTTCAAAACCTGTCTTAAGGACTGGCTCCTATTGGCATCTGCCTGCAAATGCTTCAGGGTGTAGTCCCCTCTCTCTCATTCATAGCCTACAGACTATCCCTGTTGGTATGCATACAGTTATTTTTCTCAAACTGTTAAACTGATCTGAGCAAATAGTCCTATCTGTGATACCACTGTAAATATGTGACTTTGCTTGCCAATTTTTTATTCTTATGTCTGCATTCCTGTTGTTTGATGTCCTGAATTAACTCTGTACCTTAGACATTGTATATTGTTATAACTTGCTCTTGTCACATTAAGTGTCATGGGTCATGCCTGAAAACGGTCCCTGGGATCAGTGCACCTACTCGGTTACCAAAGTCAAATAAATAAAATAAATAAAAATAAACTGTGAATGGATTTTTTCATTAACATTTTTTAATGTCTCAGAACAGTGAACATGAATGCAAACACAATACCAAATACATTGAAGACTTCAGTATTTTCGTTGTTTAAGAGATAGCTACATATGTAGTGTTTACTTGCAATGTTTTGATGTACATGTAATCAACTAACACCATCCTAAAATTTGTGAAAAGAGTAGGAGGAAAATAAAACATTCAGATCAAATTATGTCTAAAATATCAATAAATGTGATGGGCTGATAAGCTCACAACCCGTTGCTTATATCACAGCACAACTTCACTGGGATAAGATCCAGCAGCCTCTTCACAGTTAATTCAATATCACCACACATCCATGACTGCAGCGACAAATGTGTCTGTCACCTTTACTGCCTACAAAGTTGCAACCAGGTACTAAAAACGAAAGTGCCAGAAAATTATAAACATACATAATTATTTGTTATTTGTCTTCATAATTGTCTTGTATCACAGACCATAAGTTTAAACATGAAGTACTACATTCCCTACATTTCTCACTAAAGGTGTGTATTTGCTAACCATGAAAAACCACGTTCCTATTCTAAGCTACTTACTGGTGTAATCTGTGGTGTGTTACATAACACAGCTGAAACAAAAGGCCTGCTTCCATGTAACATCTTCTGTGGTGTGATAGTGGATATGAGCATTGTGTCAGGACAACTGTGCAGAGAGTTTAATTCTTGTCTGTCATACATGGTAAATATTCCATCTCTTGTATCAAAATCCAAAACAAATATCTTAAATCGCTTTATTCTGTACTTGGCACTTTAATGTCTTTTCAAGTGTTCAACATATTTTTTATTCTTTTATTTAAACATTTGGTAACTGGGAAGGGCACTCTGAACCGGGGCTTGTTTCAAGGTGCAACCCGGGGAATGGGTTACAGCATAAATACAATCATGTCACAAACATTTTTTGTTAGAGATGAGCAAGTGGTGGCGAAAGTATTTGTACAGAAATGCAGAAGCACAGCAGGACAGGATATACAATACAAAATAATTAATACAATACAAAGAGGTACATACATGTGAATACAAAAAGTACAATTATATAACTTACCATAACGGTAGAACTTCAAGAGAAGCCGAGTGGGGGGATCCAGCAGGGAGTGTATCACTTTCCAGAAGGAGGAAGGATGTGCGTTTTTTAGACATGATCTAAAGTATCTGGCTTTTACCCATTTTATGGCCTTGGTATAGACATACTTGAGGTCATTACATTTGTCTGAATTAAGGGGTCTGAATGGATTTGAAATGAGACCATGCCTTGTCACAGGCTTTGCACTGGGCAATAAGTAGGCCAGAGACCCAAGGATGGTGGCACTTCTTTAAGCTGGATTTAATCAGGAGGGCATGGTAGTCCCACACCTTGGAGAAGATGTGCAGAAATCAGGTGAGTGCTGTGTCATCATCTACAGCTGAATAGACCTGGTGCCAGTCAGCATTTCATAAGTCGAGCAGGAGGGCGGAGGTGTCAAGTTATCCAAGAAGTTTGAAATTCATGGGATTAGAACTACTAAAAGTTGTTAAACGAGGGGGGAATACACCAAATAGACTTCTACAAAGAGAAAGTTTTGGAATTTTATCTCAGATCATTGTAACCTAAAGGCATGAATTCACAGCTGGACCTGAAACCATATTTGATTTAATGTGATTATGAAAATAAAATGAGCTCCTCTCGTTTTGATGGTAACTTACATGAGAACAATAATTGTTTCTCTTTTTATTTTACAGACATTGCTATACATGAGCAGGAGAGCACAGGCAAGCACCTGGAATGCCATTAACATATATCAAATCAAGCTGCCTCAGGAATGTCTATGATGATTTTTTGTGTGAAAATGTTTTATTTAATGAAGAATTGAATTAGTTCATATTGTTAATACAAAATCTACTGCTCTAAGACAGAGACAATCTAAATAGATTTGATAATTATTCTAGTCCCTTACAAACTCGATGTTCACAATATCTGATTTCATAGTTTATATGTTTTTTATAAATAATTTTTGTTTAAAGAGTTTATGTAATAATGCTACTTTGCTTTGTATGAAATGCAATCAAATACTGATATTCAAAATGGAAACTATGACGTCAATAATGATGAGCAGATTTATGCAGTATAAAAGGGTAAGAGACAAGTGGCATATCACTCCCTAAGGAAGGCCAATGGAGTGAAGCACAGAAGTGTCCTTATTTGCAGTCTACTGTGATTTATTTGCATCATTGGTGGTTGTAAATTGCCTAAACTTTGATGAATTAAAAAAGAAAACTTAAAATTTTGTACTTGTGATTAACTGTTTCTTGGGAAAAATCACCACAAGCAGATACAGCTCCTGAGGAGTGCAGGTGTGTCCTTATTTTAAACTGTCTAGTGGTCCCCCCCTGTCGATCACCGGCTGATATATCATATATAGTTTTCCTTACTGTCCAGTGGTCCCTTCCCCTGCTGACCCAAATGGTAATAAAAATATTTCCTGGTGCTAGTGGTCCCCCCCCAACCGATCGCTGGCCTGAAATGCAACATAAGTTTTCCTTTGTGCTAGTGGTGCCCCCCCACTGATCCCCGGCCCGATGAAACAATATATCAGTCCCTGGTGTCTGTGGTCCCCCCTGTCAATTGCCAGCAGATACGTCATAGTCATATATAGTTTTCCCTAGTGTCCAGTGCCCCCCCCAACTGATCCCTGGCCCAATGATACAATATACGAACAAACAAATTTGCTAGCAAAAACAGGACATAATGGTCTATCAAGGAGCTTCCCCCCATCACCACTGGGTATCCTGTGAAAATAGTGACTGAATATGGGCGACCGTCAAAACGGCGACTCATATTCGGCGATATTATCATAGGCGACCTGCAAGGGTAGAGACTGAATGCTACTGCAAGGGTAGCAGAAGGTGACTGGAAAGGGGAGATTTATTTTTGATCTATTTAGTTTTTGTTAACCGGGTAGGTGCACTAGCCATGAAATGACTATTTTCAGGCATGACCCAGAATAGTACAACAATCAAAGACAGGTTCATAGCATGAGTACAATGAAATTACAATAGCATAGGTCAAAACAGTTAGTAATGAATACATGCAGCCAGGACAATAACAGTCAATGCAATTCACATAAATTTTTAGGTAGAGAAAACCTACACAGTCTAGGAAGAGATACCTCAACATAACAGCAAAGAAATATTGTTCAAATTAGTCACAACAAATGAAGATTCAAATAAGCAGTGAAACAAGGCAAGGGCAAATTCCTGACTGGGCAGGATGCATTATCATGGCCTCTGAAACAAGACTCAGGTGTGTGGGGGGTGGGGTAGATTAATCTTAAGGAGATAGTAAGGGTAAGAAGTGCTATGAGGTAGGGAGGTTAAAGTTAGGCCAGGCAGCATCTGGCGGGTGAGTGGGTTAGAGAGGATTAAAACAAGTGCAGAGATCAGCAAGGGATAGATGTAAGCGCAGCTCCTTTTTGAAGCTGTCATGGGATCCAGATATTCGAAATGCTTGGGGAAGAGAGTCTCAAAGCTTAGGAGCAGAGTGATTGAAGGCAACAGAGCCTTTTGATGTTTTACATCTAGGTATATTCAGCAGGGATTTATCTACTGATTGCAGTCTATAGGAGGAGGTTTGAGGTACCAGCAATGTTGTGAGTTCTGAAGGGGTCTGGTTTGGCGAAGGGAAGGGGAGGGATAGGGAAGAGGGTTATCTGAGTGTGGTGTGCCTGCTGCTGTTGAGCTAGCCATGCGGTGTGGTGGTGAGGGTGGCTATCTCTGGCACAGCAGATGCTGGGTTCGGAACTGAGAGGGTGAGAAGTTTGCCGCTGCCTGTGGCTGTGGGACTTAATTTTTTTTTTGTGCGAGTGTAATGTGTCCCTTCCCTGACATGCCCTCCCCCAGAGCTAGGAATCTAAAATCGGGGGGTGCAGGGGATAGAGTCCCATGCGAGGGGGGGGGTACACTTATTGTGTTGCAGATGTCAGGTTGCCAGCAAGTGTATATCGCTGATTTGCTTTTCAGTGATATACATTCGTGATAATAGCAATTGCCATTTCACATTCACTATTATCACATAGAACCCTACCACTGGAGTAAACTATCCCTCCCCTAGTACCCTCCCCCTTCCCCATCCCAGGAACACTTACCCTAATTTTCTTCATCACCCTATCCTACCCCCACTTGAAATTAGCAACTGTATTTACTGCAACCACCTCCTCTGGCAGCTCATTCCACCCAGACACTACCATTTCAGTGAAAAAGTGCCTCCCCATTTCCTTCTTAAATCTACCCTCCACTAGCTTCATGCTGTGTCCCCTTGTTGTACCCTCCTTCCTAAAGTTAAAGATGCCCTCTGATCTTACCCTGTTTATTCTGTTAAGATACTCGAAGGTCTCTATCATGTCCCCTTTCTCTCTCCTATCCTCCAGGGAGTAAATGTTTAGTTCACTTAGCCTCTCCTCATATGTTTTGTCCCCCATACCCTGGATCATCCTGATCACCCTCCTCTGGACCACCTCCAGTAGCGTGATATCCTTCTTCAGATAAGGGTCACCAGAACTGCAAACAGTATTCCAGGTACAGCCTCATCAGTGACCTGACAGTGGCAAGATGACTTTCTTCCTCCTAAAGATTATTCCCTTGGCGATGCAGCCTAGCATTATATTTGCTTTGGCTGCTTCCTGGCAGCACTGTGCTGAGTGTTTCATGTCTCCTGTGACCATCACCCCAAGGTCCTTTTCCTTCTCTGAGACTGCCACCTGTACTCTCCCAGCCAGTAGTTGGTCCCTGGGTTCTTGGCTCCCAGGTGTATGACCTTGCATTTCTTGGCATTGAAACCCAACTGCCAGATGCCTGACCAAACTTAGCCAGATCCTCCCTTAATTCCTGTCTCCCTTCTACTGTGTCCATCCTCCTACAGAGCTTGCTATCATCTGCAAAGATGCAGATCTTACTTTTGACCCCCTCTGCTATGACACCAATAAAGATGTTGAACAGCACAGGTTCAAGTACTGTGGGACCCTGCTGGTTACAGGCTGAGGTTTCGATAGTTCCCCCCTTACCACCACTCTCCAATTCTTATCCTGCAGCCTGTTCTTGACCCACCCCAACAGTTTATCTTTTATTTCCAGGTCCCTTAGCTCGCTGATCAGCCTGCCATGTGGCACTGAATCGAATGCCTTGATGAAGTCTAGGTACAGGACATCCTTGTAACCCAGTTGAAGAATTCAATCATGGTGGCTTGACAAGATCTCCCCCTGACAAACCCATGCTGCCTGTCATCCTGGAGACCATTTTTCTCAAGGAAGGACACTAGTCTTTCCTTTAGAATGGTCTCTATTATCTTCCCCAGTATGGAGGTCAGGCTAACTGGCCTGTAGTTACCTGGCTTGTCCCTGGGACTACTCTAATGGAGTGAAACCATGTGAACTGTTCTCCAGTCCTGTGGAACACACCCCTTCTCCAGCGAGGGGTTAAACAGGTCTGTAAGTGGGGCTGCTAGTATCCCTGCCAACTCCCTCAGGACCCTTGGGTATGAACCGTCTGGCATCGGTGCTTTGTCCGCCTGCAGTTCACTTAGCCCCCTTAAGACCCTGTCCACCCCAATCTCCCTGTAGTCCATCCTCCCGGGCTAACCCCATTCCTCCCCTGTGGTATGAGTCTTTCTGCTTCGTTAGTGAAGAAAGAGCTAAAGTATTCATTTAAAGCCTCTGCTTGATCGTCCCCCTTTTCTGCCCATCCTCCTTCCCTCTCTATCCTTACAATCCCATCCCTTCTGCTTCTTTTCTCACTATTGTATCAGAAAATATCCTCTCCTTCCTTAATCCCCTGTGCTAGTCTTGGCTCTTTGTTTGCCTTGGTTGCCCGGACCACTCTCCCTACCTCATAAGATTTCTCAGCGTAAGCCTCTCCGTCCTCATCCTTCAAGGTACACTTGTACTGCAGGAAGGCCTCCCACTTTGCTTTCACTTTCTTGACCACCCTCCTGCTGTAGCAGCTGGGTTTCCAACACCCGGAGTTCTTTTTACAAATCTTCATGCAGGTGTTGGTGGCCTCTGTTAACCCCATATAATATATTAGACCCTGGTATCTTGTGATCCCCCTCCCCATGCCCAGTGATACAGTATATCAGTCCCTGTTGTGTAGTGGTCCCCACCCCATCGATTGTCAGCCTGATGATAAAATACAGCAGTCCATGGTGACTAGTGTCCCCCCCATTGCCAGCCCCATTTAAACAATAGCATTCCCTGTTGACCAGTGGTCCCAACCACCACCCAGTCACCTGCCCCACACACAAACGCTGTTTCTGTGGTGTCCATTGTATCCCTGCTCCCATAATGTTCTCCTGTGTGGTAAAAATAAATAATTCCCTGGTGTCTAGCAGACCCCTCCCACCATCTCTGATTGCCTGTAAAATAATATAACACCTTTCCCTGGTGGCTAGTGGACCCCTCTTCCTATCCCTGATCCCCTGTAAAATGCCTCTCCCCATCCCATTCTCCTGTGTGGTAAAGATAAACCATTTCCTGGTGTCCAGCAGACCCCCCATCCCTATCTCCGATCCCCTGTAAAATGATGTGATGCCTTTTCGTGGTGGCTAGTGGACCCCCTTCCCTATCCCCAATCCCCTGTACAATTATGTCATGCCCTTCCCTTGTGGCTAGCAGACCCCCCCATTCTGGATCCCCTATAAGGTAACTGCATACATTCCCTGGTGTGTATCAGACCCCCCCAGCATGGCAAGTAGTGCACCACCACCGCTTCCATCTCGACCTCATGAGCTGAGGTAGGCACAGCCTCCGCTTTTCACCATGGTTATCTACTGACTGGGCTGTCAGTGAGCATGTACTGTAGATAGCACGTGCTCACTGACAGCTCAGTTGGTGTTCAGCCATGGCAGAGTGCGGAGTACTGTGCTGGTCACCGGCCTAGGGTCAGGATGGGGGATGTGGTGGGGGGCACTACCTACCTGGGTGAGTGGTCCACTAGACACCAGGGAATGGATACCATTATGTTACAGGGGATGATAGATAGGGAAGGGGTCCACTAGTCACCAGGGAATGGATACCATTATGTTACAAGGGATGATACATAGGGAAGGGGTCCACTAGTCACCAGGGAATGGTGTTATATCATTTTATGGGGGAGAGGGAGTGCATAGAACTCAAAAGAAAGACAAGAGCTTACAATGGACATTACAGGGCCACGTATTCACTGCATAATAAGAGTTTTGGGATAAAACCACAGCTATACTACGATTAGTCTAGGGATGCAGCTGCTGTGTTCTGGGTCAGTGCATGAAATAGGGCAACCAAACTGTGACATTTGTGGAATTTTTTGAAAATCATAATTTATCAAAAAAAATGTTGTTTTTGGGGAGCCATCACCCACCTAATGTAAATGTTATATGGTGCAGGATAACTCCTTTGCTGTGTCACCAGTAAAACCAGTTACAATGTCGCACATGAAGGGGACATAAAACTGTGTATGCACATGTAACGGGGGACATAAAACTGTGTATGCGCATGTAACGGCACATAAGTGTATGTGCATGTAATGGGACATACTGATAATGCTATCATTTGGCAAGGGACCTTACATAACAGCACACGCAATAATAGATAGGAAACAGTTGTAGAAGTTAACAAAAAGTTTTATAGGTTGAAGTAAAATGGGTAATGAAATCAAATTGACATAAGTAAAATGGTTTACTCTGAAAAAGTCTCAACAAGTATTAATTTTCACTCCTAAACTATAAATACATAAATAAATAAATTTATATATATATATATATCTATATATATATATATATATATATATATATATATATATATATATATCTCTATATAGATACATATATATATATATATCTATATCTATATATAGATATATATATATGACTAAACTGTACAGGCTAAACGCTAACTACTGAATTATACCAGAGTCCATACTAAAAATAAAAATACTGCTGAAACAGTAACTACAGATCTACTGAACTATACCTACAGACTAAACTATAAATACAGGCTAAACAGTAACTACAGAACTAACTGCCTCTAAACTACAATAGAACTGAATAGACTCTACAGAAGATAAGAAAATTATGTACAGAAATTACAGTTAGGGCAGTGCAATGATGCAGTTTCTGCAGTCCACCTTATTGCACAGTAAGAGCAGTGTTTCCATCCCATCTCTGTTGCAGCTTGCTGAACTTTTCTGCGATGATCTTTAATTGTTCTGCTTGTAATCCATCGCGGCCATCTCTTTCAAGCTGTAGCGGGCCATCAAAAATTTGTATTTTCTTCACACTGTCAGTGCCCTGCCTTCATGGCCAAGAAAAAACACTGTGGCGGTTCTGTAGGAAGTTCAATGAGAACATCTGCTTTACGGTGTCTACTGCTGTAACTTGACCAATATAGAATTCCTTAGAATAGTAGACAGCATAGAATTTATCGATCTCTGGTTCCAACAATGTTTTTTTCTTCTTCTGAACTTTTTGGTTGCTTGAAGCGGGCCTGTCCAATTGTGGAGCAGTGCAGTGATTTGACGTGCTTGCATCTGTGTGCATGCCCCTGTCTTGCAAAGTGCTAAAAATGGCTGTGGTGGCTGCTGTTGCGCCAGGAACTGCAGGAGCACTGGAAGCAGTCGTGTCACTGGCAGATGGGTGGGCATGAGTGTCTGGGGATTGTGCATGACCAGACACAATGACCACAGCTGTAGAGCAAGTAGGAGCAGTGACACTTGTGTGTTTGTGAACATTAGCAGCGGGCACAAATGTAGCCGAACTAATTAGTTTCTTCGACTTCCACTCTTCCACCAGACTATGGTTCACACAGGGCCCAGCTTCATCAATGCAATGTGTACAGAAACATGTAAGGTTTCTTGTGGCCACCACACCATCCACTAGCGACTTGACACTTTGTACGAGTCGTGTTCTGGGTACAGCTTTTACATCTCCTCTTGGCTCTCTTTTTATTTCATTTTCACCCACCCAGAAAAATGTTCTCCTGCAGTGAGTGCACCCTTCAGTGTCAGTGCCTTTTGTTAGTTCACTGTGGCAGTATTTGAATATTTTTTTTGCATTCCGAATTACTGCCCGCCGCGATTGTACTCCCATGCTTGCCTTAGACTTTACCACTGCGCTTTCCCCATCTGAGGGCCCCTTCTCATGTCTTGATCCAAAATAAAAGCGCTCAACTGTAAATCCATACTTGCTGTTGGAAAAGGAAATATCATAAAATGACCATTTAGACTTGTACTGCTCACCACAGCCATCTGTGAAGTGAACTTGCTTGACAATGTTCAGTGATCGAACGTTCATGAGGTGTGCATTTGCAATTTCAACAAAATGCCATACAGCATAGTGATCATGCTTAAGGTCACTTGATATGAAAACGAGAGAGTCTCTGACAGTGGCTTCACAGAGATTATAGTTGTAATATGTAACCACAGGGTGAACTGTTGCTTGCTCATGGTGTCAGTGGGCTGACTGTACTTCATTCTGTAGTTTACAGGTATAGTTCTCCGTGAAGTCTAGCACCATCACCACCCAACCCCTGGGTACGAACTACCTGATCTGGTTAAACTGATGCTGCTGCCATGCTCCAACATGTATATGACAACCCAGGAAGAAAAGGTAATCTTTTAGGACTTCTACCAGCATTTGGACAGTAGAGCATTTATTTTTCAAAACCTTCCTGGTCTGTTGCACTTGGAGGCCATCAGCCCTTCTCATGATTTTGATACTGTCCCACTGCTCCCATGTTGTCCATTCTTGTCCATGTTTCTGGACTAGGTCCTTCACCACATCAACAGAATTTTGGGTGCTGCACTTCTCGCATGTTTTTTGCACGCAATCATATTTGAAGAACTTTTCCAAAGGTAGTCTGGGACACATAGTAATTTCAACTGCCTGATAAAGATCTGCAACTTTGCAGCATGGAAGTTTATATTTATTGACAAGACGATTTATAGCCTTAAGCTTCAGTGATGCATTAGCGCAGTATTCACAAAGACATTGTTCAAGTTTTTGCTGCCCTGCAAGTTTAATGTGCCTTGGTTGTAAAGTGCCAAATTTTCGTGCTCCAAGTGGTGTGTCTGTGTTCTGTTGCATGAATTCTTGGTGAAGACAGTCAATAGGTTTGTCGAGGTATGACCTTGTTTTGTCTGACCGTTTAGAAAAGGCCTTTCTGTGCGGCAGAGGTGTGGGACTCTCTTCAAAGAATTTTTCCACTCTACTCACAGTTTCGAGTGGCAGTGCAGAACAGTGTGTTTTTTTGGTTTCAGTCTCTGTAGAAGATACTCTCATAAGCCTCTTCCAGCTCACCCCCAGTGTTGAGCTTGCAGTTCTTAGCAGCTTGTATTTTTTTAAGACTACAATGGTTTTTAAAAATTCCTTGTTCCTCTGTCTGTCACTTTGCTTACGATTGTTTTTTAGCTGGGACAGCTTCTCAGATACAACTGACATAAGTTTATCTTCCAGTTGTGTTCTTGGAAGCACACCACGCTTGGCCAGAGCCGCTTTCTTTGATGGTGAGCAAGATGCCAATATCCGCTCCAATGTTATTGCAAATTTAGTGGGTGATTTTGGCAATGCCTTTCTTGCTCTTTGCACCAACTTTCTTAGAGCAGCATTATATGGTTCCACTGCTGTTGTGAATGGCTCTTTTCCTGGCAGGATCATCGCTGAGGATGGTGTGGTGGTGGCGGCCACTGGTGAGTTGCTGGTGGCCACTGGTGGAGTGTCTGTGGTGGTGGCCATTGAAGAGGTGACAGTGGGCACTGGTGACGCAGCGGCGGCACATCTTTTTTCATGGTACTTTCTGCGTTGCTTCTCATTTATTCTTCTTTTCTGACTTGTCATGTTGGCTCGCTGTTCTCTTTTTATCTCCTTCCAGTATTCCCTCTGTGGCAATGCATTCTGATCATTAGGACGTGTTCATTTTGTTGGCCTACTACTTTTTTCTACAGTTAATTGGGTCTTTTGTTTCTGTGCTTCTCTGTACCTTCTCATTCTCTCCTTTGCCATGTCATTGTAATGGCTACGCTGATCCTCAGTCATGTTGTCTCTGTTTTTCTTGGCACATGTTGCATTTTTTTCCAAATATGCTTGATAGCGGCCTTCATCCTTCTTTATATTCGCTCTGTAAAGCCGGTTTCTTTCTTTGCTTGATTGAGCAGTCGCAGTATTATGCAATACCTCAGTGAGCACTGCTGCAGCAGATAAACATGGTCGTCTTCTTGATTCCATCCTTAAGAGTTTTCAGAAAGTCTGTAGGAACAGAAGAAGAAGATTTAAAAAAGAGGTCTCTTCTGTTAATGGAATTGACATTTTGGAATAGAAATGCCATTCAAGATGCAGTTAATACCACACTGGCAAAAATATACGAAGTGAGAAGCAGTAAATTCTGGAATCAACAAGGCAAGTCACGAGAACAGGTTAATGGAGCAGTGCCAAAGGCATGACCCTGAAGTGGTTTCACGGGCAAAAGGACAAGATGACACACGGCGTGTTCGGGGACAAAGTCAAACAACGAAATGGGCGTAATGCCAAGGCATGACCCTGAAGTGGTTTACATGGGCAAAGGACAAGATGACACCACGATGTGCTTACGGGACAAAAGTCAAACAACGAAATGGGCGCACTGCCAAAGGCATGACCCCTGAAGTGGTTTACGGGCAAAAGGACAAGATGACACAGCGACGTGCTTAACCAGGAGGAACGCAGCTACCTGTCTGCAAAGAAAATGAAGGCCCACCTGCCTGCAAACAAAATGGAGGCCCACCTGCCTGCAAACAAAATGGAGGCGCGCAGCCACCTGCCTGCAAACAAAATGGAGGCCCACCTGCCTGCAAACAAAATGGAGGCCCACCTGCCTGCAAACAAAATGGAGGCGCGCAGCCACCTGCCTGCAAACAACATGGAGGCCCACCTGCCTGCAAACAAAATGGAGGCCCACCTGCCTGCAAACAAAATGGAGGCCCACCTGCCTGAAAACAAAATGGAGGCACGCAACCACCTGCCTGCAAACAAAATGGAGGCCCACCTGCCTGCAAACAAAATGGAGGCCCACCTGCCTGCAAACAAAATGGAGGCGCGCAGCCACCTGCCTGCAAACAAAATGGAGGCCCACTTGCCTGCAAAGAACCACACTCAGACAACACTTGGTAAACAGGCCTTGTACAGTATGGGTATACAATACAAAAAATATACAGATAATGTATGATTAGCCTGTTGATGTTACACTAACAAAATCCCCATTGAGGTGTCCCAACCCCTAACCAAACTTCAGAAAACAACAGACCGCATGGCATGAGCCTTTATCTGGAAGGCTGCTGTGGTGTGTAGGCCTCGAGTGGATCATTTGGAGGCCAATAAGTGAAAACATTCACTTTTGGGTGCCAATTGATCCATTCGGGGCCTACACACCACAGCAAGCTTCCAGATAAAGGCCCATACCCTGCGGCATCCCCCCCCCCAACAAACACCAAGCAGCATTTTTCTAAAAATCCCACATTCGACCAGTTCAAACACAGCAAGAGCACTGGTGGATTTTGCTACATGAGGCCTCTACCATCAGAAAACATCAGACTGCATGGCATGAGCCTTTATCTGGAAGGCTGCTGTGGTGTGTAGTCCTCGAGTGGATCATTTGGAGCCCAATAAGTGAAAACATTCACTTTTGGGTGCCAATTGATCCACTTGGGCCTGCACACCCCAGCAGGCTTCCAGATAAAGGCCCATACCATTCATGCCCCCCCAACAGTTTTAATTAAGCAGCAATGTCACAAACAAAAACAGATTTCACCAGTTCAAACACAGCAAGAGGGTGGATTTGGCAACCCCCCCCCCACCCACTCACCCAGGCAAACATCAGAGAAATCAGTCAACATTGTGTGGGCATTTATCTGGAAGCCTGCAGTGGTGCGTGGACCTCAGCTGCACCATTTGAAACCCCAAATCTTATGCACAGGCGGACGCAGCATTAACAAAATGATGCTGTGCCTACCAGTTGTGTATCAAAGATTCACTTTTGGGTGCCAAATGATCCAGATAAAGGACCACACCATGTGGCACTCCATGTGGCACTTCCCCCCCACCACCAAGCAAATACAGCAAGGCGGTGAACTGCCAACATGAGACCTCCCCCAAACCCAGGCACATGCTTCCAAAAAAATGCCCCACACCATGCACCCTCCTAGCAAACAGCAATTTTAGTCTAAGAATACACAGCCACAGCATTTTGCTACATTTATGGCACCCAGGCACCCCACCTGCAAGCATGTGGCCAGAATGAAAGAATGGACTCTCTACCCCACAACAGCACAAAAACAGCTAGCTCAGCACACCCACACCCATCCAAATTATGCCTTTTAAGCTGATCGGAGCAACTTAAAAACACTTACTGGAGGCATGTGCAGTCTTTACATTTTTAGCACTGCAGCTTTTGGGGCCTGCCATAAAATAAATCATGAGCCAGTATGCACATCGGAAAACAAAGAAAATTCAGTGTGTTCCCTTGCCCAGGCTTAGGTTTTTGCTCTGGGAGACATGCTCCGCTCTGTGTCCTCATCCCCATTAAAGTGCACTCAATAATGGAACCTGTTAGAAATATTAACTTATTTACCTTCATGTTGCAGGTTCCTTAATTCGTTTACTGCCCACCAGTCCAGAGTCAAGGGAAGGAAGCGGGACAGCAGAGTGTCTAAACCCTGCTCAGTGCCCGCTTTACCTTTCTATGCAGGTTGTGCTGGAGAAGCCATGACCTGGGAAATGTATGAATTAATTTTGTACTGAGGCTAAAAAATAAGCTCTATGGAGCTTACATTACAAATGCTGAAAGATGCGCTACTCTTACCTGGTGAAAAGGGATGGTAGTAGATGGAGCCTGCCTGAGTATCGCCACGTAACGCTGGGGGACAAAACAACTTCAGTGCTGGATTGTGGCACGAAGAATGGGACACTTTTGTTTAGGAGTGTTTCTTTTATACCCCCTCGATGCCCGATGCACTATAAGGCCACGTCACTGCATGTCTCGTGCTCTCGTGTGGCTCCCCCACCCCACGACCTCTCGACACGAACATCCGGGCAAGTGGACATGAACCTGTTGCCTGGTGAATGAAATCGATGCAGCTCGGGAAATAAAATGGGGAATTGAAAACAAGCCTGTCTGTGGGCTAAAAGGGACAGCAATGGAGGGAACCAAATAAGAAAACTGGGGAAAATTTAATTATAAAAGGGCCCCTTTGCTAAAATGTCCGGATGTAACTAAGGGGGACATATGAAGTTACATCCAAGACGGATTTTCTTCAGGCTGTTTTTGGGGGTGACTGTAAGTTATACATGCAGCAAAAAAGTGCAGAGCACACAATAAATAAGTAATATGTATGAAAAAACGTTATTCCACAAGATACAAACTTTTACAACACAATTAATACACATAATGCTGGCGTGGGAAAAAATGACACAGAGCTTGCACCAGTTCTTGTTGGAATTTGCACATAAATATGTGGGAATTTACCATTAAGGAATGTGCCATGGCATTCTGGTTAAGTTTTTTATCTGCTTGCACTGTATTATTTCAAAAACCACTGCACTACATTTAATAATGGTTTTCCCTGCATTTGTGTTTTGGTAATGTCTTGGGGATATAAGAGGGAAACTATAGGTAACCCATTTTAATACACTGACCTTTCTATTATCATAATAAGTAACAGTGCCAATATTTATATATGTGTTATTATTTTATACATACATATTTACAATGATGCATCATGCATGATAATGTGCTCTAGCAAGACTGCATGGTGGGGGTTGGTGGGCATGTGCACTGGAGTTACAATCAGATTTATAGAGATAATTCTTCTGAGAACACTTTGCACTCCCAGTCCAGTCCTTGAGTGTGATTTCTTGGCCTGTGTGGTGTGCAGAGATTTTTCGGGGGGGGGGTTGCTAGTTCATGTGTGGGAAAGGGGTGAGGATAAAGCAGCACAGAGTGTGGTCATCTGGGGAGAGACTGTTCTGGTAAGTAGACATTTGGGGGAGGAGGCTAGTCCAGTAGAGGAGTGGGGGCCCAGCTCCTGGGAGGTTGTTCAGGTTAGGTCATGCTGGTTAGGGTACTGGAAGGGTGGTCCAGCTGCAGGGAGGATGTCTGTGGATGGGGAGGGGATATCTCCATTGCAAGGAGAGGGATTGGCTGGTATGGGGCAGGAATGGTGGTCCTGGTGGCGGGTCCAGTTGCAGAAAGGGTGGTCAATGTGGGGGAATGCAGGTTCAGGGGTTGTGGAGTGGTCCAGGAAGTGATCTCAACATGTACACACTGGAAGAAAGGGGAAGAGATGGTCGAGACCTACAAGTACCTCACAGGGGTGAACAGGGTGGAGGGGGAGCCAGTTTCAAATGAGGACCAGCATGAAGATCAGGGGGCATGCAGTGAAGCTGGGGGGGTGGCAGGGTTGGTGGGTTAGCAGTTCAGGAGAGATGTGAGGAAATATTTCTTCACTGAAAGGTTGGCAGACACCTGGAACAGATAAAGCTTTTCACACTGAAATAAAAAAAAATTGACCTTATTTTCTTTTTGTGATATTTTGTTTTATCTGGTTGATCCTGCCGTCACTCCAGCCAGATATTTTTTAGCAAGCACCTCTAGGGGGCGTATCCCAATATCTTCCACACCTGACGGCTGAACAGGATGTCAGTCATGGAAGATTAATAGCACTAGCTATTAATAGCTCAACTCTGTCAGTTACAGATCTTTGAGACATGCCTAGGGTAAGTATAAACTGTGTAGTCTACAGTTACATTTAGCATGGCTAACTGATTAGGAACTCACTAAAATTAACTTTTAATAGTTAGTATTTTCACAGTACACTCTAGCGTGGATGATTTTCCAGCTCTCATGTTAGCCGTGTGAGGTTCTGGGATATACCCCTAGAAGTGCTTCCTTAAAAATATTGGATAGGAGGAATGGCAAGATGAACCAGATAAAACTAGATAGCACAAACAGCAAATAAGGTGTCAGCAGTGTGTGTGGCACAGGGTAGAGTCAAGAATGTATGTGACATAGTGCAGTGTTGGCATTGCATGTGGCACTGTGTAGTAATGGCAGTGCACATGGCAATACACAATGGCAACAGTGTTTGTGGCAAAGGATAGTGACAGCACTGCTCATAGCACAACGCAGTGGTGGCATTGTGCATTGAATAGTGCAGTGGTGGCAGTGATTGTTGAACACTGAAGTGTCAGCAATGCATGTGGAACTGTGGTGTTTGGAGTGCATGTGACAACACACAGTGATACCAATGCACATGGGTCTGGGTGGTATTGGTAATGCATGTGGCAAGCACATAGTTGGCAATGCACATTTTATTTATTTATTTATTTATTGACCAGGTAAGTGCACTAGACAAATCCTGCCTATTTTCAGGAACGACTGGAGGAAGGGGAATACAGATGAATGCCAACTGACCTTGAACCAGATTAAGCTGTTGGTGGTATTTTTAGTGAAAGAGGGAAATTTGGCCAGGACACCGGGGGAAATTTCCCTACTCTTTTCGATAAGTGCCATGGGATCTTTAACATCCACCTCAACTACCACCAATCCAGGCAGATGGGACCTCAGTTTAACATCTCATCTGAAAGACAGCACCTCAGAAGTGCAGCACCCCTCTCATGCTGCACTACAGTGTCAGTACTGGGATATTAACCCAAGTGCCAGATGTGGAAACTGAACCCACAGCCCTCTGATCTCCTGGTCTCAGAGGCGAGTGTGCTACCTGCTGAGCCACTGACACTGACACATGGCACCACACAGTGGAGGCACTGTGAGTAGTATGGTACAGTGATGCGAGTGCACGTGGTACCACACTGTGGTGGTAGAGCACTTTGCACTGCATGCTGTACTGCATAGTTATGACAGTGCATATGGGGGATTGAAAGCACTACAGGTTAATGAGTCCAGGTACAAATGTTTATGCATTATATCACTCTCTAGTCCCTGGACCAGCCTCTACCCCTAGATGACAAATCCCAACAGACCACCCTTAACACCTTCTGACCAACCACCCTGTTGACAATCTCCCTGCAGCTGGAGCACACACCTTCACCATCCCTGCAACTGTACCAAACTTCTTCCCCCACACTGGCCTTTACAAAACTGATCACCCTCCCTGGACCACACCAAAGCCCCTGGATGTGATGCCCCCCACTCCAGACCGCATATCCCACCCAAGGACAAGCCTCCCATACCTTGCCAACCACTCTACACACAGCTAGAACACCCCTCCCACCACACCCCCAGCTGACAATTTTCACCCCATACCACCCTTCCTGTCCACAGACCAGCTGTACAACCCCCCTCCCCCTTAGCTGGAATACCCACCACAGACCACCCTTAGCACCTACGGATCAGCTATCCTGTTGACGATCTCCCTGCAGCTGGAGCACACCCTCTACCATCCCTTCAACTGGACCAAATGTCCTCCACTAAAGTGGCTGTTACAAAGATGATCACCCTCCCTGGACCCTCTCTGCAGCTTGACCCTTCCCCCACTCCAGAGCTCAAATCCCACCCATGCACACGCTTCCCATTCCATCTCTGTATACAGCTTCTTTGCACACAGCTAGACATTGAAACATAGAAATTGTCGGCAGATAAGGACCGCTAGGCCCATCCAGTCTGCCTGTAAGCCCTGTACTTGATTACGGCTTCTGACCCTCTCTGTGCTTTACCTTTGTGCTTTCCTTATGCCTGTCCCATGCATGTTTAGACCCCACCTCTGACCACTCTCTTCTAAACCAAGCACCTTTCCTGGCCCACTACAGCTTCCCAACCTACATTCCCCCACAACCAAAAACTCTCCCAACACCTGGACTGTCACCCCATACTGCCTTTCCTGTCCATAGACCAGCCATACAGTCCCCCCTCACAGCTGTACCACCCACCCAATGACCCTTTGAACAACTATATCACCATTCCTTACTTTCTGTAGGTAGAAACCATCCCAGCTAATCACCCTCCCCGGAAGGTGGGCACCATTCTCCACCAAGCTGAGCCTCTGCCCTGGACCACTACAACGGGGGGGGGGGATAAGAGTTGATGTGGATGGCGGGAGGGACCAAGAAAGAAGAAATTAACTTCACATTTGCCATTATTTCCTTTTCTGTTAGATCCAACATTATCAATGGGTAATCATTACAACTGGATATAGTGCACCCCTACAAGGGGAATGGCACATCCCAAGCTTTTTGAATGTTGGGCACATGAGGATTCCATGCACTAGGAGCAACACCCCAGCTGCTACCTACCTTGCAGCGCCATGAGAGCTACACCTAAATGAAACAAAAACAATCACATATTCACAATTATAAAAAACTGTCTTACCTTCCTATCCAACATTTGGGGAAGGGATGCATTTCATGGACTCAAAAAAGAATGCCTGAAGTATTCAGATCTTCTTGTAAAGAAATGATGCAACTGTAAGGTGCTTCACAGGCACAACACATTTCACAGGAGAAATACAACTGTGACCTGAAGCTAATATACAATGAGACATGTGCTCCTTATCATCTTTTTTTTTTTTTTATAAAGGCAGAGAACTTAAACTGTAACAGGAAACACACCTCAATTAACTAACGAAACCCGTTAATCTGCGGTCGCAGACAACTGTGAAATTAGCATTTTAATATACACATCAGAGTACAGTGCAGCAGAAAAGAGAGAGAGAGAGAGAGAGAGATCCTGTAGGGGGTTTTTACTAAAAAAAAAAAAAAGACCTCTCTCCTAACATGCAGGCAAGAGTCTCCCTCAGGAGCCAAGCTCCTGGGCTGGTCATTGACAATGTTGGAGCTATCAGAAAAGGAAATTATGGTATGTATGTAGTTAATTTCTTTTTTCTGTAGCGCTCAACAGTGTCAATGTGTAATCATTACAATTGAGTTCTAAGAAGTAGTACCCAGACAAAAAACCAGGAGTGGGGAGAATGCTATCCCATACACCAGATGCTTCAGAACTACTCGCAAACTGCTGCCTGCAACACTCTGCAACCAAAAGCTGCATCAACATAACTCTAAACATACAATTTGTAAAGTTTTGTGAATGCGTGGACTGAGGTGCACGTAGCTGCCTTGCATAGTTCTGAAACCGTGGCCTCGCCCCTCTCCACCCAGGAAGTTTCCAACACCCTGGTGGAGTGAGCCTTGATAAGAGCTGGAGGCTTCTTCCTTTTCGCCACATAGGCCTCAGCAATACAGGCTCATAGCCACGTAGCTAGGGTGGGTTTAGGAGCCTTTTGTCCTTGTTTGGCTGTCCCAGAAAGCACAAACAGACTATCTGACTTAAAAAATTCAGACATACAGTACATTTAAGGTAGATCCTAATTGTCCGCCTCTGGTCCAGTTTATACAACTCCTTCTCCTTGGGGTGAGAAGGATGAGGACAGAAGGATGAAAGACAAATCTCTTGGTTCACATGAGAGGCAGTAGGCACTTTAGGGATGAAAAACAGGACCATCCTAAGTACTACCTTGTCCTTATGCATGATAAGGTAAGGATTCTTATGAGACAAGAGACATAGAAACATAGAAGTTGATGGCAGATAAGGACCTCGTGGCCCTCCCAGTCTGCCCATTTTGCCTACCAATTACAAACCACAGATCCTAGTTGATCTGCTGCCCACCCTTTTTCCTGTCTGTAGGGTACCCTTGTGTCTATCCCATGAATTCTTGAATTCATAAACTGTTTTTGCCCCCATCACCTCCTTTGGGAGTACTTTCTCATGTTGCCCCAAACCTTCCCCCCAACTTCATTTCATGACCCCTAATTCTTGCACATCTTCTTTCTTGAAAGATGCTGCCTCCTTGTACCTTGTTTATACCCCTAAGGTACTTGAATGTTTCTATCATGTTCCCCCTCTCTTCCAGGGAATACGTATTGAGTTCCCACAGCCTTACTTAAAATTTTTTTATGCATGCCCTGCACCATCTTTGTAGCCCTCCTTTGGACTGCCTCCAGTCTATGTCCTTCCAGAGATGTGGACTCCAAAACTGAACACAGTACTTCAGCTGAGGTCTCACCAGAAATCTGTACAGTGGCATAACCACCACCTTCCTTCTGCTGATAATTCCCCTCCAAATGCACCCCAGCATCCTACTGGCTTTCCCCACAGCCTTCTCGCACTGTTTGGTTACCTTTAGGTAATTCAATATGAGTATCTCTAGGTCCTGTTCCTGCCTAGTGGCTACTAGTACCTCCCCCCATTTTGTATAGCTTGACAAAATTTCTGCTCTCAAAGTGCATGACTTTGCACTTCTTGGCATTGAATCAAAGCTGCCACACTTCTGACTACTTCTTCAACCTGCCCAGGTCCTTCCTCATTTTTTCTATCCCCTCTGGAGTGTCCATCCTGTTGCAGGTCTTGGTGTTGTCTGCCAAAAGACATACTTTCTCCTCCAGCCCTCCACAATGTCACTTATAAAGACATTGAAGAGGACCAGTCCCAGGACAGATCCCAATTTCACCCCACTGGTCACCTCCCTCTCCTCAGAATGAACACCATTTACCAGCACTCTCTATGTCCTGTCCTTTAACCAATTTAACCAATTTCTAACACAGTTTACCACCTTGGGGCCTACCACCATGCTCTCTAACTTGTTTGCCAACCTTCTATATGGGATTGTATCAAAGGCCTTGCTGAAGTCTAAGTAGGTCACATCCACCGCCCTTCCCTGATCTACCTCCCTGGTCACCCAGTCAAAGAAATCTATTGGATTTCTTTGGCATGACCTTCACACGGTGAATCCATACTGTCTTGGATCTAGTGCTCCACTAGCTTCAAGGAATGATACAATCCTCTCCAGAATCTCCATTAGCTTTCCCACCACCAAGGTTAGGCTGGCTGGCCTTTAGAAAATGGCAACAATCAATTCTTAAACCTGATTGGCCGAGACAGGCTTCAAGCTGGACATTTATTTTTCATTATTTATTTATGTCTCCAGTGATCTGTTGAATAGGGTGGTCAGTGGGACTGCCAGCAACCCTCTGAGTTCTTTTAATATTCTGGGGTGAATTCCATCTGGTCCCATTATCTTATTTGTTTTCAGGTTCCTGATTTCCTCCAGGACTCTTTCCACTGTGAATGGAGTGGTGTCAACCTCCCCTGTCTGTCCACTTTTTTCGCTGAGTTTTGGGCCTTGGCCTTCCCCTTCTTTTGTGAAAACTGAACAAAAGTACTTACTCAGTATTGCTGCCTTCTGTATGTCCTCGGTACACCTTCCTCCTTTATTCTGAGAATCCCACCCCTTGCCTTCTTTCTCTCGCTGATATAGCTGAAGAAGGTCTTATCCCCCTTCTTTACAGCCTGTGTTATATTTTCTTCTGTTTGTGCCTTTGTGCTTCTGACTGCCTTTTCTGCCTCCCTCCCTCTGTTTCCCTAGGTACTGCTCCCTATCCTCTTCCCTCTGAGTTTCTTTGCATCTCCTGAGTGTTCTTTTTATCCCTCCCTTTGCAGTCCACTTCCCTCAAGAACCAAAGCAGTCATTTCTTTTGCTTACTCTTTCCATTTAATTTTTTATTTCATTTTTATTTTGTTAACCTGGATAGGGCACTGGAACAAGTCCATTTTCAGGCCTAGCCTGAAAAAATACAAACAATTACAAATAATCATAATAAAACAAGACAATAACTCAACAAATTACAAAAAACTTATGTAATTGGTTTGCTGTTTCTCACAGAGGTTAGTTGCTTCTGCTACGGCCCGCTTAAGAGCTGACCGCTGCTTTCCCACATCCCCCTTGTCCTCCCTTGCCAGGGCTGTCATGAGACATTCAGCCATTTTGTCAAAGTTGCCCTCTTGAAATCCAGGACCTTGACTTTAGTGTGGTTATCCACCTCCATTGTGGCTATGTTAAATAACACTGTCATGTGCTCACTTTTTCCAATATGGCTGCCCATCTTAACCTCCCTAACCCTGTCCCCATTAGTTAGCACCAGGTCTAGTATATAGTCCCCTTGCGGGTGGGTTCAGCCACAAGCTGTCTTAGGCCTGCCCCCTGCAGTGCAGTCAGTATGCTGCTGCTTTTGGCTGTACTCACTGTCTGGGTGCCCCAATCCACGTCTGGTAGACTGAAGTCCCTCAGCAGTAGTACTTCACCTTTGGTTGCCATTTTGTGGATGGCTTCAACTTGTGTTTTGAATGACTCTTCCCACTGTACTGGAGGTCTGCAGATCACCCCTGTTCTAATGCTGGTCCCCTTTCTTGCCTGTAGGGTGACCCACAGTGCCTCCGCTCCCTACTGTGGCCCTTGTACCTCAGTTGCTTTGATTCCCTCCCTAAAGCACATTGCCACCCCTCCCTCCCAAACAAGGCCTGGAGTTTGCCCACTCTCCTGGCTGAACACATGGCCATTAAAAAACAGACTCTGTAGGACGACACATCCAGTGGCATGGATGAAAATGGTTCGAAAGGCTCAACAGAGAGCATTCAGAACCAGGTTAGGATCCCACGGGGGATCCTGGGATCGAAACAGCAGTTGGCTCCTGGTAACTGCATGAAAAAAATGAACAACCACTCTATTTGTTCCCAGGGAGAACCCCAAAGAAGCTCTGAGAGTGGAAACCTGCCCTCTCAGCATACTCAATGCCAGTCATTTATGTATGCCATCCTGAAGGAATTCCAGGATTTGAGCAATGGAGGCTTTAGATGGTTTAATTCCTTTCTCTCTGGCCCAAGAAGATACTATGTTCCAGACTCGGGCTTAAGCAGCTGAGGTTGAGGTTTTTCTTGATGCTAGCAAGGTTTCGACTACCTTCAGAGAAAAGTTTAATCTTAAGAGTCTCCTCCTTTCAGGAGCCAGGCCACGAGTTGCATTGTGCCTGGGTTTGGGTGGTGAATGGTGCCTTGCAACAGGAGGTCCCTTCATACCGGAAGGTGGAAAGGAATTTGCTGGGCCAGGTTCACTAGATCTGAGAACCACAATCTTTTTGGCCACTCTGGGGCAATCAGAAGAAAGTTTCCGCTTGAGTGTCTTATTTTCCTTAAAACTTTCTGGATGAGAGATAGTGGAGGAAAGGCATACGCTCTGCAGAAGGACCTCATCTGAGTCAGAGCGTCCCCTGCCTCTGCCTGAGGATACCAATACTGACTGAAGAACCTGTGGGTGTGAGCACTGTGGCTTGAAGCAAATATCTATCTGTGGTTGCTCGAACAGATTGCTTAGCAGTGCGAACACTTCCGGGTTCAACAGCCACTCTCTGAGGTGAACATTTCTTCGACTTAGCCAGTCCACCTGAATGTTCAGTTCCCCTGCCAGATGTACTGTTGACAGAGAGAGAAGATTCTCCTCTCCTCAGCTCAGTAGTTTGGAGGCCTCCTGAAGCATTGCCCTGCTTTTTATGCCTCCTTGGTTGTTTATGCGTCACTGTGACAGCATTGTCCGACTGCACTTTCACTGTGGTGTTTCTCAGTCTAGACTGAAACTGAAGCAGAGCTAAGTGAACTGCACACATCTCCAGAACATTTATGTATAGATGCTATTCTTGTAGTGACCAAATCCCCTGAGTGGGGAGTTGGTCCAGGACTGCCCCCGCGTGCATGCAGGCTTGCATTCATTGTGAGAATTACTTCTGGTGGTAGTTTCAATAGAACCCCCTTGTTGAGATTCTGTACATTCAGCCACCAACTTGGAGTGATGAAGATGAGGGGGGTGATGAGGATCCTTGCTTGGTAATCTTCTGATGATGGATTTCAGGCCATCAACAGCCCTGTCTGAAGAGGCTGCATGTGGAAATCGGGCCCAGAGAACTAAGTCTATTGCTGCCACCATGAGGCCTAGAATTCTCAGTAGAGTGTGGGCCAACACTGAGGACTGAACCCTGAACCACCATATCTCCGACAGCAATGTCTCCTCCCTGGACGATGATAAGAACACCTTCCCCACTTTCTGTTGAAGATTGCCCCCAAGTGCTCCAAGGACTGAGATGGCTCTAAGGAGCTCTTCTCTCTGTTTACTATCCAGCCATGTGATTCCAGGATCTCCAGGGTCTTGGACACTGACCAGTTGGTAAGAAGCATTGTCAGTGCTCAGATGACCAGGTCGTCCAGATAAGGGTAGACATGATGACCCTCCTGTCATAGTTGAGCCACCAAAACAACCAATACCTTTAAGAAAATTCATGGGGCTGTTGCAAGGCTGAATGGAAGTACCTTGTACTGGAAATGTTGGTCCAGTATCAAAACCAGAGGTACTTCTGGTAGGACTGATGGATGTGAAGGTAAGCATTCATCACTTCTACTGAGGCTAAGAAGTCTCCTGGTTGAACAACCAGGGTTATCAACCTCAGAGACTCTATCTTGAACATCTTGTGGCACACAAACTTGTTCAGATGCTTCAGATCCAGAATGATCCTGAACCCCCCTGGACTTCTTGGGAACTACAAATAGAGAGAGTAGAACTGTTGACCCTACTTGTTTGGGGGAACCGGAACAACGGCCCTGATTTGAGTTTGAATGGTCAGGGTGTCTGACACTGCCTGGCATTTTGCCACTTATTTTGAAACCAGGGACAGCAGACAACATACCCTTGAAGGAACCATTAAGAATTCTATGGCATAGCCCAGGTGAAGGATTTCCAGAACCCAGGAGACTGACATTGCTTGGGCCCGTCTTGCATGAAATTCATGTAATCTTCCACCAAGGGGAAGGGGGCAGGGATAGGCCATTGTACCATCATCATGAGGTATGAGGCCTTTGTGCTGGTCCTCTTCCGCAGTCTTAGGAAAGGAGCCTCTGTTGCTGTATCCTCTATTGCCTGAATTGGCACCTATGTCTCTTTGGGTTGCAAAGTGCCAAAGGGCCGATACCCCCCTCAGGACTGCCTGCACTGGCCTTCGCCCTAACCCTGTTGAGGAGTAGGGGCCTTGCATTGCTGTTTAGATAGCAGGAGGTGGCTTTTCTTATCCTGCATGTCCTTCAGGATAGAATCCAAGCAAGAGCCAAACAGCAAACTTCCCTCAAAGGGAAGGCTGAACAGCTTCAGTTTTGAAGCTTAATCAGCAGACCAATGTCTGAGCCACATGGACCTCATGGCTAATGTAGTGTGGTAGGCCAAGTGAGCTGACAAGTGCAAGTTGTCCACAGTGGAATCACCAAGGAAGAAGGAAGCCATGAAAACCAGCTGCAAAATGCTCGCAACTTCTGAGTCGGGGGAACGGAGTTGGACAGTGCAAAGATCCAAATATTTAAGGCACTGGAAACAATAAAAGAAGCATATGAGGTACAAATATTTATACCTGCTGAGATGAAGGCCCTCCTGCATGAGGTATCCGTCCACTTGTCATGTGATTCTGACAGTGCCACAGCACCCTTGATCGTAAGGGTGGCGTACTTTGTAGAATTATAAACCACCTTGTCTACCAAACAGGGAGATTCCTACTTGCAAGATCTTTCTCCTAAGAAAGGATAATTCCTAGTTTTTGGTTTGGGAAGATTTTTTCTCTGATCCACATCAGCCCATTCTTGCTCAATAATTTTGTCACAATGAACAAAACCTGGAAAACATTCTGGAGCAGAGGGCACAGACCGAATCAGATTGATATCCGCCATCTCAATGGGCTGCTTTTCCTTCAGCTGTAAAGAGCTACATGACTCAACTATCAAAAAGGACAATGACTTATTATCAAAAAGGGGTGGAATTGGGATTCTGGTCTTGGGCTCCGTCCACTCTTCTTCCCCTACCTCCTCCTCAAAGGGGACATCCTCCTAGTCAGAAAGTAATTTTTTAAGGTCAGACGTTTCCCCACAATCCCTGTAATCATCATCCTGGCTTTCCAATGGATCTGGGTTGGGATCTGCCTGAACATCTAAGTCCACAACCTTCTCCTGCTCTGTCACACTGGGACATGCTTGTGTACCCCCCTCCGACCTGAGGGGCCCAGTTTGGGATCAGGTGTATCTGCTGGGATGCCCTGCAGGACATCAGGCTTAAAAGCTCACCAAGAAGCAGCCAGAGATTTTTACACAATTCTGCTTTGCCACTGTCAAGTGATGGACCAAGTCTCCCCCTCCCCAGCTTGGAGGACAGGCTTGGGGGAACTGTGAGAGTGGACCAGCTGGGGGGGGGCGTGACAGAAATATTATGCTGGGCAACACAGTGAGGACAATACATGACCATGGGAGAGGGCTTCATCACCCTTTTCTGCAAGTCTTATATCTTTCCATAATAAATGGTCTCCTGTAAGCCATGGTGCCAATAACAGACAAATGTCATATGAAAAACTCGAGTCTAACTGTGAAATTAAGAATCTTTTTTCTGACAGAAAAAAAAAACAGTTCTAGAATTGTTTTGTCACACAGCACTCTACTCACTGAAAAAGTGCTTCAGGAGCTCAAAAAGCTCTAGCTGCATGAGCAAACCCCCTGGGTTCATGGAGGAGCTAGTGCGCATGCACAACAGTAAGTGCACATGTTCAATGCGTTCACTCCTGTGCACACGCATGCACCACTGGCAGGAAGCTGAGAAAAAGAAGTGTGACCAGCCCTAATGGTGGTTGTGCAAACTATCAAAAATGGAGGTGAGGTGATAAATCACCAAAAACCATCCAATGAGTCCCAAAAGCACCAGTTGTCCTGTAAAAGTAGAAAACACACAAATCTTCAAACTGGGGGGAGGGATGGGCAAGGACCGACGCCAAAGACGAGTGACCCCCAGAGACCCTAATCTCCCACTAAATTAAATCTGTACCTACCTGTGGCACCATTTTGTCCTTTCAAAATATTTTGAAACAGGAGACCAAAAAAGAAAAAAACACCCTAGCAAGGCAGAAGTGACTCCAAGTCCACACAGGGAATGAGAAAAAAAAGGCAGGTTATTCAATTTGAAAGTCATACAACTGCTTTTGAACAACTCCAAAAGCCATACCAACTGCACTTAACCCAACAGTTTGCACATTCAATATATAAAGACGCACAGCTTACCGTATCATCACGCTTTTATTAAAGTGCATCGAACTTTCATCCCACAGCATTAATATAGTGCAAAGGCGACGACTTTTCACCCGATTAAAACAAATAAACTGGAGACACCATCATGGTGTTTTTACCGTAGCAGGACATTGACCAGGCTGGCCGAGCATACAGCCCACGTGCGTGATGACGCACAGGATCAGTTGACGTTTCGGCTTAGGCCTTCCTCAGAGCTGATTGGTCAAGGTTCTCACTATCTTTTATATTGTGAATTCATACATATTCATTAAAAGAACATGTTTCGAACCTCCCTCTGCTCATTAATATACATATCTATCTATTTATCATACACAAGCGCATACACACCATCATCTAAAAAAAAACCTATAAATAACAATGTAAAAGTAATTCTTCATTTAATTCCTTTGGTTTTAAAGTTGCTAATTTAAAAATCTAAAAACATTCTCTTTGGTCCAGTTTATTTGTTAGACTCCCACCACGGGGCCCAACATGAATCTTCTCAATTCCAGTAAATTTTAAATTAGCTGGTGATCCATGTCCTACAGCAAAAAAAATGACGAGCCATTGCATTTGTCTGTACATTATTTCGAATTGCTGATTTGTGTTCACTTATCCGTTCTCTAAGTTGACATTTTGTCTGTCCCACATAATTCAAGCCACATGGACAAGTTAACATGTAAATTACTCCAGTCGTTCTACAGTTAATAAACTCATTTATTTCAAATTCTTGGTTTGTATGTGGGTGTTAAAATTCTTTGCTATCATTTGTATTGTTGCATTGTGCATAATTGCCACACCTATAATTGCCTTTAGGAAGTGTTGGAATCCACGTAGTTTTCAGTTTTTCTGGTTCTTGAACACTGTGCACTAACAAATCTTTAATATTTCTCCCCCCCTCCTATAAGTAATACGGGGTCTCTTAAATTGATCACTTCTGAACACAGCATCACCCTGTAATACTGCCCAATGTTTTCTTACAATACTGGCAATTTCTCCCGATTGATTACAAAACTCTGTCACAAAACTTATTGGATTTTGAATCTCACCCACATTCTGATTTTTTGGTCTTAATAATTCTTCTCTCTCAGTATTGATTGCTCTTTCTACACCTTTGTAAATACAATCCACCTCATATCCATGTTCTAAAAATCTATTAGCAACTTCTCTCACATTTTTTTCAAACTGTCTAGTATCACTGCATATTCTTTTCAAGCGCAGCATTTGTCCCACTGGTATGTTACGTTTAAGTACTTCAGGATGGTTACTTTCATTATGTAACAAAGTGTTTCTACTCATTGGTTTCCCTGTACAAAGTTGTTTTCAATTTACTTTCCTCCTTATATATCAACATATCCATAAATGAAATTGACTGTGTATCCACTTGTGCAGTGAATTTTAGATTTATATCAAAGGTGTTGAACCCTTTTACAAATACATCTAAACTTTCCACATCGTTTGACCAAATTAAAAAGCAATCATCAATGTAATGTCTCCAAAATGCAGCATACTTTTTAAACATCTCATCTTTATATAGACACATTTTTTCCCACTGTCCCACATACAAACATGCAATGCTTGGAGCAAACGTTGTTCCCATCACAGTATCTTTATGCTGCATGTAAAACTGATCTATATACATAAAAAATAATTCGACTTCAATACCATGTCAGCCATATATGTGATAAACTCTGCATTGTAAACTTCATCATCCTGTTGTTTGCTCAAATAAAATTTTATTGCTTCAATTCCCCGGTCATGTGGCACATTTGAGTATAAACTCTCTATATCCAATGTCACTAACAAATGTTCTGGTTCGATCACCATGTTTTCAATGCTTCTCACCATATCACCGCTATCCAACAGATAGGAAGGCAATTTGTTCATCAAAGGTTTTAAAAAACAGTCCACCATCTGTGAAAAAGGCTCCATACTCGAGCCAATACTTGAAACAATCGGGCACCCTGGTGGGCTCAGAACATTCTTGTGTATTTTTGGCAACAAGTAGATTACTGGTCTAATTGGCGCATTAACTTTCAAAACTCAGCCTCTTGCTTACTTATATTGCCATTCATCTCCCCCTTCTTAATAAATCCTCTGCTCATAATTTAATTTCAGCTGTTGGATCTCTAACCAATTTCCAATAATAATCTTTATTTTCTGGCTGTTTCTTCATTTCACATTCATACTTATCATTTCCTCATGAACAATTGCTCCACCTTTGTTCACTGGTTTAATTACCAGACTTTTATCTTCCATCAATGATTTCAAAGCAACATTTTCCTGATATGTTAAATTATATATTCTTTCTCGTTTCTTTTTTAGCACAGCATCAATATCTCAATCTACTAATGCTGTAAAAGTATTCACTGCATCATGGCCATATACTGGGGGGCAAAATTTACTTTTCTTTTTCAAATGCTTCGTTCTGCTATTTTCATTGCTATTTTGAGTTTCCAAAAGATTCAAATCTATTTGATCCACCAAACCCATTGGCTTCACACTCATTATTGGTCACAGCTGTTTGAGCACTTGAAAAAAAGTATTTTAAATGTAACTGTCCATACAGATTAAAGAGGTCGATTTTGAGCTGAAAAGGGTTAATATCTTTAGTAGGCACATATGAGAGACCTTTTTGTAACACTGATTCTCCATATAGTGTAAGCTCCCTATTAGTTAAATTTATGATTGCCATTTGTTCTGTCTGTTCGAACGTCTCGGGGGGCCCGACTATTGCCAACACCCTCTGCTTCTCCCTCTGCCTCCTCGACCTCTTCCCATGTCCCCTTCTGGTCTTACGTTTTCTCTGTATGGGAGCATTTGTTGTCCAGGGCTCTCTGATGGATACATTTTCAACCGAAAATCCTGATTTTGTAGATTTCTCCCGGTATCACTTTCAGGGGACAATACAAATCCATTAACTTTAAGTGGCGCTGTAGTGTTTTTAAAAAAGAAGGGCTTGTGCCTTGTTTTACTTTGCCAATTATTTACTTGACCTCGAACATAGTCTCTAGCATCTCTGTCATGTTTTTGTAATTTATAATCATTCAACTGTGCTTGGAATTTTGTAATACTACAATTGATCTTTTCAAATAATTGCTGAACTTCTATATGGGTAAAACTTTGTTTAATTTCAATTTTCATTCTTTTAATCTGATCCTCCACATTCATTATGTCCCTTCTTGCTTTTTTATTAGTGCCAAAATCAAATCATTAGAGTCCTTATTAAGTATTTGTTCCCAATCTTTCATTAATAGCTCATCATCCAAGCCATACGCTGGTGGTTTTTGGATTCTCAAACCTCTAGGAATCCATTTATCTCTTCAATATTGAGACAGAGAAAAAGCATGCATTTGAAAATGGATTAATTTCTTTTTCAAATTTTCCAAACTATTGCCATCTGGTTTTGAATGAGCACTGCTTGTGCTGGCTTGTGGTGCAAAAAGAACTTCACAGGCCACCTGGTCATATATTATTTCGGCTCCTTCTATATTGGAAAAACTGAGTAGGGCCATTTGTACTAGAGGGTTCCCCTCACCTCCTCCAACTCCTGCTCCTGTCGCCATACTTCTTAATTGCAAATATTTAGCCTCTAAAATTATGCTGTCTGGGTTTTCAGATTAGAGAGCTACCCTCACAATGTGGTCCTCTGAGTAACCGCGTTTCAAACAGTGTTTAAACAAAACATATGAGGGGCTCCACTCACTCCCAGTGAGCACTTCAGATCTGGTGCAGAAAGGAATCAGAGTACTGTCTTAGTCATACAACTGCTTTTGAACAACTCCAAAAGCCATACCAACTGCACTTATCCCAACAGTTTGCACATTCAATGTATCAAGATGCACAGCTTACCGTATCATCATGCTTTTCTTAAAGTGCAGCAAACTTTCATGCCGCAGCAATAATAGAGTGCAAAGGCGGCAACTTTTCAAATTAGAAACTTTAAAACCAAAGGGATTAAATGAAGAATTACTTTTACATTGTTATTTATAGGTTTTTTTTTAGATGATGGTGTGTATGTGCTTGTGTATGATAAATAGACAGATATGTATATTAAAGAGCAGAGGAAGGTTCGAAATGTGTTCTTTTAATGAATATGTATGAATTCGCAATATAAAAGATAGTGAGAACCTTGACCAATCAGCTCTGAGGAAGGCGTAAGCCGAAACGTTAGCTGATCCTGTGCGTCATCACGCACGTGGCCTGTGTGATCACAGTATCTGCCATAATTTTGGTCAATTTCAGCTTTAATGTCTGATTTGCCCTTTCTACTGCCCCTCCCGATTGTGGGTGGTATGCACAGTGCGTTCGTAAATCCACTTGCAGTGCCTCACACAAGGTTCTGATGACTTCATTTGCAAAATGCAGCCATTATCGCTGGAGAGCCAGGTGGGAATCCCCACCTTGGTATGATTTTCTAATCAGGGTCTTTGGTACTGTACACGTGGTTTCTCCGCATGGAACGCCTCTACCCACTTTGGAAAACATATCTATAATCATTAGGCAATATTTATACCCTTCACACGGGTTTAGCTCAATAAAATCCATCATTAAATGTTCAAAAGGTCCTGTAGGAAAAGGATGGGCAGAGGGGTTACTTGAGTCCTCTGCCAACATTATTTTGCATACATATTACACACTTTTACAAAATCTTCAGCATATCGGTAAAGCCAACAACATACCAATGTTTATTTACAAGATCGACTACTCCACTTTTGAAATATGATCGGCCCCATGGGCCAATTTTGCCAAAAGGGAAATATTGTTGAGGGCAGGCAGAGCCTGCCATCGGGTTTGTCCACACCTTAGTGCTAGCATCAAATTTACAGTTTGTTTGCCAGTTACGTTTTCTTTGCACTGGCCGACTGTTGTAAAGTTGCAACATCCTTTACTGAGAATAAATCAAGTTGGTTAGTTACAGTCAAAGACATTTGAAATTTCAGAACACTCTCAGAAAGAGCTGCTTCCTTTGCAGCTGCGTCAGCCCTCGCATTTCCTGCAGAAACAAAAATCTTGGTTAGCAGTATGGGCTTGACATTTTACAATTGCTAACTTTTCTGGCTTCTGGATTGCTAACAAAAGATTTTTTACCAAATTCGCATGCTCAATAGGTTTTCCAGCTGCTGTTAAAAACCCTCTGTGTTACCATAGGGTGCCAAAATCATGAGCTACACCAAATGCATATCGACTATCTGTGTATATGTTAACTGTTTTACCCTCGGCTATTATACAAGCTCTCGTCAGAGCTATGAGTTCAGCAGCTTGGGCTGATGTTCATGGGGGTAACTTTGCTCCTTCCACGACATAGTTTTGAGTACACACTGCATAACCTACCAAGGGGGATCCTTTTTCGTCTCTTGGTGCCGAGCCGTCAACAAATAATTCTAAGTCTGCGTTTTGTATGGGTACGTCAGTGATATCCGGTCGAGGCTTACAGTCTAAATCAATAAATTGCCCACAGTCGTGCTCCTCCCCCTCCTCTGAGGTGGGGAGCAACATCGCTGGGTTTAAAGTGGTGCACCTTTTCAAAGTTATGTTAGACATGGTTAGTAACACATTTTGATACTGAAGCAATCATGCAGGTGTTAAATGAGCTGTGCGAGCTTGTAGCAGAATAGAATGCACAGAATGAGGCACATGCACCGTCAAAGCACAGAATCCTACCAGATCCATGCATGCCAACACCGCTTCAGTAGCCACTGCCACCGACTGCAAGCAAGACACCATCCCACATACCACTGAGTCCAAACACTTCAAGTAATATGCTATGGGCCTCTGTCCCCCCCTCCATGTTCCTGTGTCAATACAGCTGACATGTAACCTGCTTTACCATTCACAAACAAATTAAAACCCTTCTCATAATTTGGTAGTCCCAAACAAGGACTTGTAACCAATACATTTTTAAGTGTCGCAAAACAGATCTCTAGATCAGGTGTCCACCTGATCTTCTCAGTCATCTGCATTTTCTTGCCAAATATGGCTTCATGGAGGGGTTGTGCCAACATAGCATAATCCACGATCCAGGCTCTACAATAGCCCACCATACCCAAAAAAAAGACATCATTTGCTGCTTGGTAACTGGGCGTGGCCAAGCTGTTATGTTCTTAATTCTCTCAGGGTCTAGCTTTCTACCACTGCCAGACAACACATGACCCAAATATTTTACTTGCTCTCTACACAATTGCAATTTTTCTCGAGACACTTTATGCCCATTCTCAGCCAAGAAAAGTAATAAAGCTTTTGAATCCTGTTGATTTGCTTCCTTACTGGGGCTAGCAAGCAATAGATCATCCACATACTGTATTAGGGTACTGCCCAATGGGGCCACAAAAGTGGATAGATTCTCTCTCATTTGAGCTGAGAATACTGCTGGAGACTCAGCATAGCCTTGGGGCATGCGAGTCCAGGTCCACTTTTCCTTTGTAGGTGAATGCAAACCATTCCTGGCTACTGGGCTCTACGGGGATACTATAAAACGCATTTGCTAAATCAATGACCATGAAATAACAGCTGTTATGTGGAATGGATGACAATACAGTAATCGGGTTTGGCACTACCGGCGTACGTACATGTACTGCTTCATTTACCGCTCTCAGGTCCTGCACAAAGTGGTAACTTCCATTTGACTTTCTCACTGGTAAAATTGGTGTATTTACCATTGCATATGGGCAGGGGATGATTACTCCTCTTTCCACTAATGCTGCGTGCACTGGGGCTATTCCCTCCTCCACCTCTTTACCCAGCGGATATTGATGCCTATTCGGTTTGTAAGAGGACTTTGGCTTGACCATAAGGGATTTGTGCATTCTTCAGTAATCCCACATCATACTTTGATTCTGCCCATAGCTTTGCTGGTAACTCATTTATCCAACTTACACTCTCCTGCATGCCTATTTCTTCACAAACCTTTCGCACATTCACTCCTCTTTCATCCACTCGTACCTTAACCTTTCTGTTAATTGTGTATTTTTCACAGTTCCCAGCCCTTGATATTAGCTTGCTTCCTACACGTTCCCAATCACACAACTGTACCATTTTTGCTACCCATGGCCCCAATTCCTTCCACTCAAGGGGGGGTTGTCTTGCCATGGAAATGTACGGGTATGACCCTGGCTCTTGGAATACTTTTAATTGCTCTGCATTCAGCCTCACTGAGGCTGCACAACCATCCTTTGCCACATAATCTCTGACACCCAGATGGCCTGTTCTACTGGCTGTTTTCCCACTCTTTGCACTCATAAGTTAGGTCCCGACCTCCCACTGCATAATGTGTTGTACAATGCAAATCTGTCTGTAACTGCAACTGGCCATGTGTTACTACTTCCACCCATTCTTGTAGCCAACCCACCTCCTTTGGTTCTGTTAATTCCCAACTATACAGCCAATCCCCTGTTCTTTCTGCCAAACATGGATACAAACCCACCCCCGGCGCTTCTATATTAACCCCCTCTGGGGTACAAGTAATGTGTGCATTTACCTTTGACAGGAGATCCCTTCCCAATAAATTCACAGGACAGGTCGTGCTACTGAGGAAAGTATGTTGTAATTCCATTTTTCCACACCGAACCGGTAATGAGATTGTTAATTGCTCTCTTTGTGGTACTCCTGATGCCCCTATTGTTGTCACCATTCGACTGGATAAGGGTGCATTTAACTTGCTTCTTTGAATTACTGACATCGAGGCACCTGTGTCTATCAAGAAGGTCAACTTTGTGTTCATGATTATTAAGTCTATTACTGGACTACCTTCTGGCGTTGTTGAAGCACATAGCATTTGTGAAAAGGGGGAGGGGGAGTGTTCCTCTAACCTTCAGCTGTCATTGGCAAAGCCAACATTATTAGTCCAGAACTGAGGATCCCAAGGATTTCCACCCCATCCTTGCTGCTGATTTGGCTGCCACTGTTGTGGAGCAGGAGGGGGTGGTGGTGGAGGCAAGAGGGCATTGCAATCTTGATTATGCTGCCACTGATTTGCCTTTTCACAATTTCTTGCTATGTGTCCCTGTTCTCCACAAGCAAAGCAGACGATACCACCTCCCGGTCCGGGTCTTTGTCCTGCCGATCCTTCCGATGGTTGCCCTTTTCCCCCTCCTCCCTGTGGATAACCTCCATTATTTCGTCCTCTCTGTCTTCTTCTGTTGCCATTTCCACCTCCCGGTTGGGGCTGCTTACTGTCTCTCTCAAAGTACATCAGCTGAGCCTTTTCCAGCTTTTCTTTCTTTTCCTTTTGTATCTCATTCTGCTGTCTCTCAGTACGTTCAACATATGGCACTAGGTCGGCCATTTTCTTTGTCTCCCATCCAATGCACACTGTGGTAACTCCCAATCTAATTGGCTCACTCAGTCTGGTGCAAAAAGCCATACCCAACTGATGCTGGTATGCGGGATTATCTGGCCCAATACCGGAAAATTGCCTAAAGACCCCCCTCCAATCGTTCCTTGTAATCATGTACTGATTCCTCATCTTTTTGTCTCGTATCCCGGATGCAAGACCAGTCTGTCACATCTCTGTATTTTTCCCGTAGTTTTATGCACACCACGTTAAATTGTGGCATAATGTGGTCCCTTGGCTTCTCTGGGTCCCAGGCCTCTTTTACTTCCTCCCACCTGCCCTTTAATGTCCGTCTAAGACACTCTCCAACCTCAGTCGTAGACAGTTCATACATTTTTATTAAGTTTGTTAACTCCTTTATATATTCTTCTAAGTTATCTTGAGGCTTTGGTACATCTTTCAGGGCCCTCTCAACTCCTCAGGATTCCATGGGAGGTCTACTTCAATGTATTTAGGACTGCAGGCTGGTGGTTGGTAGCCAGTCTTCCTGCCTCGGGTTGTGGGTTGGGATATTGTATCAAAGGCAACTGCTGTGTTAGTTTTTTTTCCCCTGCCTGTTTTGGGCCCTTAGTCCTTGCATCAGTTTGCCTAAATACCCAAGGCTTCCCATCTCCTTGCCATGTACCTTCCTTCCAGTGACATAGATTCCACTGCTTCAACCAGGTCCTCTTCCCTCTTCACTCCCTGACTCCTCATCTGACTGAACAGGTGTGGGGATTTGGGCTTTTTCATGATCAGACTGCAGCCTCCCGCACCAGAGTCACAGGAGGATGTTGAACAGGCGTGCGCTAGTCAATTGGGCAGCCTGTTGAATGCCCTGTGCCGGTTGTACTACTTGGCCCGGCTGGACTATCAGTGCTTTTTGAGCAGGTAGGGCAGCAGGCACAGCTGGGGCAACCTGTTCTGGTGGCGTATCTGGCACCACCCTTCCCTGTGGGACCGTCGGAACAGTTGGGGAAGGGGGCCAATATGGTGGAGGGGTATCGTGATGATGAAACACCTTCCTTCAGTGTTCAGTATCTTCCCCTTCTTGTTTTACCATTAACCCTCTCACTTGATTTTCATGTCACCTTTCTGCCTCTCTTTCCCATATTCTAAACCTTGACCAGTCTACCTTGCACCCTTTTTGTTTACTCTTTTCTTTTTCTTCCAATGCTATCCTTGCTTCCTTTAGTACATCTATACTAAAAGTACCTATAAGGGGAAATATTCCCCTGGTCAACTTATGCCATTGTTCTATCTCAGAGACCGAATCCTGGCCAAACTTATCAACCATACATTTTGCTGGTCCAGATAATACTAACTCTGGACCCAGGCTATCTTTTGTTCCCTTGTTTCCCATTCTATCTAGGCCTGTTCTTTATAGTGCACACTCGCTCCAAGGTATACTTGTACTTACAGTGATGATGATTGTCGCCGGTCCCTAGGCGTCACGTCCCGATGGGGTTCCACAAAAATGTCCTTCTTTTTGTCCAAGGGAAGCAACCCGATCACAAGGTGACACGGACCGAAGAACTCATCCTGCCGACTACACCAAAACTGTGATCGCAAATTCTCTCACTGTAAGTATTACCTGAGCAACCGCTCCCGTCGTCACGGGGCAAAAACCACACCACTGGGTTTTGTCTTAACGTCGCTTTATTTGATCAAATCTTTCACATGCATGTGGGAGTTCTGCAAAGGAGAAAGCTCCCTGATTACAATTTACAGCAGCTTTTTATAAGCTAGATTCTGCACTTTTTATCTTGAAAAATACCAACATTTCAGTCCAAGCCAATCATAAAGCAGAATAACAAGTTTATACCAATGTAACAGAAAAACAAGTTGATACCAATGTATGGGGTACTTTTCCACTGCTTATTCCATTTCTTTCCCAATACTTTGATACATATGCCTGGTCAATCTGACCTGAGTGAAACAATGAGTTTCACTCACACCATAGCAACGCATAGCTTGCCTTCAATGCCTCAATGTGCTGTTATCTTATATTTTGCCCAAGCATGTTGTTATCTTATACTTTGTCCGAGCCTGTTATTCAGGCTGGGTACAACCAGTTCTGCCCAGTTTTATCTTGTTTTCGTTCCTCACAAATGTACCTCAAGTAACCTCAGTATCATTCTATAACCCTGTAAAAAACAGCATGAACTCAGAAATTTCTACTACATTCATTATGACTTTGTTACAAAGCAAGCATAGCTTCAAGGCATATAATAGCAAATATAGCTTTAGGATATATAAAAATTCCCTCACACTCTCCCCCCTTTTGATAGTTTGTATCAACTTGTGAACTATTACATCTTAGTCACGTCTGGTACATCATAGAATGGGAACACCCTGACTAATTCGCTAGGGTCTTGGTCCTTGGGGTGTAATAAGGTGCAGCTGGGTGATGGCATGTGGCTAAGGTGCTACACAGTCGTCGCAAAGAGAAATTTGAGCAACACAGTCAGGAGCCATAATGCCAGTATCACCACCACGATTACTGCCACCCAGTGGAGGAGGGTAATGCCCCAGTCACCAAATATGCTTGATAACCATGACCAGGTGTCCCAGCCCTGCGATATAGGTGCATGCTCACTAAGAACATGCTGCTGTAGTGTTTTTATTCCCTCAATCACTTGCTCTAGTTCCTGGAGTTATCAGGTATATAGTGCAACATTCCTCCCTATAATGGCGCACACCCCTCATGAGGGCTACATAATCAAGTGGCTCATTCTGCAAAGCTACTTATTCTAAGGGCTTTAATTTCAGCTGTCAGCAAAGTAGCTGATTTCAAGGTATCATTAATTAACGTTTCAACTCATAGCTTAACTGGTCAATGTAATGCATGTTCTGAACAACACCACCATGGGAAGATTCCTGCCCCAAATTTTTCTCCCACTGGGATACGCTTATTCGTGGCCAGCACCTCCTTTTTGAACTTGATTTATATAGCTTACACGCTGATGTGTAGCAGATGCATTGTACTTATATACATGGGTCAAGAGGGGGTGGAGTGTGGCTAGATAGCAGCAGCCTGTCCACCCCATAGGTAGAAAAGATAAGCCCTATCCCCGCATACCCAGTATAGACCTGATAGACTGCCCACGGCAGTGAAATCAGGATGTACTGTGTACTCATCTGCTTGAGAGCAGTTGGTTATGGTGGACTCGGACTTGGTGGTGCTGTTGTAGTGCCTACAATATTGGCACGTGGACCTTCCCAGTGGCACTAAACTCACAGTTAATTGCTTATTACACAGGCAGAGCCTGGCTGATATATTCTGCTGTCTAACATCTAGATACAACAGGGTTGACACATTTGTATCATTCGATGGGCTGTACCATGCAGTAAAATCGTGCCCCCGAAACACAGTTAGGTTTTTTATTTTGTTTGTAGTATAATCTGGGGCATTAGTGATGTTTCTTCCCCTGATGGCACCGAGAATCTCGCTGGCCTCAGTGCTATTTACAGGTCTGGGTTTTAGGTGGAGCCCTACGGCTGCAGAGAAAGGAGAGCTAGTGCATACATAGCAATCAGAGACATTAGCATTATTAGCATGTGTTCATTAAAGTCCACCAAGTGTTCAGATGCAATGGTTTTGCTGCGGCGGAGTGCCGCCCCCGTATCCAGAGCCCCATAGCAAAAATAGCAGCTTATAGTCTGAATGAAAACAGAACGATAACAATTTTCATGGTTGCTCAGTTCACTGTGCAATGGTATCGACTGTAGAGGCTGTCACCGCTTACAATGAGATGCGTGAATCCACGCTTTCTCTCTGCATCTTTATGGCAGTGGCGGTAGTCAGGAGCACTTGAAACGGTCCTCGCCACCTCGGGCGCACTCACTTTCTTCGGAAGTCCTTGATAACCACGAAGTCTCCTGGCTGTATCCTATGCAGGGATCCCTCCAAGGGAACTGGAAGTACAGTTTTTACCCTACGATAGAGAGATCTTAAAACAGCATTAAGAGATAAACAGTGGGCAATCATTTCATTATCTAAACCATGCAATGTTATTCGGTTTTGTGGGAAGGGGACATTTGTCATTCTGAGGGGCCTTCCCATCAAAATTTCATGAGGTGATAAACCTATGGGGCCAGCTCTTTCCTCATACTCATTAGGGCTATTGGTAGTGTTTTCACCAACTAAGGCCAATATCTGCCATAATTTTGGTCAATTTCAGCTTTAATGTCTGATTTGCTCTTTCTACTGCCCTCCCGATTGTGGGTGGTATGCACAGTGCGTCAGAATCCACTTGCAGTGCTCTCACAAGGTTCTGATGACTTCATTTGCAAATGCGAGCCATTATCGCTGGAGAGCCAGGTGGGAATCCCCACCTTGGTATGATTTCTCTAAACAGGCCTTTGCTACTGTACAGGCTGTGGTTTTCCTGCATTGGGAACGCCTCTACCCACTTTGAAAACATATCTATAATCACTAGGCAATATTTATACCTCTTCACAAGGGTTTAGCTCAATAAAATCCATCATTAAATGTTCAAAAGGTCCTGTAGGAAGGATGGGCAGAGGGGTTACTTGGAGTCCTCTGCCAACATTATTTTGCATACATATTACACACTTTTACAAAATCTTTCAGCATATACGGTAAAGCCAACAGCATACCAATGTTTATTTACAAGATCGACTACTCCACTTTTTGAAATATGATCGGCCCCATGGGCCAATTCTTGCCAAAAGGAAATATTGTCGAGGGCAGGCAGAGCCTGCCATCGGGTTTGTCCACACCTTAGTGCTAGCATCAAATTTACAGTTTGTTTGCCAGTTACGCTTTCTTTGCACTGGCCGACTGTTGTAAAGCTGCAAACATCCTTTACTGAGAATAGATATTGGTTAGTTACAGTCAAAGACATTTGAAATTTCAGAACACTCCCAGAAAGAGCTGCTTCCTTTGCACTCATGGCCAGCTCCTCGATTTCCTGCAGAAACAAAATCTTGGTTAGAAGTATGGGCTTGACATTTTACAATTGCCAACTTTTTCTGGCTTCTGGATTGCTAACAAAAGATTTTTACCAAATTGCATGCGCAATAGGTTTTCCAGCTGCTGTTAAAACCCTCTGTGTTTCCATAGGGTGCCAAAATCATGAGCTACCCCAAATGCATATCGACTATCTGTGTATATGTTAACTGTTTTACCTCGGTTATTATACAAGCTCGCCAGAGCTATGAGTTCAGCAGCTTGGGCTGACGTTCGTGGGGGTAACTTTGCTCCTTCCATGATATAGTTTTGAGTACACACTGCATAACCTACCAAGGGGGATCCTTTTTCGTCTCTTTGTGCCGAGCCGTCAACAAATAATTCTAAGTCTGCATTTTGTATGGGTACGTCAGTGATATCCGGTTGAGGCTTACAGTCTAAATCAATCACTTGCCCACAGTCATGCTACTCCCCCTCCTCCGAGGTGAGGAGCAACGCCGCTGGTTTAAAGTGGTGCACCTTTCAAAGTTATGTTAGACATGGTTAGTAACACATTTTGATACTGAAGCAATCGTGCAGGTGTTAAATGAGCTGTGCGTAGCTTGTAGCAATAGAATGCACAGAATGAGGCATATGCACCGTCAAAGCACAGAATCCTACCAGATCCACGCATGCCAACACTGCTCAGAAACCGCTACACCGACTGCAAGCAAGACACCATCCCACATACCACTGAGTCCAAACGCTTCAAGTAATATGCTATGGGCCTCTGCCCCCTCCATGTTCCTGTGTCAATACAGCTGACATGTAACCTCCTTTACCATTCACAAACAGATTAAAACCCTTCTCATAATTTGGTAGTCCCAAACAAGGACTTGTAACCAATACATTTTTAAGTTTCACAAAACAGATCTCTAGATCAGGTGTCCACCTGATCTTCTCAGTCATCTGCATTTTCTTGCCAAATATGGCTTCATGGAGGGGTTGTGCCAACATAGCATAATCCACAATCCAGGCTCTACAATAGCCCACCATACCCAAAAAAGACGTCATTTGCTGCTTGGTATCTGGGCGTGGCCAAGCTGTTATGTTCTTAATTCTCTCAGGGTTCTAGCTTTCTACCACTGCCAGACAACACATGACCCAAATATTTTACTTGCTCTACACAATTGCAATTTTTCTCAGACACTTTTATGCCCATTCTCAGCCAAGAAAAGTAATAAAGCTTTTGAATCCTGTTGATTTGCTTCCTTACTGGGGCTAGCAATGCAATAGATCATCCACATACTGTATTAGGGTACTGCCCGATGGGGCCAATAAAAGCGGATAGATTCTCTCTCATTTGAGCTGAGAATACTGCTGAGACTCAGCATAGCCTTAGCATGCGAGTCCAGGTCCACTTTTCCTTTGTAGGTGAATGCAAACCATTCCTGGCTACTGGGTTCTATGGGGATACTATAAAACACATTTGCTAAATCAATGACCGTGGAAATAACAGCTGTTATGTGGAATGGATGACAATACAGTAATCGGGTTTGGCATCACCGGGTACGTATATGTACTGCTTCATTTACTGCTCTCAGGTCCTGCACAAAGCGGTAACTTCCATTTGGCTTTCACTGGTAAAATTGGTGTATTTACCGCTGCATATGGGCAGGGGACGATTACCTCTCTTCCACTAATGCTGCATGCACTGGGGCTATTCCTCCTCCGCCTTACCCAGCTGATATTGATGCCTATTTGATCTGTGTAAGAGGACTTGGTTGACCATAAGGGGTTGTGCATTCTTCAGTAATCCCACATCATACTTTGATTCTGCCCATAGCTTTGCTGGTAATTCATTTATCCAACTTACACTCTCCTGCATGCCTATTTCTTCACAAACCTTCGCGACATTCACTTCTTTCATCCACTGTATCTTAACCTTTCTGTTAATTGTGTATTTTTCACAGTTCCCAGCCCTTGATATTAGCTTGCTTTCTACACATTCCCAATCACACAACTGTACCATTTTTGCTACCCATGGCCCCAATTCCTTCCACTCAAGGGGGGGTTCTCTTGCCATGGAAATGTGCGGGTATGATCCTGGCTCTTGGAATACTTTTAATTGCTCTGCATTCAGCCTCACTGAGGCTGCACAACGATCCTTTGCCAGATATATCTCTGACACCCAGATGGCCTGTTCTACTGGCTGTTTTCCCCACTCTTTGCACTTCAAGTTAGGTCCCGACCTCCCACTGCATAATGTGTTGTACAATGCAAATCTGTCTGTAACTGCAACTGGCCATGTGTTACTACTTCGCCCATTCTTGTAGCCAACTCACCTCCTTTGGTTCTGTTAATTCCCAACTATACAGCCAATCCCCTGTTCTTTCTGCCAAACATGGATACAAACCCACCCCCGGTGCTTCTATATTAACCCCCTCTGGGATACAAGTAATGTGTGCATTTACCTTTGACAGGAGATCCCTTCCCAATAAATTCACAGGACAGGTCGTGTTACTGAGGAAAGTATGTTGTAATTCCATTTTTCCACACCGAATCGGTAATGAGATTGTTAATTGCTCTCTTTAGGTACCCTGATGCCTCATTGTTGTCACCATCTCGACTGGATAAGGGTGCACTTACCTTGCTTTGAATTACTGACATCGAGGCACCTGTGTCTATCAAGAAGGTCAACTTTGTGTTCATGATTATTAAGTTTATTACTGGACTACCTTCATGCGTTGTTGAAGCACATAGCATTTGTGAAAAGGGGGAGGGGGAGTGTTCCTCTAACCTTCAGCTGTCATTGGCAAAGCCAACATTATTAGTCCAGAACTGAGGATCCCAAGGATTTCCACCCCATCCTTGCTGCTGATTTGGCTGCCACTGTTGTGGAGCAGGAGGGGGTGGTGGCGGAGGCAAGAGGGCATTGCAATCTTGATTACGCTGCCACTGATTTGCCTTTTACACAATTTCTTGCTATGTGTCCCTGTTCTCCACAAGCAAACCAGATGATACCACCTCCCGGTCCGGTCTTTGTCCTGCTGATCCTTCCGATGGTTGCCTCTTTCCCTCCTCCCTGTGGATAACCTCCATTATTTCGTCCCTTCTGTCTTCTTTCTATTTTCACCTCCGGTTGGGGCTGCTTACTGTCTCTCTCAAAGTACATCAGCTGAGCCTTTTCCAGCTTTTCTCTTTTCCTTTTGTATCTCCTTCTGCTGTCTCTCAGTATGTTCAGAATAATGCACTAGGTCGGCCATTTTCTTTTTCCCATCCAATGCACACTGTGGTAACTCCCAATCTAATTGGCTCACTCAGTCTGGTGCAAAAGCCATACCCAACTGATGCTGGTATGCGGGATTATCTGGCCCAATACCGAAAAATTGCCTAAAGACCCCTCCAATCGCTCCTTTGTAATCGCTGCACTCGATTCCTCATCTTTTGTCTTGTATCCGGATGCGAGACCAGTCTGTCACATCTCTGTATTTTTCCGTAGTTTTATGCACACCACGTTAAATTGTGGCATAATGTGGTCCCTTGGTTCTCTGGTCCCAGGCCTCTTTACTTCCTCCCACCTGCCCTTTAATGTCCGTCTCAAGACACTCTCCAACCTCAGTCGAGACAGTTCATACATTTTTATTAAGTTTGTTAACCTTTATATATTCTTCTAAGTTATCTTGAGGCTTTGTACATCTTTCAGGGCCTCTCAACTCCTCAGGATTCCATGGGAGGTCTTCTTGAATGTATTTAGGACCGCAGGCTGGTCATTAGTAGTCAGTCTTCCTGCCTCGGGGTGGGGTTGGGATAACATATCAAAGGCAACTGCTGTGTTAGTTTCTTTTTTCCCCCTGCCTGTTTTGGGCCCTTAGTCCTTGCATCAGTTTGCCTAAATACCCAAGGCTTCCCATCTCCCTTGCCATGTACCTTCCCTTCCAGTGACATAGATTCCACTGCTTCAACCAGGTCCTCTTCCCCCTCTTCACTCCCTGACTCCTCATCTGACTGAACGGGTTTGGGGGATTTGGGGCTTTTTCTGGGGACTGTGACCGCAGCCTCCTGCACCAGAGTCAAAGGAGGATGTTGAACAGGCGTGTCGCTAGTCAATTGGGCAGCCTGTTGAATGCCCTGTGCCAGTTGTATTACTTGGCCCGGCTGGACTATCAGTGCTTGTTGAGCAGGTAGGGCAGCAGGCAGCCAGGGCATCCTGTTCAGGCGATCTGGCACCTACTCCTGTGGGACCGGCAGAACAGTTGGGGAAGGGGGCCGATATGGTGGAGGGGTATCATAATGATGAAACACCCTCCTTCAGTGTTCAGTATCTTCCTCTTCTTGTTTTACCATTAACCCTCTCACTTGATTTTCATGTTGCCTTTCTGCCTCTCTTTCTCATATTCTAAACCTTGAACAGTCTACCTTGCACCCTTTTTGTTTTCTCTTTTCTTTTTCTTCCAATGCTATCCTTGCTTCCTTTAGTACATCTATACTAAAAGTACCTATAAGGGGAAATATTCCCCTGGTCAACTTATGCCATTGTCCTATCTCAGAGACCGAATCCTGGCCAAACTTATCAACCATACATTTTGCTGGTCCAGATAATACTAACTCTGGACCCAGGCTATCTTTTGTTCCCTTGTTTCCCATTCTATCTAGGCCTGTTCTTTATAGTGCACACTCGCTCCAAGGTAAACTTGTACTTACAGTGATGATGAGTGTCGCTGGCCCCTAGGCATCACGTCCTGGTGGGGTTCCACAAAAATGTCCTTCTTTTTGTCCAAGGGAAGCAACCCGATCACGAGGTGACACGGACCAAAGAACTCATCCTGCCGACTACGCCAAAACTGTGATCGCAAATTTTCTCACTGTAAGTATTACCTGAGCAACCGCTCCCGTCATCACGGGCCAAAAACCACACCACTGGGTTTTGTCTTAACGCCGCTTTATTTGATCAAATCTTTCACATGCATGCGGAGTTCTGCAAAGGAGAAAGCTCTGATTACAATTTACAGCAGCTTTTTATAAGCTAGATTCTGCACTTCTTATCTTGAAAAATACCAACATTTCAGTCCAAGCCAATCATAAAGCAGAATAGCAAGTTGATACCAATGTAACAGAAAACAAGTTGATACCAATGTATGGGGTACTTTTCCACTGCTTATTCCATTTCTTTCCCAATACTTCTTGATACATATGCCTGTTCATCTGACCTGAGTGAAACAATGAGTTTCACTCACACCATAGCAATGTACAGTTTGCCTTCAATGCCTCAATGTGCTGTTATCTTATATTTTGCCCAAGCATGTTGTTATCTTATACTTTGTCCGAGCTTGTTATTCAGGCTTGGTACAACCAGTTCTGCCTAGTTTTATCTTTGTTTTCTGTTCCTACAAATGTACCTCAAGTAACCTCAGTATCATTCTATAACCCTGTAAAAAACAGCATGAACTCAGAAATTTCTACTACATTCATTATGACTTTGTTACAGCATGGCTTTCAAAGCAAGCATAGCTTCAAGGCATATAATAGCAAATATAGCTTTAGGATATATAAAAATTCCCTCACACCTGTCTGCTCAGCTGGCCTGGTCAATGTCCTGCTACGTTAAAAATACCATGATGGTGTCTCCGGTTTATTTGTTTTAATCGGGTGAAAAGTCACTGCCTTTAAACTTTATTATTGCTGCGGGATGAAAGTTTGATTCACTTTAATAAAAGCATGATGATATGGTAAGCTGTGCATCTTGATATATTGAATGTGCAAACTGTTGGGTTATGTGCAGTTGGTATGGCTTTTGGAGTTGTTCAAAAGCAGTTATATGACTAAGACAGTACTCTGATTCCTTCTTGTACCAGATTTCAAGTGCTCACCAAGAGTGAGTGGAGCCCCTCATTTGTTTTGTTCAAACACTATTCAATTTGAAATCCACAGCTTAAAACACACAATTTAAATTTAGGGGTGCCCCCTGGAACAGGTAGCTCCAACCTGCAGAGCAGAATTGCAGCCCCAAACTGAAGTCTTGAATCTTGAAACTTGAAATCTTCAGAGAAGATAAAAGTAACCCTGTCACCTTTGAATGACACAGCTTAACTGGGGAGTTGCTGTTTGTGCATGGAGTCCTCATGTACCCAACATTCTATAAGCTTGTGCTGTGCCATTCCCCTGGTAGGGGTGCACTGTACCCAGTTGTAATGATTACCCATTGACAATGTGGAGCGCTACAAAAACAAGCATTTGTTAATGCCAAATGTTCTCTTGCACGCTGTTGAACTGTGTCCTGCTTGTACACATTGGTTTATTCAAGCATCAGTTAGTGTTGAGGCAGAAAGTGACAAAAGTAAGGATATATTCATATTAGGGTACAAAATCCACTGAGCTGTGATGAATGTATGCAGTAGTGTGTGTTAAGTTTGGAATGATCATATGATGCAGTGTTGGTCTTGCTTGAATTTAATCACTGTCTGTGAAGACCGGCACAGAGCAAAAGGAGCCATACACCAAATGCTCGGAGTGGTGGTGAAGTTACTAAAGCTGTTTTCTTTTTCCTTACCAGCTTAGCCACCTCCATTGGGAAACACAGTGGCCTCTCCTCCTCCTTCTACCCTTGCGTACTTCCTTCAAACAGCTTGCTGTTGCCTTAGGTATTCCTTTCTTGATCCTTTTCCACTGTGACTCCACTCCCCCTAGACATCCCCACCTTCAAGGCATTTACTGAGGCAGTCACCCAAAAATGTGCCCTCCTGAAGTCTAATATCCTTGCCCCAGTGTGTTTTTGTCTTGCCCAGTTCAGCCCTTCCCTATGTCACAGTCAGAAAACGATTGCCTATTTAGAAATTATTGCACATTATGCGTCTCTCACACACACACACACACACACACACACACACACACACACACACACACATATATATACACACACATTACCATCAGTGGCAACTGCTGAGCATAGCATGCATCCCAGCTGACAGCTAACATTGTTTCATGCAATAAAACAACTGCAGTGGCATGAGGCCTGCCCAGTGGCACAGACAGTTGAGGCATTGTACATCCTACCTCCCTCCATACTGGTGACCTAAGTTCGGAAACAAGCTTGTGCTGCCAGGGGTCAGATGGGGGGGTGACTGAGCATCTGTTAGACAGCTCTCTTCTCCAGGGGTAGAGACACACACTGACTTGGCCCTTGGCTGCCCTGTGGTGGAAGCTTGTGGGTAGTGATGGAAGCTTGAGCGACATCGAACGAAGGGACCATGGTTCTGTAGCATGTGAGCACTTCAGCATAAAAACATGCCTTGCTGGCATGGCAGGGGATTTAAGGGGAGAAAATAGAAAAACGTCTGGAGCAGACTTCATAAAGTCCTGCCCAAAAACCTCCATCCCACACAATCACCTGGATCAGCTCTGGATTTGAGTTATTGGGTGGGGATGGCCTTCCCCACTCCCAGCTGTGACATAGGCCAATCCATGGGGGGTTTCAGGTTCAGTGGGTCCAGGAGCGGTGAGTGCCATACATGGGGAGGCAAGGATAGGGCTGAGAACCTGTGTCAACTGCCATGTCAAAAAATGTATGGAAAGGGAAAAATAGTGCTGTGGTATGTATCATACTAACACACACACACACACACACATATACACACACACACTAGCAGGTGCACCCACCAAGTATAGGTAATTATGTAGAGTGTCTCTTACCTGGGTTCTAGGAAGCAAGAGGTAGGAGTCTTGAAGGGATGATATCCACTGGACCTGTAAAATAAAATATAGGAAGGGGGTCACAAAGAATTCTTAGTTCTTAGGAAGTAGATAGAAACATTATATAAACAAAGAAGAAAATATGACTATGAAGAATTTTGTGTGCGGCTTGTGTTATACTGTCTTCTTTATGATACATTCGTCGCATACCAGTACCGAGTAGGAACTTATGGATTGAACTTTTGAGGAGAGGAACTCACCCACATTGCACTTTTGATCTTCATAGTCCATTACCTTGTGGCAATGTTAGCTTGTCTCTGGCAAACATATATTTTTGTACCATGTCCTCTTCAGGATGGAAGGCACCATAACTGACCAACCAATCACTTCCATTTTCCGATCTGTTGGCCCTGTCCCATGCTCAGATGTTTTGTGACGTCTAAGCAGGAAGAGCTTGATGGGATGCCCCATTCATGTCTCTGAGGATAGTTTTCAGTGTATATTTATATACGTTTAGGCAACCTTGGTCAACAATGAAAGCCACCGCCCAAAAAAGAGGGCCCTACTTTTCCCAGAAACAGGTTAGCACTACCTTGAGGTAATGGGCTATATTAAAGCCCATATACAGGACTGGCCTGGTGGTACTAAAGGGTGAGGTACTGGACACCATATCTCGTGCCATGCTGGTGACCCATGTTCGGGAGCAAGCTTGGGCTGCAGGGGGTCATCAGGGGAGGAGAAGGTTGGTGCATCTGTGGACAGCTCATCTTCTCCAGGGGAGGGAGGGTTTCACGGGTCAGTAATAGGATGCCTCCCAGCGGTGGCTGGGTGGTACCTAGCCATCAGCCTGGTTTAGAAGGGGGAGATGGAGCATGGCAGATGTCAGCTGGTGTGTGCACAGGAGCATGCACATGCCTACCTGGACATCATAACATGTTTTTGCTTACTATGGGAGGGCAAGGGGTGGACCTTACAAACCAGAACAAGGAAAACCCCAAAGTAGTGGTAGGCGATGACATGCCCTGGCTCCCACACCCACCTGGGTCCCAATTCTCCACCCACTGCACCAAACATGGATGAAATTAGATGTCTGGAGCACCAGGAAGTTGTGGCAGTCCTGCCTTGGGGGGTACAAGCCAGCGGGTCCCTTGCCAGGTAGGTATTAATCAATCAATATTTATTTATAGCGCGCTTTTCAAAAACCAAAGCATGAATACATTATAAACACAACAACAAACAATCAATTAATAAAAACATATATAAAAATATAAAAAGGCAGCAGAATAAAACTAAACATTATTTCCAAAAGCCAGATTAAATAAATATGTTTTCAAAGAGGCTTTGAAAGTGTCAGTGGGCAAGTACTCTCTAATCCGATGAGGTAGAGAGTTCCAGAGGGTCAGGGCCACAAAAGAAAAAGCCCTGGCCCCAGATGACTGAAGGCGGACCCTGGGAACCTCTAGCAATCCCTCATCGGTGGAGCAGAGTGGATGGAGGGGGCAGTAGGGCAGAAGGAGATCTTGCAAGTAACCTGGTAGCCTGTCCATGTAGGGTCTTAAAGGTCAGCAACGCGACCTTGAAGGTGATCCTCCATTGCATCGGCAGCCAGTGCAGTTCGCGCAGCACAGGTGTGACATGGCAAGTTCTTGACAACTCGGCCAACAACCTGGCCACAGCATTCTGCACCAGCTGCAGGCGATGGAGGTCCACCCCCGGTAACCCTAGGTATAGAGCATTGCAGTAATCAAGATGAGAGAACACAAAGGCATGAACCAATGTAGGAACGTAATCGTGTGAAACAAAGTGCTTTATCCGGGCAATGTTCCTCAGATGGTAAAATGAGGACTTGACAACAGCTGACACCTGTGCTTTAAGCATCTTCTCATTGTTGAGCACTACACCCAGATTCCACACCCATTCAGAAGGTCTCAACTGGTTACCCCCAACACAAGGCCAGATGGATACCCAGGAGTCAACTTCTCTACATGATGACCTGGGCCCACCACCAACACCTCAGTCTTGTCTGGATTCAGTCTCAACCAGTTAGCACTCATCCAGTCCTAAATCTCAGTGAGGCAGTTGTTAAAGACTGAGATTGCATTATTTTGTTTGGGTACAAAGGACATGTAGAGCTGAGTATCATCTGTGTAGCAGTGGAAACTCAGCCCATACCACCTTATAATGACTCCCAATGGCAACATATACACAGTGAACAACATGGGAGAAAGCACAGAACCCTGCGGCACCCCGCAAGGCAGGACAAAGGGAGCCGAGGAAAAAATTCCTGACACTACCCTCTAAGTTCTGCCCATGAGGAAAGAATGGACTCATCTGAGGACTGTCCCCAACAGTCCACAGAGTAGCCGCAGGTGTTCCAGCAACATCCCATGGTCCACGGTGTCAAATGCTGCAGAGAGATCAAGGAGGACCAAGATCAAATGACTCCTCCGATCTCTCGCTATTAGGAGATCATTCAGTTTCCAAACCAATGCCGTCTCGCTACGATGCCTCTTCCTGAAACCGGACTAGAGAGGATCATAGACTTCATGGGTGGTAAGAAAGTTCTCAAGCTGCAACACGACTACTTTCTCAATAACCTTGCCCAAAAAGGGCAGGTTAGAGACCGGTCTGTAGTTCGCAAGACAGTCTGGGTCGCAGGAAGATTTCTTTAAAAGGGATGTCACAACAACCTCCTTCAAGGATTCCAGAAAACCCCCCTGGTCCAACGAGCAGCATCATACCTCAGCAAGGATCGGTCCAATCACATCCATACACCCCACAAGGAGATGCCTGGGACCAGGATCCAAACTACAGTAAGTCGATCTCAAGCCCTGAACAATCTTCATAATATCCATGATCGCTGGCTGGTCAAAGTCCATCCAGACAGACCGAGAGCCTGTGGCCTCACATCAACCACTGCCATACTCATTTGAACGCGTTATGCGGCTCTCTGACCTGATTGAGGACACCTTATCTGCAAAGAACTGAGCAAACTCATCACACTTTATTAGTGAAAAGGCTTTCTGACCCCGAAGGCAGGCTGGATTGCACAGCCTGACCACGGTCCGGAAGAGCTGAGCTGGTTGATTCTTTGCTGCATCTATCTCCCTGGACAGGAACTCTGCCTTCTTATGGGATATTTCTGATTGATAGTCTGAATAATGGGTGATCAACCTAAGTCTGTCCTCCTCCAGGCCAAATTAGTGACAGTGGAGCTCCGGGAGAGAACCCAGGATGGGGTGGTTTCAGGTTGGATGTGAGATGCCTCCTGGATGATGTCTGAGAGAGGTTCTCCACCCCAGCGACCAGGAGGGAAAAAGAACTAAAAAAAAAACCTCTGTATACTGTACATAGATTAGTAAATTAATTTAAAAATAGTAGTCTAGTTGGGCTAGCAGGGACCCTTTTCTGCTAGTGGCCCAGTATTACTAAAATAATTAAGTATTGATGGTCCAGGGGGCTACAGTTGTCCCATGGCGGTCAATAATTCATACAATACCTCTGGTGGGCTAGATTCCCTGGTGGTCAGTGGCCAATGCATTTAAACAAAATTAGACTTGGTGGTGCTGGTGGTGGTTGGGGGGAGGGAAGATGCCTGGGTCTTAATATTGTTTTTTGTAGGCAGAATGCTACAGTGTGAGGAGGAGAAAGAGGACGATGAGCTGGTGCCATTGTTGCAGCGACCGTACAGATAGTGAAAGTGTCAATGGATGCTTTCTACTCCAAGCCCCTATGGACCTCAGGCTGTGGCCTGCTCCATGTAGACAAGAGAGGAGCAGACAGGAGTTCTGGGGAGGGTGGAGGAGGCCATGGTAGGACCACCTCCCTCCACCTTCCCAATCTGCCACTCTGGCAGCAATCTGTAAATGCCTCAAGGGGCGACAGGAGGCAGTGGTGGAGATCCCAGTAAGGACCGGAACGCGGCACTAGCCACCAACTAGGAAACTTTCAGGCACAGAAGTGAGTGAGAGAAGGCTCCCTGGGAGTGTTCTCAGAAACTGATTACTGATTAAATAAAGTAGGACAAAATCAATTACTCTGAGGTTGTGGAAGAAATAAAAAAAAATACAGGGGAAATTGAGTAGCTTCAAAGACACTGCAATATTTGTTGCCAGAGAAAAAACACTCTCACTTTCGCTCAGTGTTCCATTCTCTTGGTTCATGCTCATGCCAAACCCTGGAGCTGCTTTACTGATGTAACCAATTCATGTTTGTTCAGAACAGGATTACATTATTTTTCTCTGGTAATAAATGCTGTAGTGTTTTTGAAGCTACTCAATTGCAATAAATGCATTTCCTTGTACCTGTCTCTAGTGGAATAAAGTTCAGTTTGTTATTACTTACACAATGGCTCCCAGTGAGCCTCCAAAACTCTAGGAATGGTGCCTGTAAAACAAATCTACCATGACAAAGCATCATGGGTCCCTTATTCGTAGTACATACAGCTGCGAGAATCCTAGACTTTTCGCATATTTACTGCATCTGTTACAACTTCTAGTCTGTATCATTTACCATCATTGCATTCATTTAGCCATCGGAATGGAATAATGATTAAAGATCACAACTCCCCCAGGGAATTGCTATTTGAAAAAAAGGCTTGAGATGCCAAGACCTTCATTGGCTTTGTCATTCAAAATATGGATTGCTTCAGTGTGACAGTGCTCCATCCTTTCCTCCTGCTGCATAATCCGCTGATTCTGTAAAAGCATCTAAAATGTAAAACCTGATCCCATTTCACAAAAGCAATAACCCAAATGGCTATACTGGACTACAGGTGAACTCACGCTTATTCTCGAGGTTACACCACCAGAAAAAGAAAAAAAAAGCTTCAGTAAATAGCTTTATACAACATATCAGGATCAGCTTAAAATACAGCAGGCTCTGATGTGAATGTAGCAGAAAGACCATGGTTAAACAGCACGCCTTTTCAGCAATAGCCAGTGCAGTCAATTGGAAGAATAGACAGGATTTGCCAATCACAGGCTGAACCAACAGACAGACTTAGCTAATGACAGGCTGAATGCCGAGTAACCAGTCACAGAGCACAGAGTCCTGTGATGTCCAGTGGGCACAATTCAGGGAAAAAAAAATAGTACCTGCAAGCAAGCCTGAGAGAAGCTCAAACTGCATCTCAGGTTAACCCTCTAAATTCAAAATAGCCTTTTGCAATCATTTCAACAGTATAACTATATACATTTTCAAACAAAGGAATCCCAGTATCACTTACAATGTCATGCAAAGATTCACATACATTTTTATAACTACAGATATGCAAGGGGGAAGAAAAGACAGATACAGCAACCGAAGGCAAAGAGATAGCGAGTGGTTGAGAATCAAGAGACTGTCAGAGTCTATCAGTTTCTAGGTCTCATGAGAACATTTGGTTGCACAACCAGACAGGCAAAAGACAGAAAAGGAGAGGATAGACCAGATCCTAGCATTTAACTCTTTCTGCATTACAAATGGTTCAGGGCCTTATTCAACCCTGTCACATGCTGAACTGGTATTTTATCTTGGAAGTTCAAAAGCCAGCATAATATATCTCTGGATCATCCCCCTTTCTGAGGTATTGACCTAAGGACTCCATGAGGCTTTTTGATCACATGATCCTGACCAGAACTGGGTGGGCCAGTGATTTTGTGGTCTAGGTCATTTAAATTTGATTGGGTTCACTAACTCTGTCTTCTCTGGTATTCTCACCAGGAGCAGATTGTTGCATCTGCTCCTGTTCTCGTGTTTGTCTGTGCACTCCTCTATAAATAAGTAATTCTTCTTATCTTTGATGAATTTGTCCTCTAGAGAACTGACTCAGTCTTTGATTTCCCCCATTCAGATTGCTAGGGCATCTACTGAAGTTTGATGGCTTTCACATTACCAGTCAGTTCTGTGAGTATTAGTTTGAGTGAGGCAAATTCTGTGAGAAAATGTCCTCTATCAGGTTGTCCTTCAGGAGGTCTGGAGATGCCACCTGGGGAGACTTTGATTTGTGCCCCTTCAGGGCCTGTGACCGCTCTGGGATTGGCATGGCTTGCAATAGCTGAGGGGGGCTATCTACATTTCTCCATGCCATTCTACAGTTTAAAGTACTCTGTTTCAGCAGAAAAGTGTCCCTCTAGTTGTTGGTGAAGTTTTTGTATGGCCCACAGCGGTTTAAGACAGCAAATGTAAAGTTCAATCCATGGTCTGATCCAGAGGTCACAAAGAAATGTCTACCTCCATCAGCTATGTCACCATAAGTCTCTTATATAAACATTTTTATAGTGTGCTGGGCTGCAAATCTCAATTTCAGGTTGCACCAAACAGGCAGAGGAGCTATTTGACATACTCTACAGTTTTTAAATACAATTTTTATATCGAGAATGAAGCGTTTTTACTTATTTGAGAACCCTACCCCTAGGTCCTGTAGTTGTCTGAGAGTCTGTGGGGGTTTGTTGCATCTGCCCAATACCAGAGATCAGTCAGGGAGTGCACCTGTACTGTAGAAATAAACCACTACTGCCTGAGTAGAAGCTTTTGTGTGGGCAGTGAAACAACCAAGTTGTGTTAACGTGTTTTAAAATGGGTAGAGACACTCCTGCATCCTGACTAGTTGATACCCATGCATTAGCTCTGTCTAATACACTGGTAAAAACAAGTTCTTCCAACCAGGATGGAAAATCCATGAGCCACTGTTTAGAATTTAAAAAAGAGCCACCATTTATTTCTGACCAAGGCTTTTGCACAGCCCAGCTTCCTATCATGCAGTAGCAAACACAGTGCACTAAACAATCAAGAAGATAACCAACGTAAATTACTGTGTGTTTCTTTTATTTTCTTTTATTTTAAGGTATTGTCTTCCTTTTATTTTTTATGCCGTTTCCTGCTCTGTATGCTTTGCATCACCACCATCCATTTGCTCAGCCACTCGGCTACTATACCCCCTGTGACTGCACTTAGCCCTGGGAGGCTAGTGGGCCCAGCAAACAAAAGAACAGAGCTTTTAAAAACCTAACATACACTGCAGGCTATTGAATCATCCACTGCTTCAGCCCCGCTGTAATGTCAGCGGCTGGAGATTCTGGAATTTCTGGTTGCAGAAAATGTCAGCTTGGAAGTCAGCAGAGTCTGAGAGTCTGCCTGATATAATCTATGACACTGCAGGAAACAGTAAGTAAAAAACGTTTTTGCACAGTGTGCAAACAGGGACCACCCCCACATTTGGGTGTGGTGCTCTTAATGCTGACTGTTCTCCTTTAAGCTTTTTAGAGAACTAGATTTAAAAACAAAGAAGATGACCAGTGCCACTGGAGAAAACCCACTGTGCTATCATGTGAGGGACCCTGGTTTATGCTGCAACTCTAGGTATAGGAAGACAACCTTCTTACTGCTACAGCAGCTCCTGTGGAGAGCTACTGTAGGTCTGGCACTGAATAACAGTAATGGGATATAGGCTTCATGTTGCTGTTGTAGCACCTCCTGAGGAGAGCTGTAGGGCTGGTAAAAGATGTCATACATGACCATGTGATGTCCTGCCCCCACCTTTAGTGTAGCAGGGACTGGCTAATGTGAGGAGATGGGAGGACCTATATTGGGAGGAAAAGGCCCCTGGCTGACACGTAACAAGGCTGCCCCACAATACCACCTCCAAGTCTTGCCTGGCTCATCCTCCCAATCATAGAAAAAGAGAAAGCTCAAGGCAGAAACTTGCAGAGTCTTACCTGCCCTGGGGCCCATTGTGTAAGTAAGTAAGGCTTTAATAACACGAATCCACTGATTTTGGAAAAACTAGTGAAATTTCTATCACAATTGTACTTGTAACCAAAATATGACTAAACTATGTGTTTTTAATTAATTACAGAGACATTTAAAATGTGTAGATCTTGTATGTACTGTATGTAATTTAAGTGGATATATAAATGTTGCCCTTTTAAGGATTGTATAAGAACTAGTGATGCTTGTATGAATGTATTTCAAAGTTTGCAATGGCTTATGTCGATCAACAAAAACTCTGACTTGACTTGTAAGGCTTTATTTCTTAAGCGCCCTTTCCCTGGGGTTCAGGGAACTGTACAGAATATTGGCAAAATAAAAAGAATTAAAGTATATAAAATACATCAACAGACATAACTGCTGAAAGCGATAAAGGAAGAGGATCATGAAATCCCATATACTTCTCTGAAAAGATGTGCCTTCAGACACCATTTGAGAGCTTCCACCGAGGGAGCCTCCCTCAAGGACCTTGGGAGCGAGTTTCACAGGACAGGCCCTGCAACCTCAAAGGAATGATCACCCGAGGTTTTGAACTGGGTGAAAGGGGAAATTCCCCTGGAGCATTTTTTTCATTCTTTTCTGCCCCATGTCTGACTGACCCCCTTCTTCCAGTCACTCTAGCCCCAACACCCCAGTGTCCTCCAGGGCTTACCTGTTAACAGGATCTGATTTCACTGGACAGGGTCTGGATAGCCAGGTGCGGGGCCTGTGGATGACCAGTGTCATCCTACTGTCAGAGTTTTCCCTCTCGTCTTCCCAGGAGGAGGTATGGACATGCAATACCATTATGACGCATGCTGCATGTTCCCACACGATGCATATCGATGGCCAATGGACCTCCATTCACTCCTGGTGGCCCCAGACTGTCTTCCCCCAATTTCAGCTAGGGCTCAGGCATATGCTTGGTTCTGCATTCCCCACCTCCAAAACAGGAGAGCAGTCCCATGGGTGCTCTATCATGTTCTTCCCGGCTGACCTTCCAATGCCCTCGGTTCACTTCCAAACAGGGGTCATCAGTGCCACAAGTGAAGGCACTGCTGCTGCACTGGTGAGTCAGCCCTCTTGAAGCATTGTTTTCAGAATAGTCTGTCTAGAGACCAAGGGGGCTACTTGTGAGTCATATGACAGGACAGACATCAAACATGATACACAATGCACATGGAGACACATAGAAACATCAAATATGATGGCTGAAAAAGGCTTAGCGGCCACACTGAGTTTGCCCACACTACCGCCTTCTACTGTTTTGGCCCTAGTGGCCATCCACAAACACAAACACCCATAAATGCACTCACACCCACAGATGTACAGTAAACAAAGATACACGCATATATGTCCAGAGATGAACATGCATGTACTGGAACATACACACACACACACACACACACACAAACACACGTGTGCACACACATAACCATACAGATACACATACTCACACATGCAAACACAAAACACAAATGGACTCACACCCAGATGCACAGATAAACCTGCACACACACACACTCATAGATGCAGCACAATATGCACAGATGCATTAAACACACACAGATGCATCAAATACACATACACACACACACCCGCACAGGCTGCCAGGTGAAAAAATGCACATATGGTATATACTGTACAGTACATGCACACACTTTAAGAGTGTGAGCCCAAACACAAAGTCCCCCCTTTGACTGGTGCACTGCAAAATCCTGTGGGGAGATGCTACCGCCCCCGAAAGCCCTTGCCGTGATGGGTTGCTCAAGCTCCCAGGAGTTAAGTTGGTCTCTGGGGTTCGAGATGGCTAATGGGGCTCAGAGGTGGCCATGGACGGAAGGACAAAGATAGGGGCAAGAGAGAAAAACTAATCAGAAATAAAATGAAAAATCTGGTGGGAGGGGAGAAGGAGGTGAAGGCACATAGAACTGAATTTTCAAAGAGCTACATCCACAATATCCCAGACCTATTCTAGTAAGACCTGTGTGGTCTCCATGTGCCTGGGAGATATTTTCAAGTGTTTTGTTAGCGACTGAGATCCATGAATATGTTGTTCATTGGAGAACTGAGGGAGTGTACCCTGATTGTGTCATTCTTTCCCCTGCAGCTGTGCAGAACAAGATGTCCTGTTCTGTAGAGCTGCAAATTACCAAATTCAAAAGTGCATAGATGACAAGACTCACAGAAAGTGGCAGAGTGTCTGTGACACTTCAAACAGTTTGGAGTTCCTGGCCATCTTTAGTTGAGCAGTGAGTTATGCCAACTGTACTCAGTTGAATTCATTAAACTGCAGCAGTCTTCATAGAATCCCCAGTGAGTGACATTGTTTTTCAGTGCATCTGTTAAAAGCTGGATTGGTACCTGCACCTTCGTGGTAGACTGTACATGTTTTCTTTGTTCCTCGCCACACCCCCAGCTAACAAATACCTTTACTATTGGTAGTGTTGCCTATGCCAGAGAAAAGCTGAGTCTATTCTGCTGGTATCCAGTGAGACTCCCTCTGTTGCCTAATTTCAGAGCACTGGCTATGATCACCACTTCACTGTGGGCAGACTGTGCAGGTGGAGTGGGGATATTTCGCAAGGCACTTTGAAGTGTGTGTGTTTGTGTGTGTGTGATCATCTTGGTCTCCATTTCCCTTCCAGCTTTGATGTACTGCAATTTTTGGGGCCTCAGGGCCCAAAACCAAAGCCCCACACCCTAAGGGAAGCAGAGAAGGCAGTAAGGCAGGCATAGGCCCAAACTGAGGAAACACTGGCATGAACAGTAAAAGAAGGGGACAAGACTTTCTATAGATGCATTAATCATAGGAGAAAGTCCAGAGGGGGTTTTGCTAAGATCAAAGGGGATAAGAGGGAGTGTGAGGAGGAGGACCAAGGAAAAGCATCTTTCCTAAATAGATACTTCTGCTCAGTATTTACTGAGGAGAAGATAGAGCAGGGCCCAAAACTCAGCACCATGGACACAGGGGGGAGGTAGGTGTGCACAAGTCCCTTCACAAAGAAAGGGTCCTACAAGAGCTCGATAAGCTCAGGGAGAACAAGGCAATAGGACCTGATGGCATACATCCCAGGGTACTAAAGGAGCTAACAGTGGAACTAGCAGAGAAATTATCAGAACTGTTTAGTGAGTCTCTGAACACAGGACAGGTCTCAGAAGACTGGAGAAGGGCTCATGTGATCCAGCTCCACAAGAGAGGTAGCAGGGAGGAGGCAGGGAACTACAGACCAGTCAGTCTTACCTCAGTAGAGGGCAAGATCATAGAGGCACTCCTGAAGGAAAGAATAGTGCAACACCTGGAATCCATAGGAGCACAGGATCCAAGACAGCATGGGTTTACAACAGGAAGGTCCTGTCAGACTAATCTCATAGATTTATTTGACTGGGTAACCAGAGTGGTGGATCAAGGGGGAGCACTTGATGTCACCTACCTTGACTACAGCAAAGCTTTCGATGCTATTCCACATAGAAGATTGATTTATAAGCTGGGTAGGCTTGGGGTGGGTCAGAAGTTGGTCAATTGGGTGGCAAACTGGTTGGTGGGCAGAAAATAGAGTGGTGATAAATGGTATACAGTCAAAAGAGATACAAGTCACAATTGGGGTACCTCTGGGATCAGTCCTGGGGCCAGTCCTCTTCAATATCTTCATCAGTGACATTGCAGATGGACCAGAGGGTAAGGTTTGTCTGTTTGCAGATAACGCCAAGATCTGCTACAGAGTAGATGATCCAGATGGAGTGTGCAGAATGAGAAGAGATCTGGATAAACTGGCAAAATGATCGGAAGAGTGGCAAATAGAGTTTAACACAAAGAAGTGTAAGATCATGCACATAGGGAAGAGAAACCTAGAAGCCACCTATAGGTTGGGAGGGGAGTTGCTGGCAATCACAAGGGAAGAAAGAGACTTGGGCATCATCATCACAGATGACCTGAAATCATCCAAGAAGACCACTAAAACAGTAGGTAAGGCTAGAGGGATGTTAGGATGTATTAGTATGGGTATTGCAAGTCATGAAAGGGAGGTAATAATACCTCTTTACAAGACACTGGTTAGGCCCCACCTGGAGTATTGCGTGCAGTACTGGAGGCTGCACCTGCACAAGGATATTAACAAAATGAAGGCAGTCCCGAGAAGGGCAACCAAAATGGTGTAGGGACTGCATCAGAAACATATGAGGACAGATTAACAGAGCTCAATATGTATACCCTAGAGCAAAGGAGGGAAAGAGATGATATGATTGAAACATTCTAACATCTTAAGGGCATTAACAAGGTGAAAAAGTCTAACATTTTTCAGTATAAGAAAAATAGCAGGACAAGCAGACATAGCATGAGAGTAGAGGGAGGCCGATTAAGGAGTAATGTGAGGAAGCTGTTTTTCACAGAAAGGTTGATGGATGCATGGAATGGCCTACCTCAGGAAGTGGCAGATATGAATACAGTGCAGGGCTTCAAACAGGCATGGGACAGACATAAGGGAGCAATACAGATGAGTATGAATGGATAGGTCATTAACAGAGTACAGGCCTATGGCACATTTATAAGGTAGAAAAAATGGGCAGACTGGATTAGCCTTGCACTCCTTATCTGCCATCAACTTCTATGTTTCTATGTTTCTAAAGACTGTACACTTAGGAATCCTGCAGGGAGAAGATGAAGGCACCCAGTTTTTTGACTCAGACATAAAGTCCCCCTGCTACCAATACACTTAGAGAAATGGCAGGGACGTGGTGCAGGGACTCCATTTTTGACTCTGTCTGTCAAGAACACAAGTCCCCCCCAAGCTCATACACCGAGACCTTGTCCCACTGATAAACATTGAAATCCAGCAGAAAGTGTCAGAACAATGTCTGTCTTCAGGATGCAGTGGCCAGAAGCTATGTTACCCTTCCACCAAAACACAGACCAGATGCTAAGTACCCCTCAAGTCAGTAAATTTAGGAAATTTGTGAGGAGGGGGTGAGATGACCCCATTTTTGAGACTGTGGGTCCAGAAGCAAAGTTACCCTCCTGCTGAGACAATTAGAAAACTGGTGGGGAGGGAGCTGTTTCATTCAGCTGAAGGGAGGGGTGTTCAGTCATAGACTGGTGGCAGACAGAATTGCTGGCAGTGAATGGGACAAGGCCAGGGAGAAGAGCTGTACTGTGGGGTTACATTTGGAGGCCTTGTGAAGGCAGAGAAAAGAGCCAGTCCATGTAGCTGTGATTGAAGGCTTGATGGGGCCTGGGAGAAGAGCTGCTTTGTGCAGCTGGTGTTAGAGACCTAATATAGCTGGTGAGAAGAGGTGCTCCACATAGCTGCAATCTGAGGCCTGATGAGGGAAGGGAGAACAGCTGCACCATGCAGCTACGGTCAGAGGCCCAAAAGGGCCAAAAAGAAGAGCCACTCCATACACTTCTGTACAAGGATTGGATGGAGTGGTAAAGTGACCTGCTGAGTAGTAGGGAGAAGCAGGAAAGACCTCAGTAATTCTTGTGGGGCATCCATGAACTGGGCTCACTGGATTGATAGTCATGTAGGCTGCTCTACCCTGGCATCCAGTTTCCTGGTTTACGCTGCTGCAGTGTTCACACAGTCCTGTGAAATTTCCTCTCAGCTAATGTGTGCTCACACTGTCTGCCACTGAGGTTCCTCTCAAGTGGCCTCACTAGTTGCTCTATGCACTCGGCTGATGCAGCTACTCTTTCTAACAGGCTTGTGTGGTGGATTCAAACAATGTTCCTGAGAGTTTCACTGCAGTTTTCTTGCGAGGTTTATCACTTGTTTACAGTTTTCTTGAGAGGTTTATCACTTGTTTACAACTCTGCCATTCACTCTTCACACTATAACCTAGAGCAGGCTTACAAAATGATGAAAAACTGCTGTGGCAGCCATTAATAAGCAAGCTGATTCATTTCTTTTCTATCCCAAGTCCCATCCACCAGTGCATTGCAATGGGAGCACTGCAAAACACTTCCAGAGTGTGATCACAATGGGAACTGGTCTGTTGCACAAACCAACCATAGTGAAACAGAGCCCAGTGAGCCCAGCTTATGGATACTCTATGAGAATTACTGAGGTCTTTCCTAAAAAAAGAAAATATATATATATATATATATATATCACATTAGAAAAAAAATTGTTTTTTCTACCTTTCAATTCTCTCCAGCAGAACAGCTCAGACACAAAGGGCAACCCCAGGAGGCATACACCAAGTGCAGTCTAGTCTCAAGCCTTAATGTCTGCTGAGCTTCACTGATCTTCACCTGAGGGAAGTGCAAGTAGGAGATTTAAATTCTCCCATGCTCTTACCTTCAGGTCTGCTGACTGAAGTGCTACAAGTGGAACTCGCAGCAGCATAGCCACATTCTGGTTCCACCTCATCGTCGACTTCTGCTGCAGCAGTTCCCTGGGCACTCCAGCATTTGAGAAGGGCAGGTATTATCCTGCAGCCAGTGACTCAGTCCCCTCTTCCTCACAGCAGCAGGGAGCTGGGACACATGGACCACAGGCAGGGTATTTTACTGCAAGCAGTGGGGACTTCACGGAGCTGTTCTGAAACAAAGGGCAGAACAACTGAGCTAGTAACCAGATTCCTTCTTACCTTGCAGGAGTACAAGCTAGACCTCGTCTGTTCAACAGTTACTTGATTGTTTTCTACAGCATACAGGAAACAGTCAATTATCCTTACCCACCCCAATCCACCCACCACCCTCCCTGAGTGCTCTTGCTTTATAGGCATGTGGCGCCACCCGCAACACCTGATAGGAGGTAGTAAGGTACAAAAAACAAACCAGAAAAATCACTATTCTGTTTTCTTTTTCATCCACACTTCCTTCCAAGAAACAGGAATCAGCAGTATCTCAACTAAAACAGACAAACAAAAAAGTGGACCTTGTCAATTGTGAAAACTGTGGTGCCCTGTACAATAGGATCTACAAATGGCAACCAGGACCCTGTCATGCATGCTGTGCCACAGCAGATCATGCAGCCCAACTACAGGATGCTTGGACTATAATATATGACCTCCAATGAAGAGAACTCTATAGCACACCTCCTCAAGCCCCCACCACCAGTACCAGCATGTCAGGCATGGGTCAGGACTTGAGGCAGGGCCCAGAGACTGGCAGGTTGTAAGGAAAAAGAAGCAGCATAGGAGGCCCAGGAAGAAAGCCAAAAAACAGGAGCATTTCCCAGCCATCCAAACAAAAAACAGGTTCGCTCCACTGCTACCAACCACAGACAAAGTAATACAAGGTAAAGAAATCAAACCACCAAAAAAGGCTATTACGCCAATTAAAACCAATACAAACTATGATAAAAACAAAAGTACTAATACTCAAAATATAACCAACAACAATACCAAAACCAAATGCAAAAACAACAAAAATACTAAAACTCAATAAAAATGACACAAATATAAACAAGAACAAAATTCTTATAATCAGGGATTCCATGATCCGAGGAGTGTAACACCACCTAACACAAAAATTTAAAGTGACATTGTGGGAAAGTGTCTACTTGGAGCTTCTGCAAGTGGGGACACTAACTGCATAAAGACAATTGTGCAGGAATCAGGAGTTGTTACACATATAACAATACACCTTAGTACCAATGACTTGTCAAATCACACAGTTCAGGAGGCCAAGAAACACTTCAAGGACCTGGCCAACAAACTTTCTTCCCTTCCGTCCAAATTAGCCTTCTCAGAAGTGCTGCCAATATAGGGAAAAAGGAAAAAGCACCAAGCGGGTCAGAGATTAAAGTAGGCAAATTCAACTCATGGCTGCATGATTGGTGCCAAGACAAGAGATGCCACTACGTAGAGAACTGGCACATCTTTTGGGAAAGAGGTTTTTTTTAACACGACGGACTGCACCTAAACAGAGAAGGTGCATGAGCACTCGGACAAAAATTCAATGTCTATACAGGTAGTTTAAACTAAATAAAGGGGAGAATGATGCAGCTCGCACCCCTACCATGGGTGGGCTGGTCATCACTCCCCAAAATGCATGCATACAGTACATCCTCAGAAAACAAATCAGAGCCAACATCCATCCGAACCAGCAACCTCCATAATCTCTTGGACGGAAAGAGCAAACTGGAGCAATCCAGGAAGAGGGTACAACCTTGCGGCCAAAGAAGATGTACATTCCTGGAAGGCAATAGTTGCAAATACTAGCAGCCTAACCAACAAACTTCCTGAACTCACAGCCATCTTGGAAACAGAAAGGATGGACTGGGTGACTGTAACAGAAAAGTGGTTCATGGAAAACCACAGGTGGGATATGACCATTCCTGGATACAATGTGTTCAGGAAAGACAGGCAGGGCAAAAGAAGGGGGGGGGTGGCATAGCCATTTACATTCGGGAGGAAATAAAAGCCACAGAAGTAAAAGGGCAACCTGGGGACTTTGAGTCACTATGGCTAAAAGCAGACACGGGCAAGGGGGGAAAACCCTTCAGAATCGGCATCGTGTACAGGCCTCCAAATCAAGGAGATAAAGGAGACAAAGACCTAATAAAAGAAAATCCACAAAATGTCTGATAAAGGCAAAGTAATACTGGTGGGAGACTTCAACCTACCAGATATTACCTGGAGCACACTAATGGCAGCAAGAAGAAGAAGAAGAAGAAGAAGAAGTAGGGACTTCTTTATTGTAACTACAAAGCACGGGACTGTGCCAACTTATTAAAACCCCAACAATGGGAGATGCCATTCTCGATCTTGTCCTCACAAACTCAGAAAGGATTAAGGACATCGAAGTGGGATGCCATATGGGCAACAGCGACCATCACATGGTAAGCTTTAAGGTAAACATAACACAGGACACCAACCACTCAAAGATAAAAGTGCTAGATTTCAGAACGGTTGACTTCCAAAAAATGAGGAAAACAAAAGTAGCCAGTTAATGGAAATAGAGGTTGAGGAGGTGGAGGTCATGTGAGGGGACTTAAGAGAGCAATAAAGACTGCCACAGATCAATGTACCAGATGGGTCAGCAAAGCAAAAGGAAAAACAAATCCTCTATGATTTTCCAAGGAATCGACTACCACAGTCAAAGAAAAAAAGAAGGCATTCAGCATATACCAGGAAACCAAAACTGAGAAAGACTGGGAGTCATAAGGAGAAAATGAGAGAGTCTAACAAACAAATTAGAAAGGTAAAAACCCAGACAGAGGAAAAGATAGCAGAAGGGCCAAAAAGAGGAGACAAATAATGTTTTAGATACATTAGGGAAAGTAGGAAGACAAAAGGGGGGGATAGTAAAGACAGCTACTGAAGAAGGGAAATGCACCAAATGTGACCCAGAGAAAGCTGAAATCCTCAACAAATACTTCTGCTCGGTGTTTGCCAAAGGGGACCCATGGGAAGGCCCTGCCCTGAAAAAACACAACACCCCAGGACCAGGGGTAGACATGAGTCCCTTTACAGAAGCTGAAGTATGGGAGGTGCTAAATAAACTAAAAGTAGACAAAGCCATGGGACCAGACAAGATGCACCCCACAATTCTTAAGGAACTGGGTGCAGAATTAGCAGCCCCTCTGGCACTTCTATTCATGAACTCCTTGAAGAGTGGTGTGGTACCCAAAGACTAGAAAAAGGCAATAGTTGTTCCACTTCACAAATCAGGCAGTTGCAAAGTGGCTAGTAATTACAGACCAGTCAGTCTTTCATCTATAGTAGGGAAACTAATGGAGACACTACTGAAACAGAGGATCATAGCATTCCTCAAAACTAGCAGCCAACAAGACCCTAAGCAGCATGGTTTTACAGCAGGTAGGTCATGCCAGACAAATCTGCTCGAGTTCTTTAACTACGCTACAAAAATAGTAGATGATGGTGAGGCAGTAGATGTGGTCTACTTAGATTTTAATAAGGCCTTTGATTCAGTTTCACACACAAGGCTGATAAAGAAGCTTGACCACACAGGGGTTGGTCCAGAAGTAGTCAGATGGATACAAAACTGGTTACAAGGCAGAACCCAGAGGGTACAGGTTAATGGAATGCAATCGATGGAAGGTAGGAGGACCAGCTAGGTAACTCAGGGCTCAGTGCTGGTGCCTCTGCTCTTCAATGCTTTTATACCAGACATCACTGATGGATTGGAAGGGAATGTGTGTCTATTCGTAGATGACAGCAAGATATGTAACAGGGTGGACACCTCAGAAGGAGTGAACAAGATGGAAGCTGAACTCAAAAAACTACTAGAAGAATGGTCTGGAGTGTGGCAGCTGAGATTTAATGCCAAAAAGTGCAAGGTCATGCACATAGGAAAGAAAAATACAAGAAAGGAGTATTACCTAGGATGCAAAAAACTGGTGGCCTCAAACCAGGACCGAGATCTGGGAATCATAATCTTAGATGACTTGAAGGTTAGTAAGCAGTGTGAGAAGGCAACATTGAAGGCCAACAGAATGCTGGGCTGCATTAGAAGGGGAATCATGAGCAGGAGGAGAGAGGTGGTACTACCACTGCATAGATCGCTGGTCAGGCCTCACCAGGAAGGACATTGACCAGGTGGAAACAGTACAGAGAAAAGCAGATTTACTGTGTGTTGTTGTTTTTATTTTGTACACACAGGGATTGTTACTGTTTGTTGCTAACATTTTATTGCTTTATTTTTCTCTGATTCACATTGCTGTTGCTGGGTGTACCTTCTGCTACATTATTACAAGGTGTGCCTACAGGTGTGTGCTAACAGATTACTGCTGTAATCTTCTGATCCAAATTGTCTTTTGCAAGGTATAGCTTCTGTTACTGCTTTATTTTTCTCTGTAGCAAAGTATTTCTTACAGGGTATATTTTCTGTGAAATTATTACAGGTGGTGCATAAATTTTTGTGACTTTTTATCATTAGGCTAAGCAAAATTACTGTTTTCCCCTATTTTATTTATTTATTTTTTGCTGAAAAGTATTTTTTTTTGTCTCAGAGGTGTTGCAGTCTTCTTCTCACATTGAAGACAGGGAGAGTGAGAAAGCAGCCACAGCTTCCTTGAATCAAGGAGGTTATTTTCTAGACTACACTGAACTGAATTATTACTTTTTGGACCTGTGTAAGTAACTAGTATTGATCCTGTTTTTGGGGTGGACTTTTCTTAGTTTTAACTTTAATTTGCCAGGGAGGAACTGTAGCTGGGAGATATTTGCAGTCAGTTGTGACTAGACCTGTTACTTAACCTTTGAGAAATAGGTGTCTGAAAGGAAGGAAGGCACTCCCTGGGCTGGAGGGTAAGATTTGTAGATGATTGTTTCTGGACAGCATAGGTTTACTCCCACCTACCCTTCCCCTCATCCCACCCGCCCCAAGTGCATAACTTCCTTTATAGCAGGGGTTCTGACATCACTTCCTCAAAACTGCTAACAACATACACCTGTTCATATCCTTAAAAGCACAGCACACTGAATAGGGGGTAGAGACACTCACAAGCTTGCACACACTAAAACAAGAACAAAAAAACAAAAAGCATCTGTAACTGGAAGGGACACAGACATGTGGGGAGTGGTGCGATGCACTGGCTGTGGAGCAGCAGTCTTCTGGGAGACATTCTGGAAACTGCGTTGCTGCCCTATTTGCAGGCACCTCTCTGGTCTGAGGGAGGAGGTTGTTCATCTCCATGCTGGCCTGGCAAGGATTCGGGAAATCTGCTCCCCCACCCAGGGACCACCCAGGCCACCACCACTACCTCAGAGGTTGCCAAGAAAGAGGAGTGGTTGGACCACGGTGGGCTCAGGGAGGTTGAGGGTGGTGGAACAGAGGTGCATCCCTCCAGTTGTGCCTCTCCACAATTCATTCGTCACTCTGGTGAAGCATGGTTCTTCTATGGAGGCACTTGCAATGGAGACCGAGGAGGATGCTGGAACTTCCACAATGGAGACCCACAGGAGGGTGGCCCAGAACCTCACAGGGGAAGGAAACAACTCCTGGTGGTGGACTCAATTGTTAGGGGAGTAGAACTGGGGAAGGGAGGGGAAAGGGAGGTAAGGAGCCTGCCCAGTGTCAAGTCTTACAGGGACAGGAAAAGAATCCTCAGGATCATGAGAGCAACGGCAAGGGGGAGGGAGCTGGATGTCATTATCCACCTAGGTGCAAATGACCTAGCTGAGAATGGGATCAGAGCAGTGCAACAGGAGTTTGTGGAGTTGCGGAGGGGCCTTAGACAAGTAGCACACACGGTAACTTTCTCAGAAGTGCTACCTGTCTATGGCATGGATGAGGCTAGGGCACTCCACACCATGGGATTCAATGACTGGTTGAAAAGCTGGTGCAGAGCTCAGGGATTTGGCTTCATTGGGGACAGGAGCTCCACCTGGAGGGATGCAGACCTATACAGGCGTGATGGTCTGCATCTATCCTGGAGGGGAACCAGGATCCTAGGTGATAGGTTTAAATGCTTCAGTGTCAATCATTTAAACTAGCCAAGGGGAGGCACTGAAGAGCAGAAGGGAAATCCTAGCCCCCCCCAAAAAAAAATCAGGGTAATTAGTGAGGTAAACACCAAAATAGAGCAGTCAATAGGGAGAAGGGCAGGAGTAAATGGAGAAAAGACAAAGGCAGTAGGGACAGGGATGGGGCAAAAAGAAATAAAGCCATAAACAAATGGAGGGTAATGAGTACCAATGCCCGTAGTCAAGGTAAAATGGTGAAATGGTGGCCTTGATGGAAGAGGGATGCCTGGATATTGTGGCAGTCACAGAAACATGGAATACAGACAACTATGACTGGGATGTCAACATACCAGGGTACACAATCTACAGGAGGGACAGGAAGGGAAGAAGAGGAGGAGGAGTAGCTCTCTATGTAAGGGAAGGGATCAAAGCAACAGAACTAAAGGGTAAACAGGGAGGAAAGGAGGCACTGTGGGTCACCCTGGAGACTGGAAATGGATCCATAATCCGCACAGGGGTTGTATACAGACCACCGTCTCGGGGGGAGGGGAGGAAATGGACAAGGAAATGATAGAAAGCATCCTTGGGATGGCAGAGAAAGGGGAGATATTGCTGATGGGGGACCTGAATATGGCAGATGTTTACTGGAGCACCTTTGCTGCAGCCACATCCAAGAGCAGGGCCATTCTCGATGCCCTACAGGGGGCATGCCTCAGACAGCTAGTTTTGGAACCCACTCGGGAAAGAGCAATCTTAGACCTGGTACTCTCAAATGGGGGATGGAGAGAGGATCTTTGATCTTGAAGTGGGTAGCCATCTGGGAACAAGCGACCACCAAACTGTGGTTCACGATAAACTTAGCTGTAGAGTCAAGCCACACAAACGTGAAGGTACTGGACTTCAGGAGGGCTGATTTTGTCAAAATGGGAGAGTGTCTCAGAAAAGCACTAGCAAACAGGCAAGAAGGTGGGTTGGAGCAACAGTGGGGAAACATCAGTACTGCCATCACAGAGGCAACAAATCTTTGTGTGAAGCAAATAAACAAATCAAAATGAAAGAAAAAAACACTATGGTTCTCAAAAGAAGTGGCGGTGAAGGTAAGGGAAAAAAAGATAGCATTCAGGAAGTATAAGGAAGTACAGAAGGAGCAGGACAGAGAACTGTACCAGTTAAAGCAGAAGGAAGCACGTAAGGCAGTCAGAATAGCAAAGGCCCAAACTGAGAAAAAGATAGCCTACTCGGTTAAGAAGGGGGATAAAACCTTTATAGGTACATTAGGGAGCAAAGAAAGACTAAGGCAGGGATACTGAGGCTGAACAAAGAGGAAGGTGGTTGGGCAGAGAGCGCCAGTGAAAAAGCAGGGATACTGAACGAATACTTCTGCTCAGTAATCACAATGGAAAATCAGGAGGAAATACCTAATCCGGTCAATAGAAGCACTCTGGATGGGGGGGGGTTGATATTAGTCCTTTCACAGAAGAAAGGGTTCTGAAAGAACTCTTAAAACTGAAGGTGGATAAAGCAATGGGGTCTAATGGGATTCACCCCAGGATTTTAAAAGAACTAAGGGAAGAACTAGTAACACCACTGACTACCTTTTTTAATAAATCATGGGAGGATGGGGTGGTACCTGAGGACTGGAGGAGGGTGGATATGATTCCCCTTCACAAAAGGGGGAGCAAGACAAAGGCAGGAAACTACAGACCTGTCAGTTTGACCTCAGTGGTAAGGAAAATGATGGAATCACTTCTTAAGGAAAGAACTGTTGAGTACCTAGAGGCCAGTGTGGCATATGACCCAAGGCAGCATGGATTCACAGCAGGAAGGTCATGTCAGACAAATCTAATTGATTTCTTTGACTGGGTGACCAAAGCAGTAGACCAGGGAGGGGCTGTGGACATGGCCTACCTAGACTTTAACAAGGCATTTGACACAGTCCCACATAAAAGATTAATAAACAAATTAGCCAGCCTGGGAGTGAGTCGTAGGATGGTAGCCTGGATAAAACACTGGTTGGACAACAGGACACAGCAGGTAATAGTAAATGGAGTCCACAGTGAAAAAAGGGGGGTTACTAGTGGGTTACCACAGGGTTCAGTACTGGGGCCAGTCCTTTTTAATGTCTTTATAAGTGCCATTGCAGAGGGACTGGAAGGGAAAGTATGTCTCTTTGTAGATAACACAAAGATCTGCAACAGGGTTGATACACAAGGTGGGGTGGAAAGGATGAAAAGGGACTTGGCAAGGTTGGAGGAATGGTCAAATGGCAGCTTAGATTCAATGCAAAGAAGTGCAAAGTAATGCACCTGGGAAACAAAAACCCAGGGGAAGAGTTCACAATGGGGGGTGAGATACTGACAACAACAAAAATGGAAAGGGACCTGGGGGTAGTCATATCAGACGACCTAAAGGTGGGCCAGTAATGTGAGAAGGCAGTAAGGAGGGCTGAGGAGATGCTGGGATGTATAGGGAGAGGCATCACCAGTAGAAAACAGGAAATTGTTGGTCCTCTGTACAGACAGTTGGTAAGACCACATCTGGAGTACTGTGTACAGTTCTGGAGACCCCATCTCTGCAAAGACATAGACAGGGTGGAGGCTGTCCAGAGGAGGGCAACCAAAAACTAGCAGGGTCTGCATCAGAAGATATATGAAGAAAGACTAAAGGAACTAAAGATGTATAGCCTTGAGGAAAGGAGGGAGAGGGGGGACACTTTCAAATACCTCAAGTGAATCAACAGAGTCCAAGAGGGTAGCATCTTTCAGAAAAAGAGATGTGCAAAGACAAGGGGGGACAATTTGAAGATAGAGGGAGGACAGCTCAGAGGTAATGTGAGGAAGTATTTCTTCACAGAGAGGGTTGTGTATACATGGAACATCCTTCCTGAGGAGGTCGTAGAGTCAAAAACAGTGGGGGAATTCAAGAATGCATGGGACAGACATGAGGCAATTCTAGTGGGGGGGTAGGAGGAAGTAGGCTGTTGGTTAACTAGGATCTGCAGCTTATCTGTTAGGTAGGGAAATGGGCAGACTAGGTGGGCCAAGTGGTCCTTATCTGCCATCAAATTCTATGTTTCCATGTTTCTAAAGGCAACAAAAATAATTCAGGGTCTGCAGTACATGTCCTATGAGGAAAGACTTAGGGAACTGAATATGTACTCCCTGGAGCAGAGAACAGAGAGAGGGGACAAGATTGAAACATTCAAATACATAAAAGGTATTAACAAGGTACAGGCACAGGACCGTTTTTACTTCAAGAAAGGCTCCAGGACCAGGGAACATGACCTCAGGCTGCAAGGAGGGAGGTTCTTTACCAACACGAGCAAGGTTTTCTTCACAGAAAGAGTGGTGGACGCCTGGAACAGCCTGCCCCAAGAGGCTGTGGGGGTCAACACTGTGGGGGGATTCAAGAAGGCATGGGATAGACACAAGGAAGCTTTGACTACAAAGGGCAACTTGAGTGTCAAAATAGGTCTAAAACAAATGGGCAGACTAGGAGGACCTAGTGGTCTCCTTCTACCGTCAACTTCTATGTTTCTATGTATTTAACAAAATGTGGCCATCCAGATCAAATGCTTTTGAAAGGTCTATAACCTAGGCTCTAACCAGTTTGCCTTATCTATAATCAGGAGAGAAACAAAGAGAGAATCTTTTTACTGAATAAAGATAATACCTTTATTAGGCTAACAAAACTTTAACTTAGATTCTCTCTTTGTTTCTCTCCTGCTTTTGTGTGGGCTAACATGGCACAACCCGACCTTGTCTATAATGTAACCTTGATTTCATTATTGCAAGCCACCAAGGCAGTTGCTGTTGCTGTAAACCACACTGAAAGAGGATACCATTTTGTTCCCTTTCTATAGACTCAGAAGCATGTCTCAAGCAACTTAAAAACTATTGCTTGCAGGGAAACATTTCTGTTCCTGTGCCATCCTTAAGAGGATAACTGTACTTATTTTTTTTTCATGATCCAGATGATACCTTTGAACACAATTGCTCTTTTGCAAAGGTTGCATGTCAGAACTGCAAATGTTACATCACATTACAATAGAATTACAGTAAATGTTACAATTAAGACAGAGTCAGGGTGAATTAGCACATTCCAGAAGGAAAACTTGACTAAACAATCAAAATACATCAAAGTTGTATGAGGGTAATTCTGAATGGACAAGAACAGGCTCCAGTAGCAGACTGCTAGAGAGACAGCAAAACACAACAAGCATTTGTCAATGCCGAATGTTTGCTTGCTGGCATTGGCTTTGGTAGTGTAGAAGTTACAGAGCTACATAATAGGAATGGCAGTGAAGTATTGAACTGAAGCCAACCCCACCACCACCCTGCAGAAAGTGACAGGCATTGGGGTGTGACTTTGGGTCATCAGGCATAACGGCCGTGCCATTTCACCACACCCTACCCTGCAGACACTGACAAGTGTCACGGTGTGCCTTGGGGTCTTTGGCCCTTATGCACACTCCATTTCATCAGGAAATACGGTGAGATGGGTGCGGTATAGGAGAATGGGGTGAACTTTGGGGCCGAAGAGTCCAAGCAGGGCCGCAGTAATGGGGGGAAAAGTGGGGAAGTTGTCCGGGGCCCCGAGCTCAGGAGGGGCCCACCTGAGGAGCTGGAATTACCCTTGGCATTAGCTGGTTTGGGAAACACGGGCCCATTTCGATTGACTTGTCCTGGGCCCCAAAATTCATAGCTGCAGCCCTGAGTCCAAGGCATACCTCGAGGCCTCTCACTGGCTGCAGGGTGTGGAATGGTATGAGCATTACAGGCAAGAATCCCAAGTCACACCCCTGATGCCTGTCATTCTCTACAAGGTGGGGTGTTATGGTTGGAAACCCTAACACCTGAGGCATTCATTGGTATTTTCACTCCAAATTTTCAACATGTTTTTTTTGTGACCCCCACCTCATGAACAGTGGCAATATCAGTTTGTTAGCCAAAAGCTGCTTATGCACAGAGACTACGGCATTTAGCACTACAGGTGCAAAAACACATTCCGAACAGGATGTGAAAAATGACAGCTGTACTGTTCATGGGGAGGTGTAAAAATTGGCAATGTTGAAAATCTGCAGTAAAAATATTTAAAAAAACTGGTGAAGCCACGAGCTTGCATAGAAACTGTGCAACGCACACCTGTAATGTAATTGGTTTGGGGATTTTTTACAGCAGATTGTCAAAACAGGCATTTTGGGACCTCTGAACATGAACAGTGTCACTGTGATTTTCTTTATCTGTCCCGAACAACAATTTTCCACAGCAACCACGCATCTCTGCGCTGAAAGTGTGAAAACACATTTTGGCCATGTTGTGAAAAATGACAGCTGTACTGTTCATAAGGAAGTGTGGAACAATGCCACTGGTGAAAATCTGGACTGAAAATATTACAAAGTAATGAACTTACGAGGGTGCACGGAAACTGCGCAATGCTCACTCATAACACATTCATTTTATGGACTTTTTCACCAAATTTTAACATAGCCATTTAAGACCTCTGCTCATAAGACAGTATAACTGTGATTTACTTAATCTTCCCAAACATTGTACTTTGACTTGCTGATTATGCGCTACATGTCTTGAAACACATTTTGGGTGATATGTGAAAAATAGCAGCTGTACTGTTCATAAGGAAGTGTAATAAAATGGCAATGTTGAAAATATGTAGTGAAAATATTGAAAATTTGCAAACTTATGAGCGTGTGTAGGAACTGCGCAACTCACGCTCGTAATCCAGTCATTTTAAGGAATTTTTTCACCAAATTTTCAACATAGCCATTTTAAGACCTCTGCTCATTAACAGTGTCACTAGGATTTTCTTAATGTGTCCCATACATTGATTTCACACACCGACTGTGCCATTGTGTGCTACACGGGTGGAAACACATTTTGGGCAAGATGTGAAAAATGACAGCTGTACTGCTCATAAGGAGGTGGGTGCGGGTGGGGGCAGAGACAGTGAGGGACCATTTTTCTGTTTCAGGGTTTTGTTTTGTTTTTTTAAACAAAGGAGGAGATGACGCGGGACATTTGCCACGCTGGGGTGGGCTCCCAGCGTGGCACAAGGATGACTGTTTGGGGGGCGTGGAGCTGACTGGGGATTGGGCACCCCTGTCGGTGACAGCATCTGTTGCCACGCTGGGGTGGGCTCCCAGCATGGCACCCTGTACTCTCGAGGGGGAGGGACAGTGGAGCCGATGGGGGATCGGCCACCCCCGTCAGCTATACATGTGTAGCCATGCTGGGGTGGGCACCCAGTGTGGTATGTAGAATTCTGTTTGTGGGGTGGGCACAGCACAGCCAACGGGGGATTGGGCACCCTCGTCGGCTATACAGTGTGGGGGGGGTCGAGCACACAGTATGCATGCGTGCGTGTGTGTGAGTGTAGGGGGAGCGTGCATGAGCAGGCGAGTTCTTATCGCTGCTCACTGAAGTGTAGCTCCCCCTTTCAACTGTACGCCACTGCATTTTGGACTGCTGTCATAGACAGCTCCAGCAGGCATTGGAGAACTGCGGCCGTGCCTGCAAACACCCTGACTGAATTGGAAGAGGGCTGCCACACCTCTGAAAACTCAGATGATGGCACTATGTTTCTTGCACATGCATGCAAGCAAACAAAAAAATGATGATTACAGCTACTGCAGTTCACAGATAAACTGAAATCGCACTGAGCTTCAGGGATATTTTTTAAACTTGTTAAACCTGGGGAGGTTCAGCATGGATTCTGACAGTTTTTTGCCAGCCTGAAGCCCTAGTAGCAAAGAAATGCTTTCACAGCTGAGTTCTGCAGAAAGGTAGTTTAAGGGCATTCCTTGCCATGCTTCTTGTGCTGTATTGGTTAGACACTGGGTAGAAACAGTTTTTTACCACAGCGGGCATTAGGCCCATCAGTGCTTTCTTGGCAGGTTTGAAACTTTATTCTACTGGTTAGTGGTAGCCAGTTAATTAGTGAGTTAAGGGTACAGTTGTAGGTGCGGCTGTCAGCCCTTGACACAAAGCAACAAGCTTTATTATATAACACCTTGATCCTATTTGATACTGAGTGACAGGCAGTTGCATAGTTAGGTAATCCATAGTCCACTAGGGACAAGATGGAGCTGGACACAATCAGTCGGATGGCATCTACAGTAAGATTGTTCTGATTTCTGAATAGGACATCCAGTCTTCTATTTACTGAGGACAACAGATTGTCCACTTGGGGGGGGGTATAGAATGTCATCCTGAACTACCCCGAGGTATCTGAATGTCTCCACCTGTTCCAGCATTTGACCTTTGTTATTGAAGATGATAAGGGGGAAAGACCTTTCTCTGATTGCTGGTGAAAAGCATGTTTTTTTGTTTTGTAGTTGAGGACTAGTTGATTGCTAGAGAACCATTTTCTAAGAACTCAAAGTTTCCCTGGAAATTAGAAGTGAGGTTGCTAAGCTTAGTATTCTTAGCGTTGATGACAGCATCATCTGCATACAGGGGAATGTGAGCTGACTGACAGGCATTTGGCAATTGGTTAATAAAAAGGCTAAAGAGGAGAGGGCCCAGAATAGAGCCCTGTGGCACACCTTTGGGTATTCTCCAGCTGTCAGACAGGGAGCCATCAATATTCACCCTCCATGTGTGCTCAGACAGGTAATTTGAAACAAGGATACTGAGTCCCTGGACAGACCGAGGCCAAGGAGCTTAGTGAATAGGAGCTTATGGTTGACCAAATCAAAGGCCTTTGTTAGGTCAATGTAAATGGCTCCCGCCATACTGCCAATATCAAGAGTCTTGTGCACGTAGTTGGTGTATTCTACCAGTGCTGTACTGGTGCTGTGGAGTTTCCTAAAACCATGCTGCTGGGCACGTTGCAATTTATACTAGTCTAGGTATGTGACTAGCTGGTCTGACACAGTTTTCTCTAGGGACCCAAACAGTGGGGAGGGAATTGAGATGAGTGCGTAACTTGCTATATCGGAACAGTCACCATTTCTGAATACTAGGGTGACCAGCTTGGATTTCCATGTCTCTGGGAGATGGGCATACCTTAGTGGGAAGTTGAAGATTCTGAAGGTGGGGAGGGAGAGTTCCTCTAGAGACAAGGCGAGTAGCTGCATGCTAAGTGTGTCTCACCCACTCTGGTTTTGCCAAGGACCTTTCAAATATACCTGAGTGTGTCTATGATTGATGCAGGTTTGAAGTAAAATTTATGGCCCTTGAAGCCGAAATCCTCCAAGAGGCTGACCTCATGATCAGGAACCCCAGAGAGGGGCCGGTCCAGCACATCAGGGATGATAGCACTGAGGTCCATGAAGGCTTTATTGAATCTACTGTCAATCTTGTGAGGGTCAAGGACCTCTTTCCAGTTAGCCATGAGCATTCTCAGGAGCATTTTTTCACCTTTGCCTTTGACTTCTGAAACATTTTCCTGAAATCTATTTCAATAAGCAGGATGTAAGTGAGTGATAAAAGAAAGACGGGAAGCACTTGTAAGAGGATTAGCCATGTCTAGTTACACCTTTTAGCATATTATAACAGAAACTGTCTAAGCATTTAGCAGTTTAACTGTAGATTTCATGGACCTAAGCAAATTGAAAATAGAATAGAAAATACTTAAATTTTATAGTGTTCTTTATAAAAAGGATAAGAGAAATTCTGCAGTGTGACTGGTAGGGGTGGGCGAGTACCTTATTTTGAATATTCACTCAAATATTCATATTTGAGGCACCAAATATTTGGAAATTCAGTATTCGCATTTGTTACTCTTGTACATGTGGGGGGGGGATAAGAAAAAGCCCACCAACCCTCCTCCCCAGCCAAATTATCTTAAACTACAACCCACCTTCCCCCCACCCTCTGCAACAAAGCCCAGCCCCACCCTCTTCCCCCAGGACCCACAGTTTAAGGTTTATACTGGTTCAATTAAAAAAACAAGTCCATGAAGGGAACCAACACAACCCACTCACCACCATGGAGGACCACTGCCTCCTCATACTTTTGTATTTCTAAAAAATAAAATCATCCCCTACCCACCCAGTAGTAGCCCCAACTACCACCCTCCTCCCCCAACACCCAAATTTAATAATAGTAAGCACCTCCAGGTAGGGTGAAGGCAACCGACACAACTCACTCTTCTCCATGGCCAGACACCTTCTTCTGAATGGAAGCGCTCCAGTGCTTGCTCACATAGTAAAACAGCCACCCACATGATCAGGTCCTAAGAGCCGAAGGCAACCCTAACTTTTAATGGAAAACGTAAAAAACACAGTAAAGCACAATAACAAAACTGAGGTCAGCTCAGAGGCTGAGTATTCAAAATCATGGGAAACCCACTGTGCCCAACAGCAGCTCTAAACAAATACCTTGCAAAACTCCCATCAAACGCCTCAAGCCCCTATGTGCACCCTTGAAAAAAGCTAGCAAATCTGTAGGGGAAAGAAGCAGTCTAATATACTCTAAAGCTGATGGGTATCGATTACCGCACAACAATGCTGCCCAAAATCTCCAAAATGCATACATGAACCACAATCTGCAAGCAACTGTGGTTCAATTGCTTTCAAATGCAGGTCTGCACGCTCAACAAATTATGATGGAAAACCAGGCAGGAAGCAGTAGCATCCCTGCAGAGTTACTAGGGGCATCACTTACTGAGCATCAACAGTGAAGCTCCATTCTCTCTGGTGACAGCAACCCAGCACATCACATATTTAGACCTCTAGTCTGCCACAAATCAACGTGAACTGTGCTACAAACATGAACTCTACCCTGCAACCTCTGCATGTGCAAGCCAGGAATGCTCAATGAACTGAACAGAAAAATACAGGGGAAATCAGCAGTGAAGCAATGCTTTCTGCTCAACTGTAAAGACTTGTTGTCTGTTCCCACTTATTATTGCTTTTATATTTAAACTTTTTATTGACGTTTACAAACATACATATTGGAACATAGGAAAATAGGAAGTGTCACATTGCCTATCTAGCTTGTCTGCTGTTTTTTAACAGGAATCACTGTTGATGCCCATACTTATTAGGCGTTTATCGAGATGTACTGCAACTTAAAACTGTTGACTTTTACATTCCACTAAGTCTGAGGGTAAACTATTCCAGATTCTCACCACTCTCTGAGATAACATTGCTCTTCTCCTTTCAGTCATGAAAGGGATACCCTTTCATTCCAATTTATGACCTGTTGATGTTCTTTTGTTCTTTATAAAGGAAAAAAAATACTCACCTTAGTAATGTTGTTTCTTCTATTGGAGTCTTGCTATATTATGACATATACAGTGAGTCCCAACCTTCGAACTGCTCCGGAGGTGAAAGAGTTAACTTTCCATGCCAGGCATGGAACGCTGAGCTCGAGCTCAGTTGAAAACCCTGTCTGTTGTTCTTCAAACTCAAACCGTCAGATCTTTATGAGCTAAACTCACTGAGGTACTGTGTGGAAGCTGTAAACCTACACTAGCCAACTGGCTACTAACATAATAACACATTTTTTTGGTCCCAAAACAAAGACTCAAGTCAGGAGACCCCAAAAATGAAAAACACAACACCAAGTCACCCCAAAAAGGAGGGGCAAAACATAATAAGGTGGGCACCTACTAAGTGCCAACACTGCACTGCCCACCCACATTCCAAAAACAGAGGTTCTGAGAGGGGCAGGCGGGGGGGGGGAGGTCATAATATAGCAAGACTCCAATAGAAGAAATAACATTACTAAGGTGAGTAATTTTTTCTTCAAACAACATGAAGTCTTGCTATATTATGACATATGCAGACAACAAAGCAGTGCCTCCATGGAGGAGGGACAGAACCTACTTGGGAAATAGGCTCTGAAGCACAGCCGTGCCAAATCGGGCATCACTCCTAGCCTGGATATCCAGGGAGTAATGCTTGGTAAAAGTATGAACTGTTTTCCAGGTAGCTGCTTGACATATCTCTAGAATAGGGATGTCCCTGGCAGTAGCCAGGAAAGCAGCTGTACCTCTGGTAGAGTGAGCCCTCAGGCCTGAGGGAGGAACCTTACCCAGCTTTTCATAACAAAATTGGATACAAGAGACAATCCACCTGGCAATGGATCTCTTAGTGGCAGGTTTCCCCTTACCAACCTCGCCATAAGTGAGGAACAGTTGGAGGGAGTCAAACCTGTGACCCTTGGTACGCTCTATGTAGTAGCTAAGGGCTCTTTTGACATCTAAACTGTGCAGCCTCCTCTGGCCAGAGGAGGAATGGTCAGTGGAGTACACAGGAAGAGACATAGATTGATTAAGGTGGAAATCTGAAACCACCTTAGGCAAGAATTTCCTGTTAGTCCTGAGGACCACCTTATCTCTATGAAAGGAGATAAAATCAGGTTCCACTGACAAAGCTTGTAATTCACTTATGCGTCTGGCAGAAGTGATGGCTACCAGAAACACAATTTTCCAAGTCAAGTACTTAAGCTCTGCTGAAGACAAAGGCTCAAAAGGGGGTTGCATAATCTGAGCAATGCAAACACTAAGGTCCCAAGCAGGGACAGGGTCCCTGAATGGAGGGTTAGTGTGAAGCAATCCCTTGAAAAACTTGGAGAATACAGGGAGAGCTGAAAGAGAAGAGGGCTTACCTGCTGAATTAAAGGCATACACAGCTGCCAGATGCACTTTTAGGGTAGCTGGTCTCAGCCCCAAGGTATTTAGATGGACCATGTAATCCAGGACTGTGGGTAAATCAGCAGATTCTGGGAAACATAGCTTTCCAGAGCACCATATGAAAAATCTCTTCCATTTGGAATTATAAGTAGCCCTGGTAGAAGGTTTTCTAGAAGCCTTCAGGATGTCCATTACACCCTGGGAAAGGTGTAAATCAGCAAACTCTAACTCTTCAAGAGCCAGGCCTTGAGATTGAGAGATTTGAGGTTCGGGTACCAAACCCTCCCCTGAGCACAGGTTAACAGGTTGTGATTCCTGGGAAGACAGAGGGGAAGATGGACTTCTAAGGACAGCAGGAGTGGATACCAGGGTTGTCTGAGCCAATCTGGGGCAATCAGGATCATCTTGCAGGGTTGAGACCTGATTTTGACTAGCACTTTGAACAGCAGAGGGAAGGGGGGGGAAGCATAGAGAAACTTCCCTTCAAAATTGAGGACTAAGGCATCCAGAGGGACTGAGCCCAACACTGGGGGCCTGCAGCAAAAAAGGGGAAGCTGGTGATTGTCTGAGGCTGCAAAAAGATCTATCTGTGGGGTGCCCCATCTGGCAAATACCACCTCCAGGACCAGGGGGTCCAGTGACCATTCGTGGTGACCCTGGGAAATCCTGCTGAGAGCATCTGCCAGGACATTGTCCTTGCCTGGGAGATGAACTGCCATAAGGGAGGTGTTCAGGGAGTAAGCCATAGACCACAACTTCATTGCTTTGGTGCACAAGGCCGTAGACCGAGTGCCCCCTTGCTTGTTGATGTACCACATTGTGGTGGTGTTGTCTGTTCTGACCTGTACCACTTTGTTCTAAACAGACTTGAAAAAAGCTTGAAGTGCTAGAAAAACTGCTCTGAGTTCCAATAGATTGATGTGGAGCAGGGATTCCTGAGGGGACCACAACCCCTGGGTGGTGAGGTCGCCCATGAGAGCTCCCCATCCCAAGAGGGATGCATCTGTAGTAAGGATTAAGGAGTGAGACTGGATGACAAAAGGAACCCCTTGTCTGAGATTGCTCTGATCTTGCCACCATTGTAGGGCCTGGATCAGGGTTCAAGTCACTGGGATCAGTTTGGCTAGAGGGTCTTTCCTTTGAGGCCAAAAGGCTCTCAAATGGAACTGAATGTCCCTCATCTGAAATCTTGCTCCCTGCACCACTGCTGTAGAAGCAGCCATGTGCCCCAGGAGCTGTAGAAAATGACTTGCTGTTCGAGACACCTGCAGGGTGAATGAGGAGGCCAGAGAGACCAGGATCCTTGCCCTGTCAAAAGGGAGGAAGGCTCTGGCTTTCTCTGTGTTCAGTTCTGCGCCTATGAAGGTGAGGAGCTGAACAGGCTATAGAACTGACTTTTAAAGATTCAGAAGGAAACCTAGAGAGGTGAGCAGTTGCTGAGTTATCTGTAGGTGTAACTTGACTTGGGCTGGGGACTGGCCTACTATGAGCCAGTTGTCCAGGTAAGGGAAGATGACAATTTTTTTGCCTTCTTAGAGAAGCAACTGCTACTGCCAGGCATTGTGTGAATACCCTTGGAGCAGAGGTGAGGCCAAAGGGCATTGCTCTGAACTGGTAATGACCTGAGGGCAGCTCGAACCTGAGGTACTTTCGATGGGTGCTTCTGATGAGAATATGGAAGTAGGCATCCTTGAGGTCCTGGGATGCTAGCCAGTCCCCTTGCCTAAAAGAGGGTAGAATAATTACCAGAGTCACCATTTTGAATTTTGGTTTTAAAAGGTGCTTGTTTAAGTATCTGAGATCCAGGATGGGCCTCCATTCTCCTGTCTTTTTTGGGGTAAGGAAGTACCTGGAGTACAACCCTTTGCCCTGGTGTAGGGGTGGAACCCTTTCCACGGCTCTGAGAGCCAGGAGGGAAGAGACCTATGCCTCTAAGGCAAGTGCCTCTGGAGGATTTGCAGGTGGAAAGGATCTGGTTCTCATCTTTGGAAACTTTTTGAAGCTGAGAACCAGTCCCTGGCTTACTACTTCCAGGACCCATTTGTCTGATGTCAGAGACTCCCAGTCCTGGACAAAGTAAGCCAACCTGCCCCCTACAGGTAGTTGAGAACTGGCCCTGGCAACCCCCATCAGGGTGCCTGCTTGGCAGGGGCTTTGGGCTGAGGAGTGGAAGCAGGCCTGCTTGCACCCTGTCTGCCTCTCCCTCTAAAGAACCCCCTCTGGGCAAAAGCTGACGAGGAGGCCTGAGCTTGGTAAAAAGGCCTATGAAAAGGCCTGCCCCTGCCCCTGGGAAGCTGCCTTTGAGGAGTGGCCTGCCTTTCCTTGGCCTGTGCACTCCTATAGGTGGTCCTATACTCATCCATTTTCTTTATGTAATTCTCTGTCTGCTCCCCAAACAGAGAATTACCTACAACAGGAAAAATCCATGGCCTTAGTCTGGGTATCCTGTGACAGGCTAGTACATCTGAGCCAAGCCATCCTGCGAAGAGCCACAGATGTAGCCATGACTCTTGATGACACATCATTTGAGTCCATTGCAACATGGTATTGCACCTTGGATGCCTCAATACCATCAGCAGCCACCTGCTCCAGCTCCTTGGCAAGCTGGCCAGGGACCTGTTTTGCAAGAGCCATAACAGTATCCCATCTGGATTTCTGGTATCTAGCAATGTAAGCCACATAATTTGCCTGTCTGAGTCCCAAGGATACTGCCATGTATTGTTTCTTTGCCATGGCATCAACCTTTCTGGAGTCCTTGTCCGGGGGATGTGAGGCCAAGGGGATATTAGCCTTGTCACAGGCTGCAGCCTGCACTACCCCAACATGGCTGCATTGTTGTGTAAGGAACTCCATATCAGAGCCTGATAATGTGTACCTCTTGTCTATTCTCTTATCCACATGAGGTGTAGTGTGAGGAGTTTTTAGAATTTTAAAAGTCTGTTTCCCAAAAGATTTATGCAAGGGAATAGACAGTCTCCTAGACTCTGGGATATCCATCATTTCCACACAGTTAGATCCTCTTGATCAGCCACAGCTTCCTCCATAGGGAGCTGGAGGGTTTCAGCCACTTTTTTATAGAAAATAAAATGAGAAGGGGACTCAGAAAGCCTAGGAGGGGACACTCCTGAAGGTCTGTCTGGGGAGATGTCTGGGTCGATGGGCACATCCAGACTTTCAAATCCACATTCACTGTCCTCATACTCCTCTTCCCCCTCCTCTGGTTCATAATATTCCTCTAAATCGTAGTCCTGAACCGGTGGAACCAGCCGAACCGGGCACTTACCTGATGGCACCGGTTCGGTCAGAACCAGAGAAAGCGACTGGACAATCTGAATCGCTTTGGCTATCTCTTCAGCAGTTGGAGAGGAAAGTTTTGGCTTCACACCAGCTGATTTTCTAGTCCTTTTTGCTGTAACTGACCCCTCAGAGTCGGCTCTCCTTTTGCCGGAGGAAGTCTCACCCTGGTCAGAGGGCACTCCCTCTGGTTCGGTTGGAACCGAACCGGGCTGGCCATCCGGGTCAGCGGACTTCTTGGCCTCCCTTTCCCTGAACCTACCAACTCTCTTATCCAGGATAGCTGCAGGAAAATTTTTACAAATCTGGAAGTCTGCATTGAGGTGGTCAAACCCCAGACAATAAACACTGGTGGTGTGAGGGTCAGCCTTGGCAAAGGCTTCCCCACACACACTGCAGTGTTGAAACCCAATAGGCCCGGTTTTTCTTTTGGGTTTCTCAGTCATAGTGCCAGTCCTAACCAAACTTGCCCATTTATGGCAATCCGCCAAGCAAGACCCTCTTATCGGTTCCCAACCGTGTCACGGGTCGTGGAAAAAAATGTAAGAAATTCTTTTTTTTTCAGAACTGATAAGAACCGGTAACCATACTCTAAATGATAGAATAAAATATTTTTAAACAACCTGATCGGTTCAAGAGTGAACCGATAACAGTTTACAAGTTCCACACAGAAGAGAAATAATGTAAACCTATCTAGTACTCACAAATACCACAGACAGAGCTTGAATCGACCGGTTGCGGTTTAAATACGGTCAAAAAAACGAGAAATTAATACTTTAACTGGCAAAATGAACCGAGCAGAAGGAGAAATCTCTGGAGCGACTGTTCAGTGAGGCGGAGTAAAGAATCTGATGGTTTGAGTTTGAAGAACAACAGACAGAGTTTTCAACCAAGCTCGAGCTCAGCGTTCCATGCCTGACATGGAAAGTTAACTCTTTCACCTCCAGAGCAGTTCGAAGGTTGGGACTCACTGCATATGTCATAATATAGCAAGACTTCATGTTGTTTGAATCAATATTCAGCCTTGATTTCAGATCCTCGTTGGTTAGTATTAAAGAGCAGCTGACATCTTCAGGAGAACTTTAACAAAATATAAAATGCAGACAAAGCTCAGCATGTATTTCACTTTAGTTCAGTATTTCTCCTCTCCATTAATTTATTACTAAGGTCATTTCTATGAAAACAGGATATTTGCTCTTGAAGATTTAATCTGTTTTTGTTGCTTTCTCCCTACCTGAAGTAATAATGCATCCTTGTGACATCACAGTTAATGTCATGGCAACAGACTGTGATGACACAACAGAGGATTATGACTTGAAGTCGGGAGTAAGTTGTAGAGGCAGATGAACTCTAAGGGATTAAGTCCATGGGGGACATTTTCAAAGGATATGAACCACAATGTGATATTCAAAGGGTGGAGCTGCATCGTGCATCTGTGGCTGTGCCCAAGCACAGCAATAATGTATGCAGTGCATCTTGAGGGAGCGTGCCTAAGGATATGCGGCACATCCCTATATTCAGCAAAGATGTACGGCGCACCTGCCTACGCATCTTAGATATGTGCCACACAAAGTTAGGCATAGAAGAACCATGCCTAAGTCCCTGCTACCCACAGGCAGACTGCTGGACTGCACTCAGCAGCACAGCAGCCGCCAGCACCTGCAGCCCGGTGGCAACCCCCCCCAGGCCTGTAGCACTGTGACCCTACATCAACAACCCCCCCAATGTACAGTGCCCCCCACCATGCCCTGTCCCAACAAGGTCAGGAGCAACTCTGCACTCATAGTCTAGTGGACTCCCCCTCCCATTCCCGAACCCCAATTGTAGGGATAATTAATAAATTAAAAAAAAAAGTGCCCTGCAAGTCCAATGAACCCATCTTCCATCCTCAAACCATGATCACAGGGATATTAAATAAATAAAAAAACTCAAAGTGCCCTGGTAGTCCAGTGGAACCCCTCCATCCAGCAACCCTAATAGCAGTAACAGACCTTACCCCCCTTTTTCCATAGTGTAGTGCCCCCCCGCACCACCACCCACTCAGACACTCACATCACACACTGCTTCCCCTGTCCCAGCATGGCCAGTCAGCCAGTGAGTAGCACAGCCCTCCACACACCTCCTCATTGACAGTGTACAGTATAGACTACTTGCCCATTGGTTGCAGTTCAACCAATGGGTGTGTAGTCTATACTGTATGGTATCATTGACAGTCAGCCAGCGGGCAGCTGTGGAAGGTGTGTGGGAGGGCTGTGATGCCTCGCTGGCTGACTGGCCGCATTCGGGACAGGGAGAGTGGTGTGGGTGCCTGAGTGGGTGGTGGGGTGGGGTGGCCACTACACTGTGGAAAGTGGAGTGTGGGGTTCATTACTGCAATTGGGGTTGCTGGATGGGGAGTTCCACTGGACTACCAAGACACTTCGGTGGTTTTTATTTATTAAATATCACTGCAATTGTGGTTCAGGGATGGGAGGGGATCCACTGGACTACCATGGCACTTCAGGGTTTTCTATTTATTAAATATCACCATGATCAGGGTTTGGGGATGGGAGGAAGGGTTCCTACACTATGGAAACAAGTTGGGGGGCTATCATTATGTTTTGAATGGGGTTCAGGATGGGAAGGGGGGTCCCTTCACTATGGAAATGGGTTGGGGTTTGATGTTGGTTGGGACTGGGCAGGGGGGCAGACTGAAGAAGAAGAAGATGAAGAGGTGTGGTGATCTATTTGAGGGAAGGGATATGGCATATGAGGGAAGAGGTGGAGGAGGGCAAGACAGAGACCCTATGGATGCAGTTTCAAGACTCCAAAAGAAGGACACTGAGGGTGGGGGTGGTGTATAGACCACCAGCTCAAGGGGATGATCTGGATAGAGAGTTGACTGAGCAGATTAGAAGGGTCTGTCGGAAGAGGAACACAGTACTGGTGGAGGACTTCAACCTCTCTGGGGTGGACTGGAATACCCCAACCACCACAAGTGCAAATGAGCAGGTATTATTAGAGGTATTTCAGAACAGCTTCCTGGTGCAACTGGTCTGTGAGTCAACTAGGGTGAGAAGGACTCTGGACATGGTACTAACAAACGGTGAGGCTGTAGGAGATCTGAGGGTGGAGGACCCTTCTGGCTAGGAGTGACCAACACTCGGTGTGGTCCACACTCAATATGGGCAGAGAAACAAGAGGTAAGGGTACCAGGGTGATAGACATTAAGGGGGTGAACTTTAAAAGGATGGAGGACATTTTGGTTGGACATCTGGTGGGAATTCAAGCAAGCATGGATGCTAGCCAAAATCGGATATTATTAAAAAGGGACTAGCAGAGGCTGCTGAGACTTGTACCAGGACATGGAGCAAGAAAGGTAGGGCAAAGAAGCCAAGTTGGCTGACTTGGGAAGTCATGGAAAGGGTGAGGGCCAAGAGAAAAGCATTCCAGAGACTCAAGAAATCAGGAGGGCAAAGGAACAAAGATGAGTACACGAAGAAGCCTAGGGAGGTTACCAGGCTAATCAGGGTGGCCAAGGCATCCAGAGAGCTGAGACTTGCACAGAGAATTAAGGATAGGGAAAATGACTTCTTTAGATACATTGGAGAGAAGGAGAAACAAAGACCAGATTGTGAGGATTAAGAAGGACAGTGGGTGGGTGGAGAAGGGAGAGGACCTGGAAGAGGCACTAAATGATTACTTCTGCTCTCTGTTCATGGAGGAAAAGGGAGGGCAGATACCTCATGGGAGAGGATGAGTGGGGGGTGACTGATATCAGGATTGCAGAGGACAGGGTTTTGGAAGGATTAAGGGCACTGAGGGTGGACAAGGCACTGGGACCAGATGGCATTCACCCTAGGGTGCATAAATGGGGGCTTCGGTTTCTTTTACAAATTCATTTTTCCTGACCATGGGTATACTAAAACAAAACTTTTTCAACAAAATGTTTAAAAATAGGGAGTTTAGCAGTCATTTAATTGATGTGGTGTAAAGAGCTGTTCCTGGAAAATTACCTGGTTTGGGGGACTGCCACAAGCAGAATGGGACTTCATGGATGGTGGAGCTCATGGCAGCAGAAGAGTCATGATGGCATTAAAAGCTTAATGGTGTGGATGTAGAGGTATCAATATTTGAGCATGACTTTGGTAGAGGACTGTGTGACTTGGGGGTGGGGGATTATTAGGAATTGAATGAGTCTCAGTATTTTTAGCATAATGGTTGTCTGAAACTTCAACCTTCAATGGGTTAGACTCTACATTCATCTGTACAGTATGTCACTAAGCCACATGCAGTGGGGCATGGGTAAAAACCAGATCACCAGACCTGGACCAGAGATGTAAAATCTGGACAGGGGCACAGCTTTTGCAAATATTGCTGATCCACTCACTCCAGATAATCTCGTCTAACTTGTACCTATCTGGTCTGGTCCTGATGGTTCTGTTTCCAACCATGCCAAGGAAGGGTTGAAAAACAGTCTTCCAGGAGTGGAACAGATATGTAAACATCAGACTGAACAGTTCAGCCAGAGTGACTGGACCAGCAGTATTTGTACAAGTTACACTCAGTATGGCCAGTTTGGATTTTTACAGAATTGCTGTGGTTCAGGTCTGACAGTCCAGTTTTTAATCAAGCAGTCTTCATTTTATACTGAAAGGTATGTGAGCAAAAATGCCCATTTACACAAATGCCCTGTTAAGCATAAAAAGAGAACAGAACACCAGGTCAAACAATTACATAGTAAAATACAACATAAACAGGTCTAATACAGAGATCTTGAGGGATATACAGAAGAAAGGGGAAGTAAATAAATAACAGTGAAAAATTTACAGCATGGGATATAGCTGGAGGTACAATTCAGGAATGTGAAGAGTTGAGTGATGTGTCGAAAAGAAGTGGTGCAAGTCCCGCGGCACCCAGATCCTGCATGCAGATGAGCATTCCTGCTGCGAGATCTGCCTGGGCCCAAAACACCGGGTCAAGGAATGTGCACCCTGCCAATCCTTCAACCAGGCCACACGGATTAGACATCAGAAAAAGCTCAAAGCCCACTTGCTGGAGAAGTGACCAGCTTTGATGGAAAAGGAGCTGCAGAATCTGAGGGAAAAAATCTTCTTCTCCAATGGCTAAGAAAATACAACATCGGGTAGCTGACTTTTTAAACTAGGTTCAAAGGGGGATGGGGCTGGTCACCATGCTACCCAGGCATCAGGGGGCATTCACAAATACCTTAAGAAGGCTAATGTAACTCAGGACTGGAAATGCCTGTTCCTTAATGCCAGGAGCGATGAACTAGTGTGTCTGCTTAATATGGAAAAAATTCAGGTGTGTACCATAACTGAGACCTGGTGGTCACCTGAGGATACCTGGGACCATCATATACCTGGATATGATTTACATCATATGGATAGAAAGAGTAAAAGAGATGGAGGGGTAGCCTTGTATGTAGCTGACAAAATAAAATCAGAAGCCATCAATTGTCAGGAATAGAACATTTATGGATTAAGGTATTGCCATCAGATAGCACTAAAATCATAACTAGGGTTATGTGCAGACCTCCCTCAAATTCCTCACAGAATGATGAGGCAGTTCTTAGCTTTTTGGAAACCCTAGACCCAACTGAAAGGATCATTCTTTTAGGTGACTTTAATCTGCCTGGCATTAAATGGGTAAAGCAACTAGCAGGGACACCAAATGAGTTAAGATACCTGGACTCCTTCCTATTAGCTGGCCTGGAACAACATATAGAAAGTAGTACAAGGAGGGATAACACATTAGATCTTGTGTTAAGTAATTTGGGGGACACAATTCAGAATTGTAGGCTAACCACCACACTTTGCTCAAGTGAGAGTTGTATGGTTAGTTTTGAGCTTAAGGAACTAAAAACTAGGATATTTGGCTCCACTAAGGTTCGGAACTACAATAAGGCCAACTTCAATATAATAAGAAGGGAACTTTCGGATTGGGGTTGGCAAAAGGGGTTTGATAATAAAGCACTAAATAATAAACGGGATATCTTGGAAAATAAAATCACAGGCTTGATTAACAAGCACGTACCACTCAGGAGGAAATATAACAGAATGGGTAAAATCCCCACATGTCTGACCCCAAGAATTAGAAGATTGATTAAAAAGAAAAAAAGAGCCTATAATAAAGCCAGGAAAACTGGGTGTGCTAGAAACTGGGAAGTATATAAAAAACTATTAAAGGAAACTAAACAAGCATTTGTCAATGCCGAATGTTTGCTTGCTGGCATTGGCAGTGGTAGTGTAGAAGTTGCAGAGCTGCATAATAGGAATGGCAGTGAAGTATTGAACTGAAGCGAACCCCACCACCACCCTGCAGAGAGTGACAGGCATTGGGGTGTGCCTTTGGGTCATCAGGCATAATGGCCGCCATTTCACCACCCCTGCAGACACTGACAAGTGTCACAGTGCGCCTTGGGGTCTTTGGCCCTTATGCGCACCCCATTCCATCAGGAAATACGGTGAGATGGGTGCGGTATAAGAGAATGGGGTGAACTTTGGGGCCGAAGAGTCCAAGGCATACCTCGATGCCTCTCACTGGTTGGAGGGTGTGGAATGGTATGAGCATTACAGGCAAGAGTCCCAAGTCACATCCCTGATGCCTGTCATTCTCTACAGGGTTGGGCGTTATGGTTGGAAACCCTAATACCTCAGGCATTCCTTGGTATTTTCACTCCAAATTTTCAACATGCTTTTTTGTGACCCCACCTCATGAACAGTGGCAATATCAGTTTGTTAGCGGAAAGCTGCTTATGCACAGTGACTAAGGCATTTAGCACCACGGGTGCAAAAACATTCCGAACAGGATGTGAAAAATGACAGCTGTACTGTTCATGGGGAGGAGTAAAAAATGGCAATGTTGCAAATCTGCAGTAAAAATATTAAAAAAACTGGTGAAGTCACGAGCGTGCATAGAAACTGTGCAACGCACACCCATAATGTACTTAGTTTGGGATTTTTACAGCAGATTGTCAACACAGGCATTTTGGGACCTCCAATCATGAACAGTGTCACTGTGATTTTCTTTATCTGTCCCGAACAATGATTTCACAGCGACCATGCATCTCTGGCTGGAAGTGTGAAACACATTCGCCATGTTGTGAAAAATGACAGCTGTACTGTTCATAAGGAAGTGTGGAAAAATGCCACTGGTGAAAATCTGGACTGAAAATATTACAAAGTCATGAACTTACGAGTGTGCGTGGAAACTGCGCAATGCTCACTTATAACACAGTCATTTTATGGACTTTTGTCACCAAATTTTCAACATAGCCATTTTAAGACCTCTGCTCATGAACAGTGTAACTGTGATTTTCTTAATCTGTTCCAAACATTGCTTTTGCACACCGACCGCACCATTGTGAGCTACATGTGAGGAAGCACACGTTGGGTGAAGTGTGAAAAATGGCAGCTGTACTGTTCATAAGGAAGTGTAATGAAATGGCAATGTTGAAAATCTGGAGTGAAAATATTGAAAATTTGCAAACTTATGAGCGCGCGTAGGAACTGCGCAACACACGCTCGTAAAACAGTCATTTTAAGGAATTTTTTCACCAAATTTTCAACATAGCCATTTTAAGACCTCTGCTCATGAACAGTGTCACTGTGATTTTCTTAATGTGTCCCATACATTGATTTAGCACACCGACTGCGCCATTGGCGCGCTACATGGCGGAAACCGTTTGGGCAAGATGTGAAACATGACAGCTGTACTGCTCATAAGGAGGTGTGGTAAAATGGCAATGTTGAAAATCTGGGTAATAATATTGAAAATTTATTAACTTACGGTGCGTAGGAACTGAAACAACGCATCGCTCGTAAAACAGTCATTTTAAGGAATTTTTTTACCAAATTTTCAACATAGGCTTTTTGAGAGAGCCCACCTTATGAACAGTGGCAGTGTCATTTCATTACTTGGTCCCGAAAGGTGATTTCATGCAGTGACTGCGAAATCACCCTTTGGGCATGACTAACGCCATGACAGTGAGAGCACTCATGAGAAGGGGTCCCAAAAACCCCATGTTGAAAATTTGGTGCAAAAATTCCAAAAAATGCCTGAGATGTGTAGCAAAGTTGAAAAAACCTATCTATCCCATTATACAACTTACCGGCATTTCCTCAGTTCGCGGTCGGCTTTGAAGAGTGCAGACGTGTTCCCGGTCCACAGAAGATCATTGCGCCAGAGTCCGAAGGAAAGTATGGGATGCGGGGTGTGGGAGGCAGGGTGCACAGTGGGTGGGCGCGGGTGGGACCAGAGACACCGAGGACCGTTTTTCAATTTTTTTTTAAAACAAAGGACTAGGCAGCGTGGGACATTTGCCACGCTGGGGTGGGCTCCCAGCATGGCAAGGACGGCTTCTGGGGGGGCGTGGAGCCGATGGGGGATTGGGCACCCCCTTCAGTGACAGCATCTGTTGCCATGCTGGGGTGGGCTCCCAGCGTGGCACCCTGTACTCTGGGGGGGGAGAGACAGTGGAGCCGATGAGGAAGTGGGCACCCCGTCAGGCTATACATGTAGCCACGCTGGGGTGGGCACCCAGCGTGGCATGTGGAATGCTTTTGGGGGGAGCACAGCACAGCTGATGGGAGATTGGGCACCCTCATCGGCTATACAGTGTGTGCGTGGGGGGTGAGCACGCAGTGTGCATGCATGTGTGTGTGTGTAGGGGGAGCGCACATGAGCAGGCGATATCTTATGGCTGCTCACTGAAGCGTAGCTCCCCCTTTCAACTGTACTCCACTGCATTTTTGACTGCTGTCATAGACAGCTCCAGCAGGCATTGGAGAACTGCGGCTGTGCCTGCAAACACACTGACTGAATTGGAAGAGGGCTGCCACACATCCGAAAACTCGGATGATGGCACTATGTTTCTTGCACATGTGTGTAAGCAAACATAAAAAGCAGTAAATCATGCAACTAGAAAACATGAGTTAAATCTGGTCACAAAAGTTAAGGATAATCATAAATCCTTCTTTACTTACATTAACAACAAAAAGGGGAGCAAAACTACTGTGGGGCCTAGTAAAGACCATGATGGAGAGATAGTAGATGACAACCATTTAATACCTACTTTTCATCGGTTTTTAATGACAAAACTAAGGGTACTAGGGACCATCTTAATAATGTAGGCTATAGAATTACTCTGAACAGTGTGAATATTGAGGACAGACTGATGTATCTGGACCCCAGTAAATCTCAGGGACCAGAGGGGATCCATCCTAGAGTCCTTAGGGAGCTGGTAGCGGAATTGGCCGAACCAATAACAGCATTATTCCAAGCATCATTGGATAGGGGGGGAGGTGGTTGAGGTCTGGTGTGAGGCAAACATTGTTCCAATCCACAAAAGGGGTCAAAACAAGAGTTGAGTAATTACAGGCCTGTAAATTTGATTACTATCTTGGGGAAGATCTTGAAGACCATCATTAAGGACCAAATAGTGGAACTCATGAACTTGGCAGGGGACTGTGATGATGCACAGCATGGTTTTAGGAAAGGCTTATCATTTAATTTTAATTTTTTAATTTTAGTCTTTGGTAACTGGGTAAGGTCCCACTAGACACAAGTGCTAGTTTTCAGGGGTGACCTGGGAGCACTGGGCGGTTAAGTGACTAGCTCAGAGTCACACAGTATGCAAGTGGAAGTTGTGAGAATCAAACCAAGATCAGGGCTGCTGGATGTACCAAGCTCATTCACACCTCGTTCCTCTAACCTCTAGGCTATACTGCCTGGCCAAACAAATCTTCTGGAATTCTATGAGCATGTGAGTGGGGCACTGGATGAGGGCAACTCTGTGGATGTTGTGTTTTTGGACTTCTCGAAAGCGTTCGATAAGGTCCCCAATTGGGAATTAATAGACGCCCTAATAGAACATAATATTCCTGGGTACATCACATGCTGGGTCAATGCATGATTGAGGGAAAGAAAACAGAGGGTCTGTTTGAAAGGTGCATATTCAGACTGGTTAAATGTGGAAAGCAGAGTTCCCCAGGGATCAGCGCTGGGGCCTTGCTTATTTAACATTTATATACACTCACTAATAGGTGAAGGGGTCATTTGGGAGACCAAATTTGCAGACGATACCAGGATTGGCACAAGCATCAATAATAGCAGGGATGCACAGAAGTTATAGGATGCTCTAATCAGAATGGAAAACTTGGCTAGGGATTATTAGTTATCCTTTAACACTAATAAATATGCGGTTTTGCACTTTGGTAAAAATAACAACAAAATGAACTATGTTTTAAATGGGCAGAAGTTGGGAAAGGTCTTTGAAGAAAGAGATCTGGGCATCAAGGTGACTAATGATCTCAAGTTCCACCAGCACTGTAGCCAGGTGAAAAGAACTGCTAGCGGTATGCTAAACAACATCAATAAACATATTAAACGTAGGAAGGGGGAGGTGATTGTGCCACTTTACAGTTCACTGTTGAGGCCGCATTTGGAGTACTGTGCCCAGTTTTGGTCACCTGGGTTCAAAACAGATATCAAGAGATTGGAGAGGGTTCAGAAAAGGGCAACCAGGTTGGTGGCTGATGTTAAGGACAGAGACTATGAGGACAGATTAGAGGACCTGGGGATGTACGCACGTAAGTATAGGGATCTGAGAGGAGATCTGTGTATGGTGTATAGATGAATCAAGGACACAAATTTAAGGATGAAACTGGGACTTAAACTTAGGGATCAGCATTATAAAACCAGGACACACACATTGCAGTTGAAGGGGCAACATTTTGAGACAATTTAAAGGAAACAGTAGTTTAGTGTTAGGGTAATTCCAACAACTTGCCTGATGAGGTTGTTGCAAGTAATAACATGCTTGTGTTTAAGAGGGAACTGGACAAATACTGTGTAGCAAACAAAATCATGAGTTACTATAACTAGGGCATCAGTGAGCACAATGGACTAACATCTTCTCTGCTCAGATATAACCTATGAATCCTATGAAACCTATGCCAGAACCCAAAAAGAAGAAAAAGGACAAGGAGAGGCACTGAGACTGGGATAGGTCTCCATCCACTTGGCGGAGACCATCGGCCGCCACTGACACTGGAGGGGCCTCTACTTTGGTAAGTACCCCTACTGCCAGGTCTCCTATTGCTCCAGTGGATCAGACCATGGCCTCCCTGCCTGCTTTACTCATGGTGCAGCCGGGGCTCTTCTTGATCTACGGAACCCCTGTTGTGCTCCTTAGGCCCATATCTTCTTCAGGGTCTATCGACAGCAGCTAGGTCAATAAGTCACTCCCCGACCCACCAAGGAATGCATGGTCATAGCCAGCAAGCTGGACTCCAGCTCTGCTGTTGTCTGCATGGCCCAGGCCGATAAGTCAGATGTTAGCTCTTCTGACGTCAGCATGACCATGGCTGATAAGTCGCTCCCCCGGTTTCTCTGAGGACCGCACAGCTGAGGCTCTCCCATCAGGGTCGCAGGATACCTTCAACATCGAGTTGAGTCAGCTACCAGACATGTAACAGTCTTTAGAGGGTTTCTCGCTCCCACTGACCCAACCAGACCCTCCGGACTTGCCTGAAGATCAAGAGTCGAAGGTGAGCACTAATCTGGAGGTTCCCCATCCTTTGCCAGGTCAGTCTCTTCCTGGCTCACCCACTGGACCTATTGCTAATCTCTCTGGGGACTTTCCATCGAGACCTCCTCAACCCAAGCCTGCTTGGACAACCAGTTTCCACCATCTTGGACTCCGGCTCCTCCGATGATGGCGGGTCTTCTGTCAGGTTCTACTCACACCCCGATGCCAAGTGTCCCTTTGCCAGGTGACCCTTCACTGGGTCAGGGTATGTCTGGCAATCCAGCCATTCCTCAAATGCTGGATGGCCTTCCATCAGGCCCCCAGGCATCAAATCTTCCAGTACCTGATATTCCTGTGCCTGATCCAGTGGCAGCCCCTTCGAATGTCCCTATAGGGCCAATGCTTGGTCCTACTGGACCTTCAGCCTCACTTCTTGCTGGGCCTTCAGCTCCATCTCTAGCTGGACCTATGGGCAATGTTCCTAGCTATCCACCCCCAGAATACCCAATGTACCCTTCACCAGGGTGTCCAATGCCTAGTCATCAACCCCATTACATGCTGGGATACCAGACACCAGGCTATGTCTAATCAAGGGTATGCTCCTTCTGGCTTTCCCTACTCCTATCAGGCTCATGGATACCAGCCTCCTCCTCCTCAGCCTCAGCCTCTGACTCCACAGCAGCCTTAGGCTGATATCCAGGCAGTGTTTCAGACCCTGATTCAGGAGACCAGGACTCAACTAGCCATGGAGCTTGGCAGTCAGAAACCAGTGGCAGCCTCTACTCCCACCTCCTTTCCAGCCCCTACATCAGCCTCTCCTGTGGATTCCCACCTTTCTGGAGAAGACTCCTCTAGACACCAGGTCAGAGATAAAACCCAGGATACTCCTCTAAAAAGGGTTCAGACCCCAGCAGGCACTCTTCAGACTGACTCCAACTCATCCTCCAGCTCTGGTATGCATACACCTATACAGCCTCAGCCTAAGGAGTCCCCAAAGTTCCCTCCAGAGGACCCTTCCTTTGCAGAACTCCTCATAAGCATACAAAATGCCTGTGGCTAGGCTATCCAGGTACAGGATCCAAAGCAGAAAAGGCTTGCAGAGCATCTAGACATGACTGACACAACTACTATGCCCATACTACCTTGAACTTGGCCCCATGAAGACCTGATATCTACTATCTGGCAACAGCCTTCCTCTATTCTGGCTGTTTCAAAAAAAGCAAGCAGACAGGATGTACCAACCTCCAGACGGGGTTACACACCTTACTGGCCATCCTAATGTAGACCCGATTATTATCACGGTTGCCCATGACCAGTCTTCTAAACCTAAACATTAGAGCATGTCTCCTCCTGATAAGGAGTCTAAGCAGCTGGACAATTTCAGTCACAAGATCCATTCCTACTCCACTTGCACCCTCAGGTCCCTTAATTATATGGTTCATAGAGTTTCCTACCTCAAATCTTTCCTGGCCTCACTCGAGTCCAAGCTGGAAGCTATCCAGGACCAGGAGCTTAAGGTAGATATTGCCAAGACAGTAAGAATGGCTAAAATCTCCTGTTCTCATTCCCTCCAGGCCACTTATGATACAGTAGACTCAGTTGCTTGCACCACAGCCACTGCTGTCTGCATTAGGCAACATTCGTGGCTTGGGATTGCTGGCCTGGCACAAGACGTCCAGACCTCCATCCTGGATGCCCCTTTCAGGGGATCCGTGTTATTTGGAGGTGACACCAAGGATATTATCACTGAATTGCAGGACCACAGTAAATCCATCTGCGAGGTCTGCTTCATATACTGAGGGGATTACAAATGCAAACAGCCTTTTTGTCGGCAACAGAGATGCCAGACCAAAGAGGCCGCTGCCAAATGCCAGGCCAAATGTAGGTATCCAGCATCAGGAACACCTACTCCCTCTGCCAAGTCCCAGAAGCCCCCCAGAGGAGCTGCTGGTTCCCTCCCCTCAGCTTCTTGACTCATGGGGGACCCTCCTGCCTCCTTCAGATCCTCTAGAGGAACCATTGGGGGGGATATTTGCCCTCTAACTTCTGAGGTTGCAGAACATAACCACAGACTCTTGGGTCCTTCTGTTAATAGCAAGAGGTCTCACCATAGCGTTCCTAGACAGGCCTCCAGACAACTCCCCAGGCCTCTCCCATTATTCTCCAAGGCACCTGTCTCTGATAGGGGCTGAGATCCTGGGCTCTTCTGCAAAAGTCAGTCATAAGGCCCGTGGTTCCGGCACAGGTAGGAAGCTGGTACTACTTCCATTTCTTCCTAGTGCCCAAAAAGACAGGTGACCTAAGACCCATCTTGGACCTCAGCATGCTCAACCTGTATGTCGAGTACAAGAGGTTCCACATGCTCGCCATCCAAAGACTTCTACCTCTGCTCCACAAGTGCCATTGGCTTTGTGTGCTGGACATGCAGGATGCTTACCTGCACATCTCTGTCTTCCAGACCCACTGCTGCTTTCTTCAGTTTGCCTTCCAGGGGAAACATTACCAGTTCAAGGCTCTCCCTTTTGGCCTACCTCAGCACCTCAGGTTTTTACCAAGTGCCTAGGAGTGATGGCTGTGGCCCTATTCTGCAGAGGGATCTAATTGTGCCTATATCTGGATGACTTGCTTCTGTCAGTCCCATCACAGAGCAGTATGAGGGAGTCCCTCTCTTTCACCCTGGGCCTCTTTTACAGACTTGGAATAACAGTCAACTATCCCAAATCCCACCTCTCCCTTCCCAGCACCTACAGTTAATTTGGGGGTGTTGCCAGATACAGTCCAGAGCAAGGTCTTCCTCCCATCAGACAGAGTGGGGACCCTGCAGGAATAGGCCAGATTAGTGGCCAACTCATGCTGGACCATAACCCGTTCAATCCTCCATCTTCTCGGGCTGATGGCAGCTGTGATCCCTATAATTCCTCTAGCCAGACTGCATATGAGGGTGACCCAATGGACTCTTCATGTTCAATGGGCTCAGTAGCTGGATAACCTAGACCACAGGATCCTAGTGTGTGGGTACATGAATAAGGATCTTCTTTGGTGGCAGGAGTTGTCCAATCTCTCCACAGGGGTTCCCCTTTCAACCTCCTGCTCCTACCCATGACCATTACAAGGGATGCTTTGTGTCAAGGCTGGGGAGCCCACCTAGGAGACCATCAGACCCAGGGAACATGGTCTCAGCTGGAAGCATCTCTGCACACCAATGTGTCAGAAATGAGGGCAGCACTGTATGCCCTCCAGGCCTTCCAGCCTCTTCTGTGTCCAAGGACACTCCTGGTTCAGGCCAACAATATGTGGTCTGGTACCTGAACAAACAGGGAGGCACTCGCTCATACCCTTTATGCCAGGATTCGATGTGAGTGTGGTATTGGGCAGTCCAGCATGACTTCTGTCTGACTGCTGTCCATGTGCCAGGTGTCAGCAATGTCCTGGCAGACAGTCTCAGCAACACCACTGTCAGGGCTGATGAGTGGGAGCTAAATCAAGAGGTGGTCAAAAGCTTATTCGACCTGTGGAGTCAGCCGGAGATAGATCTCTTCGTCTCCCCATCCAGCTCAAAACTATCTAATTTTTGCTCGCTTGTTCCCATGCATGGTGTTTTCTGGTGAGATACGCTCTCTCTCTCTTTGCTGGACAGGGAGGTTCTTGTACACCATTCCTCCTTTCCCAGTGATTCAGAGGGTTCTCCTGAAACTACAGGTGGAAGGGGCTCACATGATTCTAATAGCCCCTTTTTGGCCTCATCTTATTTGGTTCCCTCTGCTTCAATAGCTGTCAATGGTACCCGGAGAACCTCTGCCTCTCCACCATGATCTTCTGACTCAGGAGCATGGCAGACTGGTGCATTTGGGCCTCAAATCCCTCCATCTGCATGTGTGGCACCTGTGGACATATGTGGAATAACTCTCATTATTATTTTTTTACAAAAATTGTCAACTGTGCAGATGCATTTGTAAAAAATTTATTATAATAGTGAGACTTTTTGAAATGTTATTTGACTTACCATACTCATGCTTGTCTACCCACTTACTAAGTCTCCTACTTGTTTCTGTCCTTGTACTAATTCCTGTTGCTTCATATCAAGGGGTTGTTGATTTTCATATTGTGTGTGCCTGAGGTGGAGCAGCAATGAAAGATAAACTATGTAATACCCTCAATAACACACCTACTTCAGTTTACTATTACCTAATGCCCATTTTTAGGCCTTGTACAGTAAGATCTTCCTTCAAGAGAACAACTGATAATGAAATGTGTAAGATTTACATTGACATTTGGGTATATACACTTTCATATTATACTTATTATGTTTATGTGTACTGTAGAGCAATCTCTAAAAAAAGTAATTAAACACATCAAATGTCTTTCTAAACATGTCTCAACATTGTGTTTATCTTCCACCTTGTCACAACATATAGTTGTCTCAGCAGTGTTTGCAATTAAGGGATCTACGACACCAGTGCAACAAAAAAAATTGTCGACTGATGTTACAGCAACACCTTTATGTTGACCACATTTGTGGTCGGCATAAAGGTGGTCACTGCCTCCCATGTTTTCTTCGGGGGGCTTCACCACCTGAACCCCCCCAAGTGGGGACTGTGCCCCCAGCACCCTCCCAATTAAACTAATCAACTCTGAGTTAGAGCTGATTAGGGAAGGGGGTGCAAGACCCCCAGAAAACAGTGCCATGGTCCAATGCTGACACTACAGCAACCTGGCGCTGTTGTCACTGTAGTGTCAGTCACTGTCAACTTGTTGCTGTGGGGGGTGTATACCCAATTAAGGTACAGTACCTTCATGAAAATGATGGCCTGGTTCTGTTGAGTTGATTACTGTAACTGCACAGAATAAATGTGAAACATATAGATAACTTTAATACAGACAGTGGCATTATTTATAAATCTGCCCTTTCTCAATGTACCGCACTTTGATTCAGTAAGTCTATGCAATGGCAATTCATGTTTATTTTTAAGCCCATGAAACACCCTTATCTAGTTAATGCATTTACAGCCGTAGTGGCTCTGCCACAGTTTGTTTCCTATCATTAATACTGTACATGCTTTTTTTCTCTCATATACATCCTAGATGGTACAGAATTTTTTTATGAAACTTTCAGGGTAGAAGCAGTCTGCATGAGATAGTGCCTTCCGAAGATTTTGTGGAAAAATATTAAATGGTTCCAAAGTCATAAGGATTTAAACATTTTTTTCTGAGCATGCTCAGTAAGGTTTCAAACCCCAGGAATCCCTCACTGTGCTTAGACAAGTGCAATCAGCCCACTGGTTTGAGCTGCCCCGGAGAGTAGTATTTTATGCTAATTATGGAATCTTAGAATGAAATTCAAATCTCTGCTGAGTGGTAATGCTCCACTCTGTCCTCTAACATTTGATTTATTTCTTTGCTGGGGGAAGAAGTTGCCCTGAAGAGCTTTCCTGTTTCTTCAGTCAGCTGCCGTTTTGTTTTTCATACTTCTTCTGTTTTCTCATTATTTATTTAGTTTTCAAATTTTTGCATTAGCTAGGATCTGTTTTAGTTTGTTTTGTTTGTTTTTATCACTGTCTCCAGTTTCTGATCAGTTCTCTGGAAGAAAGGCATTTGAATCAAAGTTTTTTTCCTGGTCTGGGAACTGCTAAATATATATATATACTGTATATGTACATGGATGGAAACCTTTCCCCATAGAAACGTCCATCATTAATTTCTCTGTATACCTGTGACTAATCTATCAGTCAAAGCTATATTCCTGCATTAATCAATCAATTGCAGCTATATACCTGCACTAATCAATTATAGCTCTGTACCAGTACTAATTAAAGCTATATACCTACACTAATCAAACAATTAAAAATCTATACCTGCGCTAATAAAAAGTACACAACTACACTACATTAAACCCTGTGGGATACCACTAATAACAAAAATAACACAGCATTATGAAACTAGCCAAACCAATTAACAAGCTGTAAAAGAGCCTGTGAAAAAAGACATTTATGCAAAACCCTCCCAAACCCAGAAATCTCCCAGACTCCTACCTGCACTCACTACACACTATTCTGTCCTTGCTGCAAAAGACCATCAGGTGCCATAATGTGATCGCAAATGCAATCTCCATAACAATAACCATCTTAATGTATTATATTCAACAAACAATGGGTAAGGGTGGAACACTCAGAAGTATACCTATATCAGTGACAAAGTAGGGCAATAAAGCCACTCACCCTTCGGGCTCATAGCCTTATAGCCTTAATTAGCCCCCTTGATGGCTATACATCCTTGTATACCACCCTTATCGATTATTTATTTTAAATATGTATATATATCCTTTGCCAAAAAAACTCCATTAATGCAACATTTAGGGTTTGGGCTAAAGTGACAAAAGTAGGGAAATGTGGCTTTAGGGTTTCCAATCCTAAAACCCCAGCCACCCTAAAACAAATCAGGGGTGCAGTCTTCCTTGTGGTTGTCAACTGTAAAGCTCACCCCATTCTATACACTTCAGAAACATACACACAATGGTGTGAGTTTTAGGGTTGACAACTCCAAGGAAGACTGCAGCCCTGATTTGTTTTAGGGTTGGGGGGATTAGGGTTGGAAACCCTAGGCCATCTAGGCTCTGCAGTTCCATGTGCAGGGTAAGCGCAACCAAACTGTCGGCATAGCCTTGTTATTATCCCACCTCATGAACTCAGTACTAAAAATGTTCAAATCACTGCTGATACATCATTCCGGGCCACCACAGCATCATTCCATGTCACAGGTGGGAAAAGACATTTTGGTGAAGATTTGAAAAATTACAGCTGTCATTCATGAAGAGGTATAAAGAAATGGCTATGTTGAAAATTTTGGGTAACAATATTTAAAATTATGAAATGTATGTGGGAGCGTAGCTAAATGTCAAGGGATGTGCACAACTCTGCCATTTTAACATATTTTCACCCCACATTTTCAATATACCCTTCTTATGATCACCCACATCATGAATAAAGGTGGTGAAAATGTTCAAATCCCACCCAAAATGTGATTTTGCCAGGCAACTGCAAAATTACCTTTTGAGCCAGATTTGCACAATTCCACCAGCATTGTTTATGAGGTGGGGTCTCTAATAAGCCATATTGAAAATTTGGTGTCAAAATATGCCAAAATGGCAAAATTATTGCACCAGAGTTGAAAACCCCATTGAAATACATTGAACCCCACTTACCTTCATTTCTCATATAACAGTCAGCAATTCCAGCAGGAAGATGTGTCTTCAATCAGAGAGTAGTTATTAATCCTGGGACCTCTTCAGGTAAGTGACAGTGTGTGAGGGTGCACTGAGGGATGTGGAGTGGTGGGTGCACAGTAGGAGGTTGGGGTGGGGTGGGTGACATCACAGAGGCACTGTTTTCTTTTTTTACAGGATGTTGAAGACATACAGTAGTAGCCAGAGACATGGTCAGATATTTCCAGATATTTCATGAAATTTCTAAAGAGCTTCTCTTTGCTGCCCCTACTGTGGAACTGCAGAAAGCAGGAGATTTCTCTAGAAATATCACAGAAAGTTCAGGAAATATCTGACCATGTCTTTGGCTGTGACTGCAGAAAGAAGTTTTTCTTTATTATAGGGATAGACAGACAGGTATAGAAACATAGAACATAGAATCTGATGGCAGCTAAGGACTGCTTGGCCCACCTAGTCTGCCCATTTCCCTACAAACGGACAAGCTGCAGACACTTGTTAACCAACAGCCAACTTCCTTCTACACCCCACTAGAATTGCCTTATGTCTGTCCCATGCACTCTTGAATTCCCCCACTGTTTTTGACTCTACGACCTCCTCAGGAAGGCCTTTCCATGCATCTACAACCCTCTCTGTGAAGAAATACTTCCTCACATTACCTCTGAGCTGTCCCCTCTCTATCTTCAAATTGTGCCCCCTTGTTCTTGCACATCTCTTTTTCTGAAAGATCCTACCCTCTTGGACTTTGTTGATTCCTTTGAGGTATTTGAAAGTTTCTGTCATGTCCCCCATCTCCCTCCTTTCCTCAAGGCTATACATTTTAAGCTCCTGTAGTCTTTCTTCATATGTCTTCTGGTGAAGACCCTGCACCATTTTGGTTGCCCTCTTCTAGACAGCCTCCACCCTGTCTATGTCTTTGCAGAGATGGGATCTCCAGAACTGTACACAGTACTCCAGATGTGGTCTTACCAACTGTCTGTACAGAGGACCAACAACTTTCTGTTTTTTACTGGCGATGCCTCTCCCTATGCATCCCAGTATCCCCCAACCCTCCTTACTGCCTTCTCATATTGCTGGCCCACCTTTAGGTCATTTGATATGTCTACCCTCAGGTCCCTTTCCATTTTTGTTGTTGTCAGTACCTCAACCCCCATTGTGTACTCTTTGCCTGAGTTTTTGTTTCCCAGGTGCATTATTATGCACTTCTTTGCATTGAATCTAAGCTGCCATACATTTGACCATTCCTCCAACCTTGCCAAGTCCCTTTTCATCCTTTCCACCCCACCTTGCATATCAACCCTGTTGCAGATCTTTGTGTCATCTGCAAAGAGACATACTTTTCCTTCCAGTCCCTCTGCAATGTCACTTATAAAGACATTAAAAGGACCAGCCCAGTACTGAACCCTGTGGTGCCCCTAGTAACCCCTCTTTCTTCACTGTGGACTCCATTTACTATTACTCTCTGTGTCCTGTTGTCCAGCCAGTGTTTTACCCAGGCTACTACCCTGGGACCCACTCTCAGGCTGGCTAATTTGTTTATTAATCTTTTGTGTGGGACTGTGTCAAAAGCCTTGCTAAAGTCTAGGTAGGCCATGTCCACAGCCCCTCCCTGGTCTACTACTTTGGTCACCCAGTCAAAGAAATCAATTAGATTTATCTGACATTACATTCCTGCTGTGAATCCATGCTGCTTTGGGTCCTGTGCCCCACTGGCCTCTAGGTACTCAACAATTCTTTCCTTCAGAAGTGATTCCATCATTTTCCCTACCACTGAGGTCAAACTGACAGGTCTGTAGTTTCCTGCCTCTGTCTTGCTCCCACTTTTGTGAAGGGGAATCACATCTGCATATAGCATCATAGAATAGTGGGGTGCCACTAGACACCAGGGAAAAGGTAAAAAAAAAACATGGGGAGGATAATCAGAGGGTGGGGGGCACCAATAGACACCACAAAATATGGAATAGCCTAGAGGGAGGCCAACTGGACAGTAGGGGGTGGCACTAGATACCAGGGTAAAGACACAAAAATAGGGACAGCCATCGGATGGTGGGGGGTGCCACTGGACACCAGGGAAAAACTAAGAAAAATATGGGGAAAGCAATTAGAGGGTGGGGGTCCCAGTAGACACCAATGAAACAATGAGAAAACTTAATGGCAATGGGAGGATGATGGGTGCCAGTAAATACCTGGGAAAACTTGAAACATTATGAGGTAGGCCATGAGAGGGTGGGGGGGTTCCGCAGGACACCAATGAAAATAGGCAAAATTATGGGGACATTAACAATTCCTTGACATGAAAAAGGAATCCAGGAAAAAATTCTGAAATCCTTTGTCGTGTCAAGAGATCCTTTTCCGTTGGAACACAATTATCAAACAAAAAAGGATCCCTTGAAATGAAAAAAGAGTTAGCAAAAAAAATAAGTCTAAAATCCTTTTCAAGACAAGAGATAGTTTTTCATTTGAATGAAAGTATTAAATAAAAAAGGATCCATTGAAACAAAAAAAAAAAGAACTGGAAAAATAACTAAGTCAGAAATCCTTATTCGTGTCAAGGGTTCCTTTACATTTGATATTTTCATTCACATGGAAAAGGATCCCTTGAAACGAAAAAAAAATTGGAAAAATGACTAAGTACAAAATTATTTTTCATGACAAGGGACCCTTTTTCGTTCAAATGAAAAAAGACTCATGAAAAAAGCTGGACAATAACTAAGTCCGAACTCCTATTTTGTGAGCAGGGATCCTTTTTCATTTGAACAAAAAAGGATTCACAAAAAATGCCAAAGTGAGTCACGAAAAAGGATTTTAAATAAAAAAAAAAAAACACACATTCCAGGGTTATTTTTTCCCACAGATAAGTGCAGAGTCCACCTAATGGCATCCTGATGAGCAAGATACACATTTTAGTCTATCTGCAGAGTATCATTTTTCGGGGGTTTGACATTAAAAAAAAAGGAAAACAAGATGGCAGCAAACAAAAAAGAATTATTTCTCATGAAAAAGGATTGACCCCAAATGAAAAAGAATTATTTTTACTGAGGGACCAAATTCTTTTTTCATTTCAGGAAGCTATCCAAGAGACTGTTCTGCCCATTGAAAAATAAATGAAATTAAAAAATGTTATGACTTTTGAACAGATTATGCTCATGCTCCCAATAACAAACGTATGTGGCTTAGGCCTTGAACTTATCCCACCTGCACTTTATACCTATGCCCTGTCTACTGATCTGTCACTCCCTTATTACCAAACCTGTTCTCTACCTTTCCACTTCCACCTCCCTCTCCCTCTCAATCTCTTCCTGCCACCTCTCCATTCCACCTGTCCCCAATCCTCCTCCCAATACTACCTCTTCCCATGCTCCCCCTCCTATTCTGCCACATTACACTCCCATCCCCTTCCTCTGTGCCCCTGCCCTTCATCATCTATTCGACTAAACTCTCTACCCCTCACCCCTCCTTCTCCTTCACTGACAAATGGAATCTAGGTTACTCTTGTTCCCCGCCTTGAATCCTTCTACTCTTTTTTCCACACACTTCTCTTTGTCTTGTACCTTGTTGTAATTTTATATAGTTATTGATTTGTCTTAGTTATATTATAGCATATTTATTTATTTTTGATTGGTTATCATATTAGTTGATTTGGCAGGGATTAAGTTATATAGTGTGGGATTATTATTGTTTTTATAATGTGCTGGGGTAGCATAATGATGGTCAGGCAGTAATCCCACATCAGGCTTAGGGAACTGCACCCTTTTGAGTGCCCCTATCTTCCAGTAGAGGTCTATAAGCATTGTCAATCTCTTGGGATTATTAGGAAGAGTAGGAAGGGGTGGAGAACTGGGACTGGTGGGGGAATGGAAAGGGGGGATGGAGTGGGGTGGTGGGAACCAGACGACACCCTGGGGTGAAATGGTTCCAGGACAGGGGTAGTCCCTGTCTTGTTCCCATACCCAAGGGCCCAGGAGTTAATGCTGGTCAGGAATCAAGGTCTTCCTCAGCATCTAATCCAACTCGGGCGGTGTTATGTAATGCCAGGTCCATCAAAAACAAGACAGCTATTATAGCTGATCTTGTTGAAACAGTGGATCTGGCATGCATCACAGAGACCTGGCATGATGAAAATGCTGTCCCAGTTTTGGCTTCTGTAGTTCCAGCTGGGTTCTTGGTGATACACCGCCCGAGGCTGGATCGTAGGGGTGGGGGTGTAGCCATCTTTTTTTAAGACCAAACTGAGCCTTGTGGAGGTTCCGGTAGGAATTACTAGATTCTTTGAATGTATCATGGGAGAGGGTGTAGGTCACAGGATACTCCTCATTTACCATCCACCAGGTGATGGGGGTTTATTCCTGCAGGAGTTTGCAGACTTCATCATCGACACGATATTAGAGTCTCTCAGATGGATTATTCTGGGGGACTTTAATGCCTGGGTTGATGGTGAACTCTCACATTTGGTCAAACTCTCCTCCAGCTAATGACAATGCTGGGCCTCACACAGGTTGTTACCTCCTCTACCCATATAGGAGGTCACTCACTGGATCTACTGTTCCTCCTGGGGATGGAGATTTCTGACTTGGGGATGGAACCAGTCAGTTGGTCTGACCATCATACCATAAGGTTCAGTTTTGGGGCCTCCCCAAGTAGACCTACCCCTTTGGAGATCGTCCAGTACCACTGTTTAAGGAGAGTTACCCCAGATGGTCTGTCGGTAGTGCTTGACCTATCGGGATTTCTGAGTGAAATCACAAGTCTGGGGGGTCTAGTACTAGCCTATAATAAGGTCTAGTACTAGCCTGTAATAAGGCAGTTGGAGATGCCTTGGACTTGATTGCTCCTGTTTGGGTTCGACCACTTACTCTTGGCCCAAGGAACCCTTGGTATGATGGGTCTTTGAAGGAGCTGAGGTGAGTCAGTCGAAGGCTGGAGAAATCATGGTGGAAATAGAAACATAGAAACATAGAAGTTGACGGCAGATAAGGACCGCAAGGCCCATCCAGTCTGCCCATTTCTTTTTCTACCTTATAAATGTGCCATCGGCCTTTGCTCTGTCAGTGACCTATCTATTCATAGTCATTTGTATTGCTCCCTTATGCCTATCCCATGCCTGTTTGAAGCCCTGCACTGTATTCATAGCCACCACTTCTTGTGGTAAGCTATTCCATGCATCTACCACCTTTCTGTGAAAAAGAATTTCCTCACATTCCCCTTAATCGGCCTCCCTCTAATCTCATGCTGTGTCCTCTTGTCCTGATATTTTCTTATATTTAAACATGTTAGACTCTTTCACCTTGTTTATGCCCTTAAGGTGTTTAAATGTCTCGATCATATCACCTCTCTCCTCTTTTGCTCAAGGGTATACATATTGAGCTCCGTTAATCTGTCCTCATATGTCTTCTGATGCAGTCCCTGCACCATTTTGGTTGCCTTTCTCTGGACTGCCTCAATTTGGTTAATGTCCTTGTGAAGGTGTGGCCTCCAATACCGCATAGTACTCAGATGGGGTCTAACCAATGTCTTGTACAGAGGATTATTACCTCCCTCTTACGACTTGTGATACCCTACTAATACCCTAACACCCCTAGCCTTACCTACTGCTTTAGAGGTCTGCTTGGATGATTTTAGGTCATCAGTGATGATGATGCCCAAGTCTCTTTCTTCCTTTGTGACTGCTAGCAACTCCTCCCAGCCTATAAGTGGCTTCAGGGTTTCTCTTCCCTATGTGCATGATTTTGCACTTCTTTGCATTAAATCCCAGTTGCCACTCTTCTGACCATTTTGCTAGTTTATACAGATCTCTTCTCATTCTGCCACCCCATCTGGATCATCTACTCTGTTGCAGATCTTGGTGTCATCTGCAAACAGACAAGCCTTACCCTCTAGTCCATCTGCGAGGTCACTAATGAAGATGTTGAATAGGACTGGCCCTAGGACTGATCCCTAGAGTACCCACTTGTGACTTGCATCTCTTCTGACTGTATACCATTTACCACCACTCTCTGTTTTCTGCCAGTCAACCAGTTTGCCACCCAGTTGACCAACTTCTGACCACCCGAGCCTACCTAGCTTATTTATCAATCTTCTATGTGGAACAGTGTCAAAAGCTTTGCTGAAGTCAAGGTAGGCGACATCAACTGCTCCCCTTGGTCCACCACTCTGGTTACCCAGTCAAAGAAATCTATGAGATTAGTTTGACAGGACCTTCCTTTGTAAACCCATGCTGTCTTGGATCCTGTGCCCTATGGTTCCAGGTGTTGCACTATCCTTTCTTTAGAGGTGCCTCCATAATCTTGCCCACTACTGAGGTAAGACTGCCTGGTCTGTAGTTCCCTGCCTCCTCCCTGCTACCACTCTTGTGGGGCGGGATCACATAAACCCTTCTCCAGTCTTCTGGGACCTCTCCTGTGCTCAGAGACTCACTAAACAATTCTGCTAATGGCTCTGCTAGTTCCTCCTTTAGCTCCTTAAGTACCCTGGGATGTATGCCATCAGGTCCCATTGCCTTATCCACCTGAGCTTAGCAAGCTCTTGTAGGACCCTTTCTTTTGTGAAAGGAGTAGTGCTCACCTCCCTCCCCCTGTGTCCATGATGCTGAGCTGTGGACCCTGCCCTACCTTCTCTTCAGTAAATACTGAGCAAAAGTATCTATTTAGGATAGATGCCTTTACAGGGTCCTCCTCCTCACATGCTCCCTTTTCTCCATTAAGCTTAGCAATACCCCCTCTGGACTTTCTCCTTTCACTAATGTATCTATAGAAAGTCTTGTCACCTTCTTTTACTGTTCGTGCTAGTGTTTCCTCAGTTTGGGACTTTGCCTGCCTTACTGCCTTACCTGCTTCCCTTAGGGCAGTTTGGTATGCCTCCCTATCTTCATCCCGCTGTGTTCCCTTATATTTCCTGAAGGCCAGCCTTTTGGCTCTGACCTTTTCTGCTACTGTATTTGAGAACCAAAGTGGTTTCCTTCTTCTTTTGCACTTCCTTTTCTGTCTAACACAATGGGATGTTGCTTCAAGTATTGTATCCTTAATGCTTGCCCACTTTGCCTGTACCTCCTCACCTGTGTTTCTTTTTGCCAGGACTAGCTTAACTCTGTTGTCCATCTTATCAAAGTCAGCTCCTCTGAAGTCCCATATTTTTGCCTTGGAATGGGATGATTTAGATGTAGTAGCCAAATTGAACCATACCATGTGATGGTCACTGGCCCCCAGGTGACCTTCTACCTGGAGATCTGTGATCCCTTCTTTGTTAGTCAGTACTAGATCTAGGATAGCCCTGTCTCTTGTGGGTTGCTGTACCAGTTGTCTGAGGCCCTCCCCTGCAGGAATCCACTTGAGTCTAGTTCTGGCAGATGTTCCTGCTGGTTGACCAATCTATATCTGGCATGTTGAAGCCTCCCATTATCAGAACCTCCCTTTAGCTGTCATGTTTTGTATATCTTCTAACAGTAATGTGTCTATGTCCTCCCTCTGGTCTGGGGCCTGTAGACAACCCCAGTTCTTATGGCTGTCCCATTTCCTGTTTCAGGGTGACCATGATTCTTCTGGCTCCTTATGTGTATTCTGAATTTCTGTAGCTTTGATATTTTCATTAACATACAGGGCCCTCCTCCCCCTTTTTGCACCTCGGTCTCTTCTGAACAATACATAGCCAGGTACTGAAGTCTCCCAAGTGTGGTTACTGGTAAACCACGTCTCACTAATTGCTACTATGTCCAGTTTAGCCTCTGACATTATTGCCTGCAGGTCTGGGATCTTATTTCCCAGGCTGTGAGCATTTGGTACATGATTTTCCATTGGCCAGATTTTGGTGTGTTAGTTGTTGGGTGAAGTTTGGCATTACCCTGTGCATCGTTGGGAGACAAACCTTTTTCTTACCTGGTGATGCAAATGAATGGCAAACAGCTGAATTCCTGTTTGACCACTAACTGAGGGAGGGTGTTCTTCCCATTCGACGTATGGGGTGCTGCACCCCTCTCCCCATTTGCTAGTTTAAATATTCTGCAAAGACATCAAACTTCTGCCCCAATGCACTGATTCCTCTTTAGTCAGATGCAGTCCATCAAATTTAAGAACTTTTCGCTCCCAGAACTGTTGCCAGTTCCCTACAAATCTGTGTCCTTTTTCCTGGCACCAGTCCTTGAGCCACGTGTTTAGCTCCCCTATCTCCCTTCTCTGACCTTCCGTCCATCTGCTCCCTTCTCCCAGACTGGCAGGATCTCCAGAGAAGGAGATGCAGACGAAATAGATGATAGTTTGTCACCCAGCTTAGTCAGGTTTCCTTGGTCTCCACAACTGACCGGCTGGCGAGATCGTTAGTCCCTATGTGTACTAGGACATCAATGTTTCTCCTGCTTTGTGAACAATTTTAGCTAATGCGGTCAGTGTCTCTCCATGCTGATGTACCTGGGAGACATCTGACCATCACCTAGCTGGAGATGGTATCAACTCCCCAATCATGGAGTCTCCTATGATCAGAAGTTTTTGGATTTCCTTTGTGCTTGTTTAGTTTGGTTCCTGATTTGGGTGAGTATTGTTGTGCTAGCTCCTGTGCGCAGTGTCCTGCTCTGCAGTGTCTTCTGCCTCTTTATTTGATTTCAGAGATAGAGGCAGATACCTGTTTATAGCGTTTATATGGTTTTGGGTAATGTGTTGGAGAGCAGAGAGTGATGGGGCACCTGATTTGCTCCTCCTAACCACCTGCCAACCTCCTGGACCAACTACCCTCTGCGGTCCAGTTTTCTGTTGGATGCTGGGGAAATGGCGGGTGGTTCTTATAATGTATTTCCTCTTCAATATGAAATTTGAGGCGTGCAATCTCTGCCCATGCTGCCCGGAGCTGAGACCGAAGATCTCAAAGGCCCAGCATGTAGGACAGTGTCCTAAATCCTGTAAGACTGTCCTTCTGAAAATTGTTCCACAGTACTTGCAGTTAATGAAATCCATTCCAAATAAGTTGCTGGGTTTGTAACCTAGTCAGAGTAATTAGAAGGAAAAAAAAAGGAAAAAATGCAAGTAATGGTTTAATTGTGCTTTGTTTAACTTGTTATAACAAGTTAAATTACTAGTGCCCTGTAAATGAGATCACCTTGTGGAGGCCCCACTGATCCACCTTCCTGCTCTGCCACAGGAAATGTCACAACTGTGGTACCCTATAAAGGTGTGGCGTGGGGTGGTTGGGGATGGGGGTGGGTGGCTGGGCCTTCCCTGCCTAAAAGAAGAACCACGGACGAAAGAACAAGGAGGTAAGAGCAGAAACAATCAGTCAACAACAAATGCAGTAACCCTGAAAGCTTATCCTAATGTTAGATAAAACTGTAAAACCTGTAAAGCACCACCTGTAATAATTTCAGAGAAGATATACCCTGTAAGAAACACTTTGCTCCAGAGAAAAATAAAGCAGTAACAGAAGATATACCTTGCAAAAGACAATTTGAATCAGAAGATTACAGCAGTAATCTGTTAGCACACACCTGTAGGCACACCTTGTAATAATGCAGAAGAAGGTATACCAGCAACAACAATTTGAATCAGAGAAAAATAAAGCAATGAAATGTTAGCCACAAACAGTAGCAATCCCTGTGAGTAAAAAATCAAAACACCACCACACAGTAAATCTGCTTAGCCAAACTAAGTCTTAATCCTTCTCCCTTGCTCTGGTAAGTTTCTCTAATCTGCCTTTCAAGCAGTCTTAGAAGGAAAGAGCTCAGGTGAAGCTAGGTGCCTTGGCCAGCAAACCAAGTCTTCTACCTCTGGCCTTGATGCTGACAGGCTTAGATTGATCTAACATTATGAGGGCTATCAGTCAGAAATCTCCTGTAAGAAGGCAGAGTTCCTGTCCAGGGAGATTTCTGCTGCGCAAAATTGACCTGCTCAACTCTTTCAAACCATCGACAGATTGTGCAATCCAATCTGTCTTCAGTCCGGAAGAGTATTTTCACAAAATAAGAGTGATAAGCTGGCTCGGTTTTTCTCAGATAAGGTTGTCAGCATCAGGGCCAGGATTGGCCCGGCTCCCTCTATGATGGGTTGTGGTCAATGGAAGGTGGTGAGTGCCCGGTCTGTCTGGAATGATTTCAGCCGACTCAAATTCATGGACATTGTTAAGATCGTTCAGACTTTGCACCCAACCAGTTGTAGTTTGGATCCTGGCCCTACTCACCTATTAGTGGGTTGTGTAGATTCTATCTGCCTGATCTTAGCTGAAATTGTATAGAGATCCTTGGAGAGGAGAGCCTTTGCTGACCCCCTAAAGGAGGTGGTCATTCAACTACTCCTTAAAAAGCCCTTCTTGGATCCTGACGATCCAGCTAACTACCAACCTGTCTCTAACTTCCCTTTTGTCAGGAAGGTTGTTGAGAAGGTGGTTGCGTTGCAGCTGGATGATCACCTTGTGACTCACAATGTCTATGAAGTTTTCTAGTCTGGTTTTAGGAAGAGGCATAGCACTGAAACAGCCCTTGTTCGGGTACTTAATGACCTCCTAATGGCGAGAGATCAAAAGGCTTGTACAGTCCTCGAATGGTTTCAATCTTTCCTTGTAGGTAGGTCTCGGAGGGTAGTCGCTGAATTTTATTCCTCAGATGCCATCTCCCTAACCAGCAGGGTGTCGCAGGGCTCCATATTGGTGCACATGTTGTTTGCAGTGTATATGCTGCCATTAGGGGATATCATCAGATGATACAGCTTGAGTTGTCACTGCTATGTAGATGATACTCAGCTGTATATGTCCTTTGTGCCCGGACAGGTTGATGCGATTTCTTTGCTAAATAGTTGCCTCTCCGAGATCAAAGACTGGATGAACTTGAGCTGGCTGAGACTGAATCCAGATAAGACTGGGGTGTTGGTTATGGACCCGGGTCACCTGGCGGGCAGGTTCTGGAGCTGAGCACATGTCAGGCCTATGGCTTGATGGTGTCAAGCTCACTACCTCAGACCGGGTGCGTAACCTAGGTGTTATTTTTGAGGATGGTCTGACCCTGAAATTTCAGGTGTCGGCTGTGGTTAAATCCTCATTTTACCATCTGAGGAATATTACCTGGGTGAAACACCTGGTTCCTCCAGGTGACCTTCTAACATTGGTCCATGCCTTCATTACTACCCGTCTTGACTATTGCAATGCCCTCTACCTGGGGCTACCTGGGGTTGATATCCACCACCTGCAGCTAGTGCAGAATACTGTGGCCAGGCTGTTGACTGGCACTTCCAGGCCAGTCATATTACGTCTGTGCTGCGTGAGCTGCACTGGCTGCCAGTTCAGTGGCAGATCACCTATAAGGTAGGCTTGCTTACCTTTAAGGCCCTACATGAACAGGGACCCGACTACCTGAAAAATCTCCTGACTCCCTACTCCCCCAGTGGTCCTCTCCAATCCACCGACGAGGGATTGCTAGAGGATCCCAGGGTTCGTCTAAAAATTTCTGGGGCTCATACTTTTTCATTTGCAGCACCGACCCTGTGGAATTCTCTACCTCGTCGGTTAAGAGAATGCCTGACTGTCAATAGTTTTAAAACTATTTTAAAAACGTATTTATTCTCTCAGGCTTATCCAGACTGATCTTATATATTTATACTGTTGATGTTTTTATATGATTGTACAGTACCTTGATTTTGACAGGTGCTTAACAAATAAAGTATTGATTGATTGATTGATTGAGTATTCCTGCCTCTCCTGAATATATTTCAGCTTCACATAGTTTTATTACCTCTGCTCTTTTGATATTGATTAAATTACCCCATGTTGTAAATTGTTTGTCAGTCCACTGTTGTATTTTACTCGCTTGCCAGACCTCCACTGTATTTTGTTATTATTAAAGTGTATACTTTTGTGATGACTTTGTTCAGCCTTTACTGTATTGTATCCTTACTGATGTGGAACCTTTGCAAATGAGCTTTTAGCTCAAAGGTTGTCATCTGAGACTTGAATAAATAAATATATAAAAAAGGATTCATAATTTTCTCCAAATAAGTGAAGGGCACATCTGTAGGGCAAGCCCTTTCTACCTTAAAAATTTCAGACCAAAATTCCCAACTGTCTGGGCACAAGGCGATGACACAAAACCAGGAAAAAAAAGCAAATGTTTATGTTTTTGTGCTATCTGCATCTCAAAATCCACTCATCCAACTGGAATGAAACTCGGCAAGCCATGAGATCTACCCCCACAAGACCACACATGCCAAATTTCGTGCAAATCCATTGAACAGTTGCAAATATATTAAACTTCAAAATTTGAGGTTAAACATAGAAAACCCTGCTCAACCCTAAATATAGGGTGCTACCACTCCTTGGGGTTGTCAGCCCTAATGTTCACCCCATTCCATGTGCAAGGAAGCTGAGATGGTACAGCATAGGAGAATGGGGTGAGCGTTAGGTTTGACAGCCCCAAGGCACACCCCAATGCCTGTTGGCCTGTAGAGGGTATGGGCGGGGTGAGGTGGTAGGATTGGATGGGGGGGTGGAGTGGGGTGTTAGGATTAGAATCCTAACACCACATTTCCACACTTTCATCACTTTAATATGTACCCTAACTGATGCATAAATCAAGTTTTTTGCAAGGAATTGCCTTACTTTTTGAGGAAGTATAACCTTAGCGTTAGTTCGTTATGGGGGCCCCTGCGCTCCCATCAGTTCATAGTGTGTTGTGGGAGCACAGGGATCTCAAGACCCTGTGCTTCCATGCATGCATATTATAATTGTAAAGTTCAAAAGGAGCAACCTGCATTGCTGGAAGGGTGTGGTGATCTGTTAAATGGGCGGCCAGCCCAAAACAAAGAACACTGTTCAAAAAAACACAACGCATTTCCACAGCAACAATATAACCATATGTCAAGTCTTTTTGAAAGAAACTTGTGAATATTATACCTGAAATCAGTGACAGGCAGAGTTATTTTAATTTTTGCTGAATGCAAAGAGCCCCTAGCACCTCAGCAGATTGCCTTCAAGGGGGCATTCATTTTGTTGCTGTGGAAGCGCACCGTGTTTTTTCAAACAATATTATGATTGTCCCTATTTTTCATGTGGGATCACACGGCCCTCTGGGCCCTGTGCTCCCATCACTCCATAATGATATCCATATGTGGGAGTGCTGGACTCTATGGGCAATGTGTGCCCATCTATCCATAACTGTAAAGACATTGTAATTAAACCTTGTGCTGCCAGTGGCACAGTATCACAGTCAGTGTAGCCCCACTGATAAAACTTTCCCCCACAGTTGTAAACTCGGCCTGGCAACATGCATAACTGCTTAGTACACCATCTAAAAGTGTACTAAGCTGCATTTCACAGAAAATCCATATCCCAAAAAATTTTTGAGATATAACTGTCGAAAGGTACCCCAACCACTACAATGTTATCCTATGGGAAATTATTAAACTTCAGAATGTTGTAATTATGGAACTGATGTAAATTACAACAGCAAATCATCAACTGGCACATCTGACTGTGGGGCAAGCCCTTTGTACCCTGAAAATTTCAGCCCATAGGTGCAAACTTTTTCTTTTCAGTGAAGTGACAAAGAAATGGACATTTTTGAAAGTAGTGTCACAAATTGTGAAAGAGATACAAATTGCAGCAATATCCAAGTGTTCCATGAAATAGTGTTGCAATTTGCTGCACTTTTTTCATCAAAAGTACTGCCACAATTTGCAGCATTACAACTAAGCCGATTAAAATAAACATATTTCTGCATTCTGCAGAAATAAAATAACACCAGAATTGTGTTCCTCGAGCCCCAACTAGATAAACACAAGTGTTGGTGTTTACCAAGGGGCAGTATTTTTTGAATTATACCATTTTTTCCACATCGCTATCTGAAAACAAGATGGAGGATTTGTGACACTACTTTCCCATTTGTGAAAGCAAAAAGTGCTACTGCAACATAAAAAAGTTGTGTTCAGGCTGCTAGCTAACTTTTCACATAGGAATTAATAGGAAACTTTGATCTTTAATAACTTTTAAATGGATTAATATGTTTTCACCAAACCTTCAAAAGGCACATCTGTGACCCAGACTCCATGTACCCTACAAATGTCAGACCAACCCCCAAGCCATTTCTGAGAAACAGTGTGACAAAGAATTTGCACAAAAATGGTAATTTTCACATTTGCTGATACTCCGCATCTCTGCAACCACACATCTGACTGTAAAGAAACTTTACATATCGAGAGATCATTGGCCCCCAACAGTGCATGCAAAATTCCATGTGAATTGGGCAAACGGTTGCAAAGTTATTAAATTGCAAAATTTGGGGTTTAACATATGTTTCCATTGAATCCTAACTATAGTGGCACGACCATGCCACTATTACATACATATAGGATACACAACAAGGACTTGTAGAATACATGATTTATTTTCTCAAGCGCTGTTTGACCTTGGGTAACCTAACGAGTGGGGTAAGCCATGAGTGATTTGCTCAGGGTCAAACAGCACAAGTGTCAATAAATCATGTATTCCACAAGGTCTCTGTTGTTTATTTCATTTATACAATAGGCAGGGACCTTGGGGGTTGGGGTAATTTATTGTTTTCTTTTTAATATTTTGGAAAAAAATTATTAAAGATTTCTAGTTTATTTTTACTAAAAGTGCTTTTGCACTTTTACTGTTAGCAGATGCTAAGGTGGTTGCTAGGGAATCAGGCATGAGTAAATCGCATAATCACTGAGACGTCTTTCTTGATTGGTGTGTTTGGTTTATGTAGGTGGGCAATTATGGAAAAAAAAAACATGGCGGCTTTGGGCCTCCATTATGAAGAAGGTGGTTTTCCATGTACATTCCGTGTACTTCTTTGCATATTTTTTTGGGGGGGGAGAGTCATTATCTGGTTAATCCTGCATTTGGCTGTGGGATTTGTGAAGCAAAATATTTTCCTGCTCTGACTTTCTGCAACTTCGGTGGCAAGTCTGTCTAGGGGAGAGAGAGAGCAACATTTGCGTGGCCAGAGAGTGAGCAATGACAGCTGTGGGACTGCTGTGAGAAGAAAAACTGAGAAACATTTTTAAACAAAGGTACTGTTTTCTTTGCTGCAGCTGGGGAACTGTTTGAAGGGTTCTGTGAGATGAGGACAGGTGTGGCTGGAATGTGGATTTGAGAAGGGTGTGTGGGAATGAGGATTTTTTAAGGGTTGTGTGACTTTGTAGGCAAAACAGACCCAAAGAGGAATTGGGAGGGGGGTGGGGGGCAATGCTCTAGTTCTGGCAGGAGAGGGGATGATTAATGGCAGGATGTTAAATAAATGTGTTTGACTGACGTTAGGGTGTTAAATAAATGGTGGGTTCTGACATTTATTTAACACCAGTGAGAATAAACGCATTTATTTAACTGAGTTTGTGCCCACTCCTATTGCATAAATATATATATATATTTATATGTATATGTATATCTGTATCTGTATACATATTTCTCTATTTTACCATTTTGCAGTTGCTGTTAATCCTGGTTCCCTCCTTTGTGCGAACCGAGACATGACTGGAGTTTTTTGCTATTACTTTTACATTGTAGACTCCATTTAGTTAGCAGTTCATTTCATTTGGGGAACCAAACTGCAAACTAAAGTTTTTGTTTTTTTCTGTTTGGAACCAAACCAAATTTGGGTTTACCTTCATTGGCAAGTCTGACAGACCCAAAAAGAAAATAGGACCTACAGACTTTAAAAAGTGTAAAGATTGCTTCAATCTCCTGACTTCTCAGTTTGCCTCCATGTCAACAAAGTGCACAGAAGATGGTCTTGACCTTCACAGGAAGCAGAAGGATAAGTCTGCTAAAGATGAGTCAGAATCCTGGGTGTCACCGGCCTGGTGGCACTGAGGGTTGAGGTGCTGGATGCCACATCTCGTACCATGCTGGGGACCTGAGTTCGGAAACGGACTCAGGCTGCTGGGGGTCGGCTGGGGGAGAGAAGGATTGAGCACACTGGCTTGCTCTCCTTCTCTGGGAAGGGGTGGGAGCTATCTCTGCCACAATACTGCCACCTCCTGGTGGCCACAGGAATCTGGCAGTGTGGCTAGGGGGAAGCTAAGAAGGGGGAGGGACCAACGTCATCTGAGGACATGAGCAGAGACTCGTCTCTGCACGCCTCTGTCTCATTGCCCCTCCTAGTAAGTCGACATTGGTAGAGTGGCACGAGCAACAATAATGAGGAAAAAATCCCTGTTGGTCCTAGGTGATGCTCCCTTCAGCCTCGCACATCCACAAGGCCAGGGGCCAACTCTGCTGTGTAGGCACACGCTCCTCTGCAAGTTGAGGAGGTAAGTGGGGGGCCTCCCTTGCCCCACCCGGGTGGTTATCCAGGCCTCTAGAATTCTTGGAGTAGTGCTGCACTCTAAGGGCAGACTCCTTGGCAGTTGGATGATGTGTGTATGAGGGATCCAAGTGAGTGGAACGACTGGGGTGGTGAGGAGAATAAATAATAAGTTACAAAAAAAAGAATCCTGGTTGTCTGAATGGGGACATCCTGAAACCAACAAGAATAAAACAGCCTCTGAGCAGGCACCAGAGATGTTGCCTGCAAAGAAAAACCAAAAAGAAAAACATGTTGTTGCCCCTCCTGATGAAGAAGGAGAGGAGATGTCAGTGCACAAAAACAGAATGCCCTCAGTGGAGAACATGACAAGGCATGGTAGTTCTTCCTGGTCTTCAAGGCTGTGGGATCTCTTATGGGCATGCCTGTCCCCTGTCCTCTTGTTCCAGTACCTACCCCAGTTCTGTAGGAGCAAGAGGCTTAGTTTTACTATGATGAAAAGGAGGAGGAGGGAGAACCAAATGACCCTGATGGTTCCCCAGGCCAGGAATTTGATTCTCCTCCTCATGCCCAGGATGATTTCTCCTCACATTATTCTTTTGTGAGGCAAATGGTTAACACCCTTAGCCTCTCCGCAGGAGACAGATAAGGATGAACTGGAATTGTTGGATATAATGGGGTTAACTCCAACCAAGAGGTTGCATCTGCCTGTCCACAAGTCCCTCAAGAAGGCAATCTGCAAGCTCATGGAAATGCCAACCTCTACCCTGGTACTAATAACAAGATACAAAAAAAAAAAATACCAGCTGGACAGAGTGCTGAGTACCTATACTCTCACTCTGACCATGAGGGTGTGGTCAAGGACTCCAGGAAACTGGATAACATGGGGAAAAGGTTGATACCTAAGCTTCCCTGCTTTTAAGAGAGGCAGCTTGCATGGCACACACAGCACAGTACCAGAAGGCTCTGTGGAGCTCCATTATGGCTATGAGCGAGAAAGCATCTAGTGACTTGGCAAAAGGTCTAGCAGACACTGCTATGGCGGTTATGAATGCCACCAAATACCAGTTCCACATGGCAGTGGACACAAATGACACTGTCTCCAGAGTTATGGCTCATGCAGTGTCCCTGTGGAGGTTTGCTTGGCTAAGAACCACCAGCCTTTCCCAGGACACTCAGATGAAGGCAATAGGTTTGTTGACAAGACAGAGGCATATGTGAAAATACATTACGCACTCATTTAGAGCTCAGTGGGTGGCTGGTGTAGTGGTGAGCAGTGGGCTGTGCCGGTCACCAGCTCCCTTATAGATTAAGGGGAGTGGGGTTGTAGGGCACTGCAGGATGGGGGGCACTACACCACCAGGTATTTGGATAATTCACTTAAGGGAGGATCAGAGCTGGAGCAGTCCACTGGACCACCAGGGATCATTTAATTCCTATACTGGGAGAGCGGGGCTTGGGGGTGTACTACTGGGTTATTATGCTAATTCTTACCGGTGATCAGGTTTGGGGGGGCACTATTTTATTACAAAATGTACATTATAGGCAGATCGGGGCTTGAGGGGCAGTCTGCTAGACCCCCAGGGAATATTAGGGGACATTGCTGCATGGATGCTCAAGACCAAAGATTTGTAATGCTAAACCGCTGGTTATAAATGATTTGGCAGGTAACATGATTAGACAAGTAACTGAGAAAAATTATCTAGGAATAATACTTCATGCTAGTTTAACCTATCTGTTACATATTAAATACATAGTGAAGTCTGTAAATCAAAAAATAGGTGCTTTATATCGTATTAAGGATTGTTTAACTAGAGAACCAAGAGAAATTATATCAAAAAGTGTATTACTTACGACCTTGCAATATAATTCTTTTCTGTTTGCTAAATTAGCTTCTAAAGATCTGGATTTGTTAAACAAGTGTTTTAATTCTGTTTGTAGATTTGTCCTGGCTAAACCTTATAATACGCATCATTGTGATTTATTTAATGAACTTAATTGGCTTCCTCCCAAATTGGCTCATTTTTATAAGCTTGGCTGTTTGACTAATGTTATCTTCTCACATGGTTGTAAATCACCTTTTTATAGTTTAATTAACTTAAAGGAAGATGTTAGATTCTTACGCTCTTCTAATGTGTTACGTTTGCGGACTCCTAAGATAGACACCTGTATGGGTGAGAGAGCTTTCTCATTTCAATGTTCAACCTCGTGGAATTCCCTTCCTGATAATTGTGTTACTGTTGTTAAGCAGAAAAGTTTAAAATAAATTTGTATTGTTATTTATAATCACTTGCTGTATGTAAATGTATTTAGTATTGTGTTTACTGTCAATTTTTTTTGTACTTGTATTGTTTTATATGTTTATATTATTGATGTTTTGCTTCTTGTTTGAAGCACCAGGTCGATACTGAAAAAGGGGCAGTTTTCTTACCTGGTAAATAAAGTGAATTGAATTGAATTGACTTGTGGCACCCTGTTCAGGAGCACCCTCTGTTTGGTGCACCCCTATGGATGCCACAAGTCGTGGGACTTTGCCGCCTGGACCCTACCTGATCGAGAATTGGGCGCAGGGTCCCTGGTGCACTGGCAGTCAGCGTAAGCTGCCATTGGCATGGCTTGTGCTGTCTTTTGAGAATCGAGCCTTAAAAAGTTTGTAGTGCAGGTGCCCCTTATGGTATTTATTGTTGATGTGTATTGGCTGACTTAATTGTATATCACTTTCACTCTCTGTTATACTGGGATTGTAACTCACATTCTTGGAATCATCAATCCCTTCTTTATTCCATTCTGATTCTGAAGTAAGCACAGGTGATGATGTGAATAAATGGTGGACCGCTGGATCCATCACACAGGCATCTTTTAGCCTTGGTGATTCCTGTATACCTAAAAGAGAATTTGTCAAATAATATTACAGCTCTTGAGAGCTGGATGATGAAATGTTCAAAGGTTTGCAATCAAAAGTGGTGCTGTTTACTGCCACCACAAAAACACCTCTTAACCAGGCACTAAACCTGCACCCCCATCCCACCGTCGGCAGGATGACTGCACTGCAGCCGCCCACCCCGATCGCCCATCATGCCAGCAAGGTTGCAGAACCTGGTGTCCAGTGGCACCCTCCCACCCCCCAAACACCCATCCCATGTAGGTTTCATAGGTAATTCAGAGCTTAGAAAACTATTGTCCATACTGCTCGCCAGACTTTAATTATAACAATTTATGGAATTTTGACCCAAGTATACGTCCAGACGATTCTTAAATATGTCCATACTCTCACTGGCAACCACCTCTATTGGCATGTCATTCATATTTTGGAAACTCTAACTGAGAACCAGGAACTTCTTTTTTTCATTCTGCAACATTCAGCCATTAGTTGTAGTGGATGTGCTCTGGTGTCATAAACTGCTTTCCTAAGTACCAGGCCCAGTTGTTCCCATAATTGATCATCATGCAGGGCTCTAGAGACCATACATAAGTCCCCCCTCATTCTACGGAACTCCAGAGTATAAAGTCCAAGTTTTTTTTTTATCTATTCTCATAATCCATGCCCTTCACTTCCTCCATCCTTCTAGTTGCCCTCCTCTGAATTTTCTCCAGGGCATTTATAGAACCCTTATCACCTGGAGCCCAGAACAGGGTACAATATTCCAAATGGGGCCTCACCAAAGAAGAGTACAATGGCAACAAAACCTCACTACTTCTGCTTTTTATGTGTTTATTTATACAGTGAAGTATACCTCCAGCCTTCCTGATTACCTGTTGGCAATGTACTTTAGCACTCAGATCATTTTTAACCCATACACCCAAGTCCCGTTCATCCTCAACAACCTTCAGTACTCTACCACACAACATATAATTTGCTTGAAGATTGTTCCTCCCAAAATGCATTACTGTGCATTTATTTACATTTAAAGTAAGTTTCTTTGTGTTTGCCGAAGTTTCTAATTCCCCCAAGGCATACTGTAGGGTATTAATGGCTTCGGGATTATTTACTGTATAGCCTATGTGGGTATCATCCACACATTTTGTTAACCAGATTCCAGTTGTAGAATTAAGGGATGAAATGTAGATGTTAAAGAGACAGGGGCGCAGCACCGATCCCTGAGGATCCCCACTAGTCACTTGCTCCCAGCCAGAGCAGGAACCCTTAATACAGACCTGCTGAGTTCTACCAGTCAGCCATGACTCTATCCATCGTGTAATATTACTCCCTATGCCCATATTTATAATGGCATAAATAAGTTCTTTGTGGGGTACTTTATCGAAGGCCTTGGAGAAGTCGAGAAGGATGACGTCCACAGCCTCACCTCTATCCAGGGCCTTACTAACTCCATCATAGAACTCCAACAAGTTAGTCAGGCATGATCTTGCTTTCACAAACCCATGCTGAGTAGTATCAGTCTGCATCACTTCCCCAATGTGATCTTTTACAATGCCCTCGATAATTTCTTCCCAGGACAGACATCAGACTGATAGGTCTATAATCGATCACATCCTGTCTTGATCCCTTCTTAAAATAGGAAACACTGTGGCTTGTCTCCATACATCCATAACCTGTCCTACTTCTATAGATTTGGTGAACAGGGCAGCGACTGGGCCAGATAGGGGAACAGTGTACAATACACTGGTGACTAGTAGCACACCTGCCACTGATCACCTCTCCTGTGTCAGTGTAAAATATCCCTGGTGTCCAGTGGCACCCCCACCCTCATTCACCTTTCCTGTGACAGTTAAACATATCCCTGGTATCTAGTGGCCACCCTCAGAAAAACCCAACCTATGAATGCAGGCCATATCCCTGGAGTCTAGTGGTATCCCCCACCCCTAAACACCTGTCCCATGTCACCAATACCTATCCATGGTGCCTAATAACACGCCCATCCCCCAGAATACTCACCCCATATCATGAAAAGGTATCCCTGGTGTCTAGTGGGACCCCCACCCTGAAAGAAACTGTCTCATGCCACTAGTACCTATCCCTAATGTTTAGTGGCACCCCCACCCCTGGTTCACCCATCCTGTGTCAGTCAAACATATCCCTGGTGTCTAGTGGCTTCCCAGAAAACCCATACCATGAATGCAGACCACATCCCTGGCTTCTAGTGGCACTTCCACCCCCCCCGAAACACCCATCTTGTTTCACTGATACCGATCTGTGGTGTCTAGTTGTAACCCCGAACACCTGTCCCATGTCATGAATATGTGTCCCTGGTGTCTAGTGGCACCCCCCACCCACAAACATCTATCCCATATTATGAATAGGTATCCCCGGTTTCTAGTGGCATCCCACCTCCATACAGCCATCTCATGTCACCTATTACTATCCCTGATGTCTCGTGGCACCCCCAAACCCCTGAGCACCCGTCTTGTGTCAGTTAAACATATTCCTGTTGTCTTGTGGCCTCCCCCAGAAAACCCATCCCGTGAATGCAGGCCATAACCCTGGTGTCTATTGGCACCCCCCCCAATGCCTGTCCCATATCATGAATAGGTATCCTTGGTTTCTAGTGGCACCCCAACCCTGAACACCTATCCCATGTTATGAGTAGATATCTCTGGTGTCTAGTGGCACCCCAACCCCCCAGCAACCTCTTGTGTCACCAATCCCAATCCCTGGAGTTCAGTAGTACCCCAACCTCCCCGAATACCAGTTGGGATTCACACCAGTAAGCGCTGACAGTCCAGCAGCCCCCTCTCCCACACTGTCCATTCCCAGTATACCACAAATTCAGCACCTCCCACGTTACCAGAATCTCGATACAGCAACTGGCACAGACCTCCTGTCAACTTCTTGGCCTGGAGTTACAGCACACTATGCTACACTATACGACACTGCAAAGTTAGCATCTACTTACAGCACACTATGGTACACAATGCTAGGCTGAAGAGCTTACATTAGGTCATAGCACACTATGCTACACAATGCTACATTGCACAGCTTACTTGTAGTTATAGCATACTATGCTACACAATGCTAAACTGCAGAGCTTAGAGTCATATCACACTATGCTACACAATGCTACAATGCAGACCTTACATGTTGTTATAGTATGCTATCCTAAACCATGCTACACGTCTGAGTTTACATGTAGTAACAGCACACTATACTACACAATGCTACACTGCAGAGCCTAAATGGAGTTACATTACATTATGCAAACACTATGGTACACTGTAGAGATAATATGTAGTTATGGCACACTATGCTACACAATGCTACACTGCATAATTAATATGTAGTTACAGCACACCATGCTACACTGCAAAGTTAACTTGTAGTTACTGCACACTATGCTACACTATGCAACACTGCAGAGTTGATATGTAGTTACAGTAAACTATGCTACACCATGCTACACTGCAGAGTTTACATGTAGTTACAGCACACTATGCTATACCATGCTACACTGCAGAGTTTGTATGTAGTTACAGCACACTCTACTACACCATGCTACAATGTAGAGTTTACATATAGTTACAGCACACTATGCTACACCATGCTACACTGCAGAGTTTACATGTAGCTGCAGCACACTATGCTACACTGGAGAGTTAGTATGTAGTTACAACACACTATGCTACACTGCAGAGTTTACACGTAGCTATAGCACTCTATGCTACACTGCAAAGCTAACATGTAGTTACAGCACATTATGCTACACCATGCTACACTGCAGAGTTTACTTGTAGCTACAGCACACCATGCTACCCTGCAGAGTTTATATGTAGCTGCAGCACACCATTTTACACTGCAGATTTAACTTGTAGGTACAGCACACTGTACTACACCATGCTACACTGCAGAGTTAATATGTAGTTAATGCACACCATGCTACACCATGCTGCACTGCAGAGTTTACATGTAGTTGCACCACACTATGCTACACCATGCTACATTACAGAAATTATATGTAGCTACAGCACACTATGCTACACTGAAAAGTTAACATGTAGTTACAGCACACTATGCTACACCATGCTATACTGCAGAGTTAATGTGTAGTTACATCACACTATGCTACACTGCAGTTTACATGTAGCTATGGCACAATATGCTACACTGCAGAATTCGTATGCAGTTACAGCACACTATGTTACACCATGCTACACTGCAGTTTACATGTAGCTACAGCACACCATGCTACCCTGCAAAGTTAGCATGTAGATACAGCACACTATGGTACACCATGCAACACTGCTGAGTTATTGTGTAGTTACATCAAACTATGCTACACCATAGTACACTGCAGAGTTAGTATACAGTTACAGCACACTATGCTACACTGCAGAGTTAATATGTAGTTACTGAACACTATGCTACACCATGCTACACTGCAGATTTGGCATGTAGTTACAGCACACTATGCTACACTGCAGACCTTATGTGTAGCTACAGCACACTATTATCTATCTATGCCACACTCCAGAGGTTACTTGTAGTTACAGCACACTATGCTACACTGCAGAGTTAGTATGTAGTTGCAACACACTATGCTACACCATGCTACACTGCAGAGTTTACATGTAGCTACAGTGCACTATGCTACACTGCAGAGTTAGTATGTAGTTGCAGCATACTATGCTATAGCATGCTACACTGCAGAGTTTACATGTAGTTACAGCACATTATGATACACAATGCTACACTGCAGAGTTTACACGTAGCTATAGCACACCATACTACACTGCCGAGTTAAACAGATACAGCACACTATGCAACACCATGCTACATTGCAGAGTTAATATGTAGTTACAGCACACTATGCTACACTATGCTACACTGCACAGTTAACATTTACAGTAGCTAGAGCACACAATGCTACACCATGCTACACTGCAGAGTTTACATGTAGTTGCAGCACACCATTCTACGCTGCAGATTTAACTTGTAGTTACAGCACACTGTACTACACCATGCTACACTACAGAGTTAAGATGTAAATATAGCACACTATGCTACACTGCTAAGTTTATATGTGGTAACAGCGCACTATGCTACACCATGCTACACTGCAGAGTTTACATATAGCTACAGCATACTATGCTACAGCATTCTACACTGCAGAGTTAACATGTAGTTACAGCACACTATGCTACACTGCAGAGTTAATATGTAGTTACAGCACACTATGCTACACTGCAGAGTTTATATGTAGTAACAGTGCACTATGCTACACCATGCTACATTGCAGAGTTTACATAAAGCTACAGCACACTATGCTACAGCATTCTACACTGCAGAGTTAACATGTAGCTACAGCACACTATGCTACACCATGTTGCATTGTAGAGTTTTTTACATGTAGCTACAGCACACTATGCTACACTGCAGAGTTAGTATATAGTTACATCAAACTATCATCACCATGTTGCACTACAGTTTACATGTAGCTACAGTATACTATGCTACCAAAGTTAAGATATAGTTACAGCACACTATGCTACACCACGATACACTGCAGTTAATGTGTAGTTACATCACACTATGCTACAGTGCAGAGTTTACATGTAGCTACAGCACACTATGCTACACTACATAATTAGTATGTAGTTACAGCACACTATGCTACACCATGCTACACTGCAGTTTACATGCAGCTACAGCACACTATGCTAAATTGCAGAGTTAGTATGTAGCTACAGTACACTATGCTGCACCATGGTACACTGCAGAGTTTACATGTAGCTACAGCACACTATGCTACATTGCAGAGTTAGTATGTAGTTACATCACACTATCTTTAACATGCTGCACTGCAGTTTACATGTAGCTACAGTGCACTAGGCTACACTACAAAGTTAAGATATAGTTACAGCACGCTATGCTACACCATGATACACTGCAGTTAATGTGTAGTTACATCACACTATGGTACACTGCAGAGTTTACTTGTAGTTACTGCACACTATGCTACACTGCAGAGTTAGTATGTAGTTACATCACACTGTCTTCAACATGCTGCACTGCAGTTTACATGTAGCTACGGTGCACTAAGCTACACTGCAAAGTTAAGATATAGTTACAGCACACTATGCTACACCATGATACACTGCAGTTAATGTGTAGTTACATCACACTATGCTACACTGCAGAGTTTATTTGTAGTTACTGCACACTATGCTACACTGCAGAGTTAGAATGCAGTTACAGCACACTGTCTACACCATGCTACACTGCAGTTTACATGTAGCTACAGCATACTATGCTACACTGGAAAGTTAACATGTAGTTACAGCACACATTGCTACACCATGTTACACTACAGAGTTAGTATGTAATTACTGCACACTATGCTACACTGTGGTTAGTATGTAGTTACAGCACTCTGTACTGCAGCATGCTACACTGCAGCAGTTACTTGTAGTTACAACACACTGTGATACACTGCAGAGTTAATGTGTAGTTACAGCACACTATGCTACACTGCAGAGTTTACATGTAGCTACAGCACACTGTACTACACTGCAAAGATAGTATGTAGTTACAGCACACTATGCTACGCCATGCTACACTGCAGACTTAGCATATAGTTATAGCACGCTATACTACATAGCAGAGCTTACGTGTAGCTACAGCACACTATGATGCACTGTAGAGTTAGTATGTAGTTGCAGCACAATATGCTACACCATGCTACACTGCAAAATTTACATGTAGCTACAACACACTATGCTGCGCTGCAGTCAGTATTTAGTTACAGCACACTATGTAAACATCATGCTACACTGCAGAGTTTACATATATCTATAGCACACTATGCTACACTGCAAAGTTAACATGTAGTTACAGCACACTATGCTACACAATGCTACATTAAACAGCTTATACATCATTGCAGCACTCTGCGCACCATGCTACACTGCAGTTTTCATGTAGCTACGGCACATTGTGCTGCACTGCAGTCAGTATGTAGTTACAGCACATAATGCAAACACCATGCTACACTGCATAGTTTACATGTAGCTATAGCACACTATGCTACACTGCAAATTTAACATTTAGTTACAACACACTGTGTTACACAATGCTACATTAAATAGCTTATATGCAGTTGCAGCACACTGTGCTACACCGTGCTACACTGCAGAGTAAACACGTAGTTACAGCACACTATGCTACAATGCTACACTGCGGTGCTTACATGTATCTGTGGGGTCAATTCACTGTTCACAGCCCTCCCTCACACCAAAGCAAGTTGTGCTGGAGTGGGGCAGCTGAGCCAGGTAGGGAGCAGTGGGGGAATCTGTGAGAAGCTGCTTTTTATTGGAGTGAGCGTCTCAGTGGATTTATACCACCACATAATATGCTCGCGCCAATAAATATTCCCACTCCTATGTTGGACCAAAAAGAGAATATGAAGTGCTCCTAGGATGGTCTGGTAAATGTCTACTCTGCTGACTCTACAGCACATCAACCAATGTGCACAGGTTGATTCACTGTAAAGTGGCAGTGTAAACACACCTTTAGACTACAGAGCTCAGCTCAGACATGTCTCTCTCTCTCTCTCTCTGTTTCTATACCACAAAAGAGTGAGACAGTCATATGATCAGGTTCTTGGAAGCTTCAGAAATTGCATCTAATTGTGTCACCACATCTTCTAATGATGAAAGTGAATTGGTGGCATCACTGACAAGTTTGTGCTGTGCAGTCCAGGCTGGCAGTTGATCAAGGATGACTTGAGTAGCTGTTGGGATAGTGACAGACTCTTGCTAGGGCATGGGGGGGCGGATGTATACACTATACCATGTTGAAGCAATGGGTGGGAAAACAGTGTGATTAAATTGTAGTTCACCCTGTTTTTGGCAAAAGACCCTTTCTGTAGCCAAATACCAAATATCGGAAGAGCCAGATATCATGGGTCCTGACTATGAATACTCATCGAGTATTCTAGGAAAGGTATTCACACACTACTATTACATTCCTTGCAAAAAATGAAAGCCTGTCTTCATTCTTGGGCATGCTTGTGCAAAATGCCACAAAACTGCTTTAGGCTTCTTTCTTATTCTGAGAAATCTATGATTTGCCATTGGCTACCCCAGTCAAAGGGTTTAACAAGGAGGGAACAATGAGATGAAAAACTATGAATATTTACTGTGACAGTGAAGAACTAATGCTTTAATGAATTTCACTCCATAACTGTAGTTGTGTGATTTACAAGGAGTTCATTTCTTTCAGAATCTACAGGTTTGACAGCCTATCAGTCTCTCTCTCTCTTTCTCTTTTTTTTCTCTCTCTCACTCTCTCAGAGGGAACCATTATTTTGTAATACTCATTTCCCCATTGAGCTCATTCTTTGACATTCTTTAAGCAGCATGAAATCAATACCTTAAATTTATTCAGCCGTTTGGGCCCATAAAGACATAGATAATCAAATCAATATGAAATCAGAAGATGATTTGAGTTGTTTTGCTCTATTTTCCAAGATGGCTGGGCCTACAGTACATTAATCTATTCAGTATTTCCCCAGGCATGTTAGGCACACATGGTCATTTTGCAGTTTTTGTTTATTGGATATGTAAGCCCCTCATTAATTCTAAAAAACACTTTTTCTATCTCCATTGCTAACAATAAAAAAACGTGAGGCACTTCTAAGAAAATCAGCTTTGTGGCTGTTGGGGAGGTTTGTGAGCTGTTCTGAAACAGATTCCTGTTTTTTCTTGAAATAATTACAATTCTGTTTATCGGAATTTGAAGGAAACTCTCAGCTTCCCTAAACTAATTCACTGGGACCTACATGTCACTCTTAAGCAAACCAAAAAGAAACATGTTTTTAATGACTTAAAGACTTAATAGGTGCTTTTATATCTGGTTGATCCTGAAAACTCCTGGACAGCATAAACTGCTGACTTCCAGGGTCATCTGCAGCTGAACTTTTGATGATGCAAAAGTTGGTCTGAGCAGCATGATATATCTATATGCCTTTTTAATATTTTTAAATATAATATAGGGGCATGGTTGTGCCCCTATAGTTAGGGTTGAGTAAACACTTTAATGTTAAACTTCACATTTTGTACTTTAATAACTTTGCAAATGTTCAATGGATTTGCACAAAATTTGGCTTGTGTTATCTCGGGGGGCAGATCTCTTGATGTGCAGAGTTTTGTTCTGGTCAGATGTACGGATTCTGAGAAGCAAAAACCTTAAAATGCACTCTTTTTTGCACTTTTTTCTCATCACCCTGCACACAGACAGTATGGAATTTCACTGTGAAATTTGCTTGGTAGAAAGAGCTTAGGACACAAAACAGGCTTGCACTTGCTTGGTGAAAAAAATATTAATCCATTCCAAAGTTATTGCATTTTTAAGATCCCATTATTTTCAAAGGGAATTTCTCTTTCCAGGATAGTGGAATGGAATGAATAAGGATTTTAGTCTCATGAAAAAGGATTATTTTTCATGAGAGGCCAATCCTTTTTTCCAGGACAAAGTCCTTTTTTGTGAGCCACCATGGTGTTTTGTCTTTCTTCACACAACAAACTGTCATAACTCTACCCAGGGATGCCTTCTACACACATCCAAACATGTATTTTGCTCATCAGGAGCTGATGAGCTTCACTGTGTAAATATTTATAGCTCCCATGCCCTCTGAATGTTTTTTCTAACTATTTAAATCCTTTTTTGTGACTTGCTAAGTTGCTTTTTCACGAGTTCTTTTTCATTCTTGTGAAAAAGGAAATCGGCTTGTGAAAAAGGATTTAACTGCACCATCATTGTCCAGTGGTATCCCGTCCAAAATATAATGAAGGTATATTGCTGTAAATAAAAAGAATGGTCCCTTGATGCCTTTTATTTATGTATTTTTTTACTGTAAAAAAAGTGCAACATTGATTTCACCCACACCCCCAACCAACCTTCCACTGTGCACTAACCACCCCCCATTTCCCTAAATCCCCTTACACACCCTTACTCACCTGCATGGATTCCATGGTGAAGATGCACTCTCCGATCGAAGACAGGTCTAACTCCTGGAACTGGTGACTACTGTATGACAAGTAAGATAATTGTTGTTCTGACCTCAGTTACCTTTCTTGTCTTCGATTGGAGAGTGCATCTTCACTATAGGATCCATGAAGGTGGAATGAGAAGATATGGGGTATGGGAGTGGGTGTGCACAGTGCGAGGTCATTGGGGTGTGGGTGAAGTCAACATTGGACTTTTTTTTAACAGTAAAAAAAAAAAAAATTAAAGACAGAGGGTCCATTTTCTTATTTACAGCAATATACCCGCATTTTTTGGGGAAGATGCCACTGGACGCTGATGAAATTCTCTTTTTGGCACTAAGTAAAATACAGAGGATGTGTTTCGGGTGGGGGGGGAATAGCAATACATATCATTAATTTATAAAAAAAATATGACAACTGAGGCTGTTGGAGCGGGTTCCACTAGACACCAGGGCTGTTAAATAAGACATTAATAGGAACTGGGGCCACAACTGAAGGGTATGGTCCCCCACTGGACACCAGAGAAAATAAAAACTAAAAAATGTGTATGAAATCAGAGGCTAGTGGGGGGGGGCATACCTCTCACCCCTTTATCAATGAAATGAGGGACAGAAGCACTAAAAATAAGGGACAATGAGTGACATTGACTCTCATAACGAGGGGCATATCCCCAAACACAGAGGTACAAGTTTAGAACACCACGTAAACCACTGTGTTTACTTGCACAATGTTTGTTTCTAATTTTAGGAAAATAAGGGTACTGAAATATAATGGATGGATGGGAGTGCAGGGTCCAGAGGATTCTGCACTCCCACAGCAAAATAAGGCTGCAGAAAAATGATGAGTGGATTGGACCTGTGCTCCCACAGTAGCAAAGGGATACTGAAAAAATGCACTCCCACAGTAAAATAAGGATACTTTTATACTGTCTCGAAAAGTAAGGAAACAAGTTTCAAAAACTTTTTTAATGCTCCAGTTAGGGTCAAAGTGACAAGAGTTGGGAAATGAGGCATTAGGGTTTCCAGCCCTAACACCCCCCCCCCTCAAAGCCAGGCAGGAGAGCAGGTGTGGGGTACACCTTGGGCTTCTCAAGCCTAAGATTCACTCCATTCTCATAATGTCTACACATCAGACCTTATTTACAGATGGAATGGGGTGACTGTTAGGCTTGAGAAGTCTAAAGTGCACCCCACACCTGCTCTCCTGCCTGGTTTGGGGGGAGGGAGTTAGGGCTGGAAACACAAATGCTTCATTTCCCAACTTTTGTCACTTTGACCTTAAACAGAGCATTAATGAAGTTTTTCGCAATATATTATACTGGCACGGTAGAAACTGTTTATAATACTATGCTCCTGATCCCCTTTTTGTTACCGTCCCATTTCATATCTGTTATCATTTTCCTGGCTCCATCTCTTTTCCTCATGTTTCAACATCCTCCTGTATGACCCTTGGTCTATGTGTATAATATGCTTATCTGATTGTAATCTGTCACTGTATGAACTATCATGTTAACTGTGGTAAATGTTATGTTGTAGCATGCTGTTCACCTTATTTTACCTTTTGTTTTTACAGTTGTTAACATTGTACTTATGCCCAGGTCTATCTTAAAAATGAGTTTTTTCTCAAAGACATTTTACCTGGCAAAATAAAGATTGATTGATCGATTAGGGTGAAAGGTAACATCTATGTTAAACCCAAAGTTTTGAATGTTAATAACTTTGGAACTGTTCAAAGGATTTGCATGACATTTAGCACAGAATTATGATTCTAGTGGTAGCTATTCAGACCTACCAAATTGTGTGGCAATCCGTTGTGTGGTTTCTGCAATATAGAATGTTGAAAAACAGAAAAATCTGTGTTTTTTGACATTTATTTATCCACCTGGACCTCAAAAATGTCTGTAGGGTGTTTGCCTGAAATGTTCAGGTAGAAAGCCTTTGCCTCACAGATGTGCCTTTTGAAGGTTTGGTAAAAAAATATTAATCCACTCAAAAGTTATTAAACTGTGCATTTTCCCATTAAAGCCTATGGGGGAATAAATATATAATCTGAAAGTGAAAGCAGGTAAACGGCCCCCAAAAACAATTTCTTTGCCACTTCATAGCAAGAAAACAGTTAGGACTTTTGGGCTTCAATTTGCAGGGTGTCAAGCACTTGTCCTACAGATGTGCCCTTTGCTGGTTTGGTGAAGAAATGGACACTGGTTCCATAGTTATAGCACTCTGAAGTTGCAACATTTACCATAGGGCAAAATTGTGGTGGTCGTGGCATCTTTTGGTGGCTATATCTCAAAAACAGTTCTAGATATGGATTTTTTGCTAAGCTCAGTTTAGTACACCTCTTCTTCTTCTTATTCTTATTGTTATAAAATGTTAATAAATTATCAGTAAAAAAACTAACTGATGCAGTAACAGAGTTTTTTTGCAATGAATTTCCCTTCCTTTTGAGAAAGCGAAATGTTACTCATATGGTATCCATAGGTGGGAGCGTGGGCCCTCCAGGCCCTGTGCTCCCACCTACCCATCAGAGTAGAGGCATAGTGCAGAAGGGCCCTATGCTCCCAGTATAGCACAATGGGATGCATTTCCACAAGGGGAGAGTTAGGTCCGATGACCCCAAGGCACACCTCGGCACCTGTTGGTCTGTGGATAGCGGGTGTGGGTGTGGGGGGGGTAGGGTTGGTAACCCTACCATAGAATTTCCTGACTTTTGTTGGTGTGGAATCAACCCTAACTGATGCATTCCTTGCACCACATACTGTGGGATTGCCCTAAATTGACTAGCTGGAGGAAACAACTTAGAGCTAAAACTCAATCAGTTTTGAACCACCCCATCCCTTGGGACCACACTATTTTTGTGTTTGGAAATATCAACAGGCTTCCGTGGCTTTCAAGACCCTAGTGCCTGTGGTTGATGGCAGTTGTTGTGGAAGTGAAATGCCTGCTCTACAGGAAGTTGAGAAAGACAGATGTTCCATCTATCGCAGAGTGGGAGGATTGTTTGTACAGATTGGCAGATCTGGAATGGCTGTCCTATTTGGCCACAGGTAAATGGGATCTATGTAACAAGGTATGGGCTGCATACTTCTCTTTGAGGCTGGGACCTAGCTAGGGAGTAGCACTGGGACAAGATTTTTGGCAGTGGGAGCTGGGGGATGGGGTGGATCCCTGTACCCTCCTTCTTTGATTGAGCAATTAGCTGTGCCTTATTTTCTTTTCTCCTTTTATTGGAAGATTAGGCTCTTGGATGCACCACTTTGCCAGTTCTCCATTGCTTGTTATTCCTGTAGTTGTTGTATTTTGTTCTAGTTGTTGGGTGGGTAATTCCTAGTCAGGTCCTTGTTGAACCTTACATTTCTTTTTCTTTCTACCCCATTTTATTGTTTCAGAGTCATACCCTAGTTTTGATATCTTGGTGCCGTCGTGTTTCTAGATTTGCTGGGTTCGCAGACTCAAGGGGTGTCATCTACAGAAAGGGTTCACCTTACACTGCATCAAAGAGTTTCCTTTTTTCTTTTCTTCTGTTGGGGGTCATCTCCCATATTGTAATCTGGGTGGATGTTGTTATACTACCTAATGCTGTGTGTGTACCAGATGGTAGCACGTCAATACAGCGATTAATTTTCAGACAGTCAATTATAGCAGTGCTATTATAGTGAATGCAATAATAATGATTGTTGCATTACAGTGAAGGACACTTTCAGTGACAATGGGTTTATAGCCTACCTCTGAGGTCCAGTGTGCCTCAGAGAATGTTATTTTAGAAATGGGGGGTTCTAGGGCACAGCTCCTTGGGGGTGCAGGGGAGCATAGCCCCCTGCATGATGGAGTATAATAAGGAAGAAGTAAAGTGGTTAATGAGGAACAGGTGTGGGTGCCATATAAAGAGGGCTTGGTGTATGGTGGGGGTGTTGGATGATGTCAGTGGAATACCTTCAGAGTCAGTATGGGGTGCCCCTGTTGATTCATGGGGGGTTGTATATTGAAGGGACAAGGAGGTGGCCCAGAAGGTCTACTGGATGTGTACAGATACCCATTTTACCCAATTTTCAGCTACAGATGTAACTGGGTAGCTGAATATGTATGCACTGAAATTGCCATGAGCTAATATTGCTGTCACTATTTTTGATTCACTGAAATTACACTCGCTGATTATGATTTGCTGAATTGACATGGAACCTACCAAACTGCACTGTTTTTATAGTTCTTGCTCTTCCTGTTCTTATTATTATAACATTTTAATAAATTATCAATAAAAAAACCCTAACTCTTGCATTGACAGAGTTTTTTCCAATGAATTTCCCTTCTTTTTGAGAAAGTGAAATGTTACTCATATGGCATCCATCGGTGGGAGCGCTGGTCCTCCAGGCCCTGCACTCCCACCCACCCATCAGTGTAGTTCTGTGCTCTCAATTTAGCATAATGAGATGCATATTTGGGAGCATGGGCCCTCTGAGCCCTGTGCTCCCACCCAACCATAAGTGTAGAGACATAACAACTGCGGTCCCTCTGTTCCCAGTATTACAAGATGGTATCCATGGGTGGGAGTGTGGACCATCTGGACCCCATGCTTCCACCTACCTATAAGTATAGAAACATAGCACAGGAGGGTCCTGTGCTTTTAGTTTGCATAATCATATCCATAGGTGGGAGTGCTGGCCCTCTGGGCCCTGCGCTCCCACCTACACATAATTATAGACACAGCACAGGCCTAGAGGCATTCCAAGTAACCTTTGTAATGCATATTTGGCAATATCTCAGTAACCATAGCAAATGATGAAAAAATTGTTTTGCAGTTGTATTCATGACTTAGCTGCCTCTAAGTGTACTAAGCTGTGCTTAGCAAAAAATCCGTATCTAGAATAATTTTCAAGATATAGGTACTGAAAGGTGGCACAGCCACCACAATGTTATCCTATGGTAAATTCACAACTCCGGAGTACTGTAATTCTAAAACTGATGTAAATTTGTGCACCAAACCAGCAAAAGGCACATCTGTGGTACAAGGGATTGCCACCCTGCAAAGTTCAGCCCAAAAGTCAAATTCATGTAACGACAGTGAGGTGGCAAAGAAACCATGCTTTTGGCGAATGCCACAATGTTAACATATGGAAAAAATTCACGATTTTGGAATTTTGTAACTATGGAACCGATGGAATTTTTTCCACCAAGCTACCAAAAGACACATTTGTGGTGCAAGGGCTTGCCACCCTGCAAATTTCAGCCCAAAAGTCCAAACCATGTGGTGGCAAAAAATCTTATTTTCTGGGGCAGTACTGTCACAAATTGTGACCGTTTTGGCAAATTTACAACAGTTCAAGCACAAAACCTTTGTAAATTTGTGAAAGTTTCAAGCTTGTACTGTCACAAATTGCAACAGTATGAATTGCCTGATCAAAATAAACATATTTCTTAGTACTATTTTAAAATTCTGATGCATTGATGCCATTCCTAGGACCTCGTTTAGGTAAACACGATGGCTGGTGTTTACCTGGAGGCATTAGTTTTTAAACTATAATGTTTTTTCTCCATCATTAACTGAAAACAAGATGGTCTCCACATGACAGTACTGAGGGCATTTGCAACAGAAAAAGGTGCACTCACGGACGAATCTGATGCTGTGGCATGGAACAAATATTTTTTCCCCATATGATGTAATGGGAAACTTTCAACTTTAATAACTTTTGGAAGGATTAATATTTTTTCACCAAACCTTCAAAAGGTACTTCCCTGACCTAATCCCCATATACCCTGAATGTTTTGAACCAGACACACAAACCATTCAGGCTGTGGAGGTGAACAAAAAATTCCCAAAAGTTGAGGAATTGTCACATTTTCTGATGCTCCATGGCTCTGGAACCGCAAATCCAAACAGAAAAAGCATTTCCAGATCCAGAGATCTATGATACAACAATTTGCAGGCCACATTTCAGGTAACTTGAATGAATGGTTGCAAATATATACACATGCATATATATATATATATATATATATATATATATATATATATACAGTATATAGATATAGATATATATTTAACCTGCCCTGTAGGGCAGGTATAGTTAGGATTGCAAGGCATATATATATGCATACACACACACACACACACACACACACACACATATATATATATATATATATATATATATCATAAGGGTGCGGTAGCACCCCTATTGTTAGGGTTGAGTAGGCACTTCAATTTTAAACTCAAACATTTGCACTTTTGTAACTTTGCAACTTTTCAATGGATTTGCACAAAATTTGGTATGCTCCTTCCTGTGGCATAGCATTCTTGATCTGGCAAGTTATATTTCAGTTAGAATTGCAGTTTCTAAGTTATGGAGAGGTGAAAAAACATGTTTTCACTCATTGACTTTGCTGGTATTGTTCTTTGAATTTGCCTACTGTCCAGATACTTTGTTTTTTGGTCCGAAAGTTTCAGGGCAGAAAGGGACTACCTCACAGATGTGCCTTGTGTTAGTCTGGTGAAAAAATAATAAGCCATTTTTAAGTTATTGCAATTTAAAAACATTTCAAAATCTTTTCTAAGGATGCTCAGCAGGCACTTCAAATTAGCTGTGTGAAATGAAGTAGGAATCCTTGTTTGTATGGAAAAAATCCTACTTCGTATGGCCACCATCTTGCTTACAGTTGTGCCTGCAATTCAAATTTGGAAACCTCCCAAAATGATATTCTGGGGAGGAATCAACATATGTAGCTTGTGTATTGTGATCCCCTAAGTGCATTCTGCACTTTACTGCTTGTAAAAAGTTTCTAAAAATGATTTAAATATATATTTCAGTTCTTCATTCCTATCCACGTAATATGAAGTAGTATCTTACTTCATATGATGAGATACAAAAGTAAGATCCTACTTCGTATCATGAAAATGCAGAAAAGAACTGTTTTTGCTGACTTGGGGGTGCCCAATCCCCATGTCGGCACTAGATATCTGTACACCAGTATGGGACACTGGGGAGTCCACTCCTAGTGTCCTTCAACAAAACAAAACTCACCCACATGTTTACCGACAGTGGGTGCCCAATCCCCACATTGGCAGTACCTCCCCAAGGTAGGACACTGGGTAGCCCACTCCCCGTGTCCCCAGTGATATACCCCCAACACACACACAGCCACCAGTAATAAGTAACACTGGGGAGCCCACCCCCAGTGTTACAAAATGGTGTTTTTTTTTTTTTGTCCTATGCCTGAAACAAAGAAAACAATCCCCCAAGGTCTTTTTTTTTTTTAATCCTGTGAATGAGGAAAATGGTCCCTCATCATCTCCCTGTCCCCTCCCCATCCCCACCCTCCTCTGTGCACCACCTCCCTACACCCCTCTTATCTAATACTTACCTCCGGAGTTAGGGTGCTGTCATCTTCTGTGGATCGAGACATGTCTGCACTCTTCAAAGCCCAACCATGAACTGAAGAATCAGAGGTAAGTGCTGTATAATGGCAGTCTATGGTGTTTTGAACTTAAGTTGACTTTTTCACCAAATTTTCAACATGGGTGTTTTGGGAACCTCACCTCATGAACGCAGTTACTGACATTTCGAGTGCACAGAAGTGACTCAGAGGAGACACGCGCCTGAAGAGGGAGGTGCAACATGGCATCTGGCTAGTCACCATGCAGGCAAACACTACAGCTCTCTCCTAAGACCTTCATTCCCATCACCTTTATGAATCTGAAAAAGCATGAATTTTGAAGCATCCCCTGAAGTTATCAGTGCACAAAGAAAATCTGTTAAACTACTTTCAGCATTTGGGATAATGTCCCTCAAGAAAGAAATGAAAAAAGTTGCAATCATAGCCAAACCCAAAACTGGGAAAAATTTGACTATGGCAACAAGAAATGCTCAGGCACAATCGAATAAACTTTTAAATCAACTAACATCTGCAGTGGAATATAATACCATGGCAGGTAACTCACTGAATGGTGCTACCTCTTTGCCAGTTTTTCTGCTCTTTTCAAAAGATAAAGATAAAGAAAGCAATATTTTACAACAGTTTGGCCCTAGAGGAAACTTATCAATGTTGACGGCAACAGAAAATAGCAAGACTTTGACAAGCTCAGTTAACAATATTGAAACTGTAAATGGGAAAAATGACTGCATTAAAGATGCTCTGGCATTACTAATAAACAATCTGCTTCTGATATGTTGGTAAAAGATCTAGATGACAATTTGGCTGATGGAGAAAATTCTAAAGTAGAAGTGTGAAACTGTGGTATAGAAAACTCACCAGTCGAGCAAAAAAAAAGAACGATAACAAAAGAAAGGTGCTGCAAATCAGTCTGATCAGCCCGGTGCACACAAACGAGCAGTCAGCTTGTAGTAATGAGACCACACAGAAAATGTTAGCACTCGTGCCAGCAAAGTCCACTAGTAAAAAATCCAAAGAACACTAGTGGAAACTTTTGAATCTTTTGTAAATTTATTTAGTGACAGAAGAACAAAGAATAATTCCAAGGTGAATCACCAAACATGCCAAACAATCACCCAGCGCTTCGACTCCTTGTGAGTCTTCCTCAATGGGGTTCAGCAAATAGCAGTTTCATTTTGTGCTGATACGCCCTCTGAAGCACATCAGGAGAGACAACTAGCTAACACTGAAGTATTCAAAGGAAACCCATTGAAAAAGGAATCTCAGTTTCCTGATGGGGTCGATAAGGCCAACACCAAACCAGAGCTAAAGTTAACTGTGCCCTACACAAATCATGCTAATGGGTTTGAAAGCTCTGATGCAGCAATTTCAAAGCAAGTGGAGTAGGACCTTTCAAATTATGGAACCCAGATGAGCAGTAAGCTTTTCATGATGAACTGCAATGAGGGGGTAAGACAAATGTTCCCTGTGACTTTAGTATCTACTGCTAATTCGAACACTGAAATAAATTCTATGCCACTGAGAATGATTAATGACAACTTGACTAAAAATGAATTGGGAAAAGTGTAGAAAATACATAGAGGCAACCTTTATCACCTCTGAGAGGTCATACAAATCTTTTTCAGAAGGGGAAAATGACGATGAAGGGTCAGGTTCAGAGGAAAAGGAAAGTGAGGACCCCCACTGGGCTAAACGGCTGTTTTCCAAAATTAATTTAATCACAAGCCTTTTGGAAACTATGCTTAAACACCAAAGCCAGACAGAGAAATATTTTGCTTTAACACAATAACTTATTAGAGATAACAAAACTTTCAAGGAAGATATGTTGGAGGTTAAAATGCAACTAACTTTTCTTTCTGATGATATAGCTCCATTGTCCTGGCAAATAAAAGCTTCAGAAATAGCAAATACTGAACTAAGAGATAAAATGATTGATCAAGAAGCAAGAGCAAGGAGAAACAATATTATAATTTTTGGCATGAAAAAGTTTAAGACGCTGCAGAGCTGTTTGGAGAATCTTTTAAAATAATTACTGCAGCTTACATGGAAACAGACCCATCTAATGTGGACTTTGCCATAGAAAAAAATACACTGGGGGCTATGCTCTATGAGCAAAGACACAGCACCTCCAAGACCAGTTGTATTGATATTCTTGAACTAAGGGGACAAAGAAAAGTTAATGGCTTGTGTATACAAGAAAAAGAAAATTAATGTATTGGGTGAAAATATTTCAGTTTATAATGATTTACTCCAAGAATTTATCCAAGACAGAAAGACATTTGATTCCATTAAGAATAAGTTGTGACCACTAGGGTTTAAAGCTACAATGGTATATGCTGCAAACATGAAAGTACTTATTGATGCAAAAAGTTTTATTTATGATAATGTGGAAGCAGCATGGCCAGATTTAGCAACCAAAATTCCTAATTTTCCTCTGCCATAAGAGACTGGAGTGCCTGTTATAATGTTGTCTGAATATAAGCGATTGGGGAAGGGGAGAGATAATTTTTGTGTATCATTATTCAAAGAAAGGGACTGTCTTTCAAAATTCATTGTTTTTTTTTTATGAACAACAGCCAAGCAACTCCTTCTCAATGCAGTTTAAATAGGCCACGGCTAGGCAAAATTAGATTATGAATTACAATGAATTGTGTTGTATGTTGATTATATTGTTATAAATAAAGCTACATGCTAGTTGCAAAGAAACTGGTTTGAAATTATACACTTTTCAACTCGCAATCTAAAAAGCAGGGGTGTAGCCATCTGAATTATAAAAGGTTTCAATATTAAAATAATGGGGCAATTTAAAGATAATCAATGTAGAATAATTTTGATATTATAGGCTGTCTATATGCACCTTTTGAAAAGTATTCTGACTTCTTAGCCAAAATTATTGAAGGACTACAATTACTGCAGACCAATAGTAATATTTTAACAGGGGATTTCAATGCCCTTATGAACCCCAGTCAGGATAAGTCATTAACCCCCCACCAGTGGTAATATAATTACAGTATCTCAAAAAACATAAATGCCTTTTTGAATCATGAGCAAATGATAGATATTTGGAGACATAGAAATATGTTAGATAATTTATTTACACATGTTGATAAAAAGCAAAGAATATCTACAAGAACCAATTATTTCTTTATTACAAAAAAAAATAATTCATACAATAAAATCAGCAGAAATTGACAGCATGTGTCTTTCTGATCATGCCATGGTAAAATTAGAAATTCAAATACCTGATAAAGGAAGAAAATTTATCAGAACATGGTCTTTGAATAATACTCTATTAAAAGACTCAAACTTCATTCAGTTAATAAAAAATGTTATTGCTGAGTTTTGGTATTATAACTATTCAGGCCAAACTATGGTATTATCTCTTTGGGATGCCTTTAAGGCAACATTACAGGGGTGGTAGTACAATATCAAATAAAAATAAATAAGATCAGGGACAGAGAAATGAATATCAATAAAAAAATTACAATTACTAGATAAATTAGCACTGGATAGATAAATAGATAGAATATCTATAGATGTGAAGTTTTAATTTTCCAGAAAATGTCTAGCGAAGTTGCCAACTCCACCTCCATAGAGCAAGCCACAAAGTTTTGCCATTACCTTTAAAATTCACAGTTCATGTTTTTGTAACTTAACATAGACATAGACTTTGATGGCAGATAAGGACTGCTTGGCCCACTTAGTCTGCCCATTTCCCTACCTACAGGATAAGCTGCAGATCCTAGTTAACCAACAGCCTATTTCTTCCTACCTCCCACAAGAATTGCCTTATGTCTGTCCCATGTATTCTTGAATTCTCCCACAGTTTTAGACCCCACAACCTCCTCAGGAAAATTGTTCCATGTGCCAACTACCCTTTCTGTGAAAAAATACTTCCTCACATTGCCCCTGAACCACCCCCCTCTAACTTTAAATTGTGTCCCCTGTTCTTGCATGTCTCTTTTTCTGAAAGATGCTACCCTCTTGGACTTTGTTGATTCCACTGAGGTACTTAAATGTTTCTATCATGTCCCCCTCTCCCTTCTTTCCTCAAGGGTCTACATATTAAGCTCTCTCTCTCCTCGTGATGGCTTCTCTTGCAGGCCCTGCACCATTCTAGTTGCCCTCCTCTGACTGTTTCTATCCTGTCTATGTCCTTGTGGAGATGGGGTCTCCAGAACTGGACACAGTACTCCAGATGGGGTATCACCAACTGTCTGTACAGAGGGATAACAACTTCCTGTTTTTTGCTGGTGATGCCTCTCCCTACGCATCCCAGTATACCCCCAGCTCTCCCTGCTGCCTTCTCACATTGCTTGCTAACCTTAAGGTCATCTGATATGATTACCACCAGGTCCCTTTCCTCTTTTGTTTTTGTTACTACCTCCCCCCTACACTGTGTAATCTTCCCCTGGATTTTTGTTTCCCAGGTACATTATTTTGCACTTCTTTGTATTGAATCCTAGCTGCCATACTTCTGACCATTTCTCCAACCTTGCCAAGTCCCTTCTCATCCTTTCCACTCCTCCTCCTTGTGTATCAAGCCTGTTGCAGATCTTTGTGTCATCTGCAAAGAAGCATATTTTTCCTTCCAGTCCCTCTTCAATGTCACTTATAAAGACATTAAAAAAGACTGGACCCAGTACTGAACCCTATGGTACCCCACTAGTAACTTCTGTTTCTTCAGAGTGGACTCCATTTACAATTACCTTCTGTGTCCTGTTGTCCAGCCAATGTTTTACCCAGGCTACCACCCTGGGACCCACTCCCAGGTTGGTTAATTTGACTATTAATTTTTTGTGTGGGACTGTGTCAAATGCCTTGCTAAAGTCTAGGTAGGCTATGTCCACAGCCCCTCCCTGGTCTAGTACTTTGGTCACCTAGTCAAAGAAATCAATTAGATTCATCTGACATGACCTTTCTGCTGTGAACCCATGCTGTCTTGGGTCCTGAGCCCCACTGGCCTCTAGGTACTCAACAATTCTTTCCTTCAGAAGTGATTCCATCACTTTCCCTACCACAGTGGTCAAACCGACAGGTCTGTAATTTCCTGCCTCTGTTCTGGTCCCACTTTTGTGAAGGGGAATCACATCTGCCTTCCTCCTGTCCTCGGGTACCACACCATCCTCCCATGATTTGTTAAAAAGGGAAGTCAGTGGTTTCACTAGTTTTCCCCTTAATTCTTTTAGAATTCTGGGGTGAATTCCATCAGGCCCCATTGCTTTGTCCACCTTCAGTTTTAGACATTCTTTCAGAGTCTTTTCTTCTGTAAAAGGACTGGGATCGACCCCCTATCCAGAGTGCTTCTGTTAATTGGATTAGGCACCTCCCCCTCCTTTTTTGTGAATACTGAGCAGGAATATTCATTCAGTATCCCTGCTTTTTCACTATCCCCCTCTGCCCACCAACCGTTCATTCTATTCAGCCTCACTAGCCCTCCCTTTGTCTTTCTGCGCTCCCTGATATACCTATAAAAGATTTTATCCCCCTTCTTAACCAAGTTGGCTATCCTTTCCTCAGTTTGGGCCTTTGCTATTCTGACTTCCCTCCCTGCTTCCTTATGCTTTAACTGGTACAGCTCTCTGTCCTGCTCACTCCTTCTGTGTTTCCTTATACTTCCTGAATGCTATCTTTTTCTCCCTGACTTTTCCCGCCACCACTTTTGAGAACCATAGTGGCTTTTTCTTTCATTTTGATTTGTTTATTTGCTTCACACAAAGACTTGTTGCCTCTGTGATGGTAGTTTTGATGATTCCCCATTGTTGCTCCACCCTTCCTTCTAGCCTGTTTGCTAGTACTTTTCTGAGGCACTCTCCCATCTTGCCAAAGTCAGCCCTCCTGAAGTCCAGTACCCTTACTTTTGTATGGCTTGACTCTGTAGCTGAGTTCAACGTGAACCACACTGTTTGATGGTCACTTGTTCCCAGATGGCAACACACTTCTAGATCTGAAATCCTCTTACTGTCCCCATTTGAGAGTATGAGGTCTAAGATTACACCCTCATGAGTGGGTTCTGAAACTAGCTGTCTGAGGCATGCCACCTGTAAGACACTGAGAATGGCCCTGCTCTTGGATGTGGCTGCAGCAAGTATGCACCAGTTAACATCTGGCATATTCAGGCCTCCCATCAACAGTATCTCCCCTTTCTCTGCCATCCTAAGAATGCCTTCTGTCATATCCTTGTCCATTCTCTCCCCCAATCTGGGGGTCTGTATACAACCCCTGTACAGATTGTGGTGCCACTTCCAGTCTCCAAGATGACCCACAGTGCTTGCTCTCCTCCCTATTTACTCTTTAGTTCAGTTGCTTTTATCCCTTCCTTTACATAGAGAGCTACTCCTCCCCCTCTTCTCCCCTGCCTGTCTCTCCTGTAGGTTATGTACCCTGGTATGTTAACATCCCAGTTATGGTTCTCTGTGTATCATGTTTCTGTGACTTCTACAATATCTAGGCATCCCTCTTCCATCAAGGCCAACAGTTCAGGGAGCTTGTTGCCCAGGCTATGGGCATTGGTACTCATTATCCTCCATTTCCTGATGGATTTCCTTACTCCTTTTTGCCCCATCTCTGTCCTTCTTGCCTTTGTCACTTTCTCCATTTACCCCTGCCCTTCTCCTTATCAACATCTCTATGTTGGAGTTTACTGCACTTACTACTGTGACTTTTTTGGGGGGGCTAGCATTGCCCTGCTCCTTTCCAGTGCTTCCCCCTTGGCTAGTTTAAATACTTGCCAATGAAACATTTAAACCTATCACCTAGGATCCTGGTTCCCCTCCTGGAGAGATGCAGCCCATCATGCCAGTATAGGCTTGCATCACTCCATGTGGACCCCCAGTCCCCAATGAAGCCAAATTCCTGAGCTCTGCACCAGTTTTCCAACCACTGATTGAATCCCATGGTGTGGAGCACCCTAGCCTCTCATATGCCATAGACAGGCAGCACCTCCAAGAAGGTTACCGTGTGTGCTACTTGTCTAAGGCCCCTCCCAATTCCACAAACTCTACCTGAACTGCTCTGATCCCTTCCTTAGCCAGGTCATTTGTCCCTAGGTGGACAATGACATCCAGCTCCCTCCCCTGTGCAGCTGCTCTGGCAATCCTGAGGATTTGTTCCCTGTCCCTCCAAGCCATGGCACCAGGCAGGCACCTTACCTCCTTCTCCCCTTCCTCCCCCAGTTCTACCTTCCTAACAATGGAGTCCCCCACCAGGAGTTGTTTCCTTCCCCTGTGGGGTCCCAAGCCACTGTCCTGTGGGTCTCCTTTGTGGAGGTTCCCAGCATCCTCCTTGGTCTCCACTGTAGGTGCCTCTGTAGAGGAACTACACTTTGCCAGAATGGCATAGGAATTGTGGAGAGGTACAACTGGAGGGATGCACCTCTGTTCCACCACCCTCACCCTCCCTGAGCCCACAGTGGTCCAACCACTCCTCTTTCTTGGCAACTTCTGAGGCAACAGCGGTGGCCCTAGTGGTCCCTGGATGGAAGAGGCAGTCATACAAATCCTTGCCAACACAGCCTGGAGATGAGCAACCTCCTCCATCAGCTCAGAGAGGTGCCTGCAGATGGGACAACACCGCATCCTACAGAGCGTCTCCTGGAAGACTGCTGCTCCAGAGCCACGGCACTGCACCATTCCTATCATGTCTTACTTCTGGCCCCTTCACTATTGTTTGGGATCCTTACTCTTTCCTTTGTTTTGTTTTTTCCTTCCCTCTCTACTTACTTACTGCCTCTGTGCCCTTTAAGCTCCTGATTGTCCTGTTCTGAGACAAGAAGATCCTATATTTCTCAGTAGACCCCTTACTTGCTTAGAGGCAGACCTCCAGCAGCTAGAGGGTCCTGGAGAGCTACTCTTGCCCTTCTAGGATGGTGCGTCTTTGGTGGCTCTGTGATCACTCACTTCCTGCTTCCAAACAGGAAGTTCCTGTTGTCAGTCAGATCCTATGCCTATAAAAGTAGAACTAGCTTTGGGTGGGGGCAGGGAATGTAGGCAATATAGTTTTTTTGGAAGAGTGTAGATAGTAGAAGAGTTCTACTTCTTTAGTCCCAGTAGAGAAGTCCAGTCACACAGCACTCCTTCCTTCTAGTGTCCTCTGCCAAGCCTGTGACAGAATCTTTCTAAGGCAGTGTTTAAATCAAGTTTCCTTCTAGCTAAGCCACTCCCCCTACTTACTAGATCTGTCTACAAGTAGAAGAGGGTAGAGAGTAGAAGAGTTCTACTTCTTTAGTCCCAGTACAGAAGTCCAGTCACACAGCACTCCTTCCTTCTGGTGTCCTCTGCCAAGCCTCTAACAGAATCTTTCTAAGGCAGTGTTTAGATCTAGTTTCCTTCTAGCTAAGCCACCCCTCCTACTCTTTCTACAAGTAATTTAAACTGCACAGCAATCAAGCCCCTTCAGCCACCTGAGATTTACACCTAGATAACTGTTCGGATAACCACTTTAGCTGAGACAAACACATACATTTTTTGTTTGTTTGTTTTTTTACCCTAAATTAACAAGAAGAAGAAGAATCAGCATTTATATAGTGCTTTTCATACACAGTATCCCAAAACACTTTACAAGCAATGCTAGACTGGTAGTGAAGTGACTGAATGTGTGGTGGCGGCCATATCGCACATCATCACCCACACACAGCCTGGATAATTGCATGAACCAATTTATGGGAAGGGGAATGTTGGCCAGGACACCGGGAATGTTCCCTGCTCTTTATGAAGAGTACCCTGGGTTCTTTTACTTCCACCTGGACACCCACTAGGACAACACCAGGATGGGCAGAAGGGACCTCGGTTTAACATCTCATCCGAAGGACGGCACACTCCAGCAGTACAGCATCCCCCAGTACTGCACTCAGATGCCAGTGATTTTTAGGTGCAAGTCCATCCCGGTGTGGGACAAGAACCCATGACCTTCTGGTCCAGAGGTGGATGTGCTACCAACTGAACCACGCTGACGTTAAAGGTCCCAGTAGAAGAGTTCTACTTCTTTAGTCCCAGTAGAGAAGTCCAGTCACATAGCACTCCTTTCTTCTGGTGTCCTCTGCCAAGCCTGGCAAATTTGCTTGTTAACTTTGCTTTGGGTGTGTCAAAGGCAAAGGTTTTGAAAATGAGACTTCTGGAGTGGTAAACAACTTGTCTGAAGGTCACATGTTTTGGTTTCTGAACTTACATTGTACCTATTTATATAGTGAATCTGCCTAACTTTCGACATAGAAACATAGACTTTGCTGGCAGATAAGGACCATTTGGCCCACCCAGTCTGCCCATTTCCCTACCTATTGGATAAACTGCAGATCCTTGTTAATCAACAGCCTACTTCCTTCTACCCCCCCACATAGGCAGATTTAGAGGGGGGAGGCTAAGGGTTGTATAGCTCCCCCATCATGGAACTCTTCTATTAGTAAAACACTGTGCTGCATTCTTAATCACAAAAGCTGCCTGAGCCACACAGGTCTCATCTGTCCTCCAGCAGAGCTGGCCTTAGCTAGGTGCAAACTGTGCCCCTGCACCTTGGGGGCCCATGCTTTTTTCCTGAGGAAAAAAAATATTTAAAACATTTAAAAATGCCTAAATGTTGTTAGAGATGAAAATGTTTACCAGCCAATGAAAGTGGAAGGCAAATGGCTTTGTTACTGTTACAAATGGCGGGGGCAGCTTTGCTGCAGTGGAAAAGATTAGGTTAAGTAAGTGCTAATGGTGTTAATGGCTATACTTTACTCATCCCAGGTTGACTACTTTCGCAAACAAGGGCTATAGTGACAAGAGAACTTGTCTGTAATCTGGACATGTAGGTGAAGCGATAAATGATATGACAAAATATGTTTAAAAAGTATGGGAGCACTCAAAATAGCTCAAAAACCTGAATAACACAGAGCAAAACTGGATTGATTTCTTGGTAGGTACCCTGAAAACCTGATCACCAGGTAAACAAGCATTTGTCAATGCCAAATGTTTGCTTGCTGGCATTGGTATTGGTGGGGTGTGCCTTTGGGTCGTCAGGCATAACAGCCACGCCATCTGACCAGACCCTACCCTGCAGACACTGAAAAGTGTTACGGTGTGCCTTGGGGTCTTTGGCACTTATGCGCACCCCATACCATCAGGAAATACTGTGGGATTGGTTCGGTATAGGAGGATAGGGTGAACTTTGGGGCTGAAGAGTCCAAGGCACACCTCAATGCCTCTCATAGGCTGCAGGGAGTGGGTGGGGGTGAGATGGCATAAGCATTAGAGGTGACACTCCCAAGTCACACCCATGATGGCTGTCAGTCTCTACAGGGTGGGACATTATGGTCAGAAGCTCTAATGCCTCAGGCATTCCTTGGTATTTTCACTCCAAATTTTTAACATGGGTTTTTTGTGATCCCCACCTTATGAACAGTGGTAATATCAGTTTGTTAGCCGAAAGCAGATTTTGCACAGTGACTACGGCATTTGGCACCATGTTTGCAAAAACACATTTTAAACAGGATGTGAAAAATGACAGGTGTACTGTTCATGGGGAGGTGTAAAAAATGGCAGTGTTGAAAATCTGCAGTGAAAATAGTAAAACAACTGGTGAAGTCACAAGCGTGCGTAAAAACTGCACAACACACACCCTTAATGTAATCACTTTGGGGATTTTTTACAGTAGATTGTCAACACGGGCATTTTGGGACCTCCGCTCATGAACAGTGTTACTGTCATTTTCTTAATCTGTTCTGAAAAGTGATTTCCCACAGCGACCACGCATTTCTGCACAGAAAGTGTGAAAACACATTTCGGCCATGTTGTAAAAAATTACTGCTTTACTGTTCATAAGGAAGTGTGGAAAAATGCCAGTGGTGAAAATCTGGACTGAAAATATTACAGATTCATGAACTTACTAGGGTGTGTGGAAACAGCGCAATGCTCGCTCGTTACACAGTCATTTTATGGAATTTTTGTCACCAAATTTTCAACATAGCCATTTTAAGACCTCTGCTCATGAACAGTATCACTGTGATTTTCTTAATCTGTCCCAAACATTGATTCACACACCCATTGCGCCATTGTATGCTACATGTGCGGAAACACATTTTGGGGAGATGTGAAAAATGACAGCTGTACTCCTCATAAGAAGGTTTGGTAAAATGGAAATGTTGAAAATTTGGAGTGCAAACATTAAAAATTTGTAAACTTATGAGTGTGCGTAGGAACTGTGCAACACACACTCGTAAAACAATCATTTTAGGGAATTTTTTCACTAAATTTTCAATATAGCCATTTTAAGACCTCTTCTCATGTACAGTGTCATTGTGATTTTCTTAATGTGTCCCAAACATAGATTTTGCACATGGATTGCACCATTGTGCGCTACATGCACGGAAACACATTTTGGGTGAGATGTGAAGAATGACAGCTGTACTGCTCATATGGAGGTGTGGTAAAATGGCAATGTTGAAAATCTGGAGTGCAAATATTAAAAATTTGTGAACTTATGAGCGTGCATAGGAACTGTGCAATGCACACTCGTAAAACAGTCATTTTTTGGGAGCCTACCTCATGAACTGTGACACTGTTGTTTCATCCATTGGTCCCGAAAGGTGGTTTCATGCAGTGACCGTGAAATCACCTTTCAGGACTGAATAACAAAAGGACAGTGCAAGAATTCATGAGGTGGTGTCCCAAAAACCGCATGTTGAAAATTTGGTGAAAAGATTCCCAAAAATGCCTGAGATGTGCTTCAAAGTTGAAAAAACCCTATTTTTTTATTATACAGCTTTCCGGCATTTCCTCAGTTCACAGTCAGCTTTGAAGAATGCAGATGTGTTCCTGGTCCACCGAAGATCATCGCACCAGACTCTAGAGGTAAGTATGGGGTAAGGGGGTGTGGGAGGCAGGGTGCACAGAGGGTGGGCACCGGTGGGGGTCAAGACAGTCAGTGAGGGAATGTTTTTCTTTCTAGGTTTTTCTTTTAGGAAGACAACGTGGGATATTTGCCATGCTAGGGTGGGCTCCCAGTGTGGCAGCTGAAAGTTTTTTTGGGGGGGCAGCAGAGCCAGTGGGGAATTGGGCACCCCCATCAGCCATAAAGAGGTTTGCCATGCTGGGGTGGGCTCCCAGTGTGGCACCTGGAAGTGTGTTGGGGGCAGCAGATGGATGTTTGCATGCTGGGGTGGGCTCCCAGTGAGGCACCTGGAAGGCTGCTTGCAGGGCAGTGGAGCCAATGGGGAATTGGGCACCCCCATCAGCCTTACAGATTTTTGCCATGCTGGAATGGGCTCCCATCGTGGCACCTAAAACTCTGTTGGAGGGAGCGCAGCTGACAAGGCATCCCATTTGGCCATACTTTGTGTGTGGGGGGTGGAGTCCGTGAGCACACTGGGGTGGGTTCCCAGCATGTTACTTGTTTGGGGGGAAGAGGAGCTGTCTATGATAGCTCTTTCACTGCAGTGCCGACGTGTAGGCACTTTGCATACTACTGACGCAGTATGCAAATTGCCTACACACTGCAGTGCTTTTCTTTCAACTGTACACCGCTGCATTTGCAAATGTTGTCATAGACAGATCTTACTTTCATTGGTGCAGTGGGGCCACACCTGCAAATGGCAGCATGGCATTGGAAGTAGGGAGGCACACCTACGAATTCTCGTATGGTGGCACTATGTTTCTTGCACATGCGTGCAAGCAAACATAAAAAACTGACAGGTGGCAACCTTACTGGTGTCCCATGATAATCCTTTCTATTCTCTCTCACACCTCCAGAAAAGTTAAGTTGCTTAACTTGTTTGCAAATCAGAGTATTTGAGGTGTGAGTGTCCAGTGATTATGTCCCTGTCCTTGTGGAAATGAATATGGTAGCAGTACCGTACTTACTTAAGTTCTTGCTCCAGGCTCAGTCAGATTCATTTCCAATGGTGAAGTCAAATAACTAAATGCAGTCAATGGCACTAATTAAAAGATGCTGGTTAAACTAGTAGACCTGGTACTTCTTTAGTAATTCAGGATAGGAGGGTTAGTGAGGTGTAGATGTTGGATGTGGGGGGCCCACAGGGAATGGAGTGGTGGGGCCAGGCAGGGGGCTGCACAGGGGCCAGAATGGTTAAGGTCGGCCCTGTCCTCCAGTGTCCTGGTAGTGCAGTGAACAACCACTCCCACCCACATTACATAGTTGATCTCCCTCCCAAAAAGCCAGTCTCCAGCATGAATTTCTTACTAAAGTTCACCCTGTGCCATGTGGTCAGGCCCAACACTGTGTCAGCAGTTGGTCTTGCCTTGGTGAGCCTGAGCATTCATTTCCTACTTCTGCAGGCTTGGTGCAGCTCCTTTGTTCATGTGCGGGGGGGGGGTCATGCGTGGTGGGGTATAGGTGCAGCAAAGTGGAGTGGACCTTAACAATTCAGATCTCAACCAGGTCGCCTGGTGCTCACTGCTCCTGATTTGCTGTTGCATCCAGTAGTGGATGTGGTTAGCAAGGGGCGCCTTCCTTAAATGTCTGGGCTGCTGAAACAAGATGAGCTATAATTCATTAAGTTAGAAGATTAATGTTGGAGCAAGAGAGGAACGAGTGTACTACTGAGGAGGAGGAGGAGACAGAGAGAGAGTGGAGCCCACAAGTGAAGAGCAAAGTGCAGGGTTTCAGGCGGCAGCTGTCCAGTAACATGGGGTCAGTGTGACCTTGGTAAATCAGCACAAGGAGTTGGAGTGAGGTTCTGGTCATCTTCTGGTAGCTGAAGCAAGCTGCATATGTGAGCTGTACTCATTAGGAGTCATGAGGTCAGTGTGTGCTGTCTAGAGAGAGAAAGTTTGCCGGCCAGGTGACCGGAGACAGTATTCAACTAGGGGCACATCGACTTCAGCCTGCTGACAATTGATCAAGTCTTCATTTAATCAGGTACTTCTTGCTTTAAAAACAAAATACTTTCACAGTCACAAACTATGGTGCTTGGGGGGCAGCTGCTGGGATGGGACAGGACATTAGTGTTCCATCAAACTGGGTGTGTAATATACTGTATGTAGTACTAGTGTTATTAATTTCTAGTATGGGGAGCTTAAATTCATGACATTAAAATTGTTTAAGGTCACTGCTAGTTTTGTCCTATATGGCAAATTGATTTTGGTGCAGATTTGCAGGAGAGGGAGTTGGAGAGTAGTGCCCTCCTGTAGCATGCTAGGAATGGTACAAAACTAATGCTGGGGCAGGTCTGGTCTTGGCGACAGCATGAAACAGGAGAGGCAGAAACTGGTACATGAGGCCTTTAAACTGAGGTAAAAACTTCAGCATGTACTGTATGTCTAATCCGTGTGGTCTTTTCAGTCATGGTTGTACAGTGTGAATGAGCACAGAGGGGATTACTAGACATGGGCACTTTGAAGGTGTTCTGCTGTATGTTATGGCATGTGCAGAAGTGTCTGCATGCTTGGAGAGCAAAACTGGCAACAGAAGTTATAAGATCTTGTTTGGCTCATTGACACAGGCAGTTACAAAACCGAAAAAAAAGTGATAGAATCAAATATTTAGTTTATGTAGTTCTATGTGTTGAATTGGGGGTTATGATGTACCCAAGCAAGTGCTGTTGCTAATAAAAAAATGCATTTTATATTTGTTTAAAAACTGTTTTTCTGTCTGCTTACTGACTTCTTGGGCCTATCATACAAATGAAATGCCTCATACCATGGGGTTATCCCAGTAAAGAAATTTTAAAACAATAAAAAACATTTTATTTATTTAAAAATGTATTTTCTTTGGAATATATTGTTCTATAGAATAAAATATGTTTTGCAAAAATAGCAAGCAGACTTGAAATTATATTTTCAGAAACTAGATATCAAAGTGACTTTGTTCCCATATTTTTATAGTTATAGTATTTATTTTTTTTACTGAGATAAGGTTGGGGGATAGGTTAATATGTACTGCAGGACAAACTGGAATCGGTTGGCTTTATGATAATGCCATAATGTGCTTGAGTGAGTGACATTTGTGAATTTGTTTACTTGGATTGTCATTTAATTTGTCTGCAATTTATGTGTTTTGGATGTGCTGCTGCCCAGGTGCAGTTATTTGGTATTTTGTGTTTTTTTTTGGCGGGTGGGAGGGTATTTTGGGCAACATGGTGTCTTGTGGACTGTGGGGAATCTGGGGATGGTGCTAGGATGCAACTAACAAAGCATGGGAGGGAGGAAATGAAGAGAAATTGCATTAGAAATACCCTCTAAAATGCACCAGAATGCATCAAAATCTAAAAAAATATCTGGGGGCCTAGGCGGACCACCAGACCCCTGGCCTATTATTTTTATTTTTTTCTCTGACTTGAGCTCCCCCATCTATAGGACTCCTGGATCCGCCCCTGCCCCCACAAGAATTGCTTCATGTCTGTCCCATGCATTCTTGAATTCCCCCACTGCTTTCAACCCCACAACCTCCTCAGGAAGGCTGTTCCATGCATCCATTACCCTCTCTGTGAAACTATACTTCCTTACATTGCCCCTGAGCCGTACCCTGCCATCTTCAAAGTGTGCCCCTTGTTCTTGCACATCTCTTTTTCTGAGAGATGCTACCCTCTTGGACTTTATTGATTCCCTTGAGGTACTTAAAAGTTTCTATCATGCCCCCCCTTTCCTCAAGGGTATACATATTAAGCTCTTTTAGTCTCTCTTCATATGGCTTCTGGTGCAGATCCTGCACCATTTTAGTTGCCCTCCTCTGGACTGCCTCCATCCTGTCTATGTCCTTGTGGAGATGAGGTCTCCAAGACTGCATGCAGTATTCCAGATGGGGTCTCACCAACTGTCTATAAAGAGACTTTTGTTTTGTTAATCAGTCAGAAAGAGAAGCCAGTCTGCAACAAAGCACTTCATTAGAGATTCAGAGCATCACAGTGCATTTTTTGACTGTTTTGTTTACTTGGTTTATTGATTTAGTTCTTGTGAAGTTTTGTTCTAGTTAAGCTTTATTTTGAATATATTGTTTTGTACTTTTCAGACAGTTTCATTTTGCCATTTTTTCCTATAATTTTCCTTTATCTTTCAATTTCTTTTTTTGTTTTGTTTCTGAGGTCATCACTGTGATATTGCGGGTCAGAGGATGGGCTTACACTCATGGTCGTGGCACCATACAGCTGCGTTGCCCCCCCCAGCAACTCCTCAGCATTCCTCCAGCAGCAGGAGTAGCAGTGTCCTCAGGGGAGTGCTGGTCAGCATGCTCCAACCAGCAACAGCAACAGCAACAGCAACAACAGCAACAGCAATAGCAACAGCAACAGCAACAGCAGCAACAGCAACAACAGCAACAGCAATAGCAACAGCAACAGCAACAGCAGCAACAGCAACAGCAACAGCAACAGCAACAGCAGCAACAGCAACAGCAACAGCAACAGCAGCAACAGCAACAGCAACAGCAACAACAACAGCAGCCCCAAGTTCCCCCAGCTTCCTGTGAGGGTCAGAAGGCAGAACCTCCTATGCCCCCCATGGACCCATCACCTTTACCAGCTCCTCCCTAAGTAGAGGAGCCCCACCCATCATCCTCTGTTCTTCAACCACCAGCTTGTCATTGCCAGCATTACTGCCCAGTCAGATTTTCCATTGTGTGGGAGTTCTTTGAAAGTGATGAAAGTGACAACAGTGTCATCACATATAAATTATGTATGGCCAGGGTAAGGCAGGGGGAAAAAAGAGACACAGTTGGGTACAGGTGGCTAGGGAACCCACCTGAGCATGCATCATGCTGAGCAGTGGGAGGCTCAACAGAATTCATTCACAAATCTAGACTGCCTTGTACGGTATGGGCTGCACGCCCATTGGCTCTTGCTCTGCACCAATGGGTGTGCAGCCCTACTGGGCAGTCAGTCGGCAGACAGCGGGGCGGCAGGCAGGTGGGATGCTGCCACCTGCCAGCTGCGGGGAGCGGGTGGTGGGGCTTCATGGGTGGTGGGGTGGGGGACACTAGATCACCAGGGATATGGTCTTGGGGTGGGGGAGTTTGCCACCTTATGCAGCCCGTGATTGGGCTTATCGGTCCACTGGACCACCAGGGATACGCTCGGGGTTTAAAACTATGCAGCCAGCGATTGGGCTTATCGGTCCACTGGACCACCAGGAATAGGTGTCGGGGGTTGTATTATACTTCTGCAGCCCGCGATCGGGCTTAGCGGTCCACTGGACCACCAGGGATATGTTGGGGGGGAAACACTTTCGATCAGGCCAGTGGGGGTTGGGGGGATTTCTTACACTCTTGCCCGTGATCGGGCTGCAGGGGGAGCACAGGGAGTGGGTTGAGGGCCAGCCACAGGTGGCAGCTGCTGTGTTGCACCCTGCAATGCGGCAGCTCACCTGTGGGTGGCCCTCGACTTGATCCGTTTTTTTTGGCTCAAAGTTGTGCAGGCACAGGTTGGGGGTTCCGCCTGCACAACTCTGCACAGCCCGGCTGAATATCGGGCTGTGCAGTTTATGCATGGTTCCTCCCCCTCCAGTTCAGCATGCATTCATTTATATTACGCTGTTGCTCAGCATGTTTTCAGTAGCGCAACTGCCTCCTGCTGAATATCGCAGAATGGCACAAGTTCGGACTTGCGGAGGTGCAACCCTATTGTGCATGGCGCAACCCTTTTGAATATCTGGGCCTCTATCTTTAGAAGACTGCACTGAAGACTTCCTCCTCATGGCATACAGCTTGTTTCAGCAACAAGTGACCTCCAGTCCCATAGTACATTGCAAATTTCACCTCTGTACCAAACTTTGCAAGCAAAGATAGCAACTTTGCATTTTCCAAACTTTGCCTCTGTTCCAAACTTCACCAGCAAAATTGCCAACTTTGCATTTCACTAAATTATCAGTTTTCTGTGAATTTGGACTTTGCATGGTGGATTAACTTCATAAAATGAGACAAATTCTCAAATTAATCTGCAAGGCAAAGTTTTCCAACTTTGCACATCACTATATACATCTACATATATTCTTTGCAAAAAACTTCATTAATGCACCAGTTAGGGTAACTTAACATCACAGAAGAAGAGAAATGTGGCATTAATAGCCCTCACTCCCCACACCCACCTTACAAGTAGCACAAGGAAATGCATTAGGGTTTCGGGTCTCTGGAATCTTAGCGAATCAGTGGTGGGGTCTTCCTTGGGGTTGCTAACCCTAATTCTAACCCTTCCCCCAACCCCTAGCCCCCAGTCTGAAGCACATGGTGTGACTCCAATCCAGTGCCTCATAATGATATACTCTTCAAAAGTAGAGAAGTATATCTCACCACATGTTGCCAACACAATTTGTTGTACTGTAGCTTTCTTCATTCAGGCCCTGCATGAATAAAGGAGATCATGTGTAATGTTGATTGCTCAAGGAATGGAGTGAGCATTAGGGCTGACAACCCCAAGGAAGGCCCCACCACTGATTCAGCAAGACTCTGGAGATCCAAAAGGGTTGGGTTGGTTAGGGTTGGAAATCCTAATACCATATTTCATTATTTTTGTGCTGCTAAGTTACCCTAACTGGTGAATTAACAAAGTTTTTTTTTGCAAAGAATTGCCTTTTTTTTTTGAGATAGTGGAACTGCATCCTCATTCATATAGGTCTCTTTGTGGCCAGTGTGAACAGGTGCAGATGTACAGGGCCTTTGGGGCATGTGCCATGAGAAGACTCCATTCACCTGCAGAAGTGCAAGGCTTGGCACAGCCACTCTTTACACATTCACTCTTCATCTGGAATCGAGCAGTACTCTGCTCAGCATGCCTTCCTGGTAAATCTCTTAAATAAATAAATAAATAAATAAATAAATAAATATATTCACTATTTTTGTCATTTAATTTTGTCCCCAGGTATTCAAGATAGTCATTTTATGACTATCTTCATAAACATGACATGTAGCATTTATAGTATATGGGCTGAAACATAATTTCACACCAGAAATGTGAAAAGACATCTCATCTAGGATTTAAAAAAAATGACATCTATCACATTTATGAGGTGGTGTGGAAAAATGGCTGTGTTAAAAGTTTGGAGTCGGAATATTGGAAATTAGTGAAGCTACGAGTGAATATTGAAATATTGCAATGTTTAGTCATAACCTGGGCATATTACCATATTTGTACACCAAATTTACAGCAACTCCTTCTTATTACCCCACCTCATGAACTACACAGCCCAGATGGTTTGGAATTTTGGTCTGAAATTTTCAGAGCAGAAAGGACTTGCCACAGAATGACACCTTTTGCTGCTTTAGTGAAAAAACATTAATCCGTTCCCAAGTTATAAGGATTTAAAATTTCAGTTTTGAGCATGCTGAGTTGGGTATTAAACATCTATCCAAAAGACCCTACCAAGCATGCTCAGAATTGAAATTTCAACTCCCTATAACTTGGGAACAGGTTAATATTTTTTCACCAAACCAATGGAAAGTTGCAAGATGAAAATTTGAGACCAAAATTCCAAACCATCTGGGCACTATGAGATGACCATAAAACAGCAAAAAAAAAAAAAACTGATTGTTTTCTGAAAATGCACTATACAGATCTCAGAATTTACAAATATGACCGGAACAAAACTTGGCACATCAAGAGACTTTGTCCCCAGACTCGGCATACAAAATTTTGTGCAAATCTATTGAACAGGGGCAGAGCTTTTAAAGTGCAAAGTTACAGTAGGTGTTTAACATTAAACAGTCTTCTCAACCCTAAGTGGCGCTACTGTGCCACTATAGTATATATGGGATATGCCATGGGGATCAGTGTGATAGCTTTTTTTATCTGCACAAGTGCAATTTGATCTCCGATAATGTAAGATGTGGAGTGATGTAGGTAACTTGGGGATCTTGTAAAGGACCCCGACTTGAAAATCTATGAACCCTGAGATTCCTCTTAGGCAGCAATTCTAAAGGAGGAGGGAAACTAGGGAATCTAAGGCTGTTGACAAAACAGCCAAGATTAAAATCTCTACCTATTTCTGTAGACAGCAAACCTAAAACAGCACAAAGATCCCAGTGGTGATATCTGCTGACACCCAGGGTAAAGTGGCAAACATTATTACATTACATGGATAACTCTTATTACCCATCCATTCTTAGTGGCTGAGAAATGCCATTATTGGTTGCTAATAATAGTGAATCACAGAGTGGTACTAACAGAGTATGACTAACAGAGTATGAATTAGAACTCAAAAGGTAAACAGAGAGAAAACCTACAAAGAATAAGGGAACAAGCAGCTTGCACTCAAAATCTTGGGTGCTCACAAATGAGGATATACTTTCTGCACAACACTGAATTAGCTACAAACAGTGTTGGGCAAGTTACTTTTAAAAAGTAATCGGTTACAGTTACTAGTTATTGTCCAAAAAATGGAATCAGTTACAGTTGCAGATTACTTGGATATAAAAAGCAATCAGTAACTGTAATGCATATTACATTTCATATTACTTTTGAAACATGAAACTTTTTTAGTCATGAATCATATTTATGAGCACTGGGAACACCAAAAATTTGTCCAAAACAACAGAAATGGAGTGTTAGTCAGGAAATCAGTTTGTATGTGATTTTGTTCCATCTTTTCCATAGAAAATAGGAAAACAGTGATAGACTCACTTTGCTTTTATGGGCGTTTTTTTCCACATAATTAATGTAAAAATGTTAAATTTATAAAGCACATCACATCATGACTGGATGACACATTTTCCTTACAAATTTCAACCATTCTACTCCATATTATATTATATTATATTATATTATATTATATTATATTATATTATATTATATTATATTATATTGTATCGTATCATATTGTATCGTATCGTATCATATTACATTATATTATATTATATGATGTTCTATTATATTGTATTACATTATTATTTTATATTATGCCTTATGTTATAAATTTTCTTATTGCATGCTGCTATTGTTATGTGTGGAAAGCTGAAAATGTATGTTACAAGTGACATACACAAGTACAGTCAGATAGAATGGCAGTATGTACCTCATCTATCTTTCTTTCTTTCTTTCTTTCTTTCTTTCTTTCTTTCTTTCTTTCTTTCTTTCTTTCTTTCTTTCATGGAATGTGATTAGGGTGAGTCCCTAACAGCACTGCACACAAAGAGCTGCTCAAATATCGCCCACAGCAGAAGGGCAACTGGAAATAATGGAGACCATCACAAACAGCGACGGTCCTTGGTCAAAAACATTGCTTATGTTTTTAGTGGAAGGCTGTGCCCCCCCACACCACTTGAAAATTAAATAATCAACTCGGGGGGGGGGCAGATCTAAGACAGAAAATCCTATTTTCTATTGCTGGGACCTGAACCCAGGTCCATAGGCAGTGCCTCTAGCCACTACGCCAAATGGTCAGCTCAGCAGGGTTCAGCCACGCACCTTCCCATGTCCTGTCATAGCGAGTGCAGTTCACTGCTACACTCACTATACAGGATCATTCGCTCCAATAGCGGCAATGGAATGGTTGCCTAAATATGAGCGGTATTATTGAGTAGCTCAATAATATATGCCCATATAGGGTACTACAATAAAAATAAATAGCTAGGTAGCACCACAGTGCTTTGTGTTTGTGGGTTACATAAAATAAAATATTAGAAAGGTTACAGTCAGTACAAGTACAGTACCATATTTAAGTGCTTTTTGGGTAGGCGGGTGGGGGTTGATTCATGCACTCAACTGCCAGAAATAAAGCTGTACAGTACAGACAAATCAACAGACACTGCAATGCAAATATATTAAAAAGTATGACACCCAAGGTCACCACACTTGACATAACACTTACACAAACTGAAGTAGTGGCACATTTGTTGTCTACTACAATATGTGTGCATTTTGTGTTAGAGCCTTTACCTGTGCCACCCTGGCAAAATTGTCAGACAGTTCTGCAGTTGTGGTGGATACTGTCACTCTGGTAAAGGTGTCAGTCTGAGTGACACTTCCAACTAAGTGCCATTGTCATCCTACCTATACAGCATCATAGTAGCAGTCAGGCACTGTGCTAGTGCTTGTGACATTGTATGTGAATTGACTCAGAGAATTAAGTATTAAGAGCAGCAGAGCCCCAACCCACTTCAGTGTGTGCATTAATTGAGAAACATCACATGTTTTCACTTAGTGGACTGCAGCAGCATGATAGCACTGCAGATTGTTTGTATAATGCTGTTTCTTCTCAATTGCAAGCTGACAATTATAACCACATGGTGACAGCAGCAATCTTCAAAACTTACAACAGTAATATTAGAAGAAAGCTGCAGCAGTGTGAGATTCAATATCTTATAAGCAGTGCATGCTAAAAGTTTTTGTAAGTTCTGATCTGTTTTGTTTGCCACACTCCTACTGCCCTCAATAGGCTAAAGTACAGTCACAGAAGAATGTATTAGCCCAGGCCACTGGGGAGAAGAGTAGGATGTGCAAACATCTTTGATCGTAGCTTATTTATTGCTCTTAAACATTCACTGCAGACAGTCTATTGTTATTTCACATTGCTGCAGGCTGGCCTTGCCCTCTTTTGATGTTAGCAATAGGGAGATTTAAAGATTGTGGAATGGATTCAGTCTAGAGAAAATGTTAGCTTACAAGTCAGCACAATCTGTGTGACACAATTGCTGCAGTTGGCTGCAGTAGACAGTAAAGTAATGCAGTATAATTGATGGGGTTTTACAAGGCACACAAATAGGGCAGTTTGGGTAATAAATGCGAACAGGGGTGTGGCTGGCTCAGTAGCCTTAGTGTTGCTGACGGACTGTTCTTCCCATTATGCTGGAGTGACTAATTAAACAATGTTAAAGTCAAATGTGAATGACCTTAGGTAGCAGCAGATTTAGTACAGAAGCAGAACAGTGAAAAAAATTGTTTCTTTCCCCCATATTTGTTTTTTTAAGTATAGAAAGGGCTAAATGTCAGCAAATAGAACAACTTCCCTCCATCCTCATCATGTTCCATTTATCAAAACTGGACCATTCACCTCCCTAACACTGCAGTGGCTATTATTAACTTACTGATTCATTCACAATCACAGCAACTGGGCTGGCAATGTAGCCTAGAGGTTAGAGGAATGAGGTGTGAACGAGTTTAATACATCCAGCGGACTAGACCTGAGTTTGATTCTCACAACCTCCACTTGCATACTGTGTGATTCTGAACAAGTCACTTATCCACCCAGTGCTCCCAGGTCACCCCGAAACAGGCAATTCTGCCTAGTGGGCCTTACCCAGTTACTACAGACTAAAATAAAAAAAAAAAAAAGTACATAAAAAAATAAAACTTGGCAGTGACAAGCTTGTGGTTACAGACAGAGCTGAGGCTCCTGGCTTATAAATCATGATCTTACAGTAGCTGTTGTATGTTAACTTCACTGCCTGGTTATTATGGTTAATGCTTAAGTACTTAGCATTAGGCCATTACCGTGATGCAAATGACATCATGTCCAGTCACAGAGAACAAGTTGTCAATCATTGTAAGTTCTGACTGTGAATGATTGTGAAGTTGAACATATCAGTAATGAATGTAGCCCCTGGAAGTGAAATTTTTGGCATTGTTTTGAACCCCCAACCTAATGTCTGTTCATAGTAACTGCCAAGTCATCAATTTCCCATGCCCATGATGAAGTTGATGAGTTTGCCTCAATTTTAAGGGGGGTTGGGAGCCACTAAGTGTTAGAAAATCATAATATTCGCATGACCTGAACGTGGCTGAGAAGTCATTAACCATGCCACATTGTCATGATATGGATGTAGTGACGAGTTGAGTTCACCCCAACTCAAGTACAAGTTGGCAGCAGCAGCTTTAGCCAGTGTCAGTGTGCTGTGTGTCACTGAGTAATGTGTCAACCCTATCATGCCCTTCCATATGTGGCCCCAATCACTTTACTGGCTGCTCACTCACACAGCTGCTTTCTGGCATAATGTCATGATGAATGATGAGTGCCTTTGGCTATTAAATTTACTATGTGGTCTATGGAGCAAGATGATGAATGATGATGATGATGATGATGATGATGATGATGATGATGACCATTACCATTATTAAGAGTGTCTGAAGGCAGAAGACCTCATGAGGATGATGATGATGATTGCAATTAGTACAAGAAGATGCAGAACAGTTCAATGAAAAATGGAGGATTGCCACAGGTACTTACAGCTGAAAAACCTGGATAGTATGCGAATGATGGTGGATATGTTAGTGGTGCTTGCTTGCTCACCCTTGTTTTGGTTTGCATCTTTGGGTTAACTATTCCAAAAGTAATGGCAGCCAGCCAGTGGCCCCTGCAAGTGCAACCAACCACAATGTGCTGCTGTGTTAAAAGGGAAAAGCGCCAACACAATGCATGTCACCTCACATCAAATAATGTGAAGATGAAGCTATCATGAGCTACACTAGTTTGTAATAAGTAGAACAGTTGAATATTGAAATAGTTAAGCTTGTTGTTTAGGGGGAAATAAGTGCAACTGCAAGACAACATGAGATGCCCATGCCTGCCTGGTAAGCTACACTGATCACTGTCGAGAGTTGGGACAGGTGATAGAAGTCAATAATATGCTCATTGTCTAGGTGGAGATAAATAGGATAAGCAAGCGTGTGTTGTACTACTGTTGTAACAGGATCCCATGGATGGCGCCATGGTGCTTGTTAGCTACACTGACATCAAGCGACTATAACATAATCATGCTCATTGATTGACTTGTTTAGGCAGCAGGGGAGGGGACAGGGGAGATAAATGGCTAGTGGTGGACAGGTGGTGCCTGCCTGTTAAGCTACAGTAGACCAGTAGACTATCAAGAGAGTTAACGTAATCATGCTTGTTGACTAATTTGTCTACTACAGACAGCGGGGGACAGTTGAGATAAATGGATGGTGGTGCCCAGGTAGTGGTGCCTGTCATTGTGTTATTAAGCTAGACCAGTAGACCATCATCAAGAGACTTAACAAAATCATGCTCATTGATTGACTTGTCTAGAGACAGAAGGGGACAGGCAAGATCAGATAAGTGGCCACTGGTGCTCAGGTCATGCCTGCCTGTTACGCTATTCAGTTGTCCAGTACACTGTCAAGACACTTAACTTAATCATGCTTATTGACTGATGTGTCTACAGACAGCAGGGGACAGTTGAGTTAAATGGCTGGTGGCACAAAGGTGGTGATACCTGTGACCGTGTTAAGCAAGACCAGTAGACCATCATCAAGAGATTTAACTTAATCATGCTTGTTGATTGACTTGTCTAGAGACAGAAGGGGATGGGTGAGATAAATGGAAGAGTCAGTGAGTGTGAGTACAGGGCTGGCTGCCTGTATTCAGAACACATTTCTGTGTCATGTACAGGGTCTTGTATATAGTATAGTATAGCAATTCACAAGAAGAATCGGGTAATATTGGGCTGTACTGTGAAAAAAGTCCAAGAATAATGATGGATGAAGAAAGTCACACTTTCAAAGAAAGAAAAGAACTGTAACTCATGACATATCATAGGAGGGAGCCAGAAAGGAGGGGAGTCTAGTTTTGATGACTGTTAATAATTGAAACATGGTAGGTTTCTGTAAACGCAACAGAAATTTGGATAAGTACATTTTTTTACTTAGGCAGCAAGCAAGCACACAGACTCAATGTCATACCATTCCTAGCATTGCTAGAGCTTCACAGTAGCAGTCCATGACCAGGACCAGAATACAGCTATTCACAGTCTGTTTTGTTGCAGCATAAAAGTAGCCATATTTCAAAGTTTTCATCACCAAGTCTGTTTCATCTAGCTGTAAGGACCTGTCTACCAACACTAAACAGTCTTTCTGCAGGAGCACTAGATGCTAGTGCAGTATTTTAATGCAGGAATATTTTCTTTACTGTGGGGAATATTTGTAAAGCTTCAATAGTTTTATTTTGTCTTTCAGGTACTACTCCAGTTCATGAAAAACTTCACCATGACTAGGTTGCTGATTTTCATCAAATCTGAAGAAATTATCATCATCATTCTCCAATAAATTTAAATACTATTTGGCATCAATATTGGCTGTGGCACTGCTCCTTATAATGAGGTACTGGGTAAAAGATGCTCCACCACCTTTTCAGGAGTGGATACAAGATCTTTATGTTGCTATTAATGCAGAAAGAGCAACTGCTATCCAATACCATACTCATAGATCCTTTAGAAAGAGATGGGAGCAATTCACACCCTTCTTAGCTGAGAGGTGCGAAGTTTTGCAGAAAGGCTAGTGCTTGAACTCTCTTTGATGCATCAGATGAACATTAAAAAAGTAAGGTTATATTATATGGATTGTATTACTCTGAAATAAGACTATTTTCAAAGTCATGAGGTCCTGAATGGTATTTGATGGGTATAGGGAGGGTGGGTTGGGAGGGTGGTCTGTTCAGTCTACTCAATTAGTAATAGGAAAGAAGGAGAGGAAATATTGGGGGGAGAAGGAGGGAGGGAGGAGGGAGGAGGGAGGAGGGGTAGTTTCAGTGACATTTGTTACGATCATCATAACCATATTTGTATTGTATGGACTTTAAATCTGTTTTTCCAATTAAGTATATTAAATTGCAAAAAAATAGAAATCATCATCATAGTCTTCAGGATTGTCTTCAGATGATAGGCTGACATGAACAGTATCTTTCTGATCTGACAACAAGAGCACTTCATTCACAAGCATGTTTCTCACAGTTCAGCCTTCTTCCTCATTCCCTAGCCATCTGAGACGAAATTGTGGTAACATGACACTAGCTAGAATCAACTCTCTCTACTTAAAACTGGTACCAAACTGAGTATCTGTGCTTTCACAATTGCATCAAGAAGTGGTGATGCATACTGCAAGCCTGGCCTCCTATCTAACAACTTTTTTTTCAAAGTCACCAATGTTTGAAGAAGATAGCCCATGTAACATTTTGTTTCTGCCTGCAAAATATCTGAGTTTGCTAAAGACTGCACTACTTTGCAGAACTCCACTAAGAAAGCAATGTCATTTGTTTGAAATCTGGTGAGCCCGAGTTCTTCACAGATGTTATGCAGATCATCTTCCTCTTTTTCAACAATGGACTTTATTTTGTCAACCACTCCATAGTATGATTTCCGCCTTCAGTCATTGGAGACAACTAGTTTAGTATCAATTGTGTCAGAGATAGTTTTACTGGCTTCAAAACTTCAGTGTACTTTGTTCCAAAGAGCTGAGCATTTGGTCATCATGTTGAGATAGACCTTTTTGTAGGTAGAATTTGATGTAGCAGATTATATATCCGTCACTGCTATTAAGTTCATGGTATGAGCCATATAGCATTGATGTGATGAAAGATTGTAGGTCTCTTCCATGTCTTTATCCACATCATCTAAAATGTAGCATATCTCAATGAAGCTTACAACATCTTCTTCTGTGTCACTGTCTTCTTCAGCACTACAGCTGCTGCTTCCCCCTGCCGGTTGCTGCTGATCATGGTCATCATCATCATCATCATCGTTTTCATAATCGTGAACTTTGACAGTAGTGGGTGGGTGTGGTATTATTAGAGTCAAACATGTAAAATGCCTTTACAAAGTTTGATCCATTATCCATGACAGGTTTAACAATCTTGTTCTGGATTTGATATTTCAATTGTACCTGTTCTCAAGTTTTGATGCAACAACATCATATGTGCGCCTACTTTATATTCACATGCATGCCAGTGCTGCGACTTTCTCAAAAATGTTTTCACATCAATCCATTGTACAGTGACACCTAGGTAGCTCCCATTATGTGCTATCCAAATGCCAGCAGTAGTATAGATGTGACATACATTGCTGAATTCAGTAATCAAGTTTGATTTCATGTTTTGGTACATTTTCTGTATTCTGTCTGTCAGTGTTTTACATATCATGACTTTCTTATTTGGTTGTAGACCCATGACTAATCTGACAAATGAAGGCTGTCCAGCAACACTGAATGACTGTATATCTTCAACTACAAACTGAATAATAAGCTTGTCAACATGAGACTGACTGACAAGGGCACGCTGTGGATTCAATAATTGTCAGAGAAAACATTTCTTTATTTTATTCACAGCTGCTTTACATGGCACAAAATTTACACTGCTGCTTGAGCTGGAAAATTCATTATCCACCTCTTCTTTCAGATGATCTCATGATCTTTTGTGAGCATGTGTGGTCATGTTTCATTAGTATGACCACTGCTGCTGCATTTTGACACAAGTTTTTGGAATATTTCCAAAGATGAAGGATGGATGCATTCCACGTGTTTTTTTTTAAGTTTGACATACTGTTTTTTGAGGGTGGCAGAAGCTTCACTTTAGGCATACAAAGTTTAAACTGAATAGAAATGTTTTTATCCTTCTCAGGTTTTACCTCTACGTACTCTCTCAAATTCTACTTTTGAAAAACAGACACACTCCTTAACTGTGACTCAGTATGTGGTGGCATAAAAGAGGATGAGGAAGGGGAGGAAGATGCATTTTACTGTTCAGGTTGATCAATCAATCAATCAATCAACAATTTTATTGTATGGTTAACAAAACCTTCACAATTAATTACAAAAATGCACAAAATCACATAAAAGCAAGAAGTAAAACATTACTACTTCATGCCACATAACTTAACATAAAATCAGTCTTATGTGCTCCTTTGTACAGTGTAACAGTACGGTGCTTATAATGTGACTGTCCAATTCTAAGCTTTAAATTAGCCAGGTTTGGTTCTTAGTTGTCCCACAATTTGCTATGATCAGGGCCTAATACACAGTAATTGTTGCTTCCCCATCATGCAGTAACTTACGCAGGGACATAAAAAGGAATTGTTTGCCTTTTATAATAAGGTGTCTAGTATAAAGACATGGAATGTGAGATGTGTACTGCAATAACTGTACATTGTTAGCAAGTTAAAGTGGGTGGGTACAGCACCTTAAGGCTCGACAGATTCCTCACATACATGTATAAAGGGTTCACTAACAATTAGTGATACATGCCTATGCAAATAGGCCATGGGGAAAGATTTATAAGTGTGAAGTATAGTAACATAAGGTCTGTTAGAGTTGTTAATGATTTCTATTTTGCTAAAATGTTAGTTCAACTTTTTCAGAGGTTATGGTACTATGATAAAACTGCAAGAATAAGCGATATGTATTTTTGTATAAAGAAAGGCTATGTTTCTGTAAATCCTGATGTCTGTCACAAAGGCTAATAGACAACTTCTGCATTTCCCCCCTTTTGACAGTTAGCTAATGTCTGCATTTCCAAATGTCAGCTTGTAATAATAGAATTACCAGAAAAATATATTTGGTACCTGCTTAAAATATGTGGGCCTATCAGAAATGGCTATAGGTTACAAGGCAGAAGGACAAGTGGAGATAAGATTTTGTGTTTTACACTGTCAGCAGTCTTAAAAGAAATGCTGACATATGTCAAACCCTGTTAGCTTATAACAAATTTATAACAAGTGGACTAAAAAATTATTTGTGTAAGAAGATAACATTTATTCAATGTTTAGCCATTGTATGAGGACAGCACATCAAAGCCATACCTTACCAACATCACTTTACAACTGTACAGCATGTTGCTGCTAGTGATTACAGTAAACCCACTAATGCTTGTGCTCATTCTAAATGAACTACAAAAAAAAGATCAGTCAGCAGTATGCAAGTCACAAGGAGCTGTGACAGCCTACAGATTATGTGACCTTAAATTGGCTAATGCAATCAGGTTAGCCTGTCCCAGTTGGGCCATAGGGAGTGATGGCATTGTCTGGGTCAGGGGACTTTGCAAGGTAAATACCTTGAGTACAATGAACCTTGAATACAATGAGTCACAGGGAGTCACGGGTGGCATCTGGGCCAAAAGACCCTTGTAAAGTAGACCTTCAAATCACATAATTCATATAGGTATAAGAGTCCTTTGACTTAGTGTTGGTTACAGGGAGCTGTAACATGATACTACATGTCAGGCCTACACATGTTAGGTAGTGCACAGTCAAGGGGAGCAGCATAAGCAAGGCATAATTATGAATAAATAATCTTTATTAAGGTGCATTCGAGTGCTGGACCTATTACAATCATAGAATTTCAATTTGAAAGTAACATCCACTTGTTCATTGCAATGGTTTGACAGTGCGTCAGTATAAATGTGGCTGTAAGATAATGCTGCCATCTTCAGGTATAATATAAGGTTAGCAACTAACAACACGGTCAGTGCAAATCTATACGATCATAACCTATAAAATTAACTTTTCCTTAGTAACAACTTATCTATCACACCAGGCCATGTCCCAAAACCAATCAAAGATTGACAAATGATTACATGGTCAAAATATTGCCTTATATGCTAAGTTCCTTAAAATGTTTGTTTGAATCAGCATGTAACAGCTTTGTTCTAATGTAGTCACAAATGTATATAAATTGTGTTGTTTTGTACTCAAAGAGAGACAAGCCATCATCCAATGTCACCGGATGGCAGGGCGCTGTTAAAATAAATCAAAATTTCTCTCTGAGGCTGTTGTCTAGGTCTTTTATAACTATTTGTAAGTATAACATTAAATCACATAACAGCGGGTCTTATCCCGCTTCTCAGCTTGTTACAATTGATGCCGTGTCCTTCAAAGAAGGTATGTTTAAATAAATATTTAAGCCATTTTTGGGTGTTAAAATACAAGGTCACGAAGAAGTTTATGTAGAAATTTATAAAATTGGAGACGGGCCTGACCGAAATATTAAACAAGAGACACAGCCTCTATTAGACACTCTGCCGAGCAAGAAATCAAGCCAGTCATATGATACTGCAGGAGCGAGGAACCAGAAAGAATGATCACCTTCCAGGCAGCCAAAGCTCCTAGGTAATGTATAACCTGACTTTTATAAGATATCTTAGAAATAGGGGGACTAAGTGTTATTGGTAAAGCTATAGCGTAATCTGTTTCTAGGGAGGCTGTAGGCTTGCAAGGCAGCCCCTAGTGTAGTCTTAAGACTTGTCCAAGTAAACCTCACCACTAGTGCACAAGAGGGTGAGCAGTAGCCAGAACAAGCAGACAAAGGTAAGTCCCAAAATAGGGAACAGTACAGCCAAGAATTAAATGAAAATAATAAAGAGAAACAAATAGCAATTGAAGAAATGCAAAAAGCACAACAACAACAATTAGATTTTGAGAGAGGTAAACACAAACAAAAGATAGCAGAGTTACAAACAGAAGTCCAGAGACTTGGTGTAGAGGTTGCATGTCTAAATAGAGACCTCTCATTTAAAGACATAAAATTGAATCAACAAAACCAGGAAGCAGCAGAAGAGCAGAGAAGGCTTAGCTTTAAATTAGAAGAACAAATCAAAAAGGTTAAAGAGCTTAAAAATATGTTAATGGAATACCACTTAGAACAAGTAAGGGCATCAGAAAGTGAAGAAAGAGAAAAAAAGGAAGTAGAAGAAGAAACAAAAGAAAATGTGAAGGCAGCCCCAGTGATCACTAGAGGTATGACAACTGCTGGAGGCACAATGTCTCAAGCCATAAGGCATCAACTGGAGGGGCAATGCCTCCTACTAAGAAACAAAGAAATAATTTATAAGCAAAAGGCAGTACATGCAGGTGAGTCAGTAAACACTAAAGAACAAAACCCCCTACAGGCTGAACAGGAGAATGTTAAAACAAAAGCAGACCAGATACAAAAGAGATTAGATGAGGATACCAAGTTAAGAGACCCTACATGAGAAAGAGAAGAGAAATACCCTAAGTCTGAAGAGGAAGAAGAAGAAACTATAGAAGAAAAAATAGAAATACTAAACACAGATGGTGAGGTCACTGATAAACACAAAAAAAAAAAACAAACAAAGGTGGTAAAAAGAAAAATCAAAACAGAGGACAGGAAAGAGGAGACAGACCAGACTGAGATATATAATGACCTAACAGTCAAAGAACTCACACAGTTAAGCAAGGAAGTTGGAGAGATAAGACAGACAGACATGGATGAACTACAGAAAAAAATGCATAGGTTAGCAAGCATGTTAGGACTACACAACAAGGATATGTGTAGGCTAGTAATTCTAAAAATGGGTACTCCACTTGCAGACGCTATGCCGCCGCAAGATGTAGGAACTCAAGACCAGGCAGGCAACCCCAATACATGGGTGTGCACTGAAGAGATAATAAAAGAGATTAGAAAAGCAAAAGGAAAATCCCTAGGCTGTAAAACAGATTGGGATAAAATACTAAGCACTAAACCAGAACCAGATGAAGGCCCAAGAATATTTATCCCTAGGCTCTTTGAAGTCTACAAAAAATATAGTGGACAAGAAGTCCCAATGGAAGATGACCCAGCTTTTAGGGATGTATGGGTAAAAGCTTATGATTTACCAGACAATTTAAGAATGATGACAAAATTGGCAGATGGCAACAAGGAGAGGTATGCTATGATTGAGTCATACCTAGAGGAGAAAGGGACCAAGACCAAAGTATCTGCAGTATGGAAAAATGAGGGTACAGGTAAAGATAAAGATATGACAAGGTTCAGTGGAAAACCAAGCACTAGTGACCCCTGTCACAATTGCAGTAAAAAGGGCCACTTTAAAAAGGACTGTTGAGCAAACGGGAGGTGACAAGGAAGGCCAAGGCCCAAGACAAAGTGGTGCAAAAAGGAAAACCAATAACCAGAGTACAACAAAGGACGACAGCATAGACAAGTTAATACAATGATTGTACAGGGCCATACAGGAAGAACAAGAAGGAAGCAAAACTGCAGAGCTCCTCAGAAGGCTCAGCAACATAAAAGAAACAGATAAATACCAGGGAGGCATAGGCTCTGGTACCCCTGTCTGGGTATGTCATTTAAAACAAGATGACCAGGGTAGGTCCATAACACAGGCTACTATTGGGGCTGTAATGTGCATAGCCCTAGTTGACACCGGAGCACCTGTCTCTATAACAACAATGGACATACCCATACAGAAAAAAGGACCAAGCATCCTAATTGAACGGTGTACTGGAGACACAGTAGAAGCCAAGAGATCAATGCCCACACAATTAGTTTTAGGTGACACACCATTAGGAAGCTTCTGTTTGGTACATTGTGAAAAGGGGTTCACAGAAACAAATATTATAGGCAGCGATTGCTTAAAAAAATATAACCTGTTAGTAGATATGGCCAATTATATGATTTGGAAGCTGCCTAAAGGTAAACCAAAAAGAGACCACATATCAGAAATATACTCCCTCCATCCAATCAAATCATCAGATAAAAAAGATTTTCAAGCACTACTTGAGAGAGTGGAACACCCACCACTCAAGCAGGTGGTAGAGCAGTTCAAACAGTATGGGCAACACATGGGACAGACTGTGGAAAAGTCAAAGAATTTGAAATAGATATAAAAGGCCCTGACCCAGGATATACCAAACAATATCCCATACCCACCAAGGCCATAGAAGGTGCAAGGCCTGTGATACAGGATTTACTAGTACAGGGAGTCATCTGGCCTATTTGCTCAACTGCAAACAGCCCAATTTGGCCAATTAAAAAGCCAAGCGGTAAGTACAGACTTACCATAGATTACAGAAACCTAAACAAGGTCACCCCTCAAGTCAGCCTAGTTACCAGCTCCAACACTGAAATTTTCTCTCAAATTGAGGCATCAAGCTCAATATTTTCAGTGCTGGACATGGCTAATGGTTTCTGGTCAATATCCATAAAAGAGGAAGACCAGTACAAATTCACATTCACCTTCAAGGGCAAACAGTTTACATTTACAAGGCTACCACAGGGTTTTCACTCAGCACCCACATTATTTCACAGGTACATGAAAGAAATCCTAACCAAAGAAGGATTAGGTAATAAAGTCATCTAATATGTGGACGATTTGCTACTACAGAGTGATACCAAGGAACACCACACAGACCTGTTAAAGAGAGTGTTAAGTACACTTGAAATTAATGGACTGAAAGTGAACCCAGACAAAGCCCAAATAGACAAAAAGGAGGTTACCTTTTAGGTACTGTGATATCAACAGAAGGGAGAAAAATAGACCCCAAAGGGCAGAACTTATACAAAAACTACCTCTGCCCACAACAGTCACTGCCTTGAGACAACTCTTAGGCATGACTAACTTCTGCAGAAACTACATTGAAGGGTATTCAGAAATCACCAAGCCACTCTATGGACTACTAAAAGAAAACCCATGGAAAAATTATAAAATAGAGTGGGATAGAGAGACAATGTGTGTTACCCAACTAAAAAGAGCCCTAATGAAAGTGCCTGCATTGGCCACTCCCAATTATGACAAACCATTCTATTTGCAGGCACACGCCATGGATGACACAATAGCAGCAGTACTATTACAGGAAAATGGGGAAAAATAATGCCAGTCAGCTATCTTAGTAGGCAACTAACCCAAGTAGAACTAGGATTTGATACCTGTGAAAGGGCAGCATTAGCAATTGCCTGGGCATTACAAGCCAGTGAACCACTAACAAAATGTAACCGAGTAATAATGCAAACCACTCACACACACCATTGAAATTATTCCTTGAAAATAGAGTCCAAGGAGTAAGCTTAACCAGACAAGCAAGGTAGCTGCTGTCCATGCAAGCTAGAAATATCTCTGTACAAAAACTACAGACACCCCATATGTTAGAGTATGTTCAATATGAAAGAACTCTGCATGACTGCAGAGAGGTAAAAGAGCAAATCTGCACACTGTCACCATCCGTGGAAAGACACAAGGGCAGCAGTCAGCATATCTTTGTAGATGGGTCAAAGTATTGGGATAATGGGAGCTTTCATGTAGGGGCAGCAGTGTGTTTTTCACCAGCATGCCACCATATGCCAGACTCCAGACCCTTAGACAAATAGAGAATACTGATCAAACTAGAACCAGGACAGTCCTCTCAATTTGCAGAACTGGTAGCCATCTGTGAGGCCATAATAGCCAGGCCTAATGGGCACCTCACCATCCACACAGACTCACAATTTGAGTTAGGGTCACTGACCATATGACTACCCATATGGGCAAACAGAGTCATGAAAACAACCACTGGTGCACATGTAAAACACAGAGAGTTATTGCAGGCTATCCTGGAGGAAGCTGAAAAAAACCCAGGCAGAATTGCAATACAAAAGGTAAAGGCACATATTATTACAAAAAAAAACCACCATAGAGGAACAATGTAACATCAGGGCGGACCAGTATGCAAAAACGGCAGCCCAAGTAGGGCCACCATGGAAGGGAATCAGAAAACAAGGGGTCACCTTTTTAAAGGTAGAGGCACCACCAGAAAAACCTCTAAACATTACCAAAGTCCAACAAAAAGACCCATGGATCCAAGATGAGATCCAAGCCCTAAAGGAAAATCCTGAACAAAATGAGCCCTTATGCAAATATGACAATGTATTGTTTCACCAGGGCAAAGAGGGCACCTTAAAATGGATCCCACCATCAGACCTCAGACGTGATATAGTCATGAAAAATCACAGGCTATCTGGCCACGGAGGTGTCCAGAAGACCTCTGAAATAGTAACCAGCAAATACTGGTGGCCAAAATTAAGGAAATCAGTAGAACACATACTACAACAATGTTTGGTCTGCTTACAACTAGACCCCAAAAGAGGCAATCCAAAATTGCAAAGGTTGCCATTGGCAGAGGGGCCCTGGGACACCCTCCAAATTGATTACGTAGGACCCCTGCCAATAGCAAAGGGGGGTACAAATATCTCCTAGTCATCATTGATAAGTTTTCCAAATGGGTTGAAGCATTTCCCACTGCAAATAACACAGCTGTGACCACAGCAGAAATATTGTACACACAAGTCTGCTCAAGATTGGGATTCCCAAACATAATTGAATCTGAAAAGGGAACACACTTTGTGAATGAGGTCATGGCAAATCTGTGCAAATTTATTGGCGTCCAGCAAAGGTTTCACCTACCATACCATCCACAGTCCTCCAGCATGGTAAAAAGGATGCACAGAATATTGAAAAATGCCTTAAAAAAGTGTGTAATGGACACAGGCAGAGACTGGGTCAATCATTTACCCGGTATATTGATGGCCATTAGGGGCACAGTCCAAGCAAGTACTGGACTCTCCCCCATGAGCTGATGACAGGGAGAAAGATGTGGTTGACGCACCCAGTAGATGTGCCGCCTCCTAGTACCCCTGTCACTGATAGAGTTAAACATGAGAAGTTCTTAAATGATGTACAGACACAGTTGTAGAGATACTTAAGATTTGTAGCCCAAAACATGACTTGGGCGCATAAAAAAAACATACTGTACAGGGAGCCACACCGTGGGTGGGTTCCACCAATCAAAGAGGGAAACACTGTGATGGTCCAAAACTGGGAGCAAAAACAGCCATGGAAAGATACTAATTGGCTAGGACCATACACTGTTGTCAAGAAATTGGGGGACACGGCCCTATATGTGCAATACACCGGTAAAGGGGCAAAACCCCAACTTCGGGTACATGTTGATCAATGCAAAAAGGTATCAGATAGGACTGAATGAACAATGATACTGCATTTGATGCCTCCACAGGTAACTCACCATGAAGATCGATAAAAGCATGTTTGGGGTCTGGCTAACAATCATCCTTGCCACCCCTTCTATGGGGGTAGAATACAACTGCTCAAGTGCACCTAGAGACAAGAACAATGTCATTTATCTTTGGGACACCCCAAGAAGTGGGACTCACAGTGGGATACTGTATATAGACATTTACACCTTGTGCGTGGGAGACAGTTCTTGTAAAGACTCAAACCATCAAGACATGGTACCAATTCTACAACAAAGAATGCAAGAGTATGATACTTTATTTTTTTTTTTTAATTCTCATTTTTATTTAATTTCAAAAAACAATAGCAATAACATCAACCAATCAGAAAACAGGAATGGTACAAAAACTGTAACAATGTCCAAGAAATAGCTCAAGACATGGTAAACATGGGATAAACAAAACCCCCCCTCAACCCCCCCACTCCCTCCCCCCCAAGAGGGTGTCACCACTGAGAAAAACAAGGGAGACCTAGAAGGTATAAAGGTGAGGGAACGAAAGACTTACAAACCTGAGAGAAAGGACTAGAGTTCAGTTTGGCCTACTAGTCCAAAAAGAAGAAAGAACGGCATCAATGACCAATGATTTATGGATGGAAAAGGGTACATCAGGGAGATGATAAAGGGAAGGACCCCAGGCAACAAATAGCACCAGTAAAACTAAATCTACCAATCAGTGTAAGTATAGGGCATAGAGTTTACCCCATTTTTTCTGGAAGGATGAAGGAGAGAGTCTGGAGCTGGCAATCAGCTTCTCAACTTTAAAACACAAGGACATTTCTTCCAGCCAGTCGATGTACGAGATTTCTAGGTTGTCCGACCAGTGACGGAGCACTAATCGCTTAACCGCCATAGAGATAAGAGCAATATGATATCTCCTCTCTCTGACAGAAATTCCAGAATAGATGCCCAGAATACAGATCTCTAATGTAAATAAATCCTGCAGGCCTAAAATGGGGTCTAAGTTATCTCGAATAGCCTTCCAAAGAGGGGCTACTTTGGAACAATACCAGAAAATATGAGGGGTACTGCCCGGGTCCACACCACATCTAAGACAGTTAGGGGAGCTAGAATGAGTGAATTTCGCTTTTTTAACAGGCGTGATATACATGTTATTGACTATAAAATATTGGATAAGCCTATTCTTGTCCAGCGTATTGTATTTATGCAAGTCCTGCCAAACCTGGTTCCATGTAAAAGAGGGGTCGGAGGGGAGAGAAGTCCAAGATTTGGAGCCAGCCAAGGGGTCGGGGAAAATGACCTTCAGAAGATGTAGGTATAATTTAGATACCCCATGAGGTCTGGCCGCATAATCTTTAACCACCCTTAGAAGGGGCTGGACAACCGACACAGACACAGTGTTGCCAAATTCCTTATTGACAAGGTGTTGCAACTGGTACAGTTTAAAAATCACTCGGGGGGGATCCTTAAGACTAGAAGGAGGTCATCTATTAACCCAGGGCCTCCTTGCACATATAGATCTTGCACTGAGAGTCCCTGGATTTGGGGCAGCCACTTCAAAGGTAACACTTTAGTACCTATTTTAATATTGGGATTTGAGAGTAGCGGTTGCCCAGGATCCTTTGGAGTATGATACTTTATGCGCCATACCCTTTAATACCACTAATAGACTCTGGTCAGATGCACAACCAGAGGTGTTTAAGAGGTGCAATAGAGTGGACAATGAACTTTGGAAGAAGCACTGGGTACTCAAAACAGAATATTTGGCAAATTGAACAAATTGGTTAGACACATTTAGCATGTTTGAGGGGTGTGAGGAAAGACATAAATGTTTTAATTTGTGATGGGATGACCCAACACCCCCTGACATATGGAGAACATATATCCCCTGGGTACAAATCCAGGAGCCCAAAAAAATTAATGTAAACAATGCAAAATTACTAGTGGCTATACACTACAAGGAAAAAGATGGGTGGTGGATAAAACACAAATTTAATATCCTAAATGATTCAGTCACCTTTGATTACTATAAATGGGGGGGGGGAGACTGGTTAAATTGTAGTGACAATGCCACAGAGGGGATTCTAGCCACTGCCTGGGGAAAGACTATATGAGTGTCTCTGCACAAGACCACCAAGTATAACCTAGTCATCCGAAAAAAATGGGGCCCCAAAAAGTGGTCCCTACAGTGGTACCCAAGATGCAGGTGCCATGTGAGCACAGATGTAGCCGGCACCCACGATAAAGGTTGGCTCAAATATCAATATCTAAATGTACGTAGCAAAATTAGCTTTATGGCAAACCCCCAGTGGTACCCAATGAGAGCAGTATCAATAACATTTAATCCATATGGGGATACCAGGATGGAAGGGTTGCTCCCATCAAGTGAATTGCTAGAAGAAAGGAAGGGAGTCAGTACATATCACCCCTGTCAGTACCAATACTACGCAGTCATCTTAAACTTCTCAGTCTCAAGGTTATCCCCTAACTGTACTGGACTCTCTGAAGCCATAAAATATCACCCACAATACAGTGAAATGCTGGAACTCTTTTTTGAAAGGAATAATTTGGCAGGCAATGCTCCATTCCAGACCTGGAGTCTAAAGGATATTGAGGGATGGATGGGGACAGGCCTAGGCCTAGCAAATACAATAGATACGGTGGTATTAAGAAATCATATTAATGAACTCAGAAATGCCCTAGAAAATTTGGTAGCAAATAAAGTGAGCGAGGCCCTAGACACCATAACAGTAAATTCTAAACTGTCATATAAAGCCTTGATTGAAACTTATAATAACTTCCTAGTTTTAGAAAAATTCAGCCACCAATTGACTAACGCAACTAAACAAATAAAACAAGCAGTTATTAAAAATACCTGTCTGACCTTTATCATGCACACCCTTTCCCAGTTAACATTAGAACTTGGGAAACTGGAAGCGGGGCATACCCCCTTAGACATTACTAGAGAAGATTTTAATCACATGCTGGCCATGATGGGTGAAAAAGGGGAACTCCCCTCCACTCACCTAGTACAAGTCCAGCTAGTGCCATATACAGGTCTGAGTACCCATATACACCTAATCCCAGCCATGTTTGTGGTCCCTGTGTGTATGGATACCCAGCCTCATGCTACCTGGATTCTTTTTAACTTAGTGGCACTTTGGAGTAATCAAACTGTAGCGCACCAGGACATATCAGGTGACACCATCATGGCCACCACAACACCCAATCAAACGACCAAATATGTGTTGTTTAGCAGCAGCTCCTGTTACAGGGACCCTTCAAATAGAATATGTGGAGATGAGATGACTTTTCATACCTGGCCCCCAGATCAACCTACTCTAATCTTTGAAGATGTGCCAAATATCCACTGAGCAGACAGATATAATGGCTCATGGTGTGTCTGGACACAGAAACTAAAACATGGGGGTGCAACTCAAAGACGTGGACAGTAAATGGCCACACCTACTATGAGAGAGGCATGCCAGGTGACCCCAAGAAAACAACGTACCTTAATTTAACCAATTATTGGTTGGAAGGACTTGTGGCAGTTTTTGAGCCACCAGAAATAATAATACCCGAGTTACCACCCCTACAAATAGAGGCCTTAAAATGAAAGGCTAAGTCAGGAAAACAAATAAAGCTTCAGCAAGTCACCGCCAACAATGTAAAAAAGGCAGCCAAATACCTCCCATACCTTTCTTGGTGGGACTTTTTCACCAACTGGACATTCGAAGTTGTGGGCATAAGTCCCACACTCACTGTGGTAGGAGCTGTGGCCCTTAGCTAAATAATGTTAATACTTTGGCAGTGCTTCCTACGTAGGAAGCTAATATGATTGACAGTCAAAGTGGATGCACTGCAAGCCAGACAAAAGGTAATAACCAAGCAGGCGGATGAAAGAGAAATATGTGGATGTTAAGACCTTGTCAATAAAGTGACTAGTGTTAAAAACAAAAGGGTTTGTAAAAGTTGTTGGCTTGTACAGTCACATTGGGGGGATTGTAACAGTACAGTGCCTATTAATGTGACTGTCCATTCCTAAGTTTTAAATAAGCCAGGTTTGGTCCTTAGTTGTCCCACAATTTGCTATGATCAGGGCCTAATACACAATAATTGTTGCTTCCCCATCATGTAATAACTTATGCAGGGACATAAAAAGGAATTGGTTGCCTTTTATAATAAGGTGTCTAGTATAACGACTTGGAATGTGATATATGTACTGCAATAACTGTACATTGCTAGCAAGCTAAAGTGGGTGGGTACAGCACCTTAAGGCTCGACAGATTCCTCACATACCTGTATAATGGGTTCACTAACAACTAGTGATACATGCCCATGAAAATAGCCCATGGGGCAAGATTTATAAGTGTGAAGTATAGTAACATAAGGTCTGTCAGAGTTGCTAATGATTTCTATTTTGCTAAAATGTTAGTTCAACTTTTTCAAAGGTCATGGTACTATGATAAAACTGCAAGAATAAGTAATATGCATTTTTGTATAAAGAAAGGCTATGTTTCTGTAAAACCTGATGTCTGTCACAAAGGCTAATAGACAACTTCTGCATTCCCCCCCTTGTGACAGTTCGCTAATGTCTGCATTTCCAAATGTCAGCTTATAATAACAATAATATTACCAGAAACATATATTTGGTACCTGCTTAAAATACGTGGGCCTATCAGAAATGGCTATAGGTTACTAGGCAGAAGGACAAGAGGAGATAAGCTTTTGTGTTTTATACTGTCAGCAGTCTTAAAAGAAATGCTGACATATTTCAAACCCTGTTAGCTTATAACCAATTTATAACAAGTGGACTAAAAATTATTTGTGTAAGAAGATAACATTTATTCAATGTTTAGCCATTGTATGAGGACAGCACCTCAAAGCCATACCTTACCAACATCACTTTACAACTGTACAGCATGTTGCTGCTAGTGATTACAGTAAACCCACTAATGCTTGTGCTCGTTCTAAATGAACTACAAAAAAGAAAGGTCAGTCGTCATTATGCAAGTCACAGGGAGCTGTGACAGCCTACAGATTATGTGACCTTAAATTGGCTAATGCAATCAGGTTAGCCTGTCCCGGTTGGGCCATAGGGAGTGATGGCATTGTCTGGGTCAGGGGACTTTGCAAGGTAAATACGGTACCAATGAGTCACGGGGAGCCATGGAGGCATCTGGGCCAAAAGACCCGTGTAAAGCAGACCTTCAAATCACATAATTCATACAGGTATGAGTCCTTTGACTTAGTGTTGGTTACAGGAAGCTGTAACATGATACTACATGTCAGGCCTATACATGTTAGGTAGCACATAGTCAAGGGGAGCAGCATTAGCAAGGCATAGTAGTGGTTTGCTTGTAATTACCTATTATTACGAATAAATAATCTTTATTAAGTGGGTGTTCGAATGCTGGACCTATTACAATCATAGAATTTCAATTTTAAAGTAGTGTCCACTTGTTCGTTGCAATGGTTTGACAGTGCCTCAGCATAAATGCTGCTACAAGATAATGCTGCCATCTTCAGGCATAATATAAGGTTAGCGACTAACAACACAGTCAGTGCAAATCTATACGATCATAACCTATAAAATTAACTTTTCCTTAGCAACAACTTACCTATCACACCAGGCCATGTCACACAACCAATCAAAGATTGACAAACGATTATATGGTCAAAATATTGCCTTGTATGCTAAGTTCCTTAAAATGTTTGTTCCAATCAGCATGTAACAGCTTTCTTCTAATATAGTCACAAATGTATATAAATTGTGTTGTTTTGTACTCAGAGAGAGAGATGAACCATCATCCAATATAGCCAGACAGCAGGGCGCTGTTAAAATAAATCAAAATTTCTCTCTAAGGCTGTTGTCTAGGTCTTTTATAACTATTTGTAAGTATAATATTAAATCACGTAACAGCAGGTCTTATTCCGCTTCCCAGATTGTTACATACACCCACGGCCCAAAAGGTTAGACCCCAGAAGTTATGTAATAGGGCTATCCTATATTGCAGGATTCTAGAGTTCATATATATATATGCTTACAGTCAATTATATAATTGTAATTTTTCTCTGAACTTTTTTAATTTCACTGAAATAGTTAGCCAGCCTTTTAATTGTCCATTCTTCTTCTGTATGTATCAGAATATCCATAAGTACTGACTTATCAACACAGTAGAGGTTATCTATGTAAGTACCCAGCCATAACAATTGTTGCCTGTCATACCATCTGCAGACCCATAGGACATGATAGAGATTTTGCCGATCTCCACTGCCACAATCACATTCCCCTGAACTGACACCTGTTTTTTCATATCTATAATCTAGGACTTTACTTGGAAACTGTTCAAATTTGTAGATCATAAAGTTAGCAGGGGCACATGGATCTGTAGGGATATTCAAGCATTTTTTATATCCATGTTTATAATTATGAGTTGCGAACCATTTGAAATAGCGAAATTCCCTGATTTCCATAAGGTCACCTTTATTTCAGACATTGCCAATTCTTTTATTTATGTACTTTTTATATTTAGAACTTATTTGTATACCTTGTTCCACAGATTTTTTTAGATGCACAAAGTTGTACTTTCTTAAAATAAGGCAGAGAGTTTTCAACCAGAAGCCTGATTTATATCCTATGGCTTGCCAGTATTCTTTTTCTTGCAAGCATTCGTTTGCAAGTGTTTTCTCATTGAGGTTTGTCACCCTAATCCAATAATTTACCTTCCTGGATTCGATAACAGCATTTGTATTAACCATACCCAATTCTGACTAATATAGGATGCAGCACTGGAATGTCCAAGCCTCAGTGTATGTCTTAATGATTTATACAGTGGGGACATTAGTCTATTAATTGTGTTAGATTCCCAAATCTCGCATCCATAAAGAAATTGTGTTTCTATTTTGGATTGTATCACTTTGATTAAGGGTTTTATGAACATACCCCCATATTTACAGTTGAATTTATATAATCCTGCCATATTCTTCCTTATCCCTTCTTTCAATTTTTCCATATGGGCAGTCCATTTGCAATTCTGCTGAATAGTTATACCCAAATACACATACTTAGGCACCACTTCAACCTTATCTAGTCCTATCAACCAGGTTCCACTATTATTATTTTTACCCATACACATGACCTTAGTTTTATTCATATTGATTTGTAACTTCAGTTTATTTGATTCTTTATATATAAAATGTAGTTTTTTTTTTGCAGACCTGATTTGGTTAAGGACAAAACCAGAATATCATCGGTGTAGGACAAGAATGGGCAGGGGAAGTCCCTAATTTTTGGGGAATCACCCTTAATTTCCATGCTCTGCTTCAACATGTTATCTATCTAGAGAGTAAATAGTAGTGGAGCAAGGATACAACCTTGTCTTATGCCTCAGCTGCATTCAAATTCGTTGGATAACTGGCCCCTTGGCCCAATTCTTATTTTAGCCCAGGTGTTTGAATACAGCTGAGCAATTATACTTACTATATTTGGGTCTATCCCTCTATCCAATAGAGTCTGCGATAGCAAACCTCTTGAAATGCTATCGAAAGCAGTACTGTAGTCTATAAAACAGACATATAAGTTCCGACCCCTTATTTTGACATATTTTTCTGTCAAATGGTTTAAAACGAAAATATTGTCCAATGTGGACAAACCATGTCTAAAAGCAATTTGATATGGAGAAATAAACCCCCCCCCCATCCTATCTACGTCCTGTTGTAGTCGATTCAGGATTATTTTAGTAAAGATTTTAAAATTAACATCTAGAAGGCTTATCGGCCTGTACATCCTTGGATCTTTTAGAGATCCCTTTTTAAAAAGTGGAACAATATTAGCTCCATGCCATGTGTCAGGGTAACACTTTAAAATTACACATTGATTATAAAAAATGGTTAGGCATCTACACCATAATGTACTTTCAGTTAAAAAAAACTTCTGCTGGTACCCCATCTGGTCCTGCTTCCTATTGTTTTTTCAGTGTGTAAACAGCAAGGTAAGTCTCATCTATTGTTATTGGGTGGAATTTATTGAGAGCCTGTATAGATAGTTGAAAATGCTCCACCTCAGGGTCACAATAAATTCCTTTAAAGTGAGCTACCCATGCCTCCTCAGAAATAAAACTGTCAATATTAGCTTTATATTGGTATATTGGTTAAAATCCTTCACCACTAGGCTCCAAAATGCTCTGTTATCTTTTTTTTTTCTACTGCCCAAGCATTTTTTCCCACTTAGCTGTATAAACATTTTGCTTGGAAGTCATAATAAGTTCCTTGTAGGCTCTCTTTTTCTCATTCAGATTCTTGAGACTAACCTGCCTGCTATCTTTATTATATAATCTACACAATTTCCTCAGCTCTGTCTTAGCCTTTTTACAGTTTTTATCAAACCATGAGTCACTATTTGCAATCCTGCTCATATCTCTTGGTACTTCCAGGGCATTTTTGATTTCAGAAAAGAGTGCATTTAATTCAACAAGCATTTGTCCTATATCCATCCCCTTAATGTTTTCATAGGACTGTGTCAGGACAGATCTGTGAATAATTGGCAGAATATTACTCTGAGAGTTTTGTCTGCAAATGATTTTATGTGCAGCTGTTATTTCAGTAAAGGGAATGGCTCTATATTTGGCTTAATTACTTTTCCTATTTGAGCTTCCATGGTTAGAGGATAATGGTCACTCTCTGCTCTTATCAATATTTCAAATTTTTTTCCAGTAGCAAAGTTGTCCCGTCCAAAGTGCCAGGTCACTTACAGAAGCACCCCTTGCTGAGTCATAGGTATAATTTCCTTCTTTATCTCCCTCCAGTCTTCCATTTAAAGGGTACATGTTATTTTCTTTAACTATTTCTAGTAATAATTTCCCACTTTTATTGATTACTTTATCTCTAGACTGTCTGTCAAGTAAGTCCTCCATTTGATTATATGTAAAAACAGAGTTATCTATAAGGCCATCAAATACTCCAATTCGGGCATTAAGATCACCCACCAACAATGTTTCCATATAGGGAAACATTTGTTGGACCTCTTTGAAGTGGTCAGCAATTTCCTGCCAACAACTCTCAGAGAAATAATTTGATTTCTCTGGAGGAACATAACAGTTTATTAGAATTATTTCCAATGAACCGCATTTGAGAATAATAGTCAAGTACTTCACTGAATTTTTCAGTAATGTAACCTTACAAAAGACACCGAGTTTGATCAGCATTATAATCCCACCAGAGAATCTCCCTAATTTCTTATATTTACATCCAGGGACCTGGAAAGCTTCAAAACCATTCAGGTTAATAGCATCATCTTTAGCTTGCCATATCTCCTGGAGACAAATTACGTCATATTCCTTTAGAAAATTAATACATTCCTCATCAGCCATAACAGTTTGCCATCCTGCTATATTCCATGATAATAAATTTGGTTCTCTGTTGGGGATTATCTTTCTCCATATGCCCATCAGCAAATGAAGAGGGTAGTCATTCATTATGCTCTGCTATCATCGTTAATCTGTTAGTTAAAGGCAAGGCTGTTTTATTTACTGACATAATATCATAGGGCTAGCTAGTCATTGATATCTGTTAGGTTAACCATGTAGAAACCTAGATGGTCTAACTTGCCGGCCTGAAGCAGCATGAGTTCTGTGAGCCTCTCATTAAAGACATAGATATCCACCTGACTCCCCTTATGTCTGCGTTTGGCTTGTATGCTACCATATCTATCTATGGGTAATGCCAGAAAGTTCATCAGGAGATCACCAATTGCTGTAGTCAGCCTACAATCGGTTTCTTCAAGCATTTGGTCCGTTCCAAAGAGTGTTATAATTTTATTTCCTATACTACCTCCATTGCTTATGTTCAGCCCACTCTGTTTGAATTTATTAAAAATCTCTCTATTGGGATAAGACATAAACACCTCATTATCTAGCATTAGTTCTCTGTTAACCCAAACAAAATTTGGGGTTTGAGGGGAGTCAAAATAAACATCAATAATAGTCAACTCTTCATTCAGAATTCTCTTGGTCTCCACAATGCAAGCCATTGTAAGATCCAGGTCCAAATTATTATTCAAAAATTTCATAACATAAACATTCAGCATGACCCCCTCTTGATTTCCCCAATTCAGTGGAGCAAAGAATCTAATTCTGGGGCTATTAACTGCTTTTGCACTGACATCCTCCCACAATCTATTCATGTCTTTTGATATACTATCCTCCTCACTATCTTTAACAATTTGTCTCCCATTACAATTATTCTTCTCTGCCACAGTGTAAATTGCCTCAGTTGACTTCATATCATTTTTTAAACCTACTACTACTTGTTCTAATTTTTCCAAGGCCTTCTCTAGCTTTGATGGAGCAATTACCTTCTGGGTTGTTAGATTTGGCATATTCTCTACCAGTTTGACTCCTCAACTTTTCCCTTTATTGGCACCTTTTCTGTATTTTTTTCTTAGATTTTTTTCTAGATTTTTTCCTTCTTCCTGTTTTTATACCCACTGCAGCCCTTTCATTAGATAAATCTGGAAAATGTATTAAGCTAAAATCTGGTCTAAGCTGATCTGGCTCTATTGTCGTCACCTGTTCTGAGCTTGTGACTACCTCCTCACTCACTGGTTGCAATATTTTTTCCAGCTTCTCTTGCAAAGAGGCAACTTTATCCCACATCTGATCTATTATATTTGCATTATCAACAATTTGCAATTTCAACTCCTCTAATAAATCCCTGCTGATTACCAACTGTTCCATTAATATCACATTGGAATTTTTAGGGTTTCTTAACAGTACAATTAGTTCATCACTGAGCCTTGAAGGGATAAATGTCACATCTTCCTTATTGCACCTAATATTATTGGTGTAGTCTTTACCCTCACCCTCGCCCTCAGACTCTCTTTTACAATGGCATCCTGGGTAATTCAGATTCTGTTCCATACTTCTAAGTCCCTCAATTGTTTGCTGCAGGTCCTCTTACTCCTCCTTTAATTCAAGGTTTCTATGTGCTAAGTTCATGTGCATGGGTTCAGGTTCTTCCATTTCTGAAAGTTTTTTTGGCTCTGTTTTAGAGTCCTCTGTGGAATCGTCTATTTTCCTCCACAAGTCAGGGGAACTGTCCATACTACATATATTATACGAACTTTCCATACTATGTATATTATATGAGAGTTTTTTTGCTGAGGTAATTACACTCTCATACGAGCAGGACCCAGCCCTAACCCAGGCCCCACTGGATTCTTCAAATTGACTTAAGTCCATTAATTTCAGATATCCCCATAGCAGGGATTTTTGTATAATTTAGGGCTATAGAAACATCCTCTGCATCCACTAGTTGGCTCCTTACAGGAACTTCCTTTGTGAGTTCAGATGTTGTCATATTCCCACTTAGAGTGGAGGTGTTGAAGTTTCCAATCTTTTTTATAAGATGCTCAGTAATCTTTGTTTGTCTTTTTTATCTACTAATTCATGCAGTGGGGTGATACTACTTTTATTCAATCTTTGACATCTGGTAGAAACCATTTTTCTAAAATCCCCTTGAGAATGCTAGTAATAAATCTTCTGTTCATAGTTTGCCAGACCAGAATTTGTACAAACACCAGACGACAACAAGCAACAAACTTAATGGAGACCTAAAAGACAAATTCTAAAACCACCTAATTTTATCTATAGACCGATAAGTCTGTAGGTCTGTAGGTCAAAGCCCTGAAAGTCTTTGAAATGGCTGCTCAGACAGCATCACCTCACAAATCTATTTAGTTTTACCAAACCAAAAATGGGAACTATATGGCAACTATATGGCATGCTGGACTGCTTCTTTATACACATAAATTAGCTACCTAAGAGTACAGTTTATGATAAAATTGCCATCGTTCCCATACATTAAGAATTAATGCCAAAATAACAAACTTGCACTAACACAAGCACTAGGACTCCTCAAAGAGGAAATTTATCTAAAGAAAAAAAAAAACACTGGTGCGACGGGAGTAGCTATGGTCAAAACAGTTAGTTAACCAGCATAGAAGATGTCTGCATATATAATTCCATTTTTAGCAGGCTTGGCAATCTTGGAAAAAAAAAGAAAAACAAGCATGCACACACTAATAGCAATGTGATGTGCCCAAATGAATGAAGAGATGTGGATACAAGTCATTTTAAGGTTTCCATCAGTAATTCTAAAGTCAGTAGAAAAAACACTTCGTTGAGCTAAAAAAAGGGGGTATAAAAACATAAATGCATAAAAGCATAAAAGCTCAATTATGTCAAGCAACAGGAACCACAGAAGCCACGGGAGCAGGAAAGAAGGAAAGCAGAAGCAATAAGGGATCTTTTACTTTCCTTAGTTACCAGACAGCAACATGTAGTTTTGCTTTCCTCCAGACTGGTGATATTCCAAGTAAATGCATTCCAGGATAAAAAATTCCAAGCAGTGGCCCGCGAGTGACCACAAACAGCTAAAAAACCCTAGGGTCCTTGACTCGCAGGTCATGCTCTGCAGCACTATCTTCACTGCCTTTTCCCAGGTGGACTACCCCCTTCTTTTGGCACTCTAGCCAGTGGGGAAGAAGAAAGACAATGGCAGAGGACCCCAAGACAATGAGCCACACAAGAAGAACTGGAAAGACCTAAGATTTTAGACAGGTATGGATGAAAGCATAGCTGGCATATGTCTTCTAATAACAAAAATAATGTATCTTAGGTCCTGCTGTGTCTGCTTTTCCACAGTTGAAACAGCGTGCAGCAGCTCACCTAGAAACGAAACGTCATTTGGAATGTCGGTTGTTAGAATCAGAAGCCATCTGTTGATTAGTCTCATTGTCTTGTGTTTCTTCCTGGTTTACAACATGTTAACTGCTGAGGAACATGCCATAACTTGAAAATATAAATTGCAGATTAAATTTATCTGATTCTGCAAATTTTGTTTCTATTGGCTTGATATCTTTTTTCACCTGTTTACTGCTTTTTTAACAATTTCAAGCTTGATACCCCCCCAAAAAAGAATGTATCGGCTACTCTAATATGTGACCTGACCATGCTGTAACAAAATACAAAAATCACACATGCCCACACAATGCAAAACATCATGGGCTGCATATGCAAATCACCACAGAACATTATGCTGGTTCAACTTTAAGCAGAATTGCATGGTGCCGAAAGGCCTCTCACACAGTTTGCAAAGGGTGCTAACAGATGACATAGACATGTGTTTCATCCTACCAGGACTCATCAGTGTGCCACGTCTGTTTGACACCCCAGTGGAATGACCAGGTACCCTAAGATGGTCTGTCTGAGTTATGTTGTGGTGAACCCATTAAAATAAAAAACTATTTAAAAGACAAAGAACCTCTGTGTGCAAACACTGAGGCAAGGGCTACCCCAAAGGGCATTTGGCTGGGAAGCCAAGTTTCAAGAAAATACAAAATCACACATGCCCACACAATGCAAAGCATCATGGGCTAAATATGCAAATCACCACAGACAAGGCATACTGATGAGTCCTGGTAGGACAAAACACGTGTCTATGTCATCTGTTAGCACCCTTTGCAAACTGTGTGAGAGGCCTTTCGGCACCATGCAATTCTGCTTAAAGTTGAACCAGCATAACATTCTGTGATGATTTGCATATGCAACCCATGATGCTTTACATTGTGTGGGCATGTGTGATTTTGTATTTTCTTGAAACTTGGCTTCCCAGCCAAATGCCCTTTGGGGTAACCCTTGCCTCAGTGTTTGCACACAGAGGTTCTTTGTCTTCATGCTGTAACAAGTAGAGTAGCGACTTGAGTCACAAATAGCAATCCAGGCTATGGATGGAAATATATTCCTTTAAAAACACAAGTCACTATCTGTGGCCATAGTGTGGCAGTACCAGGTGCAGAGCATCAGGTGTGACACCATCACACCGAGTGATGACCAAACAACTGTGCCTCAACTGGTTCGAGTGATGACACTTTCTGACTGACAGTGACACACTGGACAATGCGCACTGACACTGAAAAATTACAGTATGGTTTCCCTAGAAATTTGATTACAATTTTGAGGCAAATTCAGAAGTATAACAATAACTGTATATCCTAAATGTAACTACTTCAAACACTAACAGTGACTGTAGATTTACAGCTGTATGTACTGCTTGTCTGCTTGTTGCTTATTGACTGAGCAAACCTTTCTTTCACTTTGGTTATGTTAACACTAACTAACCTGGCCACAGGCTACTGAAAACAACATTAAGCCATGATCAACAATCAGGGTCTTGGTATGACACAATCAGCTTGATTGCAAAAAGTTACAAGTCTAATGTTCATCACTGTATGAAAATGCAATTTATAAATGTAAATGATACTGTCTATTAGTTTTTTACTAGTCTGCAAACCTCCTGGCCTGATGCAACAAGATAATATTTCTTCTGCGTTCTGTCTCTGATATATCTACCTTGCTGAAGCCTGAAGATGGATGGCAATGATGAAGGCTGTACTATTATAGCTAGGGTTTTCCCCTGCTCTTGCTGAACTCTTTATTTCTCTTGTGTTAAAAAACACATTAATAATAGTAACTCAGTCTGTCACTCCTGTCTCTCTCTTCAGGATGTTTGGCATGTGGTAATCTCAAGATCCTTAAAAAAGGTGGCATGCAGGCTCAGTCAGCACACATCTACCCTAGCTATACAACTTTACTCAACTACTGTGTCTGTGCAGTAACTAAAAACTACAGTATTCCCAATTCTTTCAACCTGTGCTGTTACTGGCTGCATACTACTTGTCCCTCGCTCCCTAAGCAACATTACTGGGGAAAGGAGACATGGTGTGTTACCAAGAAGGCAAGGGAAAAATGCAGCACTTGGTTTGTTACAGCAAACAGAAACACATTCAGTGCATAATGCAAATAGCATGACTACCAGTACAGTTAGGTATGTAGGTTACAGTAAACTCTAAATAGGTAATGTGGAAAAATGATTACTGTACATCTCCAGTGTGTATCACACCCTGTTTTCTCTTCAGTGTCTATCATATACTGATATGTTTTTTAACCTTTTTTTAGTGAAATAATCCATTTTTTATCCGTTGTAACTAACTTGAATTATAGAATAAGACTTCAGCAGCTGCTGCTGTGCTCTCTCATATTGCCTGAACATTCTATCACACAACACCACCATCAATAATAGCACCATCCTTCCATGCCATTCAGAAGATGATGAGCATGGTCCAGACTGGAATGAGCCTCAGCCTGTTGGTTATTATAGAATACATCCAGTTCTTTGAAATCCCTGGGCCCCCACCCCATTAAACCAATCCAACCCCCAGAGAACAAAACTATGAAGACACCAATCACCATGTAGCCAGGGGCCATGGCCATCTTACTAGTAGTAGTATCTAAAACCAAAAACAAAAACGTGATTTTAAAAAGTGGACACCAGTTTTGATTTGGTTGCTGCCATTGCCAAAGAGATTGCCACATTCAGCAGAGCAGTTCTGTTAGTGCAGTGCAGATGACAGAATGAAAGAAGAGCAAGGCACAATCTTAACCTACAAACCAAAGAGAATTTTACCTCACTACCCTTCTCCTCTCAGCCCCCCTCCACAACTGGTCTTCATCTCCCATCCTAAAACTGAGTGAGACCTCTCCTATAGCTGTTGCATGGCTGTAAGCTGCTGACATTGAAAATGGCATAAGCAGACTGAAACAGAAATAAACAATGTCACATAGATGTCATGACTGAGTAGGAAATGTACAGTGTGGCTTGATATTCAACATGTAAGTACAAGCACCACCACCACCTGTCCACACCCAAAAGGTTAACAAACATAGTGGGCTCTCTGTTCTCGGGCTGTAAATGTCGATCCCATTAAATCCCAGCATCACCAACACCAGCCATCACCCTGCCGGCCTGTCATGGTTTATTACTTAATTATAAAATGGGTTGGTCTGGTCATTAAGTCATTGGGATGGACTGATTACTTCATATGCCACTGGCACTGACTGACCATTCCTTTCCTTATTGACAGCACATCAGTAGTACCAGCATGGTCTGGTCAAGTTCAAGTAGTGGCATGGGATATGGTCTGGAATTTGGGCAACTGACTTGAACTGAGTTCACATTCAGAACATGAGACACTTGACTTCAGTCATTCCTGCTGGCAGCATCACATACATGTCAGTGTGACAGTACCACCCAGGCTGACCGACCCCACCAGTCCACCAACATGACCACTCATAACCATCAGCTTCAACTGTCTGGAGTGTACCCTTAAAATAACACTCCATTAAAGTAAAAAAAAGAAGTTCATATTGAATATTCCTTCAGCTTACAAGGTCCTACTACTGGTCTGTAAATAAATTGTAAAACATCAAGTTCTAGTACTATTCAATCTGGAGTGGTGTGTATTCTGGTATCATGCCAATATAGCGAAGATTTATCAGTGAGTACAAAAGAGTGAAGCAAATTCAGCACTGTGCATAACAGCAAATGGCACACAATAGCGAATGGCACATTAGGAAGAACTGCACATAACAGCAAACACATTGTGAGCCAAATAAGCTGATATCCCCCCCAATCAATGAGCGGTGTGTGGTGTTGTAATCCTAAAAATAGGGGTGGGGGTGTGGGAGTAGAGCCCCCCACGTAAAAAACAATACACAATGCCTGGTGATTGGGAATATAAGGGGGTGTTTAGTGGTATGCTGTGCTTACCTGTTCCGTTTGCTGCTGAGCAATAAAATAGCTGTTTTATGCTTCACTATAATTGGTTGTCACTCAATATACATTCACTATTCTTGCTTCGCTATTTTGACGTTCGCTGTGCTTGACTCATTATTTTGACATGGAACCATGTATTCTAACAGATAACCATGAAAATCCCACCAATCTGCATTGTCAAACAAACAAGGCAGGTGACTGAGAGTGACAGAGTCAGAGCTCAGCTTGCATGATATGAAACATTGAAAACAACAAGCGATTGATTCAGCAATAAGGCCTGGCCAGGGTTACATTAACAGTCTATTAAATACCCCCAAGGGGTGTAATGTGGCACAATGTTCAGCTGAGTGCCATATTTCTGCTATGGGGTGATTAACTTAACTGACTGACTGTTAATTAATGTAACTCCTGGGAGTGTCTTAGTGCAATTCAGCAGTAATAGAGGATGGAATACTAACAGGAACAATCCATATGCCATGGTGATCAGCCTCAGGCTATACCTGACAATGTGTAACAGAGATTAATTATGTAAGGCTGTTTGACTCCTAACAGCCAATCACATTACAGCATTTCTGAGAGCCTGATTGATTTTATTTGCCAATGCCATCCAGAGCCTTCTATCAGTTCAATTGTGCTTACGCAAATGGATGAGCTATATGCTTGTGTGACTCTGATACATTGTGGCTGTTTGCCTCTCTATCCATGGGATATACCACTCTGTAGGGGTATGACACAAGGAACTTTAGATGAGGGTCCCCCATATGTGCCATGGGAATAATTTCGTTGGCTATAGGTAGCTTAGGAAGAAGCCCAAAAAGAATACCCAAAAGCGTATTGAGCATTGGAGGCGAGAAATCAGAATATATCGAGACTAGAAAGTAAGGAGAGAGATGTAGATGGGAAGGACAGGAGAAGAATGAGATATGATGAGGACAAGGAACCAAATGAAGCTGACAAGATGCAGAAGGGTGGACTTCCTAAGGAGAGAGGGAACAGCTTGGGCCACCACCCAACTCCATCCAACGTGGAACCTAACTACAGAACCTATGAAAGCACTAACCCTGTCTAATATTACGATCATCGGCCTGACTAATATTATGATCATTGGCATGGAAGAGAGGAAAAACACCCTTTGAGGAAGAAACCTCTGGGGATCCAAGGCCTAAGTCACCTTCCTTCCAGGCTAAAGAGAGTTTTGATTAGTGATGGCTCAGCAACAGCAATTTAAAATTTAAGATCAGGGAAGGAGGAAAGTCCAATTCAGAAGAAGCTCTTGATCTGTCCTTCTAAATGGACAGCTGTTGAGGGATGTGAGCAATGTCTCTGCAACTAGGCGCTCAAAAGCAAGAGAGGCTGTACGAAGATGGAAAGAAGCCTTGAAGGCCTGAATGGTTCAAGGTGAGGAATGAAATGGATGATGTACAATTATGAAATGAGGCCTAGAAGGCTGGTACAGTTAAGGTGAAATATGAAGAGGAAGATGAATGATGCTGGAGTGAAGCCATGGAAACTGGTACGGCCAAGGGAAGGTATGAAGTGAATGATGTATGATGATAGAGAGAAGCCTCCAGCCTCGGGCAGAATGGCAACAGACACAAAGGCATTTCTCCAAGTCAAGAGCAGGTTGATTTGAAGTAGCATGGACCTAAGAGTGTTATCTTGAGTAGTCAATATGCAGGATTAGACCCACATAGAGGTTGGATGAGCAAGGGATACCCAGATATGGTCATGAGAAGACTGATGGTGATAATAACCACAGGAGTGCAGCAGTTCGATGAGGTAGCATAAGACCTAATGAGAGGTATGCTCAATTAAGTGATGTGAATAAGTAGACCCTGAGGTTAGACTGAGTGAAGGAGAACCAGGCTCAGGTGTGTGGACACCAGACAGACTATAGTAAGAGGAGGATATGAATAGGGAAGGAGATGGCAGGATATGGAAAACTCCAAAAGGAAGAAAAGGTCAGAAAAGTAGTGGAATGGAGAGTGGAGGGAATGGGAGGAAGAGGGCCACACGTGGAGTCAACGGGGTAGACACCCTCAAAACAGTGGATATAGGCAGGCAACTGAGGCTGACGATGGAACAGATCATGCATCCACAATAGCTCCAACAGCATGAGGGGTACCTTACAGAACACTGTACCACTGAGACATGACACCATATGCATAGCACAGCTAGCCTGAGAAAATTTAGATAAAGAAGGAAATGCCTCAGCAACAGGACAGAATGGGAGCAGTGGGAAACAGCTAGTGCTGCATCAAACAAATAGACTAATTCAAGAAATAATGCTTCCAAATCACAGGAGCTAAGCACAAAAGCACACAGGAACACTGAGGTGATAATTTGTAGGTCAGTATGACAAATGAAGTTGTATACAATGAGGACAAGGGACGAGAAATTCAGGAAGAAGAGCAGAAGGGTTGGGATGGACATCTGACAGATGAATGGGGGAGGATAATGAAAGGAAGATAAGCCAGGAGTCACTGAAAAGGAGAAAATGGGCAGCAAAGAGAGAGCAGAACAAACCAAACTGGAGGGAGTTGAGAGAGGGAGCCTAATAGAGTTGAAAGAATCCAGACAGTGCAAGAAGAACTCTGGAATGCAGACAAAGGAGGCTGGGAAAGCCATGAACTGAGCTTGGAATATGTAACGAAATGAAGCATTGTCACTTTAAACAGCAAGCATGAATTGACATGACCACAGTACAGTCAGATTTTAACATCAGTGAAACAAACTCAACAGAATGGAAAGTAAGACTTGGTCTTTAAAACCCAGATTGTAAAGTCCGTGATTGTATAGAAACTTGGAACGAATAAATCAAGTGCAGTTGAAAATGAGAGCATTCATAGCTCTGTGCAATGCACTTGACAAGGAAATGTACATACAATTTGCACATTGCACTTTAAAAGTTTAAACTCTGCCACTACTGGAATGCACCCTTAAAATGAAATGGTCCCCGAATACACAAGGCAAGGACAGCAGCAAGTGGAGATGCCAGTGGCAGACACCCCCTGGGACATTGGAGCCGAGGTTGACGGTTGCAGCACCTGGGATAGAGAAATCAAGATTGGAGACTGCAGGTGAAGGAGAGACAGGTCTGATGTACAGAAGCTGCAAGGAGCGATGCAGGCTTCTGGAAAGCCATTCATAGAGATGTGGTACAGAGTGCGGGAAAAAAGTGGTGGCTCCAAAACGAGAAAGGAGGCCAGGCTTGATGAGGGCCTGAAAGTGCAAGAAAGCCAGAATGGAAAAACCCACATGAGGAAGGCAGCGATACCGAGAATGGAAGGGGCAGTAGAGATGCAGAGTGCAGCCCAGGCTTAAAAACTGGAGAAATTGTCAAAAGAGGCTAGGAGTGGCAGGAGGCCAAGGAAAGGAATGCTCAGAGCAGGCAGCATGGCCAGAAGGGGAGTGCAGAGGCATGGAAATGGGATGGCAGGAAAACAAAGAGCTGGGAGGGGAGCTGACGAGGGGGAGGTGACCAGAGAGAAGCAGGAGGAAAGGGGGGGGTCCGAAATGAGTCAAAGCCTCAGCACCAATGGGAGTAGAAAAAGAGCATGAAACAGCCGCTGAATGAGAAAAGCAGGAGTCAGGGAGCTGGCGGCCAGAGGTGCTGCGGGACAGCAGCAACGTCAAGAAGCAATAGAAACAGGGACATGAGCGAGGGAGATGCGGCTCCTCTAGCTGCAACAAAGAAATGAATCCTGGAACAGTCTAGGAGGAGTGGCCTTTTAAGTCCTGATTGGGGAGTGACATTGTTGCTCTGCCCATTGAACCTCAGGCTTAAAGCCTTCCCATTCTATGTTACTTAATTTTTCCCTTTTCACATGCATGTTACTCAGGCTCATATTAGGGTGTGTGACAATAGCCATCTACTTGTTATTATTTGTATTATACTTTTGCTATAAAATATATGTTTTTGAGTCCTGCTTAGGAAACAGGCCAAGCAGCAGAGCCTCATGGGACACTGGATTTTTAAAAGAAAAACAAAATGTGCTAGCCTTGCTTGCTGTCACAGCTAGCTTATAAAAGCTGACTTCCTGGGACTATAATAAAACCAGGTTATAAAACAATCCACTGTTTTGAACCCAGGCAGCTTGTCATAAAATATTGCATTTTACAACACATCAGGAGGGAAGCAAGTTCTTATAGATACCTGTGAAAATTCACCCAGCGAAGAGAAGTGTTTTTAGGATATTCTGCTGAGAGATCAAAGGGAAATGCTGTCATAACTTGTGCTTTGATGAAGAGAGACTGTCTCTTATAATTTGATATTGCAGTGTTTGCAGATTTAAAAAAAAAAACAGTAAGATGAAACCATTTTGGTTATGCCTGGTCATGTTACAAATTAATTACAGGATTAAGAGTGACCTTGTGCTGTGACAACACAAGGAAGGTGGGACTTTAACTGATATTGCCAAGCTGGCTAAAGGGACTGAGACACTCTTGTTCTGAACTTTGAAAGAACACTCTTTTCTGGACTTTCTAAAGGACCACTTCTGCCAAGATGAGTAATTCAAGGGTAAATCATTTGTCAACTGAACACTGAGGCAGAAGTAGCTAAATCAGTTAGAAGGCACTTTGATTTGTAATTGTCCATTTTCTTTTCTGACTGTAACTTTAATGTATATATGTTCTGTGTTTATTTTACTACTTTTAATTTGAGTAAATTTTGATTTTACTTAAAATGCTGCCTCAGACATGCTGATTTGTGTGTGAATGGTGGAACAGTCTGAACCCTTGCTGTGCCGTGGATGTATATACACATCCTAAAAACCTATACATTCTAAATATTCTGGCAGCCTAAGGGTTGATATTCTAACACAACTATTAAATGCTTATTGTGTCACCTTATGCAGCCACGCTAAGAAGGATCTGTGTAAAGATTCAGCAAGGTAAGAAAAATACCTGCTTCTCATTGAGTCAGAAGGGGGTTGTGAACCAGGGTTGGTTGTATGCCTGCTGGGCCAAGTATATTGCACTGCTTTCCCTGAAGAAAGTGTGATATTTGGACCTGTTACCTGGGTGTGCTAGCTAAAAAGGGTTCATAATTGACCCCAGGACTTGAGACTGGTAGTTGCTTGGACCCCAAAACAAACAGGAGAGTGTCCCTGTTTGTCCCCTGTTCACAGATTGCACCTAAAGGTTAGGCACTGTGGTACCAGAGGGCCTGACCCTAGGAGTGGGTTTGTGACAGGGTATACATTGCTGCCACACTTCGAAACAACTGCCTTTACTCATTTACAGGCTCAGCATGGAGTAGACAGATCTAGCACTGTGTTGTCTGCCCTTTCTTTACAATCATGCTAGTCAGCTTAGGCTTTAAATGTTTCAAAAAACATATGAAAATAATGGTGGCCAGTCCAGTGAGCATGGTCTGCATCAGCCAATTCCAATTTGATGTTAGTACAGTACTAACCTAGATGGCTTTTAGGAATTATGAATCCTGACATAAATCCAATTCTCTTACAAATATACTGAATTTACTAAAAGGACCCCCAACAATGGATTAGGATTCAGTTTTGAAATCCTATATCTTAAATATCAATGCAATATGCAATATCTGTACCCCCAATACCCCAAATAGAAGAATGTAAATAAACACTTAATTCCGATGTCTACCAGTCCCCTTACACCCCCCTAAATACCCTTACCCCTCCGTATAAATGTAGATTCGCTGTCCCTGTTTGTCCAGGGCCCCACACACCACACCACACCACTGCCTGCATCCCACCACCATGCCGTCTCCAGAGTCCTTCCCAGTCCCATACATCCACCTCTCCATTGCAACAGAGAGTGACGTCTATGGTACAGCCCTCCTTTCACCACCAATCCACAGTCAGCCGACCACAGTCTGAACTGACAATGACTGCATACTGCAGTCTGTAGAAACAGCTTGCTGACAACCAAGAATCTGGGAATATGAGATGCGTGGCTAGTGGTGAGTGGAAGGCTGTGTCGGTTGGTTGCTGAGTCGGCAGTGGGGGGGCATAGGGTGCTGACTGTGGGCTAGGGAGGGGTACAAGTTGGTAGTGTGGGACTAGGCAGCAGGCTGCAGGGTGGAAACCACTGGGCAGGACAACAAGAAATCTTAATCTACATACAGAAGGGTGGAGCAGTATTCGGAGGGGGAGGGTAATACTAGACACACACTGCACGCAACATCAGCTAAACTTCAGTGGTTGCTGTTTTGTTTACCTTATGTCTGTTGTCTCTGTCTGCCTTACTGCCTTTTCTGGAATCTTCCAATTCCTTTCTTAAATAAAGTATTCAACTGACCTAAAAATAATTAATAGATTCATAATGAAGTGGCATAATTGGACCTTTTTTTACTTCTCTTTCATTCTTTCAATTCAGACTGAAAAACAAGTTCAGCATATATCTGTACTGCTGCATGTGATCAAAGTTCAGATTCTAGAACATATCCCCAAGCAGCACTTCCTGTGAACTCCCCACCAGCAGAATCCATTGATCTATTTGATGACCAAACAACACACATCACTATATCAGTCATTATTATGACAACTTCAACAATTTGCAGCTCCTAGACCCAGGATGGTCAGAAGTAGGAGTCAGGAGGACCACTTTTTTTAATGAGCTCTGCAGTCAGTGCTGCTCTTGACACACATTATTTAAAAGTAAATGCAGTCTGCAATTGTTACTGAGCAGCAGTGCCACCACACCAACAGGTGACTGTGGTGTTGAGCTTCCTGCCTGGCAGAAGTCAGAAATAATTTGTCCCAACACCCCCCACCCCAGGCAAAGGATTTATTTTGAACCTTTCTGCCAAAGATCCTTAGACCAAGCAGTTGATTCAAAGTTTTGTTACTTCACCAACTTCATTTTTTTAAAACATATTATTATTACATAAAATAATAAAACAAAACTGGTTCATATGGCTAGCCAAATGCTGCTAAATGAGAGCATACCAGTAGTTAGAAGAACAAAATCTAGCCAGAGCCGATATGGCTGTGGTGAGTTTGAAGAAGCTCCACATAACGAGTGCCATGAGCTCCGCTGAATGCCATCCCACATACACCATGCAAGGAAACCTTCAGCATTGGCAAATGCTTGTTTTTTCTGTTATCTTTGCACGGCTTCCAGCAGTCTAACTGAGATGAACACATAATCTCTGATTGTACACTGCAGTCACTAAACATTTTAGTATAATTCATCTTGCTCTGTGCTCTATATTAGAACATAATCCAGTCTATAGTTTTAATTTCTGACATGACCACACTTACCCTTTGTATGAACCTGTCATAATAGAAAAATAACTTAATCACTGTTTTAATAGCATCTTCTGCAATAACAGTAGCAAGTCCAAATCTTAGATCTGAAGTAAGAAAATATAGTAATACAAACATACGAACATACAAAAATGCCAGCAGATACAGGCTGATTGGTCTATCACGTCTGTTCATTTGTGCAGCACACAGGTTAACTCCTGGTGCTGCCCCCCCACCTGTTGCTTCCTTCTCTTCCTCCCCCCTCAACTTCCCACCAACTAGTATCTTGCCCTTGACCCTGTTCCACCCCCTTTTGAAGCTCTCCATTTTTTAAGAGATACTACTTCCTCAGAAAGTGCATGCTACCCACCTACCACCCTCTCTGTGAAGTAATGTTTCCTCATCTCTCTCTTGAAACTAACCCCCCACCAACTTCAGGCTGTGCCCCCTAGTAATTCCTTCTCCTTTTAATTGAAACATGTCCTCTGTATTAACCCTATTGATGCCCTTTAAGTACTTGAAGGTTTCAATCATATCACCTCTCTCTCTTTTCTCCTCCAATGGGTACATGTTAAGATCCCTCAACCTATCCTCATAAGGTGATCTGAAATGTGCCATAGAAAACATGACAGTAAAATGTGGTACATCAGATTTATGGCACAACAGAAAACAGTATTCTGCAGTCTTATGTTTACAAAGTTGTTACTTGGCTTGAGATAAATGAATCACCTGCTTCAAATCCCACCAGAGCCACTTACACATAATGACCCAGGAGCACTTGTGTTAGATCAGTGCTACTTTCATAATGTTCATGACTATTGTTGCAAAATAGAATCTATGCACACATATTTGTTTTTTTTTTAAACTGAGTTGAATACATTTTGCTGTAGAATGTATGTAATTTCTCTGTTGCAGCAGGGTTAAACTGGATCCATGAAGATACAGTATGTAAATTGACAGTAAATGCACACAGAGGGATAACAGAACAGAATTTAAACAATATTTATACCCTATTTATGTGCCTGAAATTCCAGTTAAAATGGATCCCAGAGTGAAGCAGAATAGACAATGTCCAATTACAGAATGTGCCTCCTTTGCATGGAATCAGTTTAGCCTTGCTGCAACAGGCAAATGGACACACATTGATAACATCGTTTTAGTACTGACATTTGGAGCTGTATGGCATAGCAGAGTATTCATTTATCAAACAGGGCTCATAGACTTATAAATGGATACTTATTTTGGACCAGTAATAGAAAACAAACAAAAAGAAACAAACAAAAAAACTATTCAAGTGATTATACACTCTGCATGATTGGTTTTGTAGTTCTGATTTATTTTTGAACTACATAACTTAGACATGTGGGAATGTTGACATCAGTAGACAATAGAAATTCCTACATGATGACTCCCAGCTTCAAGGCTGGGATTCTTTGGGGGGGGGGAGTCCAGGTCTACTTCTTACATTGCTCTGTCTCCCACATAACATATGTGCCTAATTAGCCATGTGCTACTGGGTCAGTATTCAGTCAAAGTAAGGAGATAAAGAGTTAACCCCAGGCTGCTGAAAGAACTGGAATGAATCTATTTGACTTGAGCTGAACAGATGCTCATTCTGCAGCCCTGCAAGGGTTAAATGACATCAGCTTCAAAAGTTTTTTTTTTGTTTATATCCTGAGTAGTTGGGAGGCACAGTAGCATCCCCCTGCCTTTAAGGCAGAGCAGCCAATAGCAAAAATCAGAGGGGGAGAGCACTATTTGCAGTTGATGGAAGGATACACTGAAAACTCCTCAAAGATGAGTTCCATGGAAACACCTTTTTGCAAGCGAAAGCAGGATGACTGTAGGCTCTGTCCATAGCCATAAAAACTAATGGCAGCATGCATGTTTCCAAAGAGGAATCAATTCTTCTCTTACATATGTATATTTTATCTGGCTTCCTACTGAGTGTGAAAGAAATACAGCCTGCCAAACTAACTGCAACAGTCCCAACTAACAAAACAACAATACAACATTACACAACCATCAAACCCATATGAATTTCAATATATAATAATGTTACTATTATAATTTATAAACAACATTCCAACAACCACTCACACAAGAAGAACTCAGTGTGCATTTCCCAGTAAGCAATTTCTAAATAAATAAAAAATATGATTCTTTGAATCTTTTCCTCCCCATTAACCACTGCAGCAAAACCCTGTAGCAACTAGCCCTGGCTGTCATATAGGCAAGGTCTTTTGCAAATTTCATTCATTTTTTTGGGTGCAGTGAGAGGATAAGAGGCCCAAGCAATCTGCCAACAGCAACACATTTTCACTCATTGCTGGTCCGACTCGAAACAACAACAGTGAGGGGAAATGAGATTCAAACTTGTTTGTAATTATAATTTTCAAGGTTCCCACTCCCAGCTGCTCATTACTCAAACTATCCTGTCTATTGAGTGATTGTATATGACTTTTGAATATCTGAATAGACAAAATCAAAAATCAGGTTATCAGGAAGCTGTTATCTTCTCAAGTTCTCAGACTACACCTTCCCCAGCTGTCTCATGACACATCAGGAGAGTTTTGTCCCATTATAATACCACTCAGTGCCCTTGTCCCACTTGCAAAAGGTGCAGCAGCAGCCACACTCACACAACAATATTGCACAATTAGACTCTGACTGCAACAAAAACATAATGAATATTTCTTATTAATCCTTCCTTGTTTTTCCATACATCACTTAGCTAACACACACTGAGCCTTTACCCTTCCATGACACTTTGACTTCAGCATCATTACTTTTGCTTGCTAGTCAGTAGCTGCTATTTGCTAGTACTGGAAGCTATTTATTCACACTTCACAAGACCACAAATAAAAGTAATGTAGAAAAAAAATACCCGGACCAAATAAAATCATGGATGCTGTCTGCTGCTCTTTTCTGTTTTTTAATTTTTTTTGGTGTAGCCACCCTTCTGGGCCATCCAGCGTCTGTGGCCTACCACTTCTCTCTCTCTCTCTGTCTCCTCCTCAGTCACCAACCTCCTCATCGTCAATGTCATTGTGGTTGCTGGCCTGATGGGGGTTGTCTACTGGACTAGGTGCAGGGTGTGGTGCTGCCTGGTGCCTCATGCTAGCTGCAGCCTACCTGTGCCCATTCAGTGTGCTGTGCCCAGCCTACCAAGCTGGTGGTAGCCACTACTAGGCCACTTCTCCTGTCTCCTCTCCTCCAGCTCCTCTCCAGTCCTACTTCAATACAGTCCTTGTCTGGGGCTGGGTGGTGGGTGGGTGGCTAAACCCAGCCAGATGCAGTTCTTTTTTTTAAATGTGGGCTTGCCTGCCTGCCCTTTCAGAAGGTGGATTTCTTTATTTTTATTTAGTTAGACCAACGTCTTCATTCAATCACTCAAGGGTCTATGACAACCTCCCAGCTCACTTCTGGCCCCTCTCCCAGTGATTCCAGATTCCCTATCACTCCAAGCTCCCCCAGTCAGACTGCCCAGCCCACGCCCACATGGCCGATAAATATGCACAAGTGCCGGCGCTGCCTGGGCCTTTCTCCTGGGCCCCTCCTTTGATTTCTTCTTGTCTTAAAGTTGCCTTGCAGCTGCTCACAGTCACAACGTGGCCCGCCAGTCTAACGCTCTCTTTAAGATTTTCCACCACGACTGCTCTCCGCTCTTAAAATGGTGAATGTCGCCAATAAAGATTCACATGGTACCTCTGCTCTGCTCTGTCTCTGAGTGACTCTGCCTCCTGAGTCTTCTCTGTTGAATCAGAGCACCAGCACTGGCAAACAGTCGCCTCAGCCAATCAGAGGTGCATAAATAATTTATTTCAAGCATGTGGCTGGGCATAAGATTATTTTCAACGGCATAACTTACTCATTCCTGAGTCATACCCCCACCCCACCCCCACGGACACAGAAACCATCATGAAGAAAGCACTGGAATAAAAAAAAACAAAAAAAAACACATGTAATATGCAATATGCATTACCAGTAACGCGTTACTTACATGAAAATGTAATTAGTTACTTTGCAAAATTATATTTTCATGTAAGTAATCAGTAACTGCTACACGTTACTGGTATAAGTAATCTGATTACAGTAACTCGTTACTTGTAATGCGTTACTACCCAGCACTAGCTTCAAAGGATATAGGGTAACACCAGACAGGTATGCAGCATTTAGTACAGTATAGTTACTCACTGTTAGCAGTAATTAATGGCATTTCTAAGCCACTGAGAATGGGTGGGTAATAAGTGCTCACAGTGTTTTATTTATTTTAAACAAAAATAAAGGGCATTCATTTATAAAGGACTTAATTTCTATGAGCAGCAAAGCATCACAGGGGCAGGAGGAAACCACACACTGACCTGCCCTCCTTCTCCTCTGACGCTTTGTTGCTCATGGAAGGTAAAATCTTTTTAGATGAATGAACTTTATGTTTTGTTTAAAATAAATCAAACACTGGAAGCACTTTATATGCATGCTGCCTACTTATCTGGTGTTGCCACCAATCTTTTGTAGCTAATTCAGAAAGAAAAGCTGAACTGAAGCTATCAGTTATAAGATGGTAATCCTGTAACGCTTGCTGTAAAATCTGGGATAAAACCTGGACTGGATTGTGTTAAACAACCATACAAAAACATGTTCCTCAAGAAGTCAGTAGACTGTATTTCCTCCTAGCCATGTAATATAATAACATAAACATAGGTGCCTGTAAAGAACTTGGAGGAAAAAAAATTGCTTGGTGGGGACCAAAGAACTGAAAGCATATTTAGTCTAGTAACAAGAAGGGTATTACACAATGCTTTTGTATACAGGGCAAAATTTCTGCAGCGCAAGTGTCCAGCTTTTTAATGTTCGACTGATCTGGATAAACAGGCTGGGCTGCATTCCATATGTGTGACATAGCATACCAAGAGGCCATTCTTCAGAAAACAAAACAAGCCAGTCAGCAACTGGTTGGATAACTTGGCTAGTGACAACTGGCAAAAGAAACAGCTGGCAGATGTGCTTACAGTAAAACCTTGTAAAGTCATGGGACATTTTGATTTTGTTTTTAGTACACAACTGGAACAAAACCACAGATCTAACATGATTAACAAAACACTCCATTTCTAAGACTGAAAGACTTGTACAGAATCCAACACTGTACACTGGCTCAACATTTCTATTGATACAGTCTCAGAACTTGCTTCTGTCTCACTATGGTGTAGAAAACAACATTAATGATGGTGGTGTGAACAAAATATGCTGTAAATAAAAAACAAAATCATGACATCATGATTGTTACAGCGAGGTATATATGTTTTGTTCTATAGTAGGATCCGTCCTATCTCTTGTTCTACACTATTTTTAAAAGCAGAAAAGCAACTAGTATAATGAAATATCTGGCTAATGCAAAGCTTTCTCAAGATACTGTACACTACAGCACACTCAATGTAAATGGTTGTTGTAATTCAGATGTCAAGGAACAGCAAGGTTTTCAACTGCTTCCTGCTGCCTAACAGCAAGGTCATCCAACTGTCTCCCACTACCAAACAGCAGCACTCCCATCTTGCCAGGATTAATCGGAGCCGGTTTTCTTTTATTAGGGAAGATATCTCAGTCAAACAATCACTTAGCACAGAGCATGACACATCAACAAGAACTGCCTTTGGCAGCAGTGCCTTCTCTTGTGCATGTTGGGGTGTCTGGAAACACCTTCCCCTCGCTTTATGCTTTTATAATAAGAAGATACCTTTACAACTGTCTTTAAAGCAATTTAAAAAAAAAAGTCAAATGTGTTTTACTCGTGGTATTGTAACTTCATGACTCAATGGGCCCGATTTCAGAATAGGTTCATAAGCTGGAAGGCGACTTGTGCCAAACCCACGGGCACAAGTCGCACTCTCATGACATGCATTATGCTTACGCTGCCCACTATTCTGAAGGTGGCTCAGACTTAGTGCAGTTCCGCCTGCACTTTAAGGCGGCTATGCCACTGGCTATGCAAAACAAACCCTGCGACATGCAGCAAGGGGGGGTTCTGACATCAGATACGGCCCTATTTCAGGTGTTCGGCTGACGGAATGGCAATTCCCTATTTCAGGAGGGACCCCAGCAGACAATGGTCTAAGAATGCTTAGACCAGCTAGTAACTGGTCTAACCATACTCTACATCCACTGGGGTTGCACCTCCATGCCTGGTGCCCCTACAGCCAACCTCCACCCCCATGCCCCATCACTGAGCAGTGCCCTGCAGGGCAATACATGTCCCCTGTCTGCCATTCTCCTCAAGGTTGTCCAGTGTCTCCCACCCCCTCCCCAGCCCTGTGGGGCATTGCCATGGTGTCTGGGTGTGGGGCTTAGGGGGGCCGTACCATGTGTGGCTTGCACCCTGTGTGTGGACATTGCTGCGGCTTGCAGAACCCAGGTCAGGTGCACCCTTCCTGTGGCGCAACCCTAGAGCTACCAAAAGTCACAGGGCATAGGTGCAGGACCCTGCCTGTTCTGGAATCTGACGCAGGGTCCCCAGCATAGCGGCATATGTTGCAACCCACATCCGCCTGAGAGTTGCTCCAAACATCTTGGAATAGGCCCCGATGTATTGCGATTTGTTCATGTTTTGGTTATCATTGTACTTTTAATGTATTTGTTTTAACAAAAATGCAAAGTGGTTCCCCACAGAAACTCACATGCAAAAAAGAAGAACATGGTGTAAACCATACATATTGAGTACTTTTGGGGAGGTACTGCTGAAAGGGATCCTATTTTAAAGTTAAAAATTTACAGGAGGAATCACAAAAAAGGGCAGAGTGCTGCACAAAGGTTTGCGCTGCACCTCACGGTTGCACTGCTGGGCAATCCTGCTATTCATAGTTGGATAGCGTGGTGCGCTATCCAACTGTGAATAGGGGCAGGTGGGGGCAGTGCTAACACAGGAAGCATACCAGAAACCCCAGTATCACAGCCCCACAGCCACCCTGGAGAATGGGCCGGCAACAATAGTACAGTACACACACGCTAAGTCCCTATTCACTAAGGTAACCATGCAAATGCACCCACTGTGCATGCAAGGTGCTACTGGCCATTAGCATGTCCATTATGGGCCTATTTGCAAGGCCACTGAGTGGCTTAGTGCACCCCCCCAGCCCATGCTCCACGCAGCCACATTTCCTGGTAGTTTAGTGGTACCTTCCCCCACCCTGATCACTGACCAAATCTGCAGAAATATTTTTTTCCATAGTGTAGTGGTCCCTCCCTGGTCCCTGATTACCATCTCTGTAAGAATAAATAATCTTTATCCCTGGTAGCCTAGTGGACCCCCCCAACCAGTCAGACATAGACCCCCATCTGTCTCCCTCAACCTGATTCCCAGCTATTGACAGCATAGCCTTCCTCTCACTTTCCACAGCTACACTGATTGAGCTTCACAATGAGCATGTACTTTACACGCCATTGCGAGCTCATTCGTGGCCAGCTATTGAGGTGAGAGGAGGCTGTGCTTGTCATTGGCTGGGGGTCGGGTTGGGGGGAGCCAGATGGGGGTCTATGTCTGACTGGTTGGTGGGTCCACTAGACTACCAGGGATATGTACATTATCACGAGGGCAATCTGAGATGGGGCGGGCCACTGGCCTACCAGGGATAACATTAGGTATTCTTATGGGACGATGATTGGAGACAGGGAAGGGGGGAGGGATGCTAGACTAACAGGAATACAATTTCTTTATTCATACAGGGATGGCAATACCAGGAAGGGGGAGGGACATTAGACTATCTGGGATACAAATTCTTTATTCATACTGGAACACGGAGCAAGTGGTGTTGTGATCACATTTGTATTGTGCACACCCCCTTTTTAAGCATTAAAGCTTTAAAACTGCTAGCTGTGAGTGAGAGTGCTTTCATCTTCTAGCTGTGGAGTGCAGTTTCCTTTTGGTTTGGTGATTTTGTTGCTGGCTAGCTGCCCACTTAATGCACCCACTGTAATTGGAGGAGCACTGCAGTCTGGTCTTGGATCTTTTTATTCATATGAGGATGGCAATACCGAGGAGTGGGGAGGGACACTAGACTACCAGGGATAAAGATTATTTATTCTTGTGGGGACAGCAATCGGGAATATATTTCTATAGATCGAGTAGGTGATAGGGGACTGGGGGGTGTGGGGGACCATTACACTATGGAAAAAAAATATTTCTTTGGATCAGGTGGGTGATCAGGATGGGGGAGGGACACTACACTACAGAAACTATTACACATATTGGTTGGGAGATCGGGGATTGGAGCGAGACACTACGTTGTGGAAACTATGTATTTTATAGATCGGGTGGGCAATCGGGGACTGGTGAGGGGGGCTGTAGTACATCTGCCAACCACTAGGGTTGCATGGATTACTGCCAGGTTTTTGTTGGCAGTACTTTTCTCCATGTAAGGACCTTCTCAAAGGCCCTTGTGTGAAGAAAAGCCTTAGTGAATGGGATTGCAGGGAAATGCAGGACCCCTCCACTTCATTTGCATTGTGCCCCCCCCCCAACTACTTTGCTCAGGGGTAAACTGGGCTTTGTGAATATTAACTATTCACAAAGCCCAGTTCGCCCCAGGCAAACTGGGTTTGTGCCTGGGCAAAGTTTTTTGAATCTGGCCCCAGAGAGGGTTCTGCACTTCACTCACCCTTCACAAATAATATCTCAAACACTGTAATTGTAATTAATATATTTATTAATTTTCATAACTGTGCAACTGAATTTGCTGATGTTTTGCCAAGTTAGGCTTTCTCAAAGCCCAAAGGCCCTAAAGTTAATATAAAATCCAATGTCAAATCAATTGCATTTTAAGTAGTTGCAGAATAATTGATTTGATACATAAAAAGTAATTGTTATCAATATCATACCTTGCTTATTACACAGTGTACTTCATCCTCTATTAGAGAAGTCATACTCTTCCAGTAAGCAGATATCAGTCATGGTCTCTGAAAATAGTTAAATCAAATAAACATTTTTAGTGTGTGCCTCCTGAGTTTTTAACCCAATTCTCCATTATATACATGCATATGTACAGACTGCTATGTCCCCTATGGCAGGCAACAGATTGTATGTTTTTTGTAGCCAGCACCCCTCAGCCTTCCGCCATCCCCTAACTCTTCAAGGCATTTAGGGGGATTGGGGTTCTAAATTGCAGGGCACCAATGTGCTCTGCAATGGCCAGTTGGGGGTGTGTACACAGCTGTTACAGCAGCACTCTGGGCGGTGTAACATAGAAACATAGAAACATAGAATTTGACGTCAGATAAGGACCGCTTGGCCCACCCAGTCTGCCCATTTCCCTACCTACTGGATAAGCTGCAGATCCTAGTTAACCAGCAGCCTACTTCTTCCTACCCCCACCCCCCAGAACTGCTTTATGACTATCCCATGCATGCTTGAATTCCACCACTGATTTTGACTCCACAACTTCCTCCGGAAGGCCATTCCACGCATCCATAACCCTCTCTGTGAAAAAATACTTCCTCAACTTACCTCTGAGCCGCCCCCCCTCTATCTTCAAATTGTGCCCTCTTGTTCTTGCACACCTCTTTTTTTGAAAGATGCTACCCTCTTGGACTTTGTTGATTCCCTTGAGGTACTTGAAAGTTTCTATCATGTCCCCCCTCTCCCTCCTTTCCTCGAGGCTATACATATTAAGTTCCTTAAGTCTCTCTTCATATGTCTTCTCCTTAAGTCTCTCTTCATATGTCTTCTAACAGCAAGTCCCTTCGCCCCCCCAAAACTGGGCCAGTGAAACACAACTGGCATCATGCATGATGCACTCCGCTAGCCCTCCCTGGACACAAACACTAGCCGCCCCTCTGCTGGACAGGCCGTACAGTTGCAGGATCCCCTGTAAATGGTCCCAGCTGGGCAGGGACGCAGAGCAGATGCATGCTGGTAGTGCATCTGTGGGGGTCCATAAAACACCTATGATGTGTGTGTATTATGGCCCTATGTATGCACCATGTAAAAGGCATGTAAGTTCAGGATACCGTTACCGCACAGGTTCCAATGTGCTGTGTTCCTTTTGAATGAACATATTATCCTACTTCAACTGGCAAGAGTCAGGAAATATAAAGTTCTCTAATGCTGGGAATCATCTGCAAAAAAATATGAAACCTCAAGTTGACTCTGAGGTGCCAAGCGGTAAAGGCACTTAGCATGCTGGCATCCTTGTGTTCATCTCCTGAGCCAAGTATAGGAGAGAAAGCCAGCAGAGGTGCACAGTGCATCCACTCAGACGCTATAACCATCAGGGAGGAAAGGAATGCCTGCCTTGTAGATGGCTGTCTCTTAGCATCAGGCAGGAAACAGCATACAAGAAGATGTCAACCTCAAAAACAGGAGAGTGACATGAAGCAACATCTGCATCTCGAGTCTCAAAGCTCCTGGTATGGTGCAAAGGGCTTGCGCCACAAAGAATGGTGCAAAGTGCTCCTTGCACCAAAAGATGCACCAGGAGTGAATCTCAATGGCAGCCTGTGTCAACTGGAGGCTGCTTGCTCCAAACAGGCCTTGCGCTACCCCTGCACCCAAAAATGGGCTGCCTGCATGGTGTTGGGGGGCTTGCAGTAGACACAGGCTGCCATATCTCCTACTGCCGGATTCTCAGAACTCTCCCGGAGGGAGAAATTCTAAGTACCTTTGCTGGTCTAAGGGTACTAAGAAAGGTCTCTTCTCTGAGAGTTGCCTGTGTGTAGCAATGTGCCGCAGTCCCCCCCTCCGATCTTCGAAGTGACCCCTTATTAGCATGTATATTTATGCCCCATCCCTGGTGGTTTAGCTGTCCTCCCTCCCCAATCCCCAACGTGACCTTGTATTAAAATATATATATATTTATGCCCCCTTTCCTGGTGGTTTAGCAGCCTCCCCTCCCTGATTCCTGATGTGATCCCGAATTATAATATATATTTATGCCCCTGTCCCTTGTGGTTCAGCTATCCTCCCTTCCCAATTTCTGATGTGACCCTATAGTATAATACATATTTACACCCCATCCCTGGTGGTTTTGTGGTCCTACTCCCCGATTCCCGAAGTGACCCCATATTAAACTGTATATTTACGCCCCCATCCCTGGTGGTTTAACAGTCCCCACCTTCCTGATTCCCAATGTGACCCCATATTATAATAAATAATTATGCCCCTGTCCCTTGTGGTTTAGCAGTCCCCCCCACTGATCTCCGATGTGATCCCTTATCATAATATATATTAAGGACCCCTTCCCTGGTGGTTTAGTGGTCCCCCAGCCCAGCAGGTAGTGCCAACCACTACACTCCCCTCCATCTCAAGATAGAGCCAGAGACCGGCACAGCCCTCCTCTCAACTCCATGTCTGGCTGACGACCAAACTGTCACTGAGCGTGTACTGTAATGTGAACGCAGTATGCACTCAGTGATAGTACAGTCAGCAGCCGGCCATCGAGAAGAGAGGAGGGTTTTGCCAGTCACTGGCTCCATTTCAGGATATGGGAGCAGGGTGGTGGGCACTACCTGCTGGGGGGTGGAGGGCCACTAAATCACCAGGGTAGGGGTCATTAATATATATTATGATAAGGGGTCACATCGGGGATCGGGGAGTGGGGACCACTAAACCACCAGGGATGGGGACATAAATATATATTATAATACGGGGTCACATTGGGAATTGGGGGGGGGTCACTAAATCACTAGGGACAGGGGCATAAATATATATTATAATACAGGGTCACATCGAGAATTAGGAAGGGGGGACCGCTAAACCACCAGAGGCAGGGATATTAATATATATTATTATATGGGATGATGTCGGGGATCGAAGAGGGGGACCACAAGACCACCAGGGTCTAGAGTGGTGCACAGCCACCCTGCGGCTTGCAGAAAACCCTCCCGGTGGCCCGTGTGTTTGGTGCATGGCCAGTGCTGCCACAAGCCATGGGACATTGTCGCCCGGGATCCTGCCCAATAGAGAACTGAGTGCAGGGTCCCTGATGCACTGGGCTTTGATGCAACCTGCCATTGGCAGCAGCTTGAGTCAATCTTAGGGCACTTTGAGACTTGAGCCCATAGTATTTGGAGGACCACTTTGACATCATGTATCAGCATCACAAGAGGATGAAACTGTAAAGTGACCCCCCTCATCCGAGGATGTCTGCCCTGCTTCTCCACTGCCAATAGCTTAGTGTTCACTAGAGCCCACCCTCCCATTATCTGTAACCACCTCCTTCACATATAGTTACTTTTTTTCCAGCCTTGCTTGCTGTAGCAGAGTGAACAAGAGGCCTTCCTTGAGGTACAGAAATGGAGCCTGGGCAGTGGTGTGGGCCTCTCAGGATCCAAGGGGGGTGCCCTGTGACACAGTGCCCATGGCTGGAGTCAAGCAGTTAGTGGTCTGGAAGAAGTGATTTGGGGAGGCCAGGCAGGAGAAAGAATAATTAAATCTCAGAATATATAGTCTAATGATTTCTCTGAGGGGAAATTATGTGCACATTTAATGCATCAGGACTACAGAACAATAGAACCCAAAGGAACACTACATGCTAATTCAGTCACAGATAATTAGAAATGTTCCATTGCTACTGTCTCAGATCATCGATTTTGATATGATCAGATCTATGTAACACGTACTGCAGGCTTCAGCCCTGACCCTCCCCCAGCTGGAGAAGTGATGCAAATAAGTGGTACTCTCTGAGCAAGGGCATGTGATTCAGAGGTACCCAGGAGTCAGAACTTGGAAGTTCAACCTGGAAGGCGAGAAGAACAAAGTGTGGAAAATAGAGTCAAAGGAAAGGAGGCATTAGTCTGGGCTGGCCAGTGGTGCCTCAGCTGTGACTGGGTGGCATGGGAAAGGTCAGAACTATAGTCTAAGGCACAGAGCCACCAAAGTCCAGCATTACCTGATGACCTTCATGCCATGCCTTGGTCTCCAGGCACCTGAGCCAGTCTTGGGCCAGGACTCCAGGGATTGCTTGCAGAAAGAAATGAACCACTCACCCGCAGAAAGATCCAATCATCAGCCAAAAAGGTAGATATGTTTGCATACTGTATCTGTATTTACCTTTAAAAATGAAGGTGCAAAAAGAATGCATGATATACACACTTACATACAGTGAACCATCAAGACGCAGAGCAATGCCACACACATAAGCTTAACGTTTCACTCTGCTTACTGCAGGAGTTTATCAGATGTAGTGCCTGCTTGTTCCACTGAACTTGGGTATCTCCAGGTGGCAATGGGTACCACAATCATCCATGACCCTTGAAGAGAGATGGAACTGATTAGAAGCTAGACAGAGCTACCATCTAAGAACTGAAGTGTTAACTGGTTTTTTTTTGTCCAGAGTCCAGAACTGGAACTCTGTCGAAGTAAACATAGAAAAATAGAATCTGAGGGCAGATAAGGGCCACTTGGCCCACTCAGTCTGCCCAATTTATTTATTACCTTCATTTTTCTGTAGACCCACTTGATCTACAGTACTGTCCCCCCACCCCTATGATTCCCTTTGTTTCTATCTTAGGCATTTTTGAACCCCACCACTGCTTTCGCCCCACTACCTCAGCTGGAAAGCTGTTCCAGGAAGCTGCCACTCTTTCTGTGAAGAAATATTTCCTCACATCTCTCTTGAACCCCCGGTTTCATTGCATGTCCCCTTGTTCTAGGGCACCTTTTTTCTGAAAATACTCCTTTCCTGTACCTTATTAATCCCCGTGAGGTATTTACTATCATATCCCCTCTCTCCCTCCTCTCCTCTATGGTGTACATCTTGAGCTCCTTTAGCCTCCAATTGTAGGGCTTTTGATGCACACCCTGCACCATTTTGGTAGCCCTCTTCTGGACACCTCCACTCTTTGTCCATTAGATTTCAATCATATCTACCCTCTCCCTCCTCTCCTCCAGTGAGTACATGTTCAATTCCCTCAGCCTACTTTTGTACGGTAAGTCCCCCAGACCTTCGATCATCTTTGTCGCCCTGTTTTGCACTACTTCCAGTAACTTAATTTCCCTCTTCAGGTACAGGTGCCAGAACTGCATGCAGTACTCCAGGTGTGGCCTAACCAGTGATCTATACAATAGCAGAATCACCTCCCTCCTCCGACTTGAGGATATATCCCTCGCAATACAACCCAGCATCCTGATGGCCTTTGCAGCCACCTTTCTACATTGTGCTGAGTTGTTCATTGCCCCCATAATGAGCACCCCCAGATTCTTCTCCTCCTCAGTCTCCCCTAACTGTTCACTTCCCAGATGGTATCTCCTCCTCGGGTTTTTAGCACCAGAATGCAGCACCTACATTTGACATCGATAACCCCTTTCTATGCACCCAAGTATCTCACTAGCCCTCCTGACTGCCTTATCACACTACCTGGCCACGTTTAGGTCGTCCAATATGATTACCCCCAGTTTTCTTTCCTGCTTGGTCATTGTCAGTATTACTCCACCCATTTTGTACTGCACCCCCAGATTTCTATGGCCTTAGTGCATTATTTTGCACTTTTTCGCATTGAAACCCAGTTGCCGTACCCTTGACCATTCCTCCAGTTTTTGCAGATCTCTGCCCATCCATTCCCCCCCCCCCCAGCATATCCATCCTTTTGTAGATCTTGGTGTCCTCCGCAAAGAGGAAGACCTTCCATTCCAGCTCCTCTGCTATGTCACTAAGGTACCCTGCTGGTCACCCTCCCTTCCACAGACCGAACTCCATTTACCACTACCCTCTGTCTACTGTCCCCTAACCAGTTTCATTCCCAGGTTACCACCTTGTTGCCCACCCACAAGCTATCCACTTTGCTTACCAGTGTCCTGAGTAGAAGGAATTCGAAAGCCATGCTGAAATCCAGGTAGGCCATGTCCACTATTCCTTCCTGAGCTAACTCCTTGGTCACCCAGTCAAATAAATCTATCAGATTTGTTTGGCATGACTTCCTCCCTGTAAATCCATGCAGCCTCAGATCCTGTAACCTGTTGGATTCCAGATATTCTACAATCCTTTCCTTTAGTAGTGTTTCCATTTACTTACCCACCACCAAGGTCAGGCTGACAAGCCTGTAATTGCACGCCTCTTCCCTGCTACCACTTTTGTGAAGAGGGACTATGTCTGCCCTCCTCCAGTCCTCTGGGACCACTCCAGTCTCCAGTGTTCTGTTAAACAGGTCTATCAGAGGTGCAGCTAGTACTTCCATGAACTCCCTCAGCACTTTTGGATAAACCCTGTCTGGCCCCTGTCCACCTTCAGGTTTGTGAGATCTTTCCGGACTCTCCTCAGAGAAACGACTAGTGTCCACGTCTCTCCCATCAAAGTTCCTGATGCTTTTCTGTGGCCCTTTCCCCTTCCATTCCCAATGTGAACACTGAGCAGAAGTATTTGTTCAAGAAGTTTGCCATTTCTTGGACCCCAGGACAGTCCCCCTCCCTCTTAAGCCTTAGAATCCCTCCCTTTTTCGCTAACATACCTAAAAATGTCTTGTCTCCCTTTGATACTGTCTGAGTTATTCCTTCTTCAGTTTGCAACTTTGCACTCCTTACAGCTTTCCCTGCCTCCCTCTGTTTTCCCTGATACACTTCCTTATCCTCCTCTCTCTGGGTCTCCTTATACCTTCTGAATGCTACTCTTTTAGCTTTTACTTTTTCTGCCACCCCTTTTGAGAACCATAGTGATTTTCTTTTTCTTTTTCTTACTTGCATGATGCAGAGATTTGCTGCATTCACTATGCTCTCTTTTAGTTTGCCCACTGTTCCTCCACCCCCTGGTCAACTCTCCCTACTAGGTAATTCCTGAGGCATTCACCCATCTTTATAAAATCAGCCCTTCTGAAGTCCAGGACCCTCACCATTGAATGGTTGGATTCCACAGCTATTCTTATGGGGTTTTTTTTTTTCCAACTTTCTTTCCCTCCCGTTGAGTCTCACAGGGGACCCCATCAGTCACCCCACCTTATCCTGCCCTGCTGTGATCCCCTCTGTCAGAGATCCTTTTCCTCCAACCCACCCGAGGCACACCTATCTGGCACCCTTCGGTCTACCCCCCCCCCGAGGCAGGGTCGCCTTTCTGCACCACAGTGACCTTCTGTTCATTCAATCTAGTGCAAAGGTGGGCAGAGGTGAAGGAAGGAGGCAGTCAGGTCCCAGAGAGGATGATCCAGCGTAGGCATGGTGGCGGGAGTGACGTCTTATTCCCAGCGAGAGGGCAGTTTCCTTTTTATGTGATACTCACCGAGGCGCGGACATGCAGTGACGTCCAGCGCAGGTACAAGTGCGCTCCTGCACTACTCCCATGGACATCTGCCTTCGCCTCCCCTGATACCATATGTGGCCCAGAAAGATGCACAGCACGCCTCTGCGTGGTTTTGCTGCTGCCAAGGATCCACAACCCACCCCTCTCTGAGAGAGGAGAGCTGCCCATCAGACGCTCGATCCTGTCTCCCCCAGTCAACCCCTGGCAACCCGAGCTTGCTCCTGATCCTGGGTTACCAGCTTGGTCAGATGTAAGGCTCCAGTGCCTCAGCCCTCTACACCACCAGGCCAGCCTTTAGTTTTTCTTATGTTGACCCACTCTGTATGATGGGCACTGGTCCCCAAATGGCTTCCCACCTTGATGCCTGCAATACTGTTCCTGTTGTTCCTGTTAGTAAGGAGCAGGTCCAGTATTGCCCCATCACAAGTGGATTTACAGACTACTTGCCTGAGGAATGCCCCCTGCAGGGAGTCCAGAATGTACCTACTTTTAGCTGAAGCTACAGCTGGAAGGCTCCAATCTACATCTGGCAGATTGAAGCCCCCCCCCCACCAGCAACACCTTCCCCTTTCAGCCATTTTGCCTATTGCTTCCAACATTTCCTTATCTACCTTCTCCCCCTTTGCTGAAGGCCTGTAGATCATGCCTGTCTGAAAAGTGTCTCCATTTTCTGACTTAAGCGGGACCCACAACACCCCTGCCTTCCCCTGAATTTCCTTTTTTTCTATTGCTTTTATGCTTTTCTTCATGTAAAGCATCACACCCTCTCCTTTTCTTCCCACCCAGTTGTTTTTGAACAGCATGTAGTCTGGTATGACCATGTCCCAGTCATGGTTGTCACTGCACCATGACTCATTAGTGTCCATAATATCCAGTTCAGCCTCTGCCATGATGGCCTCTAGGTCTGGGATCTTATTTTTCAGACTTCTAGCATTAGCACACATGGCGCTCTAGATTTTGTTAGCACTCTGCTTGTCGTCCACCCTTTTTCCTTTTATTCTCCTTTCCTCCCCCTTCTCATTCGACTATTGTTTTTCCTGCCTTCTTCCTTTGGTAAACCCCTGCTTCACTGATTAACTTGCACCCTGGTGGGGATTTCTCCCCTTGGGATCTCCCTACTATCTATCTCAGTCTATGAGGGAGGCAGTTTCTGCCTCCCCTTTTTCTCCTCCACACCCTCAACTAGTTTAAATGTTCATTGAAGTAACATTTAAACTGTCCACTGAGGACTGTGGCTCCCCTCCTGGATGGATGCCGGCCATCAGCTCTTATGGCCTCTTATCCTCCCAGGTTGGGCCCCAGTCTATAATATAGCCATACCCCTCCTCTCTGCACCATTCCTTGAACAATGAGTTGAAGGTCTTGGTGTGGAGATACCTCTCCTTCCCCCTATCATAGACAGACAGCACCTCTGTAAATGCTACTCAGTGTGCTACCTGTCTCAGACTTCTTCTCAGTTCCCTAATCTCCTCCTGCACTATTTCTGCCCTGTCCCTATCCAGCTAGTCATATCATTTGTACCCAGGTGGACAATGACATTCAGCTCTCTCTTCCTTCTTGCTGCCCTTGTGATCCGTAGGATACTCTTCCCATCCCTCTGAGCCATGGCACCGGGTAGGCACTTAACCTCACTCGCTGCCCACATTCCTATTCCCAACTCTATCCCCCTGACAATAGAGTTCCCCACCAGAAGTTGCTTCCTCCTCTTCTGGGGTCCTTTTTCACCCTCATTGGGGTCTCCACTAAGGAAGGCCCCCATATACTACCTGGCCACTAGCATGGTACCTCCTCTTGGCAGTCCCGCTGTGCCAGAGTGGTGTAAGAATTCTGTGGTGGCACCCATTAAGGAATGTGCCTGTGACCCACTCCCCCAGCCTTCCAGATTCCAGCACCCCCACCCTCCTCGAGCCCACCGTAATCCAGGTGCTCCTCCTATCTGGCATCCTTTGAGGTAACCGTATCAGACTTGGTCGCCCCTGGGCTGGGAAGAAGATCCCTCAACTCTCAGACAACTCAGCCAGTAGTCTAGCAACCTCCTCCCTCAGCCCAGAGAGGTACATGCAGAAGGAGCAGCAATGCAGTCTCTGGAAGGACTCCTTGAAGACTGCTGCCCACAACCACAGCACTGTACCACTCCCCACATTCCTTATTCGTGCTCTCCCCTTTTTTTTTCTGACCTCTTTTCCCAGAACACAGCAAAGGCTAAGCTGACCACAGTATGTGTTACTAAAGTACAATATACAATCTTTTAGTTAAATTACCCTAGGTATGTGACAGATACAGGTATGCCGTAAACAGAAGTGCAATATACAACCTGTTAGTTATACTACCCTAGATATGTCACAAATACAGGAATGCTATAAACACAAACACTAAAACAAAATATTTTTTTTATTCCAGACAAGACAGTATCCCTCTACCTAAATATCAAGCCAGTAGCAAGCTCCCTAAACCACGACCTGTTACCCGTCAGCTACAGTGCAACCCACGACCACAAAACATCAACCAACAAATCATCAAACAATACAGGTGTACCTGGGTTCAGATGGGCAAGATTTCTGGCTGTTGGCTGTCTCCTTGGCTGACTCCTGGCAGACACCAGATGCCATCCTTTGCGCTCATCCTTAGCATGAGAGCTGCATGTGGAAGGGCCACTTGGCAGCAGCAACTTACATGATGAGCATGGGCTCAGTCAGCTTCACCCCATCAGAACTCCATCTACCCGACTGACAGAGATTCAGCAGCCCTGAAGCCAGTGGAAAACTGGTGTTTTGATCCTGTGTGGAGGGGGAAAGAGGCACTGTTAAACTGCAAGCCCTCTCATCTTCACAGATCCAATGGTGCTCTAACAGGCAAATAAAAGCCAGAGTCTCCTTTAAGCACTTTTGAACTCAGTGGGCTGAGTCAGCTCTGCTACCTCGAAACTCCATCTGCCCAATTGGCAGACATTCAGCAGCCTTGAGGCCAGTGGCAAGCTGGCATTTCGATCCTCTATGGAGGGGGGAGAGAGGCACTGTTAAACTGCAAGCCCTCTCAACTTCACATTTCTGATGTTGGTCTTACAGCCAATGAAAACCAGAGCCTGTTTTAAGCACTTTTTAATTTAGCAGGCTCACTCAGCTCTGCCACCTCGGAACTCCATCCACCTGACTGGCAGAGATTCGGCAGTCTCGAGGCCAGTAGCAAGCTGGTGTTTCAATCCTCTGTGGAGGAGAGAGAGAGAGAGACACTGTTAAACTGCAAGCCCTCTCAGCCTCACAGCTCTGACATACCCATTTGGCTTAATGATAAGAAAGTGCTGGACATATTCAGCAGGGACTCCATGTTTCCTCTGAATGGCTCAAAAATAGGAAAAGAGGTTGCCAGGGATAATAATCCTTGAACAGCAGATATATTTCAGGGAACTTGTATTGATTGCAGTATGTGCACATGTTGCCAAAGGAATCTTATATGCTTGTTGTAGGACTTAACCTAGGTACAGGGTACTACCAGGCTCAATGTCTGAGTCTTGGCACCCACTTAAAGGATTGATAAACAGGTACTTCATGGAAGCACTCCAAAAACACTGCCTTGTAGGTCAGGGGCTTACCTAAATAATCCTGTGTTCCATTTTGCTCTGCAAGTGTGTTAACCCATAGTCGCTAATTCCGAAACGTCCCACTGACGTGTAACAACCCCCCAGCTCCTGTTTAAAACCCCACCACAGTAGCTGCCTAAGATGGCCGCTATGCGCGTACTCAATTACATCATCCGAGCAACAGCCCTGAAGCGATAATATGGGCTGAATGGGGACTTAAACAAAAAGTATGAAATAACTTTAATGACGCGCTTCCCCTCCAAATCCTTTACCTGTGCAGGTGTGAAATCGGTGGCCACACCTGCACAAGTAAAGGATTTGGAGAAGCACTTCACTGAGGTTATTTCATACTTTATTTTTAAGTCCCCATTCAGCCTGTATTATTGCTTCGGAGCTCTGTTGCTCAAATGATGTCATCGTGTACACACGTCATGGCCATCTTAGGCAGCTACTACGGCGGGGGGTTTAAACAGGAGCTGGGGGTTCATTTATATGTCAGCGGGACATTTTGGAATTAGCGACTATGAGTTAACAAACTTGCAGAGCAAAATGGGGCACAGGATTATTTAGGTAAGCCCCTGACCTATGAGGCAGTGCTTCTGGAGCGCTTCTACAAAGTACCTGTTTATCAGTCCTTTAATGAACTGTTTCCTGCTTTGATTCTCTGCTGTCTTCTTCACTGTTTATTTTGTGTTCTCATCAGCACAAGATTGCAAGATTTGAGTGCCCTTCCATTCCAGGTTAGACCATGATGGTCCTGGCATTAAAATAAAGCACAGTCCTGCTGTTTTAAAAAAAAGTATTGTGGATTTTGTGGGTTTTGCCTATTCTTGTCCACGTACAAGCCTTGGTGACTTAGGAGTGAAGGTGGGAGATGAACTGTTATGCACCTTATCCACCATGGGGAACATGGAATGGTAAGAACATAGAGGATAATGTATGGGCATCAGTTAACAACAACGCTGCTATTCACTTCGAGAGGTTACCATGGCAACTGTGTAAACCTTGAGAGCGAAGTTTGAGAGGTTTACTGTTGCCTGGTAAACTCGAGAAGTGAATTCAGCAGTGTTGTTAACTGACGCCCATACAATGTCTTGTATAGTGTATGGGCTCAGTATGCCAAGAATTCACTGCTGGAGGCTTACTTTTTGTTTAAAAAAACATGCTTTCCAACACTGACTCCCCCCCACCCCCCCACAATGAGTCACAATCAGTCCCGGTCCCTCTCCGATGTCACAGACAACACATTTAAACAGGGCTGTAGTTTTGTAGGGAAAAAAATATGATCTGATTTCCCTAACTTTGTCTGTTGTTCCTCGCTTTTGGGTCAGTTTCTTATTGCTGCGGCTGTTTCCCGGAAATGTGGTGAACTTACACGAATGCGCACGTGTGTTCCATGCTGTTGTACCATTGATGTGACATCCTCAGGATGGTACAACAAAATGTTGATGTCACATCGATGGTACAACAGCACTGTGTTTCCATCAATTTTCATACATAACAGCCCTCTCTCATACACTATATTAAAGTTGTAGGTTTGCATAAGAAAGTCCCCTTGATGCATAAGTCCTCCCTTCCCCTCCCCTCCCCTCTCACGTTTTTTCCTGGGGGTACCAACAACTAGACTAGATTTATAAGTTCAATGAATGATAATTAAAAAAAAATGCATAAGTGTTTTAACAGCAACTAGACCTTCAACAGCTTGTCATAGTAGGCTCAGTACCATACCATGGGTGGCTGATATTTGGAGTGATATTTAACTTTGAGGCCCTAGAAAAAGCTTAAGTGGGTACTTTCCACTAAATTAACCCTGCAAAGGGCTGTACATATTGAAAATGGTTCTCCCTGTAAATTATCCTTGAAAAGGGCCTTTTATTTTACATCTTGTACCCCCTACATTAGCCCTTGAAAGGGTTTGTTGTTTTCAATCTGAATCTCCCATATTTACTCCTGGAAGGGGCTGACTTTTCGATCTGGTTTGTCCTAAATTATCCCTGAAAAGGGCTTTTTATTTTCTATCCATTTCTCCCTAAATTAAATTTCCCTGTAAAGGACTGTTTATATTGTATCTTGTTTTTCCCTTGTGGTTAGCCCTTAGAAAACATAGAAACACAGAAACATAGAATTTGACGGCAGATAAGGACCGCTTGGCCCACCTAGTCAGCCCATTTTCCTACCTAACAGATAAGCTGCAGATCCTAGTTAACCAACAGCTTACTTCCTCCTACCCCCCACTAGGACTGCCTTATGCCTGTCCCATGCATTCTTGAAGTCCCCCACTGTTCTTGACTCCACAGCCTCCTCAGGGAGGCTGTTCCATGCATCCACAACCCTCTCAGTGAAAAAATACTTCCTCACATTACCTCTGAGCCGTCCCCTCTCTATCTTCAAATTGTGCCCCCTTGTTCTTGCACATCTCTTTTCTGGAAGATGCTACCTCTTGGACTTTATTAATTCCTTGAGGTACTTGAAAGTTCTATCATTTCCCTCTCTCCTTCTTTCCTCAAGGGTATACATATTAAGCTCCTTTAGTCTTTCTTGTATGTCTTCTGGTGCAGACCCTGCACCATTTTGGTTGCCCTCCTCTGGACAGCCTCCACTCTGTCTATGTCTTTGGAGATGGGGTCTCCAGAACTGCACACAGTACTCCAGATGGGGTCTCACCAACTGTCTGTACAGATGGATAACAACTTCCTGTTTTCTACAATTGATGCCTCTTCCTATGCATCCCAGTATCCCCCCAGCCTTCCTTACTGCCTTCTCACATTGCTTGCCCACCTTTAGGTCATCTGATATAATTACCCCAGGTCCCTTTCTATTTTTACTGTTGTCAGTATCTCACCCCCATTGTGTATGCTTCCCTGGGTTTTTTTGTTTCCCATGTGCATTACCTTGCACTTCTTTACATTGAATCTGAGCTGCCATACATTTGACCATTCCTCCAACCTTGCCAAATCCGTCTCATCCTTTCCACTCCATCTTGTGTATCAACCTGTTGCAGATCTTTGTGTCATCTGCAAAGAGACATACTTTTCCTTCCAGTTTCTCTGCAATGTCACTTATAAAGACATTAAAAGGACCGTCCTAGTACTGAACCTCATGGTACCCCACTAGTAACCCTCCTTTCTTCACCGTGTACTCCATTTACTACTACCCTTTACGTCCCTGTTGTCTAGCCAATTTTTATCCAGGCTACTGCCTGGGGACCCACTCCAAGGCTGGCTATCTTGTGAATTAATCTTTTGTGTGGGACTGTATCAAATGCCTTGCTACAATCTAGGTAGGCCATGTCCACAGCCCCTCCCTGGTCTACTACTTTGGTCACCCAGTCAAAGAAATCTATTAGAATCGTCGGACACGACCTTCCCATCGTGAATCCATGCTGCCTTGGGTCCTGTGCCCCACTGGCCTCTAGGTACTCAACAATTCTTTCCTAAAGAAGTGATTCCATCATTTTCCCTACCACTGAGGTCAAACTAACTGGTCTGTAGTTTCCTGCCTCTGTCCTGCTACCACTTTTGTGAAGAGGAATCACACCTGCCCTCCTCCAGTCCTCGGGTACCACCCCATCCTCCCATGATTTGTTAAAGAGAGTAGTCAGTCACTAGTTCTACCTTTAGTTCTTTTAGAATTCTTGGGAGAATTCCATCAGGCCCCATTGCTTTGTCCACCTTCAATTTTATTAGTTCTTTCAGAACCCTTTCTTCTGTAAATGGACTGGTATCGACCCCTGTCTTTAGAGTGTTTCTCTTGTTTTCTTGTTAAAGAGGTTTTTATTAATGAGGTTCACTCCCTAAATGTATAGCCCCAATAGTGTGATTTGTTTATTTGCAGAGCCTAAGTCCAGTGCACAGCTGTCCCTCTCTGTCTGCTGTCACAGCATTGACTGTCTGCTGTGCAGGTCACTTGCTTTCTCACTTTCCTCTCCCCACACACATGTGCCCAGCCTTGATTGGCTTTAACTGGGTGCAAGGTAGATGATGATAGGTGTGTGTGGACAGGGCCGAGGTCATGGCTGTGGTTGCACATGCAATTTTCCACTTCAGAGGGCCAGCAGTGTCATTTCCTTCCCAGGATCGGGTCAGACTGTCAAAGGCCTGATCTGGTCTATCCTGACTGAACTAGATGAAACAAGTCCAGCCCTTATCAAAATGAAAAGCCTTCGCTTAACCTTAACATAGCAGTTAGACTATTAACACTATAGCAATAATTTGGCATACAATTAGCATTAAATTATCCTTCAAACTGCTTCTGTGGTGTTTAACAGTCAGTTGTATTATAATGGGTCATCATGATGGCCTTCACAGTCACAAGCCTTTAGTTAGCCTGCATATAGCATGAACGATTTAAATGAGATGGCTAAGGTAGTTTTCACAGCAGTCTGGATGGTGCTTTGTAGCAGTATGCATGTCCTGCTGATGAATATCTTGAATTGTTACATGACTGTTATCAACTAATAAGTAAGGTTCAAAATACTGCTTAGGACTGGGTTTTTACTGTTAAGTGAATGTGTGGTGCAATACTGTTATAATGTGTGGGAGAGCCGAGGCTGATTAAGGGTGGAATTTGATGAATTCCTATACTTGTTATGGTATCACTGTGACATCAAGAGGTTGTTATACCCTTTTGACTACGTCACAACAATGCCATGACAACACCAACGTATTTGCACATGTGAGTTTCCCAGATTTTGAGGCTGCCTGTTTTGGAGTGTATTGCCGACGACAAACTACTACTGAAAAACTCACGTTATTCTATGGATGAGCCTACAGGTACACAATTTGAGGGGGCACGGACATGATCACAATAGTTCATAGATGAGAATGGGGCTTGAACATGGCATAGGGGGCACAGTCTGTCGTCAGAAGAAAGGTAGAGAGTAATAGGTAAAATGGGTTGGCAAACAGAATACTGTTGTTTTAAATGCTGCCCCATACACTATTAAGACCAATGAATTGAGAACATTTAACAACAGTGCTGTGTTCCCTTCTCAAGGTCACTTTGCCAACTGTAAACCTCTTGAGCTTCACTCTCGAGGTTTACTAGGTTGGCATAACAACCTCTCTAAGGAACCACAACGTTGTTACTAACTGTTCCCCATTCATGATCCTCCATATTTGTGTTGCAATGTTAATCACAAAGCTGATTTAAATTTTATAACATATACTTATTTTATATAAATTAAATACACGATATAGTGACTAAAAATATACTATTTACGCAGCATATCTATGGTTTATTACCCCATTATATCAACATAATGCAGAGTTTAAGCAATAATAAATGTGTGTTATTGTCCGATAACAGTTCGCCCCATGAGGCATGATGTGTGTCCACTGAGTACCTTTTAGCACATGAAGTGCTCTTATACGGCAATGACCCACGTCTCATTCCACTTCTTGGAATAGAGTTGCTAATATTAAGACAAAAAAATATTGGTGCTCACCTCTTGTGACAGAGTGAGAACAATTTAGTTCCACTGTAACTAGATACCAGGATTTCATACCTTTCTGAGTGTGCTTGAAGGATATTAAAAATGTTATCTTCATGGGTGGCATCCATCACATCAGACCTTGATGTGTCTAAAAGGATGACATGGCTCAGTGTAAAGATAGTGATAAAGTATCCAGAAATTCAAGTTTTTACAACTGAACTGTAAAAAATATATATCTGAGCCTATAAAGGGGGAAAGGGAACATTGTTTAACCAGGAGTAGCACACTAAGCCAAAGCTTGTTTCCATGTGTGACCTGGGAGCACAAGGAAGTTCAGTGACTTGCTCAGGGTCACACAGTATGCAGGTGGGGGCTGTGGGATTCAAACCCAAGTCCCCAGGTTTGCAGTTCACAGTCCTAAACTACTGCGCTATACTCCCTCCTATAATTACGGTTTTCTGTCCCACCCACCTCCCACTAATGTGTGTGGCAACAGAGGCTTCCTGGGATGGGAACATCCAGCAACGTGTGGTCACACATGCTGCCAAGGACATTGCTGCAACCCTTCAATGGGATCTGTTGTAGAAGCTCTGCAGCACAGCCCTCCCCTGGGAGGAAAGTATCCAAAAGATGCTCTGAACTCCTTCCCCGCTGGCATCTGCTTCCGACATCTGGACTCGTGGCACGACATGGGGTTGCCAGCACATCACGGAGATGAAATATTGCTCAGTGCCACAGAGCTGGCTGAATGATGTTTAACTGTGATGCTTTTATTTTAATAATACAAGACAAGGTGTGTCCATTATAGAACATATGCATGCCTACAGTGGTTGTAGGCATGAGGTGCAGTCAAGTGCTTAAGGCACTTTAGGCATGCATATATTCTGCAACAAATGCACCCCTGCTGTGTACTATTGCTCTAATAAAAATAGCTGAAAATAATCTGACTCACATTTCCATTATTGTTAATATAGTTTATTTGAAGGACTTTCACTGTATAGTCTTTCTACTTCATAAAGCACTCACAATATTTCAGTCTCACTAAGGAATACCCAAACTCCTATTTATGTTTGAACAGTCATTTGTAAGTAATAACACATGACAGGGTATGCATTATGGTGGGATAATTGCATGCCTCAGGTGTCTTGTTAGGCACGAGGCACAGCAGAGTATAAATAAGTAAGTAAAATGTTATTTATACAAGGCACCCTTCCATTGCTTGGGGTGCCCTCACACCATACTCAAACAGATGATAAAACACATTAAAATAACACATAAAATCTTAAGTTCCTTAAAAGGTATTTCTAAAAAGATATGTCTTAAGGGAGTTTTTAAACACTTCTATGGTCAGGCTCTCTCGTATCTGCTGTGGTAGAGAATTCCAGAGGGTATAGGCCATAAAGGCAAAAGATCTTTCTCGAAATGTTTTCAAACATACTCGGGAACCCCTAGCAATCCCTCATCAGAGGATTGGAGTGAAGAGGAGGGACAGTAGGGAGATAGGAGGTCTTGCAGGTATCAGGGTCCCTGATTGTGTAGAGTTCTATAGGTCAGCAATGTGAACTTGAAAGTGATTTGCCACTGTACAGGCAGCCAGTGCAGTTTGTGCAGCACAGGTGTTACATGATGGGATCTAGGGGTTCCAGTTAACAACCTAGCCGTTGTGTTCTGCACCAGCTGCAATCGGCGAATATCCACTCCTGGAAGCCCTAGGTAGAGGACGTTGCAGTAGTCCAAACTGGTGGTGACAAAGGCGTGGGCCAATGTGGAAAGATCCTCAGATGGAACCAAGTGCTTCACCCTGGTGATATTTCTCAGATGATAAACCGTGGATTTGACTGTAGCCGACACCTGAGCCTGAGTGCCATTAAATGCACCTGAAAAGTGCTATTACTATCATCATAATAGCACACACTGTCGGGTCTTATTGTTTACATCAAATAAAATTTCTATTCAGTAGAACACAACCAGAAAGCATTGCACATATAAAAAACAAAAGGCTGGGGCCAGCCCCATGTCTCGGTACTAGCGCTATTGCCCGCCATGCCAACAACACGGGTAGAAAATGCCCACTGCCAATGTCAGTTCTTAGATGCTGGCACATAGCTTCAGTTCTCTAATGAAACACTGTAATAACTGGGTGTGACATCACAACCTGTTATTACTGCACTTGAAAGCAACCAAACTCTTGTTGATAAAGGTGCTCCGCAGTTATTAGGATTGCTTTACTCAATAACAAGAGAAATGCATGCAAAAATGCATTTGAAATTCATTTATACAAAAATGAAAACCACCACCTAAAAATGGTCAGATCAGTGTATACAGTATGAAGCTGGGATACAGAAAGTCAATACTGTACCAGGCATGTTCCTTAATAGTTACTGCTGGTGGCCTCCTTGGAAAACTGCATCTTCAGATTAAGTCTGGTTGATGTTGAAATGTCAGTAAGTGCTACTGGTCCTGTGGGCAATTTTGCCATGGCGTTCATGTCATTCTTAGCTGTTTGCGATCCTGGAAGTTAAGTTTTGTACAGTAATGTTACATTGTAAATTATGAATCGGACTCCACGTAGAATTGCTGCTTAGCACAAAAGGCACTGTGCAAAACTCCATATCTGACAGCACTTTTGCAGGAGACAACCAGCAGTAACCATGAAGGAAAGTGCCTGGTACAGTACTGACTTTCTATATCCCAGCTTCATATGCACTGATATGACCAGGTGGCATTTGCCTTTTTACACAAATAAATGTCAAATGCATTTTTCCACACATTAATCAGTCTCATGGTACTGTGTATACTGTATTTGGTGCTGACACGACTCTTGACTGGTGTCATGCAGTTTTTTTTGTGGTACTTTGATATTTTTCCCTAGGTATACATGCACCTATGTGGTGACTGAGGTACTGTTGTGTGACAATAAAGATTTCTTACCTGGCTCCAAGGGACTGTGGGATGGGGTTTGGGTGGCTTGAGGGAACATCCAGTTGTACCTGTAAAAAAGGAATAGCAAAGGGGTCACAAAGGATCTGCAGCTCTTTAGTAACTAACTAGGACAAATGAGGAGCTCTAAATATAAAAAAATACTTATATGATACATGTGGTCAATGTCCTCCAGTGCCAGGGGTGATGTCTTATCATTCCACTGGACCTGTAGACAAAGTGGAAAACATGTTAGCAGGATAGTATGACTAATAAAAATACCAATCAGCTGTGTCAGGTGGAAAGGGATTGCATTGGGTGGGGTAAAGTGGGTCAGTCAGGAAGATACCAGTATCACAGCAGTGATCCGGGCTTCGGAACTTGGGCCACTCGTGGATGTAAGCATGGGGGATACAGACAGGATTCAGTGTCCCTGGGCCCTGTCTCCTCTGGGAGGGATGCAAGCTGCTCTACTTACTGACTCCCACTAGGGCAGGATGGAACCACCAGCTTTCACACGCCTGCAACATTGACTGGCAATGGACTGCCAAAGTGACTGACAGTTAGGGGCCGGATTCTCATTCCCTTTCCATCCCCATGATGGGGGGGATCTGCTTGTTTGATGGTGCTCTGAAGGAGAAGATCAAGGGTCAGATGCTGGAGCATTGCTGGTGGAGGACCCAGTCCGAGGTGGACAAACTGGCCTTGAGAACTCATTGTCATGCGTATCAAGGGGCAATCGACCATAAGAAGGCAAAGTTCCTGTCCAGGGTGATTGCCACAGGGAAGAACAGGCTGACCAGCTCAGCTCTTTCAGACTGTAGACAGACTCCTTCATCCTATCAGTCTACAGCTGAAAAGAGCATTTTTCTTTGAACTGTGCGAAGAGTTGGATCAGTTCTTCTTCGACAGGGTGTCTTCCATTCAGTACAGGATCTCCTCAGTGGGGTAAGATTCTGCTCCAGGGTGGCCGGCCTGGCAGGAGCATGGGTACTCCTATTGTTTGGGAGGAGTTTCGGTCTGTGTGGGTGGCAAAGGTCATTGAGGTGATCTTGTAGCTGCGGCCTACTTATTGTGAGCTGGACCTGACCCTGTCATTTCTCCTAGTGGGATGTGTCAAGATTGTTGGTCCAGTATTCACCAGAATAATCCAGGGCTCAATCTCAGAAGGGGGTTTCCATAATGCCTTGTAAGAGGTGCTGGTGAGGCCCCTTCTGAAGAAACAATCACTTGACTCCAATGTCCTGGTGAATTAGTGACCTATCTCCAACCTCCCATTTCTGGAGAAGGTTGTGGAGAAAGTGGTAGCATTACAGCTCAGGTCACACCTTGCAGCCTTTGACATCTACAAGCCATCTAGTCCAGATTTAGGGCAAGGCATAGCACCAAGATGGTGTTGGTCAGGGTGCAAAATGACTTTCTCAAGGATAGGGATAGTGGGTAACCTGTCAATTCTCAATCTCTCTTCAGCATTTGACACCGTGGACCACATTGTGCTTTTGGTTTGCCTTAGAGAGTATTGTGGACTCACTGGTCTGGTCATCAACTGGTTTGAGTCCTATCTCATAGGTAGGAAACAATGGGTAGTGATGGGGAATTGCTCCTCCTCTCTGAAGCTCCTGCCATGTTGAGTTCCTCAAGGTTCAATCCTTTTGCAGATGTTGTGTTTGTGGTGTACACACTGCCCCTGGGAGAGCTCATTAGATGATACAGCTTAGAGTTTCATTGCTATGCAGATGATATCCAGCTGTATATATCTTTTGCACTGGGAACAAATGACATTTTTTGAAGTGTTAAATAACCGCCTTGCTGAGATCCAGGACTGGATGTCCTCTAACTGGCTGAGGCTAAACCCAGGTAAGACGGAGGTGATGGTGATTGAGCATGGTCACTGGTGTGATGGGAATGTCTCTGGGGTGGTAACGGGACTTGTCCTGGGATCTACCCTATTGATGGATTCCTCTAGGGTGAGAAATCTGGGCATCATCCTGGATGACAGGTTGACGATTGATGCTCAGGTGTCGTCTGTCGTCCAAAGTGGTTTTTACCACCAAAGGAATGTTTCCCCGGATTAAACCCCTTGTTCCACCCGAGGACCTGCCATCACTGGTACATGCCTTTGTTACATCCGGGTTGGACTTCTGTAATGTTCTTTACTTCAGGGTCAGTGGAGGGAACCTCTGCCAACTGCAGCTAGTGCAGAATGCAGCGTTCAGGTTGCTGACGGACCTGCCTAGGTCTTGTCATGCTATCCCAGTCCTGTGTAGCTTGCACTGGCTGTCTGTCAGGTGGAGGATCATCTTCAAGTTGAGCTTGCTCACCTTTAAGGGCCTATATGGCTCAGGCCTTAGTTACCTGACTGACCTCCTAACACCTGCCATCCCGGTCTGATCCCACCTCTCCTACACCGAGGGCCTACTAAGCAGTTCTGAGGGCCAGGCTGAAAACCTCGGGTGACCACTCATTCAAGGTGGCCAGCCCGGCCCTCTGAAACTTGTTCCCTTGATCATTAAGGAGGAGCCCTCAGTGAAGGTATTCTAAAGGGGTCTGAAAACCCTATCTCTTTAAAGAGGCTTTCCCAATCTAACTGCAACTGATTTTTAATGAGTTTATTATTATTATTTATTCAAATGTTTATTTATTGTTGAATTTGTGACTGGTTGTATAATTCCCATTGTGCAGCCTTACATATGTTATTGTTTTACCCTGCTTGTTCTGACTGTGTAAGGCACCCAGAGCCTCTGGGTTTGGGCACCATATAAATAAAGTTTACCTACCTACCACACCATCAACCCAGGTTTTAGAATGGACTCTGTTACTCAGTGGCCATCATGGCGGGGGGGGGGGAGATTCAGTGTCCCTAGGACTGATCTCTCTTGGGGTTGGGGGGCCTTGTAGCTCCACCCATTGACCAGCACAGTGCAGGATGGAGACACCAGGGGCCCGATATTCAAAACTTTGCCCAAGAGCAACACTGAGTTTACCTACGCAAGCCTGGTTTAGGACAGATCGGGCTTTAGCACAGGCAAACTCAATTTGCACCTGGGCAACAATTAGGGTGGTACAATAATGACGGGGTGGGGAACCTGAATACTGGGACAGTCCAATATTCAGAGAATGTGCACCATGCAAGGTTGTTTTGCTTGGTCCCCTTGCACAGCACACATACTGCTGATCCCAACCTCGACTTATTCCCACACAACCTTATTGGCTGGTGAAGGAAGTGCTATACCCCCGACCCCAAATACAGTAGTCCTTGTCATCTAGTGGCACCCCCCCACTGACTCCCATCCCTGATGCGAAACATCAATGTTTCCCTGGTGCTACCGGTCCCCACCTCCGACGACTGCCATCCCAAAAGTAACACTGAAAGTTTCTCTTGTGTTCCATGATCCCCCAAACCAATCACTGTCCCAAAGTTAAAAATAAATGTTTCCCTGATGTCTAGTGGTGCCTCCCATCAATCATCAGCCTAAAGTTAGAAATGAAAGATTTCCTGTTGCTCATGGTCTCCTCTCCCTGATCGCTGCCTAATGTAAAAATAGACATTCCAGGTACCCAATGGTCCCACCCCCACCCATGCCCAATGGTTACAGTAGTATTCCCTGGTGCCCAGTGGTCCCTCCCTCACCTGATTACCCACCCGACACACGGACACAGTTTTCCTTGTATCCAGTGTATTCCCATCCCCCATCCTGATAATTTTATGAGAAAGGGAAACCATTCCTTGGTAGTCTAATGGACCCCCCTCCCTAGTCTCGATCTGCCTGTAGAATACAATTTATATCTTTCCCTGGTGGCTAGTGGAACCACCCTACACCCCAACAGGTAGTCACCCACCACCGCTCCCCATCCATCCCAGGCCAGCAACTGGCCACGGTCCTCTACTCTCCACCATGGCTGCTGACTGAGCTGTCAATAACCACGTACTGTATACAATATGCATTCGTTGATTGACAACTCAGTGAGTGCCAGTTGCTGGCTCAGCGATGGGATTGGGGAGGAAGCAGGGTGGTGGGGCACTACCTGCTGGGGTGGGGGTGCCCATTAGCCACCAGAGAAAATGCACAAAAGGTCCCACATTGAAGTGCAGGCCAGTCTCAATGTGCACCCTACTTAGTGTGAAAAAACATTTTGGTGCACCCACCATCCACTGTAGTACAGCAGATCACAGCAGACCAACTGTGCCTACATCTAAGCTGAGAGCCCCAGTCACAACCAGTCCTAGAACTCCCTACAGTCAACACCAATGCAGCAGGCAGCAGTGGAATCTCCAGCAGCCTGCAGTGCACCCTCGAGCCTCGAAAATCTCTGATCAGATGTTTTCCGGTACTACTTTCCTCCAGGGGCTAAGTTCAGTCCTCAGTGACTGTACTTGGCCCAGGGAGTTCAATGGGGCCTGGAAACAAAATGTAACCCCCTCTTTGGGGGCTTACCTTAAGTCCCCCCATTCTCCCGGTTTTCTGCCACTCCTGGGGGTTTCCCCGAGTCCTCTGTTGTTCCCCAAAGTTGTCTGTAGGTTATTCTAGCCCAGTTCAGGCTTAAAACTTCATTGCAGTCTGCCCATTGCATTTTCTGCACTCTTTAGCAGCGGCCGACCATGCATGCGCAAAGGGAGCATTTGAATTACCGACTGTTGGTTATGCAGTCTTCTGGGGAGTTCCTCGGTGGTCCCGGTGCCCCTCTTATGCTAAAAGGGGACTGGTGACCTTAAGGAGGCAGTGCAGAAGCTGCCGTAAAGTTTTAAAAATAAAGATTAAATCAGGGCATGAATGAAGGCTCATGAGTAAGTCATGCACCCTCAATGAATATTAATGAGTTGTTGCTGCCACCTGGGAGGACAGTGTTTTGGCGGCAGTGACTGGAAAACAACTAGGAGCACCCCAATGAGAGTGGGCTTGTTGAAAAGGGGACAGCTGGGGCTACAACCCAGTTGGGGGGGGTGAAAAAATAAAGAAATGTGTTGGGCTGCAGCAGCATTGAAAAGGGGAGAAACTGATTTGAACTGAATAGACTCCTTGGTAAACAAATCGGGGCTGGCATGTTTGTGACATTTGACCCCTTTTCTTTTTAGCCAATCAGCAATCTAGATGCCCAAAACTGTGACAGAGGGACTCCTGGGAAAAAGAGGGGACTAATTCTGGCACCTAGATCATGCTCCAATAAATGAGGAGGAAATATTGATCACTATGGATATCAGTTATTGAAAGGCTTCAACAGCCAATCAGAGGACTGGGATTTTGGCTGATACAAGGGGGACTTTCTGGGATTTCTTCAGTCTGTTCCTGAGATCTGTTCGAGTCAGAAGTACCCTGTGGGAGTGGATTTGAACATCAGTGGGCTTACTCAGGCCCTATGTGGAGATTGCTGTCTTGCAGAATCAAGTTGAGAGGGGAAAAGAAAGAGAAAGAGCCTGAACTGTGATCCTGTATCTCCAGGTAATGAGAAGTTGCTTTGCTGTTGGTAAGAGAAACAAAGTGTTGCAGAAACCCTGCACTGAGAAGCTGGACTAGTTGAGAAGGCTGTGTTGATTATCAGAACAGTTATCTCAAAGAGGTCGTTTGCTGAGTGGGACTGTGATTGCAATTTTCTTGAAGAGGCAGAGCATCTCTGGCCATTGGGGTGCTGACCGGGAACTGTGTGTGTCCTGAGTGAACTGGTTCAAGTGGCTGAGAGCTGAGGTTTTGCTGCCGCCAAAGAAAAGAGTGTGGACACTGCTAATCTGGAAGTGTGGACTGGTGTGCAGGGGATTGTTGTTACTGAGTTTTCCCTCTGCTGAATTGCACTTGCATAAAGGCTAGCACACACTCTAATTGGCACTGGTCTTTATTGAAGCGACTGCCCGAAGGCCTTGTGATTGGAAAACTCAGTGCAAGGACTGCAGGAGGACCATCACCATGTGGGAGTTCTCACCAAGAGCCAGGGAAGGAACCTGCTAACCCTTTCCGAGTGGGACTCACTGTCTCAGTAGGTCACGGGTCTTGTACCCAAGTGCTAGGGCACTCCGATCATGGTAGCCAGGCTGTGGAGTCACTCCCAGGTCTGAGCTTTATGGGGCTGGTATTGTCCTACTACAGTGCTCTGCAGCGGGCCAGAAGTGGCTGAAGGTGACAAGTGGCCAGAACTACAATCCAGGTGACCAGCTGCAAGATCCTTGAGCAAGTTCCATGCAGACAGCGGGATCTTGGTCAGCTTGCTTCTCGATTTGCTGCTCAACTCCAAGGAGCTCCATTTTACCCTGATGCTGAGAGCTTCAAGCCCATGAGTACCCAGGAACTGGTTCCCGGTAGGGAAAACGGAGAGACTCTTATTAAACATTTTCAAATTTCTAAAATATTTCAGGGCCCCAACAACTGGCCAACCCGCGGCACCATACCAGGCCTGTACCTAGTGGATACCCCTAAGAACATCTGGGAAACACTGGTACCAGTTGGGGTGGGTTCGGCCTGGAGGCCTCAATGTTTGGTGTGTTGCTGTATCATTAACCAGCTTTTTCTATCCACAGCCATCCTTGGTTCTGCCCCCCCCCCCAGTACTTTACCCCCAATAAAGCTGTGGTTTACTGTTTGAGATTGTGTGTGCAGGAATTCTCTGTGTCTGTCAAAGCATTACTGTTCATGGTTTATGGTGATACTGAATTGTTGGGTATCCAGTGTGTGGGGTGGTTGGTAGGGGAGGTGGGTAAGTGCAGCATTCAAGGGGGCTGTACCAGTCAGTCACCTGACCCATTTAATTCTCTCTGGGTGGAGGCATTGTGCTATTTTTATTATTTTGGGGATAGGACCTCCGAACACCACTGTAGCAGAACCCAGGCCCCTTAACCTGTTAGATGGACAACAGGCAGGGGTTGTAGCCCACTGGCACATGGCGCCTGGGCTACAAAAATATGGGAGCTTATATAAACTCTTAACATTCACTGCAGGCCACTGAATCTCTCACCACCACAAACCACGCCAACACCAACCGTAGGGGACTCCAGGATCTGCAGCAACTAAAGCTGTCAACCCGGAACGAGGCAAAACCAGTCCGCCACAATCTATTACACTACAGCAAACACCAAGCAAAACAAAATGATTCCACACACAAAATGCACATTGGGACCAGACCCACACTTGAGTGTGGGGCTCCCAGCACTGTTCCCCTTTAACAGTGCAACACCAAGCTGGCCAGTTGGTGCAGTGGTAGGGTTACTGCTCGTGATGCCAGCCACCCAGGTTTGAGACATGCTGGGGTCAGAGGCCAGCCAGGAGACAGGCACAGTTCTCCTCCCTCAAGGTGGGGGAGGATACTGTGTCTTTTGACTGCCACCAGTGGAGGCCAGGTGGTAGTGCAGGCAGTGTAGAATGCAGGAAGGGGCTGCCCTTCATTCATGCATGAGTGTCATTGCACGCTGGTATCTTTGGGAGAAATCCCAATGGAGCAAATGCAGCACTCACTGCAAACCCACTCACATCCAGTACAACAGACCACCACCGCCCTGTGTGGTCATGGGTCAGTAGTGAATAACCAATAAGTCCACGAGAAGGTTGTTTGTGAAGCTAGTGGGTTCTTGCAGGGCTAAGGGTTGAAATGAGAGAAAAAGTACAAACCCTAGTCAATATGAATCATCTTAACTGTTGCTGCAGCTGCATATACTGGAGGTGCCCTGGCTGCTCCCCACACAACATGTTACACTGGGGACAGCCACCAGTGGTTGCGGGTGCACCGGGAGGGGATCAAAATTGTAAAATGCTGGTGGGGAGCATGCAGGATCAACCAGATACAATTTTAAATAAAATACATCACATTGAGTAAAAAAAACATATACTATTTATGAAACAGCTAATCGGGCCCTGCCTCACACGGAGGTGGTGCCCCATCAGACGTGGATGTTTCCCTTTAAGTTTCTGGACCAATAACTATTTTTCTCTAGAAACTTATGAAGCAAAAATGGGTGATAGTGTAGAATATTGGGTGCACCTAGGAAGCTTGCCGTAAAAGATTCCTGAACACAGCTCTGCTTTGGTTAAGTGCCTTACTTGGTTGTCAGTTTATTTTAGTTGGAGGGCTTCACCCCCACACACACACACTTTTTGTTTTTTATAGGGTGGTGTGGGGCGAACCCCAACCTAAATAAAGTGATAAAAAGTAAAGGAACTGCGATTGTACCAATAAGCATAACTGGAGTTCTATGCTAATAGCGTAGGTCCTACATGTACCCAATATTCTTCACTATCTCCCAGAAATGCTACCAGTAATGACTGCAAATGGAATCAACAGACTTTTCACTTTGTGCTTCATACTAGACTGCTTGTTCCAACAGGACTAACTTTCCAGTCAGAGAGAGAGAACTAACTTTTGTGTAAAAAAGCAAAAAAAAAGTCTAGATCTGTCTATGAGGTGAAAAGGAATATCAAAATACTTCACACTGAGCAACTCAATAACAGTCATCAGCTTCACAACTTACTGACACTGTTGGAAAACGAACAAAAGACTCTCTCAGCTCTTTGCTTTAATTTTATTTAAACATCATTCATTCCAAGAGCCACCCCCAACCCCATGAGAGTTAAAGCAGATCAGAATTAAAATAAAAAGATCCCCAACCTCACCGACTACACTCCCTGCAAGTCTTCCACCACTACGACACAGAACTTGCACCCACTGACTGGAGGAGCACACACTGTGACCAGTCCTTGCTCTCTTGGGCCTGCCTGCCAGTTATAATAGAACTAGGGCCCAGCCACAGTAAGGGAGCCCCACACACCCCACTTTCTCCCCTCCAGCAGGGCACCATCACCAGGCTTCCAGAGTCCCCACTCCAACACAGCCTATCGCCCAGCCATGCCCTCCCTGAGCAGCGGTGTAGTGATGTGGGCAGCCAAGCTACTGCAACCTGCCTAGACTCGGCACTACTGCTAGGGCCACTGGCGAAGGAACTGCTTATCTGCATTCAGCGTGCAGTGGAGAGGAGATGGCACCGATGAATGTTGAGACAAGCAGCCTCCAGTGAAAGGAACAAGCACTCGGCCCTGCTTGCTGCCATAGCCTCTGTTAGTCCCTCGCTTCCCTCTCCAGCTACTGCCATTACCGCGAGTCAGAAAGAAAGAAAATAACTAAGATGAAGCAAAGGGCACAATAAATGATAGTAATAATATTAAATAAGTGAACAATTTGAAACCACCACTTTCTGCTACCCGCGCCTCCATTTGTTCAAAAATGGCGCCCTTCCTCGTGCGAGATTTCGATGATGCCAGTCCAGAAGTCTCGAATGGCAGCTGTTATCTCGTGAGACTAACATTGCACTCCCCACAATCCTTTGCCCTGCTGTTTCCTAAAAGCACAGAGCACACAAACTATGGGGCACAATCTACTGGAGGCTTCCAAATGGTAAGTACTCAGAATTAAATTAGAATAATTCTTATTACGAATAAACGTGAATGCCCTGCATTACAGACAGACAGTCCAACAGTAATAGTTTCTGCTGAACTGCACAAGGGTATGACAGTATAATATAAAAAAAAGGCGGGGGGGAGTGCTGTTAGCCATACAATGCAGTAGACACTATTACAGCACCTGGCATGAGAATGACAGTTCAAGGACTGGGTGTATGTGACTTGTTGACATTCTGTGCCAGATACATTCATTGCTATTTCTCTCACTATCCCACTCTGTCTCTTAAGTCACTATCCTCACCAAACATTTATCTATTTAAAAGTTCACCAGGAAAGGATATACTGAGCGAATAGCTCTTTTCCAGATGTGTTCTGGGAAGGGGAAGGGACAATAGCAATAATTGAAAATACAGATGTAATAAAACATATAATTAAGGCAGTAGGTTATGCAGATTTACATGTGCATATGGGCATCTGAGATGCAAGCAGGTTCCAAACTGCCTGATGACATAGGGGAGTTGTAGACAGCTGGCCAGGAGCAAAGGAGAGAAAGGTGCAGTGTTGTGGAGTAAGAAAGTGTATCAACAAGTAGCAGAAGAAAGCATGATGAAAGAGGGGTGGGGAGAAGGGATTGGGGGATAGCATCAAGAATGAGAGTGGGGAGAAATGACTAGGAGCACTTGCAGGAGGGTGAGGTGCGGTTTCAGAGGAGGGAGGGAGGAAAGGGTATGACAGAAAAAGACATTACAGATTGGAGCTGGAAGAGTGTTCCAGAGCCTGGGGGAAACAGTGGGAGAAAGCTGATTGGCCATCAGAGGTAGCACTGGAGGGAACAGCAAAGGTCCGAGCATCTCCTGAGGGAGTGGGAGGAGGTAAGGAGAGGCAGAGATGTGTGGGGGATCCGAACCGGAATTTACTTGGGAAGCTGGCATAATGGATAAGACACCTGCCTTAGAGAGAGAGAGAGAGAGAGAGAGAGAGAGAGGGAGTAGAGATAGAGATTGGTGCACAGAGTAGTGGTGAGTTCGAGGAGGGCAGTCAAGAGTAAAGAGGCAGAAAGAATGGAATCTGGCTAAGGAAGTAACAGGGGTGGCCCTGTAGACCACATTGCCATAGTCAAACATGGGGAGGATCTTTCTCTGGAGGACTGCATGATGGGCTGGCAATGGGATGCAGCCACGATTTCTGTACAAGGCACCACGTTTGGGATACAGTTTTATGTAAATGTCATCCACATGAACAGAAAAGTTGAGGTGTTGGTTGAGCCGAACCCCAAGTTATCTGACAGAGGTAACGTCTTCAAGTGGGGAGCCAACTAAGGTGTGTAAAGAGGGAAGAGAGGGGAGCCTAGAGAGTCTCTGCCTAGTGCCGATGGACATGTAGACAGTCTTCTTAGCATTTAGGAATGACTGGTTTGAGAAACTTTATACTGCTTCTGATTGCAACTGTTAATAACAGTAAACATGGTTAGCAGTATTTAACATTACCATCAGCTCAGAATCACTGCTAAACTGAATGCTACACTGATTGACTGCTAAAATACTACTAAGGAATTCTATTTTTGCAGTCAGAAGGTCATCTGCATGCTAATATACTGTTAATATAGCAGTCTGCTTGGGTAAGGGAGCCCACATTTCTGACCTGCTGCACACCTTTACTGATCACTTGAGACTTCCCTTGAATCTTTTTTTCTTTTAATTTAATACACTTTATTTTCTTTTAATTTAATCAACTCTGTTTATTACCTTGAATCTGTTGTCTGGCATCTTTTGGCACAAATTTGCATCACTTCACCATCACATTCTGCGCTTTTACTAACTTCCAGCTAAAATGCAAGAGTGAGTATGGGTAATTATATTTCATACCCTTTATAGTACTCCACAGTCAAACACCAGTGGGTATTCCTCATCCATCCTATAGGTTGATGCACGAACCAATCACAACAAAGGGGGTGAGGACATACCTCTGTGGTCATCAGATCTTCTCCAGTTCTTTGTGCATCAAGATAGGTTGGTCATGTTCCTAACTGCTCCCAACAATGTTCCTAGTATCACAGGTACAGTCCTAATTTTTACTTCCCCTCTCCTTTCTAAACTAACAGACCTGGTAGCCAGCATAGGATCTATACTAACCTATCTGCCTAACACCATCTCTCTAACAGCAGCATCTCATTTTGTGCCAGAAAATATATGGTTATTCTTAGAGAGTATCAAGGAAACACAGGCACTAGAGTGTAATTTTCTACTGTAAGGGTGGGTACCCCCTCCAGTAGTGGGACCCTGAACCCAGAACCTATGAGCAGGAGGAGCAGAAGCAGCACAAAACTACAAAAAAAAAAGTTTTTAAATAAACAGAGTTCACAGGCTTTGGTGGCAGGAATCCCCTCCAGCAGCGGATCCTGTTCCTCCACTCCTCCTATGCATGCCACACCAAAATGCCTTTAGAGCTGGGGTCCCTCCTGTAGTGACCCCTTCTCTACATAATGCCAAAAAAGAAAGCATATAGCTTGTTCAGCGAGCTTGTGGAGGTCCCTCCTGTAGCAACCTCCACAGCTCCAGTGCCTGGCTTCCCTCATTGCTGCAGTCCCAACAATGTCACCAAAAAACACTCCCTCACAGCTCCACAAACTGCTGAAAAATCCCTACCTGCACAATGCAGTTTTTGGCTGACTCCACATCAGTCACAGGGCAAAAATGAATCCAAAGCCTCTCCAGCCTCCTCGGATCCCTTTTGGTGCGCATCGGTGCAGCTCTTTGTCTCAGGGGGCCATAAATCACTGCTTCACATCTCCCGAGACAGCTGCAGCCATTACTGACTCCTCTCAGCCCCCTAACAAGCCCCATGATGCTTTGTGTATCTCGCAAGCTCCACAGCCACCAAAATAAAGGACCAAGCTATTCTTGCGCGTAATCTTGTGAGATTACGGCACCATCTTGACTGCAGCTACATACTGAATACAGGAGTCCCAAATCTCAGTGATTCCCACCAGATTTCACTGCCGCCATCTTGCCTGGGTCTCTCCTTTGTTCTTTAACACATAGAGATACCCCAGCCACATTTAAAGGAACAGGCAGCATTTTTTCTGTGTACTTTTCAATAGTTTGAGGAAACTGCTTAATATGTGGCCTGCTGAAACACATGGACCCTACATGATGCAGTTCTTGGTTAATTCCCACAGATCGAGCTGTACCATGATGAAATACAGGGAATGCAGTGTAGTCTTCACAGCACTTGAGGAGGATGACACAACGTGTGCAGTTTGCACCCTGACTCCATGTAGGGACATGGCAGAATTGGAAGAAGACGGATCCGTAACCGAATCCCCACCACACCCTACAGCACCAATCGCATTGGATGCCAACCAAGCGCTACTCCTCTTCCAACTCCTTGAAGCATTGAAAAAAAGGTTCCCCGCTGGCAACCACAGGCACCCCAAAACCCATGAAAGAATACCTCAAGAAACAGCTGCAGCTAGACACGTGCAGCACAACAACCGAGGCCACTGTGGACCAGGAAGAGGCCCCTGTGGGCAAGTCCATCAGGTTGTGCCACTGGGACAATATTGATGAGCTCATCACAATGGTCCAGGGGGCTCTAAAAATACCCCAACAATCTGAACAACCGTCCATCTCGGAGGACCCGCTCCTCTCCATGGATAAACTGGAGGAAAGAATTCACTTCCCACCTTGCAAAACCATAGACAATATCCTTACAAAGGAGTACGAGACCCTTGAACCAACCAGACTCCCCGAGCGGAGTATGGTGAGCAAGTGGTACTCCATGGTTCAAGAAAGATGAGATTGCTGGGGAAAGTCCCCCAAAGTAAACCAACCGATGTCTGAGCTCTCTAAATGTACCGCTATACCAATAGAAAGCACCGTAGACCTCAAAGACCCAATGGACAAAAAGATAGAGGAGCACCTTAAAAAAATTCACTAGGCCTCAGGTATGCTGAGCTCAGTGGACACAGTGGTGTGGTTCACATCCAGAGCACTGCACAGGTGGCTAGACATCATCACCAAAAACCTTCCAGAGGACTCTCTGCAGGCCAATGCAGCAGAGTGCGCCATTCAGGCAGTGAAATATGTAATGGACGCCTCCTCAGACATCCTCAAGTTCGGCACTAGAGCAGCCATACTCGCCAACAGGGCAAGGAGGGCACTGTGGCTTTAGCTTTGGCAAGCAGATAATGAATCCAAGAATGCACTAATGAAGCTCCACTTCAAAGAGGGTACACTGTTTGGGGAAGGACTGATGCCCTACCTCAAACACAGGGGAGGAAAACTAGCCCAAGGTGACAAGGATGTCTACCTGCCCTCGGACAAAACTTTTCATCCCAAAAGTAAATTCTTCAAACCCAAGGCGCAGTTCTACAACCCACTGGCCTACAGACAGTGGAAACAAAGACCCCATTTCCAGCACAGGGCCTACAATAACAAATCCAAAGGCAATGCCAGGGGCAATTATTCCATTGGAGGCTGAAAACCGAACTTCAGGCCACAAGGTAATAAAAAATGAAGGTGCGTGGGCCTGCATGGACCTACCACTAGCCATGGAACTCCAGTGGTTCACGCAACACTGAGCCCAAACTACACTGGAAAAATGGGTACTGGAGGTGGTGACAAAGGGATAAGCGACAGAACTCAGCAGTACCCCATCAAGGCACAGGCCTCTTACTTCGCTCCTCCCAAAGTGCTCAATCAAGTTACAAGCAATACAGGAGGTAATGCGGGACTTGATCAACAATGGGGCTATTACGCCTGTCCCCACAGGGGAAAAGGACACAGGAGTCTACTCCTTCTTCTTTGTTGTCCCAAAGAAGACAGGCGGCATGTGTCCGGTGCTAGACCTGAAGTATCTGAACTGCTTTGTGACCTACAAAAAATTCAAGATGGAAACCCTGCAGTCAACACTGCTGGCCATACAGCCGGGGGATTTCCTCACCTCAGTAGATCTCACGGATGCATAGCTCCATATTCCCATTTGTCCCTCACATCACCAGTACCTCAGGTTCAACATTCAGTGTCAGCACTTCCAATACACCTACCTCCCCTTCTGCCTGGCATCAGCCACCTGAGTATTCACCAAAACACTAGTGGTTCTGGCAGTGCACCTCCAAAAACGAGGGGTCCACGTCATTCCATACCTGGACGACTGGCTAATAAGAGCCAGAACAGTGGACAAGGCATGGCACAGCATGCAATTAGAGATAGAATGCCTGCAGCACCACGGCTGGATAATAAACACAGCCAAGAGCCAACTAACACCCTCACAAACCATCACTCACCTGGGTGTAGTGATACACAAGACAAACAACAAGGTGACACCAACACCAGAGAAAGCACACAACATCCACAAATTGGCATCAGGCCTGATCAGCAGACTAAACAGAGCGGTATGGGACTACCTCCAAGTTCTGCGGGCCATGGCAGCCCTCATAGATATGGTCCCATGGGCAAGACTACACATGCGGATGCTGCAGAGGTTTCTCATAGGATCATGGGATCAAACAACCCAGAACTTCAAGTTCCAGTTATCACCCCCACCCCAAGTTATCACCACACTCAAATGGTGAACGCCAAAAAGGCAACATCCAGAAAGGGAGATCATTGACACAGGGAATCCCAGAGGTGATAACCATAGACATGAGTCTGCTAGGCTGGGGGGCAACCTACAAGAACCATATAACCCAGGGACTATGGACACAGTCAGAGACCAAATTGCCTATCAACACACTGGAAATGGGAGATGTCCGACTGGCTCTAGTATTCTTTGCACCCCTCCTCAGCAACAAGATAGTCTTAATAAGGTGCAACAACCAAGTAACAATTGCCTACATAAACAAATGGGGTGGAATTAGAAGCACAACTAGGATCAAAGAATCGCTATGACTACTCCACTGGACGGAGAGACATATACAGTCCATTACAGCCATATACCTAGCCGGGATGTCCAACACCAAGGCAGACTGGCTGAGCAGAACCACTATCAACCAGGCGGAGTGGAAACTCAACCGTTAGGTCTTCTGGAAATTACAAGCCAAATGAGGCTCCCTCCAAGTGGCTCTCATGGCATCTCACCAGAACATGCAACTACCCGACTACCGCTCCAGGTTCTCGGACCCAAAGGCACGGGAGGTGGACACCCTCTTGGCCCTGTGGAACTTCAGGTGGGCCTACGCCTTTCCCCCTATTCCAATGTTGTACAAACTGCTCCACAAGATTTGATGCAGGGGGTCATCAGTAGTGGTGTTGGCACTCAATTGGCTAAGGAGGCCATGGTACTCCCTCATTCAAGCAATGGCAGTGGACCTGCTGATGGCTGTACCTCACCAACCAGCCCTTCTGTCACAGGGGCCGATTTGGCATCTGAACCCATCCAGCCTGAAGCTGACTGCATGGCTCTTGAAAGGAAGAGACTGCTAAATCAAGGCTACCACACCAGAGTGGTGGATCGAATGCTACAGCCCAGGAAACATTCCGCCAATAAGACTTACCACAGACAATGGTAGATTTTCCACAAATGGTGAAGAGAAATGGGAACTTCCCCATCAGTAGCGGGGCTCCCACAGATTCTAGATTTTCTAAATGAAGGGGCAAACAAGGGCCTGGCCCTGCATCCCTCAGAGTCCAAATGTCAGCAATATCCACAATTAGGGGACCACTGCCAGGAATAGGTCACATTCGCTCACACCCAAACACAGTCAGACTGCTTAGGGCTGTGTCGTTAGCATCTTTGAAGATAAAGCCAAGGTGCCCTCCATGGCATCTCAACACAGTGCTAGATGCCCTAAAATCCCCAACTCTCCAGCATGACAGCATGCACTGGTGCACAATCCAGACAGCCTTCCTGGTGGCAATCTGCTCCGCGAGAAGGATTGGAGAGATTCAAGCACTGTCATGCAGGGAACCATTCATAACATTCCACAGCGATAGGGTAGTTCTCAGAATGGTACCCTCCTTTCTCCCCAAGGCCATGGTAGCTTCCACATACCAAAGGGAACAGGATGTTCTTCTTCCTTATATAGTAGGTGACCCCATAGACATGTCTCGGCCCCACCTGCTAGACATCGGTCATCTACTGAGGCAGTACCTTGACAGGTCGAGGGACATCCATAAAACAGACAGACTATTTGTATTACACAAGGGGCCAAGAGTAGGGCAGGTAGCCTCCAAAGACACCCTTGCTAGATGGAACAGACAGACCATTAGAGAGGCCTACAGGGCAGCAGGGCAAACCCTACCTGAAGGAATCAAAGCTCACTCCACCAGGGCAGTGGCAGCATTGTGGGCAGAACGGGGGAATGTATCAATTGCAGACATTTGTTCAGCAGCAACCTGGTCCTCTATACATACATTCACCAGGCATTATAGGCTAGACATAGCATCACAAGAAAGAACAGCCTTTGCTAAATCAGTTCTGAGGGCAGGGTCACAGTCACACATAACTATGAAGCAATCTGCCTTTCCTTTACCCTCCCTGGAGTAATCACTCATGTTTTTGCACTGCTACAAAGGTCCCACTGGTATTTGACTGCGGAGTACCATAAAGGGTACGAAATATAATGGGATTTACTCACCTGGTAAAGGTAAAGCTTATATTGCTACTTGCATAAGTTACTGTTAATTTGAGTTTTAAAGCTCTGCACATACTGTAGCCCTACATTCCACCCATTGTGCTATTATAGTTGCACCAATCAGCTTTGCATACTGCTGCAATCTTGCGTGCTGGTGTAATACTATATTGTAATGTAATGTTTAACACCTATACAACTAGATAGCCAGAACAGATATACTGAATCCATTCAAAGGTTGGTGAGTGGCCAGAAATGATCAATGTCTAAATTCAAAATGTAAAATGATTGTTTACTTCCATGCTGAACAAAATGCCAATTGATGCAACTGTTATTTAACCTCTACTTCCATACCCAATCCTAACCCTCACCCCATTGTAAATAAGTTGTTGGTTATCCATTTTTTATAAATCTGGAGTGTGAGCATATTATCAGAGTGAGACTTTAATTTAAAAATATGTGTCTTGGGTTTTGGTAACTGTTAATCCATGTGTGGGGTGACAATATGATATTGTGGGTGGGTACAGCATCCCAGGGGGTTATACCAGGTTTATATCAGCCCCACTGACATTATACTCTGGGTGGAGGCACAGCGCAATAATGTTATCAATGGGAAAGAACCAGTTTCAATATCAAAATAGGAACCCAGGCCCCTCAACCTTGGTCTGGCCTGCAAGACAGGGGTAAGTAGCCCTTTGATACCCGGTGCCAGGGTTACACAAAATGAAGATACCACTAGGATCTCATGTTAGCCATATCACACCAAGCATGAACACCCACAACCCCACCCCCAGCTCACTAAGCACGGTGACCCTTAAAATCGTAACAAACAATTAAAAGTAATGGAAAAGTATTTGGGTGCAAATTTCTGTCTAGGGCTGTTGTTCATTGCTGGTTGATGAATATTTTACAGGAGTGATCATACTCTAGTGGCTGAAAGTAGAAATGCACCAAATATGTATGCCATCTTAAAAGCTATTACTGCAGGGGGCCCTACATAGAAACATAGAAACATAGAATTTGGCGGCAGATAAGGACCGCATGGCCCACCTAGTCTACCCATTTCTCTACCTAATGCTTAGGCTGCAGATCCTGGTTAACCAACAGCCAACTTCCTCCTACCCCCCACTAGAATTGCCTTATGTCTGTTCCATGCATTCTTGAATTTCCCCACTGTTCTTGACTCCTATACCTCCTCAGGAAGGCTGTTCCATGCATCCACAACCCTCTCTGTGAAAAAATACTTACTCACATTACCTCTGAGCCGTCCCCCCTTCTATCTTCAAATTGTGCTCCCTTGTTCTTGCACACCTCTTTTTTTGAAAGATGCTACCCTCTTGGACTTTGTTGATTCCCTTGAGGTACTTGAAAGTTTCTGTCATGTCCCCCCTCTTCCTCCTTTCCTCGAGGCTATACATATTAAGCTCCTTAAGTCTCTCTTCATATGTCTTCCGGTGCAGACCGTGCACCATTTTAGTTGCCCTCCTCTGGACAGCTTCCATCCTGTCTATGTCTTTGCGGAGATTGGGTCTCCAGAACTGCACGAAGTACTCCAGATGGGGTCTCACTAGCTGTCTGTACAGAGGGATAATAGTGTTAGTGTTAGGGATAATAGTAATAGAGTGACTCGGAGTCTCGGAGACCTTCTTTGGGCCAAGAAGCCAAGAGGTGCTCAATGTCTGTTTGCACCCTGTGCACATTCTGTTTCCAGAAAGGGTGGACAATTGTGTGAATGACCACAGATGGTCCTCTAATGAAAATGCTTCATGTGACTGTTTAGTGTGCCTATAGGAATGAAAGGAAAGCATCCTGAGGATGCAGCTTGGCCTAAAATTGCTTGTGAGAATTGTGAATGTCTTAATTGGAGCTGCCAATTGCCAGCTGGCCAAAAGGAACTGTTATGTTGTGATCCAGTTGTGAGAAGTCCAAATTTGTGTTTTTGAGAAGCTACCTTATAAAGGACTTGCTAACATGGGAAATGCTTAATTTGTTTCGAAACCATGCCGTAATCTCCGTTGTCTAACCTGGAGGAAAACCATGCCTTAAGCTCTAGTTTTATGCTCTGTGGAAGAATTTGGGTATTCCCTAAAACCACTAGGAATGCACCCCTGTTTTGTGAGACTGTGAATTGACTTGCAAAATGACTACAACTGCCACTCTGGCTGAAAAGTTGAAGTGCCTGTGATGATTTAAAGCAACTGAAATGCCAGAAGTTAGACATTGTCTTTCTGATCAGCCTGGGAGTCAGTCTGGTAGTGTGCCAGCCCTGGCACTGCCATGCACTTCCCCCTGAGGGCATAGCCTGAACATGGGGTCTGAGGCATACTGGCCTTGGTCCCAGAATGGTCTGTTTTCAGAATATTCCAGAATGTGACTTCAAGTCCAGAGAAAGGGGCATCTGCAGAGAACGTGACAGAGTTCCAGAAATGCAAGCTGCAAGAGTCAGAGAAGAGAAGAGGGCTCAGCCAAAGCTCCTACCTACATCTCAGCTAAAGCCCTTCTCCTGAACTACGTCTACCTCATATTTGCCTGAAAAACTTTTCTGCACCTAATGATGATTACAGAACCCTAAGTACACAGACTCAATTCTGCAAACCAAAAGGGGACTGTAAATATTTAAAGTTGTGTTTATCATATTCAGTATTTACAAGATCAAAGCTACTAAAGAGTAGGAAATGCTGTTTACCCACAGAGTTAAGGTTTAAAGAATGCATCCAAGGGATAGACAATCTGATCTAATTTTTTTTCAGGGCCCCAATTCTGGCCAACCAGCTGCAACATATCACACCTGCAACAATAATTTAGTGCCATACTGGGTACCCAGAGGTATAGAATTGCAGAGTTGTATTATAGACTTGGGACTGGTGCCAGTTGGTGGTAATGTAATGTTTAACACCTATGCAGCTAGATAGCCAGAACAGGTATACTGAATCCATTCAAAGGTTGGTGGGTGGCCAGAAATGATCAAATGTCTGAATTCAAAATGTAAAATGATTATTTACTTCCATGCTGAACAAAATGCCAATTGATGCAACTGTTATTTAACCTCTACTTCCATACCCAATCCTAACCCTCACCCCATTGTAAATAAGTTGTTGGTTATCCATTTTTTATAAATCTGGAGTGTGAGCATATTATTAGAGTGAGACTTTAATTTAAAAATATGTGTCTTGGGTTTTGCTAACTGTTAATCCACATGTGGGGTGACAATATGATATTGTGGGTGGGTACAGCATCCCAGGGGGTTATACCAGGTTTATATCAGCCCCACAGACATTATACTCTGGGTGGAGGCACAGCGGAATAATGTTATCTATGAGAAAGAACCAGTTTTAATATCAAAATAGGAACCCAGGCCCCTCAACCTTGGTCTGGCCTGCAAGACAGGGGTAAGTAGCCCTTTGATACCCGGTGCCAGGGTTACACAAAATGAAGATACCACTAGGATCTCATGTTAGCCATATCACACCAAGCATGGACACCCACAACCCCACCCCCAGCTCATTAAGCAAGGTGACCCTTAAAATCGTAACAAACAATTAAAAGTAATGGAAAAGTATTTGGGTGCAAATTTCTGTCTAGGGCTGTTGTTCATTGCTGGTCAATGAATATTTTACAGGAGCAATCATACTCTAGTGGCTGAAAGTAGAAATGCACCAAATATGTATGCCATCTTAAAAGCTATTACTGCAGGGGGCCCTACATAGAAACATAGAATTTGGCATCAGATAAGGACCGCTTGGCCCACCTAGTCTGCCCATTTCTCTACCTAATGCTTAGGCTGCAGATCCTGGTTAACCAACAGCCAACTTCCTCCTACCCCCCACTAGAATTGCCTTATGTCTGTTCCATGCATTCTTGAATTTCTCCACTGTTCTTGACTCCTGTACCTCCTCAGGAAGGCTGTTCCATGCATCCACAACCCTCTGTGTGAAAAAATACTTCCTCATATTACCTCTGAGACGTCCCCCCTCTATCTTCAAATTGTGCCCCCTTGTTCTTGCACATCTCTTTTTCTGAAAGATGCTACCATCTTGGACTCTGTCTGCTGATTCCCTTGAGGTACTTGAAAGTTTCCATCATGTCCTCCCTCTCCCTCCTCTCCTTTAGAGTATACATATTAAGCTTCTTTAATCTCTCTTCGTATGTCTTCTGGTGCAGACCCTGCACCATTTTAGTTGCCCTCCTCTGGACAGCCTCCTCCAGAACTGAATGCAGAACTCCAGATGGGGTCTCACCAACTGTCTGTACAGAGGGATAACAACTTCCTGTTTTCTACTGGTGATGCCTCTACCTATGCATCCCAGTATCCCACCAGCCCTCCTTACTGCCTTCTTATATTGCTTGCCCACCTTAGGTAGTCAGATATGACTACCCCCAGGTCCCTTTCCATTTCTGTTGTTGTCATTATCTCACCCCTCATTGTGTACTCTTTCCCTGGATTTTTGTTTCCCAGATGCATTACTTTGCACTTCTTTGCACTGAATCTAAGCTGCCATACATTTGACCATGCCTCCAACCTTGCCAAGTCCCTTTGCATTCTCTACACCCCACCTTCTGTATCAACCCTGTTGCAGATCTTTGTGTTGTCTGCAAAGAGACATACTTTTCCTTCCAGTCCCTCTGCAATGTCACTTATAAAGACATCAAAGAGGACCGGTCCCAGTACTGAGCCCTGCGGTACCCCACTAGTAACTAGTAACCCCCCTTAAAAAAAATGTAACATTGATTGAAGCACAGACAATATTTAGTAATTAGCTGTTACTGTTTACTAAATAGATAGTTTATAAATGTCCAGATTAGGACATTTGGTTGCCAGTGCCGGCTAGGAAACCTTATATCTAGATCAAATGTTTGAATGTTTTAAAATTGGGGGATGCAATCTTAAAACTGAAGGTGGACAAAGCAATGGGGCCTGATGGGATTCATCCCAGAATTCTAAAAGAACTAAGAGTAGAACTAGTGACACCACTTACTACCATCTTTAACAAATCATGGGAGGATGGTGTGGTACCCGAGGACTGGAGGAGGGCAGATGTGATTCCCCTTCACAAAAGTGGGAGCAAGGCAGAAGCAGGAAACTGCAGACCTGTTAGTTTAACCTCAGTGGTAGGGAAAATGATGGAATCACTTCTGAAGGAAAGAATTGTTGAGTATCTAGAGGCCGGAGGGGCACAGGACCCAAGGCAGCATGGATTCACAGCGGGAAGGTCATGCCAGACAAATCTGATAGATTTCTTTGACTGGGTGACCAAAGTAGTTGATCAGGGAGGGGCTGTGGACATGACCTACCTAGACTTTAGCAAGGCATTTGACACAGTCCCACAAAAGATTAATATACAAGTTAGCCAGCCTGGCAGTGGGTCCCAAGATGACAGCCTGGGTAAAGAATTGGCTGGAGAATAGGACACAGAGAGTAATAGTAAATGGAGTCCACTCTGAAAAAAGGGGGGGTTAGTACTGGGATACCGCAGGGTTCAGTATTAGGACCAGTCCTCTTCAATGTCTTTATAAGCGACATTGCAGAGGGACTGGAAGGAAAAGTATGTCTCTTTGCAGATGACACAAATATCTGCAGCAGAGTTGATGCACAAGGTGGAGTGGAAAGGATGAGAAGGGACTTGGCAAGGTTAGAGGAATGGTCAAATGTATGGCAGCTTAGATTCAATGCTAAGAAGTGCAAGGTAATGCACCTGGGAAACAAAAACCCAAAGGAAGAGTACACAATGGGGGGTGAGATACTAACAACAACAAAAATGAAAAGGGACCTGGGGGTAGTCATATCAGATGACCTAAAGGTGGGCAAGCAATGTGAGAGGGCAGCAAGGAGGGCTGGGGAGATACTGGGATGCATAGGGAGAGGCATCACCAGTAGAAAACAGGAAGTTATTATCCTCTGTACAGACAGCTAGTGAGACCCCATCTGGAGTACTGCGTGCAGTTCTGGAGACCCAATCTCCATAAAGACATAGACAGGATGGAAGCTGTCCAGAGGAGGGCAACTAAAATGGTGCAGGGTCTGCACCGAGACATATGAAGAGAGACTTAAGGAGCTTAATATGTATAGCCTCGAGGAAAGGAGGAAGAGGGGACATGATAGAAACTTTCAAGTACCTCAAGGGAATCAACAAAGTCCAAGAGGGTAGCATCTTTCAAAAGAGGTGTGCAAGAACAAGGGGCACAATTTGAAGATAGAAGAGTGGCTCAGAGGTAATTTAGAAGTATTTTTCACAGAGAGGGTTGTGGATGTATGGAGCAGCCTTCCGGAGGAGGTTGTGGAGTCAAAAACAGTGGTGGAATTCAAGCATGCATGGGACAGTCATAAGGCAATTCTAGGGGTTGGGGGTAGGAAGAAGTAGGCTGCTGGTTAACTAGGATCTGCAGCTTATCCATCAGGTAGGGAAATGGGCAGACTGGGTGGGCCAAGCGGTCCTTATCTGCCATCAAATTCTATGTTTCTATGTTTCTATGTGGTGCCAGGCCAGGCTGCAGACTTGGCGCAGATGCCAGGTTTTCTCAGGTAGGGAAGAGTGTAACCCGGGGCTTATCTCAGATAACTCCCACTTGCCTCCCATTGCTTTGAGCCCCGTTCTTACCCGGATGTGCACCGCAGCCATTGGCCCAAGTCCCAATGTGCCCCTGGGCCCCCGAATTGCCCCTGTATTTACTTGCCTACAATGGGGCTGGAGGAGCATTTGTGAGCAACTGCAATCCCTCTCATATGCTTCCTGGCCAGCGGACAGCTCGTGCCTGCACAGAAGCACCGCCAAAGCTTCTTACTGCCGTAGCATTAAAATGAGCTGCTTTCTGGCAGTTCTGGTCCCCATTTAGGGCAGGGTGGGGGCTGGTGGTCTAAACAGGGCACATAAGAAGGTGCCTAGCCATTTTGATAAAGAGCGCCATTTGCACATTTTGTGCCCAACCTCATGAATATTAATGAGGCATTTTTATATATCGATGTGTGAGCCTGTCTAGTGCCTGGGGACATTAAATTGTGGCACTAGTGACATGCAAAGGACTGCACTCTAATGTTTAAATGCTGCAGCGTTCAACAGGGCACAGTGACTATTTTTAAACAGTGTGGCACACAATAAATTAATATGTTTATACTGACTGCACCAGAACTTTAAAGTGGTAACATTGTAGGACTGCTTGGGGATTGTATTGAAATGCCACCATGTTTGCAGCCTTTGAGCATTATGTAGTCAATAAGAAAGCTAGAATTTTGGGTAGAGACTTTTTGGACTGTGCCAAGACTTGTAGGGGAAACAGCTGGGGCAATGTTTGGCACCTAAACAAGGAACCTATCAGGTGTTGAGGGAGCCTGATGAATATTGATTTTTAAGAGAGACAATGGAATCAGCTAATCCAGGAGCTGCTGAGAGCTCACAAAACCTCAACGACTTTTCAGGCTGAGTTCAGATCAGCGGGAGCCCTTCCAAAAGGAGTGGGGCTCTGGCCCCTTGCTAAGAAATGTGACTGCAAGACATTGAAGTGGCTAGCCTAGGAGTTGCCAGATGCATGTCCCCTAGGGCTGGCATTTGTCTTTCCATATTTAAGAAAATATGGGGAAGAATCCTGATTTAACTTCAGCTGAGAGAGGGCTGCAAACAGTTGTGCCAGCAGTTGTGAGAGAGCTGCAAGAATGTCTCTAACTCAGTAGTGAGACAGTTGATAAATCCTGTGATTTCAGTTAATAGAAAGATGCATGCTAATTCTGAGTGAGTAAACTTCTACTTGATGTACAAGTGACTCGGAGTCTCAGAGACCTTCTTCGGGCCAAGAAACCAAGAGGTGCTCAATGTCTGTTTGCACCCCGTGCACATTCTGTTCCAAGAAAGGGTGGAAAATTGTGTGAATGGCCACAGATGGTCCTCTAATGAAAATGCTTCATGTGACTGTTTAGTGTGCCTATAGGAATGAAAGGAAAGCATCCTGAGGATGCAGCTTTGCCTAAAATTGCTTGTGAGAACTGTGAATGTCTTAATTGAAGCTGCCAATTGCCAGCTGGCCAAAAGGAACTGTTATGTTGTGATCCAGTTGTGAGAAGCCCAAATTTGTGTTTTTGAGAAGCTACTGTATAAAGGACTTGCTAACATGGGAAATGCTTAATTTGTTTGGAAACCATGCCATAAGCTCCGTCGTCTAACCTGGAGGAAAACCATGCCTTAAGCTCTAATTTTATGCTCTGTGGAAGAATTTGGGTATTCCCTAAAACCACTAGGAATGCACCCCTGTTTTGTGAGACTGTGAACTGACTTGCAAAATGACCACGTCTGCCACTCTGGCTGAAAGGTTGAAGTGCCTGTGATGATTTAAAGCAACTGAAATGCCAGAAGTTAGACATTGTCTTTCTGATCAGCCTGGGAGTCAGTCTGGTAGTGTGCCAGCCCTGGCACTGCCATATGCACTTCCCCCTGAGGGGCATAGCCTAGACATGGGGGTCTGAGGCATACTGGCCTTGGTCCCAGAATGGTCTGTTTTCAGAATATTCCAGAATGTGACTTCAAGTCCAGAGAAAGGGGCATCTGCAGAGAACATGACAGAGTTCCAGAAGTGCAAGCTGCAAGAGTCAGAGAAGAAAAGAGGGGTCAGCCAAAGCTCCTACCTACATCTCAGCTAAAGCCCTTCTCCTGAACTACGTCTACCTCATATTTGCCTGAAAAACTTTTCTGCACCTAATGATGACTACAGAACCCTAAGTACACAGACTCAATTCTGCAAACCAAAAGGGGACTGTAAATATTTAAAGCTGTGTTTGTCATATTCAGTATTTACAAGATCAAAGCTACTAAAGAGTAGGAAATGCTGTTTACCCACAGAGTTAAGGTTTAAAGAATGCATCCAAGGGATAGACAATCTGATCTAATTTTCTTTCAGGGCCCCAATGCTGGCCAACCAGCTGCAACATATCACACCTGCAACAATAATTTAGTACCGTACTGGGTACCCTGAGGTATAGAATTGCAGAGTTATATTATAGACTTGGGACTGGTGCCAGTTGGTGGTAATGTAATGTTTAACACCTATGCAGCTAGATAGCCAGAACAGGTATACTGGATCCATCCAAAGGCTGGTGGGTGGCCAGATAATCAATGTCTGAATTCAAAATGTAAAATGGTTGTTTACTTCCATGTTGAACAAAATGACAACCTATGCAACTGTTATTTAACCTCTACTTCCATTTACCCAATCCTAACCATTACCCTATTGTAAATAAGTTGTTGGTTATCCATTTTTTTATCAATATAGAGTGTGGGTATATTAATAGAGTGAGTCTATGATTCAAAAATATGTGTATTGGGTTTTGATAACTGTTTTTCCATGTTTGGGGTGACAATATGATATTGTGGGTGGGTACAGCATCCTGGTGTGTTGTACCAGGTTTATATCAGACCCACTGAAATTGTACTCTGGGTGGAGGCACTGCGCAATAATGTTATCTATGGGAAAGAACCAGTTTTAATATCAAAAAAGGAACCCAGGCCCCTCAACCTTGGCCAGGCCTGCAAGGCAGGGGTAAATAGCCCTTTCATACCCAGTGCCAGGGTTACACAAAATGAAGATAACGATAGTGTAATAACTGGTGATCCTTGTTATCAACCCTTTTTCGAGTACTGTAAAAAGTGGTATCAACCCGCAGGTTGATACGAAAAAAGTCGTATCCACCCGTGGGTTGATACAACTTTTACAGCCTAGCGCCAAGAAGCCTGCAGCACTCGTATTCCACAGTAAACAGATTCAAAATAATATCGTAAGTTACAGATCCAAATGAGAGCGTAATCATTTTAAATGAACAGAGCAGGTTTGCACTTAAAACACATCCTTCCCCCTTCCCCGATTCTGTAGCTTACCCTCCAGTTTAGATCTGTATTTGTGCAGCATTTATTTAAGATATTTTAAGATCACTCGTAAAAATCACCACGGAGACCCGTGGCCAAAATGCTTCTACTTCCTTAATGGTAGGCACGCCCCTATGCTAGCACGTTATGTGATGTCAGCGTGGGGGGTGTGCCTACTAGTATGAAGTAGGATGCTTTTGGCCTCGCAGATCTCCCTCGTAGTGGTAATTATAAGAATTTTTTTTAGTACCAGTTATTATATAAAATAAAACATATATAGGGGTAGAAATGGAGTTTTTGGAGTTCGGTGTGATATGGCTAACACGAGATATAGAGAATAATGCATATGTAGGGAGTTGATATGGGGTTTTTTTACACACCCCTCGTTGTGTGATAATAGTAAAACCTCTCGAGCTTCATTCTCGAGGTTTACATATTATCACACAACTTGGGTGTGTAAAAAAACTCCATATCAACTCCCTACATATGCATTATTCTCTATATCTCGTGTTAGCCATATCACACCCAGCATGGATTCCCCCACCCCCACCCCTGGCTCACTAAGCAAGGTGACCCTTAAAATTGTAAAAACCTATTGATAGTAATGGAAAAGTATTTTGGCACAAATTTCTGCCTAGGGCTGTTGTTCATTGCTGGTCAATGAATATTTTAGGGTAGTGATTGTACCCTAGTGGCTGAAAGTGGAAATGTACCAAATATGTATGCCATCTTAAAAGCTATTACTGCAAGGGTCCCTGAACAAAAATGTAAAATCTATTGAGACTCAGACAATATTTAACAATTGGTTGTTACTGTTTATTAAATATATAGTTTGTAATTGTCTAGATTAGGACATTTGATTGCCAATGCCCGCTAGGAAACCTTATATCTAGATCAAATGTTTGAATGTTTTAAAATTGGGGGATGTGATTTATTGGATGACAGGCCATGCTGCAGACTTGGTGTGGACGCCAAGTTTTCTCAGGCAGGGGAGGGTGTAACCCCCCCCCCCGTGGAAGCTTACCTTAGATGACTCCCACTTGTCTTCCATTACTTTGAGCTCCGTCATTACCCTGATGTGCACTGCAGCCATTGGCCTTATTCCTAATTTGCCTTGGGCCTGGAAAGGCCTCTGCATTTACTTTGCCCACAATGGGGCTGGAGGAGTATTTGTGAGCCACTGCAATCCCTCCCATATTCTTCCTGGCCAATGGATGGCTCATGCCTGCGCAGAAGGACCTCCAGATTTTCTTACTGCTGTAGCGGTAAAATGAGTGGCTTTCTGGCAGTCCTGGTCCCCATTTAGAGCAGGTTGGGGGCCAGTGATCTAAACAAGGCACACGAGACTGCACCTAGCCTTTTTGATAAAGAGCGCCAATCACACTGTGTTTTTGGGTCCATGCTCATGAATATCAATGAGGCATTTTTAAATATTGATGTGTGAGCCTGCTAGAGCCTGGGAACATTAAACATTAAATTTTGGTGCTAGCGACAGGTAAAAGACTGCACTATAATGTTTAAATGCTGCAGCGTTGAACAGGGCACAGTGACTACTTTTGAAAAGTGTGACACAAAATAAATTAATATGTTTATACTGGCTGCACCAGAACTTTAAAGTGGGAACATTGTGGGACTGCTTGGGGATTGTATTGAAACTCCACCATATTGCAGCCTTTGAGCTTTATGTAGCCAATCAGACAGCTAGAATTTTGGGTAGAGACTTTTCGCACTGTGCCAAGATTTGTTGGTGAAACAGCAGGGATAATGTTTGGCACCTAAACAAGGAACCTATCAGGTGTTGAGGGAGCCTAATGAATATTACTTTTTAAGAGAGACAATGGAATCAGCCAATCAGGAGCTGTAGAGAGCTCTCAAAACCCCAGACACTTTTCAGACTAAGTTCAGGTCAGTGGGAGCCCCTCCACAAAGAGTGAGGCTGTGGCCCCTTGCTAAGAAATGTGACTGCAAGACATTGAAGTTGCTGGCCTGGGAGTTGCCAGATGCATGCCCCCCAGGGCTGGCATTTGTCTTTCCACATTTAAAGAAAATGTGGGGAAGAATCCTGATTTATCTTCAGCTGAGAGAGGGCTGCAAATGGTCTTGACTGCAGTTGTGTGAGAGCTGCAAGAATGTCTCTACCTCAGCAGTGAGACAGCTGATGAATCCTGTGACTTCAATTAATAGAATGATGCATGCTAATTCTGAATGAGTAAACTTCTACTTGATGTACAAGTGACTTGGAGATCTTCTTTGGGCCAAGAAGTCAAGAGGTGTTCAATGTTTGCTTGCACCCAATGCACATTCAGTTCCCAGAGAGGGGTGGATAACTGTGTAAATGTCTAGGTATGGTCCTGTAATGAAAATGCTTCATGTGACTGTTTGGTGTGCCTATAGGAATGAAAGGAAAGTATCCAGAGCTTGAAGCTTTGCCTAAAATTGCTTGTGAGAATTGTGAATGTCCTAATTCTGCTGGGATGTGCGATGGTGGCTGCACACTAAGCTGTGAGTCAGCTGAAGCAGTGAGTTTTGTATGCTTTGTGCAAGATTTTGGTAAGGTATACCATCATTGCCCTACCTTTGATTTTTCTTGCAAACAATCTCCTTTCTGGACTTTCTTGTGCCATGAGGTTTCTTCTGTTTTCTTGTTTTTGGTCTCGCCCCCCCCCCGAAGAAGAGGAGTCCTGTCAGTGGAGGAGCCTGGTGAAGCTGAGAGAGGGTGACGGTAACCCCGTGGGGGGTGAGTGACTGATAGAAACAGAGGAAGAGTGGAAAAAAGGAGTTGAGAGAATTGAGAAACCTGAGTGAGCGAGTGAAACGAGTCGAAGGGCGAGGTGTCGGAATACTGTGAAAGCAAAGAAAAGTGTGTGAGAGCACTGGGAGAGCATCATAACTTTGAGGCTAAACAGCGTTGAACAATAAGCACAAGCATAATGAGTACAACGAGTATTGGGGAAGTAAATTCTCTAGTTGTCTAGTGATAGTGCTAGTGCTTGTGCAAAAAGTCTCCTTGGTATTATTACTGATTTTCTGCTCTCTCTGGGAGTGCTGGGGTTGACTTTCGCTGCTATTTTCCAATCTGCTTTCTAAATTGCTCTTCCTTGTTTCATTTAAGCTCACTTATTTTTACCTTTTATCTCTTTTTCTTGCATCTTGGATTGATGAATTTTGTTAAGTTCACTAATACAATGTTGGTCAGTGATTTTATTTTAGCATATAACTGAGTTAAGATTATCAATGTATTTATAAATGTACTATACTGATAAACTAGCGGACTGATTAATAATATAATGGGATTAGCTACATTATGATATGCTGTACTGTGCCGTGCCACTGATTAGGCCAATTGAATTGATTGAGCTGTGAGGGTCGCACGGCCCATGTTAATTGTGTGTAGCTGAAACTGATGATGCTTTTATCTACATAATCCAGTCACCTAATGCTTTACTCTACTTCGTCATTTCTACTGTCCTTCTTGGAGAGAAAGGATATTAGGCACGGACTCCATACGGCAGAGTGCAGCTAGCTGATTTTGCCTTTTTTTCTGCCTCAGCTGTGTTTGCCTTTGGATTTTATCTTTACTTGCTTTGTGGCAGTCTGTGTTAAACTGAAATAATCTAGGTAAATTACATTTTATGTTTTTTATTATATGTTTAGTATGTTTTGTAAATAAGTGGGATTTTTTATTAATTAAGGTTTGCTTCTTATTTATATCCTTCTATTTTATCATGTGATACTGTGTGCTGATATTGATTCATATTTTATATTTTGATTAGGAGTTAATTATTAAGTTTTAAGTTTTAAATACTAAGATTCTTTGTTTTCTTTTTAAAGTATCATAATAGCTGATGGATGGTTAAAAGCTAAAAAGACAGCATGGATCTGCCTGAAGCAATTTGAATTTGGAGGAATCCTTAATTTTCTGCCCTGCTATTACTTTCGGGAGAGGCTCCTATGAGACAGCTAAAAGGACCATTGATTGATTATATAAAGGCTCCTGGGCCTTGGAAGCCATGAATAACTTCACTAAGTGGGTTTAAGGATGCTTTTCCAGATCGAATTGGGGCTTGGAAGTTGTGACGTGTAAACAGCTGACAAAAAGAAAAATGAGGAAGAACGATTTAAAGAAAGAAATTTGGAGACCCCTACATCTTTTTGTCTACCTTGGACTTTATGTAAGAAGAAATTTTAAACCATAACTGTAATAATTAAATGGTTTCTAGTGGTTAGCCCTCTGCTAACTTAAATATTTAATTAAATTGGAACACTGTGACTTTTATACTAGTGATTTTTGTAATTAATATTTAAAAACATATAAACCTAGTATTGCACTAGAATAAGAAGTGTGTATTTGTACTAGACACAAACGGATATTATGGCAAATAAGAAAAAATCTAGCCCAAAGGGCCAAAAAAAGAAGGGGAAAACTAATTTAATGCCCAAACAGATGCCAGGCTACACAAAAAAATGACTAATTATCTAATTACACTAGGTTCCTGGCTAGAGTTAGTTGGGACAGAAAATATTGTTCTGGTCAAGGGCTCCCTAATACCAAATAAGACATCATCTCCTATCAGAGGGTCTCATTCCTTGCCTCTCACCCTTGAACATCCCTTAATGAGAGAGATACATAATCTAGAGAATATGGATGAGGGAACTGTCCTTACCAAGTGTGATAGCACGGATTCACACAAAGACCCGATTAATAAGCATTCTTCTCAGAATAATGATCATTGCATAAAAACAATAATGGGGGGGGGGGGTGGCTTAGCCTCTAACCAAGATGACAGCATAATCTCTTAGCTCCCTCTGTGTGGGCTAAAATCCTAACGCATCCTGTAACAAGGGGCACTTGAGAATGTCTGAAAATACAGATAAGTGAAGAGGGACTCCCCAACTGCATTAATATTTCAATATTATCTTCCTACCTGTGAGGATCCACTTCATAGGGGCGTTTCTTTTTCATAATGGCCTACAACAGGACGACCTCCGTGCCAGCTCCAGCTGAATCTGTAAAAACAGAACAAATGTTTACTCATCTGCTCACACAAATGTCACAAATGACTATGGCTCTAAATTCCAACACCCAAACTCTACAGGCTATTGAATCACGGATGTTCCATATGGAAAGGCATCTCAAGGCTCATGATGCAGCTCTACAAGAAATTACAGCTACCAATCAAGAACAAAGCTGACTCATACTCTACCTACAAGACAAAGTGGAGAACCTGGAAAACCGGAGCTGCCGCAACAATCTGTGGCTCATTGGCTTCCCGGAGGGAGCTGAACAAAGGGACACTGTTCGCTTTCTACAGGACTCCTTGCCAACCATATTAGGCCTCCTGCCTGCCACTGTCCTACAAATTGAATGGGCTCATAGATCCTTAGCCCCGCTACCTAAACCGGGAGAGTGGCCATGACCCATTTTGGCTTGCTTTTTGGACTTTCGCCAAAAACAGCTGATAACAGCCACAGCAAGAGATAGAGGCTCCCTATCCTGGAATGACAGTAACATTTACATCTTCCAGGACTATTCCCAGGATTTAACGGAGCGAAGGAAGGCATTTGCACTGGGTCGCAAGATTTTGCATGTGCACCAGATCTCCTTTTCTATGCGGTACCCTGCTACACTGAGAATAATAGCAAACAGTGATCCAATCTCTTTCGATATGCCGGAAAGCCTCATGGACTACCTCCAACAGCAATATCCAAAAGATTTCCAGAACTCCGACCTGTACAAAAATTCCAGTGCCTCTCCTACCTCCCGTGGCAATATTTATGTCTCAATTAGGACCGAGCAGGAGTCACAGCAGCCGCCACTACATCGATTTTAAGCCTCCCTTCCCCCCGAAGAACAGGAAGTGACACACCTCACAAAGACATGAAAGGAGACTGCACCTAGCTACTAGGCAATACAGGGCTTCCTCCCATAGAGAAGATGAAGACCACGCAGGATTATGTCAACACTATTCCCCGAATAACTTTGCTCCCCTGTCAACACTTTCTGAGGCATCAATGCCGGGAGACGAGGCGCCAATACAAGACATGCTCCTAGAAGAACCCAAATCATGGGCGAGTTACTCCTCCTCCGGTGAACACCGATCGGCAAGACATGGCAGCACCAGCCCATTCTCCTGTTTGACCAGCCGATGAGTGTCCCCCATGACAGTATAGAAAAATAACTAGCCTATTGGTTTTGGTTCCTCTGTGTAGGCCTTTTAGGCCAGGGAAGTGGAGGATGGGCCGAATAGGGTCCTGGTGGTCCACTTACAGGCTGATTAACTTCTGGGAATAATCATGAAGCGGTTGCTTTGTGGACAGCTGATATACCTAATCCTTTCTTTGACCTCGTAGCTGTCTTCATTTTCCTGTGAGATACTTTCGATAGATGTTAGTGGGCGTGTTTTTGTTTGCTGCTCAGGACATTTTCAGGACTTCTACCTTCTCAAACATAAGCATGGTATCAAAGTGCATGCAGGAAATGTTTATTCTGACAAATCAATATGGGGATCACCTGTTTTATGTATGTTTTGGGGTCTCATATACTTGTCTTCCATATTTAGGGGCCAAGAGTGTGGTTTAACACCAGCCTGACTGGCTCTTCAAGCCTAAGGTGACATAGCAGGTAGCTAGAACTTGCTCCTCTTAGTTTAAAGGGGAGAAGAAGAAGAATGAATTACGCCCAATACACTGCATCTTGAAGCACCCACATTGCCCTACAGTGTCACTTCTACTATATAGCAGTCACATTGGGGGTGTTTTTGAAAGTAAGCCCTTAAACTAAGGCCCTAGATTGTTTCGGGCTGCGGCTCCTCAATATCCACTCGCAGATCTGGGTAGTGGCTACAATATATAGATATCATTTTGGGCAGGATCAAACAAATTTCTTTATTTTTTTTACAGCTATGATACATTTTGCATGGGCCCCAGTATTGAGACCACCCCTTGCTGACACACAACCCCTTCTTGTGCCCTCTGATCACAGAGGTGAGTGGATTCTGATGAGGTGTCATAAGTACTCCATTTGGAGGGCAGTGAATGGCACTGCCTTCCTACAATCTCGACCCACCCCATGAGAGGATGATAGATGGCCTTGGTGGCTAGTCTGCCGGCTTGACTGTTGCCCTCCGAAAACTAAGTGTTACTACATTGTTAAATTGTTTGTATATAGTTTGTTAGTGGTCTGGGCCGTTTGCTCGTTTAGATGGTGTTTAATGTGTTGCAACCGGGTTTCTCGCAAATACTTCAGATCTTTGGGCACTACAGTGATACTATGGGCTAGGAAATTAGGAGTCACTGAGGGATTTCTGTGGGAAGGACCAGCTCCCCCCCTCAGCCTGCATACTAGGTCTCTTTATCATGATAATTCATACTTGCGCCTCTCCACTCGATCATGGCTGACCTCCATGTGTACACCTGGAATGTACGGGGATTAAACACCCCGGTAAAACATAAACAGGTGGTATCTCATTTGAAAAGGCTGAGGGCTACACTGGCCTTCTTGCAGGGAACCAAACTCACAAAACAGGATAATGATGTGCTGAAAAGAGATTGGGTGGGACAAGTGCTCTCCGCATCCTCCCCCACCCAAAAAAGAGGAGTTGCTATCATTTTCCATAAGTCACTGACCTGGTCTCTCATACAAGTGCAGACGGATCCCTCTGGTAGGTGGGTCTTAGCACTAATGAAAACTCCAGATGGCCCTATTCTCCTTGGCAGTGTATACGCACCAAATGAAGATGCCCCTTCCTTCTTTCACTATCTGGCCCACGCAGTATGCTCCATCTCTTTGAAGCCTGTACCCATAATCCTAGGAGGAGATTTTTACTTGGTGTTAGTACCCCAGCTGGATCATAGTGCCCCCACTGCAGTACAACACCCTAAGGCCTGCTAAGCTTTGCAACACTTGATGACAGAAGTGGGCCTAACAGATATCTGTAGAACATTTCATCCTACAATGAGGGACTACTCCTTCACATCTGCAGTACATGGATCTCACAGCCGATTGGACTTTTGGCTGATCTTGGCTACCATTTGCCAGAATGCAGTTGATGCTAAGATTATGCCCAAAGTCATTTCGGATCATGCCTCGGTACATCTACACGTACTGTGGGGCCTACCAACGTCCAAACCCTCTACTTGGAAACTAGACCCCCTACTATTTAAAACCCTACTTTTGCTCACTGGGTTTCTTCTGAGACAAAGCTATTTCTAGCAGAAAATCCACCTCAAGACACCCCCTCTGGTGTTCGTTGAGAGGCCTTTAAATCCACCCTATGTAGGGCCATTATCAGCTATGCAGCTAAGCGACGGAAAAAACGGGCACAACTTCAAACCTCCCTAGAAGCTAAGCTAAAAACTTTGGAAGCTCAAGCAAAACAACTCCCCAATTTAGCTCTAAACTCTCCACTGTTTAGAGATTTACTTGCCTCTCGCCTAGCGCTTAATAAGCTATTAACCCGCAAGGCCGAAGTAACAGTTTTGCAGCTATGCCACCAGTACTGGGAAGGGGGGAGAAAGCCTGCAAACTCCTGGCATACAGACTCCATAAGCAACAGGCTGAACATCATATCCTGGGCCTGAAAGACCAGACAGGGAAAATTAGTACTGACTCCATGGCTATCAATGCCATCATGCAGCATTTTTATGAAACCCTTTACACATCCACTAGAGTTGCAGAGGAGCAGGATATGGGGATGTTTCTTGCCTCTCTCCAGCTTCCAGAACTCACCCAACCCTAAGTTACACAATTGGGCCTGCCTATCTCTCCTTCAGAGGTCATATCAGCTGTCAACACCCTCAATACTGTCAAGTCTCCTGGAGGAGACGGTTTCCCCTGCCGAATTGTGGCAGCTGCTAGCTCCTCACATTGCCCCCCTTCTGTCTCAGGTGTTCAACGAAACCTTGCATAATGGTATCTTCCCCTCTACTCTTTGTGAAGCAATTATCATGGTATTTCTGAAAAAAGGTAAGGACCCTACACTACCATCCAGCTATTGCCCTATCTCCTTGATTAATATCGATAGCAAAATTTTTGCTAAGATACTGGCCACTAGGGTTAGTCTCCTTCTATCTGCACTCATGCATCCCTCACAGGTGGGTTTTGTGCCGGGACACCTAAGCCGGGATCACATTAGACCACTGATCAATATCATATATCAGGCTAAATCACTGCCCTCCCCTGCGGCTGCTATTGCAGTAGACATCGAGAAAAGCTTTGATTCCCTCGAATGGGATTTTTTGGATGGGATCTTGCAGAGATTTGGCTTTGGCTCTGTCTTCCGGTGATGGGTTTCAGCCTTATATCAACAACCTTTAGCCAGAGTCCAGACCAATGCAGTTATTTCTAACCCTTTTCAACTTGGCAGGAGCACCCGTCAAGGCTTCCCCCTCTCCCATCTCCTGTTCATACTAGCAGTGGAGCCATTAGCAGCTGCCATTCGGCAACATCCTAAGATACGGGTCATCTCCATTGGACCACATTCCTACCCTATGCTCATGTATGCTGATGACTTGCTTATCCTGGTTGAAGATGCCAGCATAGCACTCCCTGCTATCATATCACTACTAGCAAATTTTGCAAAAATGTCTGGTCTCCAGATGAATACTTTGAAAATGGAGTTGCTACCCCTTAACTCTAACTGTATCCCAAATTCAGTCTCATCCAGTGGACCTACTTGTGCCCCGGACTTCCTAATATACTTAGGTATCAAAATTTCCCCTGATCTGCCCAAACTTTGGGACATCAATCTCAGTCCCCTGGCTGCTAACCTTCAAACTGAACTAGACAGGTGAAGATGCTGCACCTTACCCTAGCCGGGAAAGTCACCACTCTTAAAATGATTGCGGTGCCCAAATTATTATACCCTCTCTCACATATTCCCTTAGCTCCTCCTACTAAATGGCTCCATACAATAGATACTGTTATGGGCAATTTTCTCTGGGACAATAAAAAGTCATGTTATAGTAGGGTTAAGCTCCGCTCCCACTGGAAAGATGGTGGTTGGGGACTCCAGTGATTTGAGGGTTATACATAGGCCTACTCGGCAGCACTATCCTTAAAATGGTTCAACACCCCTGACTTCACCTCCCTGCATTGGTTACATATGGAGCAGGCTATAGCCCAGGTGAGCACCCTCACCCTTTTAATCTATAATACCTTGCTTGCTTCCCTGAGATCTCATCCCACTATTGCTCCAGCGCTTCAGATCTGGTGTAAGGTGCATAAAAAGATACAAGTTAACCCAACCCCCCTCTCTTTCATGCCTATCTTTCACAATCAACATTTATTGATGGGCAACAAACCCTGTCATTGGCCCCAATGGGAAAAAGCTGGCATCAAGACATTGGCGGATGTCCTTGATAAGACTGGTTCCAGAATGGAATCTTTCCAAGCCCTGGTGCAGAAATATTATCTGGATAAGAAAGATTTTTGGAGATATCTTCAGCTCCATAGCTCCCTAACTGAATTTCTCAAATGCTACTTCTCCGAGGAGGCACATCCTCAGAAGCTAGTTACCTGGCTTAAACTTCCAAGAGGACAAGCGAGCAGCATATATGCAGAGCTCAGACAGACTGCCCCCTCACAATCCAGGGTTTCCAAATCTAAATTGGGAAAAAACATTACAAGTGGAAATAAGTGATTCACAATGGGCCTTAATCTGGGAAACTGGCACACACATGTTATCCAGACACCCAAAGCAAGCTTATCCAAAATAAATTGCTGCACCACTGGTACAGAACCCCAGATATATTATTCAAAGCTCATCTCCTCAATACTAATATATGTTGGAGATGCCAGACTCAGCCTGGAGATTTGTACCACATTGTGTGGCAATGCTCTGTGCTTGCCCCCTTTTGTCGAGCAGTAAATCAGTTTGCTAGGGACATCCTTGGACTAAGTATACCATTTGATCCCCTTCTTTGGATCCTGGGCCTATCCCCCTCAGAACTGTGCTGTAAACCCTCTCAAATTAGATGGCTGGCCCTAGTTGGAATCTCCGCCAAACGCCTAATACTATGTCGGTGGAGAACTACCGAAATTCCTACCATGCGAGAACTGCACCAGGCTCTTACACTCCTTGCTACATTGGATATATTATCTCATAACATGTCTAATAAATCCAATGTGTATGTTCACTACTGGGCCCCCTTCCTAGCATACCTGAAACCTAGGACAGGAATAGGTTGATCTTAGGGCCAGCCTTGTTTGGTTATCCCTATATTATTGATAATACCAATAGTGTGACCCTCACTTCAAGCTCTAAATAAAAAATGAAAATGGACGCAGAAATGCCTAGCTCACATTTGAGTAGACTGTCTGAGTATTTGTCTAACCCCTTTTCTTTTTTCTCATAGTCCTCCTTACAGTGGTGTACATTGGAGAAACCCAGTTTAGGATGTATTAGTTGATATTCTCTATTTGTTTATAGAGCTGAGCAGAGTTGAGAGGTGTTACCTCCTGCCCCTTCAGAATTTCAGACGAGCTCATAACCTACAGATTGATGTATATCTGCTATAAGACTCTGGATAGTATGCCTAAATACTTCTTTGCTGTTCCAGAAGCTGTTTTATACTCTGTAACTGAAATGCTCTTGTATGTCCTTGCTGTGTATATATAAGTGAAAAGAATAAAAATCATTAACTGAAAAAAAAAACAATAAAGGGGGACCAGAGACATGCTAGTTTAAATATAGCTACACATATGGATTCCCATAATGCTTTTAATGGATCGACTGCCAGGAGAGCTTTTTTCATGGATTTTGAGAATTTTATTTTCCCTATATAGATACAATGAAACTCGATCCACCCACTTCATATCCCTTAGATATTCCACATTTGTGGGAGAATGTTACCAAGGAAGGGAGCACAAATAATTCGGTATCCCTTGATAATAAGGGAATGAAAGTTGGAATAAATGAATCAAATAATAAAGACTGTGAACCCATTTTTACTGGGGCAGACTATCTGAATCAGGTTTGGGAAGAGATCTCAGTGATTAAAGATGCAGTGGTTAAGCAAATAGATATTTTGAATCAGATACTTGAAACACTAAAAGTTAGAGATGGAGAAAAGGGAATAACATCTAAAGAGAAAGAGGGACATATAATATGTGATTGAAAGAATAAGGATTCCCAAGCTTGTACACAATTAAACAGTAAGCATTCCCGGGATGAGGGAATGGGTATCATTAATAATTTTAGAATAATGAATAAGAGAGTGGGGGAGGGATCAGAACTTAAGAGAATTGAAGAACAAAAAGGAACTCTCGAACAAAATAAAGAATCAAGGTGACTACTGCCCTGATATCAGAGAAGGAAAAATTAGCTACACAGAAACTGGTTAAAGAAATTAGGTTGCATAAAAAAGGGGAAAAAGGAAAAGGAGAAAGGTAGTAATATGGTAAGAAAGAGTAAAATTACATCTATTCCTGACTTACAGACTATCAGAGAGAAGGAAGTGGTGAGAAGTAAAAATGGCAATAGAGTAAATACAAGTGTTCAGACTAGGAGGATATGAATAGAGGATGATCCTTCAGATAGGGCTAAGGAAGAGCATCCTATAGGATTACATGAGCCTAATTTTATGGATGTTAAGGCTAAAGAAATTCCTCAGGGTGTAAGGCTGCCAATGATTTTCCTGGATGGTATTCCCAAAAATAAAAGAGAGAATACCGTTACATTAAAATTACTGGTGTATAATCTATGTGAAGGAGTGCTGGGAGCTAAATTTACATGGAATGATATTAGCTCCACATATAGATACCAGACAGGACCAGACAAAGGTATAATCTGTTTAGTCTTGAAATCAAACAATTTAGGGAGACTTTTACTCACTAAAAAAATACGAGTTCAGGGACCTGGGGGCTAACTTGGATGATACAACACTTAATTTAGGGGAAAATAGGAAATGTAGAAGGGATAATACTTATAACACTGGGAAAGTAACTATAAGGGGGAGTAAATTAGATTTAAGTAATAGGAATAAGCAAACATATATCCCTGTAACACTACAAACTAGAATCACTGAATTCATTAAGCCAGTAGAATGTATACATGCCTTGAGAGGGGGGAAAAAATCTCCACAGAACAATTATTTAAAGCTAGGAAAATTCTAGGACAAAGAATTAATTTGGAAAAAATATTAGAAGTCTCTTCTTATTTGGACAGCTCTTATACTTTAAATGAAGAGTCATGTACTGAGTCTGATAGCACTAAGTCTACTATTTCAATCAGCTCCAATTGACAGCAGAAAGACCTATTAATTATCAGTTGGAATATGGTAGGCCTTTCAGAGAAATTTACAGACTCTGGTTTCTTTAAAAAATTAATAGATCATGACATAGCTCTCCTTCAAGAGACATGGATGTTAAGAGGCGATTTTTGTGTACCAGGGTATAGGAGTTGGGCTAAGAAGGCAATAAAAACTCATACTTTAGGTAGGCCAGAAGGAGGGTTAATTATATTGGCCTCAATTAGTAGAATTAGGGAGTGTATACAAATTGAATTTAATAACCCTTTGATGCTAATAGTTAAATTTGAATTGTCCAACCAGGATGCGCTTATAATCTCAAATATCTATATTCACCCATTGACATCTATGGAAGTTATAAAATCTATGGATTCATTTCAAGAAGCAATTATATTTATACAGACAACCTATCCAGCTGCAACCATATTGATTATGGGTGATTTTAATATAAGAATAGGAAACATGCAAGAAATAAATGATCCAGTTTGGGACCAAGATGATATATTTAGAATACCTTTAAGGGAATCTAGAGAGGATAAGGTAACTGGGAAGGGTAAAAAATGAATGAACTTAGTGGCAGAATTAAACTTAAGAATTATAAATGGCAGAATACAATGAGATAAACAAGGGGAAATTACTTTTCCAACATCTAGAGGTGGTAGTGTCCATGACTTAGCTTTAATAGATGTTTTCTCTTTTTCAAGAATAAATAATTTCCCCTACATAGGAAAGTGATCACTATCCCTTAATAGTTCATTACAAAATTTGGAATGATGTTAACCAAGCCTGTGTGGTGAATCCACAAAAAGCAGATGAAAATCTTATGGCACTGAACATGTACTCCCTGGAGGAGAGGAGGGAGAGAGGGGATATGATAGAGACATACAAGTATCTTACAGGGAGGAACAGGGTGCAGGAATGCACTATTTTTAAGCGAAAAAGATGTTCCAGGACTAGAGGGCATGGGATGAAGTTGGAGGGAGGACGATTCAGAGGAAACGTGAGGAAGAATTTCTTCACAGAACGGGTGGTGGACAAGTGGAACACCCTGCCAGAGGAGTGGTGGGGCTGAAACAATCACGGGATTTAAGAATGCATGGGATAGACATAAAGGAATTCTGGAGGTCAGGGGTAAGGGGCAACAGACTTCTTGGAAAACATAAACTGAACTTACAAACTTAAATGGGCAGACTGGGTGGGCCATAGGCCCTTATCTGCCGACACTGTCTAAGTATCTATGTATCTATATAATAAAAAATTAATGAGATGGACTCCACAATTAAATTATTTTATTAAACCCCTTCTAGAGAACTGGGATCTTGAGAAATTAAGAGCCAACACTAATCCAATACAGGAATATAATAAATTAATATCTTATTTAAAAGGCCATATTTATAAAAAGAAGGCAAACAATACTAATATTAGAATTCAGGGGACAAGAGTGGATGTGCCTTGGTTTGATAGGGAATGTGCAAATCATAGAAGTGTGATGAATAAAATAGGAAGGTATCCAAAAAAGATGACAGATTGGTTTCCTAGAATGTCCATGAAATGGCTTAAAAAATAATATAAGGACCTTATTAATAAAAGAAAATTCATTATAGGAATGGATTATGGTATAGATTACAAGAAACAATATTAAACAAGGACAGCAAATCATTTTGGAAAATGGTGGCATTGGGCACTGATAATATTGATATAAATACACACTCAGTTATTCCTGCCAGTACTTGGGAAGACTTCTTTATTAAAAAGTATGAAGTTCCAAAAAATGTACCTTTATTTTTTCTGCCTGAATTGGAGTATTCTCAAAAACTATTATCTGATCTTATGATGACAGTGGCAGAAGTTAAGCAGGCCATTATGGCACAAAGGGAAAATAAGGCCCCAGATATTGATTTGCTGGGGGCAGAATTTTTCCAGGCCCTCCCTGATTGGTGGGCCAATAAACTTACTATACTTTTTAATTACATATTAGAAAAATGAGTTTTACCAGAAGAGTGGCTGGTTAGTTTGATAGTTCCAATTTACAAGAAAGGAGATATTAACAATCCAGGAAACTATAGACTAATTAGTTTATTACGTATTGCAGAGAACATTTTTACCTGAGTCATTTTACAGAGATTGGAGAATTGCGTAATGGAGAATAATCTGATCTCTGAAGAGCAGGCAGGATTTAGATAAGAAAAATGGACTATGAATAATATATTTATTCTTAAATTTCTTGTAGATAAATATTGTATACAACAAAAGGGAGTTTTATACACTGTTTGTCTGGACTTAAAGGCAGCCTTTGACAATCTGAATAGGGGGATACTATGGGCTTCATTACAAGATCTAGGTCTTACAACTGAATTGCTGAATGTACTGAGGTGTTTGCATGATGAGACTTATGCCTTGATTAGGATATCAAGAGATGGTCACATCTCATAGCCAATCCCCCTGGGAAAAGGGGTTAAACAGGGCTTCCTGCTACACTGTTGTTATTTAACTTATATATGGAGAAATTAATAAGGGAAATAAAAGCCATAAATTGTGTAACACCTAGTATATATGGGGAAAGAGTAAGTATTTTGGTATATGCAGATGATATTGTGCTACATTCCTTAACCAAAACTGGAATAATTCAGGCCCTGGAAAGGTGTATTTACGTACTTAGAGGCTTGGAGCTGACTGTAAATAGTGAAAAATCAGCTATTCTGATTTTTGGAAATAAAAAGAAAATTCATCATAATAGTTGGGTTATAAATAATCTAAGTTTTGAAATAAGAAATGAATACACCTATCTAGGGGTCATTTTTGATATAAAAGGGTCATGGAGCTCACATTTTAGCTGGCGTAAGAAGCAAGCTATAAGTTATTTTAGAGCTATCTGTAGGTTTGCTCAAAATTTTGCAGGCAATTCCTATATAGCTCTTAATAGAGCTTTTGAGTCCAAATCTATTGGTATATTGTTATATGGCTCAGAAATTTGGGCCTGCTCAAAGAGCACAGCGTGCACCCACCCCTTTCCCCAGGACTAGGAGAGCTGTCGTCAGACGCTCAATCCTAGTCCTTCCCTGCTGACTCCCGATGACCTGGGCTCATTCCCGAACCCAGGTCGCCAGTGTGGAGTGAGGTGTGGCATCGAGTGCCTCAACCCTCAGAGCCACCGGGCTGGCCTAAGAACCAGTTTTAATATCAAAATAGGAACCCAGGCCCCTCAACCTTGGTCAGGCCTGCAAGGCAGGGGTAAGAAACCCTTTGATACCCAGTGCCAGGGTCACACAAAATTAAGGCACCACTATGATCTCCTGTTAGCCATGTCACACCCAGCATGGACACCCCCACCCCCACTCCAGGCTCACTAAGCAAAGTGACCCTTAAAATCGTAAAAACCTATTAAAAGTAATGGAAAAGTATTTTGGTGCAAATGTATGCCTAGTGCTGTTGTTCATTGCTGGTCGATGAATATTTTAGGGGAGTGATCGTAGCCTAGTGGCCGAAACTGGAAATGCATCAAGTGTGTATGCCATCTTAAAAGGTTATTACTGCAAGGGTCCCTGAAAACAAATGTAACATATATTGAAGTGCAGATAATATTTAATAATTGGCTGTTACTGTTTACTAAATAGATAGTTTGTAATTGTCTAGATTAGGACATTTGTTTGCCATGCTGGCTAGGAAACCTTATGTCTAGATCAAATGTTTGAAAGTTTTAAAATTGGGGGATGTGATTTATTTAATGCCAGGCCATGCCACAAACTTGGTGCAGATACCAGGTTTTCTCAGGCAGGGGAAAGTGTAACCCGGGGCTTACCTTAGATAACTCCTACTTGCCTCCCATTGCTTTGAGCCCCATTCTTACCCTCATGTGCACCGCAGCCATTGGCCCGAGTCCCAGTGTGTTCCTGGGCCCCCAAATGGCCCCTGCATTTATTTGCCCACAATGGGGCTGAAGGAGCATTTGTGAGTTGTCACAATCTCTCCCTTATGCTTCCTGGCCAGTGCATGGCTCGTGCCTGCACAGAAGCACCTCCAAAGCTTCTTGCCACCATAGCATTAAAATGAGCTGCTTTCTGGCAATCCCGGTCCCAATTTAGAGCAGGGTGGGAGCTGGTAGTCTAAACAGGGCACATAAGAAGGCACCCAGCCGTTTTGATAAAGAGCGACAATTTCACTGTGTTTTGGGGCTGGCCTCATGGATATTAATGAGGCATTTTTAGATATTGATGTGTGAGCCTGCCTAGTGCCTTGGGGCATTAAATGTTGGCACTAGTGACAGGCAAAGGACTGCATTGTAATGTTTAAATGCTGCAGCGTTCAACAGGGCACAGTGACTTCTTTTGAACAGTGTGGCACACAATAAATTAATATGTTTATACTGGCTGCACCAGAATTTTAAAGTGGGGACATTGTGGGACTGCTTAGGGATTGTACTGAAATGCCACCATGTTTGTAGCCTTTGAGCTTTATGTAGTCAATAAGAAAGCTAGAATTTTGGGTAGAGACTTTTTGGACTGTTTCAATACTTGTAGGGGAAACAGCAGGAACAATATTTGGCACCTAAACAGGGAACCTATCAGGCATTGAGGGAGCCTGATGAATATTGATTTTTAAGTGAAACAATGGAATCAGCCAATCAGGAGCTGCTGAGAGCTCACAAAATCCCAGCAACTTTTAAGGCTGAATTCAGATCAGTGGGAGCCCCTCCACAAGGAGTGGGGCTCTGGTCCCTTGCTAAGAAATGTGACTGCAAGACATTGAAGTGGCTGGCCTGGGAGTTGCCAGATGCATGTCTCCTAGGGCTGGCATTTGTCTTTCCATATTTAAAGAAAATGTGGGGAAGAATCCTGATTTAACTTCAGCTGAGAGAGGGCTGCAAATAGTTTTGCCTGCAGTTGTGAGAGAGCTGCAAGAATATCTCTACCTCAGCAGTGAGACAACTAATAAACCCTGTGACTTCAGTTAATAGAAAGATGCATGATAATTCTGAATGAGTAAACTTCTACTTGATGTACAAGTGACTTGGAGACCTTCTTTGGGCCAAGACACCAAGAGGTGCTCAATGTCTGTTTGCACCTTTTGGACATTCCATTCCCAGAGTGGGGTGGACAACTGTGTAAATGACCACAGATGGTCCTGTAATGAAAATGCGCACATGGCTGTTTAGTGTGCCTATAGGAATGAAAGTAAAAGCATCTTGAGGTTGCAGCTTTGCCTAAAATTGCTTGTGAGAACTGTGAATGTCCTAATTGGAGCTGCCAACTGACAGCTGTCCAAAAGGATCTGTTATGTTGTGATCCAGTTGTGAGAAGCCCAAATTTGCGTTTGTGAGAAGCTACTGTAAAAAGGACTTGCTAACATGGGAAATACCTAATTTGTTTGGAAGCCATGCTTTAAGCTCTGTCATCTGACTTGGAGGAAAAACATTTTTTAAGCTCTAGTTTTCTGCTCTGTGGAAGTTTGAGTCTTCCCTAAAATCACTGGGAGTGCACTCCTGTTTTGCGAGACTGTGAACTGACTTGTAAAATGACCATGGCTGCCACTCTGGCTGAAAGGTTGAAGTGCTTGTGATGATTCAAAGCAACAAATGTGCCAGAAATTAGAGAGATTGTCTTTCTGATCAGCCTGCGAGTCAGCCTGGTAGTGTGCCAGCCCTGGCACTATCATATTCACTTCCCCCTGAGGGGCATAGCCTAGACATAATGGTCTGAGGTGTGCTGGCCCTGGTCCCAGCCTGGTCTGTTTCCAGAATATTCCAGAATGTGACTTCAAGCCCAGGGAAAGGGGAATCTGCAGAGAAGCTGAGAGAGTTCCAGAAATGCAAGCTGCAAGAGCCAGAGAAGAAAAGAGGGGTCAGCTAAAGCTCCTGCCTGCATCTCAGCTAAAGCCCTTCTCCTGAATTACGTCTACCTCATATTTGCCTGAAAGAACTCTTCTGCACCTAATGATGACTACAAAACCCTGAGTACGCAGACTCAGTTCTGCAAACCAAAAGGGGACTGTAAATATTTAAAGTTGTGTTTGTCAAGTTCAGTATTTACAAGCACAAAGCTACTAAAGAGTAAGAAGTGCTGTTTACCCACAGAGTTAAGGTTTTAAGAATACATCCAAGGGATAGAGAACCTAATCTAATTTTCTTTCAGGCCCTAACACTAGCCAATCAGCTGCAACATATCAGGCCTGCAACAATAATTTAGTACTGTACTGGGTACCCAGAGGTATAGAATTGTGGGGTTATATTATACATATTAATAGAGTGAGCCTATAATTCAAAAATATGTGTCTTGGATCATCTATGGGAAAGAACCAGTTTTCATATCAAAATAGGAACCCAGGCCCCTCAACCTTGGTCAGGCCTGCAAGACAGGAGTAAGTTGCCCTTTGATACCCCGTGCCAGGGTTACGCAAAATAAAGGTACCTCTTGGATCTCCTGTTAGCCGTATCACACCCAGCATGGACCCCCCACCCCACCCCCGGCTCACTAAGCAAGGTGACCCTTAAAATCGTAAAAATCTATTAAAAGTAATGGAAATGTATTTTGGCACAAATTTTTACCTAGGTCTGTTGTTCATTGCTGGTCGATGAATATTTTAGGGGTGTGATCGTACCCTAGTGACTGAAAGTGGAAATGCACCAAATATGTATGACATCTTAAAAGCTATTACTGCAAGGGTCCCAGAAAAAAAACTTAACATCTATTGAGGCTCAGACAATATTTAATAATTGTTTGTTACTGTTTATTAAATAGATAGTTTGTAATTGTGTAGATTAGAACATTTAGTTGCCAATGCTGGCTAGGAAACGTTATATCAAGATCAACTGGTTGAATATTTTAAAATTGGGGGACGTCATTTATTGGGTGACAGGCCATGCCACAGACTTGGCACAGATGCCAGGTGTCCCAGGCAGGGAAGAGTGTAACTCACCTGTGGGGGCTTACCTAAGATAACTCCCACTTGCCTCCCATTGCTTTGAGCCACGTTCTTACTCTGATGTGTACCACAGCCATTGGCCCGAGTCCTAACGTGCCCCTTGGCCCGTTAATGGCCCCTACATTTACTTTGTCCACAATGGGGCTTGAGGAGCATTTGTGAGCAGCTGCAATCCCTCCCATACATTTCCTGGCCAGGGGATGGCTCATGCCAATGCAAAAGTGACTCCAAATTTTCTTACCGCTGTATCGGTAAAACTATTGGCTTTCTGGCAGTCCCTGTCCCCATTTAGAGCAGGGTGGAGGCCGGTGATCTAAACAAGGCACATGAGAAGATGCCTAGCCTTTTTGATAAAGGGCGTCAATCGCTCTGTATTTTGGGTCCAGCTTCATGAATATTAATGAGGCGTTTTTAAATATTGATGTGTGAGCCTGTCTAGTGCCTGGGGACATTAAATGTTGGTGCTAGCGACAGTGTCAGTGACTCAGCAAGTAGCACACTCGCCTCTGAGGCCAGGAGATCAGAAGACTGTGGGATCTAGCCCCACACCAGGCACTTGGGTTAATATCCCAATACTGACACTGCAGTGCAGCTTGAGGGGGGTAATGCACTCCTGAGGTGCTGTCTTTCGGATGAGATGTTAAACCAAGGTCCCATCTGCCTATTCTGGTGGTAGTTCAGGTGGATGTTAAAGATCCCATGGCACTTTTTGAAAACAGTAGGGGAATTTTTTATTTAACATAAAATAATGTGACACAGATTACATCCAAAGAATCATAAACATGCTTAAAATCAGATAGAGAACAAAAGATACAGTTACCACAATAAACATACTCAACATTCTAACATTTTAACAGTTCTACCTAATCTTCGTTGTTCATGAATCCTTTTGTACAAAGAATACTTGTGTGATTTTACTGAAGTATAATACCAAAAAGAAAACATGTTATAATTCATTTACATTTTGAACTTTTGCTGCTTTTCTTCCAAGTATAATAACTTCCTTTACTTAGTCAGAACCTACATTTTTTCCTCCCCCCTTTTTTTTACTGTTTTCTAGGAATTTGCAATTTTCCCACAGTTGTCTAAGAGTCTGTATAGGTTTACTTGCAGCTTCCTGCAGATAGAATTTCACCAGTTCAAGTCTGACCATTCCTTCTAATTCATTATTAGTAGTGATTTTTTGTTGAAGTATCCATGACCATCTAGTATGCCAGATGTAATACTTTAATATTGCTCCTAACAAAGTCAGAGTATTTTTGTTATATTTTTTCCATGTATTCCCATATAGTCCTAACACCAGTTCCCCATATGAAAATGACTGATATAGAGGTTCTTCCCATTTCTGGGCAAGATATTGCCAAAAGGCCCTTGCTACAGGGCACTCAATGAATAAGTGTTCCTGCATTTCAGGCTGCTGACAGCAGCTATTTCTTATACAATATCTGTCAGATAACTGTTTATGTTTGTGGGAATTCCTCATGCCTAACTTTCCATGAATACTTAACCACATGACATCCCACGTATACTGAGGGATTCTTTTACAGTTTATATTCTTAATTACCCCCGCTACTTCCTTATTTGGGCATTGTGGCAATTCTAACTGATCGGTAAATTTCGAAAGCCTTATAGTTTCAGACATTCTTTTCCTCGACATTGCAGATACAATTTCTACAGTGATTCCCCATTGTTTAATTTTCTTTATTATTGCAGCTATAAAATCTGGTGCATCCTGCTTTTTCTTCATTTTCCCGAAATTCACTCTTTCCAAATATGTCCTATATGGTTCAAACCACTCCCTTATACCTGGTGTCCGCAACTTGTCATTTGGCTTAAATATCATACTAATGCTATGCGTTAATATTATACTAAAAAAACAATACAGGGTTTACCATCCCTACCCCTCCCTCTTGTTTAGGCCTATAATTGTATTTTACCATGTATCTAGCTTGTCCTGTTTCCTGCATTGTATTTACCTTATTACTGTAATGTCCTAGCTATGTGATGTGGAACCTTCACAACTGAGTCTTTGACTCAAAGGTATTTTCCAAATCCTGGATAAATAAAAATAAAAAAAATATATATGTTGTGTTCCTTTTTATGGGGTTTAGCCTGCTTCCCCGTAGACCCTGGTAAAACACACTTAGTATTCTGGTTTCCATACCTTCTGGTGTTGGAAAAACATAACTTGTATATAAAAAGATAGGTATGACATGAGCAGTGTTTTTATCAACATAATTCTTTTAGATTTCGATATTCTTTTACCTTTCCAAAGGTTTACTGTATTTATGGCTTTTTGCAAACACACATCCAAATTTTTTTCTGACATTCCTTGAGTACTATATGTGATCCCTAAGATTTTTACATCCTGAGTTGTAATGGATATCCTCCCTATATTTTCTGGAGTAGAATCCGGTTCCCCTACATAACAGCCCACACTTTGTTATCATTTATTTTGGACCCGGAGATCCTAGAAAATCCATCAAGTTCCTTTGTCACTTCAGTCCCCTCTGTTTCCTTATGTAAAATGATTGCCATATCATCCGTATATGCCAGTATTTTCATTTTGAGACACTGACTGTTTAATGCAATACCTTCTATATTTCTGTTATTCTGAATGTGCCTTAAGATGGAATCTATTCCATATACATATAGTAAAGGACTAAAAAGACATCCTTGTCTCACTCCTCTTTTCACATTAATGGTTTGGCCTAACCATCCATTAATATAGGGTGTTACTGTTGCTTGACAGTACAAGCTGTTTACCCATCCTATGAATTTCTCTGGTGTCCCATGATTTTTTAATACTTGAAATAAATATTCACGTGAAATTTGATCGAAAGATGTTTCTTAATCAATACTTAATAAAAACCTACTTGCTTTCCCCTGATTTCCTTTAGTTACCAATTCTCTTAACCAAAGCAGGTTATCTTGCACTGTCCTGTTTTTTTATTGAGCACATTTGAAAAGGGTAAATTAGTTTGTCTGATATCATAACTAGTCTTGCTTGAAATATTTTTGCTAAAATTTTGTAGTCTGTGTTTAACAAACTCAGAGGCCTCCAATTTGTCAAATCTGCTTTATCCCCTTTCTTATGGATTAGTATTAATAAACCTCATATTGTGTTAGAGAAAGTGTTCCCTCTTCTAAACTACTATTAAATACTTCAGTTAACACTGGTGTTATATAATCTTTGAAGGTCTTATAGAATTCTGAAATTAGGCCATCTTTCCCAGGAGCAGTATTGCCTGCAATACTTCTGTTTCCTCTATTTTTATGTTGCTTGCGTGCGCATGTGCAAGAAACATGTTGCAGCAGCTTGCTGCAGAACCAGGTTGTGGAGGTGCGGAACTGTTGCGGGCCAATGCCCCTACCGCCTTTTGAGGCTTGGTCTGCTTTCCCCAATGGGGTGGCATGCTGCTGCTGACATTAGTTCAGCCAGCATGCCACCACCTTGAAATGTTTTAACTGCTGCAATCAGGGGCCGCCTCGTCATTGCAGCGTCAGCCATTCCATTGCAATGAGGGAGCGACCCATCATTGCAGGGCGGTACCTTGCATGCCCCCAACCCAGTTTGCCAATGGGGAGCACAGTCCCCATCGGCGTAATGTCCCCACACCCAAGTTTCTGCTGTATGCCAAGGGTGTGCCCAATCCCCTTAGGCATCATGCACCCCCCGGCTTTCTTTGCCGATGGGGCACCCAATCCCCGTCGGCTTCAGTCCCTCTTTCCCAGTTGAATTTACAGACAGGGGAGCCCACTCCCCATCAGCATAATGTCTCCTCCCCCCCATGTTGTTGTCAGCCGATGGGGGTGCCCAATCCCCCTCGGTCCTCCTCGGCTCTGCCCCCAACTGGTATGTGCTGATGGGGATGCCCAATCCCCCATCAGCTACAGCACCCCCAAACACTCAGGTGGCATGCTGGGAGCCCACCCCAGCATGCCAATGTCCCTGAAAAAAAAACCAGTCCAGCTGTGTTTTTTTTTTTTTCAAAACCTGTTAAATAAGAAAACGGTCCCTCGTAGAGTTTGGTGGCCCCTCCTCCAACCCGCACCCACCCTCTGCTCACCCCACCTCCTCACACTCCCCTCACCCCATACTTACCACTGGACCCAGCGCGAGAAACTTCGGTGGATTGGGAACACGTCTGCACTCTTCAAAGCCGACCGCGAACTGAAGAAATGCCAGTAAGCTGTATAACGGCATAAATAAGTTTTTTAAACTTTGGTGCATGTCTTGGGCATTTTGATGAATTTTTTGCACCACATTTTCAACATGGGGTTCTTGGGACCCCTCCTCATGAATTCAGTCACTGTCATTGCGTTATTCGGTCCTGAAAGGTGATGTCACGGTCACTGCATGGAATCACCTTTCGGGACCGATTAATGAAATGACAGTGCCACTGTTCATGAGGTGGGCTCTCAAAAGGCCTATGTTGCAAATCTGGTGAAAAAATCCAAATAATGACTGTTTTACAAGCGTGCATTGCACAGTTTCCACGCACACTCGTAACTTCACATATTTGTAATATTTTCACTCCAGATTTTGAATACTGGCATTTTTTTACACCTCCTTATGAGCAGTACAGCTGTCATTTTTCATATCCTGGCCAAAATGTGTTTTTGCACTTCCGGTGCAGACTAGCCCAGTCACTGTGGGAAATCAGTGTCTGGGACAGATTAAAAAAATGACAGTGACACTGTTCATGAGCAGAGGTCCTAAAATGCCTATGTTGAAAATTTGGTGATGCAAGTCCATAAAATGACTGTGTTACAAGTGTGTGTTGCGCAGTTTCTACGTGCCCTTATAACTTCGCAGATTTGTAATATTTTCACACCAGATTTTCAACACTGGCATTTTTTCACACCTTCTTAAGAACGGCACAGCTGTCATTTTTCACATCCTGACCAAAATGTGGTTTTGCACTTCTGGCGCAAAATAGCGAGGTCACCATGGGAAATCAGTGTTCGAGACAGATTAAGAAAATGACAGTGACACTGTTCATGAGCAGAGGTCCTAAAATACCTATGTTGAAAATTTGGTGATGAAAGTCCATAAAATGACTGTGCTACAAGCATGTGTTGCACTGTTTCCACGCACCCTTGTAATTTCGCAAATTTGTAATATTTTCACATCAGATTTTCAACACTGGCATTTTTTCACACTTCCTTATGAACAGTACAGCTGTCATTTTTTACATCCTGGCCAAAATATGTTTTTGCACTTCTGACGCAGAATAGAGCAGTCGCTGTAGGAAATCAGTGTTTGGGACCGATTAAGATCGAGCAAGTGGGGGGGGGAGTGAATGAGCTCAACTGAGCTCTATCGGAACCTCTGAGGATTTCTTTGTGGGCAGAAAAAGGCACCAATGCAGGCAGGAGCTCAGTACAAAAGGGCAGCCTGCAGCACTGGGAGAAATGGAATGAGCAAGTGAGAGAGGAGGAGTGAGGGAGCTCAGCACAGCTCTGTTGGGACTGCTGCAGATTTCTTTGTGGGCAGAAAAGGGCCAACACAGGGGGATCCCAGTACAAAGGGCAGCCTGCAGCGCTGGGAGAAACAGAATGAGTGAGTGAGAGGGGGAGTGAGCAAGCTCAACGGAGCTGTGTTGAGACTCGGCAGATATCTTAGTGGGCAGAAAAAGGTGCCAACACAGGCAGGAGCCCAGTACAAAGGGTAATCTGCAGCTCTGGGAGAAACAGAATGAGCAAGTGGGAGAAGGGGAGTGAGCAAGCTCAACAGAGCTTTGTCAGGACTGCTGCGGATTTCTTTGTGGGCAGAAAAAGGCACCAATGCAGGCAGGAGCTCAGTACAAAAGGGCAGCCTGCAGCACCAGGAGAAACAGAATGAGCGAGTGAGGGAGGGGGAGTGAGCGAGCTCAACGGAGCTCTGTTGGGAGTGTTGCGGATTTCTTTGTGGGCAGAAAAAGGCACCAATGCAGGCAGGAGCTCAGTACAAAAGGGCAGCCTGCAGCACCAGGAGAAACAGAATGAGCGAGTGAGGGAGTGGAGTGAGCAAGCTCAACGCAGCTCTGTCGGGACTGCTGCGGATTTCTTTGTGGGCAGGAAAATGCACCAACGCAGGCAGAAGCCCAGTACAAAAGGGCAGCCTGCAGCACTGGGAGAAATGGAATGAGCAAGTGAGAGAGGAGGAGTGAGGGAGCTCAGCACAGCTCTGTTGGGACTGCTGCAGATTTCTTTGTGGGCAGAAAAAGGCGCCAACACAGGCAGGATCCCAGTACAAAAGGGCAGCCTGCAGCGCCGGGAGAAACAGAATGAGTGAGTGAGAGGGGGGAGTGAGCAAGCTCAACGGAGCTGTGTTGAGACTGTGGCAGATATCTTAGTGGGCAGAAAAAGGTGCCAACACAGGCAGGAGCCCAGTACAAAAGGGTAATCTGCAGCTCTGGGAGAAACAGAATGAGCAAGTGGGAGAAGGGGAGTGAGCAAGCTCAACAGAGCTTTGTCAGGACTGCTGCGGATTTCTTTGTGGGCAGAAAAAGGCACCAATGCAGGCAGGAGCTCAGTACAAAAGGGCAGCCTGCAGCACCAGGAGAAACAGAATGAGCGAGTGAGGGAGGGGGAGTGAGCGAGCTCAACGGAGCTCTGTCGGGAGTGTTGCGGATTTCTTTGTGGGCAGAAAAAGACATCAGCGCAAGCAGGGGCCCAGTACAAAAGGGCAGCCTGCAGCACTGGGAGAAACAGAATGAGCAAGTGAGGGAGTGGAGTGAGCAAGCTCAACACAGCTCTGTCGGGACTGCTGCGGATTTCTTTGTGGGCAGGAAAATGCACCAACGCAGGCAGAAGCCCAGTACAAAAGGGCAGCCTGCAGCACTGGGAGAAATGGAATGAGCAAGTGAGAGAGGAGGAGTGAGGGAGCTCAGCACAGCTCTGTTGGGACTGCTGCAGATTTCTTTGTGGGCAGAAAAAGCGCCAACACAGGCAGGATCCCAGTACAAAAGGGCAGCCTGCAGCGCCGGGAGAAACAGAATGAGTGAGTGAGAGGGGGGAGTGAGCAAGCTCAACGGAGCTGTGTTGAGACTGCGGCAGATATCTTAGTGGGCAGAAAAAGGTGCCAACACAGGCAGGAGCCCAGTACAAAAGGGTAATCTGCAGCTCTGGGAGAAACAGAATGAGCAAGTGGGAGAAGGGGTGTGAGCAAGCTCAACAGAGCTCTGCCAGGACTGCTGCGGATTTCTTTGTGGGCAGAAAAAGGCGCCAACACAAGCAGAAGCCCAGTACAAAAGGGCAGCCTGCAGCGTTGGGAGAAATAGAATGAGTGAGTGAGAGAGGGGGAGAAAGCGAGCTCAACGGAGCTCTGCCAGGACTTTAGAGTTGCCCACCCTCCCGCCCGAGGTCCTCTGTGGTCCTATATTACAGCAGGGTCTTTGGGTGAAGACAAAGCAATGATTGGATACTTTTAGGATTGCTGTAATAATACAGATTTAGTTGTTCTGTTTAGTTCTCTAACTGAGCTAAGTACTGAGCTATACTCTTATGATTGCTGTAATAATACATATTTATTTGTTCTGTTTATTTCCTCTAACTGAGCTGAGTAATACTTGGACAGCAATAGCATTTCTAATTGGTCTAAGTGAAACTATATGAGAGCTGAGAAGAAAAAGTATGGTAGCCAAGGGGTGAAAAATGGACAAGAAGGCTTTAGGATTGCTACAGTAATGCAGTATCTAATGGATGAGATTTGAGACTGAATTAACCCGGTCAGCAAGGGGGCAGTAGGGGGACTAGTGTGGGGGGGGGGGCAGGAATTTGAGTAAATAGGGACCTAACAGTTGTAGTAGGGTACAGAACCTGGGAGTAAGAGCCCATAACATAAGATGGGGGCCAAAATGGAGTAGGTGCCACATGTCAATAGGGCAGCCATCTTTGGAAGGGTGGTGGACTGTACAGGATGTGGGAGCACAATGATCCTGGACTGGGCTTGGAGGATTGGGGGGGTATGGTCTGTAAATGACTGGCTAGTTTGAGGGAGGAACTGTGGAGGTTAGGGAGGAGGCTAAGTGACAGGGCATATGAGTATGGTAGGCATCCGGGGGTGATAGGGGATGGCAAAGGGGGACCCAGGAAGAACAACTATTGAGTGAAACCAACCCCAGTATCAGAGGCACTAACAGAAAAGACAGGAGAAGGGAGGGGGTGCCTGAGGTGAGGGGGCAGGCCTCCTGATAGGGGAGGAAGAGACCATGAGGAGTACCAGGGGAGAGAGCAGATGGCTGCGGGTAGGGAGGGAGCAGGGGTGGCAAGGACAGGAACAAGTAGGAGGAGGGAACAGATTGGGAAGAGATGTAGGAGGGGTATCGATTAGGAATAGGTGCAACTGGTGGGGGTAAAGGACAGGGAAGAATGAATACTGGGATGGTGGAAGGGGCATTAGAAGGGAAAGGGGTAAAGGATAGGGGTTATTTGTTCTGGTGGATTCTATACTGAAATGAGTGAGATGGGGTGGAAAGGGGGAAAGGCACAGCCGTATTTGGGTTGAAGCTGTCCCCAGGTTGACTGCAGGAGGGGCAGGGCAGGCACTGCTCAAGTGTGCAGTGAGGGGGAGGAAGAAACCTCATTTTCTGTTGTATGTGCATACAAAAGACTTGTCGGGGGACACTGTGGAAGTAGTGAGGGGGAGGTTTGAGTAGTTGGGCAGGCAGTGTGAAGGGGTGGGGAAGTCAGTGGCATTCTTGGAGGTACTGCCGGTACCGTGTGCAAGCATGGGGAGGAAGGGTAGGCTTGAGGAGTTCAATGGGTGGCTGAGGGATTGGTGCCACACCAAACATTATGGGTTAGTGACTAACTGGGATAGGGTCTGGGGGGAATAGTGGCTTGTATGCGGGGAACAGGGTACACTGGAGCAGGAAGGGGAGGTGAGTATTAAAGGCACATTACTGCCGGCCCACTGGCACTGAGGGTTGAGGTGCTGGATGCCACACCTCGCGCATGCTGGCAACCTGGGTTTGGACGCGAGCCTGGGCTGCCAGGGATCGGCAGGGGAGGGATAGGATTGAATGGCCAGAGGACTCCTCTCCTATCCTGGGGTGGGATCCAGGGAACCACCACTCTGTAGCGGCCCCTGGTAAAATTCCAGGAGAAGAGTACACAATAGCAGGGGAGGTACTAATGACAACAATAATGGAAAGGGATCTGGGTGTAGTCATATCAGATGACCTAAAGGTGGGTAAGCAATGTAAGAAGTCAGTAAGGAGAGCCAGGGGGATACTGGGATGCATAGGAAGGGGCATCACAAGTAGAAAAAAGGGAAGTGGTTATCCCTCTATACAGACAGTTGGTGAGACCCCATCTAGAGTACTGCGTGCAGTTTGGAACCTCATCTACGCAAGGACATAGACAGGATGGAAGCAGTCCAGAGGAGAGCTATAAAATGGTGCAGGGTCTACATCAGAAACCATATGAAGAGACTGAGAGCTTAATATGTATACCCTTGATGAAAGGAGGGACGGGGACATGATAGAAACTTTAAGTACCTCAAGGGAATCAACAAAGTCCAGGAGGGTGGCATCTTTCAGAAAAGAGATGTGTAAGAACAAGGGGCACAATTTAAAGTTAGAGGGGACGGCTCAGGGTAATGTGAGGAAATTATTTTTCACGGAGAGAGTGGTGGGCATGGAACCACCTTCCTGGAGAAGGTTGTGGGGTCTAAAACAGTGGGAATTCAAACATGCATGGGACAGACATAAGGCAATTATAGTGGGGGGTTGCAGGAAGTAGGCTGTTGGTTAACTAGAATCTACAGCTTATCCAATAGGTAGGGAAATGGGCAGACTGGGTGGGCCAAGTGGTCCTTATCTGCCATCAAAGTCTATGTTTCTATGTTTCTATGATGACCGGGGGAACTACTAGAGCAGTGTAGTAAAGGAACCAGAGTGTGGTGGATGTTGGCATGCTATGCCTAAGCGTCATTGCTCGCCAGCTCTCTGCAAAGGGGAGAAAAGTGGAAAATGGGCTACGGTCGGGCAGCATGAGCTTCCAGCCCCTGCTGACAGTTCTTAGGCATGGTACTTTCACTTCCAAGTGACTAAACAGCACATATAAGCATGCAACATTTGGCACTGACAAATGCTTGTTCTTTCAAGGCTTGATATTTCCTGATCTGTTAACTTTGTACTCCTAAGTTTACCCAAAAGTACTCACCTTGTTCAGTTTGTAATATCTCTTCAGTTTTTTTGCATAAGTGTGTATTTCTGCCATTATCTCTGTCTTTATATTTACTATATTTCCCTTATTTCCATATACATTTTTTATATATCTTTTCTCAGTTCTTGTGCTACAGTCTTTGTAAGAGTCAAAGGTCTCTTTTTGACACTGTGTTCCAAACTGCATTTCTTGATATAGTTATTGTGCCCTGTTGTATTGTATGTCTTTCATTTCTTTCTATATATTTGATATTTGTGCACCATAGTCTATTTTCTCTGTCTCGGTTCTTGATATTAGTTTCTGCAATTGTTTTCTTAAATTTAAATAGTGTAGATACTCTGTCCCTGTTTTTCTCCCTGTACAGTTACTAAATAGTTGGCATATGTCTTTTTTGGTATCTTCCCACCAGTCACTTACTCTATCATATAAAATTCTGACAGATAATCTGCCCTTCCATAACTCCAGCCACTTATACCCTAGTTTTTCATCTAACAGCCTGCTATTGTTTGTATGCCACATCCCTTTCCCCTGGGTTAAAGTCTTCCCCCACTGTAGTTTACATTTTAGCATCTCGTGATCTGAGAACTCAAAACTTCTTACAGAAGTAACCGTAACATACATATGTTCTGACACAAATATATAGTCAATTCTTGTTGAGATAGCCCCCTAAAATAGGTATTCTCCCCTTGCGGATTAATGTGTCTATACACATCAACTCATTTTGTGGTCTTCATTATGTCTTTTAGACTATTAGAATCTGAAACTAATTTTTTTTTTAATTACTCTTTTGGCCCCCCCCCGACTGCCTGCCGACTCCGACCCTTCAGAGCATCTAAAACTAATTTTTTTAATTACTCTTTTGCCCCGACTGCCTGCCGACTCCGACCCTTCAGAGCATCTAAGGAGTAATCCTCCTGCCTCTTGCTCATCGAGACTTACCTCTCAATCCCCCACAGAGCTTTGGTTTTCCCCCCCGAGCTGGGCCAAGGTAGGGCCTCAACACCCCAACATCATTCTTTCATCGGGCCGAGGAAGTAGTCCGGCGAGCGGGGCACATTGGAGGCATGCACCGGGAAGCCAGTCTTCCCAGACCTGGCAGGGTTTTTTCCCCTGTTCTTCTTTCCCCTACAGTGTACAACCCTTGAAATCAAGGTGCAAGGCGCTTACATCCATGCTGTACAGCGGCCGCCCATCCCTACAATTGGGGCTTGCAGCACTCCGAGCCTCCGCTCGGAGCCAGGCAAGTGCGAGGGCATCGGCCTGCCCCTTCCCCGGAGATGGCAAGCTGTTGTGGGATGCTCAAGCCTATCTGCCCCCGGCCGACCCACCAGCAACCTGAGTCCGCTTCTGAACCTGGGTCACCTGCATGGTGCGAGGTGTGGCTTCCAACGCCTCAACCCTCAGCACCACTTGGCTGGACCCTGAAAATAATTTTTGATTGTTTTGACCTCTATACTCAACTGCAGTCACGCAGTTAAAATCCCCTGCCCATACCACTGTCCTTGCTGTAAATAAAAAGGGTTTTATTTCAGAAAACAAGTTAACTCTGACGGCTTTTGTTTGTGGAGCTTAACCAGTTATGACTCTCAATCCATGTTCTCCAAAGTTAATATCTAATACTAAGACCCTACCTGGCTCTATTTCAATTAATTTTGTCAGTTTTAACTTCTTATCATTAAGTAAGATTCCAACTCTGTCACATCTTTCTTGTCCTATAGATCAAAAGAAGGGGCCCTTCGTCCATAACCTTGAGGCTTTACTTATTTTATATGTTGTTTTTAATCTTGTGTCCTGTAGGAGGGTCAATTAACTGTTATTATCTGCTAAACTATGCATCACAGATAGCATTTTTTGTGACTCTTGATGCTATTTACATTTATGGTTGTAACCTGTAGAGCAGCCATGAGGAAAAGGAAACAAAATAAAAATGAAAGGGGACCAAGCCCTTAGGTAACATCCTCCCTGTTCCTGTTCTGAGATCTTGTCCTTCTACTTACTGCCTGCCTTGGACCAGAGTCTTCCTGTTCCTCTATTTCAGTTAAAATTTCTCTAGAAGAAGCGTTTGAGGAACTACCTGATTCTTCCTCATTAGAATGTGTGTCCTCTCAATTCTGCTGGTGCCTCTTTTTGTACAGTCCACTTGCAGGATTTTTTCTGTCTTTTTTATTGTTTTAATTTCTTCTCTAGATCTTTTCTTTACCTCTTTTCTTCTTACCACTTGTTTAAAATCTTCATTCTGGGAGGGGGGGGGGGCATCTGTGTTTTATCCTGCACTTCTTCTGTTTCTTCACTTATTTCCATGTTTTCATCTTTTGTTTGCTCTTGTTGTGTTATATCCCCTTCTGCTTTATCTCCCTTTTCCCCTTTATCAACTTCAGCTTCCTGTTCCTTTCCCTCCTCCTGTCTTTCTATGCCTTTTTCCTTTTAATTCTTTAATTTTTCCTCTACCCTTTTTTCTGAAACTAATATGGATCCTTTTTGCTGAGCTTGGGACATCAAATTCTCAGATGAAAGACTTTCCCCTTTATTATGTGAGGCCCAGGGGCATTTAGCATAGCAATGACCTCTGTGTTTACACAGGTTGCACTTAAAGGTGTTCAAACAATCTTTAGCCAGATGCTCAAATTCAAGGAAATGGTTGCATTTTATGCTATCACATGCGTTCCCCAAATGACCATAAGACCCAGATTTAAAACAAGATTTTGGTTGTCCCATATAGAACAATGAACCCCTGTCTCTCCCTAAATAAAAGCTTCCTCGTAGGTGCATTATCCTATAGTCTGTTTGCCTTAATTTAACTTTGATTTCCACCCCCACCCATGCCCAGATTTGTTCTGAATCCATAATTGGGGCAAGAGTTTCAAGTATGCCACATCTTTGTTTTAACCAACACATAATGTCTGAAATATTTCCCCTCATTTTGAATAACACAGTAATCATTACGTACCATGGGTTTAAGGGAACTGCTAAAAAGAGGAGTCCATACTTGTGTTCTATACATTGCATTGTATTTTGTCCAAAATCTATCCAAACCTGCTGTAGTTTTAAAAATTAATGTCAAAACTAGCATCCCCAGTATTGATTAAGGCATATATTTCTGAAGAAGCAAAATCTCATGGAGTCCTTCAGCAAGGTTTTTGCTACATACAGCCTATCTTGTGTCAATTCTAGTCCTCCTTTGTATATGAGCCTTACTGCATTTCTTCGAGGGTCTGGTTCCCCTCTTGCTATAAACAAATCTGTGTGTATTTCCTTGGTGAGGCAGTTATGTTCTTTTCAGTCTCTTTATTAGTTTCTGCATTTTTACTCTCGGGGCCCCTGCTGAAGTACTAGGTTGCTCATTATCATTAATAAACTTGCATTTGTTTTCTGTGTCAGGATTTTCCCTCTGTTTAGGTGCTGTATCCTTATTATATATTTGGACCACTGGATCTGTTTCATCTGGCATCCACCCCACATTTCTCTGCGTAACCATCCAGCAGATAACAAGGCTTTTTCTGGTGACCAGGTGTTAGTTTTATCTTTCATTTGTGCTGCCGAGTATCTTACTCCCAAAGTCTTTTTCCCACTTTTTTTTCTCTTCATCACATTCTATGTCAGTAATCACAGCTTGTCTCATTGGTGGTGTAATATGTTTAGAGTTTAGATCTTTTTCCCCACTGCAGTTTTCACTTACATGCCTCGTTTTTGTTTCTACAGAGCTCTGTGCGGCTGTTTTCAGTGCTTTGCTCAGTTCTCCCTGTTACTGCTTGTTTTTTACTGCATCAGTGTTCCCAGCCACATCATCTTCCTTCAGAAACAGCTGAGCAGCTGTCTGAAAATGTGACATGTTCTCTTGGGATTTATTCAGGATCTGTGTGTTCTCCAAGGTGACTGGGGTTTGCATATCGCATAAAACAGTCTCCCTTTGCTCCTGTATCGATGTTAAACTTGCTTGTGGCTCAGAGGTATGATTCTCAATAATGTTACTACTTTTATGCATTGTACACCCCCTTGGCTCTTGTCTCCATTGAACTGCCAGCCATTTGGAGCAGATTCTCTTTTTCGTTTGTTGACTGGTGATTTAGACTTTTCTCTTTATATGGTTTACCAGGCTTTTGGCACACAGCGTGATGCTGTTTAAAGCTGTCAGCCAGTGGGAAACCATCATCATTAATGTCAGCGTTCTGCCCAGTGACATCCTTTGATGTGGATGCATCATTCTTCAGCTGGGCCTGCCTTCGTGAGTCAGCAGAGCTGGCTGTCATTATGTCAGACTGCATTACTGACAATTCTGCTTGCAGAGCCTCTCTCTGTATCTTACATTTATTTTCTTGTTCTAGAATTTCTTGCAATAATTTTTCTTTTTGTTGCCTTTCTGTACTTTTATCTACTTGATTTATAGGTTTTACAAGTACCTTTTCTGTCTGATTTGTTACTTCTTGTTGGATCCAGTCCATTTCTGAATCAAAGCAGCATACTGGTGCATTGTCCATATCCTCAAGAAATTTAAAATTTGTTTCAGCCTCTAGCAATACAGGGGCAGGGGAGGAGGCCATCTCCCTTGCCACATCAGCACTTCCTCCTGTGTCTGGCTCCAAAATGGGTTCCTCCATCCTGTCCACAGGAAGTGACAGTACCCCTGCAGGCAGAGTAGAGGATTTTTCTATTGAAAAATAGACAATGAATAAATCAAGAATACAATACATGTCTCAAGAGTATAAACAAAACAAATTATTAATCCAAAAAAGAAGAGAAACCTAGCATAATCCATCCTTAAAGCATTATACAGTCATATAAGTAAACTCAAACTCATAGATGCAGTGCTACCCTACAAAGGACCTAAAAATACCCAGAATACATCTCAATCTGTGGGGGACAAAAACACCTTTATATGACTAAAAAAGGGGGAGAAAAAAAGGAGGGCCAGAAAAAAGATAGATTCTCTCATTCTGCCAATGTTGGGCCAACTTAGAACTTTTCTAGGGAGGTCAATTTACATCAATCTTTCAAGATCCAATCACAGAAAGCCCAGAGTTTATCATGTTGTAACCGGGAGACAGACTTTTGTTCTTGTAAGCAAATGGACTGTAAATCTAATATAATTTGGTTCACTACGTGGGCTCCAGTATAGGTTTTCTGCTGCAACAACTGGGCACATCTGGCTTGCCACAAGAAATAACTACTGTAAGCAACAATGAGTCTCAGTGTGCTAGCGTGATAATGAGACATATTCTGGGGAAAAATTCCATAAATAAGCATTTCATATGTGAAATTTGTGAGGCCCTTATCTTTCCATTTGTGTAACAATAAAGTCCAAACTTGTACACTAAATGGGCAACATAGGAAGAAATGCTGCATCGTCTCCACCTGCATGGGACAAGTGTCCCTGAAACACATCCTATCTTCTATGGATTTATGCTTCAAGTTACCTCTTACCCCCAGTTTCCCATGGCATGATAACCACGTAACATCCCATAGCTTTGGGGGTAATCTGGGGTCAGTGAGTTGTTTGAATGCTGATGAGGTATCTACTTCCATATTCTGGGTGTCCAGCAACCTAGGAGGTTCTGAGAAATGTGCAGCAAGAAAGTTAGCATATAGTTGCTTTTGAGTGGCTGTCTGAACCAAGGAACAAACCAGTTTCCATTGTTTGATCTTAAGGAAAGTAGGGAACAAAAAGGGGGAATCCCTGATTTCCTAAAATTCCTAAGTATTTCCATGGTGGATTCATCCAAACTGCACATAAGGGGGTGACCATTAATAATAAAAGTGAAACCCAAAAAGAGGGGTACTGGGATAATAGAGATGGAAATATAACATTCATGAACAAACTATGGAAAAATACCAGAGGATTTAGCATTTGCACTCCCCCAAAACAAAAGTCAGGATATGTATACATCTGTTTTACTGGATTTAGGTGACTGCCCCAAAAACCCCGGAAAAAAACATTGTAGGTCCTAGCTTCTAAAGAAAATGGCAGAGGGTAAATTGTGTCGTATGGAGAAATAAAGGCGGTACCAAAGTTTTTAACAGCAGCACCGTCTTCTTTTTCGCTATGGTAGGTCCCTTCCAAGATGCCACTTGCCTATTAGCTTTATATAAAACAAGACTCCAGTTGAGGACCGAGGCATCGGGACTGCCAAAAAATAACCCCAAATGTTTAATTGGGTCTTGGGAGACAGGGATGTCGGCCACTCGGTCCATGGGTGGGGGGTTCAGAATGAATTTTGCCACACTTTTATGTTAATTCAATTTAGATCCAGAAACTGCCTCAAACCCAGACATTACAGAAATTACACCTGAAGGGTTCAGCTGAGGGGTAGTAGAGATACATAGACCATCTGCATATGCACTAATCCCTGGAGCTGAGAATCTGTTTGGAAGAATTAATTTGGAGATGGAGGGTTGTAGCAGGAATTTCCTTACAAGGGGGTCTATTTGGAATGCATACAGTAGGGGGCTTAAGGGGCAACCTGTTGTACCCCTTTCTTCCCCAAAAAATCACTGCCTGGGGAGTTATTAATATGCAGGGTGACGCAAGCAGTGTTATAAAGGAGCTCTAGCCAGGAGACGAACTGTATGGGGATATGGTAGTGCACCAGGACCTTAAATAGGAACTTATGGTTGACCCGGTCAAAAGCTTTCTCTTGGTCCAAAGAAAGAAATAGTGCAGGGTCTTTCTCAGAGCATGAATGTACAATATCTCTAAGTAAAGATAGGGAGTGAAGCATAGATCTATTCAGAAGGGCACAGGACTGCTCTTTGGAGATGACATGTGCTGCAATTGGTAGTAACCTAGTCAGTAATATTGTGGTAAGTATTTTGTAGTCCACATTAAGAAGGCTGAGCGGCCTCCAATTTCCAATTTCAGTTCTCTCACCTTTTTTAAAAAGTAGTAACATGATGGCATCTAAAAATTTAGAAGGGATGGAGTGTGTTTCTAAAATACAGTTAAACAGTACAGTCAGACAGGGAGAAAAAGTGGTAATATAGGCATGGTACAATTCAGCTGTCAAACCGTCTGATCCAGGAGAGGTGTTTTTTTCTGTTTCTTGATAGCACTTGTGGTTTCTTCCACTGATATGAGGGCTACCAGGGCTTGCCATTGGTCCATAGGGACCTCTGGGACATCTAAGTCTCTAAGGATTGAAGTGGCATCTAATAAGTCAGATTCTGAATTAAACATACATTCCAAATCAGACTGGACAACTTGCTTTATCGCAGGGAGCATGGAGTGAACCTTGGAGGTAAGTGAGTCTGTGAGGTGCACCATGAAAGTGGAGGAAAGTCTATCTGCACAGCTTTTGTATATGTCTAGGTAGGGTTTAGAGTGTTGAGTGCCACACTGGGCCTCCAGCTTCAAGAAGCGTGCCCTATTGTATTGAAAAGCCTCCATATCAGTTTTAAAGGCCCTTATTTGTTGTGACAGATCAACTTTGGTCTCATAAGCCATAGATATGGTGTCTAACAGTTGTTTTCACAACTGGGAGTATTTAAGAAAAGCTGACAATGATCTATACTTGACCCTCCTTATAAAAAAAGACTGTAGGCCAGATTTGGTATCTTCCCACCAAGCTATATAGGAGTGGTATGCATCCATCACAGATACTCTGGCCTGTAAGAGGTTCAAGCAGTTTGCAAAAATGTAGTTATCCAGTAGTAGTGAACTGTTTAACTTCCATCTTGTTTGAGGGCGAATGGGGAGGGTTCCCCTGCTGAGGAGCATGTTATGAATATCGCTAAATGGTCTAAGGTCTTGCAGGGAATTACAGAAGCCTGGTGTGTCTTAATGTTCTTGGAGACAAAAATGTAGTCTATGCGGGTAGCCAATACCCCTCTGTGCTAAGTTTGCACCCATAGAATGAACAGCCCTATACCCATCCATCAAGTGAGCCATTTGTAAAATTTTCAGTAAATTGGCTGTGTCACTGAATGTTTTATGGGCATTGCTTCCTCTATGCATGGGGGAGAGGCCGCAGTTGAAGTTACCCCCAAAGTAAACCTGATGGGAAGTGAACAGATAGGGCTGCACTTTGAGGAATAGGGAAGACGTAGTGGCTATACTCTGGGGGGCATATACAAGTCGAAACTTGATGCTGCCATGGGTTCTGTCGATCAAAAGTACTCTCCCAGGGGAAACATCAATTACCTTTGAGATACTAAAATGGAAGCCTGAAAATAAAATGCCCACCCCATAGCACATATCTTCCCCATGGGACCAATATGAGGGGCCTACTGTCCATCTATTCTTGACCTGAGCAAGTTCAAACCTAGACTTTAACCTGGTGTATTGTAGGAAGTAAAAATCATGCAGCAAAGTGTTTAGCAAACCCAGGGTAGAGAGTTGTTTCCTAAAAGATTTAATACTACATACATTCAGTGTGCAGCAGTGCAGTTGGGTGGGACAATGCATCAAAGGGTAAGAGAAAGCAAACCTAAGAAGAAAGCCCCATAACCCATAACATATGGTGAAGGTCCCCATTTCCATTAAGGCACCGGTAGCAATGAGGGGATAATACTTTACCAATTTTGTAAAGTTTCTGGGGAGTATAATATAAATTATTCATGATATTAAACTGTATAAGACGTAGGTGGTCTTGTTTAACAAATCTGTATAGGTTGTTCCATTTTTGTTGCCAGAAATCAAGTGTAGATGGGAGAGATAAGGCATTAACCCAATAATAACATATACCAGTGGGTAGCTGCGTGTCAAGGGTCTGCAGTTCTTTGTAAACCGTGGATACAGGATGTGGATGGCTGGCTGCATTAAGTAAGGAGGGTAGGTCCATTTTAGGAAATTCAGGCATCCCCCTTGTGGCTATAAAGGAAGAAACCACTTGCATGACTTGTCAGTATTTAAAGGGACATCCTTTTAATTTAGGAAAGCTTTGTAAGAGTTGGTTGTATGGGAGTATACGGCCGTTAGGCATAAGGTGTTTGAGCCTCATGTTTCTTAAAGAGGGCCAAAACGCTATTGAAATAGGTTTCTGCTGGATCTTGAAATGCGGATTATTTAAGAGTGGTTGCTCTCCATCTACATGCCAGTTAATTTCCAGGTAACACTGCAGTTGACTCAGAGCTCTCAATGACCATCCTATTGGGGATTTCCAGAGGTTTTTGGTGATATATTTTGAAGATGAATATAGTAAAGATGGCAATGAACATAGTGTGGGGGATACCAAGGTCCTTTCTATATCTAGCCAGGAGGGGGAGTAAGATCTGGGGTCTCCTTCATACAGTTGGGACGTCCAATGTGCTTGTTTTGTGATGTGGATTGCTCCATAATAATTAAATAGGAATGGTAGAGACAGCCCACTGCAAGTTTTCGGTGCTGTTAATTTGTGATATGCCCATCTCACCGTTTTGCCCTTCCAGATAAATTTATTAAATAAGTTTCTGAGATTCGAAAACCATGATTTAGGGCGATAAGGGGCCAACATATTAAGAGGGTACAAAATTCTGGGTAGAACAACCATTTTAATTTTATTGATCCTTCCCCATAGGGAGATTTGTAATGTGTTCCATCTTTCTAGATCCAATTTTATTATTTGGGCTAATTTAATGAGATTCTCTTTAACAATAGAAGAATGTGTTTTAAGGATTTTAATACCTAAGTAGGTTAGACCTTTATTTTCCCAATGTAGTCCACATTTTTCTACAACTGCTCTTAATAATTTCTGATTCAAAGGGAAAATAGTAGATTTCACCAAATTAAGTTTATAATAGGAGATTCTTGAAAATGATTCAATTTCTTGTAGAAGGGCTGGGATACTTTCGGTGGGATTCATCACATGTAGTAACAGATCGTCTGCATAGGCAGACAGAAGATGTTGTCGAGTTCCTATTTGAATTCCTTGTAAACCTTGCATTGTAAGTAATCTCCTGATAAAGGGATCCAAGTAAAAATGTAAAAGGAGCAGGGAAAGGGGACAGCCCTGTCTAGTGCCGCGAAGTAATGGAATGGGTCCGATAAGTCACCGTTGCACAAAACCCGGGCTGTGGGAGATGAATATAGTAGTCTAACCCATTTAATAAATGTTTGTGGGAGGCCATACTGGGATAATGCAGTAAACAAAAAGTGCCAGGAGACCCAGTCGAAGGCCTTTTCCGCGTCTAAGGCGATGAGGTGTATTTGACTCATCAGCTAGGGGGATAAGATGTAGCAATCGTCGCATATGATCACTCGAGGATCTTCTTGGCATAAAACCAACCTGCTCGTTACTAATTAATGCATCCATTAAAGGCCCCAAACGGTTAGCTAGTATTTTTGCTAGTATTTTAACGTCAACATTAAGTAACAAAATAGGATGGTAATTTTCAACATAATGTGGGTCACGACCCGGTTTAGGAATGATAGTGATTAGAGCTTCAAGGTATGCATGATCTGAAAAGCCAGATTCATACCAGAAATTAAAAACTCTTGTTAAATGAGGGGAAAGTTCTGCACTATATACTGTATAGCAGTTAGTATTAGCGCCTGACATATTTAGCGCAACGACTCTGGTTGTACATATTAGCGCCTGATATAATTAGCACTCAGTGCTTACTGCTGGAGTACAGTTAGCATGGTAGATTATATTAGAGGTCTGTTTATATTAGCTGTTCTTTGCTTTCAGCTAATATAAATGGAAAGCTAAAATAATCTGGTATACAGTAGTTTATACAGATTAGATGGGAAGCCATCTGGGCTGGGTGACTTGTCAGCTGTGAGTTGTTTAATTGCCTGCGTGACTTCCCATTCCATAATAGGGGAGCTCAAAAATGGCTTTTTGTCTGTGGATAGAGCCGGGAGGATCAACTGATCAAAATATGTTTGTAATTGTTCGTTTGGGATATTTCCATCTGCAGCAAGATACAGGTATCCATAATACTTTGCAAAACTTGAAGCAATTTCCCTCGGGTTTGTGACTAATGGGCCTTCTTTATGTAAATATAGTCCTGGCACAAAATGAGTAGATTCCACTTGTTTAATGCAGAGGGCTAGTAATTTACCAGCACGTTCCCCAGATTCCAAGTTTTTCATCTGGACACGTTTCAAAAAGAACTTTGCTTTTTGGGACATAAGATCTGAAAATTGAGCATGCAACATATGAAGTCTAATCCATTCAGACTCTGAGGAACGTTTGCTGATACTTAATTCCAAGGCTTTGATTTCCTGTAGCAGAGTTTCGGTATGCATTTAAAATTTTTTTGACCTAATAGAAGTCAAACGTATGCTTCCCCCCGTAATGCACATTTCAAGGCTGACCAAACTATGTCGATATTAGGGACTGTTCCAAAGTTGTTATCTAGTAATGAAGCAATAACATTTTTGAGATGGGCCTGTCTATTGGGGAGTTGGAGCAATTGCGTGTTTAGTCTCCAGAAGGAGTCCCTTTTAATTCCAGGTCCTAATAATAATTATAGAGACCGGGGAGTGATCCGATATTACCCGTGGGTGAATCGTGGCCTCCATTACTCCAGGCATAATATGGGAGCTTGTCAGGATATAATCTATTCGTGAACAAGTACGATGGGAGTAGGAGAAGAAGGTGTATTGCTTTTTGTTGGGATTAAACACTCTCCATGTATCAAGGAGACCCAGCCCATTTATTAGATCTTGTAGGGCTTTCTGTGCAGGAGAAAGACCAGACCTTTTAGGTTCTGACCTATCTAGAGAAAGTTGGGGGGTAATATTCCAGTCTCCTCCAAGAAGTATAGCTCTGGGGGGAGTAGCGGAAATATTTCCCATTAAGCTTGTAAAAAATGCTGGTGAGTCTACATTTGGCCCGTAAATAGATCCAATTGTTGCTTGGTGTGAGCCCAATAATCCGTGTAGTATTATATATCACCCTTGACTGTCCCAAATCTCATTTTCTAGTCTAAAGGGAACATTTTTATGGAATATTATAGTGACTCCACCTCTGTTTGTAGATATTCCTGCCCCATAGGCTTGCCCTACCCATCTCTTACACAATAGTGAGATATCCACTCGCTTAAGGTGCGTTTCTTGTAAACAGACTATATTTGCTTTAAGGCTCCATAAGTGCCTTAATATAATCTGCCGCTTGCATCTATCCCTAGCACCCTTCACGTTCCATCTTAAAATAATATATGGACCTAACATTGTTCTATTTTGAGTTTAAATCTCACTGTAAGATGAAACACATAGAACACTTGAAAAAGGTACTTGATGTGTTTATCTATAGCTAAGAAAGATAAGCAAAGAAAAGGTAACATACCCCAATAATTCCCCTTCCCTCTTCCCTTATTAACCCCTATAAAGCCCTTAACTACCCCCCAGTTCTAACAACTGATCTTCAATCGAATTTGTCAAGTGATGTACAAAAAACAAGCCTAAAAGTAACTACTTTCCCCATAAACCCCTCCCCCAACTCGCCAATTTTATAGAAACATTGACTTTGATGGCAGATAAGGACACTTGGCCCACCCAGTCTGCCCAGTTCCCTACCTATTGGATAAGCTGTAGATTCTAGTTAACCAACAGCCTACTTTCTGCAACCCCCCACTATAATTGCCTTATGTCTGTCCCATGCATGTTTGAATTCCCCCACTGTTTTAGACCCCACAACCTCTCCAGGAAGGCGGTTCCATGCGTCCACCACTCTCTCCATGAAAAGGAATTTCCTCACATTACCTCTGAGATGTCCCCCCTCTAACTTTAAATTGTGCCCCCCTTGTTCTTACACATCTCTTTTTCTGAAAGATGCTACCCTCCTGGACTTTGTTGATTCCCTTGAGGTACTTAAAAGTTTCTATCATGTCCCCCGTCCCACCTTTCATCAAGGGTATACATATTAAGCTCTCTCAGTCTCACTTCATATGGTTTCTGATGTAGACCCTGCACCATTTTAGTTGCCCTCCTCTGGACTGCATCCATCCTGTCTATGTCCTTGCGTAGATGAGGTCTCCAAAACTGCACACAGTACTCCAGATGGGTCTCACCAACTGTCTGTACAGATGGATAACCACTTCCCTTTTTCTACTTGTGATGCCCCTCGCTATGCATCCCAGTATCCCCCTGGCTCTCCTTACTGACTTCTCACATTGCTTACCCACCTTTAGGTCATCTGATATGACTACACCCAGATCCCTTTCCATTATTGTTGTCATTAGTACCTCCCCTGCTATTGTGTACTCTTCTCCTGGAATTTTATTTCCCATGTGCATTACTTTGCACTTCTTTGCATTGACTCTAAGTTGCCTGTCTGACCATTCCTCCAACCTTGCCAAGTCCCTTCTCATCCTTTCTGCCCCCCCTTGTGTAGCAACTCTGTAACAGATCTTTGTGTCACCTGCAAAGAGGCATACTTTTCCTTCCAGACCCTCTGCAATGTCACCTATAAAGACGTTAAAGAGGACTGGACCCAGTACTGAGCCCTGAGGTACTCCACTAGTAACCCCCCCCTTTCTTCAGAATGTGTTCCATTTACTATTACCTTATGTGTCCTGTTGTGCAGCCAGTTTGCTACCCAGGCTACCACCCTGGGACCCACTCCCAGGCTGGCTAACTTGATTATTAATCTTTTGTGTGGGACTGGGTCAAATGCCTTGCTAAAGTCTAGGTAGGCCATATCCACAGCCCCTCCCTGGTCAATTACTTTGGTCACCCAGTCAAAGAAATCGATTAGATTCATCTGACATGACCTTCCTGCTGTGAATCCATGCTGCTTTGGGTCCTGTGCCCCGCTGGCCTCTAGGTACTCAACAATTCTTTCTTTCAGAAGTGATTCCATCATTTTCCCCACCACTGAGGTCAAACTAACAGGTCTGTAGTATCCTGCTTCTGCCTTGCTCCCACTTTTGTGAAGGGGAATCACATCTGCCCTCCTCCAGTCCTCAGGTACCACCCCATCTTCCCATGATTTCAAATAGCTGTCCCTGACATTATAAAGAAAACAGCTTGATTTATCTAGGGGTAAGAATCCCCTTGCTGAAGTGGCCAATTCTCTTTATTTCGTTAGGCAAAGCTATAATACTTTGTTTTGTTATTACTACTAAAATAAAGAAAACTCAGCACTTAGAGTAATGGTAGTCTAAGTATTTAACTCTCTTGTAGTTGCCTCATTACTTCATGGGCAGACTTTATTGGCAAGCCTCCAGTACCATATGGAGTTTGTTGTGGGTTCAGACACAATTCTGGAAGCAGGCGAGACTTCAATATAAACGAACGAATCTTCCAGGACCCACAGTACTGAGCTTGAGAAGCAATCCTGTGTTCTTATTCAAACTTGATCATAGGACCATCTTCTCGCCAAAAGAAACACTGAATTTTTATCAAGTCAGGTGGATCTTCAGTGCTAGCATTGCACATTGACAACGTATTCAAGTAGGCATCTAATGAGGGAAGTGCACGCTTTTGAACATTTCCTGCCTTCTGCATCCATCCATGTTTATGAGAGAGTGAGTCTTTCATAGCATTGGCTCAGAAAAGCTGCCGCTACTATTCAAACGAATTATATAAACCTCTTTCAAAGGGAAGCTCACTTGAATAACTCTGGGAGCGCTGTTTTTAATTCACTCAGAGCTTGCTCCTGGGAATCATAGGTCTGCCAGTGGTCACCAAGCTTCACTTGCAGAATCGCAGGGTATTTGACATGGAAAGGCTTACTCACTGCGATTAGCTTAGATACAAGTGGATGCAATTCTTGGCGTTTTAATCGGACCGATTGTGGCAAATCTTGGGTCACTCTAACCTTTTTCCCATCCCAGAGAACTTCTTGTAATGCTTTAACTTTTGAAAGTATATGTTGTTTATCCTGGAAATTGAGTAGTTTGAAAATTATAGGCCTGGATGCAGAGCCGGGGGGGTGGGGGTGGTCGAAGTACCCTATGAGCTCTCTCCACAATATAGGCAGGACCGTTAAGAGAGGGCCCTGCTATTTTTTCACAGAACTTCTGGACAAAGAGTACGGGTGCAGTGCCTTCTTCCTTTTCGGGAATGTCCATTAGTAATAAGTTATTCCTGCGACTCCTCCCCTCCAGGTCCTCTAGTTTGTCCTCCAATTTTTTAACTCTTCGGTTGGTAAGTGCCTAGTCTATGACTAGTTTGTCTTGCTTTTTCTCCATGGATGTGAGGCAGGCTTCTGAGTCTGCCATTCGGATAAACAAGGAATCTGTGGCTGTTTTAATCTGATGCAGCTCCTCAGCAATATTGTCCATTGATTCCTGCATAGGTCGCATAATTTCTAAGAACCGGTCTTCTGTAAGTGGCGCAGTCCCTGTAGGTGTTTTTGGCATCTGAGCTTTAGGCTGCTTAGGGGCTTTGTCTTTTCTGGGAGATAGTGGCGGTAATGCCACGGTGGTGCTTTCCACATGAAGACCTCCATAGTTGGTGATTCCGATGCAGCAAGGGGTCTTTATGCTATAATCTGGTCCAAAATCTTCCACTATTGCTTCTGAAGAAATGCTTAATTAAGAGGTTTTAGCGAGTAGGGGACGGAGCAAATGGAGTCTGCTGCTGCTCTTCTAGGCTGCCATCATGTGACCCCCCCACAGATTTAAAAAGATCACTAATTTTAAAGTTAGTGTTTTATCTTGCCTAGAGGAGTGAGAAGGAATGTGCTTACTCAGGTTTTGAATAGACAGAGTCTTGTTGGGGCCCGTAATGTCAATAGGAGGTGTAGATTGTTCACTGTTGGCTTTGCTAGCGGCTGGTGGAGCTCGTGGTGTTGATTGAGGTTTTGTACCTGGTACAGAATCCTGGTCAGAATGAAGCAAACTGTTCCTAGAGTCTCAAGCAGCTGTATCCATAATTTCAGCCACTGAAATCGGTCCCGGAGAAGACCACGGCATTTGTTCACTGGTTGCTGCTAGCCGGCATCTCATAGTGCAGCTTTGGGGGACCAAGCCCCGTCCATTGCAGCAGAAGTCCTAGTCATAGGTCGCAAGGGAAGCTGAGATCTCGCTGGGTTATCCTGTGAGGTATGAGTGGCAGAAACATCAGCAGGCAGCTCCTCATGAACAACTTGATTGTCAGAGAAATCGGCTTCAGGTATCTCGTCTTGAGATGCAGTGTCATCCTGGAATAGTTTTAAGATGAATTGCTTATGTTGTAAAAACATTTGTTGCAATTGGGTTCAGAAATCGCTTCCTGGCCTGTATCAGGTTGTGAGCCAGAAGCTAAATTAAAGTCCAAACCTGGGGCAAATTCTGCAGAATTACCTTGGTCAGAATCAGGAGGTTGCAAGCCTTCTGATGTCTTTTGTTGCCTTATGGAGTAGAGTTTGGATAAATCTTTCATTTTAGAACTTGGAGATCTAGAATCTGAAGGTAGAGTACCATTTCCACCTCCTCTTCCTCCATCTGGAAAGTCAGTCATTTTGGTCAGCAGAACAGATTGCAGCCTTGTAGGTTCTTCAGAGGCAATGTCAGGTATTTTTGACTCCATGAGTGAAGCTGTAGTCAGGTCAGAATCCAAAATATCTCCAGCAATTCCACCACCAACCACCCTGTCATCCGCCATCTTGGTACCGCAGGCAAAAGGGTCCCCTCTGCTCACAGGAAGCAAGGCCCCCCTGCAGGAAGAGTAGGGGAATTTCCCCGGTGCCCTGGCCAAATCTCTCCCCATTCACTAAAATACCACCAACAGCTTAATCTGGTTCAAAGTCAGTTGCCATTCATCTGTATCTCCCTCCCCTGGGTCATGCCTGAAAATAGGCAGAATTGTCTAGTGCACTTATCTGGTCAACAAAAACGAAATAAATAAAGGACTGCATTATAATGTTTAAATGCTGCAGCATTAAACAGGGCACAGGGCACAGTGACTACCTTTGAACAGTGTGGCACAAAATAAATTAATATGTTTATACTGGCCACACCAGAACTTCAAAGTAGGGATATTTCGGGACTGCTTAGGATTATAATGAAACACCGCCATGTTTACAGCCTTTGAGATTTATGTAACCAATTAGAAAGCTAGAATTTTGGGTAGAGACATTTTGGACTGTCCCAAGACTTGTAGGGGAAACAGCAGGGACAATGTTTGGTACCTAAACAAGGAACCTATCAGGCTTTGAGAGAGCCTGATGAATATTAATTTTTAAGAGAGACAATGGAATCAGCCAATCAGGAGCTGCAGGGAGCTCCCAAAACCCCAGAGACTTTTCAAGCTGAGTTCAGGTCAGTAGGTGCCCCTCCACAAGGAGTGAGGCTCTGGCACCTTGCTAAGATATGTGACTGCAAGACATTGAAGTAGCTGGCCTGGGAGTTGCCAGATACATGTCCCCCAGGGCTTGCATTTGTCTTTCCACATTTAAAGAAAATGTGGGGAAGAATCCTGATTTAACTTCAGCTGAGAGAGGGCTGCAATGAGTCTTGCCTGCAGTTGTGAAAGAGCTGCAAGAATGTCTCTTCCTCAGCAGTGAGAGAGAGAGTCCTGTGACTTCAGTTAATAGAAAGATGCACGCTAATTCTGAGTGAGTATACTTCGACTTGATGTACAAGTGACTCGGAGACCTCCTTTGGGCCAAGAAACCGAGAGGTTCTCAATGTCTGTTTACACCCTGTGCACATTCCATTCCCAGAGAGGGGTGGACAATTGTGTAAATGACAAAGGATGCAACTGTAATCAAATGATGATAATCATTAATGAATATGCTTGATGTGACTGTTTAGTGTGTCTATAGGAATAAAAGAAAAGTATTCTGAGGTTGGAGCTTTGCCTAAAATTGCTTGTGAGGACTGTGAATGTCCTAATTGGCGCTGCCAGCTGGCGAAAAGGAACTGTTATGTTGTGAACCAGTTGTGAGAAGCCCAAATTTATGTTTGTGAGAAGCTACTGTAAAAAGGACTTGCTAACATTGGAAATGTCTAATTTGGTGAAAGCCATGCCTTAATCCCTGTCGTCTGACTTGGAGGAAAGCCATGCTTTAAGCTCTAGTTTTCTGCTCTGTGGAAGAGTTTGGGTCTTCTCTAAAATCACTGGGAGTGCATCCATGTTTTGTGAGACTGTTACCTGACTTGCAAAAGGACCATGTCTGCCACTCATGCTAAAATGTTGAAGTGCCTGTGATGATTCAAAGCAAATGAAATGCCAGAAATTAGAGAGAGACTGTCTTTTTTATCAGCCTGGGAGTCAGCCTGGTAGTGTGCCAGCCCTGGCACTGCCATATTCACTTCCCCCTGAGGGGCATAGCCTAGACATGGGGGTCTGAGGTGTGCTGGTCCTGGTCACAGCCTGGTCTGTTTACAGAATATTCCAGAATGTGACTTCAAGCCCAGAGAAAGAGGCAGCTGTAGAGAAGCTGAGAGAATTCCAGAAATGCAAGTTGCAAGAGCCAGAGAAGAAAAGAGGGCTCAGCCAAAACTCCTACCTGTACTTCAGCTAAAGTTCTTCTCCTGAATTACGTCTACCTTATATTTGCCTGAAAGAACTTTTCTGCATCTGATGATGACTACAGAACCCTGAGTACGCAGACTCAGTTCTGCAAACCAGAAGGAGCTGTAAATAAAGTTGTATTTGCCAAGTTCAGTATTTACAAGGCCAAAGCTGCTAAAGAGTAGGAAATGCTGTTTACCCACAGAGTTAAGGTTTAAAGAATGCATCCAAGGGGTAGAGAACTTAATCTAATTTTCTCTAAGTGCCCCAATGCTGGCCAAACAGCTGCAACATATCAGGCCTGTAACAATAATTTAGAACTGGGTACCCAGAGGTATAGTATTGTGGGGTTCTATTATAGACTGGGGACTGGTACCAGTGGGGGGTAATGTAATGTTTAACACCTGTGTAGCTAGATAGCCAGAACAGGTATACTGAATCCATCCAAAGGTTGGTGGGTGGCCAGAAATCATCAATGTCTGAATTCAAAATATAAAATGATTGTTTACTTCCATGCTGAACAAAATGCCAATCTATGCAACTGTTGTTTAACCTCTACTTCCATTTACCTAATCCTAACCCTCACCCCATTGTAAATAAATTGTAAACCATTTTGTATAAATCTGGAGCGTGAGCATATTATTAGAGTGAGCCTTTAATTCAAAAATATGTGTCTGTGGGCTTGCTAACTGTTTATCCATGTGTGGGGTGACAATATGGCATTGTGGGTAGGTACAGCATCCCAGTGGGTTGTACCAGGTTTATGTCAGATCCACTGAAATTATTCTCTGGGTGGAAGCACAGTGCAATAATGTTATCTATGGGAAAGAACCAGTTTTAATATCAAAATAGGAACCCAGGCCCCTCAACCTTAGTCAGGCTTGCAAGGCAGGGGTAAGTAGCCCTTTAATACCCAGCACTAGGGCTACATAAAACTAAACTAATGACTCGCCTCTTTCATCTAGCTTTTCATTTTCTTTGATAATTCATATTGTATCCTGATAAATAAATAAAATGAATGAATGACATATCTTTTTAAATAGCTGATTAAGCTTGAGGAATAACAAATTCAAATTCCTTTGGGTAGGAAGAAGGCCATGTGTGCATCACAAAATGTGGAAGGCAGCAAAAAAACAGGATCTGAACTTGCCCTCCCAGATTTCCAAGAACAATTTCCAGAATGATTTCTGGGTCTTTCAGTTGAACTTATTTTAATGGGGTAAGCTGCTAGTAAGCAATGACTGTGGGGCTGCCCAGTCACATGGCCCAGTAGAAACCTGTTCCACATCTGTGCTGGTGACCTGGGTTCGACTGACTCAGGGAACTTAAATTGGAGCAGTGGTCTCTGACAGGCAGTGCTGCTAATGACACCTGCAGCACAAGCCACTCTGTGGTGGAAGATGTTTGTGCACACTGATGAAGGAACCCTTCATGGTGGGCTGAGTAGCCTGCGCCCTCAAGAGGGGGTTGCTTCATCGAGCAGTGTCAACAGAGTCTGTAAACAACATCAGGGGAAGAGGGTACAGAGAGGAAAGACAATCAGGAAAAAGCCTTATTGTATCTCCATGATGGCTGCCAGAACAGTCTTGCCCCACACCATGAAGACCTCTGCCTGCATGGATCCTTGGTACTGGGGGGCTGACAGCCCTCCTCTCAGGACCCTACCACAGGAGGTAAGCTCTGGGGAGATAGCAGCAGAGAGGTTAGTGACAGCTGGGGCTGGTGGTTGCCAGGCTGAAGAAGGTAAAAGATGCACAAGACAGCTGGGAACAAAGCTATACCAAAAAAAGACATTGAATGAACCATGTACACAAATGGTGATATCTGCACTTCACCTAATGACATGAGCTGCATTTATTTTCTGTAAAAAAGCAGCAAGAAAAGAGGCATACTTTTATCTTTTGGGATTCAACTAATACTGAAGGATTGGAAAAAATAAATAATGTTTGTTAACTAGAAGATCAAACCGTTTTGCTTCAATTTCAAAGTTGGGGAAAAAAATTTGGCCTATCAAAATTGATATTTCTTTCCCAAATTGAGAAAGGTAAGGCATTATGTACTTTGACAACTGCTAAAGCAAAAATATGTAGAACAATGGGAGCATCTAGTAAAAACTTATAGCATTTTATATTATATATATTATTTCAAATGTTTACCAGGAAAAGCATACAGAGTTGTATAACCGCTCACTTCCAGATGCGTCCTAGGGGGGGAAGTGGGAAAGGAGGACAAGGAAATAGTACAAGTACAATTGCATTAGGTATGAACAGATAACAATTACAGTATACAATCTAACTTTATCAGCTACAATTACAATTTGTTAGAAGCATATTCATATTTATATAGCAGTCATATATGAGTTCATATCCATATATTCATTTCATAATAGCAGCAATGGGTGCAAAACAGTAATTAGGTAAAGTGCCTCATGGTACTGTTAGGGAGGAGGGGATGGGGGGGCTGTATCAGTGGGTTTACAAAGACAGAGAATAAGGGATGGGAGATGTAGAAGGGGTAGGAGGGGATACAGAAGAGGAAGCAACTAGCTGACACTGCAGAAACAGGTAAGATGGAGGAGATGGGAAGCACAACAAGGATGTCCATGTGGCAAGGTTAAGAGGCGGTGGTAGAGGGGAAAGCAGGGGAAAAGGGGAAGGGTAAAGAATTGAGAGGTAGGAGTGGGTTATTTGGAGGGTAAAGATTTGAGGGTTGGGGTGGAAGCTGGAGGAAAGCAGAGGGTGGAGGGTAGAGGGAGAGGACTAGGGGAGAAAAGGAGGGGAGGAGAGAGCAGAAGAGCAGTGGTGCAGAGATGTGGGACAGGTGCAGTTGCAGGAAGGGCAGTTGAAATTGATGTGGGTCAAGTGCAGTTGCAGGATGGGAAGATGAAATTGAGAAGAAGAGAGGATAGAGACCAAAGGTAGGGGGCAAAGCAGATGATAAGGGAAGGGAGTTTCAGAGTTTAGGGAAGTGGTAGGAGAAAGCAGACCAGCCAGCAGTGGTAGATCTGGAGGGGAGAGAAAGGACCTGCCAGCTGCAAAGGGAGTAGGTGGGATGGATGGGGGGTGGTGGTGGAGGAGAAGTAGGAGGGGAGAGAACCAAGCCAGTATTTTGTGACAAAGGTGTAGCAGTGAACGAGACATCTGGCTTCAAGTGGGGGGAGGAAAGAGAGTTATAGAGGTCACAATGATGATTATGGGGTGGACAGTCAAGAGCAAACTAACAGAAGAAGTGAAAGAGGGTGTTCAGTCTTGCCAGGGTGGTTTTGAGGGCTGCACTGTAGACTGTGTCACTATAGTTGAAGACTGGGAGAATCATTTTCTGGACAATGGCATAGTGGGCCAGCAATGGAATGCAACCATGGTGTCTGTATAGGTGCTGGTCAAGCCAGAATCTGAGGTACTTCAAAGAGGTGACATCCTCAATTGTGGACCCATCAAGCATGTGTAAGGAAGGAAGGTGGGGAAATAAGACTGGAGAGCCTTTGCCTGGTGCTGAAAGTCATGGAGACCATCTTCTTGAAGTTAAGTGACAATTGATTTAAGTAGAACCAGAGCTGTACTTTACTGAAGTCTTGCTGGAGGCCAGCCACCACATCAGAGTGGGAGGAGCCAGAGGCATAAAAAACAGTGTCATCTGTGTACATATGTACAGACGCAGAAGAGCTGGCAGCAGGGAGGTCACTGAGGAAGACTGAGAAAAATAATGAGCCAAGGACGGAACCATGAGGGATGCCAGTGTTGATGGGGGGGATAGGGAGTTTCCTATTCTAACTGACTGAGTCTAACCAATAAGATAGGAATGGAACCAGTTAGTGGCGGGGATGGAAAACCCTGCTGTGGCAAGCTTGTCTATGAGAAGGGGGTGGGCTACAATGTTGTGGGCTTTTGCCAAATCAACAAAGATGGCAGAGGTGATATGGTCCTGATCCATGCAAGAGAGAATGGAATCAGTAAGCTGGAGGAGGGAGGTTGAGGTGGAGTGTGACTTATGAAAGCAAAACCTGGAAAGGGGTGAAAAAGGAGGAAGAGTTGAGGAAAGGGTGAAATTTGGGAGAGCACGAAATGCTCTTGGAGTTTGGCAAGAATGGGGAGTAAGGAGATGGGGTGGTAGTTGCCAGAGCTGGAGAAGTCACCACCCTTGGGCAGTGGTATGACTGTAGAAATCTTCCAGGCATCAGGGGGAGTGGCAAAGGAGAAAAAGAGGTTTACAAGGAAGGTGAATGGGTGAGCAATGGTGGTGAAAGAGAGGTGGAGGAGTTTGGGGTCTAGCTCATCAGGGCTCTTGCTTTTATAAGGGTTAAGGGTGAGGAGAGCCTTCAAGGTGTCTCAGGGAGAGATGGGGACAAACAGAATGAAAGAGGTGGAGGGGATGAGTGGGGAGCAGTTGGAGAGGGAGACAAGGGGGGAGAGAGGAGAAAAGGGAGGAAGCACAGGTGGTGAAGAAAGTACTGAACTTGTAAACCACAGAGAGGGGGTCAGGAATAGTGAAATGTCTCACCTTGAGGACTGGGATGAGGGGTTCCATGTCATAATAGTGATCGCAAATGAACAATCGCTATTATGGTGAGTGTATATTGTTGAAAAAGCAAATTGGCGATATACACATGGCGGCCACAAAACATCTGACAACTAGATCCAAGTGTTTATGCCCCATACACCCCCCCTCTGCATAAGGATCACTAACTCCAGGGGGGTGCATGATGGGGAGAGGGTGAAGTGACTCTCTGGATTGGGGAAAAAGAAAGTGGCAGCCAGCAGCAAACTTTTTCACCTGGTCCACAGCACCGAACCCAGTACCTGCTGCGCCAGAGCTAGACACCCTCACCACTACACCACATGGCTAGCTAGGCTCCAGCAGGCACACTACCCCCTCAGAAACCCTCATTCCTTTCCCTCCTCCTCCTCTTGCCCTTGCTATTCCCCCTTCCAGTTGCCCTTCCCTATGGTCGCCTTCACATACGCTTGCTACTCTTGCAGGGTAGCCCATAAGGATAGCACTGTGATCACCGTTTTGACAGTCACTCATATTTAGTCATTATCCTCACATGATACCGGATGAGAGACTAGACAGGGGCAAGAAGAGGGGGTTGATGATCTTCTAAAACCGGGAGGGATTGATTAATGTTATTCTGAAAGGTAGAGGAAAAACACTCAGCTTTGACAAGTCTGATGGCCCTGATGCAGGCATTTCAGTGGGCACAGTACTTGATAAAATCCCCATGACAGCCAGAGGCCTTGTGCTCCTTCCAAGCAAGGTCACGTGCATGCAGACAGGCCAGCAGTTCTGGTGAGACCCAGGGGAGGTGGGAACCTCTGACCCTGGTTTTCTTGAAGGGAGCATGCTGGTACCAGTATATCAAGGACCTGGTCTTAAAATAGCTGAAGGCAGAATTAACAGAGGTGGTAGAGGAAATAGGAGACCAGTCAGCAGTTGCTAAGTCATTGTGGAGGGAGAATAAATCCAAGGACCTGAAGGATTGGATCTGGATGAGTTTAGGAGGGGCTTTAGAGCAGTGTGTTTTGCACACACAATAAACCAAGTGGTTGTCACTGAGTGCATCCAGAACGATGTCAGAAGCAATTATCTGGTGAGAGTGTGAGGCAAGAGTCCAGTCCAGAAGGGTGTGCTTGAGGGATTTGTGGTTGAGGCAGGTTGGTTCGGTGGTCATTTGAGTAAGATTAAGGGAGGAAATGTAATGTCAGAATTTGGTTGGGGGTATGGGAGAGCCAATTTAAGTTAACGTCCCCAAGGATGAGGAGTTCACCAGAGGAGAAATTGGCCGAGAGAGTTGTGATGAGGTCAGTAGACAAGGACGGGGAGAGGCCTGGGCAGCAATAGACGCTGCCCACAAAGATATGTAGGGAGAAAGGGAGAGAGAGTTTTAACAGCGATAGTTTGTAGGCAGCAGGAAGGAGATGGAGAGTATAGGAGTGAACTGGATAGAAGAGGAGAGGTAAATGGCCTTGCCACTGCCCCTGCTTGTATGATCCTGTCAGACAAGGGAGTATCCAGGAATGTAGATGACATTATAGATAAACAGGCCTTGATGCTTCCAGATATGAAACTACTTGTAAATATATAAGCAATAAACAGAAAATTAATTAAATGATTGGTTTACAAGCTAAGTCTCAGAAATTATACAAGGAAAAACCATGACACATCTGATCTCCAGATTCTGTAGGGTTCTAGAAGCGGTATCTAAAAGGATTGGTAACTTCTTGAAAGTGGAAAAGAGGTTTTAATACTGCACTGGGAATTATAAAATGGAAAAGGTTAAACCAAAAAATGTGATTGGTCAAATGTGATCACATGATCATGTATTATTCCAGCACAACAGCACAGGTCAGAAATCCTTAAAGTAATAATCCACCCAAAACTTGCAAAAAACATATGTTGTGCAGAGTGTTTTAATTTGTATGTGAAGTTCTAGTGTTTCCTTCCCTCTGACTGCTATTAGGAATTTTTCCTAAATTAGCCTGCTAGCTTTATGCTAGTTTTATGACCCCTTGGGATCTTCATCTTAGATAGCTTAATTGTATTTCTTGTTCCCACAGTGCATCTTGTCTCATGTGACAGTGATGTAGCAGAGACCCAACATTCAGCACACACATGCCAAACAACTAAATATCTTGGAAGCTTTAAAAGCTGCACAAAAATTACCAACGGCAAAGTTGTTCAGGACAGTAAGATCTTTACGATGAGGGTAGCCACTAAGCTGAATTCTATAGATTTTAAAATATAGCCATCTCTACTGTTGTGAACTGATTGTAAAGCAATGCTTTCTGCTGGATTTAGGGTCTCTGCTACATCACTGTCACATGAGGCAAGGTGCATTCTAGGACAAAAAAATACAATTAAGCTATCTCAGATGGAGATCTCCAGGGGTTGTAAAAACTACCCTAAAGCTAGCAGGCTAATTTAGAAAAAACTCTTAATAGCAGACAGATGGGAGGACACACAACAACTTAACATACAAATCAAAACATTGCACAACATATGTTTTTTGCAAGATTTGGGTGGACTACTCCTTTAAAGAACTGTTTGTTGTTTATTTAGTTGGGAAAAGGTGTACAGCCATTTGAGCTAATGGGTTACAAACAAATTGAATTCAGTGTGCAAGCCTGTATTTTCTGTAGAAGCTGTTTTCAAATACTGATTCACCTTTTAGTCTTTTTCTTTCTGTACTGGTCTTTTAGTTACTGTTAACTCACTGGGTGTTTCTGATTTACATACTGTTGTTAAGGATTATTTTAGAACTGTATTATGTAGTTTATGTCCCTTGTTAAACTCTTAGATTGTTGGCACAATGCGTTCATGTTCCACTAGAGAATTCTGTGGGTGAAAGGGACATAAACTACGAGCTCCACACACTGTGGTATGCACCAAAACAGGTGCATTCCAGGCCATAAGGCTATGCACTGTGGGGGGTGGGGTGCTCTAACCCTGACTGCCTTGAAGAATGGGAGCATAGCTCATCACAAGGGGAGAGGCAGGCCAATGGGTGGAATCATAAATTTGGGCCAGACAAAAGGCTACCAGTCAGAGTAATGTCTGGTCCTGGAGTGGATCCCTTGGTTCTGCAGGAGCAGGAGAGCATGGGATATGGCAGTACATGTATGGACTGCTGTAACCCTAAGGGAGGCAGGATTTTTTAATTTAGAACAAAACAAGTTTGTACAGTGGGAACTCTCACCCCAGCCTTATGTGGCATGGAGAAGGGCTGGCGTCTGTGGCTATGGGGCCTGTCCAGTGCCTCAGTACTCTTGCCAGTGTGGGTGCACATTGGTTATGGCAGCCCTTTGACTGGCATACTTGAATCCCCCCTGACACTGGACTGGCAGAGTGCAATTACCATAGTGTCGGTTGTGCTCTTCCAGCCCAGTCCCTGACATGCACCTCCCAACCCCAGCACCAACCGCCTGTGCAGAAGTTTAGGTACAAGCATAACCAGCACCTGGAAGGGTCATGTGGTGGGAGATGGTTATTACTGCACCTGCTGGTGTCCAAAGGACACCTGGGATGCATGGAACTTGGCCCTACATGCCATGTTTCATGCTCATAGGGCTAGATTTCAATCATGCATAGGGCACAATATAATACAGTTCTTAAATGGCACTTACTCGCTGTATCTTTACACTGCAGCCTACAATCAAAACATTTTGTTTTTGACTGATATAAGGAAGGAATAATGTAGGGGTGACCATACACAATGAGCCGGTGTTTCCATCGGGGGTTTGAGGTACCAGCATAAGGGCCTCAAGAGTGAAGCACAAGAGGTCCATGCTAGTATCTCAACCCCAAGATGTAGTAGTAAGTAGTAGTAATATATTTTATTCAAATCTTGAAAAGGAAACACTCTGTTGTGCAAAGCTCATTTCAAAGGAGGTCCTACAGACAGTCATTCAGTTGCCATACACTTTATCAAAATTACATGAAAATTTAGTACATTTTAACAAGCAAATAAATAAAATTGCAGTAGAAAGGTCATTGGCATAAATAGGAGAGACAAAAAAATTTAAGCATAGTAATAAGTATTAAGCAATATTGGACTGGAAACAGAAGGCAAGCTATGTATGATCATCTATATTTTATTTTTTATAACATATGGTTTTGTAGAGAGAACTAGCGAGTGGGAGCTGTGAGTGGAGCCAAGCACTAGTACAGAGAGAGACAGTGAGCTGAGGAGTAGCTCTGTCGAGTAATGATACCATGCTCAGAGGGGAATTCTCTCAAACATGCTGAGGGGGGATGCTGGCCCGGTGGAGCTGAGGGTTGAGGCGCTGGACATCACACCTCGTGACACACCAGTGACCCAGGTTTGGAAATGACCTCGGGTCACCAGGAACCAGCGGCGGGAGGTTGGAGTGTGATTTCCCTCAGGGTGGGCCGGCGCTCCTCCGTAGCCGCACCCATTGGGTGGAGGCCCAATGGGTGAGCAGGTAGGGGTGGCAACGTAAGTCTGGATTAGTGGAAGGGGTCACCAGATCCTGGCATGCATGGCACCTCCACGCTGCATACGCATGTACACCGGTGACCCCAGGAAGGGGAAGAAAACCACAAAAAAAAAGGAAAAAGTATATGTAGGAAAAAAAAGGGGGGGGGGGGCATCATGAACCGATAGTAAGGTTATGAAGGCTGGCTGCGGCCTGCACAAGTCAGTGCAACTGGAAGCTGGAGCAGATTGCTCAGTGAAAATGAAAAAATTAAAGTGGGCTGTAAGGTGGGAGTCAGAATGAGCAGGGACACAGGTGTGCATAATGACAGAACATGCGCAACAACTTTTTGAATGTGCACAACTACTTTTTGACAGCCACTGATTTCCATACAGAATAATCCCTAACCACATAACTATAAATAAATTATAGGAAAAAATTACTTAAAATTGTTTTAATGTTATGTTTCCTTTTTATTCATACACAGTCTAAAGTATATCAAAAAGTTTTGATATGAATGACATCTTAAGAACTGGTATATAAGATTTATTTAAAATGTAAAATGATTGTGTAAGGTACTCATTACAGGACAAGAGTATTTCTGTACCCAACCCAAATAATTGCTATGCTAAGAAAATGCCTTTGCATTGAATAATACTTATTTTTTAGTGAAGGCATAGATACATAGAAACATAGACTTTCAGGGCAGATAAGGACTGCTTGGCCCACCTAGTCTGCCCATTTCCCTATCTACTGGTTAAGCTGCAGATCCTAGTTTTACCAAAAGCCTACTTCCTCCTACCTCCCACTAGAATTGCCTTATGTCTGTCCCATACATTGTTAAATTTCCCGACTGTTTTTGACCCCACTACCTCCTCAGGAAGGCTGTTCCATGTGTCCAGCACTCTCTCCGTGAAAAGATACTTCCTCATGTTGCCCCTTAGTCGTCCCCCCTCTATCTTCAAATTGTGCCCCCTTAATCTGGCACATCTCTTTTTCTGAAAGATGCTACCCTCTTGGACTTTGTTGATTCCCTTGAGGCAATTGAAAGTTTCTACCATGTCCCTCTTCTCCCTCCTTTCCTCGAGGGTATAAATATTAAGCTCTTTAAGCATCTCTTAGTATGACTTCTGTTGCAGACCCGACACCATTTTAGTTGCCCTCCTCTGGACTGCCTCCATCCTGTCTATGACCTTGCAGAGATGGGGTCTCCAGAACTACATGCAGTACTCCAGATGGGGTCTCACCAACTGTCTGTACAGATGAATAACAACTTCCTGTTTTTTACTGGTGATGCCTCTTCCTATACATCCCAGTATCACCCAGCCTTCCTTACTGCCTTCTCACATTGCTTATCTACCTTTCGGTCTTCTGATATTATTACCCTCAGGTTCCTTTCCATTTTTGTTGTTGTTAATACTTCCCCCCCTTGTGCACTCTTCCCTTGGGTTTTTGTTTCCCAGGTGCATTATTTTGCACTTCTTTGCATTGACTCTAAGCTGCCAGACGTTTGACCATTCCTCCAACCTTACCAAGTCCCTTCCCATCCTTTCCACCCCCACTTGTGTATCAACCCTGTTGCCGATCTTTGTGTCATCTGCAAAAAGGCATACTTTTCCTTCCAGTCCCTCCACAATGTCACATTATAAAGACATTGAAGAGGATTGGTCCCAGTACTGGACCCTGTGGTATCCCACTAGTAAGCCCTATTTCTTTGGAGTGGACTCCATTTACTATTACCCTCTGTGTTCTGTTGTCCAGCCAATTTTTTAACCAGGTTACCAACCTGGGACCCACTCCCAGGCTGGCTAACTTGTTTATTAATCTTTTGTGTGGGACTGTGTCAAATGCCTTGCTAAGTCTAGGTAGACCATTTCCACAGCCCATCCTTGGTCTACTACTTTGGTCACTCAGTCAAAGAAATCTATTAGATTCATCTGACATGACCTTCCTGCTGTGAATTCATGCTGCCTTGGGTCCTGTGCCCTGCTGGCCTCTAGGTACTCAACAATTCTTTCTTTCAGAAGTGATTCCATCATTTTCCCTACCACTTAGGTCAAACTAACAGGTCTGTAGTTTCCTGCCTCTGCCTAGCTCTCACTTTTGTGAAGGGGAATCACATGTGCTCTCCTCCAGTCCTCAGGTACAACACCATCCTCCCTTGATTTGTTGAAAAGGGTAGTCAGTGGTGCCACTAGTTCTCCCCTTAGTTCTTTTAGAATTCTGTGGTGAATCCCATCAGGCCTCATTGCTTTGTCCACCTTCAGTTTTAGGAGTTCTTTCGGGACCCTTTCTTCTGTGAAAGAACTGGTATTGACCTCCCTATCCAGTGTGCTTCTATTATTTGGTTTAGGTATCTCCCCCATGCATGCATAACATTTATTTGTTGTCTGCGTGAATGGAGCCTACAGTTTCTTGGTTGGACTCATGGTCTGTAGTCTGTGTATGCATTTTCCATCATGTTAAGGCTACATAGCTGGAAAATCCTGGCTTCTAAGCTGCATCTCCTGTTATTGTCAATGTGGAATCTCCGTGTGATCTATCAGTCTCTTGAACCATCACATACAGTATTTTTCATATTTCCAATATTCTGCTGTAAGTTGCAGATATTCCTGCTCCGGTATTTCTGCACATAGAGGATAGTGTATAGACAGTCATACACAACAAGCCTGTGTCTGCACTGAGAGTTTTTTTATGGCAACCAAGAACCTCGAGAGTGAAGCTCAAGAGGTTTCCTGGTTGTCATAGAACACTTGAGATGAACACAGAGGCTTGTCTGTGTATGGATGTCCATATATTACCTTTTATAGTGTGTGGACATCCATTCCTATCTATTTCAGACACTCTGGTTCATTTCATTGAATTGGGAGGAGGGTGGGAGGCACTTGAGGGTTGGAGAGTGGCTCATATTACTGTTCAGTGTGCTGCAGCTTTTTCTGTAAATTCAAGTTTAAAAAAAACAGCTTCCACCTTGATTGGATAGAGGAACACAACTGTGTGGCAGCATTCTAAGTTGTTGTGCTGCAGCAGTGATATCACTATTGCAGCACAACATAATGGTGTTATTACTGCAGCACAACAAGCATATTCCAGGCATGGAATTCCATGCATAACAGCATTCCACCAAACACTATGTGGATTTTAAGGGTAGAGTCCAGTCTGACACCCTTTACCATCCCTGGCTGCTTCTTCTGTTCAGCTAATGATTGGAGATTTATTGCTTATGTATTAGGATTACTCTATGGCTATCAAACCATAACTTACAATTGGGTGGTTCCCAATGACAAAGTTTTAAAACTTATTCTTTCATAGTTTCAAATATCTTCATCAAGCATTCAAAGACATTCACAAAAGTGCAGTCTCATCTGATGTCAGTCATAACAAGACCTACTGTACATCATGATGCACCTGTGTATCATTTACACTTTAAAAGAAAATAATTTACCTCTGTGTTTACTGTTTTTATGTCCTGTAAACTGCTTGCACTATTGTTTAACTAAAAAAGTCCTGCACAAGAAGGTATAAAATAGGTGAGCATAGATTTTGAAATTCTTTCATAAAAAGGAAAAGTCTTTCAAAACCTCATCAATTGCCTTTGCTGTGAGTTCTTTCAAAATAGCACTTCCATGACTGTTTAAGCTGGGCCTCTTGATTTGTGATGCTACTACCTGGGCCACTTGATTTGTGATGTCACTGTAACCAACATGTTCTAGGAGTTTGTGTTATCTTGATGGGAGCCTTGGTACCAGATACCATGGACAAAATCAAAACTGTAGAAGATCCTAAAATTCAGCCTTATGCTTCTGGACTTTATTCTCCTGACATTTTTTTCCCTTAGAACTGTTTTGTCTGTTTGGGGTACTAGCTGGCTTTTCTGCCTCTACTCTCCCCCCCCCAGCCTGCTACTATCTCCCCCAGATCTTATCTGCCAATTTCCCTCATTGTATTACCCTGTGGTGGGGCAAGGAGAGGGGGAGCTATCCTCCCAACCCCGAGAGTCTGGATGTGGATGGCAGGTCCTAGTGCAATGGTATGGGTTGAAGCAGGCAAACACAGCTTCCTTAGTGCACAGCCCCTGCTTTTCTATTGTTTTTGATCCCTGCCCCCAAATCTGGCATATGTGCAATGGTGTGATCATGCAATATGAAAATACCACATGCACTTGAACACCTGCGCCTGGCCAGTAGACAGGTGGCCACCTGCTATGTCACCCAGCCTACAATGAGTGTCAATCAAGCAGTGGCTCATGCTGTCCCCCCTCTCAGAAAGAAAGAACCATCTGTTGATTCTTGACCCTCCTTCCCTGGCTGGCTGTCGAGCAACTCCAGTCTGTTCCCGAGCCTGAGTCTCCAGCATGGTAGAAGGAAAGGTGCTCAGAACCTTAGCCCTCTGCACCACCAGGCTGGAGCATTCTCTTGGGAATTTAACCCTTTTTTACCATCTCACAGATTTTCTTCTTTACACGGGTTCATATAATAGCCACTTTGTATATGAACTGCCATATCAAACATAGCATATGTTTCTCCATGTATTCCTTCATCTTAATATCTTGGCAAGGCACAATAAAATAATAAAACCCAGGGTATTATGTCTAACTAGGGGTCGATCCCAGTCCTTTCACAGAAGAAAGGGTTCTGCAAGAACTCCTAAAACTGAAGGTGGACAAAGTGATGGGGCCTGATGGAATTCACCCCAGAATTCTAAAAGAATTAAGGGAGGAACTAATGAAACCACTGGCTACTCTTTTTAATAAATCATGGGAGGATGGTGTGGTACCCGAGGACTGAAGGAAGGTGGATGTGATTCCCCTTCACAAAAGTGGGACCAAGACAGAGGCAGGAAACTACAGACCTGTCAGTTTGACCTCTGTGGTAGGGAAAGTGATGGAGTCACTTCTGAAGGAAAGAATAGTTGAGTACCTAGAGGCCAGTGGGGCACAGGACCGAAGGCAGCATGGGTTCACAGCGGGAAGGTCATGTCAGACGAATCTAATAGATTTCTTTGACTGGGTGACCAAAGTAGTAGACCAGGGAGGGGCTGTGGACATGGCCTACCTAGACTTTAGCAAGGCATTTGACACAGTCCCACACAAAAGATTAATAGTCAAATTAACCAGCCTGGGAGTGGGTCCCAGGGTGGTAGCCTGGATAAAACATTGGCTGGACAAGAGGACACAGAAGGTAACTGTAAATGGAGTCTACTCTGAAGAAAGAGGGTTACTAGTGGGGTACCATGAGAAGTCAGTATTGGGTCCAGTCCTTTTTAATGTCTTCATAAGTGACATTGCAGAGGGACTGGAAGGAAAGTATGCCTCCTTGCAGATGACACAAAGATCTGCAACAGGGTTGATACACAAGGAGGAGTGGAAAGGATGAGAAGGGACTTGGCAAGGTTGGAGGAATGGTCAGAAGTATGGCAGCTAGGATTCAATGCAAAGAAGTGCAAAATAATGCACCTGGGAAACAAGAACCCACGGGAAGAATACACAATTGGGGGAGGTAGTAGCAACAACAAAAATGGAAAGGGACCTGGGGGTAATCATATCAGATGACCTTAAGGTTAGCAAGCCATGTGAGAAGGCAGTAGGGAGGGCTGGGGGTATACTGGGATGCATAGGGAGAGGTATCAGCAGCAGAAAACAGAAAGTTGTTATCCCTCTGTACAGACAGTTGGTGAGATCCCCTCTGGAGTACTGTGTCCAGTTCTGGAGACCCCATCTCCGCAAGGACATAGACAGGATAGAGGCAGTCCAGAGGAGGGCAACTAAAATGGTGCAGGGTCTGCAAGAGAAGCTGTATGAGGAGAGACTAAAGGAGCTTAATATGTACAGTATACCCTTGAGGAAAGAAGGAGAGGGGACATGATAGAAACTTTTAAGTACCTCAGTGGAATCAACAAAGTCCAAGAGGGTAGTATCTTTCAGAAAAAGAGACGTGCAAGAACAAGGGACACAATTTAAAGATAGAGGGGGGGCAGTTCAGGGGCAATGTGAGGAAGTATTATTTCACAGAGAGGGTAGTGGATGCATGGAACAGCCTTCCTGAGGAGGTTGTGGGGTCTACAAATGTGGGAGAATTCAAGAATGCATGAGACAGACATAAGGCAATTCTTGTGGGGGGGTAGGAAGAAATAGGCTGTTGGTTAACTAGGATCTGCGGCCTATCCTGTAGGTAGGGAAATGGGCAGACTAGATGGGCCAAGCGGTCCTTATCTGCCATCAAAGTCGGTTTCTATGTTTCTATGTAACTGATTTGTAATGATTAAAGATCTTCTGTTTTAACGTAATTGTTCCTACAGACCACCAGTGTGCAAATCAAAAACTTCTTCTCAGTTTACTAAAATACCTGTTATGATGGCACAATATTGGAAATGGAACCAGTAACCCGCATTTAAAAAACTTATTCTACGTAAGCAATAATACCCAACAGGGTGGGCATTATTGGGAAATACCAGACTGCTCAGGGGTGTAATGAGGCCCGATGCCACAGGCGGAGGGCCTTATAGGCACTGGAAGGTCCGGTATTTCTCAATAATGCCCACCCTGGAGGGTATTATTGTGCTCAGAAAATGGTTCGCTTTGTAACTATTTCATGAAGATAAGTGGAGTGTGTTTTTTCATTTCTTTAATGAGGCAGCGGAGCAGCTGCAGTTAAGTGTGTTTGGGTTGGGGGGGCAAGTAACTCTCGCTAAGTGAGAGAAAAACATAGTGGCATTTCAAATTTTCCAGGGTGCTTTCAGCAAATTAGAAAGCCGTCTGGGCACTACTGTAGAATGCTTCACGGTGAAGTGGCAATTGAATTGGTGCTTATTTTTGGCTGGGCATCTATTGAAAAATAGATGCCCAGGTTGGTAGTGGTTTTAGCCAATAAGGATAGAGAATCCATTCTGGCCATATTTTAAACAAAAACTTGACTTACAGGTTCAGAGCAGCTCTTCATTAACTTTCTAAACATAATAACTGGGTTTTAAAATTAAAACTCACAGGAACTATTTATGAATGTAATAAGCATTCTAGAATGTATGTCATTGTGGGATAATGGAACATCTTGGTTGTGTAAGACACTCATCTTCACCTCATGCCTCAGTTCCTGAGGCATGCCATTATCCCACAGTAATGTACACCCTATCATGCCTCATTTCGTAATTACTTTCTTGTGAATATTTTAAACAAATCTGAATTAATGCACATTATACAAAAGAAACAAGAGTACGAAGAGCATTTGCTTGGAAAGGTGCTAGTTTCTTTAAAATACTGGTCATTATAACAAAGTATGATTAAGTTATTTTAGAGATATTTGCCACACAAAAGGTTTCGGGCACATACAACTCATAAGAGAAATGCGTGAAAAGTAACATTTATTTAAAAACACATAAAACAAGAAATTTGCCTTGTTTTATGTCTTTTTAAATAAACGTTACTTTTCACACGTTTCTCTTATGAGTTGTATGTGCCCGAAACCTTTTGTGTGGCAAACGACTTGTTTGGTTTTGGTGCACTACTTCCCAGTGCGCACTCATTTGGAACAATATTATTTTAGAGATACCAGCAAGACTGTAACATAGAGAATTCTGATCACATGCATATTTTGGTAATATAGTAAGCTAGGAAATTTGTAATGAACTGATGAAAAATACTGGGGCAACAGATTTTAGTAATGGAACTCAAATACAGTAAATAAATAACCTATTACTGGGAGGTTTTCCACTAGATAAACAAACTAAAGTACAAACAGACTATGTCCAGTCTGAAGTGCCCTAACTATGTATTATAAATGTTCACTGCATTAGAAATGTATTGCAGTGGACCCCACTTAAATGCACATTGGAAAAATACACATTTCACTTATATACACAGTTTTACATTTTCCCATTTTTTCCCTGTCTATCCTGCATTAAATTATCCTGATAACTGCAAACTGGTTAAATAGCAACTTATGCAAGGGGGAGTGTAATGAGTTTTTACACCTCCAAGGTGTCCCTGAGAGGGAAGTGTGTGTGTGTGTGTGTGTGTGGGGGGGGGGGGTTAAAAACATTGCACGCAAAAGGTACTGTATGTGTAAAATGTCTTTCAAACAGCCTCTCCCTCACTTTATTATTTACAGTTTCTAACTTGTACCATTTGTATTCAGTATTTTTAGGACTTCTGGGTTGTGGTATGAGTGTGCTGCCTTTGCTGGTCATGAGATTGGGAAGAAGAGGGTGGTAGGTGGAAGGCTTTAAAAAAAACATTATTGCCTCTCTTGTTGTCTGCTCTCCTTCTCTCTCTCACTCTCTTTCTGTATCCTGAGAAATGGACAGAAAGACAGAGAGAGTTCAGGACAGACTGTTTTATCTCTGCTGTTTAAAGGTCAGTGCACATGTTAAAAAGCTCTGAGTGACAGCACTGAGCTGTGTTGCGAACTCAGTTACAACCAGAGATGTTGTGAAATTAAATTTTGCCAGTGAAATTGCTGCAAAATCGACAATTTCACAGTGTGAAACATTTTGCAAAATTCCGCCGTTCTGTGAAATTTTTCACTGGGTATGAAGTTGTGGAACTTCACCCACGGAATGCAGAATTTCTCCATAAATGCACAATTTCACCCAAAATGGCAAAATGTAACCCAAATTTCGCCATTCCATGGGCAAAATTTTGCATCTTGCAGGCAAAAGTTTGCCTTCCACAGGTAAGATTTCGCACCCACAAAATATTTTGTGAAATGTACGAATTTCAAGAAATATTTTGTGTAATGAAATTTCCTAATTTCACACATCTCTAGTTACAACCAGCCATGGGTAATGGTGGATTACAGCATGGCTTTCAGAATATAAGGCTGGTCACACTTGATGGGCTGCAGGGCCTTATTCTGCTAGTAATGTCTATGTTTCTATGTAATCACCCTTAGTCTGTAATTATAAATAAATTCCAACTAAGTGCACAGGTTGCTATGGCCTGTTTTATCCATCCATCTGCTTTAGTGCACATTCATACCTCATAACAGGTATTAATTATGCTCATGCCAGCAATGATATAAAAGCTTTTTGTGTTGTAAGGAGCCACTGGTCTATTCCTGAGTTTGATTTAAATACTTCATGGGGTAAATAAGCTACAGGAAGGAAGCATTTTTCAGAAACATTTTTTCTCAAGAACAAGGGGGCATGATACGAAGCTGAGGTGGAGGGGTGGGGGAGTTAGATTCAAGGCAAGGCACATTTATTTATAAAGCACCTTTTCCTCAAGGGTTCACAGTGCTGTACATAGTTTAAAATTATAAACATAATCAAAACCCAAATGATTTAAAACAAAACAAATACATGATACCACTTAAATATGTAAGATATAGTAGTCTAAAACTCACTAGCTGGGGAAGGCCTGCTCAAATAAATAGTTTTTAAGTAATCTTTTAAAGGCCTCTACTATGCCAGGAGAGATGTAAGTAAGTACTTCTTCACAAAAAGAGTGGTGGATTCCTGGAACAGCCTTCCAACAGAAGTGATGGGGCGGAAACAGCGGTGAACTTTAAAAATGCATTAGGGTCCCCTGCTGGCTTTGAGTCAGTTAAGGGGCTAAAAATGATGCTTGTAAACATCTGCAGCCTTCAAAAAAAGCTAACTGACTTTCAAGCCTGGGAATCCCATACTACCCTGAATATCTTGGTTTTAACAGAAACCTGATTAAAGGGTACCACCTCCGACAAGCGCTGGCCTTACCATCTTATTCCTTATATTGTGTTGACAGACCTACAAGGGGAGGAGGGTTAGCCATCTATGTAAAAGATGGGCTATCTGCTTCCATCCTCCATGCCATTTCTAAACCAAAGGAATTTGAATGCCTTGCTCTAAAACCACCCATCTATCCAGTCGAATCAATTAACATACTAGGCTGCTATAGACCACCTTCCGGGGGTTTAGAGCTCCTATCTCACATACAAAATTTTATAGATATCAACTTAAATGAATCAATCATTCTCGGAAACCTAAATTTGGACTAGCTTAGTCCAAAATCAAGCCCGTTATAGAACCTCTGTGATGAGCTAGGCCTAAATCAAGTCATTAATGAACCCACAAGCCCAGATCATAAGACCCACCTCACAAGCTCACCAGTAGATATTATCATAACAAACAGACCACACACACATCACTCATGTAGCTGTTTACCATAATGATCTTAGCAATCATAATATTGTTGTATGTGTTAGGAACTTACTAAAACCTACCCCGACTGGTAAATTTATTACAATGAGGAACCTAAAGAAATGTAACACAAACAACTTTTTGGCTGACCTGAGGGTGATCATCTGGCAGGGCTTCTATCTAGCTGCAACTATCAATGAAGCCGCACACATCTTCAATTCCACCCTTACTAGTGTCATAAAGAAGTATGCCCCAATGGTCAAATGTAGGGTAAAAAAATGCCTCTTGCCCATTGTTCAATGGGGCTGTTAAAAAAGCATTAATAAAAAGAGATCAGCTATGGGCAGCTGTCAGGTGCGTCAAATCCCCTGGAGACTGGACAGCTCAGTTCTGGCGCATCATTAAACTCTGATCCTAGGAATATTGAAGAGAAATAAAGAGATCCTTGTAAATATTCTAGCGTCTGAATAAGTCGGTGGAGCGAAAATGCAAATGCATGCCAAGCCCGAACGCTTGTTAAAATGCACTGCCATGCACTGGGTTATTTTGTGAGTGGAGTCAGAGGATAAGCACGAGGATATTTACAAGGAGCTCTTTTATTTTTCTTCAATATTCCTGGGATCAGAGTTTAATGGCATGCCAGAACTGAGGTGAAGATGGAGAATTCCTTCCATCTCTGACAGAGTGCTCGACTGTTAGTAACCAGGGAAGAGAACATGGACTGAAGCGATTGCCTGTAATGGTTTCAATAAGTCTTATGCAAAGTGAGATTTTCTTAATTGCTGCATGTAACAGCAAACTAATTGCATTTTTGCACTGCATAATATGAGGATTGGTTCCTGTTTAGACACTGCTTTTTCAGACTTGTGTCTTGACTGATTCATGTGTTTTTTTCATGTTCTGTGATTTCACTGTGCACTTTATTTGGCACCTTTACACTTACAGTTTGCATTTGCACTTTGAACAAACATGTTCCTGCATTTTTTCAATATTTATTGTTATTTAATAAATTATTTTCAGTGAGATTAATGTCCCCTGTGCCTTTCTAAATCTATTTAAGTGGTGCTTACTGCTTCACTTTATAGTGAACTCCTTTTTTTCTGTGACTTTGTTACTCCACAGTAGTGCACACTTAGCTCTCTATCACAGTAAGCCCCTTCAGCCTCAGACTTTCTCTTGTATAGCATTCAGGACTTGTCACAATGCATGCACTAGGTTGGTTAGAGAAATCAAAAAGAAGTACTATTTGAACATCCTTGAGACTGTGAAAGGGAACCCATCAAAAATATGGCATATGTTTAAATCAGTAGTAGGTTGCAAAGCACCCCCAACCTTGTCCATTAAAATCAGCTCACATGGCTCAATTATTACTGACAAATTTCTGATTCTAGACAAGCTTAACACATGTTTCACTACAGCTGGTTTTGCATTTGATACCCCTCAGGCAGCCACCCAATGCTTCACCACCACCACCTCCACCACGTCACCAACCAGGCTTTCCACCCATGTTACCTTCACTTTCTCTACCATAACATACAAGCAGGTCGAAGATCAATTACTTAAACTGGATACAAAAAAGAGTGCTGAAGCTGACAGTATTGGCCCCTTTTTCTTGAAAATAGGATACCACTACCTGATGGTTCCCATCACCAACTTATTCAGCTTTTCTCTATCAGAAGGGATAGTACTCCAGAATGGAAAGTACAGTATCTCACATACTGCCTCTGTTCAAATCCAGAGACCCCAGCGATGTAAATAACTACAAACCGATTTCAATTTTACTGGTCCTCTCTAAGCTATTCAAGAAATTGGTAAATATTCAGGTCAGGGAGTATCTTGACAAACACAGTCTAGTTAACCCACTATAATCTGGCTTCAGATGACATCATAGCACTACATCTGCTTTGGAAAATATCTTTAACAATTGGTTGGAGGCCATGGATCATAAACAGGTTATAGGGACTGTATTCTTTGGTCTAAGCAAGGCCTTTGATACAGTCGACTATGGCCTTCTCCTGGAAAAATGAAAGGACTATGGACTCGAGACCCTGGTAGTAAATTGGTTTGCCAATTACCTCACTGGCAGACAGCAACAAATCAAGGCAAATGGGACATTCTCCTCCCTAGTTCCTCTGGTAAGAGGGGTCCCCAAGGTCTCTCTCCTGGGCCCTCTACTGTTTTTGCTATACGTCAATGACTACAGCAGCAACATTACATGCTCTAAAATTCACCTCTTCTTAGATGATGCAGTGTTCTATATTTCCAAACCATCATTTGCGCAAGTTTGTTCTGAGCTCCAGGCAGATTTTAACCAACTGCAGCTAAATTTACTCTATTCTAAACTCTTACTGAATGCTAAGAAGATCAAAGTAATATATTTCCATCAACCTAACTCTTCAAATTCCCTTCCAAATCACTATCCTTCTCCATCTACCACAACTTTACTGGGTGACACATTCAAAGTAGTAGACAGATTTAAGTATTTAGGTTTCCTGCTAGACTCAAAACTTTCTTTTTCCTCTCTTCTTGAAGCACTAATCAAAAAGCTGAAGCTACGGTTGGGTTTCTTCTTTAGAAACAAATCCTTGTTCTCCCAGGATTCCAGACTCAGATTAGTCCAGGCCACATTCTTGCCTCTCCTGGACTATGCAGATCTCATCTATAATAACTGTGCAGCCACCTACCTACACAAGTTGGATGTCTTGTGCCATTCAGCTTTCCGCTTTGTTACTAGTGCTCCCCACAGAACCCATCATTGCACTCTATATAAAGATGTGAACTGGACCTCCAGGTCCTCCAGGATACTACTACATATCTATTTATGGGTAGACAAAGCACTCTTGAACAAACTTCCCCCTTACATTGCTATTCTCCTTCACTGCTCCCAAAGTTTGTATGCTCTAAGAAAAACTTCACACATCTGTCTGGATGTACCCAAATTTCGCATTTGGCATGGCAAATTGGCTATTAGCCATGTACTTCCTACAGCCTGGAACAAGCTACAAGCTATGTTTAAGCTTTGCACCCCAATCTCATTAAATGCATTCAAATCCCTTGTGACCAAATTTACTACCGACACTTGCCATTGTTACGAAACGCTTACCTTATAATTACCATTCCCCTTGCTTCCGCCACCTTATTGCCCTCTTCATTACTGTCACTCTGAATCCCCCCAATGACTCCTTTTGCTTGTATCTACCTACTAGACTTATCGATATCCACCCTTCCTCTGTCTACATTCAGTTACACTCTTATTACATTTATGCTTGTAAATTGTTCCTAACTGTATGATACTCAGATTACATATTGTATATATTGTAAATAATAGCCATTAGAATCTGATATCTTTTTTCTGTTTTTGCACTATGTATTTGTTATCCTTTATCATGTATTGCACTATGTATTGTACTTGATGTATGTTTATCCCAAGGGACCTCCTTGCAAATGAGCTTGCTCAACAGATATATCCCTTCACAATAAACTTGAACTTGAACAGGCACAAGGGAATCAAAGTGGAAAGGAAGAGGGGGAGGGAGAAAGAGCTGTAGATCAAGTGTGGTCTGGGGCAATAATGTAGGTGGTTCCACCATGCCGCATCAACATGAAATTTGTTGATCAGCATTACAGCAACAGCACAATGCCAACAGTCAGCATTGTGCCATCAGGAGCAGAAGATTTTTTTTCAGGGCGCTTTGCCCCCCATGTTCCCATGTGGTGGGCTCTGCCCCCACACCCCCACATTTTAGATTATCAACTCCGAGTCAGAGTTGTTTTGGGGAAGGGGAAAAATCATGGCAGACAGCAGTGTCAGCAATACTGTGGACTGATACAGTGAACTGCAGATTTGGTTGCTGTAATGGTCTTTGTGGTGTTGCCACAGCTGTGTGAATGGTATACCAATGTAGGTAGGGAAAAATTGGCAGTCTGGGTGGGCCAAGTGGTCCTTATCTGTTTTCAAACTCTATGTTTCTATAGCCAGGGAGAAAGGGAAAGGCACACTCTTCATAGGTGATAATAAGGATGCCCTTATTCTGTAGCTGTCAATGCCAGATGTAAAACATTTGGATGTAGCATTGGGGTATGGAATTGATGTATATACAGTTTCCTAACTTTGGGCACCTAAAGAGAAACTGTTGTCTACATGGGAATGTGGTTAGAATCTTGGCAGGAAACTATAACACAACGATAAATGCAAAAACATGAAGAATGCCTTACTGAGATGGTTCACCGCTTCCCAAGCTGTTGATACACCCATAAATGGACCTGGTCTTCAGGTGGCACAGCAGCTTACAGAAATGCTTGGGGAGCCCTTAACTCCTGTGTATTGTACTAGATGGCAGCTAAACAATCCCCTCCAACCTGAAATGAATGGTGTGGCATAATGAATGAGATATATCAGATGGAGAAAATGATGGGCATTTTTAGACTACAAAACTATGCTTTTGAAAAAAAATGGCCATTAGTGATGATATCCATTATTCCAAATATAATTCAATGTGTGGTGGATATGTCTGGTGCTTGTGTGAATTTTACTTTGGCCTTTCTCATTCCCACCCACGGTAGAGGAGCCAGGTGGTATTATGGGAATGAAGGCCCAGCACTAAGGGTGGAAGAGTGCAGGAGGAGGAGGAGAAGGTTTAGAGGATGGAGGGTTCAAAAGCAAACTAAGCATAGAGGTAAGGTAGGTTTAAATAGGGCTGGTGGGAGGACATATTCCCACATATTGAATCATGGGCAGAACCCTCCCATTCAGTGTGTGGTGAATATGTTTGGTCTTTCTCATTCTCCCCATCAGTAGAGCAGATGGTGTTATGGGAATGAAGGCCCAAAATGAAGAGTGTGATGACCTTCTCCAACTCAAGCATAGTGTGAACAGTAGCATGCAGGAAAGGAACAAAAACATGTGGAGGAAACCTCTGAAGAACCATGACTACTGAACTGTCCTTCTTCTGGGCATACTGTGAGGAGATAATCCTAAAGGCTTGTCTGATTTCCTGTTCTGGATTTGGACTCTAGATTTCACCCATAAGGAGGTCCATCTTTCAAGCTTTTAATGATATGGCGGAAACATTATTTTGAGGCTGAAGAAGCTGCTCTAATCTGGAATGAATGACCTGAAGGAAAAAGAATGGTCATAATTGGTAGTAGCCAGCTCAGGATATGAGGGGTTACATCTGGCATGGTATAGGATGAGTTGATCAAGCATCTGTACAGGGCACCAGTTGTTATGTGGAAAGTGATCTGAACTCCTCTATGTAGTCTGTCAGACTGTCTGATTCTGATTTTGGTAAATGTAGGATGTAGTCATCAGCTTGTTTTCTTAGACTGGCAGTTGAAAGAAATGAAGTAGGAGAGGCTGATGGAACTGTAAATGTTCCTGGGGAAAGAAAACCATAGCAGGCTAAGCAAAATAGCTAAGGATATCATGATGTTGGTCGTAAGTTCAAAGGGATTAGAATGGAGCAAGTCCAATAGCTTCCAACATATAGGTCCATGGATAAGCTGACATTTAGGAGTTTGGCGTAGATGTTCTACTGATTTCAAGTAAAAGGAGCTTAATGGAAGAGTTGGATAAAAATAGAGGCCATGGCTGGATTTGCTTGAGAGGGAACTATTGTATTCCAGATAGATATTGTTTTATTGTTCCGAAAGATAATTTAAGAGCTTGATGACAGTATGTAAAATGCTAATATGTGATTGACTGAAAAAGGCATGCTAAGAACTGACTGAACTGTACAAAATGAAGTGTATTTCTTCCAGGTGATAGAATATGTAATTTGCATACTGGAGATAGTGCTGAGCACATGAGGGCTTCAACTTGTTGATGGTAGAAGGTCATATAATGATGAGATCTGAAAATTGAGTAGGCGGAGTCATGAATTGGCCTGCTGTTGGACAGATATGATGGAATTCCTGAACTGGAAATGAGATACATGGTCAGCTGCTGTATTCATAAAACTAAGAATGTGAAAGCATGCCAGGTCAAGTTATGGAACAGTAATAGCCAAGTCAGACTAGGGTATATCTTTAGTAATAATGTTGGTTGTAGCTGATTATCTGAGAAGATTGAGACAGTTTGGACAGACCAGTGATGGCTCCATGTAAAGCAGCAGCTGCCATCAGGTAGATTTTGATAAGGAAAATGATTTTGAAAAGTCCATGAGGCTATAATAAATCTGGGCCAAGAAGCAGAGAACAAAGGATGTCTAAATATTGCAATGAAGCCATACCTGGAAGAAGGATCTATGCACATTCTGGAATAAAGATCTGAAGATGAAGCCTTGTAAAACATAGAACAACCATTCCAGTATGTTAGGAAATAGGACCATGGTGCTATATCTGATCTGACTGTGGATGTAATGGTGATATGATGATGCAGTGCAGGGATGGAGGAAGCCAGTGTAGGAAATATGATATAAAAGGTGACCCTGAGGAGTAATTCTCATGGCGAAGTTGAGTTACCCCAATGGCGAAAGCAGTTCATGTTTAGTGCAGGACAGGATGAACGAAAAAGGATTCAACAAGAGCTTGGATCTTATGGAGTTTATTGAGAGGCAGATGGGCTCTTGTGCATTGATCCAATTCAATGCCAAGTGATAGACATAGAAGGATCGAGTGTTTTTCTGCAGATAACTTCACTGCTAATTCTTGAAAGAGACGTGTGAGTGCAGAAATGCCAGCTGGAGGAGAACCAGGCAGAGCAATTAGCAAGAAGTAATCTAGGAGATTTATCACAGTGAGACGATGGCATGCATTGAGCAACAGTCAGCAAAGAGTTTCAGAAACAGATTGAACAGTTTCAGACTGCTTTTGCAACTGAAGGTTAGATGAACAGCAAAGAAGTAGTGTTCTTCTCATTTGATGTCATACAGGGAGGGGTGGATTGGCAGCATTTTAAAAGCATCGGAGATGTCCACCTTGGAAACCCTGAGGCAAGGACATATTGTTTAATGATGGTAATGGTGTCATCTACATGAGTGTATGAGAGTGAGTAGTCACTTGGAGGGATCAAGGAGTTCATGCTGGGAATAGACTTGGAACAAGGATCTGATACATCTATGATCAGTCATTTCTTGCCTGAAAATGTTCTGATAGGGAAGCTAATGGGGTTAAGTAGGTAGGAGGGAAAGGCTGATGCTTGAAAGGACCAATGAGTAATCCTTCATGAAGTTCTCTTTGCAAGAACTGCTGGATGGCTTCTGGTTCCTTTAGAGCAGAGTGTAAATTTTTATAGACAAATCTAAGGGAAGACTGAAATGCCAGCATGAGACCCTTCAGAGAATCTAGAGATAAGAAGGTCCAATTATTCATGCCTGTAAGGGAATGAGTAGCAAATGACATCTTGATAAAGGCAGACAAATTCAGGAATAGTCAAATTCTTCATGAGCCTGTGGTCTTTCAATTTTTAGGACTACTGAAACATCTCTGCAAGACACAAGTCTGTTCTCAATGATGACATGAGAAGAAATGAGGTCAGAGATCAAACTGACATCTTATCATTCTATGATGTCCTTGCAGAGGTGACCAGGGATGAGGTGTACTGGAGATATCAATGGTGGAGGAGTACCTGAAGAAGTACCAGTTTCCTGATGGGATGGCAGATCAGACGTCACTGAAGAGCTGGATGAAGAAGGAATGCTAGACAAAACTACTTCTTCTTGGGAATAGCTGGAGAACAGGATAGTGGCTGAACTGACTGAAGTAGACATTGAAGTAGATTGCTCTGGAAGGTGAGCTTTGAGAGAGGTGAGGCAAGATTGTGCATCAGAGCTGAAGAAGTGAGTTGAGCCATAAGGTCCCATATTTCTTTTTTTTTTTCTATCTTATGTTTCTCCACCTTTCTGGAGCTGGCAGGTAGCTCTGGCCCTCTCTCAGAGGGCTCATCCTCCAAGTTCAGATGCCCCCAATCTGTTTTGCCCCCATAGGTTCCCCCACAGATTATCCCCATGGCGGGGCTGGAGCGTGGAGTGCCCTCTTCCTCCCCATCCCAGAGCACAATCCAGAAGTGAGAGGCTAGCTTGAGGGGTGTGTCCAGGCCATCATGGAGCCTGCCAGCTCCATTTTCTACTTTTTCTCCCATCCCCTCACTGCAGGTATGTACGCATGCATGTGGAACCATGTGCACGCTGCCGCCTGCAATGCCCCCCCTTGATGTCACTCCCTCATCCCACACTATCCCCAGGCCTCCACCTGGGGTAGTCACTTGCCAGGGAGTGGCAATCCACCCTCCGGGAGAGGAGAGCAGTCACTTGAACTCTCAATCCAGCTCCCTCACTCCTCCCCAGGCCTTCCGGCATTCAGCAAGGTCAGGTGTCCAGTGTCTCAACCCTCAGTACCACAGAGCTGGCCTTGAGGTCCCATATTTCAGAGAAGGCAGCAGGCTTGTGTATGGACTGGCTGGCTAGAGGCAGGAGTTTTGACATGCCAGGATTTTGTTGCTACAAATAAAGTAAACCACTTTCACTGTCTGGCTTTTGCTGAGTTGGAAATGCCAAGCTCTGAAGGTCAGAATTCAGGCATGAAACTGTCCATTCTTTTAAATAATATTTAACTTAGAACAGTGTTTGCAAGGAATTTGCAAGTCATGGAAAGCGCAAAGGAGCCTTGAGGGACATTCTTCAGCATCAGAAGAGGAGCTGCCAGGGGCAGTGGAGCCATATTGCCAAGCTACAGTAGTAGCAGTGATTTAGTAAGCCTTGCAAAGAATGAGGACTTCCATCTCTGGTGCATGAAGTCAGACCCTGCCTACACCCGTGACCTCCACATAGGTATGAAGTAGGGAGACAGAGTCTGAAACGAATAAGGAAGGCTTGAATAGAGTTAGAACTCCTGCCTCTGATGGAAGAAGTCTTACCCTGCCTATGCTCCTGACCTCCACCTAGGTATAAGGAAGTGAGAAGGCATCTGAAACACTGCTGGTGAGGACTAGAGAAAGGAGAAAATAATAGAGGAAGCTATGAGAAGGACAATTTAGAGCTGAAACGTGGAAGAAAAACAGGAGGAATTAGGCTAGATCCAATATATAATATTGACAAATATATTATTCGGTGGGTAGAGAACTGGTTACAAGACCGAACACAATCTGTATCAGTATGTAGTCATGTCTCAACAGAGGTTCAAGGGATCAGTGGGGTCCCACAAGGATCAGTTATTGAACCAATTATTTTAAAAATATTTATTGCAGATCTAGAGAATAATATCACAAATTACATAAAATATGCAGATGATACTAAACTGTGTGGACCCAGTGAAACAAATACCCAAATAGAAACTTTACAACAAGATATAGATTCAATTGCATTATGGACTAGCATATGGGGCATGAAACTCAACACAGACAAGTGTTGTGTGATCCATATAGGTAAAAACAACAAACATCATTCATATAGTTTAAACAGAATAGCATTACCACAAAAGAATTCAGAGAAAGACTTAGGAATTATTTTAGACAACAAATTCAACTTTAAAGAACAAGGTACATTGGTTATTGCGAAAGCAAACCGAACAATTGTGGCCATAAAAAGAAACATCAAAAGTAGACATAAAGAAGTACTACTGCCTCTTTACCTATCCTTCGTTAGACCAATAATGGACTACGGAACCCAGTTATGGTCACCTTACACTAAAGTTGAAATCAATAAATTAGAAACGGTTCAACATCGGTTTACCAAAACATACACACAATCAAACATCAGAGTTATACTAATAGACTAAACAACTTAGGCCTGCACAGTCTAGAAGTAAGAAGACAAAGGGGGATATGTTGTTTTATTATATTTTAAAAGATCCTCTACTGATAACTGAATTAAGCATTGATTATAAAGATGACCAATTAGGAGTTAGAGGGCATCCCTTGCAAATTAAAATCATTCAATTCAAAACAACAAAAAGAAAGTATTATTATACGTTATGTGCAGCCAACCTATGAAACAGATTTTCTGTGAGTGTTATATTTGGCTTAAACAAGGAAAACTTTAAAAATAACCTAGATAAATACATTGCTACAGGAGGTGACTTAAAATACTATACCATGTTCTAAACAGGAGCTAACTCTTGGGCTACGGCCCTTTTTCTGCTCCTACAAACTCAGTGAACTCAGTGAACAATGAAATTGCAGACTGAAAGGGGAAACAGAGGAAAATTCAGAAAGAGAAACTAAGTAATATAGAAAGCAGGGAATGGGACGCTATAACTTTAAGCCGGGCAGTGATGTCATGAGTCACTGCCCAGAAGAGAGGGGAGTGAGGAGCCGCTTAAGTGAAGAAAAAAGTGTGGCATAAACAACAGGCAAAAGAAACCCAAAAAGAGAGCAGAAGAAGGAGGAGGATATGGGTAGGAGGTACGGGGAGGGAGGGGGGAAACAAGCACAGACAAGCCGGAGCAGTAACATGTGAAAAGGAATGATGGGGGTGATGAGCATGGACAAACGTCAAGACAGCAAAAGGGACAGAGGAGCACAGACAAGTCACAGAACAGCAACACAAGTAGAGGGAATGGGGGGGATGAGCACAGACAAGCTGGGTATGGTGACACAGAATAGGGTATTGGGGAAGAACAGAGCAAGGGCATGAAAGCTGGAAAGCTGAAAGGCAGAGTAATGGGGAAACAGGGGGCATAGGGAAGCTGTGAGGTAGCAAAATGAGGAAGAATCAGGGGAGGGAGGGAAACAAGCAGAAACAAGCTGCAGAGCAGCCCGAAGAAGGCAGGGCCTGGGGAAACGAGCACAGATGCCACAGAGCAGCAACAAAGAAGGGACCAGGGAAAAGGAGTATAGACAAGCCATGGAGCAGTTAAATGGGAAGAGAGATGGGGGGGGCACAGACAAACTGTGGACAGCAACACAAAACAGAGGAGCAGGAAGGACAAATGTACAAAATGGGGGAGCAGAAAGAACGGAGGCAAAGGTGGCAAGCAGAGAGGAGGAAGGAAGGAAGCAGGAGGTGCAGATGCACTGACAAACAGCAAACAGTAAGAGAGAGGTGAGGAACAGTCACAAGGACCATGCAGTGGCTCATCTGTTTCGAAAACAAACTAAGCATAGAGATAAGAGAAGGCAGGTTTCAGTAGGGCTGGTGGGAGGAGTTATTCCCTCACATTGAATCATGGGCAAAGCCCTCCCATTAATTTGTTCCCTATGGAGGCACTTTAAAGCAGAGAAGTCAAAGGAGATACAATATGTGTAGTTGGAAGATACTGTGGCATAGAAGATGAGTGGAAAAATAACCTGCTAGCCCAGGCAGAGTGTTTTTTTCGGAAATTGGCATGCAGAAAATGGAAACTGAGTTCAAACATGGTGTATAATTGTAGATATAAAATGGGAAAGGAAATCCCTGTGTCCTGATTGGCTGAGACGTGGTTCTAGCAATGGCAGTAAGGGAGTACCACCAATGGCTATAAACAAGTCCCTGCCAACCAGGTCAACTAACAGAATTCATAAATTACTTAATTTCCAATTTGCATCACAAACATGGCTGCAGTCTTTACTCATATATAAAAAAACTTCAACTAGGCCCTAAAAATTAAAGTGCATTAAATTAAATTAAATAAAGTAAGTAAATAATGAAATGTTATTAACACTCTTGAGCCCCCCCTTACACACATACACACATTTTTTAAATCAAGAACTATTCAGAGTTTCCATTGTTGGTGTTTCTTTGATGACCATGAACAATCCCCTTCCACTTTGCAAGAGCACTCCCTGCTCCTTACCTGGCAACAGATAAAATTTAGGTTCTGGCTCCACTTGAGGCCTGTGTGTGCGTGTCGTTTTGTGTATGCCAGTAGAGCTCTGAAGAATTTTGATATTGTGTATTCCATGTTACCATTCTGTGTGTGTGGGGGGTTGGAGGGGGCAGTATTCTACTAATGGAATAATGTGGAGCTTTGAATTCTTCTATTCCATGGTAAACAATCACACAGTGCGTTGAGTGTGAAGAAAGACAGATGACTGACAGGTGAAAAACATTTGTGAAGGGACTATTTTACATTATTTAGCAACATTTTAGTATATTTTTTGTAGCTTTAAAACTTCTAGAATATTTTTTTAAGCTGCTCATGGGCCCATTTTATATAAGCAATAAAACATGGCTGGGTGTTGGTGGTACTGAGATACCCTACCCGCAAACCCAGAGGCACTATGCCTCTGGGTGTGCAGGTATCTCAGTACTACCAACACCCAGCCATGTCTTACTGCTTACTTGTAAAATCGTTCAGAGAGTATTGCTTGATCCAATCATACTCCATGACAGTTGTTTAACCCCCAGTAAAGTGCCAGTGAAATTGACCTTTAAAACACTTTTTAGTTTTATTGATACTAACAAATTAGTACCCGCCAAAAAGTTAGTGCTGACTGCTACTATCTCCCTATGAATGTCACAGTGACAAGACCATTAGCTAATTTATTAGTGTAACACCCCCCCAAATATGGGGGCTTACCTTATGGCCGTTCCTCCCATTTCTGCTCCTACTGTGGAGTGCCTCCTGGTTGCCTGCCATCTTTCCCCAGTTCACCACCACAGCCAGTCTCATAAAGGTGCCCGAGGTCCCCAAACAGCCCCAGTGTTTCAGTTTGGTCCTTTTGGGGTGTTAACACAATTACAGGCTGTGCATCACTGGAGATAATACACTCCCAGGGCCTGAATACACACTCCAATATGCAAAAGCACTCGGAGAATTTGAAACATAGAAACAGAATTTGATGGCAGATAAGGACCACTTGGCCCACCAATTCTGCCCATGTTTCCCTACCTACATTATCACTGTAGACTCTACTCACTCAGCTGACACCTCATGCTTTGGTAGCACCAGCAGTGTGCATTCAGTCCCTGGATCATGAATTATCCCCCTGCAATACATAGCCTGTCATGTGATAACTATTTAATATTGTATCTAATGAGACATAAACAGAATCCAGTGCACTCCACTCCATCCCATCCCCAGAAGCTACCCAAGACAGCCTGCAATCATTTAAGTTTTTTTTCTACTGTTTTATATTATTTATTTCATGATTTTAATAGGGGTACTTAGTTTCATAAATGAGCTGACATGTGAGGAAGCCTCAATGCCCATGATAATATAACCTTCTCACACAGCAGTTCAGGAACCTACTCTTGTATTTTCAGTTCTAACTTGTGACTATGAGCTGTGGTCTCACCTCTTTCTGTTTCCAAAGGCCACTCCCTAGCCTTCTAGTATCCACTTTTACGTAAGGTGCTGGCTGTTGTATTCATCACGTTCTCTATAGGCTACCTGTGAACCTCTTATGGGCCGACACCCTATATAAAAATGGATACTTGGCAGATACAGATTGGCCTTATCCCCTTGTCATTGGTGGTCAGTCTTATTCACATCTTAGCTTGTTTATGAAACCATGAACCCCTTTTAAAATTATGGAATGAAGAAAGACAATGAGTAATAGGGTAAAGAAAGCATTAAATAACTGTAGGCTCTTTTGGTTAACTTCTGAGGAGAGGTAGTGCACTAGATTCCATTTGTTTCACACATCAGTAGCACCCACAGAAACAGAGATAAAGCCAGCAGAAAAAGACCAATGTCAATTCAGTCTACCCAAATTGGTATCCTTACTTCAGACCCTGACCTAATAGGCTGGTGGGGTTTTTACCCCCACATCTCCCTTTTAATGTCTTAACTTCCTAGTTACCCACTGAGGGACTATCTGCCCCCTTACCCTGTCTCAGCCATGCTTGAACCCATTTACTGTATATAGTCACTACCTCAACCATCTGTGCTGGTAAACTGTTCCGTGGTTTGACCACCCTCTCTGTGAAGTAAAATTTCCTCACATCCTTCTGAACTTTTTCCAACCAGCTTCCATTCATGCCTCCTCATTACTAACCCCCTATTTTTGTTGAATAGGTCCTTGCTGTTCAATCTATTTATTCCTCTTAGGAACCTTTGGGTCTCAGTTATGTTGCCCCTCTCTCGTGGCCTCCAGTGAGACAAATGATCAGGGCCATAGCTGCTCCTCATAGGGTCTGCCCTGTTGACCCTGAATCATCTTGGTGACCCTAGGCTACACCGACTCCAGTCTATCTCTGTCCTTCCTCAGGTGCAGGCTCCAGAACTAGACACAGTATTCCGATACATGGGCTATATCACCTCCTTTCTCGTACAGGCAAAATCCCTCCCAATGCACGCCATCATTCTAGATGCCTTACTGCAGACCTTGTTACACTGACTGGTTTCTTTTTTTTCCTCCACAGAGCTTTTTCCTCTATGGATGGCAGGAGCAGTGGTTCAGCCCTGTTTCAACTCCTCCCAACTGTCATCAGCTGCCCCTGGGATTTACCTGGTCATGGAATCCTCCCATTACTTGCCTCTCATGGCAGGGCCAGAGGAGGGGGGGCTGTCCCCCCCAGTCTATAAGTCCAGGCTGGACCAGGTAGCCCTGTCAGCAGCACAGGTCAGAGGTAGGCGGCAGAGCTTCATTAAGCCCCCAACCATCCCTTTTCTGTTTTCACCCTTATAGATCTACGATGCCAAATCAAGAATTTCTTGTCGACGTGACGTTTCCCCAGCACCACTACATTGACCACAATTGCAGTCAGCATGGTGCTGCTGAGTTCAAAGTTCTTGTTTTGCAGTGGGCTGCACTCCGTACCCCCAATATGGGTCACTGTTCCCCCTGCACCCCCACACTTATGATTCTCAATTCTGAGATGGGGCTGATTCAGGGATGGGGTGCCGCACCTTGGGAAAGGGTGTCAGGGTCCCAGGTGGACTTTATAGTGACATGGCAATGTTTTCAGCATTGCCCATGTTGCTGTAAAGTTGTCACTGTAGCGACAGTATACCTGCCCTTCATACTTGTGCTGTGGTGACATGGAGGATGCATACATATGGAGGCATGCATGCGCTCCAGAACAATGGCCCCTTCCACTCACCCTGACCTAAGTCTGCCTTCCAAGCCTCCTGGTGCCAGACAAGCACTGGGACAACATGCCACCTTGACCTGGGAGCAGAAAGCTGGCAGGTGGCCACTCAATCCTGTCCCATTCCCCCACTCCGTCGACCCCCGGCAACCCTAGCTCATTACCATTCTTGGCTTGCCAGCATGGTGAGAGCTAGGGTGCCACAGCACCTCAACCCTCTGCACCACCAGGTCAGCTCACTGGCTGGTTTCTTTGAAGGATTTGCTTATCATGGCTCCCAGATATCTTTAGTTAGTGATAGCATCTGGCCTAACCCCCTCCCATCCAATACTCTATCCTGGATTCCTCTTCCCTATGGGATAGATACATAGATCGATAGATAGATAGATAGATAGATAGATAGATAGATAGATAGATAGATAGATAGATAGGTAGGTAGATAAATAGATAGATAGATAGACAGACAGACAGACAGACAGACAGACAGATAGATAGATAGAGGGATAGATAGATACTTTATTTATAAAGCGCCCTTTCCCGGTGGCTCAGAGCTCTGTACAATTTCTTTAAAACAACATCATCAAAAGGAAGTTCCAACAATCTCATTACAGAGTAAGTAAAACAAAATCATAATATACTGTATATACACTATCTACTGCATAAGAACAAGGCTGTCAGTAGAGTATAAAACTTTTAATAATTACATGGCTTGCATGTACATTACCTTGTACTTTCTGGCATTGAATCTCAGCTGCCATACTTTTGTCCATTTCTCCAATCTTTTCAGGTCCCTCTGCAACATTCTCATTCTCATTTCACTGTCCACCCTGCCTCAGAGCTTTGTGTCATCTGCAAAGAGACACGTCTTGCCCTGTATACCTTCCCTGATTTTACTAAGGAACCTATTGAAGAGGACAAGTCCCAGGACTAACCCCTGTGGCACCCCACACATGACCCCCTCTGTCCCCTGATTTGACCCTATTACCACACTCTATTACCTCCCCATGCCAACTCCCCACCCACCTGACTAATTCTTCCCCCTCTCTTAAGTCCTCTAACTTCTTCAGCAACCACCTGTGGTGCACTATATTGAAGGCTTTGCTGAAATCAAAACAGAGTAAATCTGCTGTCTGCCATTTCTTTACTACCCTCATAACCCAGTCAAAGAACACTATCAGGTGGGTCTGACAACACCTTCCTGCCATGAACTCATGCTGTTTACTATCCTGTGGCCCATTTTTTCCAGGTAGGTCAACAGGCTTTTCTTGACTGAGTCTCCATCAGTTTACCTATAATGGAGGTGAGACTGACAGATCTGTAGTTGCTCAGATCCTCCCTATCTCCTCCCCCCTTGTGGATGGAGATCATGTCCACAGTCCTCCACACCCTTGAAACCATCTCAAACCATAGTAAGCTATTGAATAGCCTGGCCATGGGCTCAGTTCTCTGAGTGCTCTTGGGTGTAACCCATCTGGGCATGGTGCTTCAGCTATTTTCAAGGCAGTGAGCCCTTTTCTTACCCTATCCACTACAATAATTACCACCCCATGTCCTGAAGCACCCTTGTTGATTTAATTTTTTTAACCAGGTAAACACTGAGGGCATTAGATGTCCATTTTCATGGAAGACCCTGAACGTATGAAACATTACATTAAACATAAACACAAAACCATAAGAATATCGATAGTTCAACAATAACAGTTACATTTAAAGCTTCCTATACAAAACTGTTTGTTTTAAAATACATATACTGCATGTCTTTAATAAATGAAAATGACTTGGCAATAAATTCTAGTCTTTGATGGATTTATACAAAAAATATCACTGAGCCAATGCAGTCTTGTTAAAAGGAGGTTTGAACTTCATTTCATTTTATGATCCAGTGAAGTAATGAGTTTCACTTATTCTCAATATGTTTTTAAACAAAAATGTTACAGTACTGTTCCAAAAATGCAGAAATAAAAAAATATATATATACACAATGTGCTTCAAATGAAAACTGATTTAATAATGAATACAAATCATAATGATATATCTGTAGTGATAGAACAAATTGACAGGCATTATGATATAAAACCTAACTCTGTTGAGAGCAGTTTCCGAGGCAGCAGTGTATACCTTAACCCCCACTCTCCTCTAGTAGAGGTCGTTCATCCTCCACCATAAGTACTGAGCATAAGTAGTTGTTTAAATCATTTGCTTTCTTCTCATTGTCCACTACTACCCTCCCTCCCTCTGCTAACCTAACAGTTACCCCCTCGTCTTTTACTTGCTTATGCACCAGGGCGTTGTTAGGACTGGGCTTCCGGGGTTCAAGTCCCAAATGTTTTGTCTGGGGCCCCAAACCTTTTCATGCACAGCCATGCTTTGTTTTGTATTGTGTAAACTTCAGTTCCTTCCTGATCCCGTCCCAACCCGACCATTTGTCCCCACTTCCGACAGGCAGGCATCATTTAGGGGTCACCACACAACCCCCCCACCAGCATCCAATCCCCCTCCTGTCCAGCAGAGAAAGCTTTCATGCAATTGGTTGGGACTTCTTCTTTTTTTTTTATTTGAAGAGTGGGAGCATGAGCAAGAAGGCCGGATGGGGGCTGAGTGAATGATAAGCCAGACCTCCTTGTAAACATAACCACTCATCAATCACCACAGTGCCATGGCCAGAGACCCCTTATGGGAACGGGAAGAATCAGTGCTTTGTTGTGTAAGAGGCTGGAGTGAGCCGACCAAGCTAGTCAAACAACATCAGGTGAGCGCCTCCGTTATCTCCAATCTGCTGGAGGTTAGCACTTAGCTTATATTTATAAGTAAAATTAGGGTTTAAAATTACTGAATGTCTTTGAAGAACAGAAGAAGCAGGCTTTTCAATCAGAACAGCTATTACATGTCCTTTCCCAATTTTATAATCCAATTGCCGCTATTAAAGCAGAAAATGTGTTGTATAACGAAAAAGGACCAATCGTAGTTTAATAAAAAAGTACCAGAAAAGTCTCCTGAAAAGTGTGGCTCAGTGCTCTGCTCTTTTGCTTTTGCAGTTAGAGAAGCCAGCGGGGTTGTAATGTTTTAAACGGATACATTTCTGCATCAGATTGCATTATTACAACCATCATTTAATTCATTAGTTGAGTTTATGGCGTAACAATATGTCTGTAATTTAAAGCTCTGTAACTGACAAGGTTTAATGCTAACATATGCCTAATTTGCTAAGGTTATCTCTGGTTCTGCAGCACTGAATATGAAACCTCATGTAGCTCATCCATGAAGCATGGAATCAGAGGCATATTGTTAGTGAGGGAGACAAATGGAACTTCCATTCGTCTCCCTCACTAACAATATGTCTCTGATTCTATGCTTCATGGATGAGGTGCATGAGGTTTCATATTTAAATTAGTGCTATCTATCACAAGTAATTGCCTCTGAGCTGCCTACCTCACTGTTCAAGGTGATTGTGCTTGAAGGTGTGTGATGATTGATGAGGGGAGGACTTACTCAGCTGGTAGAGGTTGCTACCGACCCTCCTCATGGCTCGACTGCGTGGCAGCCAGTCATTGCAGCAAGAGACCAGAGCAATTCCTTTCTTAGACCTTGACCAGAAGGAACTGCAGTGCAAAACAGCTGGTAGATTGCAGCCTTTAAATTGGGTATTTTACTGTGCATGCCTTCGGTCCCATAGCCGCCATATGGCATTGGTACCATCCATTGCTGAATCCGACCCAAAGTTACCACTGGGAGAGAATGAGCTAATTCTGAGATATGTTTTTCACCATTAGCTATCAACTGTCTGTGCCTCATGCAATGAAGGCTAGATGTACAGATACTTACTTAAGGGAAATAAATATAGTATCAGGTTTACTTATTTCACTGTTTGTTGATGGAGAAGGACTAGGCAGTACTGCCTATTTCCAGCTGAGTTGTGTGTGTGTGTTTGCTGACTGAAGCCAAACCCCAGAGTAAGACTATTTAACCTCTATAGCCAATCACTGTATTTGTGTGTTACTTGGCAATAGAATGTACAGCTTTTTTTTTTCTTGAATATGCAGTACTTTATTGCATTTCAAGCAGTCAAGGTTACAAGACAGGAACATCACTGAAGTTTTACAGACTGCTATTTACAAACTCATAATAACTATAACAAAAGGAAACATCACAAAATCTAAGAGGTACAGTTATCTTACCACTAATCCATCCCTCCTTCCCCTCCCAGACCTCAACCACCCCATGCCAAGTGTTGCCCTTTGAGAGGGGCACTAAGGTCATCAACCCTTGAAGAAATAAGTAAAGATAAATTTAAGGATTCCATATGGATAGTAAGGCCTCGAGGGGGCCCCATATATTCTGAAAGGTTTTAATCCTGTCACACATAGATGCAATATGTCTCTAATTTCAATGCTAAAAGCACTTCCCTGTACCATTCTATAACTGGTGGTAATGTTTTCTCCTTCCAATGCCTCATAATAATCAATTTGGCAATTGAAGCCACTAGGGCCAGGTGTGCTTTCCTAATTTTGGAGGTACCATGCGGGAATAGGTTTAACAAGCAGGCTTCCAGGGTAAACAAGATATCTATCCCTAGCAGCAGATCTAATGTTCTTTTGCTAGAACACCAGAAGGCCTGCATGATTGGACAGGTCTATAACATGTGATACAAGGTTCCCGGGATTTCCCCACATCTAGGACAATCTGGGGAAGGAATCTTACCAAATTTATGAAGTTTGACCAGAGTGTGATATAAGTTTCGCATAATATTTTATTGGACTAATCGGAGCCTAGCCTGCTTAATAAACCTATAATTATTCTGCCAGAGTTTCCTACAGGCGTCTATATTGTCAGATACCGCCAACTCTTGGGTCCAATAATAACGAACACCTGAGGGCAAAAGGGAGTCCAGTGATTGAAGATGCTTATATAGTACAGAGACAGAGTGAGGCTGGGTGGCCATCCTCAAAGTTACAGCTATTTCTGTACTGGGAGGGATTAGTATAGGTGCGTTCCTCAGGAAGGCGGAGATGGCCTCCCTTGTCTGCAGAAACTTAAATTTGTGGGAGTGTGGGACCCTGTAGCATGCATGGAAATGTGAAAAGGGGATTACTTTCCCATTATTGAGAAAATCAGAGAGTTTACAGGTTCTCAATGTAGTCCAAAAAGAGGGCTGAATGGGTTTGTTGTCAATTCTAAAATTAGGGTTGCCAATGACTAGTTGTTCTAAGGACTGGTGTCAATTCAACGAGAGATGATTTTGGATCTGTTGAAGGGCCTTGAAGGACCAGCCAATCAGTGTCTTCCTAAGTGGTTTGGGGATACGTGCAGGGGCTACATATAGAAGGGCAGATAAGGAACAGCAATATTTGGAGGCTAAATGCCCCTTGAGCTCCAACCAAAAAGGAGTATATTCTGATCGGTTAACGGGATTTACATCCTTGACCCAAAAAGCAAGTTTACTTAAGTGATGGGCACCATAATATGTGAAAAAGAAGGGATTGCCAGGCCTCCTTGAATTTTAGGAGCTGTTAATTTAAAGTAGGCTTGCCTGACCCCCTTCCCTCTTCATATAAATGTATTAAGTACTTTCTGAAACTTGATAAACCAAACTTTAGGGAGAAAACAACCCCTGTATGCCTATGGTTGATTGTACATCTGCTGACTTCTTCAATTGTAAAATAATGCTGTTTTTTTTTATTTATTTCAGCCTTGTACTGTACTGTATACACTGATATACTTTTTCTTCCTAGCATATTATTGCTTTTTGTATACCTGCTTCTGTACTGTACTTTGATGTATTCATGACCAGGTCCAACTCGCAAATGAGCCTTGCTCAATGGTGCCCACCTGGATAAGTAAAGATTTTGATTGATTGATTGATACCCATGGGATATAGGATTCAGGGAAGCACATTCATTTTAATTATACTAATCCTCCCCCAAAGAGAGAGAGGAAGGGCTCCCCATCTATTCATATCAATCATTAATGTCTTCGACAAGTCAGATAGATTTTCCTTAATCATAGTTGCCAATTCCCTTCACACTTTGATACCCAAGTATGTGATGGAGTTCGCTTCCCAGGATAGATTGTATGCTACCAATGATATATTGAAGGCTTTCAACGTGCAAGAGTAAATTGTTTGCATATGCAGAGAGAGCATATCGCTTGTCTCCCAATTTAATACCCATGATTTCCTGGGAGGTCAATAATCTGCGAATCAAAGGTTCAATGTAGAAATTGAATGAAAGTGGGGACAATGGGCATCCTTGCCTGGTGCCCCGCAGAGTGTAAAAGGGCTGGAGAGCATGCCATTGCACCAGACTTGAGCCGATGGTGAGGTATACAATAAACGTACCCATCTAAGGAAGTCACCAGACAAACCGAAGTGAGCAAGGGCAAGGAAAAGAAAGTCCCAGGAGATGCAGTCAAATGCCTTTTCTGCATCCAGGGAGACAAGCACTGCCGGAACATCTGAATCCCTGGGTGCCAAAATCAGGTGTAACAGCTTCCGCATATGATCCCCTGAGGATCTCCCCAGCATGAATCTGACCTGTTCATTACTAATAAGGCTGCTCATAATGGAGGCAAGCCTATTGGCCAGAATCTTTGCTAGTATTGTGAGATCAGAGTTAAGTAAGGTTATGGGGCGGTAACTTTCAGGGTATAAGGAGTCCTTCCCCGGGCTTTGGGATAAGAGTTATGAGTGTGTCTAGGAAACTGGACTTAGAGAGGCCATTTTTATACCACAAATTGTACACCTCCTCCAATACAGGAGCCAGGATAGGGCAGCAGGATTTATATAAATTATTGGATAGGCCATCAGGACCAGGGGATTTATCTAGGGGCAGTTGTCCTATGGTCTGTCATATTTCTCCAATGGTAATGAGTGCTCCATAGGGGACACCTGGGGGAAGTACTACTGAGTCAAGGTACTGAATAATCTCTACCTCTGATGGCCATGCTTGGGAGTTGACAGAGTAAAGATTCTGATAGAATACTCCAAAAGCCTCGGTTATCCCTTTTGGGTCAGTAACTACAGAACCATCCCATGTAGCACAAAGACTTGGGATAAACTGTGAGGCCTCTGCTTGACTGATTCTGATTGCAAGCAATTTGCCCACCCTCTCTCCAGATTCAAGGTACCTGAGCTTGGTACGGTGAAGGGAGAGCTCTGTCCATTGCACCATCATATCTGCATATTGAGCTTGAAGTTTATGTAACCTAGCCCACTCTTCTACAGTGGAAGTCCAGCTTAAAGACCCTTCTAAATTAAGGAGTGAGTCAGTCTGTGCTTTATGTTGATGTGACTTAGTTGCCACCAGTCACATACATTCCCCCCTTAGAGTACATTTCAATGCTGCCCATATCAAGTCAATTCTATCCACTGACCACCTGTTGGTCTCAAGGAATGTAGCGATAAAATCATTGATACGCTCCAGAGTTGCTGGTCTCTGGAGAAGTTGATTATTTAGCCGGCACATAAAATCTCACTTGATACCTGGTCCCAGTAGATATGTGAGGCCAATGGGGGAATGGTCAGATATGTACTGCTTTTCTAAATTTTCAGTAAATGAGTAGGTGGATAGGCACAGTTTTTCAGACCAGCTAGGATGTGGGCCTAGTACCTCCTTTATTACAGGTTGGAAGGAGAACATTGACCTGTGCTGAAGTACAGGACTGTGACATTTTTCCTATACCCTTGCACTGAATGCTGACCCACACAGTACTTCATATGAGAGCATTACTGGCTCTGTTGCATGATGCACCTGGTCATACGTGTACAGAAAAATGTATCACAGTAACAGTACTGTGGTGATGGAGGGGACTACAGAATATTCAAATAAAAATGCACTGATCAGGGAAAAGTACCGTACTGTAGGTCTCTCAGAATTGAATATAACAGTATTAATGCTTTGGGAGGGCTGGGGCCATGCACTGGAGCAGGTGGCTGAGCTATGAGGAGGGTGGTTCGGGCAACATGCTGAACTATGGGGACTCTTGGGCGGGCCAGTGTTCAATGTACTGGACATGGGGAGAAGGTAACAGGGTAGCAAATTCTGTTTCAAATGATCCCCCAAAATGCACCAGAATGCACCAAATTTTAAAAAAATATCTGGGGCCTAGGTGGCCCCTAGACCCCATGCCTGTTATTTTGAGGCCTGGGCCCCAAATAATATCTGATGCTAGCAATGTTTCTGTTATGTACTAGAAAAATTGTTACTCCATCTGCAACTCATATCTTTTTGTCTGGATTTGCACCCCATACCACCTTTTTGGCCACCTTCAGCTTACTCTGGTACTCCTCCTCCTCCCATTGGTTTATCTTGTACATAGTGAAGGCTCTTTTTTGCTCTCCCTGCTTCCCTTTCCTCATTAGAGTATCAGACTGGTCTCTCATATTTGCTACTCTTGGTGACCATAATCAGGTATGAGTTAGTTGATTCAGGAATGCTCCCCTTAATTGCTGCCCACTTTTCCTCTACCCCACCAGGTTTCATTCCCCTCCTGCAAGTATATCTCCTACACATTCCCTCATCTGATCAAAATCTGCCCTTCTGATGTCCAGAATCATAGCTTTTAACAAGGGTTTGCCATTACCCAGGGCCAGTTAAAACCATACAGTATTATGGTCACTGGTCTCCAGTAGTTCCCCATCACTATGCCACCCACCACCTCCAAGTTGTTAAGCAGCACATTGAGAATGGCAGTTTGTCTCATGGGTTTCTTGACCAGCTGTTCTAGTAAGCAGTCCTGCAGTGTGTTGAGTAGGGCCTGACTTCTGGACTCTTTGCTACAGGGGTACCCCAGTCTATGCCTGGTAGGTTCAAATCCCTTTCAACCATTACTTCCCCTTTTTGCTACCCCCTTCTATTTTCTTCACCTCATTCTTTATGTTTCTCTACCCCCTGTCCTAGTGGTCTATAGACCACCCCATGCTTATCTTCTTCCCTAAAGCTGTTTTTAGCTGCACCCAGATCAGTTTCATGTGTTTTCTCTCTCTCTCTCTCTCTCTCTCTCTCTCTCTTTTGATGGACCCATCCTCCATGGTCTCTATGCCATTCTACCATAGAGAGCCACTTCTACCCCCTTACCCTTACCCCTATACCTCCTGTATAGGTCCCATTCATTATTTCCAATGGTCTTAGTCTCAGTAGTGACTACCAGGTCTAACTCGGCAGCTGCCACCATCACCTGGAGCTCACTAATTGTATTACCCAGGCTGTTGGTGTTCAGCCAGATCACCTTCCAGATACTGCTTCTTACAACCCTTTTCATAATTGTTCCCTGTCCTTCATCCCACCACTACCTCCTTATCTTTTTATTGCTCCTGTTCTTCACTGGTTTGTTCTGACCCATCAGATTAACAGTATCTCCTGACCCAGTACAATGCCCAACAATGCCATTCATAGATTCTCTTATCTCACTCCCCATTTCCACAGGAGTTCTAGCTAGGTTTCCCTTCTACCCCAAGAGTTTCCCAACAACAGCCTCCCTCTTACTGAATTTAAATGTGCAAGTACATTGACTTCCAGTGTTTGCCTAAGCACACTAGTTCCCTCCCTCATCAGATGAAGGCCATCTTCTTTGAAGGGCCTTCTGTCTCAGAAGTCCCCCAGTCTCACACAAAATCCTTTCTTGCTGATATCACCCCTTCAACCATTTGTTGACAGGCTCTATTTCTGTTCTACTCACACTGCCTTCCCCTTGTCCCATCCAGGAAGGACCACCAAAAGGCCTGTGAAGCTGCCTTACTCTTCAAGCTATCACCTAGCATCCAGAAATTTAGCTTAACTGTTTCTAATTCCTAATTTGCCAAGTCACTGGTAACCAAGTGTGCAAAGATGCCTGTTTCACCTTCCATCCTACTGATCATTCTCCCCACCTTGTCCAAATCCCAAATAGCTAATGCACCTGGTAGGCATCTGACCAATCCCCATGTCCCCTTCCACACACCATCTGCTTCACCCCTCTTAACATATAGGGCCTGATTCAGGAATGGGCTTACAGCGACGCAAGGGACTTGCATTGGAGAGTCGGTCACAAGGGCTGACTTGCGGCGATCAGTGCAGCAACCATAATTCACAAAGGCTGCCAGCTGCAACCTCAGACACAAGTCCATTGCGTCAGCTGCACCATGTTAGACCATGGTCCTCAGCATTAAGAAAACAAAGACCATGGTCTTTAGTACAACTAAAAATATTGGGAATAGTGAATTTTTGTTGAGAGCTTTGAATGGTGAACACATTGAAATTGTTAATCAATTCAGATACTTTGGAGTTATGATGGATAGTGCCATGACCTATGAACCCCATGTTGATAATATGATAAAAATAATACACCAACACATAGGATCTTTATTTAGGGTCCAGAGTAATCTTTTGCCTGAAACTCAAGCCCTTTTGGCAAACAGTTTATTATCGATGGTTTTAATCTATGGCTCTATAATTTTTTTAGGTGCAGAAGGTGGGGTTTTGAATAGGGTAAGAGTAGTCTACAACTCCTATTGCCGCTTTGTAACCAGCCTTCCATTTAACACCTACCATTTTTTACTATACCAGGCAGCTGAATTACCCTCACTGGAGGATCGAATAAAGATAAAAATCTTTGTTTTTTTCCACAAGGTCATCTTGGGTAAGGTCCCCTGTTCAATAGGAGAACTGTTTCCATTACAGTATAAAAGTTGTTTTACTAGATCCGAGGAATCAGTTTTGTTCAAAATCTCATTTTGCAAGACCTGTTTTCGGAAGAGTTTTTTGATTTTGTCGTTCCCAGCATTTATAATTGTTTACCACAATCAGTCAAGATTATTAAATCTGTATGTTAAGAAACATCTGTTAAGTATTTTAGATGCTCAGTCTTCATGTGGTAATTAATTTTATACTTTTTGTTTGATTTTATGTATTTTATTTGTATTTGTATATGCTGATTGTGTATGAAATAGGGCAATTTTGTTCAATGCGTTTTTCCAAGTCAGTAATAAAATAAAATGAAATGAAATGCTCACACATAATTTTGAACAATATGTTAAACAAAGCACAAGAGGCGGCAATGTACTAGATTTTGTGTTTGGCATTATGGAGGATGAAATAGCAGATTGTACAGTAACAGAACCCTTAGGGTAAGTGACCATAATATGATACAGTTCAAAATAAAAGGAACTTGGAAAACTCTGGTAAGAAGAATTAAGATTAGATGCTACACAAAGGCCACATTTTCTGACATGAAAATGTATCTAAGGGAATGGGACTGGAAAAGTGACTTCTATGGGAGTACTTTAGAACAAATGTGGGATAAACTGTACTCCAAATTGCAGTACTGTATACAGACATTTGTTTCAGAGAGAATTAAGTACAACAGTATGAGTAAAATCCCCAAATAGTACAAACATTATATAAACAATACAAAAAATGGGCAGCTGAAACTAGGTTCTGTAAAGATGGGTAATAATCTGAGCAGGGAAGGTACAGCTATGGCTGATATGTATCTTTAATACTCATTTTTTGAATATCTTCCAACCAAGGGATACAACTTCTATGTATTCTAACTTCTACGTATACTACTGAAAGCAAGACAACCAGAACAATAATACTAAAGGATAATTATATTAAAATTAAATTAGCTAAATTAAACCGAAACAAATCCCCAGTGCTGGATGAACTACATCCAAGACTTTTGAGAGAGCTGGCAGAAGAATTGTCGGGACCCTTAGCCAAAATTGTTTCAAGTTCTATCAAAGTAGGAACAGTAATACCTGCTTATAAGGAAGCAAATCTCACCCTGATCTTTAGAAAGGGTTCCAGAGAAGACTATAAAAATTATTGGCCTATTGTATAAGTCTTATTTCAATTAGAGGAAAAATTATGGAAGAATTTGTAAAGGAAGAACTTGATAAGCATTTGGTAAAAGAAAGTCTGGTTGACATTAACCAATGTGGGTTTAGGTCTAAAAGGTCATACCTGACAAATTTAATTCAATTCTTTGAACCTACAGTATAAGCAAAGCCTTGGATGCAGGGTTCCCAGTAGTTGTACTGTTTTTGGACTTTTCTAAGGCCTTCAACATGATGCCCCATCAACTTTTAATAGAGAGACTTATTGATCTAAAGTTTGAGGTTAATATCACTAAGTGGGTAAAATCATGTCTAGAGGATAGGAGGCAAAGAGTCTGTATAACAGGTTTTTAATCTGCATGGGGTGATGTGACTAGCAGAGTCCCACAAGTGTCAGTTTTGGGACCTACCCTTTTCAATATCTATATTTCATCTATGCAGACTTCATCTAACACTTGGATCTGAAAATTTGCAGAAGATGCCAAAATAAGTGTAATTGTTGGTAATAACAATGCTATGGAACAATTTCAAAGAGAAATCCACAATCTTGAAATCTAGGCAAGAATGCACAAGCTATCTTTCAACTTTAAAAAATGTACGATTATGCATTTTGGTGACAGAACCAAAATGGCTACCTACGTCTTAGAGGGTAAAAAACTATACACATCATTTAGTGAAAGGGATCTTGGTGTTATTATTACAAACAAGCTGCCATTTGATGAACACTGCAGGGAGGTAGCAAAGACAAAAAACAAGATCTTAGGTTGCATTTGTCATAACATCAGGAGTAGAGACAAAAAAGTTATAATATCCCTGTGTAGAGCATTGGTGCTGCCCTGCCTGTAGTATTGCATCCAGCTCTGGGCTCCACTTACTAAAAGTAACATAGGATTACTGGAAAAGGTTCAGAGGAGAGCAACAAGAAGGGTAAAGGCAGTATCTAACAGGGCTTACAAAGACAGATTAACAGAGCTGAATTTGTATTTGTTTGAATATAGAAGGCTGAAGGGAGGCTTATGACTAGTGTACAAAGAATTTTATGAGAAAGATCTCTGGGAATGTGTGGGGCTAGGGAGGAAGACAATAGAAAGAGAGACCAGATCGCACAACTATCAGCTTATAGGCGACTTATATAAAACAGGCAAAAGGAGTGCATGGTTTAACCAAAGGGTGGTGAACCACTGGACTAGCCTTCCTGTGGAAGTGGTCCAAAGCAACTCTATGGAGTACTTTAAAATAGTGTTAGACAAGTTAGTGGGTGACAAAACCACTGCTTTCATTTATTGAGAACTGGTGAATCATTTAGGCATTTCGCTAACTGACTCGTATCCTTCCTATGATTCCTATGATGATGACATGGCACAGTGACCCACTCCCCAAAGCATAGCCCAGGGGGATGGTTGTCCCACAGTTCCAACAGCTGGCTAACCCCCGGTCATATCTGTGTTCCATTCTATTTATAATCACCCAGGTGATTGCTTCTCCCTCCAGCCAACCCCTTAAGCCCCTTATCTGCTTTACTATATCACCGTACCCTATATAGTTACAGCTACTGTACCAAGCTGATCAGGGGAGCACTCAATTGGAACCAGTGTGAGCCTCTGTGTCTTATCTTTTTTTGAGGTTCTGATCTTATGTTTAAAGTTTGGTGAACAGAGTGTGCTGAGGTATCAGATGGGGGCACCAAGATGTAGTGCTTGAGGGTGGATTCTGGGAGGGAGGGATGCTTGGATGCAGACTCCAGCTCCATTGTGCAGGGGCCTGGTCATGTGAATATAGCCAGCTAGTAGCACAGCTGCAGTCCCAGAATTTATTCCCCAGAAGGCCAAGCTACCCCTCGAGTAAGTGACCCCAAAGCATGAGTGCCATGAAGCAGGAGTCCAACGTCTACCTAGTGGCATCTGCAGGGTGTCTACATGACAAATCTCAAGCCAGCAGGAGATGCTGCTCAGCTGAATAAGAACCTCAGGAACTACAAAGGTGGGTTAAGAGGTGGAAAGCAGAGGAATCAGAAGCAGGAAAGGAGGACAGAAGTGGCCAAGGAGGAGAAGAAGGGAGAGGTAAACCCTATCTGGGGTAGGCTATAAGGACACAAAAACTGTAAGGCACCACATTCTATCTGGGGTAGGCTTACAAGGGTAGGAAGGAGAAAAGGAACATCTTATCTGGGGTAAGCCTGCAAGAGCAGTAAAAAGAGATATGCTGCTCCCTATGTGGCATAAATATATAAAGGCAGGGAAACAAAGAGGCATTACTTCATATCTGGGGTACACATGCTAGGGTAGGAGAATGATCAAGCAGGTGGCAGGAGGGGGAGAGTGGTGAGCTGCAGAGAGTGTGTGCAGAAAATGTGGAGTGGCAGTTTTTCTAGGCACATTCTGGGAGGCAGGGGATTGCCTGGCATCCAGAAGACTTGGGCTTATGATGACAGTGGGGCAGAAGCTCGGGTCAGAACTAAATAGTTTACTGGAAAAACAGGACCCCCCGTGAAGAATTGTGTAGTCAAGGCGCTAGGGGTAACCACTTGTCACATTTTTGCTTGTCTACTTTACTTTGGCAGTAAAATGTTTGCTTAAAAGCAATACTGTGTCTTGTATTCCTTGCGCACCACATACTTTTGGACTGATTAATTTCATGGAGGTTAGCCACCCCTTTTGTGGTGCATGCAGATGACCATGCTGTTTAAGCACAGAGGAGCTCTGGTTGTGTGTATGGATGGGTGGGCCTGTAGTGGCACACCAGGAACCAGGGTTAGTTGGACTAAACTGGTAGATAGGTAGACAGAGGGTAGGGATAAATGGTCCATAAATGGGACAGAGGGATCCAGGAGTAGGGGGTAGAGCAGACAAACAGTGGAGGAAAGGGTTCTAGGGTTGTGGTTGCCTCTACCACAGAGGGGGAGAAAGATAAAAGGGCAGACTGGAGAACAGATGGTAGGACAGGAGTGAAAAATGTGGTGTGAAGCAAATATACATCCCATAGGGGTGCCTGTCAAAAACAGGCACCTAACAGATGGCTTCCTAGAGGAAGATGGTTTCCATGTCAGCATAGACAAAGACTCAGTAGAAAAGGTGCACTAGGGATGCAGGGATGAAATGAGGATACACCTAAAGCCTACCAGGGAAAGAGTGTGGTTGTAGCTCAAGGGATGTATCAAGAGGAAGCTCAAGGGGAGTAACAGTGAGAAAAATAGCAGGGAGAAGCCCCAGAATACTGCATTGTGAGGAGAGTACAACACAGCAGTGTGTGTGTGGGGGGGGACTGAGAATAAAGGCTGCAGTACAGGGAGTGGGGATCAGGCTGGATAGGGCATAAGCAAGGGTTGAGATGGAAGTGGATAGTATTTTGGGAAGAAGGAGGAGAAGCAGAAGGAAGCACCAAAATGATACCAGGAAGGGCAACTGGATGTCCGGCACAAAAACAGGAAAACTAAAAGAGCTGTGGTCAAAGAGGACTCAATTGTAAAGGGAGTTAGAAGGTCATAGGGTACAGTGGGACCACACAGAAGGAGTGTAGTGTGCCTCTCAGGTATGGCAGCTGAGCGAATCATAGTATGCTTGTTAGTACTGTGAAGAGGAAGAAAACCCAATGTGGTCCTCTAGCTGGACATAAACAACTTGGCAGGGTGTGAAATAGGGGTAGTACAGGATAGGTTCTGGATACTTGGACAGAAAATTAGGGGACATCAAGGCCAGTGGCATCTTCAGAGGTGCTAATGGTACCTTGGGGCAGTTCAGCTAGGAAGATCAAAATCTCTGATGTCAACCAGTGGCTTAGGGACTGGTGCAAGAAGGATGACTTTGGCTGCATGGGGGGCTTGGAAGGCTCTGGGACGAGAAATCCCTATACTCACCAACACCTCTGTGGGGGAGGGGCAGGGTGTTCAGTGACAGGATCGGGGAGTTCATCATGGGCAGCTTAAATTTAAACTGAGTAGGAGGGGGGACTACCTGAATGCATAGAACACAGGGTTCTGAACTGGAGTCACTAAGGCCTCTCCAAGCAGAGGGCACATTAAATAAAAGGTAGTTGGGGGTTAGGGAACATGGGTATGGGGTGCACAGTGGGGGAATGGTGGGAAGGGAGGTCAAGGGATATGACAGAGAAGGGGAGAAACCAGCGGGGCAACCAGAGGGAGATGGGGGGACTGGAAAGGGAAAGAGAGAAGGAAATATGGGTTGTGGTGAGGGATGTGGTGAGTAATAAGCATAAATGCCTGGAGTCTGGGGAACAAGATGGATGACCTCCAGGCCATGATGACGGAGAGCTGAGCAGATCTGGTAGCAGTCCCCAAGACATGTGCAACCTGAACCATGGATGTGATCTGTCTGTTCCTGGATAACCCCTATTAGTAAGGACAAAACCAAAAAAGGTAGGAGAAGGGGTAGCAATCTATGTTAAGAAGGTAATAATGGTCACAGGACAAGGTGGGGGGGAGGATACAGAGACTTTATGAGTGCAGCTGCAGAGAGGGGTGGGGAAGAAAGTAAGGGTGGGTGTAGTGAACCAGTTGCCAAGCCAGAATGAAACCACAGATTAAGAACTGGGAGATTATTTAAGGAAGGGTGAGGAGGCAGAGGAAGTGCTCAAATTCAAGTTTAAGTTTATTAATACAAAATATGTTTAAAATCCATTTTATCACATCAATTCACAAAAATACACACAATAAATAGCGATCATAAAGTTAAAACAGGACATCATATGGCATAAGTAGCAGAAGAGAAAAATACATCCAAACTTCACTTTTTCATCTTAACAAAATTTGCCACACCATACATCTTCTTAATATTTTCCAACCCAAGCTGGCACTTCACACAGTTATCCCTACATTTTAAAATATCAGCCATGATCAAGAGTGTAATCCATTTCCCCCTTTCCACCTTCTGCTCATCACATTCCAGTACCTAGTGAAACAAACTTTCTGTGATATCATCATTACATTTACATTTCCTTTTATTACCAAACTGACCCCACCAATTATTATAATGTAAATTCACAATACCCAGACTTTCAAGCCTCATATTACATAAATTATTCCTATGCCTCTTATTTTCACAATGCACCAAATATGCTTCCATTTTTCTGTTTAATTTTATAGTGGAATAAAACCCATAAATATCTATTTCATGCACTCTCACAAGATCACTTTGAACCGAGACATCAGTAATTCTTTGACTAGCTTCCTTTACAAATAGATTTATGTCTGAAATGTCCTTATTGACTGCAAATCTTCCAAACCAAAATTTCTTAACCAAACATTCAATCTTTGAAACCGCCCAATCATACTTACTCAGCCCCCCCCCCCCATAATCTAACCAGAAAGTCAACCCAACAGAGGTTGGGGAGTCTCTCTGCAGCCATCCTGACAGTCTTTTCCCAGTACTTAACAGCTCTAATTTTAATTTTTGCACTCAAAGGGAGCATACCTGTTTCCAAGCTCATAAAAGCCAAAGGACAATCCTGTGGTAGCTCTAAAATATTTCTCAGAAAAACATTCTGCATGGCTTCTATTTTTGAGTCCCCAGATAATGGTCCCCATACTTCACAGCCATATAAGGTCTGGCTAACAGTTTTGGCTTCGAAAGTCCTTTTAAGAGCCACAAAGGAATTATTCGCAAGCAGACATTGAGCTATACAATTTATTTTTCATTTCAGACATATGGGCATTCCACTTCAAATTATTTTCAAATATAATTCCCAAATAACTAAATTGCTTCACTTCTTCTATTCTTTTATTACTAATTTCCTAAAATGTTTTTACAAATTTTTTCTTATCAAAGGACATTATCTTTGTTTTGTCTACATTCATCTCTAAGTTTAGCTTAGAGAATGACTTCATCAAACTTGTTATTGCTCATTTTAAGCCCAAGGGTGTTTGTGAAACAACTATAGCATCTTCTGCATAAAATATTTGAAGTTTTTCTTTATTTATTGATGGAGCAAAAGTATCTATTTTTGCCATGTCCTTAATTACTATTTCTATATAAGTTAAACAATAAAGGGACCAACAGGCAACCCTGTTTGACCCCTTTATCAACTTTTATTTCTCTTGATAATGCACCATCTCTTGAATAGCAGACTACAGCTGTCAGTATTCTAATGTAGCCTCTGTATCATCCTTAAATAATTGTTCATCTATATTTAAAAATATCAAAATCTCCCACAATTTATTTCTGTCCACAGAGTCAAAGGCAGCCTTTGCGTCTACAAAACAAACATAAAGCATACCTTTTTTCCCATTCACATACAGTTCCAACAGATAATTCAATGTAAAAATTAAATCCAAAGTGTTAAACTTTTTCCTAAAACCTCACTGATATTTAGAAATCAGTTTGTTTTGGTCTACCCATACCAATAACCTTTGCACTAACAAGCGAGTAAAGATCTTTTGTGAAATTGGAAGGAGAGTTATTGGTCTATAACACATAGGATCATGCTTTTAACCGTTCTTAAACAAGGGCATACTCAACCCTTGATTCCAATCTGTTGGTAGGACAAAAGATTGGTAGATTGATGCAAATAATTATGTTAAAATCTTTACCCAGTGATCAATATTATGAAGGTACACTTCAGCCAGGACACCATCTATCCCTGGTGCTTTACTTCTCTTTTGTGCTTGTAGTGCTTCTTTTACTTCCATAGGGGAAAAAATAAGTGATCCTGTGTCCTCTACATCCTCACTTCCTCAGCTAAGAAGTGTATCTTCATAATTACTATCATAGATTTTGCTAAGATGACTCACCCATTGATCTTCTGAATCAGCCCCAGTAAATTATATTGAATATTACTCTCACAACAACCAAATGTCACTAGTGACCAGAATGCTCGACTATCTTTCTTCCAAATCACCTCTTGTAATTTCCCCCATAATAAAAAATTATGATTCTTCTTCTTTTCACCAATCATACTTCTATATTCCATTTTTTACATTTCTAAAAGCCTTTAATATGACCAGGGAGGTATTTCATACCCTTAACTTACCTAATCTTTTAATCTCTTTTCTTAAATATAAGCAATTATAATCAAACCATGGGTGAGTATCACCCATATTCGACTTTGTCACACTTCTGTTTTCTGAGCTCATCACCAGAATTATCTGCTGCATATATATTTCAAAATATTTAATTTGTGCAATTGGCCCTATGGAAATCATTTTAGCTACCGGGTGTTCTATCCTATTTTGATTTTGAATTGACTTATCAATATTTTCCCTTATATAGTCATTCCATATTATTTGTTTTCCATATTTAGTGCACATATTAACATTTGACTTCTTCTCTATCTTTCAATTTTTTACTTTTTGATTGATGTTTAAATTCATGGCACAAGATACTGGGAAATGGTCACTATCCCACAATTTGATAATCTTAAAATAATTTACCCTAGAATAATCTAGGGCATCTACAACACCCAAATCTAAAACACTGTCCTCTTTGTGTGTGGCGAAGGACACTTCCCCTGCCCAATCTCCTCTTGTCCAACCATTCAGAATCCTCAGGTTGAATTTATCTAAAAACTGTAGTAATAACTTGCCTTTATGATTTAACAATCCATCCTTAGATTGATGTACTGGGATGTTCAAAAGAGCATCAATTCCCCAGTCCAGTGCTGAGTTTTCAATACAACTACCTGCATGTCCATTAAAATCTCCAAATAGGAGTATAGATACCCACGGGAATCTAGATTTTATAGATTCTATATCCTGCCCTATACAACTAAGGATACCAATCAGATCTCTTGTGTTAATAGTAGGGGGGATGTATATATTAAATAAAGCAATGCATTCCATATAACCAATTATAACTACATACATATAAAACTCATTATACATACTAGCCTCAGGGTTCACAAAGTCAAGCAATACATTAATACAAATAGCCAATCCATCTTTAGGTCTACCATATTTAGATCTTTTATATGCTGGAGAAACCCAGCTTCTGTATCCTTTCAACCAAATCTCCTCCAGATTACCCATCCATGTTTCTTGAAGGAGCATTATTGAATACTTAGAAAAACAGTCTAAACAGGCTCTATCCTCTATTTTTTACTCTAAGGCCAGCAACATTCCAGGACATCAGATCAATGCTTTTGTTATCAGTCTTCTGTCAATTTGATGTCTCTAGAGATACCAATGAGCTATCACTCACCCTAATCATACGATTAGACTCTCTCTCTCTATCTTCTAACATTGAGCTATTATTTTCATAATCAGCACGAAGGCTCTCTTCAGATTCCAAAACCACAGAGGAGTTAATATGGACTCCCAATTGCATCCTACCTCTTCTCATAATACTCTCTAATGCCTCCCCTTTTAATGTATGAATAGTCTCAATCAGTTTCAGAAAAGTTGCAATTCTGGATTGTTTTACAGTACTAAGACTGTACCTTTTTTACCAATGACATTTTCTTTAACTACCTGCTCATTTTTATCATTCAGTGTTGTTATAATTGTTGTATCAAGTAACACTCACAGATCAGCAAAATTATCTTTCTCTTTGAGAACTCCCCATTCGCTTATCAGCATTCCTTAACACAACACACAGACATCCTTTATGGCGTCTAGCTTGGTACCTATAGACTGGAGGCAGTATAGTGCAGTGGTCTAAGGCTCTGAGCTGCAAATTTGGTGACATCTAGCAGACCAGACCTGGGTTTGAATCCCACAGCTTCCACTTGCATACTGTGTGACCCTGAGCAAGTCACTTAACCTCCTTGTGCTCCCAGGTCGCTCCTGTAAAAAAGCTTTCAGCTTAGTGTGCTATACCTGGTTAAACAACTAAAAAAAAAGACTGATTTAATATCCTGCCAATTAATTGTCATTCCTAAGATACCCTTAATAAGCTTATACGTGGCTAACTTCACCGTATATGAGTTCTCATTTCTTGTTTTGGGACTCCTTTTATATAAATTGTTGGTAACATTTCTCCTGTTAAAATTAGCTTCTCTTTCTCTATATCATTTAATTTGGATAGATCCTGGCTGTCGTTAAGAACCTTTTTCTCCTTTTCATTACCCTTACTACAATTTACCTTGTTTTTTTCTGATGTATCAATGCCCTTTCTAGCTCTTTCCCAGATTCATTCAATATTGTATTCCCTTTCTTTTTTCCTTTTTTTCATCTCTATTCTGGGCAGCACCTTTAGCCTGCTTTGCTCCACTAATATTTCTGACCTCTGTATTATGTTTTAACACTGATTTCCTTTGCTTCGATTCTCCAATCAAATGATCTATTTCTTTCCTCTCTTTGTTACCAATTTCCTCTATTATTCCTTGAATAGTTTTCTTCTTTAGTTTCTTCTTTTCCATTGGTTCTCTGTTTCTAAGTTTTTCTGCTTAAATACTTTCCCTTTTCTAATTAGACTATTGCTTGCTAGGTAGTTCCTATCAGATAGCTGGTTATGCTTTTTTCCCCATCAACCCTACATTCCCTCATTGACCCACTGACATTCCTTATTGGTTCATTATGATCCATTCCTTCTACTCTCCTCATATCATAAGGCTGGGGAGGATTAACATAAAATTCATTGAATGTGTGAAAGAGTGTGGTTAATTCTAGCAGCTGGCCATTACCAAATGAAATCTCTTTTTTTAATTCATCAAGCTTAGCTATTACAGCCTCCCCAAAACCAGACCCTTTATTTTTAACATTTAACAAATTCCCCCTTCCCTTCAACTCAAAACATAATCTTTGTATCGTGGATGGATCAAAATTATTTACCATTTTATCAGTTTTAACCTGAGGTGTTATATAAAGTGTCTAAAAGGAGTCAAATTTTTGCAAAAAAGATTCATTATTACTTTGATGATGGTTTTCCTGGAGATTAATCTGTTTTACAAACTTATGAACCTCTATTGAGGATTGTGGGACCTTTCCTTCAATTGGATCCACAGTGACACCAATCTCATTTTGCCCCAAACTTGAGATACTACCATCCCTAAATACATAATTTCTAACAACACTATCCGCTTCATAAGCCTCAGACACTAAGACATTATTTCTAGGCAAATTAAGGGGGGAGAATATATCATGTCTATAATAACTCTTCTCAATTTGTTTATTGGAAGGATTAAGAGGAGGCAGAGGAAGTGGTAATAGTTCAAACAATGGGTTACGTGCAAGCCAGCAAAGAAGACTCTTACCTTCAGCTGCTGCTTGCTGGAGCAGGGAGCTGTAACTCACTTCAGTCACTGCTCACAGCAGTTTCAGTCAGCAGGGAGTTACTGGGTGTGTTCTCTGGCAGGAAGACAACAAGCGGAAGGGTGGCAACTAGATTTGGTAGGTGGAACCTTTACTGCATACCATCCAATCAGGGAAGTGTACTGAGCTAAGAGAGGAACATTAAAGTCACTGCTTATGGTAGTATGGGGCACAATTCAAACAACAGGCTTAGCAAAATATAACAAGCAGAAGTTTCTTACCTTCAGCCATTGCTTGCAAGAGTAGGGAGCTGTAACTCACTTCAGCTGCTGCTTGTGGCAGCTTCACAAAATGGGAGCTGTAAGTCACTTCAGCCACTGCTTGTGGCAGTTTCAGTGAGCAGGGAGTTACTGGGCATGTTTGCCAATGGGAGAACAGCAAGCAGGAGGGTGGCAGTCAGCTTTGGGAGGGACAGGACCTTCATGGCACACCTGCCAATCAGGGTGGTGTACTAAACCATGAGAGGAACATAAAAGACACTGCTTGTGGTAGTTCGGGGTGCAGTTCAAACAACAGGCTAAGTGCCAGCCAGCAAAGAAGGTCCTTACCATCAGTCACTGCTTATGGGAGCAGGGAGCTATAACTCACTTCAGCAACTGCTTGCAGCAGCTTCACAATGCAGGAACTGTAAATCACTTCAGTTGTGGCTTGCAGCAGTTTCAGTGAGTGGGGAGTTCTTCAATAGGAGGATAGGAAGCAGGAGGGGGCAGTCAGCTTTGGAAAGTGGGACCTGCATGGCACAGCAGCCAATGAGGGTGGTGTGCAAACCATTACACCTGTACAAATTCCGCCATGCTAATGTGTCTCACACACATTCATGTCTCAGCACATTAGTGGAACAGGTGTAAGATTGGTGTCTTAGGCATCAGCAGGCATCTGTAGGGAAGCAGGAAGCTCTGCTGGTCATCTAAGGTAAGGCATCTGTTTACTCCTATTGTAGCAGTCACTGTGGGGAATAGAGGAGGGTCAGCGGTAGGCCAAACGTAGGAATGTGTGCAATAGCCTATTTAAAGGTAGGAGTATAAAGGGATTTAAAGAAGGTATGGTGGAACACTAATAGCAGCCTATCTAGGGTCAAGTAGCAAAAGGTTGGGGGAAGGAAAAAAGTGCTGCTACCTCAGTAGCAAAAAGCAGAGAAAGGTAAAGGGGTAAAGGAAGGAGGAAAATGCTTTATACAAGAGAGAACTACTTGTTGAGTGGGGTAGAAGGCAAAACTCTACCAAGAGTAAAGATACAAAGGAGCAAAGCAAGACAAACAAGCATTTGTCAATGCTGAATGTTTGCTTGCTGGCATTGGCATTGGTAGTGTAGAGGTTACAGAGCTGCATAATAGGAATGACAGCAAAGTATTGAACTGAAGCCAACCCCATCACCACCCTGCAGAGAGTGACAGGCATTGGGGTGTGCCTTTGGGTCATCGGGCATAATGACCATGCCATTTCATCACACCCTACCCTGTAGACACTGACAAGTGTCACGGTGTGCCTTGGGGTCTTTGACCTTTATATGCACCCCATTCCATCAGGAAATACAGTGAGATGGGTGCGGTATAGGAGAATGGGATGAAGTTTGGGCCCGAAGAGTCCGAGACACACCTTGATGCCTCTCACTGGCTGCAGGGTGTGGGTGGGGGTGGAATGGTATGAGCATGACAGGCAAGAATCCCAAGTCACACCCCTGATGCCTGTCATTTTCTACAGGGTGGGGGCGTTATGGCCAGAAACCATAATGCCTCAGGCATTCGTTGGTATTTTCACTCCAAATTTTCAACATTTTTTTTTTGCCCCCACCTCATGAACACTGGCAATATCAGTTTGTTAGCCGAAAACTGCTTTTGTACAGTGACTATGACATTTGGCACCACAGGTACAAAAACACATTCTGAACAAGATGTGAAAAATGACAGCGGTACTGTTCATGGGGTGGTGTAAAAAATGGTAATGTTGAAAATCTGCTGTGAAAATCTTTAAAAAACTGGTGAAGTCACAAGCATGCATAGAAACTGTGCAATGCACACCCATAATGTAACTAGTTCGGGGATTTTTTTACAGCAGATTGTTAACACAGGCATTTTGAGACCTCCGATCATGAACAGTGTCAGTGTGATTTTCTTCACCTGTCCAGAACAATGATTTCCCACAGCGACCACACATTTCTGTGCTGAAAGTGTGAAAACACATTTCGGTCATGTTGTAGAAAATGACAGCTGTACTGTTCATAAGGAGGTATGGAAAAATGCCACTGGTGAAAATCTGGACTGAAAATATTACAAATTCATGAACTTACGAGGGTGCATGAAAACTGCGTAATGCTCACTCATAACACAGTCATTTTATGGAATTTTGTCACCAAATTTTCAACATAGCCATTTTAAGACCTCTGCTCATGACCAGTGTCACTGTGATTTTCTTAATCTGTCACAAACATTGTTTTCGCACACTGACTGTACCATTGTGTGCTACATGTGCAGAAACACATTTTGGGTGAGATGAGAAAAATGGTAGCTGTACTGCTAATAAGGAAGTGTGGTAAAATGGCACTGTTGAAAATCTGGTGTGCAAATATTACAAATTCGCAAACTTGCCAGTGTGCGTAGGAACTGCAACGTGCGCTCCTAAAAGTCATTTTTGGAATTTTGTCACCAAATTTTCAACATAGCCATTTTAACACCTCTGCTCATGACCGTCACTGTGATTTTCTTAATGTGTCCCATACATTGATTTCGCACACTGACTGTGCCATTGTGCGCTACATGGGCAGAAACACATTGTGGGCGAGATGAGAAAAATTACAACTGTACTGCTCATAAGGAGGTGTGGTAAAATGTCAATGTTGAAAATCTGGAGTGAAAATATTGAAAATGTGTGAACTTACGAGCGTGCATAGGAACTCTGCAACCCACGCTTGTAAAACAGTCATTTTTAAGAATTTTATCACCAAATTTTCAACATAGCCATTTTAAGACCTCTGCTCTTGAACAGTGTCACTGTGATTTTCTTAATGTGTCCTATACATTGATTTCGCACACTGACTGTGCCATTGTGCACTGCATGGGTGGAAACACGTTTTGGGTGAGATGTGAAAAATGACAGCTGTACTGCTCATAAGGAGGTGTGGTAAAATGGCAATGTTGAAAATCTGGAGTGAAAATATTGAAAATTCGAGAACTTACGAGTATGCGTAGGAACTGCGCAATGCACGCTCGTAAAACAGTCATTTTCCGGAATTTTTCCACCAAATTTTCAAAATAGGCTTTTTGAGAGCCCACCTTATGAACATTGGCAGTGTTGTTTCATTAATCATTCCAGAAAGGTGATTTCATGCAGTGGCTGTGAAATCACCCTTTGGGCCCAAGTAACATCATGACAGTGACAGCATTCATGAGAAGGGGTCCCAAAAACCCCATGTTGAAAATTTGGTGCAAAAATTCCAGAAAATACTTGAGATATGCAACAAAGTTGAAAAAACCCTATCTATCCCATTATACAGCTTACTGGCTTTTCCTCAGTTTGCAGTTGGCTTTGAAGAGTGCAGATGTGTTCCCGGTCCACCGAAGATCATCGCACCGAGCTCCGGAGGTAAGTATGGGGTGGGGGTGTGGGGAGGCAGGGTGCACAGTGGGTGGAGTGCGGTTTGTGGGAGGGCAGGGAGAAGCACCGAGGTCAGTTTTGTATTTACAGGGTTTTTTTATGAGGGACGTAAGACTATGAGGGACGTTGCCATGTTGGGGTGGGCTCCCAGCATGGCAGCTGGAAGGCTGTTGGTGGGGCTAGAGCTGACAGGGGATTGGGCACCCCTGTCAGCCATAACATCAATTGCCATGCTGGGGTGGGCTCCCAAGCGTAGCACCTGGATGCTTTGAGGGGATGCAGCTGACGGGGATTGGGCACCCTCTCAGCTATACAGTATGTGCATGGGGCGCTCAGCACACAATATGCGTGTGTGCCTGTTGGGGGGGAGCTCTGCTCACTGAAGTGGAGCTCTCCCTTTCAACTGTATGCCACTGCATTTTCAGCTGTCATAGACAGCTGGAGCAGTGATTGGCGCACTGCGACTGCACCTGCAAACCACTGACTGAACTGGAAAAAGCTGACACACCTCTGGAAAACTCAGATGATGGCACTATGTTTCTTGTACATGCGTGCAAGCAAACATAAAAAGGGAAAACTAGAAACACCCTATCAAGGGTATAAGTGGGTTCAAACATATTTCCTTGTGACACAGGGAGAGTAAGAACTGGGAATGCTGGAATTGGTGCAGTGCAGTGGTTTTGGTGAGGCAGTTTTTGAGAGACTTTTTGAAGACTGTGGTGCTGCCCTATCTGCACGTACATCTCAGGGTTGAGGGAGGAAGTTTCCATACTCAGGGCTGAGTTGGCTAGGATTTGAGGGAGCTCTTCCCCCACCCAGGGGCCATCAAGTCCGTCTTTCGGATGAGACGTTAAACCGAGGTCCCATCTGCCTGGATTGGTGGTAGTTCAGGTGGATGTTAAAGATCCCATGGCACTTATCGAAAAGAGTAGGGGAATTTCCCCGGTGTACTGGCCAAATTTCCCTCATTCACTAAAAATACCACCAACAGCTTAATCTGGTTCAAGGTCAGTTGGCATTCATCTGTTTCCCCCTCCCCCGGGTCATGCCTGAAAATAGGCAGGATTTGTCTAGTGCACTTACCTGGTCAACAAAAGCTAAATAAATAAATAAATAAAAAAGTCTGCCACTTTTGCCTCAGAGGATGCCTGGGAGGAGGAACAGCTCTACTACAGTGGGCTCTGGAAGGGTGTGGGTGGAGGGTCCAAGGCACATTCCTCAATTAGTACCACTATGTAATTCCTATACCATTCTGGTGGAGTGGGACTGCTGGAGGAGGCATCTGTGGTAGTGGCCAGAGAGGATGTGGGGGTCCTCCACAGTGGAGACTGCAAGAAGGGTGGTAAAGGACCCCAGAAGAGGAAGAAGCAACATCTGGTAGGGGACTCAACTGTGAGGGAGATACATTTGGGAATAGGAAGGGAGGGAGGGAGAGAGAGAGAGAGAGAGAGAGAGATAGAGAGGAAGGTTAGGTGTCAATGTAGTGCCATGGCCCAGAGGAATGGAAAGTGGATCCTGAGGAGTGCTAGGGTGGAAGAGAGAGCTAGATGTCATTGTTGACCTTGGAACTAATTACCTGGCTAGAGATAGGTCTGCAATTGTGCAGGGGCATGTTAGGGAGCTGGGTAGGTCTTTTACACAGATAGCATACTGAGTAGTTTTTGCTGACATTCTGCTTGTCCATGATGGGGGGTGGTTTTCCAGACCAGGAGCTTCTACTCGTGGTTGAAGGAATGGTGCAAAGAGGAGTGTTAAGTTACACTGGAGACTGGACACCAGTCTGGAGGGATAAGGGCCTATACAGCAGTGATGGCCTGCATCTATCTGGCAAGAGAACCACAGTCCTCAGTGGACAGTTTAAAAGTTACTTTGATGAACATTTAAACTAGCTGAGGTGATGGCAGAAGGACTCAGGGAGGCATAAACTGCCCCTACAGACTTAAATAGAGAGTAGAGAGTAGAGAGGATCTAAGGATAGATGAATGCTCCAGGGTGCAAATTAATAAAAGAAGCAGGGTGGTAGAAATGAATGGAGGTGGGGACAAGAGCATTAAAAAGAGGGGATCTGTATGTTATCCCGACACACATTTGCCCGATGATTATTTCCCCCAAGACCAATTGACTGACAAGTTTAAATTCCTGACAAAAATGTTACCGCAAGTCATTTGCCCAATAGTGCTGATTATGGGATTATGGGATTACAACTTCACTCCTCCCACAGGTTACCGGTATGTGTACTAGTTAACAAAAGCTACAAAGGAGAGTGCTTGGTAAGTTTTCACCCTTCCCCCCCATTTTCCAAATATATTGAACTGCAACAGCTTTTACATTTAGCCCGATGCTGCTTTATTTTTTTTTTATTTTAGTCTTTGGTAACTGAGTAACACCCACTAGGCACAAGTGCCTGTTTTTAGGGGTGATCTGGGAGCACTGTGCAGTTAAGTGACCTGCTCAAAGTCGCACAGTATGCAAGTGGAGGTTGTGAGACTCAAACCAAGATCTAGTCTGCTGGATGTACCAAGCTCATTCATAGCTCATTACTCTAACCTCTAGGCTATACTGCCAGCTGCTACATTACTTATACATTTAACAGCTTCAGAGGGCACAGAATGATTAAAGACAGTGCTTGCATTACATTTACAGGTCACATATCTGTATCTCCGCCACTATGAGTGAACACCTCGCTCGTATTAAATTAATCCATGTTCCGGGGTATGTTGCAGATGACATTTCAGGGAGTGTTTCTCTGTATGCATTACTGTATCAATGCATGGTCCAGGGTTTAACTGTCTTTATTATGGTATGCAAAAACAATTATAAAATCATTGTCAGGAGTGCTTCTCTTTACAGTACCATGTTATGTGCAATGCCCCGTTACAAAGTCTTTTCCGGACCTTTCATCCCCATCAGAAACAATATTTAAAATATTTTCCTCACACTTGGTGAACCAGTTCTTTAGCAGAGATTTTGGCAACCCTCTGTTGATTTTTTCTATGGTTGTATCAGTGACCATCTGTTCATTTCTCAGTTCACCAACGACATGTATAATCCCAATGTGTGCACTACCAATCAATGTTCCCAGACGTCTATGCCACGCCTCCATGTTGCTTTGTGTTCTTGGTATTCCATTAATAATCTGAGCATAAACAGACCAGAACTGGGGGAAGGGGTACAGGGGGCTAGTTCTTATCATGGTGTTATTTTGAGTCTTCTACGAATTCTGCCAAGAATGTAATTTTCCTCAAACCACTCCCGTACCCCTACACTAGAAGCTGGCATTTCAGATTTTATTTTGCCATAAACTGTTGATATTTGGTTGGGAGGCAGGAATGCCAAGGCCACTAACTGGTGCATTATTAGACTGAACTCTGGGTCCATTACATAAGTTGTGGACAAACCACAACTCTGGATTTTTCTCCAAACTGTCTAGCCAAGACGAAATAAGCATCCTTTATTTTTAGCATTAAGGAACTCTACTTTGCATGCATTGATGGCAGCCTGTTCAAAATTAGATATGATATATTTTGGTGAAAGGCTGTAATCACTTTCATCAGCAACATCCTGGAGGTCTTGAAACAGTCTTAAATAGCAGTCTTGTGACTTTGAGGACATCAATGCATACTCAAGTGGGACTATCCTGCAGGTCTCAACATTCCCAAATGATGCATGGATGGAGTATATTTTCTGGAATAGTGATGGCACAGTTCAAAAAGTGCCATCCATTATCCAGTAATCCACAGCACTCAGTTTCTCCAGGTTCTTTTTGATACTGAATAGTAGAATTTTATCTGCCCCACAGGTTGATTCATGCAGGAGGAATGGTTGCCCATTCACTGGTCTCAGTTCTGGTGGAATGTTAATCTCCTCCAGAATATGGGGCTCGGGTGGCATATGTTCCCTTCTTATATGTTTAACCACTTGTTGGAGAGACTGACGACTAGGCATGTTATGCTGTGCCTCAGCAGACACTTTACACAACTCAGTTTGAATAAGTTGTGCAAGGGTGTCATGTGTTCTGACTGCTCTTGCCTTCAACGAAGCAATTGTTGTTGCTACAGGGCTGTCATTTGCATCCAGAGAATGGTTATGAGCTGTGGTGCTTCATTTCTCTATATACCTGTTTTTACTTCTGGGAGCCCTGGCAGGTGGCTATGGTCTCTCCTTGCTGGGAGACTCACTCTCCGTCTTCTTCCCACATCCCCATATCGCTGACCCCGGCAATCCCCTGCAGATTACCTCTCGTGGTGGGGCCAGGGAGGAGAGTGCTGGCATTCCCACCCCTGAGACCAAATCCAGACACACTGGAGCTGACCCATGTGGATGAAAGGAGCCATCACAGAACCTGCCAGGCTCCATTTTCCACTTTTCTCCCATCCCCCGTCCCCACTGATGTGGTGGTGTTGGCATGTGTCTCCTGACCTTTACTGCCCTCCAGACACTGCCAGAAGGCAGTCAACGAGCAGGATGACAAATCTCCCTCCACCCTAGACAGGAGAGTAGTCCTCTGGATGCTCAATTTTCTCTCACCCCTGCCAACTCCTGGTGGGCCAAGCTCATTTCTGAAGCTGGGTCGCTGGCATGGCATGAGGTATGGTGTCCAGCACCACAACCCTCAGTGCCACCAGGTCAGCTGAGCTGTGGTGCTTCTGATGTGGTGCTGTCCTCCTACTAGAACAGTGGAGGCTTGACCATGACAAGCAGCAGATTTTTGATCCTGGCAGCACCAGTAATACAAATCGTCCCATTACGTTCCTTGACATACAGATAGCTGGTCACACAGAGCTTATCTTTCCCTCACTGTGAAGGAACAACTTCACATGCCTCAGGCACAGCAGTGGCCATTGTAACTTACAAAACAGACTCACTGGCTGAGATGCCTTTTTTAACTGTGACCTAATTAACAAGCACAAACTTGGACTGTAATTGACAGTATAATTTACTATTCCTGTAGGCAGTACATAGTAATTACACAAGGGTCACAGGTTAACTCTGTCTCACTGTCAGACTGCATTTTAAATGAAGTGTGGTAAAAATCAGGCAGGGAGTACAACAAATAATAAATAATACAGTGTTTCACTTTAAAGAAAGCAGTCAGGGGTTACTATAGTAAAAAAGTAATACTGTGCGTACTGCATTTCTGTGCACTTTGTGAGCCACATTTTACAACAAACAACTTGTAATACTGTGTGCATCTTTTTACAAGAGGTTTAGTGAGCTGCATTGTGCAGGAGGTCTGTTGGTAAGTTCATGTTGGGATTTTGTTGTTCAGTATTTATGCCCCGACAGGAAGCCACAAATCGAGAAATCAGTGATAGGTTAAACATTGTTGGGTGAATGTGAGTCGGGAAAATGTACTAGACCCAAAAAGAGAGGGGGAAAGAGAGAAGGCAAAAAGGAAAAAAGGGGTTTAGCAAGTTGAGTGGTAGCAAAATTTGGAAGGCCATGTGTTCGAATGCTAGGAAATAAAATTCCGGACCTATAGGCCATCATGGTAGAGGCTGACCTGAATATTGTGGCTATTTCTGAGTCACAGTTCACCAAACACCATGATTGGGACATGGCTATAGTAGGCTATACTCTGTTCAGGAAGGACAGCCATCAGCTAAGAAGTTAAAACAGGGGCAGAGAAAATTGAGGTGGGAGACATAATTTCTAACTCCAAAATGATGCAAACCTATGTATCGGAAGACCCAATTTTGAAATTCATTGATTGCTATACAGTTATTGGGAACACATTGAACATTACCATGAGTAGTTTTCCGGGGGCAAAATTACAGGATATCAGAAACATGTTATCAAACATTATAAAGGAAGGAGGAGACAGACTTTTGTTGGTCTTACATGCAGGCAAAAATAACATTGAGAAACAAAGTGTTCAGGAGATAATGGAGGCATTCAAAACAATGAAAAAAAATTTGCAAAAGAAAAACAAACAAACAAAAAAACTGCAACATAATGTTTTCTGAGATACTATCAGTGCCCAGAGCATGCTGAATAAGGAACAACAAAGTTAAACAAGTGAACAACTCATTAAGGAAATGGACAATGGAGAATAATGTAATATTCCAACAATGGGAGAAGTGAGAGGGGAATTTAGATTTATTCAGTAAAGACAGATTACACCTAATTAAAAAAAATGTTGTAGGTGCCGTATTGGTCCTTTTAAAAACAGATCCAGAAACAAAAGAAAATAAAAGGTATCAAATCATTTGTTTCTGGACCTAATTAAAAAGGAATGTAGCTACTGTACCTGGGAATGCATATAAGAAAAAAAATCAACAAACATTTAAACTGATAAAAAAGGGGGCTCAGGAAAATAAAATAAATTACAACCAATATAAGGTGAGGTCAGTAACAAAACACAGATCACCACTCAAAATGTTTGATACCTTTAATAAATGGAAGAAGTCTAACTCTATTTAAAAAAAATCAGAATTAGATATTATGCTTTGCAATGGTCGAATAGTAGAGCTGTGCAGAATATAAAATTCCACCTGCAGAATGCCTGTGGAATCACCATTCTGATTCCACAGAATTTTGCAGCGTTTGTGCAAAACTTCCATGGAATTTTGCCAAATTTTAAATTGCCCTAAGTTTAACAGTGTGCATCCAACTGACACTAAATTTGGTATGTAGATGGTTCAGGACAGCCTAAAAAACAGTTGCAAAATATAAGGTTGTTGGTTAAAAGGTGGCAGAGTTATGAGTGGCCAAACATTTAATTAAAATTTAATTTTCAGTTATCTCGATCTAGTTTTAAAATTTCTTATCCAAATTTCTCCACTGTTTCAGAATTTAGAGAAACATACACCATGGGTATGTACACCACATTATAAGTCTTAAGCTTCAAAGGGGTCTGAGTTATAGGTAACCAAACATTTTGCTAACATTTAGATTTCTGTTATTTTAGTATAATTTTGTTAGTACTCATTGAACTGTTATAAAATTGTACAGATATACAGGTTATCACTACATTTATATATGTACATAACTTCAGAATTCTAGCTTCAAATGGGACTGAGTTATAGCCTGCCAAACATGTTGCCAACATTTTAATTTCAGTTATTTCCTCCAGTTTTAGAACAATATATCCAAATTTAACCAGGTCTGAACATTTAAACTGTTATACCACATGCTCATTTCTGGCAAAGTTCACATTTACAGCTTTAAATGAGACTGAATTAAAAGTAGTCAGACTTTCATAAGAATTTAAAATTAAATTTTGCAAGAATGTAAACTGCAAATTTATAAATCCCTGAAACTTTAAAACTAGAGAATGTAATGCCATTAAATTTGGCAGGTTCTTAGACCTTACAAGGAGATAGTGTGTGTTAATTTTATTAATTTCTTGCTGCCAGAAATTGTAAAATAACATCTGTACTAAAGTCAAATTCCATGAGTGCGTGTGAAAATTGTGGAATTTCATGAAAATTCCATAAAACTGGAATTTGTTGATTTCCCTCAAGCTTATCTGGGGGATTTGAATTAAAGAATAGAGAGGCAGACAGTGCATGGGGTCTCCATGTTTAGGAGTTAAATGCATAGTTTCACCAAGAAATGGACAGTTGAGCTGGGTAGCACATCAGTGGTAGACCCCCCAGTTGGAGCAAGGAAGCACAGAGTGTCAATAATTCCAACCTGAATGAAGGATATATTTATTTATTTTTTGTTGACTGGGTAGGTGCACTAAACAAACAATTGCCTATTTTCAGGCATGACCTGGAAGTATAGACAGTAAATTTGAGCTACAGACAATTCAACAGAGAGATTCTTAGATAACGACTTGCAATTAGCAACAGAGCAGATCAAAATGAGAAGGACCTATAATCATCAGAGAAGATACAGAGTTTTCAACTGTAGAGTAGACATCAGTTTAGATGAGGCAGAGGGCATAGCCCACATCTGTAGAAGTTTTAGGTTTACATACATACAAAAAACAGAGAGGCAATTAAGACAGAGTACAAGGTAAGGTACAGTTTCTCAGATTATAGCATTAAATTCAATTGATCATAAATAGTGATGCCTAGGTACAGGGACAGGTATATAACTGCACTAAATGTGTTTGGAGCAACTTCTGAAAAGTGACAGTAGTAGTGCATGGTCTAATGTTAAAATGGACCTTATTCCAGAATTTTGGAGCAGTTACTTCAAAGCATTATGCGCTGTATTTCATTTTAACTCTGTGAGTATATAGCAGATCCAGGTCTTCAGACCAAAGAGAGTAGGTAGTTGTATATGGCACTAGAAGGGGGGGGAGAGGGATGAGGGGGCATGATTTTTGAAAATGTTATAGGTGGTAATTCTACAGGAATAATCACGCTGAGCATTTGGAGGCAGCCATCTTAACTTACCATATAGGCTACAATGGTGAATAAGTCAATTACTGGACAGCACAAACCTACAGATATTGTTATATACAACATCCCATTTGTGGTGATTATGACATGAGGTGTTTGAGAAGACCAGAAGGCCATAGGTGAGTTAAGGTAGGAGGATACTCCTAGCTGCTAACATATGAGCTGAGGGGGTGAGGTTCTGACTGGCACAGTATGTGAGTCTTATTCTTGTGTTAATGTCCTTATAAATGTTAGTTAGGTGGGGAAAGAAATCATGGGAAGGGTCCAAGGTGATGCCCAGGTATTTAAAGGACTGGATGTTGTCACACTCAGTAAATTGATAATCTAGGGAGCCTGATGTACATGCAGGTCTGGGACTGAGAGGTACACAAAAAAGATGTAGTGGAGAAGACAATGTATATGGCACCAAGCATGAAGAATTCTGTCTAATCCAACAGGACAGGTTGATAGGAACAGGAATAGGTGACTTGTTTTAAGGGATTTTGCCACTGTAAAGAGCAAAGAGGATGTCAGTGCGATCAGTGTGTCTAATGAGTCAATCTGGGAACACTGAGAGAGAAAAGGGGGCAAAATAGTCACCCAGAGAGGAACAGCAGGACTTCAAAAAACTCATCCTAGCTTATCAAAGGAAGTAGTGATACATGTATTGTGAATGATAAACTCCACAAAATAATTCTGGATGCTTTATCTATATGATACCATAAATATTTGAGAAAATGTTACCAGTTTTTTTTTATTTGTTTTTTTCTACAGTAAATTTAAAACTGCTAAATCAATTTATCCAGTTGTGTTAGACACCAGGATACAATGACATTGGATATGCATGTCAAGTGTTAAGTCTATGCCTGCAAAGCAGAAAAGTTACAAACATTCACATCTTTGAGAATTTTCACATTTTGCAAATGTTTACAAAGTAATGTTTTGAACCCCCCGTAACTTACAAATCTCGAATCCAATTCTCCATATATTTAGAGAATTCTATAACCATTTCAAAAAGGTTATTCATGCTAATTTACACATGTCTGGCTTCAAAGGTGCCCGAGTTATATGCAGATAAAAATTTGCATGAAATTTCCTGCAAAAAATAAAATGACAGACTTTGAGCACATATAGTTTTGAGATGATGCATCCTAATATCACGAAAGTTGGCACATCTTCAGAACACCTATCATCAAATAATCTTTTCAAAGATCTCTGGCACAGTAGATGGCTGAGGTACATGCAGATAAAAATGTTCATAAAGTGTCCCACAAAAAATAAAATGACAGATTGTAAATACCTATAATTTTGAGACAATTAGCCCTATTCTCATGATATTTGGAACATCATTAGAGTTCCTCTCAGGAGGTAAGTATGCCAACTTGCAGAAGTCTAGCACAATAGATGGCAGAGCTATGACCATATTAAAAAAATTAACAAATCCCATTACATTCCAATGAAATTCCGTGAAGTTTCACAGAATTTCATGAAATTTAATCAAAATTCCACAAATTCAGAATTTTCTCAACCTGCACAGGTCTATCAAATAGATATAGTGGCCATAACTGAGACATGGAGGAATAATGACATTTTTTGGAGGCAAGGATATAGAAGATTACAAGCTTTACTGTAAAGATGGGCTGGGAGGGCTGGCTCCATGGTGCCAGGTGATGGTGGATCACCCAACTCACTGGTGAACTGAGTTCATGTCTGAGCCAGGAAAGACAGGGCCAGAGGCTGGGGGGGGGTTGAGCATCCATAGGATGCTTTCCTCCTCAGGGGGGTTATCAACTGCATTGCTTTTGTGAGGCTCCTGGTGGCCAGTTGCAGCAATGCACCTTGTGGTGTGGGTAACCACATGCCATGGTGTGTTTCTCCAGGATGCTGTGAGCATGCAGCCATCTTGTGAGGGGGTGGAATGGGATGAAAACAGGAAAATGCAACCCGGCCAGATGACAGTGGCCTGTCCCCCTTCCTGCAACACAGGTGATGTACGAGAGGGTCTCCTTGCAAAAGGATACATTGGGCAAAACATGGGGCCATGGTTAAGGGATGGTAGCAGAGGTGACTGGTGGGATGGGATGATCCTTGCTGGCTCAAACGAGTGGCCAACCAGGGAGCCTGGGGTGCATAAACAGATAGAACAAAAAAAAAAAGACTGGCTGGGAAAGAGGGAAGGCTGTGTGGCTATCTATATAAGGAATATGATAGAAAGCTATGAAGTGGACCTCAGTGAGGAATTATGGATGACTCAAACTATATGAATTCAATTTAAGAATAATTGTCATGAAACCATAACATTAGGTGTATGTTACATGCTGCTGAATAGCATGGAGCATTACAGTATGAATCTAGCTAAGGAAATAGAGATGTTCTCAGATAAGGTAAATATTATAATAATGGGAGACATTAACTGCCCAAACGCTGAGTGGTCAGAAATTAGGTCAAATAACAAAAATGAGCAATTAATTTTCGATGTATTCCAAAATCACAGATTAACACAAGTCAAAAACTAACCAATAAGAGGGAATAACATATTGAATATAATACTAACATATATGCCAGACAAGATATAGGGGGTCACTGTAAGAGAGACACTAGGGAACAGTTATTATGGTATGAGTAAAGTGTACCTATGCATAAAAAAAAATAAACAAGGGAACATCAGAGTCAATAAATTACAAACAGGCAAATTAAAACAAAATCAAATAGGAATTAAAGGGATGGGATTGGGAAGAGGGGTTTATGAACAGGAATGTGTAAGAGTGCTGGTAATTACTCTGAAATAAAATATTGGAACCGGAAAATAAATATATTCCAGTAAAAAAAACTATATAATAAGAGAGGTAAAATACCACTAAGGTACAACAATAAAATCAAAAGGAAACTTTCAAGAAACAAAAAGGCATATTAGGAAATTAAGCCACATCAAACAGAAGAAAAAGTAGAAATGTATAAAAAGGCACTGAAACTGGAAAAAAAAAATGATCAGATGGCAAAAGGCAATTTGGAGTACAAAATTGCCCATAGTAAATATAATGCTAAATCTTTTTATGTTTAAGTAAACAGCACTAAGGGAACAAATAATTCAATAGGACCATTAAAACAGAACAGTTTAGAAATTACAGAAGCAAAGGAAGTGGTAAATATGTTTAATAAATAATTGAGTTTAGTTTTTATAGGAAAGATTACAAACAGAAGTGCACAGGGATGCAAGATGATGGAAAGAGAACCACCTAATAAATTTGGCAAACAGAATATCATAGAACTGTTATGTTAAACAAATATCAACAAGGTAGCAGTTCCAAATGGATTGCACCCAAAATGTTATAGAGCACAGCTGAGGAAATTACAGGATTGGCGACTCACATTTTTAATGAATCATGTCAAACGGAATATACAAAATAACTGAAAGAAAGCAATAGTGATACCCATATTCAAACAAAAGATCTGGCCAGAGCCAATAGGGCTGTAGCTGAGGTCATGGAAGAGGGTCTAGAGGAGCAGAGATGTGGAACCACTTGCAACTGCACCGAAAATGTGCAAGCTGAAAAGTAATATCTCATTTTCAAAGGAGTCCTGCTTTTATCCATTTTTACAATGTATTTACTCAGGATTGGGCAAAGAGGGGCCTCATGCCCAGGAATGTATGCAGTTGTTTACATACATGTATTAAGACCTTGACCTCTAGCCTGTAATGCTGATCCCTACTAATGTATCTAAAATGCATTAAGATGATGGCTAGGAACAGGTGCACTGTGTGGGTTATGTATTACCAATGTTAGGAGCCTGTGTGTTTAAATTTGAATTTGAATACAGGCTTATAACTTTGTTATGTTGTAATATTTTGCCACAGATTGTCAGCATTGCCTTCTTATGATCCCACCTCATGAAGAAGGGCAGAGAGAATTCTCATTTCCTGTCTGAAAAGTGATTTCATGCAGGGACTACAAAATCACCTTTTCGGATGCAAAAATACATTCTGGGCAGGATTTGAAAAATGACAGCTGTCACATTCACAGTCACAGTTATGAGCCTGTGTTTGCAAAAAGTATTGTAGGCTCATAATTTTTTTTTGTTTTTTAATATATTTACACTCAGTTTTCAACATAGTCTTGTTATGACCCTGCCTCATGAAAAAGGGAAGGGGAAAAGTTTAAACTTCTGGCCTAAAGGTGATTCACGCAGGGACAGCAAAATCACCTTTCAGTACACAAAAACTCATTTTGGGCAGGAGTTGAAAAATGACAGTTGTCACTTTCATGAGGTGCTGTAAAGAAATGACTATGTTGAAAATTTGGGGTAAAAATCTTGATTACCAAACTTACGAGCCTGCATTTGCAAAGTTCAACACAGCCTCATCATTTTTTAATATATTTTTACACTAAATTAATAATATAGCCTTCTTATGACTCTGCCTCATGAATAAGGGCAGATAACATGTTCAACTCTTGTCCAAAATGTGATTTTGTACAGGGACTGTAATATCACCCCTTTAGGATGTAAAAAAACATTTGGTCAGGACTTGAAAAACGACAGCTGTCACATTCATGAGCTGCTGTAAAGATATGGCTATGTTTTAAATTTAGGGTCAAAACATTGAAAATTACCAAATTTACAAGCCTGCTTTCACAAAATTCAATGTAGGCTCATAACTTTGTTGTTTTACGATATTATTACACCAAATTTTCAACATAGCCTTCTTATGACCCCACCTCATGAACAAGGGCAAAGATGTTCAACTCCTGCCTGAATGGTGATTTCATGCAGGGACTGCAAAATCACCTTTTGGGACAGATTTGCCTAATGTCAGTGCAATTGTTCATGAGGTAGGGTCCCAAAAAAGGCATGTTGAAAATTTTTTCCAAAAGTATGCAGAAATGACCACGTTATGCCATTAAGTTTAAAACACCATTGAAATACATTGAACCATATACCTGTTTCTTCAGTTTATGGTCTGCTTTGAAGAGTGAAGATGTGTCTGTGGTCAAGAGATGATGATGGTGTTGAACCCCCATTGGGTAAGTAAGGGCTCGGAGGGGTGTGGGATTGTGGGTGTTGAGTGGGAGGGTCAGGTGGGGAGACAGTAATGGCCGCAAAAGACATCAATGGATAGTTTTTTTTTTGCAGGGTGAAAAAAAAAAAGACAGAGGATTCATGACCACAGCACTGCAGGACTGGGCATCCCAAATGTCACTGTTATATTTCTGGGAGGAGGGATGGGGTGGTGGGTGCTGATAAGGAGGGTCAAGTGGATGGAAGGAAACTATATATATATATATATATATGTATATATACACATACACACATACGTATATAACAAATAACTGTGCATGTGCAGTAGTGGATGTAGGTTCACTTATAAGTTGGCATCTTGGTGACACTGGGGGATTGGGCACCCCCCAGTGTCAGTGTTACGTTAGTGGGGGTGGTGGGGAGGTCCCACTCCATTGCATGACTTCTGCCATTCTTACAAGATGAGCACAGTCTTATCCGTGGTTTTGCTAGTGGAGGTCACGGAGGAATACGACACAGTCCACCATGTTCAAGATGGCCACTAAACTCTGCCATGTTCTGCTGTGATGTCTGTGAGTTGAGCTTCACTGAGTGATGAAAAATAGTGCTGCTGCTGCTGGAGTCAATGGCGAGAGTGGAGTGCTTCACAGACCGTGGACTAAACTGTGATGGAACTCCAAATTATTCTTCAGTCAGAATCTGGTGAGTCCTCCTTGGATCACAAAAGGTCCGCAGGACTCTACCAACTGCAGCCCTAAAAATGAAGCAGAGCTGAGGTGGCAAATTAAAGACCACTGAGCTTGACATCATTTCCATTTAATTTAATGGAAAAGCTGATGAATGAGGAACTGGAAAATGAAATCATATACAGGATTTAACTGACAGTAGTTCAACGTGGCTTCAAAGAATAGATCAGTTATAACAAATATGTTCACTTTTTATGAAACAGTAAATACTTACCTGGACAAGAATATTCCAATGGACGTGATATACATGGACTTTAGTATATTTATTTATTTATTTATGAAGTCTTGGATTACAATACCTTTGAGCAAAACAGCTCATTTACAAAGGTTCCACATCAGTGGGGAAGGGTAACAATACATACAAAGATAAAACTTTACAATGGTTGTCAAGTAGATGCAGTTAAGGAAGATACCAGTACAATATAGCAAATAAGTTAACAAACTTAAAAGACGTAAAAAGTAACAAATGTAGTAGTATAGAATAATAGCAGGTTTACCCAAGAAAGGAGGCAGCCTAGAAAGCCTTATCATCACAGCAGAGCTAGAAAAAGGGGACAGGGGGTAAAACAGTGTGGAAAGAAAACAGAGGGAAGCAAGTGGAGGGTGAGTGAGGAGGGGGTACAAAAGGGAAGGGGGAAATGGTTGAGGGGAGGGAAGGGGTAGTGGGGAACATGTGAGAAGGGGAGGTAGAAACAGGCTTGTATGTAGAGGGGGAAAATTAAGAGCAATGGAGTGCAATGTAAAAGAAAGCGGTATCAGTTAAAGCAGTTAGTAAAGCATTCAGTGCCGTTACTCATGATATTCTAATAGCAAAATTAAAGGAAGCTAAAATAATCAACATAATAATACAGTGGGTACAAAACTGGTTGGAGAGCAGGCCACAGAAAGTAAAAATTAAAGGTGATCTCTTGAGTAGAACAGAGGCGATGAGTGGGGTCCTGCAGGGATCGGTTTTGGGACCTCTACTTTTTTCATTCTTTATATCAGAAAAGCAAACTAAAGTAAATTGAATCATAACAAATGCTGCCAATGACACCGAATTCAGAGGGAGAATAGATACAGAAAGCAACAAAATAAATGAGCTTATATAGAATGGGCAAAGGATAAATGTGCAGGAATCCATATGGGAAAAATAACAATAGACAAGAGTTATACAATTTGCAGAAATAACACCCTCAAGGTAGATTCAGAGAGGGACCAGGGCATAATCCTAAGTGAGGATCTGGATTTTACAAAACACTGTAATAAAGTTTCTGAGGCAGCAAACAAACTGATTAAGAATATAAAGAGGGTATTCATCAACAAGACTGAACAGAACATAATATCAATATATATAAGTCATATATTAGACTGAGTCTGGATCACAAATACAGAACCCATTCAAAATGAGAGCTATTAGACAGCTGGAGAGTATACAGCATAGGATCACAAAAATTGTGCCAAGATTTAAAAAATCTTAGTTACCAAGAAAGGTTACATGCATTAGGTTTGTTCTCACTTGAGGATAGAAGAAAGAGAGGGATGTTCTTGAACTCTTCAAAGTTCTGAGGGACCAGTAAATAATAGCTGGAGTACAGATTACCATACAGGTAAATGTATGTGATTTAAGACAACATAATAAGCAAATAAGACTGGAAAATACAATAAAAAACAGCAAACATGGATTTTTTACACAAAGAGCAGGTAGAATATGAAACACATTGCTTAGAGAAGTGACATGAGTGGGTAACATAGAGCTTCAAGAAGAAGTTGGATGAATATGCTGTATTTTGACTACAAGAGGGGAAATATGGGCCCATTAATATGGGGGCAGAGTATGGGTATCTTTGCCTTCTTTTGTCCTATACACTCAGTATAAGACAAGGAGGGAAGAAGAGGAGGGAGTGTGATGCTTTATGTGAGGGAAGGCATAAAAGCAACAGAGATAAAAAGAATATGCGGGGTAGAGGTACTGTGGGTCACCCTAGAGATGGGGAATGGAGCTCCTATTTACACTAGCATGATCTACAGACCTCCAGTACAGGGGGAGGATTTAGATATGGGACTGGTGGAAACCATTGGCAAGATGGCAGAAAAGGGGGGAGATGCTGCTGGTGGGGGACTTCAATCTGCCAGATGTAGATTGGAGTCTCCCAGCTGCAGCTTCAGCTAGAAAAAGGGACATCCTGGATTCCCTGTAGGAGGTGTTCCTTAGGCAACTAGTCAGGGAGATCACTCATGATGGAGCAATACTGGACTTGGTATTCACTAACAGGGACAGTGTTGCTGATGTGAATGTGGGAGGCCACCTGGGGACCAGCAATCACTGTATAGTGTGGTTCAACATAAGGAAATCTACAGAATTGAATCACACAAGAGCAAGGGTCATGGACCTCAAGAGGGCAGATTTAAAAAGTTGGGCGAATGCCTCAGGGATGACATAACAGGAGGGATGACCTGGGTGGGGTGGAGGAACAGTAGGCAAAGCTAAAACAGGGCATAGTGAAGGCATCAAACCTCTGCATCAAGCAGGTGAGCAAAACAAAGCAACAAGAAACAGAGACCTATATGGTTCTCTAAAGAAGTGCTGAAAAGGTAAAGGCTAAAAGGATAGCTTTCAGAAGATATAAGGAGTCACAGAGGAAGGAGGATAGGAAGGTGTATCAGGTGAAACAGATGGAAGCAGAGAAAGTAGTAAGGAGCATAAAGGCACAAACTAAGAATTGAATAGCACAGGCAGTAGCAAATGGGTATAAGACATTTTTTAAGTATGTAAGTGAAAACAGGAAATTGAGGTGAGGGATTGTAATGTTAAAAAGGGAAGGGGGGACTGTGAAGATGGGAGCCAGGGAAAGGCAGGCATCCTGAACAAATACTTTTGTTCAATGTTCCCAGAAGAAGGAGAAGGGAAGGGGACACAAAAAAGTAACAGGAGCTTTGGAGGGAGGGAGGTGGCCACTAGTCCTTTTTCAGAGGAGTGAGTCTTGAAGGGACTCACAAATCTAAAAGTGGACAAAGTAATGGGGCCAGACATGGTGCACCTATGGGTACTGAGGGAGCTAAGGGAGGTACTGGTTCCACCTCTGAAAGGCCTATTTAAAGAAGTAGTGCACCCTCATATCTTGTAAATGTTGTTTCCTTGTCAACAGACAACTCTTTTCATGTAGATGTTGGGGATATAGGGGTTTGCTTTAGTTGTTTTTCACTGTTCATGCCAGCCCCATGTCACTAACCTGCATGGTCTCCATTTTTTGGCTGTTGAAATCTCGTTGTCCCTGAGAGGTGTATTAGCATATGAGAACATGATGCCACAGCACCCATGTATCTCTATGCTGAAAACACACATAACCTGAAAAAAACTCTAGAAACATACTGATTACAGTTTAAAAGACAAAACTTTGCATTACATCTAAGATGGTTTGTAAAGCTAATTGAAGGTAAATATGGTTATTTCACACATTGCTGCAGTTTGTTTTGTTGAATTCTAAGTAAGCAGACTGGCATTCTGTGGAGTCTAAAGAGTACGGTGCCGACATATCTTGTTCTCATATGTTAATACAGCTCTCAGGCACAATGAGATTTCAACAACCAGAAAATGGAGGCCGCTAATTACATGGGCTGGTGTAAACAGTGAAAACAAACTAAAGCAAACATATACTGTATATCCCCAACAGCTACATGAAAAGACTTGTCTGTTGACAAGGAAGCAAATAACATTTACAGGATATGAGGGTGTGTGACTCCTTTAACAACTCACTGGAAACAGGAGTGGTTCCAGAGGACTGGAGGAGGGCAGATGTAGCTCCACTTCACAAAAATGGTAGCAGGGAGGAGTCTGGAAATTATAGGCCAGTCAGCCTGACATCAATGGTAGGAAAGTTAATGGAATCACTGTTTATTTATTTATTTAGTTTTTGTTTACCTGATGGGTGCACTAGCCATAAAGATGACTGCTTTCAGGCACAACCCGGGAGGTTACAGGGCAGACATTGCAGGTATAACAAACAGTAGATTACATTGAGATACATAAACAAGGTGTTGTGAAACATTAAACAATAGGCTAAACAGCACAGGTAGTATACAGGGCATTTTGAAAAACATTTAACAATAAGCTAAGCATTACAGATAGTACACAGGGTGGTCCTTACATAGATACATAGACAGTGTCGGCAGATAAGGGCCTATGGCCCACCTAGTCTGCCCATTTGAGCTTGTAAGTTCAGTTTGTTTTCCTAGAAGTCTGTTGCCCCTTACCCCTGCCCTCTAGAATTCCTTTATGTCTATCCCATGCATTCTTAATCCCGTGATTGTTTCAGCCCCCACCACTTCCTCTGGCAGGTGTTCCAATTTGTCCACCACCTGTTCTGTGAAGAAATTCTTCTCATGTTTCCTCTGAATCGCCCCTCCCTCCAACTTCATCCCATGCCCTCTAGTTCTGAAACATCTTTTTCGCTTAAAAATAGTGTTTTCCTGCACCCTGTTCCTCCCTGTAAGATACTTGTATGTCTCTATCATATCCCCTCTCTCCCTCCTCTCCTCCAGGGAGTACATGTTCAGTTCCTTCAACCTGTCTTCATAGGACTTGTGATGCTTGTAGAATCATAGAGATTTTTACAGTCATAGCATGACGAAAAACATATAGTAGCAAGAGTATTGCAGAAGGAAAGGATTGTGGAATATCTTAAAGCCAATGTGTTACAAGACCCAAGGCAGCATGGACTCACGTGTATGTGTGTGTGTGTGTGTGGGGGGGGTCAAGTCAAATGAATCTGATAGATTTCTTTGACTGGGTGACCAGGAAGTTAAATCAGGGTGGAGTGGTGGATGTAGTCTACCTAGATTCAGTAAGGCTTTCAACACTGTTCCACATAGGAGAATAATAAGGAAGCTGGGCAGTTTAGGGTGGGTTCAAAGGTGATAAACTGCATAAGAAATTGGTAATGGACAGGCAACAGAGTGTGGTGGTAAATGGAGTTCTTGCCAAATCAGCGAGGTGCCTCACAGGTCAGTACTGGGACCAGTCTTTTTTTTTTTTTTTTTTGAACTCTGTTTATTGCATTTTTTCAATAGCAACTACAAACAGTGAAAAAATCTTGTATAAGACATATAAATTGATGGCAGAAACATCCAGTGTTGACAGTATGCTGATAGTCTAGACAGTCTTATTTAAGGATATGGGGGTATTTCAATATTCTTCTACCCTACTATTTAATAATAATCAAATGCTACACCTCGCAAGGTTTTGGGGGTCTAAACTAAAATGTTTATTTCATAACATGCTCTCTCAACAATCAGTGCTGATGTGACCCCCTCTCCTAAAAGGTACTCCATGACATTGTGATATGAGGCTTACTCCCCATGGCACTCCAAATAAGCATCAAAATGTAAGAAAACTACTTATTCTGTTGAACATATGAACCCTCAGGCACAGTCCATATACTAGCATTAGCTCGCATTCAAACCTCGGTTTTAAACTTGGAAAGGCAGTATAAACATTGTTAACAGGCAAACGAAAGAGCCAGGAGAACATTTAGGTATAATGTCAAGTATTGTCCTCCTCAGATTCCGAACTCAGCTGTAGTCCTGCCGCCTCAAACTCTTGGGTGATGGCCTTCTTCCTGGCATCAACTGGGTCTGTGTATCGAAATGTATGACCTCTGTACTGGATTCATAGTCATGCAGGCATGAGCAGAGAGTGGGCCACTCCTAGGTCCCGCAATCTAGCCTGGACCGCATCCAATTTCTTTCTGCGGGCCCTAGTGGCATATGATAAATCCAGAAACAGGTGGATAGTTCCTCCATTAAAAGTAAGCTTTTCAGCTGAACGTGCTGCCCCAAGTAAATGATCCCAGACTGAAGTAGAAGCAGTCTCCTACAGTACCATCCTCGGCACAGTGCCATGTGCTCCAGCAGACGTGGGAGTTATTCGGTAAACGTTAGTGAAGGCATGCTCTAAAGAAATTGGGTCCAGACGTAGGGATGCTGGCAGCCAGGTTTGGAGGAATCCCAGCAGATTATCTCCTTCACAGCCCTCAGTCAGACCTACAATGTGAACATTGGAGGTTCTGTTTGCATTTTCAAGAGCCTCCAACCTATCTCTTCTCTGGGAATTTTCTTGAACTTATTTTGTTGTAGTGGTAAGTGCCTTTGCAGCCATGGATTCCAGGGACATTGCAGAGGAGCTGGAAGAGAAGATCTGCCTCTTTGCAGATCATACCAAAATCTGCAATAGGGTGGACACTCGGGTGGGGGTGGCTGAAAGAATGAGTAGACAACTGGAAAAACTCAACGAGTGGTCAAGGGTGTAGCAGCTGGGTTCTAATGCAAAAAAGTGCAAAATCATGCACTTTGCTCAGAGAAATGCAGGGGGTAGAGTACAAAATGGGTGGAGGGTAGTGATGACCACCAAATAGGAAAGGGACCTGGGGGTAATCATATCTAATGTCCTAAAGGTGACCAGGCAGTGCAACAAGGCAGTTGGGAGGACTATTGAGATGTTGGCGTGCATAGGGAGATGTATCACCAGCAGAAAGAGGGAGGTGGTTTTCCTCTGTATAGATCACTGGTAAGACCCCATGTGGAGTACTGCATCCAGTTCTGGAGACCACATCTCTGAAAGGACATAGACAGAGTGGAGATGGTGCAGAGGAAGGCAACTAAAGTGGTGTAGGGTCTGCATTAAAAGCCCTATGGGGAGAGAATAAAGGACCTCATTAGGTACACCCTGGAAGAAAGGAGTGAATATGACTGAGACTGGTAAACACTTCACAGGAGTAAATAAGGTACTGTACAGGAATAAAGTATTTTGCAGAAAAAAAATGCTCAAAAACAACGGGACATGCAATGAAGCTTGAGTGGGCCAGATTCAGGAGAGATGTGAGGAAGTACTTTTTCAAAGAAAGAGTGGTGGATGCCTGGAACAGTCTTCCAGTGGAGGTTGTGCAGGGTAAAAAAAGTGGTGGGGTTCAAGAATGCATGGAATAGGCATAAATTAATCTTAGTGGAAAGGAAAGGGGGGGAGCTTGAGATCAAGTACAGTCTGCAGTGATACTGTAGGTAGGGAAAAATGAGGACTGGATGGGTCAAGGGGTCCTTATCTGCCATCACATTCTATGTAATAGTGGGGGACTTTAACATGTCCATTGTGGATTGGAGCATCCTACAGGCCAGCAGCATCAGGAGCCAAGCAATTCTAGATGCAGTCCAGGATGTTTTTTGACTCGGGGGAGATGGAGTTGACAAGTGATGGGTCCACTCTGGACCTGGTGCTGACAAATAGCAATCACATCAAAAATATCAGAGATGCTAAGCCCATGGGATGGAGTGGTCACCAGTCTGGGTGGTTTTCAGGTAGATATGGGGCATAAAGTGAACACAAAAATACATGTTCTTGACTAATGACACTGGGGACAGAATCAAAGGCAAAAAAAGTTTTTGTGGATGACAACAAGCTAAGTGGGAGGGTGGACACTTAGGAGGGCATCAGGGATGTGATGGAGGACCTGGCATGATTGTAAAGGTGGTCTGGAATCTGGCAACTGGGATTAAATGCAAAGAACTGTAAGATAATGCACATACAGTGCAAGACCCTAGAGTCAAGTACAGACTTGTGGTTTGATGGGCTCAGTCTTGGAGGAGGAGAAGGACCTGGGGATAACAGCCACAAGCAACCTGAAACTTCCAGTGCAGTGCAAAAAGATGGTGGTAAAGGTGAACAAGATACTGGGCTGCATATCAAAGGGGGGGGGGTTCACCAGTAGGAGGAAAGAGGTCATTCTGCCCCATACAGCTCAATGGTCCGACTGCACCTGGAGTACTATGTACAGTACTGAAGCCTCTGCTTCAAGAAGGACATATAGTAAGTCAGCTGGAAGCAGTGTGGAGAAAGGGCTACCAAGATTATCCAAGGGCAACAGGATGTCCTGTATTAACAGAGGCTAGTGAGCTTGAATGTTTACTCACTTGAGGGGAAAAGACAGAGGAGGGACCTGATCAGGACCTTCAAATATGTTAAAGGTATAAACAAAGTCAACCTTGGGGATCTTTTGGCAGAAGCAAAATTAAAAACACCCATGAGCACAGCTACATATTGGTGGTGTGAAGGTACAGGAAGAAGGCCAGGAGGCTCTTGTTCACAGAAAGTGCGGTGACAGTGTGGAACTCACTACCAGAGTGGGTAGTCAATCACAAATCAGCTGGGGGTTTAAAAGGGGGTGTGATAAAGTTAAGGAGAAGGTGACGGTGACAGGGTAGAGGAGCAACATGTAGCAAACATGCATGAGCAGACTTGATAGACCATTTGATCACTTTCCTGCAGTCATTTTCATATGTTTGTATGTTAGTATGTTTGTAATATGTAGGATATAGCATCTCTTGCAAGAAATAAGCTGTTATACAGCCTGCTTAAAACCCTTTATCTAATAGCTCCACATAAACTCTGCTAAAAATAATACAGCATGGTACAAAACAGTGTAGACAAAACCTGCAAGGCAAAACCACACCTGTCCAAAACAGCTAATGGAAAAATAGCGTCAAGGAGAAAACATTGCACAGTAGCCACCCATACAGCAGCCCACACTACTCCATGAATACAACAAACAGAACACAAGAACACCAGTCGAAGGAAACAACAAACCTTTATTGGAAACACAGAACAATTTTATCCTGCACTTATTTTGTTCTGTAAGGCTTTTCCTTTAAGTGTAGATTTACTATTACAACACCATGCTGCCGTGGATCATCACTGCAGTGAAATTCAAGGTAAAAAGAATATTAGTGAACTCAGGATCTACAGGATCAACAGTGTGTAGTTAAGGCACCTCCTCACTACACGGTGCAACAGATGAGCTTTATTATCAGAAGAGTGGATCTAAACCATGTGGATTCTGTAGTACATGCTCCTTTATGCAGAAAAGTGATAGCTTTTGTAATCCGAAAACAGGCAAGGTAGAAAAAGTTAGGGGGTCTATTAATTGCAGTACCAAGGCAGTGGTACACATGCTCACTTCTCTGATCTCTGATGACCTCAAGGTAGGGAAACAGTGTGACAAGGAAGCAGGTAAAGCAAATAGGATGCTGGGATATATAGGCAGGGGCATCACCAGCAGGAAAAGGGAGGTCATAATTCCGCTATACAAGACACTAGTGAGGCCCCACCTGGAGTACAGTGTACAGTTCTGGAGACCATACCTACATAAGGACATAGACAGGGTAGAGAAGGTTCAGAAGAGGCAACAAAGATGGTGCATGGATTGCATCACAAGTCCTATGAAGACAGGTTGAAGGAACTGAACATGTACTCCCTGGAGGAGAGGAGGGAGAGAGGGGATATGATAGAGACATACAAGTATCTTACAGGGAGGAACAGGGTGCAGGAATACACTATTTTTAAGCGAAAAAGATGTTCCAGGACTACAGAGCATGGGATGAAGTTGGAGGGAGGACGATTCAGAGGAAACATGAGAAAGAATTTCTTCACAGAACGGGTGGTGGACAAGTGGAACACCCTGCCAGAGGAAGTGGTGGGGGCTGAAACAATCACGGGATTTAAGAATGCATGGGATAGACATAAAGGAATTCTAGAGGTCAGGGGTAAGGGGCAACAGACTTCTAGGAAAACAAACTGAACTTACAAGCTCAAATGGGCAGACTGGGTGGGCCATAGGCCCTTATCTGCCAACACTGTCTATGTATCTATGTATCACTTGCTCATGTGGTAGATTCTATATTAGCAGGATCAAATGCAAGCTACACCTGAGGTTAAACAAACACATAATGGCTATAGAAAACAGAAATGTGAATATGCCATGCCTCTCCACATTTGGAAATGCCAAAAATCATAGAGTGACTGTGATGGGTTTGGAAAGCATTCCCAACATTGTCAGGGGAGGAGACGTTGAGGGTATCTTTAATGAAAAGGAACAACTATGGATCTATAAAACGGGACCTGCTAAGTATACTGGCCTAAATGATAAAATAGAATTGAAGCCCTTTCTAAATAAAAGAAGAAAATGAGGGAAGGACTTAACCCCCCCAGTCCCAATCTTGGTTATGTAAGTTAATCTCACAAATCGGGGACTTCTGAGATTTCTGTTTAAACATCTCTTTAAGAAAAACAAAATGGATATTATTCAGCTTATGTCATATATATTCAATGTTTTTTACATAGGTCTATTCAGAATTAAGAAAAGGGATGACCAGAAAAAAATCTTCATCTGGATTCATTGAATAGATTTTTTGATTTAGTTTATCTTTTGGATGAAAATATGAAAAAAATAAATAATCTTTTTTAATCACTGTTGTATAATGGGTTATACAGAACACTAACCTGATTGGTTAAGCATTGATGTTTTTTAGTGCTGTTATTGGTTGCAATTAACAGTGTCACAGGTGTTTGCATATTTAAACCTATGTTTGCAATAGCTCACTATCTCTGAGGAAGCCAGAGAGGTCGGGAGAATCGTAAGAGGCTGTGCATTGCACTGCCATTCCTGTATGTGCACTGTCTTGTTTTGATGAAATGGAAGAAGTAAACACTGCATAAAACACCTTTTGTGTGTCAAGACTGCTTTGTTCAATGTTTCCGTGGCAAGGGTGAGTGCTCTCCACCAGACTGTTTATACATGCTGTCTTTGGAGAAGCGTCATTTTCCCAGTGCTCACGTCTACTACACAGAATCTGTACTCAGTTTATGTACAACTGAATTAGAAACACCACCAGGACATAAAAAACAGATAAAGCAAGAGTAACTATATGCATATCTAATATATATAGAATAAAGGATGGAGAACTGTGTGATACGAGAATTTTAATGCACACTCGAGGTGTGGGATGTTACATAAACCCTGAGGGCAAAGCCTGAGGGGTTTAATAAAGCATCCCACACTGAGGGTGTATATTAAATCTGTGTTTGAGACAGTTCCCAGTCTTTTATTTTATATATCTGGTGACCAGTTTTTTCAGCCCCAGTCCTCATAAAGCAGTTTAGAAAGCAGTTCAGAGAGAGAGAGAGTACACACTCACTCTCCCACTGACACTCACTCTCACTCACTCTCTCTGTTTCTCTCACTGCTTTTTGGATTTCCAGTTTTTAATGTATTGAGAGCGCACTTACCGCATGGACCCAGTCTCACTCATGGTCTGCATCAGTGGTGATCAGAACCACAGGATCAACTAGATATGTATTTTTTTTCTGTAAAGTCAGGATCACCCAGATAGGTAAAAAAATTGTTTTGAGTAGGTGAGGAGTTTTGTTGTGGGAGCTCCCTGCTAACAGCCGCCATGTTTGAAGATGCTTTTGGCCTGCCCACACAGACGAGGAGAGCCAATGGGAGAGTACTCGTTTTCTGCCAGACGGAGCATGTGTTTGTCATAATAACTTGCCTGTTATTACTGTGAATATCAATTCACAAATGTTAAGAAAACAAATTGATCACCAGTTATTATAGAACAATAAATGATTTGTGAGTGTGTCATATTACTTGAAAAAATTATAGGTATACAGCGTGTAAATATTTAATGTTCGTTGTTCGAATACAGTACTACAGCATATCACATTTAATATAACACACTTGGAAACAGAAATGGAACATCATGGAAAACATAGTTCATGCACAAAACAAAGCAATTTATAAGTCATTTGATTAAGATTATGTGAATGAGCCAGGGTTGGGCTTTTTATGAGTCATGCCTATAAATTATATTACTGAAAAAATGTTTGACCATCCTGGTCTGTAACAAGGACTGCTGCTTTTACATAAAGGACTACGAAACATTTGTACTTTATCTAGTTGATTTGAAGACAAACTTATTTAGAATGGACTTGAGTTTTTAAAAAAAGAAAATTCTCAGCAATTATGTTCAAAAGTAAAATGTATGGTAAACTCTGTGACAGTCTCATTGGAAAGTATAACACTACCTGCAGTTTGGGCATACATCACATTGTGCCTTGATTAAGTTTCAACAGCTGACACTTAAGTATTTGTGTGTTAAGATCAGACCAGCATTGGAAACTGCATTTATCTCACAGAATGAAACCCCTTCTTGTTATGGATTGAGTGCATTAAATCCACAGGTAGCCATTTCTTTCCTTCAGATCAATGGACTTCATTAACAAAAGAACTGTTATTCTGCTACACAGTTTGATGCAGTAAGGTAATGACTTTAGGGACACTTTTCTTAGAATTGAGTACAGAACACATTGGAAACTGTGATTGAAAAAAACATTTCTTATGATACATGAGTTTATAAGTTCTAAAGAATTCCAAGTGCTGCAAAATACATTCTGTCGTAAATTAATAAAATACTTTGAGAAGCAAATATATTGAAAAAGAAAGTCGACACAGGACTGCTTGGCCTGTTTTTTTTTTTAATGAAACAAATAAATTATGAATTTCAATAGAGCCTTAAAAGATCATAAAAGGAGCAATGCCTCTTTAGCATCATCTGCAGTATGCTGCTTTTGTAGGTTTAGATGTGCCTATGTTATAGTTATGCACATTGCTGAAACATAGCATAACAGAGTGCCCTATCAAAAGTCTTGTTTTTTCCCTCCTTGTTTGGAAGCCCACATTCTGCTGGGTAGCATTTTAAAAGCCCTGCATCTGCTTTTTTGGATGCAGGTGCAGAAATCCACCTGGGAAGCTAGACCAAAAAAAGTTGGCCTAACTTCTCAGACAGAACTCTGCACTTGTGTTGGAAAAATGGATGCAAGTCCTATAGTTTCTGCAAAAGTTGACAGAAACTGCTGGAAATGCTGCAAATACATTCAGATGTATGTGCATAGGATGCAGACATCTGGACACATCTAGGTAGATGCAGCATGCATCCGCTATATGGATACAAGTACTGCATCCACTAGTATGAAAGTCCCGCCCTTTGTCTCTACATATTGGGCTACCTTCTAGGCATCTCAGAAGGGTTTTAAATTAGACCCTAGGAGGATCTCAAGAGAGGAAGGATGGCTTGGCCAGCCCGCACAGAGGTGGTGTAGAACTTAGAGACATCATCCACTGTCCTTATTTTTTAGAAAAGTTTCCAAGGTGCCCATCCTCATACAGTATGCGATGCTGACAAGATGGCACAAGAGTGGAATACATGATAGCTGTTGCTTTCACTTAATGTATCCCCTCTGCTGCTGTCACTGACAATCTTCTGTTAAAGTTTATTGTGTGATTTTATTTTGTTATTGCTGGTCTTTTGTAATATTTTCAGTCTGGCACCTGGGTGGTCCCTGTTTTTGGAGGTGAATCCTCTTAAGAAAGGTTTGTAGTCAAGGGGATTGTGTTTCCTTAGTGACTCAAGTGGGTAGTGATTTTTCCTGAACTAGTGTTTCTCTTGAGTTGCTCCTGATGGGTGAGGTTTCCTAATAGCAGTAAAGCAGAAGCTTTCTGCCAGCATTGTTGAAGTAGAACCTTGAGTTTTGTGTTATTTTCCAGACCAGCAGCTTGTATTGTGGTCACAGTACTGGAATAGACATCTCCCCCACAGCATTTTGACACTAGAAGTTTCTTTCACCAACAGCTTTTACAGGGGGCAGTAGTATTAGGAGTGGCATTTCCCCCCAAAAGGACTTTCAGCATGGTTTTCACCCAGTTGGTCAGCCTGGGAGCTGACCTTCATCCTACAGCAGTGGTGTATGTGGAAGACCTTGCGAGTGGCTGGCCCATGAGTATGTTCTTCCCATCAACAGCATCTTGGAGTGTGGTTTAAATTGGTCAAAAGTACTGCAAGGGGTCTTGAAGAAGGACAGAACCTGTTATGTTTGGGAACTGTAAATTCCTAAAGATTTCTAAGTCTTTTCTGGCTTACATTTTTGAATTTGTCACTGGATGACTTTTTTAGCTGAGTTTAGAGAATGGAAGTTATACTCTTCAAGTGAACTCTTTGTTATGCAGCAACAATGCCCATAGAAACTTGATTGACTTATGCTATATCTGGTACTTTTTGCTTATAGATTTTAGTTCTGTGTCATTTATGCTGAGAACACATTATTTATGTCTGCATGCATTTCTAATTCAAAATTCACTTTGAAGTTGAAATAATTTCAATAAATTGAAAAATAGTTAATTGAGGGAGTCATCACATGACAACATCCCAACAAATGTAACCCCGCCCGAAGTCTTGGGGGGTTATCTGGCATCATGGATTGCCTACCATCAGTGTGTTCCCTTCCTTTCTCTTGGGACTGGTATGGGAGGTAGAGTGAAGAGAAATACCTGTATCTTTGGCACCGACCAAGCCATTCATCTTGGTGGTTCCTGTTGCACATTAGAGGCCCTTCCCAGCTGCTGATGGAGAAGAGTGAATTGGCAGTTGCAATAACAAGGGTGATCCCTCCTAGAAACCCCAACTCCTCTGGACACTAATACACAATCTATGCAAACACCACAAGGGGTACAGAATATTTGGAGGGGTCTCCTTCTGACACCCTTTCAGCATGGCAGTGGGGTCAGCAGACAGACCATCAGCCAGTCAGACTCTAGAGCCTGCAAATGAATCAGAGTTTAAGTGACTTTGGAGGATTTCATTAATTCACCTTGGAGCAAAGTGATCAATCAGCCATTGAGGATCAGTGAGACAGACCCTCCACTATGCCTGACAGAGGGTTTTTACTAATGAGAAGGGTAGATCCATCGGTGAATAGCAGAATCTGCTCCAGAACTTTTCAGTTCTATGTCAGAGACAGCTGGGAGGCAGAAAACTGGTGCCAGTGGGGCATGAGTTATGCCCAACACTACAGTCTAATAGAGCTATTTTTGGGGCATGGTCTCTGCCTAGAAGGGCTTAAATGGAAAACACGAGGAAGTACTTCTTCATAGAGAGGGTGGTGAATGTTTGGAGACAGAGAGAGAGAGACAGAGAGAGAGAGAGAGAGAGAGAAATCAACCAAAGCTTCCTTAAATAAAGAAGGTTATTTTATAGATTACACTGAATTGAATTATTACTTTTTGGACCTGTGTAAGTAACTAGTATTGATTCTGTTTTTGGGGTTGACCTTTCTTAGTTTAACTTTAATTTGCCAGGGAGGAACTGTAGCTGTGAGATATTTGCAGTCATTTGTGACTAGACCTGTTACTTAACCTCTGTGAACTAGGTGTCTGAAAGGAAGGAAGGCACTCCCCGGGGTGGAGGGTCAGAGTTGTAGTTGTTTGTTTCTGAACAGCATAGGTTTACTCCTACCCACCCTGCCCCTCACCCCAGCTGCCCTAAGCACATAACTTCCTTTATAGCAGGAGTTCTGACATCACTTCCCCAAAACTGCTAACAACACACACCTGTTCATATCCTTAAAGGCACAGCACACTTGAATAAAGGGTAGAGACACTCACAAGCTTGCACACATTAAAACAAGAACAAAACAAAAAAGAAAAGTATCTGTAACAGAAAGGGACACAGACATGTGTGGAGTGGTGCAATACACTGGCTGTAGAGCAGGAGTCTTCGGGGAGACATTCTGGTGACTGCATTGCTGCCTCACTTGTAGGCACCTCTCTGGTCTGAGGGAGAAGGTTGTTCGTCTCCATGCTGACCTGGCAAGGATTTGAGAAACCTGCTCCCCCACCTAGGAACCACCCAGGCCACCACCACTACCTTAGAGGTTGCCAAGAAAGAGGAGTGATTGGATCATGGTGGGCTCAGGGAGGGTGAGGGTGGTGGAACAGAGGTACATCCCTCCAGTTGTGCCTCACCACAATTCATTCACCACTCTGGTGGAGCATGGTTCCTCTGTGGAGGCACCCAGAGTGGAGATCAAGGAGGATGCTGGGAACCTCCACAATGGAGACCCACAGGAGGGTGGCACAGGACCCTTCAGAGGAAGGAAACAACTCCTGGTGGAGGTCTCAATTGTTAGGGGGTAGAACTGGAGGAGGGAGGGAGAGAGGTGAAAGGGAGGTAAGGTGCCTGCCCAGCACCATAGCTTGAAGGGACAGGAAATGAATCCTCAGGATTGTGGGAGCAGCTGCAAGGGGGAGTAAGCTGGATGTCATTATCCACCTAGGGATGAATGACCTGGCTGAGAATGGGATCAGAGCAGTGCAACAGGAGCTTGTGGAGTTGTGGAGGGGTCTTAGAAAAGAAGCACACATAGAAACTTGCTTGGAAGTGCTACCTGTCTATGGCATAGATGAGGTTAGGGTACTCTGTACCATGGGATTCAATGACTGGTTGAAAAACTGGTGCAGAGCTCAGGGATTTGGCTTCATTGGGGACTGGTGCTCCACCTGGAGGGATGAAGGCCTATACAGGCACGTTGGTCTGCATCTATTCAGAAGGGGAACCAGGATCCTAGGTGATAGGTTTAAATGCTTCATTGGTAAACATTTAAAGCAGCCAAGGGGGGGAGGAACTGAAAAGGAGATGAGAAATCCTAGACACCCCCCAAAAAATCAGGGTAGTTAGTAAGGTAAACACCAAGATAGAGCAGTTGATAGGGAGAAGGGCAGGGGTAAATGGAGTAAAAAGACAAAGGCAGTAAGGACAGGAATGGGGAAAAATAAATAAAGCCATAAAGAAATGGAGGGTAATGAGTACCAATGCCCGTAGTCTAGGTAAAAATCTCACCAAAATGGTGGCCTTGATGGAAAGAGGGATGCCTTGATATCATGGCAGTCACAGAAACATGGTACACAGAGCACCATGACTGTGATGTCAACATACCAGGGTACACAATCCACAGGAGGGACAGGGAGGGAAGAAGAGGAGGAGGAGGAGTAGCTCTCTATGTAAGGAAACAGATCAAAGAACTAAAGGGTAAACAGGGAGAGAAGGAGAGAAGGCACTGTGGGTCACCCTGGAGTCTGGAAATGGCTCCACAATCTGCACAGTGGTTGTATACAGACTCCCATCTCAGAGGGAGGAAATGGACAAGAAAATGATAGAAGGCATCCTTTGGATGGCAGAGAAAAGGGAGATGTTGGAGATGTTAACTGGAGCACCTTTGCTGCAGCCACATCCAAGAGCAGGGCCATTCTCGATTCCCTACAGGGGGCATGCCTCAGACAGCTAGTTTTGGAACCCACTTGGGGGGGAGCAATCTTAGACCTGGTACTCTCAAATGGGGATGGAGAGAGGATCTCTGATCTTGAAGTGGGTAGCCATCTGGGAAAAAGCAACCACCAAACAGTGTGGTTTGCAATAAACTTAGCTGTAGAGTCAAGCCATACAAAAGTGAAGGTACTGGACTTCAGGAGGCTGATTTTGTCAAAATGGTAGAGTGCCTCAGAAAAGTACTAGCATACAGGCAAGAAGGTTGGGTGAAGCAACAACGGGGAAACATCAAAACTGACATCACAGAGGCAACAAGCCTTTGTGTGAAGCAAATAAACACATCAAAATGAAAGAAAAAAACACTATGGTTCTCAAAAAAAGTGGCAGGGAAGGTAAGGGAGAAAAAGATAGCATTCAGGAAGTATAAGGAAACACACAGAAGGTTCAGGACAGAGAACTGCACCAGTTAAAGCAGAAAGAAGTGGGGAAGGCAGTCAGAATAGCAAAAGCCCAAACTGAGGAAAAGATAGCCAACTCAGTTAAGAAGGGGGATAAAACCTTTTATAGGTACATTAAGGAGCAAAGAAAGACTAAGGCAGGGATACTGAGGCTGAATAAAGAGGAAGGTGGTTGGGCAGAGAGCAACAGTGAAAACACAGGGATAATGAATGAATACTTCTGCTCAGTATTCACAATGGAAAAGCAGGGGGAAATACCTAATTCAGTTCACTCTGGATAGGGGGGTTGATATTAGTCCTTTCACAGAAGAAAGGTTTCTAAAAGAACTCTTGAAACTGAAGGTGGATAAAGCAATGGGGCCTGATGGGTTTCATCCCAGAATTCTATAAGAACTAATATAAGAACTAGTAACACCACTGACTACCCTTTTTAATAAATCATGGGAGGAGTGTGTGGTACCTGAGGACTGGAGGAGGGCAGATGTGATTCCCCTTCACAAAAGTGGGAGCAAGACAGAGGCAGAAAACTACAGACCTGTCAGTTTGACCTCAGTGGTAGGGAGCATGATGGAATCACTTCTGAAAGAAAGAGTTCTTGAGTACCTAGAGGCCAGTAGGGCACAGGACTCAATGCAGCATGGATTCACAGCGGGAAGGTCATGTCAGACAAATCTAATTGATTTCTTTGACTGGGTAACCAAAGTAGTAGTCCAAGGAGGGGCTGTGGACATGGCCTACCTAGACTTTAGCAAGGCATTTGAAACAGTTCCACACAAAAGATTAATAAACAAATTAGCCAGCCTGGGAGTGGGTCACAGGGTGGTAACCTGGGTAAAACACTGGCTGGACAACAGGACACAGCGGGTAATAGTAAATGGAGTCCACAGTGAAGAATGGAGGGTTACTAGTGGGATACCTCAACATTCGGTACTGGGGCCGGTGCTTTTTAATGTATTTATAAGTGACACTGCACAGGGACTAGAAGGGAAAGCATGTCTCTTTGCAGATGACACACAGATCTGCAACAGGGTAGATATGCAAGGTGGGGTGGAAAGGATGAAAATGGACTTGGCACGGTGGGAGGAATGGTCAAATGTATTGCAGCTTAGATTCAATGCAAGTAAGTGCAAAGTAATGCTCCTGGGAAACAAAATCCCAGGGGAAGAGAACACAATGGGGGATGAGATGCTGACAACAATAAAAATGGAAAGGGACCTGGGGTTAGTCATATCAGATGACCTAAAGGTGGGCCAGCAATGTGAGAAGGCAGTAAGGAGGGCTGAGGGGATACTGAGATGCACAGAGAGAGGCATCACTAGTAGAAAACAGGAAGTTGTTGGCCCTCTGTAGAGCTAGTTGGTAAGACCACATCTGGAGTACTGTGTATAGTTCTGGAGACCCCATCTCCGCAAAGATATAGACAGGGTGGAGGCTGTCCAGAGGAGGGAAACCAAAATGGTACAGGGTCTGTACCAGAAGACATATAAAGAAGGACTACAGGAGCTTAAGATGTATAGTCTCGAGGAAAGGGGGGGGGGCTTGATAGAAACTTTCAAATACCTCAAGGGAATCAACAAAGTCCAAGAGGGTTGCATCTTTCAGAAAAAGAGATGTGCAAGAACAAGGGGGCACAATTTAAAGATAGAGGTGGGACGGCTCAGAGGTAATGTAAGGAAGTATTTCTTCATAGAGAGGGTTGTAGATTCATGGAACAGCCCTACTGAGGAGGTCGTAGAGTCAAAAACAGTGGAGGAATTCAAGAATGCATGGGACAGACGTAAGGCAATTCTAGTCGGGGGTAGGAGGAAGTAGGTTGTTGGTTAACTAGGATCTGCAGCTTATCCATTAGGTAGGGAAATGGACAGACTAGGTGGGCCAAGTGGTCCTTATCTGCCATCAAATTCTATGTTTCTATGTTTACCAGAGGAAGTGGCAAGGGCTAGAATGGTCACAAGATTTAAGAGTACTTGGGATAGACACAAGCAAATCTTAAAATCAGGAGGGGGGGTGGAAGCCAGAGTCCAAGCAAGATCTCTGGTGGCACTAATGGAAGAGAATTTAGGGCAGGCTGGATGGGCCAAATGGTCCGTGTCTGCCAACAACTTCCGTGTTTCTATGTTTGTATGTTAAAGGGACACTGTCAAGCCCCCTAGGCCTCAAAGTGCCTCTAGTTTAAAACCACATACTCTGATTGGTCACATTCTGTAGATATTGTTGATGTATCTGGTAGTTTGATTCTAATTTATTTTCCCTTTTTTCTTTTTAAAAGTGAAAAAAAGACTGCCAATCATACTGGTGTTACCACACAAAAATGTGTTTGTTTACATTCCTTGCTCAACCCCTACTGCATCTTTCCTGCACTTGGGAACACCAACAACACAGTCTAGCTACTTTAGCATCACAGGTGGATGCACTGTTTGGGGGTGTTGTTCCTAATGTTCAGGAAGTATGCAATAAGAGTAGATTAAGACTCTGAAATAACACAAGGCTGAGTATAATTACACTATTACCATGTATTTCAGTTCCATTAAAAAAGGAGGCAGATAGAACAACCATCAAAATTGACTAGTTTTAGGAAAAATAAGAAATCATAAAATGGGAATTTCAACTAGAAATTATATGATGTTAAAAGGGTTAACAGAGTCCCTTTAAGGTACAGCCTACCAAGAATACTGCTGCAGTGTATGTATGTTTATATGTCTTGACCTTTTCATTCCCCAGAACCTTGATCCAGCTTACCCCTAAGAAAGCCCTTGTTATTTGTTGCATGTCTTCATCATGATCAGATTACCTGGAACATGAGCATATTAGCTTTTATGCATTAAGAGGCAGGTTACCAACATGCTGTGGATCTGCAGCACATAGGCAAACCTATGTTTGAATGCCATGAGCTGGGGGGTCCTGTGTACCCTTCCACACTTTCACAGGAGGGACATGCGTCCCTTTCACACATGATCCCTGGGCCGTTCATGCAGCTATGCATGTGGCTTGTCTGAGGCGTGTCTGGAGGACTATGGGACCAAGTCAGGCATCCAGTTCCATGCCTGCCTGTGTCCTCTGATTCACCCCCTGTGTTTTGTACAGGATTGGAAGGCTTCAGCTATCTGCTGAGTCTCCCTTACCATCAGTCCAGTGTCCTTGGGTTTCTCAGTCATGATGGTTGTGCTATTTTCTGTTTTTGGAGCTGGTGTGCCAAAACTCTAGTGGCCCTAAGACCCACTTCACAATATTTATGTTGGAGATGAAGAAGTACCATTTCCATTTTATGGGGATAAATAGCATCCATCTCCCCCTTAGTTTTTGTCATTTGGATCTTGACCAAATTATCCTCCCGTTTATGTGCCTCCTGCAGGAAATGGTATGTTTCCTGTAGGTCCAGTAAGTGCTTCTATCTTTCAAGATGTTTTTGTGATGTATATTGCTATAATGTGCCCTCTAAAAACTGTCTTATGGTTGTCCCATATAACTGCATAGGAGTAATTACCACCTTGATTAAGGTCCATGATGTCAGGAATTTGCTCTGCCGGAAAGTTTCAGAACTCTTCCAACCTCATGTGGTAAGTATCCAACTTCCACTGTGTTTAAGATGTAAAATGGGACAGTCTAAGATGTGTGCAGACTGGCATATAGTCAGAGAGAAGAATGTCACCCAACTCACATTTATTGATTCTATGCATATGTTCAGCTTGCGTATAGCTGTAGTCTGTTCTAGTGTATACATCATGGACCACTGAGTAGTGGATGTAGTTTTTATCTCTACTGTGCAGTTCACACCATATGTCCATCCATTGCACCTCCCTTAATATGTTCGTACACTGTTTACAATATTGTTAGTTTATTGATCGGTCAATAGACCTTTTCAAGAATAAAAATAATGCAAACAGTTCCAGTAATATAATATAATATAATATAAATATAGTACATAGATATCAATTACTTCAATCAGCAGTTCAAAGTAAGATTGTATAATCAAATATTCATAAATATGAGAATGTAGATAATAGACATCAAACAACCTTTTGAGCATCATCAATTATTTGGCTCTTGGAGTTGCTAGCTACCAAGATTCAGTATGTTTTATCAATAGATTACTTATACTTGATACAGATTCTTGAGATAGCTTCAAGATATCCTGCAACTTGTTATCCATGGTCCAGCACCCCTGATGGTGCCCCCACCTCGTGGGCAACAACTTATGTAGGTATATGTACAAACCTTAGGGTGAAGACACTTATCGTATAAGCATACGTGTCAGGATCTGTGTTCTACTGATACATATTATGCCTTATTATGCTTCACTGATATATTTTTGCTATGAGAAATGCTTTTGCTCTATTTTTACTGTAACCTTTATAGGTAAGGCAACAGTGCCATCTTTAGTAATTGTACATCACTGCAAATGACCATGTACTACAGAGGTCCATTGTATTGTGTTATCTCCTGCAAGCTATGCAAGTTTCACACTAGTTAGGACAGTTGCTCAGACCACCTGTTTCCATCCAATTCTATACATTTTATGTAACTTCTTTTGCTGTTGCCATAGTAATTATCAGGATATAAGACCCTTTGTAGCAAGTAGCTTCTCTGAGAATAGATGAGAGACTGCATTTACCTAGGTAAAGAAAACTGGTGTTCTCTCAGTGATCATACTATATTGGTAGTAAGCCTGTATTACTGATCTGTAAAAAGTTTCATTTATTACATGAGTACCACTTGCCTGTTGTCTCCTGCTTCTGTGCAGTTCCAACAAGAACCTGAGAGAGTGATTTATCACTCCAGTTACAAACTGCTTTAATTATTATTTCATAATTCATTGTAAAAAGTAATTTTAACAGTAAACTCTGGTCTTTAGTTTGTATGGAGTCAAGTATTGGGTTGAGTCAGTAGGCTCTAGTTTTATTGTACCAAGGATATGTAAATATCACATGGTACAAGTTTTCTAGATGCTGATATGTACAAGAACAGAGTTTTTGCCTGAAGAGTGGGATTCTTACTATGTCTAGCAGTGAGGATGTTACTAGGAAACATTTGCATCCTGTATTTAGTATATAATTTCCTTTGATTACAATCTGTTAGAGCATCCAGGTAATATCTATAATAATACAACCTGTCATGTGTGTTGCCCACAGGGAAATGTGCAGCCCAGAGATTAAATCAAGATATTGTGATTTGTAATAATTAATCAACCTGTAGGTAACATATGAATGATATTTTAAACTAATAGAAATACCCTTAGAGTTGTAGCTTTTTAAGTATTCAAGTCCCATTTCCTGTAAAGTTTGAAAAACTTTGCTAAGCCAACTGGATTGCAGATGTCCCAGTTTGATCCATCCATATATTTCCCTTAAACACATATATGTCAGTTTATCATGACCTTGATGTAATATTTTGATCCAGTAATTTACTTTCCTGGCTGCTAAAAGAGCTTTTAATCTAGGAAGGCCAAATTCTGCCCTTACCAAGGGTGCAGGCATTGAGTTGCTTAGGCCCAAACTTGATTTGAGAAACTTGTTGAGAGCAATCTCTAAAAAATTAATATTGTCTGTATCCCAAATTTTGCTATTATACAATGCTTGTGCATTATATTTGACTCTGACTATGACCATAAGTGGTTTAATGGTATGACCACCATATTTCCTGTTAAGCAAGTTAAGTGAAGTAGCAGTTTACTTAAGCTTTGTTTTTAAAAGATGAATGTGTTTTGTCCATCTGGCATTGCCCAAGAGCTATAAACCCAGGTTAAGTGTAATAGTTCACAGTTTTTAACTTATTGTCCCCAATCCTCTAAATTTTATTCACAGTTTTTGTGCCAAAGGCTAAACCTGGCTCTTCTTTTCATTGATTTTCAATTTATATTCAGTAGCATAAGAATTCAAGATATTTAATTTAGTCTGTAGACTGGACTACGTAAATGACAATAGTACCAGGTCATCTGCATAGGCAAGCACAGCACAGTTCATGGTATAGATTTTTGGGGAGTCAATCTTGGAGTGCTTAAGCCATATTAGAAGTTTATTAATATAAATACAGAACAGTAAGGGAATGTGCACACATCCCTGTCTGACACCAGTATTTAAGAAGCTGGAGGATAACTGGCCATTAGTGCCTAATCAAAGCTGGGCCCAAGTATTTGTATATAGTTCTTTTATGATGGCAATTATTTCATGGGAAATTCGCTAGTCCTTCATGAGGTTGCATAGTAAGCCTTGAGAGATGGTGGCAAAAATTGACCTGAAGTCAATAAAATCAGCATATAGTTTCTGTTTCCTTACTATCACATATTTCTTCTAAAGATGCCTAATGATAAAGCATTTATCTGTTGTGCACTAGCCAGCACAAAACCCTGCCTGAAGTTTTGAAAGTCCACCAAGTTGTGTTAGTTGCTCTGTAAGTCTTGTAAGTGCTAATTTAGCAAAGATGTTCCCTAAATTATCAAGTAATGAAATGGGCTTGTACATGGATGTGACTGTTTTATCACCCTTTTTATATATAGAGATAAATATTGCACCCTTCCATAAAGATGGAAATTCAAGCTTCGGGCTACAATAGTTAAAGTATGGTGTAAGTATATTAGCCCATTGTGATGGTGTAGTTAAAAAAACTTCAGCTGGAATTAAATCTGGGCCAGAGGCCTTATTCCGCTTCAAGACTGCAATAGTAAAATAAATCTCTGATCTTGAGAATGGTACAAGACATGTCATGTCTATATCTAATAGATCAGCTGATGGTGTTATCCCTGGAGCGTAGAATTTTTTAGTATAATAAGTGATTAAGTGCCCAGGGAAATATGAGCATCAATTTCACATTTGAGATTATTAGGTCCTTTAGCTATCAAGAGCCTGTGGGACTGGCAGTCATTATTATTAATTACATTAAGCATATTGTCCCACTGTTTTTGCTGAAACTCTTTTTGTTTTAGTTTTAGGAATTGTAGTTCTCTCTGACTTTATTTAGCATTCTGTTTTAACTTTTTTGCTTCTTATCTTTGGTGGCCCTAATCAAATGATTTAGTTCTTTTTTGGCCCTATGACAGTATGAGTCCAACCATGTATGTAGAGCAATGTTTTTCCTAGGCTGAGCAGTTAAAAATGATAAAAGCAGTCTTATTTCATTAAAGCATAGTTGTATTTTCTCATTGAGGTCAGAACCATTGGTTTCCCTATAGGAAATAAATAATATGCTGCATTTATTGTTTAGAGTTTCAAATGAATTTTGCCATTTTATTTTGGTTTGATTTTGTATTTCTAAAGGAGGTAATGGTTGAGAACTCAAAAAAGTATTACTTGAGTCTTTAAAACTAATTACCAGAGGGAAATGATCACTATCTACTTTTGTAATAACCTGACAAGTGTCCCAGAAACTCATATTGCCATTCCAAAATATAAAATCTATTGTGGATGGACACCTAGAACAGTAATGTGTATAGTTCCCCTGCTTATCTCCTTCAATCCTACCATTTATCGGTAATAATTAATGTGTAGTAAGTAATTCAATTAATCTGAGATCTGTTTTATTGGTCTTCAAGTCCATTGATGATCTGGGAAAATTATGAGCCTCTACATGGCACCAGTTGTGAAAATCATTATCTGAGTAGCCATCGTGATCACTTGTTCTGGCATTGAAGTCCCCACATAGCAGGGTTTCTTCGCAGGCTGTGATAACCTAACTTTTATGCATTAGGTTCTCAAGTATATCCCATATTTCAGCATAATAAGACTTAGAATTAGTTGGAGGAATGTATGAATTAATAACACAAAAAGTTTTATCATTAAACTGTATCATAAATGTGTGGAAAGTAGTATTAGAATTTATTGTATCCACTTTAATATTTTTATCAATCTTAATCCAAGTAAGCAGTCCTCCTGCAAATCTACCTGTTTTAGCAGCTCTATTGCCTGGTACACGATAGGTGCTATATCCATTCAAAGCTACAGTGTCATTGAAATTACACTGTTTGCCACAGAAACTCTGTGCAGCATATAGAAACATAGAATTTGATGGCAGATAAGGACCACTCGGCCCACCCAGTCTGCCCATTTCTCTGCCTACTGGATAAGCTGCAGATCCTAGTTAACCAGCAGTCTACTTCTTCCTACCCCCACCCCCTAGAATTGCCTTATGACCGTCCCATGCATGCTTGAATTCCACTGTTTTTGACTCCACGACCTCCTCCGGAAGGCCATTCCACGCATCCACAACCCTCTCTGTGAAAAAATACTTCCTTAAATTACCTATGAGCCGCTCCCCCTCTATCTTCAAATTGTGTCCCCTTGTTCTTGCACACCCCTTTTTTTGAAAGAAGCTACCCTCTTGGACTTTGTTGATTCCCTTGAGGCACTTGAATGTTGCAGAATGCTGCAAAATGCTGCAGAACTGGGTTTTGTCCTAGAGAGCACATCTGTATATCAGAGTCTTTTGTGTGCCAAGTTTCTTGTAGGCAAATTATACTCAACTTGTTGATAAAATCTAACCACTCTCTGTCTGCAAATTTGGGTAACAGGCCTGCAGTATTCCATGAGACAAGTGTGAAACACTCATTGTTGTTACTTGGTGGGCCAGAGGAATGTGTGTCCAGTAGTCAATTCTCCTGGCTAGCCAGGATGTCAAATTTATTGAAAGTTGATATACAGTATTATAAACTGTGTTACTGTTTTTGCCATTAAGATGGCTTTCCAGGCAAACTGGTTCATTTTCCCTGATTAACTGTACCTGTACATCTGAAAAATTCATATTATTATCAAGTGGTACTACATAAAGCCCAAGTGTATTCAAGAGACCTACATTGTCCATGATTTCTTTGTACCGAGTCAAATATTCTATTGTTATCTGTATTTGGTCACATTCTGGGTCAGTACCCTGTTTAGTAAGTAAGATGACATCCTGATTCTCTATGGAGATATTAAGAAGTTAGACACACTATTTATCTGCAGCCAGCTGTGTAGGGGTGTGTGGGTTGGATGTGTCCCAGGTGTTAGATCTAGGTATTTTGAAGTCTCCAGTGAGTAGCAACATACCAGAAGTGCTGGTCAATATAAGATTGAGCAACTTTCTTATCTCCCACAGCTTGGTACCAGGTGGGATATTTATTTATTTAAAATCTTGGTAGCCAGGATAGGCACACTGAGCCAAGGCTCATTTCCAGGTGCAGCCTGGAGGCACAAATGTAGCAGGTGGTTATAAACATAACATATCAGAACATAATACTAATATTATGGTTATAAGAAAATGGCTGGGAATAGAAGAGGTGGATGGTTAGGGGAGAGAAGAGATAGGGGATATATATTGAAGCCAGTTTTACCTCCACATTCTGCAGTTGCCCCTTTATCAGCACCAGTCTCCCTGCTTTATCTCTAAATACTTTTTACTCCTGAAAGGTGGTCTGATGCAGGATCAATATTGTTACCCCTCTCCACTTCCCCTTTGGGAGTTCTGAGTTATACACTTGTTTAAAGCCTAATTTGGAGAGCTTTGTATGTTCCTGAGCATCTGAATGGGTTTCCTTTGAAAAGATTAAAGTCAGGATGTTCTTTCTTACTGCGTGATAGGGTGCAGGCCCTCTTTACTGGGTTGTTTAAACCATTACCATTTAGGGAGTACCAATATGTATCAGACATCATTTTTATCTACAAGTAATAGACAACATGTCTTCCCTGGCCCCTGGCCCCTGGCCCTCATCTCCCTCTACTCTCTCTGTAGTGTGTTGGATTGGTTGCGCATTTTAAACAAACAACAATTGCAGTTAAATATATAACAAGAATACTATAAGAACACAACAAAATAAGTTGCCAACTTGGAACTAGGGTGCAATTCTGAGCTTCCAAGGTAGGAGCCCTATTAAGGGCTCTAAAACACAGGTGGGGTCCTGCATTTGAGGTTATCTGTCTTGAACAAGTGCAGAGGCCTCAGTACTGTGAATGCTATATGGTGGTGGGTAGTGGGGAAGGACATCACTGTGCGGGCAAAGCAACGCCCCTCATATAATGTAACATTTCAGAATCAGCTGGACCCATGGAATCTTGTGTTTCACCTACTGTATGTCATCTTGGTAATGGAATAGGTGCTTAAACTAATAGAGGCTAGTCTGTGAGAGGGGAAATGGTCTCTCCCTCAGGGATCGCAGCTGGGTGACTATCTCCAGACCATGGCTGAATGTCTCTGTAGGGAAAGGAGAAACCATGCCCACCTTATGTAGATCTGCACAGCTTGTTATGAAAACTAGGCTTTTCCTAGGAAACCTAATTAATTCCCTTCTGGCTGCCTTCAATTGACTTTCTGCTGCAATGGGGAACTTTATTACATGGCTGCAACATTTAGTTTAGTTTATTTATTTATTAGAGCACTCTATCTCATTGTGACTCTAGGGGCTTTACAAAATGCCCTAATAATATGAACAAAATTTACAATAGAATATCCATAAAAGATATAAAACTGAGTATAATAAATTAAAATTAAATGGAGGGAAATCTTTACTAAATAAAAAGGTCTGCATATCCTTCTTGAAGGCACCAATGTACTGAACAATAGTCACATGACAGTCAGGCTTCCTATAAAACAATTTGAAAGCTGAACAGTTATTAAACCTTCAAACAAAAACATCAATGTCACTGCTATAGCAGCTAGTCTGCAAGTGGGGGTGAGCCCCCTAGTGGGGCCACATCAGCCACACATCTGCCGAGGTTTTCTTTCCACTATCCAGAAAAAAAAGATAGAAAAGAAGGAGGAGGAGCATCCACATTATCTCATGAGTTAAATTGACATTACAGTAGATAGATAAAACAAGAAGGTAATAGTGGGTTCATCTGTGCTCCTATTGTGGATCTCATCCAGCACTGCACCCCCCCATCCATGGTGTGGCAATGAATTATTAGCCTTTTAACTGACGAGTAAGGGTAAGGAGTTTCAGCTAACAACAGTATCCCCTATCATGTTGTCCCTCTGTACGTACCACATGTGCAGTTTGTGTTGCTCACCCCAACTCCACTTCAACCCATCTACCCACCCCCCCCACCACTCCACACAGTGCATGTATCTATGATTATTTACAGCTTCCATCCAGGGGATGGCCAGATCAGCCAATTAGGTGTAATGCTAAAGATCTTGGGCTGCTTGTCAGAGCCCATTTTCAATCTGTCAGTGGGCGCAGCTTTAGGTGTGGGTTGCATGGAGTCTGCATGCCAATCTCTCCATTCACACACTCCCACTCTGCACACCCGCCATTACCGATTGTGCAGCAGCTACATTTTACAAGTCTCTGATTTCCTTTCCTAATGCCCAAGTGCTCTGTTATATTCCTATGCTAGTCAGCCCAACTGGGAGAAGGGAAGAAAGCCAGAGAGCTTTCCACAGGGCACGAGCATCTAAAAATGTAGTGGACTGTAACTGTAAAAGTCCAGCTAGTAAAATCCACCACAGAAAATCTCCCTAGGTAAGTAATGAATGAAACATAGGAAAATATGCTAAAGATAGAGGAGTGAGAGCAGGGTGTGGTAAATTCAAGCCAACCCTGGCCTAAAGCACAGCCCAACTTACCCCTTCTCACATGTCCTCCAACAATCAAGCTCCTGGAGCCAGTCCCAAGCTATTTTTCTCAAGTAGGGGTAGTCTGGGTGTCTGAAACCTGCTGAGAGTCTGAGAGGTGTTGCTATATCTGCTGCGTAGTTTGTTTTGCCTGTCTTTGTGCATCCGCAGTGGTCCAGGCCTGCTGAGTGATTTTTGAAGCCAGGGATTCAGCAGTCTCCATCTTCCCCCCCCCAGGGTCACTGACAGTCTCTTCACCTGTAGTGCTGCTCTGGCCTCCTCTGCCGAACTAAAGGTTTTGGCACCCTCTGGAAAATGGACTATAAGTTTGACCGGGGTATGGAGTGAAGAACTTCAAGTTGAGGGCTCACAAAATCTTTAATAATGGCAGGTAGATTTTATGTCTCGCTGTCATGTAATCATTTATCAAAGAACACCCTGTGATTTTGATACTGGATCACTTTTTTCTGCCAGGCTGAGATAAGTACCTCTTGTTTTTCAATGTATCACAGGAACCTGGTCACTATTGATCTCGGTCAAGCCTCTGGCTTTGTCGGGTGAGATCCCAGATCTTGATGGGCTTGTTCTATCTCCAGGGAGCAACTTGATGGGATGTCGAATGCCAGTCTGAAGAATTGCTGAGCAAAGTAAACCTTGCCACACCTTCCTCAGTTTCTGAGATGCAGTAGATTCTGGAATTGTTTCTCCTATTCCAACTCTTTGCATCCTCCACTTGTTCCTCCAACTTTGTTATGGTGGCATTTAGTTGTAGGATAGCTGCTTCTGTGGTATTCATTCTGTGATCTGTTTGACTGAGCTGTATCTCATGGTACATGGTGCAGTTTTCAAGTTTAGTTGTTAGTTCCCAGTGTAGTCATAGTACTACAAATCTCCTTCCGAAAGTTCCTAAGTTCTGCTGTTATAACATCCATTTTCATATTTAATTGGTCTGCTGGTGGTTGTTTCCCTTTTTGCATGGTGCCATTTTCCCCTGTGTTTCATCTGTGGCTTGATCTCAAAGAAGCAACTGAGGCCTGGAAGTACTCGCTGTCAGACCCTTCCTCATCGTGTCGGTCACCATCCTCCATTGTGAGTTAAAAATTGACCCAGCTGTGTCTAGCATCTGCAATATGTAGTGCTTCTGCATGAGTTGTTCAAATTAGTTGATGGAAAGGCTCATTTTAAGAAGTAGACTGCAGAGGGTTATGATACACCAAAACCCCAAGCTGCCATCTTGAGGGTGACATCACCAGAAGTTTCCATTTCTACTTTTGTTCATGTGCATATGCTTGCCTAGAGAATATGTCAATTTTAGTTTATACAAGAATTGGAACAATTATTCCTGTAGCGTCTTCCTACAACTAATATCACTTAAAGAAGCAGTGTAACAAAATTCGCCAAAAAGTTTGACCCTATCTTTTTGTCACTATAAAAGATTCCCAGCATCTTCCAGTTTTATTTGATGCATTATTGTTTTATTTGAGGTAACATTTTTTAGTTCCATCAATATCTGATCATTTTATAAATATGTTAATGCAGTTTTTTTCTCAAGAAAAAAGAATGGCTGCCTTCTTTGGCTTAGAAGTACTGAAGAACTGTTTATTCTCATACAAGTTATTTTTAGTGCATGGTGCTAATCAGCCACTATTGGGCAAATTTATTTTCACACTCTGCAGTTATCTCCTAATTTAGGACCATTGAAAGCATGCAGTTTTGGCCGATTAGCACCATTTTATTTTAGCACAAGTATCACTTAAGCAAATATAGCTATCATTTTTTTCCATCAACTATCACCTGTTTTACAGTACCACTGTAGACCTGGTAAGGGTTAGGATGTAGGAAATAAAATACACTTATGGTACACAGCATAGGAGGTACCTAGAAAAGTAGATTTGACAGGTATGCTAATATTTTTATTAATTGTACTTGAAACTAGATTTTTTGGAAAAACAGTTTTTCATTGCACTGCTGCTTTAAAAAGGATATTGCCAGAACTGATTAATAGGGGTGTAGTTAATTCAACATCCCCCCAAAAATACTGAACTATGTCACTGACCTGTTTTTAATGGCTAAAATCAAAGAAATTGGAACCATTAAGAAAGCAACACCCATGAGGAGGGGAGAAGCATCATGGCAACCAAGCTAGTCAGCCTTGAGGGCCGATTGACTCAAGACCCTCTCCAGGCATAGCCTCACCATCCATTTAATTATGGAATGAACTGTGAGTGATGAACTTTGGTACTGAGCCAGAAACCTAGGAAGGATAAACTGAATAGAAAAACATAAAATAGTTGTTAGTGTTTGGAATCATGACGCCAAAAAAAGATGCTAAAAAAATTTAAAAAGGAACAAAACATAAACCCTTCAAAACTACAGCTATGCCTACCAGGAAAACTAACTCCTTAATAAATAAACAAAAATCAACCATGCTGTCCTATGATGTTTCAATGAGAAAAGAGAATAACTTAGCCAAATTCTTTTTCCACTGTTTCATTACTCGGAGAAGTCTAAGGATTCCAGTTTGGACAAGGCAACACCTGAAGCAGGTACGCCAAACACATTAGGGGCCCAGCTCAATACACCATTGGAGTGTGCTGGAATGTCCCATGAGGAAATATTGGAGAACCAAGTGAGACTAGTGGAGCCGCAGACCAGAATCAAAACTAACACCAGTTTCTGAGACCAGTAATGAACCTGGAACAGAGAAACAAAAATGACAAACACAAATGGATGAACCAACAATAACAGCAGAAAACATTGAAAAGACCAGACCAGTCCCTGATCAACAGGAAGGCTGACAAGTCAAGGAAGAAGGGGTAAGCAAACTTTCAAACTTGACTACTAATATACCCTTAAAAAATGAATGAACTGATAATAAATGCAGAGCAAATAACCCAAAGTGCAGCAGACAAAGTTATAAACTTAACTACAAAAAATACTACAACTTCAAGCATGGCGAAGAATCCGAATACAAATCCCAAAAAGATAAAGCCGTATTGGATGACAATGATTCTCAAAATAGTCAAATTGAGTCTAGTGACAAGGAATCTAGTGATGGAATAGAAAAAAGCAATTCTCCATTGTGAAAAAAAATTGTTTAATCAAATAAACAACTTAACACAAAAAATGGAACAAATGCTAAGCATGCAAGAAAGTTTGGACAACTACTATTAATTGACCCAACACTTAATGAAGGAAAATAGACATGAAACAAGAAATACAACAAATAAATCAAACGTTAACAAAAATAATAGAAGAAAATAATTCCATTCCATGACAAATAAAAAATGTGGAAACTTAGAATGCAGACTTAAAATCAAAACTGCCTGACACTGAATTATAAGCAAGAAGGAAAAATATAAGAATCTCTGGAGTTCCCGAGGCATGGGACAATTCAAGGGATTTAAATTAGACTTTTAAACAGATGACCGTGGTATATTTGGACATGGATACAACTAATATTTCTCTGGAACTAGACCACATATACTGAGGCCTAAGAGCAAAACCCTCAGACTCAGCTCCTCCAAGACCAATAATCTTAAAATTCATTAGCTCAGCAGATAAGGACTTATTAATATCAGCAGTATACACAAAGAAAAGCCTGAATTTGATGGGAGCAATCTTATTGATGTACAATGATTTGCCACCAGAAATCTTGCAAGAAAGGAAAAAAATATGACTTCTTATGAAATAAACTATGGTCCCAGGGTCATAGAGCAGCTATGACATTCCCAGTGAAGTTAAGAGGTATGATAGATGAAAAACGTTACACTTATGATTCACTGCAAGAAGCTCTAAAAGATTTAAAAGAAAAACTGCCTAATTTATTCTGAGACATTCATCACTAATGAAATTGTGATAAAGCAAGTTAAAATAAAATGTCTTAGAAATTGGTAAATATAGTAAGGATGGATAGAGGAGGCTGGGAAGTTTATTTTTTCCTGTATCAGCGTTCAAGATTGTAGGGGCAGCTTGGCAATCATCTTTTGAGTTACACGTTATTTAGTGAAATAAAGGTTATTTACAATATTGTATATGGGAATCATGGAGGAGAAAATACCCTGGTGACCTTTTTTGCAATTGGGAGGGAAGAGCAAGAAGGGGGAAACAGGCTAATGGATAAATGTATACAATGATTTTTACAGTTATGGTATACCAGGAAGGGGACATGGGCAACTTATAATACTATTTTTATTAATTTAAAAAAAGTTACAGGGCTAAAGAAGGTACATTTCATGTTTCTTTATAGTTATTGTCGAGGGGCAGATGGTAAATATAGTATGTATGTTAGCAGTCCTCTTGGAAATCTGATTTTTCAGCACCCAGTATAATTTTATAGTATCCAACCTACTTTCAAACCAGCAATAATGTATGATAACAATAGAATTAAACTGGTTTCCATGAATGTAAATGGTATCAACTCCCCCATAAAGTGAGCAAAAATGTTAACTTATTTTAAAAAAAAACTAATGCACACATTATTTGTATTCAGGAAACCCATTTTGATAATAATAAAATTCAGAAATTAAAAAAGAAATGGGTCAGACATATCTAGTTATATTATAGCACAGGATCAAAGAACAGTCAAGGTGTAGCCATCATTATAAGAAATGGTTCAAATGCAGGGGCGTAGTTTGCTATTTTTACAGGGGGGGCAAAGTAACAAAAAAGTCCTGATTTTCGCGTATCATGACAGTGAAGAGGGCGGGTGGCTTGCGTAATGCAAACAAATCAACCAGCATCAAATAATGCCCAAATAACATTTAAGACTACAGCTGAATAACTCCTGGGAGGGACCAGCCCAGGCCAAGTCAGAGCACTTCCCCACCCCACCAGTTTTACTGCAGCCTGCTCTCTCGGCCCAACTCCTCCTGAGACCAGAGTTGAAAAACTGACCAAGATCTGTTTTGTATTCAGTTCTTCGTTCTTCTGCCTTGGGAGTGAGGACTTACTTGTAAAGTTGAAAATATGTAAGGAACTTAACTTCCTTCTCAAGAGGACAGGACCTCCCCTCAGCTTCAATTCAAATCAGTCTTGACCTAATTTTGCCCCCACCTGAACCTCCAGGTGGATAGCTCACTAGTCTCTCACCCCCCTTTGCTGCTTACATAACCCTTCCAAGTCCAGCCCTTATAGTGGATCCTGAACTTCTTGAAATGTCTGCTTGAGCTAGCCCTCCCACCCTTGAGGAGTGCAAAAAGCATGTTTCAAGGAAGTGCAGCAAATGGCTGTGCCACCTCAGTATACCTATAAACAAGGATGGTATGGGAAACATCCCAGCATATGCATCCTCACAGCATGAGCCCTTATTTACAAAGATTACATAAAAAAATGCTATTATACAATGACAAGAATGAATGCTGGCCTCTGATTGGTCAGTCTTGAGCTAGACCCATGATGTTATCCCAGTACATCCGATTTATCACCGGTCTAGTCTCAGCCTCTCCGTGAACCTCTTAATGATTGTTAGCATTAGTGTGTTTTTTTGTATCTTCTCTTAAAAAAAATTTTCACACCAAATAAAACATCTTTAAAATATATTTTTTTTTTAATTCTGTATAACAACACGTCATTGTATAATAGCAATAATGCCCTCCAGGGTGTGTGTCATGGTAGAATAACGTCATGCCTTATGTATTGGATGCACTCAAGCCCAACCACCTGAGGCATGACGTTATCCCAGCATGACACACGCCCTGTCGGGCATTATTGCTTACTTGCACCCAGTGTTAACACTTTTCTTTGTTATAACCAAGTTAATTCATTAGTCTCCCATCCCATCCCATCCCATCCCATCCCATCCCATCCCATCCTATCCCATCCCATCCCATATTATTCAATGTCACATGCCTGAATCTGGTTAGGTAAGGTAAGCAAAGAGGATAATGCTCTCCTCAAGCAAGCAAGCATTGCATACATAAGCATGGGACTTGCTGATATCCCTCAGGGGGTGCTCTTAACAAGCATGCTGATGTACCTGGGACAGTGCAACAGAACAATGTAAATCCCCTAATTGTTCAAGATGATCATGGGCATGGTGTGCACACCACAACCCCTACCACTCTCCTCCCCATGGGCTCCTAAGGAATATGCATCTCTGTCCATGCCCAGGGTTACACAGCCCCATCCAAGCAAACACGGACTGCCCTGGCACAAAAGTGGTCGCATCACATAACCTAAGAGAACAGACGCCACAGGAAGTTTGTTGAACAATGACTCCAGACACCTGTGCACAGCCTCGCAGGACCCACCCTGAAAGGTAAGTACTTGGTTGGCGGTTTTATTAGCATCGCTTTATGACAGTGTGTGGTGGGCCAGTTATGTAGCCCAGGTTGCCATGGATGCTTCCCCACAGACTACTTCAAAATCGTCTCATCTGACAGTTTTGAAGGGCACAAATGAAACATGGTTGTTTCAGTTTGATGTGGTTTAATACAGTTTTTTTTGTCCGAGCATGTGTCTCTATTCTTCTACACACAGACACAGACACCACCAAAATGAACTTTTTTATACCTCGTTTACATTCAGGATAGAGACAGGGTAAAGCAGGTCCAGGCAGTACAATACAGTAAATGAAGCAATGCATTTTACAATGCCCAACAAACCACCAAAAGACCACAAAACAACGGACCTTTCCCCTGCCCTGGGGGGATGGCTAGGTCACAGGTCAGGGTGCTAAATGAGGAGCAGAGACCACAGAACATCTTGTCGAACCACACAGTAAGGTGAAACTACATAAACATACACAATTTTTATACTGTAGGATTTCATACTTTCCAACAGTTCCTAATTTTGACACAGAAACTTATCTTTAGTGCTCAGAAGCCCCTTGTATGAGGGAGGTAAGCATGGCATGGACCCAGCAGACTGGCATACATGTTGAAAAAATATTTCTGTGCCAGTATGCCCGTCTACCTCTCCTCCTCCACACCAGTGGCCAGAACCATTTTTCAGCATGTGTACCAGTCTGCCCTGGTCAGCACAGCAGCACTAAGCTGGCAGGGCAGCAAAAGGCACAGCAAGCAACAATGAATTAAATGTCCATGTAAAAAGCTACAGCCCACTCCCCCCACCCCAGACCTGCAAGGCCACTATCTCCACCCAGACTGGCCAGCTCAGCTACTCTCTGCACCCTGATGGACTTGCACAGCTACTCTCCACACTCTGTGTCCATCCCACCAGCACAGCCACTCTCCCCACCGCACCAGCACAGCCACTCGCCCCACCCCACCCAATCAACACCATTTCCAGCTCCATTTATCTGGTATCCTCTCCAGGCATCCAGGTCTGTGCCTCCCCATCACAGGCACACAAAAATAAATAAAACCACATTTTATACTGCATTTTGTTTATGTTTCTTTCTTTGTCTGGAAAGAGAGATATTGAGCTACCGGTCAGAACAGTTTGCCTGGTATATAATTACAACACCGCCCCACTGACACAATGCCAGTGCCTCCACCCACCCACACAATGCCTGTAGCCCCAACCCCACCCACACAAATGACCAGTGTCCGCAACACCACACACACACACACAGATGACCAGCAGTGTCCCCAACCCCCAACACACACAATCAGCAGTGTCCCCAACGACACACACACACACACACACACACAAAACTAGCAGTGTCCACAACCCCACCCACACACACAACCAGTGTTCCACCCCCCCAAAAAAAATCATGGCCAGTCAGTAGTCACTATAACAATAGCCAGGTAGTAGTATAATCATTTCTTTACGGTGCATGTTTTAGTGCTAGATTTTTTTTGCTAGTCTTGTAAGATCAGACGGGGAGAAACACAAAAGCTACCCTTTGGTTGTGTTGCCAGGCAATGAAGACAGTGACAGCAAGGCCAAGGAATCTGGCCTGTTTCACCCTCCACAGTGGATGATTGGAGAAATCAAAAAAAGTGAAAGATTACTTTTACTGCCAGGTAAAGGATGAGGGGGAAATAATGTTTCAACATTTACTAATGTTCATATGCTAGCTGCGGGCACAGGTCAGTGAGATACATCCCTTGACAGGTAAAGGATGAGGTGGAAATTACGTTTTAACATTTACTTATGTTTATATGCTAACACCCAGTCAGCAAGCACAGAATGTCCCCCCTCCTAACCAACATGGACAGTTCACCAGAAACCCAGTCAGCAAACATGGACAGTCCCCCCTTCACCCCACCTACAAGGACAGTCCCTCCAGACACCCGAACAGTCCCCCCCTCCCCACCAGACACTGGGCCAGCGAGTATAGAATGCCCTCCCTCCCAACCAACAAGGACAGTCCCACCAGACACCCAGGCAGCCAGCAAACATGGACTGTCCCCCAATATCCCACCAAGGACAGTCCCTCCCCCCCAACACACAGCTAGCAAACACAGAATTTCCCCCACCCACCAACATGAACAATCCCCAAACACCTGGCTAGCAAACACGGAGAGTTCCCCTCCCAACAACATTGATAGTCCATCCTAGACACCTGATCAGCAATCACCAACATTCACCACCCCCATAAGCCAACATGGAAAGATCCCCTCCAAGACAACCAACCAGCAAATAGTCCCCCCCTCCCCACAAGACACCCGGCAGGCAAACATGGACAGTCCCCATTTTCCACCATCATGGACAGTCCCCCCAGACAAATGGCCAGCCAAGTTCACCAAACAATGGCTAGTGTCACCACCCCACCATCACAGACAGTGTCCCCACATCGCCATGGCCTGTGTCTCCACACCACCAGACCCCAGAATAGAAAACAGACTGTCCCCCAGCCCCACCAAACACTGACTGCCCTCCCAGTCCCAAATACTAACCACCCCAGCCCCAAAAACTGATTGTCCCCGCCAGCCCCACCAAAAGCAAGCCCTCTCCCAGCACCAAACACTGACCATCCCCTCAGTGAGTCAGCTCCAAAACACACAGACTGTCTCCCCCAACCTCAACCCCACAAAACAGACCATCCCCCCAGCCCCACCAAACACAGACCATCCAGTGAGTTTCCCCAACAAACTCCACCACACCAGTAGCACAGTAACTGAGTGTCCCCACCTCACCAACATGACCAGTGTCCACACCATACCAAATAAATAGGCCCCCCCACCCATGCCACCAACATGGACAGCCTCAACAGCCAGCAAATACTCTCCCACCCAAAGAAACACAAGCTGACAGCAAACCTTCCACCCACCCACCCACAAGACACATGGCCATGGCCAAGACAACCCCTCCCCCAAAAGACTCATTTCTGGGATGTGAATGGTATTAATTTCCATCAACCAGCTTGCAGCACAGTTACTCACCAAATCAGTAAGGGCACAGACAGGGCAGCATGCAGCAGGGCACAGCAAGGCCAAGAAGGCAGGTCAGGTAGCTGAGTCTCTCCCAACAGTCCCGTTCCTCTCCCGATTAATCCCCCGATGGGACAGTAACTCATTTTTTCTGACACCAGATGAACGTGTCGCATTATGGGTCTACTACAACCTGCATGACCGCCGGCTTCTTCACTGTTCTGGACCTGGTTGTTCACTGACCTGAATAATCCCTCTCTGTGGACTGTGGAACTGGTGGGCAACGGGCGTGGTGTGGGACTTGCCAGCAACACGGTAAATCTTTTTCTGGCCTGCTGGACACAGGAGCTGGGTGTGCAGGAAAGCCTGGCCGTGCCTCAGACTCACTGTAATTGTACTACTCGCTCCTCCGCCTTGTCTGTCCGGTGGTTGAGGCCTTGTGGCCGCAGGCCTCCTAAGCTCTCCTAGGCTGTCAGGGATGGGAGGCTCAGGTGGCAGCGGGAGAGCCCAAAGCACAGCTGGCTGCACCAAGAAACAGACAGTAGGTAGTCAGAGGACTCGGGTGAGGTACTGTATATTTAAACTGGGCTGTTCAGGACAGGAGGAGGGTGGGAACACTAGACTGACTGAGTCACTGGTGACACCTGACAGACAACCAATGACTGCTGCTCGACATCCTCGAATAGCTATCTCTCCTCAGCCCTACGCTATATGGATGCTGCTGCTGCTCCTTCATGGAAGGCACACAGACAACTAAATGGCACCACTAATGGAGTGCTGCTCACACGATGGCACCAGTTTGCAGCACTCTCTGATTGGCTGTAACATGCAGGCTACTATGGTTGCAAACTTGCAGCCAATCAGAAAAGGGGATAGTTTTTGTTTAAGAGACACGGCACCGCACCACTGCATCGCCACCCCCCCTCCCCCTGAGAGGTGCAGGCAGTCCGGGCATAGCCCAAAGCCCATTCAATATTAAAAGAAAAAAAAATGATAACTGGAGAACGGTGGCTGGGCTCCTAAAAAAGTCCTGGTCTAATTTCTCAGGGGGGGCAGCTTGCCCCTCTGCCCCCCCACAATCTATGCCTATGTTCAAATGTCAAAGTACTTAATCAGTTTTCAGATGAAGAAGGAATAATAATTTACTTAAAGTCCTATTAAATAAACAAAACATTATTATTTGGTTCACTATATGCACCCTTTATTAACTACCCTGCTTTCTTAGCAAATATTAGAGAAGGACTACAAACTTTACATGCATAAAATGTTATACTAACATGAGATTTTAATGTATTAATTAACCCATCCCAAGATAAAACTACAAAACCAATGAGACAATTTATTCATATCAAAAATGTTAACAAATTTTTTACATGTAGAACATTTAATAGACTAATGGAGACATTCCTATCCAATAAATAAAGAATAATCTCACTTTGAAAAAAAATTAAAAAATTTTCACTCCAATTGATTATACTTTAATAGCTAAGAATTTGGTGAAATTGATATGTACTACATATATAGATTCAATATGTATGTCCGACCATGCTTTAACTAGTATAGAATTAGATACAATCAATAAAGATAGGTTATTTTCCCAACAATGGACATTTAAAAATGAATGCCTAAAGATAATGAATTTATAGCAATAATTAAACAAACAATCCAAGAATATAGGTTTTACAACTATACTGGACAATGTCCCATACTACAATTATGGGATGCTTTAAAGTCACACTTTGTGGGGCAATGATTTCCTGGCAAATAAAAATGAACAAAGAAAGGGGAAAAAAAACTATTTAGATATAAAAGAAAAACTAAAACAATTGGACAGACTAATATTGTTAGACTATAATAGATACAGTACAAAGATGATTGGCAGCATTATAAATTGGAAAAGAAAACAAGAAAAACTCCACCAAGAAAATAGTAGAATAGCTTCTATGATAAAAAATACTAAATAGTTTAATGCAGACAAATCTGGGACACTATTAGCAAATCTGGGCAGGATTCACAAAAACAATGCAAAGTGTGCACTGATGTTTATTTATTATTAGACCATCGGTTTACATACCTTTGAGTCATAGACTCATTTACAAAGGCACCTCATCAAGAGAGCAATACATCACAGTAAACAAAACAGTACAGTACATAATGCTTAGATTAAAAAAGCAACCAGTGTTACAGGCATTCACTGGTGGTACACGCTTGACAATAGGTAGATCACAGTAGTAGTCTGCGCAGCACCCTCCTGGTTGCGCTGAAAGGCAAATGTGCTATTTACAGTCAGATATCCAACTGTGAATAGGGACTGGTGGAGGCTGCGGTAACCCAGGAAAAGCAGTGGAATATCCAGTAGCACTACCACCACAGCCAGCCAGGAAAATGGGCCAGCAGCCAACAGCACCCAGGTGCTAATTTGCTATTCACAAAAGTAGTTATGCAAATGAACCCAAATGGGCACACAAAGCACTAGTGGCCATTAGCATGTCCATGATAGATAGATAGATAGTTAGATAGATAGATAGATAGATAGATAGATAGATAGATAGATAGATAGATAGATATTGTATTTGTAGAGTGCTTCTTCCTGGAGGCTCAGAGTGCTGCACAATTCACAAAACATCAAGTAGAAAAACAACAGCAGTCACATTGTAGAGTAAAAAAACAAAAATAAAATCAGAATAAACTCTAAAAAAAGATTTTATGTCACATATCTATCTATCAAAGCAAGAGTAGTCATAGTTATGTTCAATAATTATACAGCTCCATCGAGGGCTGAGTTAACAACCTTGGTGTCCAGATACGTTTCCTACTGCTCCTGAATATCGCTTTTTATAAAGGTTTTAAATCTTAACTTTTTAGTGATGTGATCATTCATTTTATATATATCTGGTTCATAGTATCCTTCTGCAACAGTGTGGGTCACTTTGGCATCGAATCTATGATGGGCAAGTCATGAAACTTGTTATTAGTCACATTTAAGAGAAGAGGTCATGTGCTTGTGTATTAATCTATGATGGTGCTGAAAGGCAAGGGTACTTGTCTCATATATATTGGGATGTTAATGCTGATAGAAGAGGCTGATTACACAGTACAGTAATAATACATCTAAAATACAATAAGAAGTAAAACTATATCATGGGTAGGTTATAGCGCATAAGTTGTAATCACAAAAAAAGACTGAGACACTTATCTGGGGTAGGATTAAAGGGCAAACTGGGTATCTAATGGGAAGGGTTGTAGTTCCCTATCTGGGGTAGATGTATATTACAAATACAAGCTAGTAAAGGCCAGTAGAGGTAGTTACTGAAAGGGTGTTAATTACATGCTAGATGTAGGAGTCTAGGGAGGAAGTAGTGAGTGGATAGTACTACAGCCTATCTGTGGTGGTGCAGAAGAGAACATTTAAGTGGGTTACATAGCTATTAATTTAACAGAGAATGAGCATTTGAGTTGAAAAGAGGGGACTATAAGAAAACAAAATGGGGAGAAAAGTGTGGGTGAGGGGAGCGTGGTAAGCTGCAGAAACTACGGCTCCTGTGTTCTTGAGAATAATGTGGCAGGCAGGAGGATGCACAGTGTGTAGGAATCTAAATTTGATAATGGTTGAAGAACAAATGCTTAGGGCAGAACTGAAAGCATTGGTACAGTGACATGTAAGCATAAAAGCAAGCAAGGAACCAGCTCCACACTCATGCATTTGTGGTGGGATGGACTGTGATGAAAAGTAAGAAAGCTACAGCCAGGCCTGGCAAAACTGGAGACATTGCCCAGTATCTGGCAAATAAAATTCAGTGTCATAAAATGTAAGGTTATGCACTTGGGTAAAAAAGATCTGCAATCTGAGTACTTTCTGGCAGGAATTAGACTAGCTCAAACAACTGAAAGCAGAGACTTAGAAGTCATAATCAGTCAAAGAACCTCTGTGCGCAAACACTGAGGCAAGGGTTATCCCAAAGGGCATTTGGCTGGGAAGCCAAGTTTCAAGAAAATACAAAATCACATGCCCCCACAATGCAAAGCATCATGGGCTGCATATGCATATTATGTGGTGATTTGCATATGCAGCCTATGATGCTTTTGCATTGTGGGGCATGTGTGATTTTGTATTTTTTAGTCATAATCAGTGACTCTTTAAAGACATCAGCGCAATGCGATAAAGCATACGGGAAAGCAAATAGGTTGCTGGGATGCATTGGGGGGCTTTCTTGAACAGGAAAAAAGAAGTGGTTCTCCTTCTTTGGTTAGACCACATCAGGAATATTGTTCCCTGTTCTGGAGACCACACATGAAAATAGATGGGGATCACTTGGAATTAGTATTGAGAATGGTGACCAAAATGACACAGGGACAACAGGGGAGGTCTTATGAAAAGAGATTGGATGACCTGGGCGTGTATTCATTGAAGACAGAAAGGTAGAGTGGTGATGTGATCATGACATTTAAGTACCTGAGTGGTATCAACAAACTGAATAGCCATGGACTGTTTATACTTAGTGAGAGTAACATTGCAAGGGGGTTTGACAAGAACCTAGTGGGTGGCACATTCAAGAGGGATATTAGGAAGAACTTTTTCACCGAAACAGTGGTGGATAAATGCAACCACACTCCTTGAGAACTTGTTAACGTTCAAACAGTGGATGCTGGCTGGCCCAGTGGTGCTGAGGGCTGAGGCACTGATCACCGCACCTCACGCCATGTTGGCGACCGGTGTTTGGGAATGAGCATGGGTCGTCGGGGGTTGGCAGGGGAGGAGAAGGATCGAGCATCTGAACAACTGCTCTCCTTCTCTGGGAAGGGGAGTCCATTGCAATCGGTGTGCGGTTGCCTTCTGGCAGAGGCTAGAGGACTGCACACTCCGCTGCACTTAGGGGTGGAGCTGGGGGCAGAAGTCTGGAGGGAGTGCATGTGGACGCATGCACACTCCCCTCCAGCAATGTCATTGCATGTCCTCAGCTCCGGGTTAAAAAAATGGAGGAGGGTGCCTGAGTTGAGCGGCTTGATGGCCGTCCGCGAGCTTTCCCCAGTTGTTGGGCACTCAAGCTGGATCTGAGTTCTGTGGGGAATTGGAGGCTCCCTGCAGCCCTGCTGTGGAGGGTACAACCACTGGGATGATGGTGCCAAACAGACCAGGGTAGAGGCAGATGGTGGCTGGAATCTCCAGAAGGATGTGAGGTCAAGATGGGAGCAAATCAGGCGGCCAGGGAAAAAGGAGGTAAAAAGAGATAGCTAAAAAAAACAACCCCAAACAGTAAATGCTTTTAAGCATGGGTGGGATAGATTAGTGGGATTAGGGGCTAAGTACCCAAGTAAGGGTTGTTTTAGTGGAAGCATATGTTAAGATAATCATTTACAGTCTCACTAGTGTTAGATTAGTGTCAGGACCGAGGCAGGGACAGAACAGACAGGATGGGCCTTTGGTCTTTATCTGTCCATAAAATTCTATTTCTATTAATGACTGTAAAAAACATGAGTAAAAACAATGCATTATCTGTTCACATATATTTGTGAACAGTGGTGCAGTCTCATAATTCTTGAAAAGTGGGATTTACGTTAAGAGCATCTTCAATGAATGTATCCTTTTATAGAAATAATAAGTTTTATAGGCACTTATTTTATGATTATATAATTAAATAAAATGTAACAACTGTACTGGGCTGATTGACAATGCCTCATATTCCTGATTATCTGGACCATCTGGGTCACTGCTGTTTTTCAGAACCCCTCCATAGCTTTACTCTTCTAACAGGTAAATTGTACCCAGATGTGAGCAGTAAATCAGTACAGCAGTTTATATGAAAGGCACAATTTTCTTTTACACAAAGAGTCTCAAAATCACTTTTATACATACTGCTTCATAAGTAGTTTATTTAGAAATATTCAGTTACCCTCTTTGAAGGTAATGTTTGCAAGTTCAAAATCAGAGGCACTTGTTTCAGGATCTTGTTTCTCCTAAGTTTAAAATAATCACAGCCACCAGGGCCAGATTAAGGTTATCAGGGGCCCTAAGCCCAAGACAAATCTGGGCCCCCAAACAGGGCCATCAGTTATGTCCCTTTCATATCACCAGTGAACTGTGAATTGTAATGATACTCACACTTTAAATTTGTGATTGTGAAGAAACCTGTCAGCTTCAGAACCTTCACAAGTATTTCTCTTTCCTATTTACTTGCTGACCCCTGGCTCATGTATGGTTCTGGGATCGAGTGAGATACTTGTCTACTGCTGCTGACTCTCTGTTTCTGATATCAGTCATGGCAGCTCAGCAGCTTGCACACTCGCCTCTGAGGCCAGAAGATCAGAAGGTTATGGGTTCCAGCCCCACATCAGAAACGCGGGGTAAATCCCAGTACTGACACCAAAGTGCAGCATGAGGGGGTGCTGTTTTTTGAAGGGACATTAAATCGAGATCCCATCTGCCTGTTCTGGTGGATGTTCAAGTTGACCTAAAAGATCCCATGGCACTTCTCAAAAAGAATAGAAGAATTTCCCCTGTGTCCTGGCCAAATTTCTCCCATTCATATAAAATATCACTGACAGTTTAATCTGGTTAAATATATCAGTTGCATCTGTATCTCACCCCCAGGGATGAGGCTGAAAATGGGAAAAATTGCCTGGCCCTCCTTTCCCAGTCAACAAAAATTAAACAAATAAATAAATACCCATATTATCTACAATACAAAAACCAAGAACACATGTGTGGCAGTACACAGATGAATCTCACTCACCATCTTCTGCAATCAGACCATCAAACAAAATAAATACATAATGCCAGTTAACCACATTCTGCAATGCAAGAATTGCAGCCATCAAAAGCAACCAAACAGTTTCAAGACATAATTTTTAATTTATTTCTTATACTGTATGTAGCCCTTGATTTCAGCTACCTGCCAGTATCATAGTTGCTATATAAGGGAGACTGGAGCTTTAACCATGTCACCAAGGCCACTGGTTTCTGGTGATAAAAGTACTGTAATGAAATTCTATTTCAAGATTTGAATTTCCTGGAGTGCACTGGAGGCTGCTAGTCTAAATTTGGGATTTTACTGTTATTTTACTTTCAGTCTTTTAGTATGTGTATAAATATTAAGAAAAAAGAAGACTTTATATACAGCAGATTAAATAGGTCAAAATGAAAATAGTACAGGAAAGAATGCATTGAAAAATACAAGTTCTTCAGATTCGCTGTTCTGGTATAAAATGCCAAATTCTGTTAAATTCTTTGCCTTTACCAGTGTACATACAGTCCACATTCTATATATTTACTGGGGTTTCCAGGAAAATTTCAAAACCAGTGGCCTTGACTGTGACAAATACACAAATTAAAGAAAATAGTAATATTAAAAAATGTATCACAGCATTAAACCAAAATAAGAAGCTTAGGAATCGCAGTCACCAAAAACTAACAGTTAAAGTGTGAATGTATTTTAATTATCATATCTATCTCTGACTTACAGCCTCATGCCAGTGCTATGGGCGATGGATATGTGGGAGAGAAACTGTATAGAGCTGAAGCCAGGGGAACATGGGATTTATTCATTTAGTCCTGCACTGGGATTGGGCTCATACGATAAATGCTGACTCCCAAATGCAGTGACAGGGGGATGCTGTACTGTTGGGATGTGCCATCTTTCAGATGAGGAGTAAACTGAGCTCCTGTCTGCCTTTTCTGGTAGTTATTCAGGTGGACATTAAAGATCCCATGGCACTTCTCAAAAAGAGCAGGGCAATTTTGCTGATGTCCTAGCCAGATTTCACACATTCGCCAAAAATACCACTAACAGCTTAATCTGGTTAAATTTAAATTGGATTGCACCTGTATAACCCCTATACTGGAATGGGGATAAAAACAGGCAATATTGTCTATTACTCCTTTTCTAGTCAACAAAAACTACATAAATAAAATAGAAGAACTTTAAAGGGCAGTCCCTGATTCAGTAGTCAAATATTGACTTTTTTTAGTAAAATTATTGTCACACAAGTTATCAAAACACCTCTTACATTAGCACATTATCTGAATTGTGATTTCTGCTGTTGGGTTCAAAAGTTCAATTCAATTCAATTTTATTTCATACTAGCGAGAATGTGAGCAAAAATGACCGCTTTCACAAATGTCCAGTTGTACATTGAAATCACTGAAATGCAGAGAAACAATTTACAGTAAACATTGTACATAAAGGCTGAGGTAACATATTATACACATATTATAAACAGAAACTCATTGTACATAAAGGTTGAGGTAAAATATTATAAACATATTATAAACAGAAACTTATTTACAGATGAGAGAAAACGAATATGCAATAGTAGGGGGAGTCACGTGATGCAGAGCGCCTGGTAGCAGCCTTTTCTTGGGCTCCCACCTACCACCCTATAAAAGTAGATTTTGCCCTATTTTCTGCACGAACTTCGGTAGTTTTCTTGCCCTACTATGGTTTTCTACGCCTGGGGTACACTCTGTTTAATTATTACAGTTACCGGGTGAGACCAGCGCGATCGGTGGGGAGATGGACTCCGAAATGAAACAGGCCGGAGTAAGACATACTCTGCCCACGACACCGTAGAAAAATGCCAAGAAGGCCAGAAATCTAAACTCAGGGCAGTCATTGAAGCAAACACCTCCCAGCACTTCGACCAACTTACTGACGGAGGATTGCTTTCTCCAGGAGCTTCTGCCCTTTCGGGAAACCCTCCAGGATATATCCAACGAAGTGAAGATGATTAGGAGCGACTTCGGGGCTCTCTCACGCAGAGTAGTCGACACGGAGGCCAGATAGTCTTCGCTGAGAGTTGAAGGGAGAGAGACCCAGAAATAACGAGTCTGACAACAAATCCAAAAATTACAACTGAAAACGGAGGACTTGGAGAGCAGAAGTAGGAGAAACAACATTTTGATTCTTGGCCTACCCGAATCTGAAGAGGGAGGAGACATCATTTCCTTCATCCAGAAACTGTTAATTAAGATCATTGGTCCCTCTCCTCTCAAGCTGCAATACCACATTGAGAGGGCCCATCGCTCCCTAAAGCCCAAACCCCAGCCTGGAGCCCCACCTCGACCAATTATAATTAAGTTTCTCAGCTTCATTGAGAAACAGCATGTGTTGGGGAAGGCAAGAGAGTTGGAAGTGATCTACTGGGAAAAGAGCAAGCTCCGTTTTACTCAGGACCTCCCATATGAAACCCGCCAAAGGAGAGCAGCTTTCCATCCTACTGTCAAGAAACTTATTGCGGCCGGAATTAAATTTAGAATGAACTACCCAGCTAGACTGATGGTATCTTTAGATGGTGTTTGGCATTCTCGAGAACCCAGAACAAGCGACGTCAGATCTCACCCTGAAATTCTAACCTTTTCAAAGGGAACTGAACTCGACGCTTCCAAATGTGTCCAGCCAATAGATGTTCTTTTTCTTTAGTTTGGATCTAAAATGAATGGGATATCTCTTTTCTTTAGGTTTCCTACCTGTAGGTGGTCTCTCGTTGTTGCTCTGAAGCCCCGCGGGTATGGGATGGAGGGTTGGAGGTATCGTGGCCTACGAGGCCTGGTTGGGGTCCTGGGAGCTTCGAGCTTGAGCCAATAGTAAGAAGGGGGGGAACTAGCTGTTAGGGTAGTGGTTTCTTCGGTTCCTTTTTGAGGACGGACCGATTGGTCCATTGGCGGGTCTTCATCGGTGACTTCCCTTAATTAGAAGGCTTCGCTTAAAACACTACGAGTAGTCACCGGATCGTGTGCTGGATCAAACTCTTAATGGCCGGGATTTCGCTGATGGGGTAAATTCTGCTTCATCTTTATTGAAACTTCACGGCTCCTTTTCCAGGTAACTCTGGCTGGGGTTACGATGTAGGGACTGCTTCAGTAAAATTTTTATGTGATTCGGAAAGTGGGATCAGCCACTAATAAGGGTGCTAATTTGGGAATAAATGGGCAGGCAGAATCACTGTTGTTCCATGTCAAGGGGTGGGGGGGCTCAGGGAGAGGGCAAGCACTGGGGGATTCTTTCTCGCGGCCTTATTAGGGGGATTTGGGTAACCACGTCCAAGACCTTTAGTGTTGGTGGTTTGGCCATCTGTTGCTGGATTTACAGTTTAGGGTGGTTTCTAAGCGTAGATTAGGTGTTAGTCTAAGTGGGGTTATGCTTGGACGGGTGAGCCTTTGGGGGGGGTCCCTGTTAGCTCAGTCTAGACTGGATGTACTCAATTTATTTGTACTATGGGGACCCATTGTACATAGTTTAGAGGGATCGGAGGTAGGTTGGGTGGGTGAGATAGGGGGTCGGGGGTTGGTTTGCGCTTCATCTTATTTGTTGGGTGTTTCCGGTTGGCTTCAGTATTGGGTGCAGTTATTAGATTTGTACTTTCAGTCTTACAGTTTGACAATCTCTTTCATTGTGATATGACTTTTCAGGGAGGGGGATGGGGGGGCAGGGGGAAGGTGCCACTACCTATGTGCTCAGATTGTAATGCCATGGATCTTTATATACCTCATTTTTTCTATTTTGTTATATGGCTTTGAGACATATTAAAATTGCTACTTGGAATGTCAGTGGTATTAGAGATGCTACTAAAAAAATGCAAACCCTACTAAATTGCTCTCTCCTGGATATGGACATCCTATTTTTGCAGGAAACTCATATTTTAGCTTCGGAAGTTAAAATGTTGCGTTGTCAGGGGTTCTCTCAGGTTTTTATTTCTGAAGAAACAACAGCTAGCAGAGGAGTGGCAATCCTGATAAGAAGAAATGTTCCATTTGTGGCAGAGAAGTGCTCTACAGACCAAGAGGACAGAATTGTATTGGTTAAGGGCTTGCTCAATAATACGAAAGTAGTTCTTGGGGCAATATATAGTCCAGTGGAAGGGGATTCCAATTTCCTTATGCAACTAACAGCTAAGCTAAGTAATTTTCTGCCGACTGTATTTATATTGGGGGGAGACTGGAATGTCGTCCCTTCTCAAGATTTGGATAGAACCCATAGACTCACGAAATCCCCTTCCCCCGCCCAAATAGCTCTCAGCGATTTCTGGAATCTAATAGGCTTATGTGACCCATGGCGAGTATTGAACCCCTCTAGTCGTAGCTACACATTTTATTCTCAAATACATCGATCCTGGTCAAGATTGGATAATATTTTAATTAGTAGCTCTCTCCTGGCCAATGTCTCCCATTCAGGTATAGAACCAATTGTTATTTACGACCATTCAATGGCTTGGATCAATTTGTCTCCTGGCCCTCCGGGCCAAAGGGATACATCTTGGAAGCTTAACACACAGCTTCTGAAGGATGAGCATATAGTCACTCACTTTAAATATCTAATCTCGTCCTTTCTCGAAGTTAATCAGGGCTCTGTCTCCAGAGAAGATTTAATTTGGTGCTCACTAAAATGTTCTATCAGAGGCGAATTTATTAAATTGGCTTCTAGGAGGAAAAGACTGAGGGAAGCTAAAATTACCTCATTGTCCAACCAAATTAAGGTTGCAGAAGAAGCCCTCTCTCTCTCTCTAATTCTCAAGCAGATTTGGAGGGTCTATGCAAACTTAGAAACGAATACGAAGATCTGATTAAAGAAAAAACGGAATATGTTATTCTTAAAGCTACAGCGCGTTACCTCGACCAGGGGGAGAAACCCGGCAGGTTGCTTGCCCTTAGGTTAAGAGAGGTGGAAAACTCCAGACTGATTCCTGCCTTAAGGGCATCTGATGGTTCAATTAAAACCACCCCGAGAGATATAGTGGAAATCTTTGAATCTTTTTATAAAGATTTATATGGTAATGGGGCTTCTTTACCATCTCGTTCAGATGCGGAATCTTTTTTGGAGGGTGTGTCTCTCCCGAGTCTGCAAGCGCATTATTGTAAATTGTTATCCTCCCCTATTACTTTAAGTGAGGTTGAAGAGGTCATTAAAGGTCTACCCTTAGACAGGTCCCCCGGACCTGATGGCTTCCCCCCAAACTTTTATAAAACTTTTTGCAAAGAGATCTCCCCTGCTCTTCTTAAATTATTTAACCATATTCTCTCTTCCGATTCCTTAGATCCCTCATTGCTGGAAGCTACAATAATTTTAATTCCAAAACCAGACAAGCCCCAGCTGGACCCAGCCAGTTATCGACCAATATCATTACTAAATTATGATATTAAAATCCTAACCAAGATTCTCTCCTTGAAAATCAAACAGGTCTGGCAAGTACTGCTGAGTCATGAACAGGTGGGTTTTGTCCAGGGGGAGATCAGCTACAGACCATCTACGCACACTTGCCCATATTTTTCGTGAGGCTCAGGAGTCCCAGTCCCCTATGGCCTTAGTTGCCTTAGACGCTGAGAAGACCTTTGATCAAGTTAGCTGGGAGTTTCTGTGGTCTGCTCTCAAAAAAATGGGCTTCCCAGAAACTTTCATTCATTGGATTAGAGCGGTATACCGCTCGCCTTCTGCCAAGGTCTACTGTAATGGTGTTTTTTTGTCTCGCTTCCTTCTTCATTCTGGCACCCGTCAAGGATGTCCCCTATCCCCCTTACCTATTTAATTTGTATCTGGAACCCCTTTTGCTCCATATTAAAGCCTCACCCAGGATTACAGGATGCGTTATTGCTCAGCAGGTATTGACCCTATCTGTTTTTGCAGATGGCATCCTCTTACATCTTTCTAATCCTGAGTCTTCATTATTGGAAGTATTGCAAATAATTAATCAATTTGGTAAAGCTTCCAATTACAGGCTAAACGTATCCAAGTCGGTGATATTCCCACTTAACTCGCTTTTGCTCCAGGCTAGTGTTTCTCAGATTGGCATGAACTGGGTTTCGACCTCCCTTAAATATCTGGTATACATCTGGCCCGAGATGGGGAAGTGGTTAAAAGCTCAATCTGGATGATCTGTTGGATAGAATCCAAAAGATCTTAGCAGATGGGACAACCTTCCATTGTCTGTAGGGGGCGTATCAGTATTATTAAAATGAATATACTTCCCCGTATTTTTAACCCCCTGAACCTTCTCAATATTTGGCTTCCTAGAACCTACTTTCAACAAATACACTCTGCCTTATCTAATTTTATTTGGCGAGGTAAGCACCCCAGAAGAGCTTTTCTCAAACTTAGCTTGCCTAAAGATAAGGGGGGTCTCTGTCTCCCTAATTTTTGGTTCTATTATTGGGCCAGTCATCTAGCTAAACTCGGCCGGTGAGACAGCCCTCCGAACGAATATCATATGCCCATCTGGTTGGAATTAGAACTCAAACTATTGGAAAAATATAATATACATCCTCCCCACATCTTTTATTACAGCTACTCCTCCTTACCGGAGGGTATCCGTAATTCGGTCATAGGGCTTTCCATCAAAATCCTCTCTCAGTGCTGGAATTTTTTTAGAATCCCGTACACTAAAGATGTGGCTCAGCCACCGCCTCAACCCTAACATTAAAATTGGAGTCATGTGCTGTCTTTAGACTGGCTTCCACAACTTCAGAATCAATCAGTGGAGGACCCTACCTCAGGGTTCCTTCGCTCCTCTGCTAGTCTGCTAGCTGAAATGAACATCCCACCAAAATACATATTTAAGGTTTTTCAATTGAGACACCTTGTAGGAAAGACTTTCGGGTTGGTGAAGGTATCCTCTCAAACTAGACCTTTTTTGGAACAAATCAAGAACTGTGTCTCCAAACCCCATAGTATTGCTAGGTTATATTCTTATCTCTTGCTTACTAAATACCCCAATTCATTATCTGGTTCCAATGTATGGACATCTCTCATACCTGACTCTTTAGATCTTGGAATCGATTTGTATAGACATTTATAAGTATATTACTCTGATAGGAATAGGCTATACAGTTTTTCATTTTGAATAATCTGTATTACACACCAGCTAAGTTGGCCACATTTGACAGGTTAAGATCTGACAGTTGTACAAGATGTGGCATGGGAGTAGGGAATTTATTGCATATATTTTGGTCATGCTTGAAAGTTGCCCCATTATGGTATGCAATTCGTGATAGATTGGACCCAATTCTGGGTCTAGGAGAATTATTCACAGCTGAAATTTGTATACTTGGTCTGTACTCAGACATTAGAGTTAAAGAACGGAAGTTTCATATGGCCCTAATCTCAATAGCGGTTAAAAGGTTAGTCCTTTGGCATTGGCTAGACCAATCAGTTATCTCCTATAATGATTGGCTTGAAGAAATTTCCTTATGTTTCAAGATGGAAAGATTAATAGCTAGTTCCAGAAATGCTATGCCTACCTTTAACCAAAATTGGGGCAAGTTGTACGCTGTATACCTACACTGATCTCTATGTCTTGTTTCCTCTGACTGGATCACTATGTCCGGTTTTAATTTCTTTATTTGTGTTTTATCAAATATCGGTCTATGGCAATTTTATTTCCTTACCATGGATAATTTGGAGTTCGGGGTGGCACCTTCCAGGGAGGGTGGGGTGGGTATACAAAACTTGTTACATGTTTTTGCCATGTGTCAGGGTATTGTTTGGGTATGTCTTGGATCTGTTTTGGTACCTGTATTACATGTTTCTTGTTGTGTAAATGCAATAAAGATATTGAATTTCAAAAAAAAAAAGAATATGCAATAGTAAACTAATTATTTACAGGACTATTTACATAAATGCTTATAGAGTCATTTGCATGCAACTGGTAACCAAAAGAAGCAAAGAGGGAGGGGAAAAGGGTGGAGTGGGGGAGAGGTGAAAGGGTAAAGGGGGTCAAATAAGGGGGGATGAGGGAAAACAGTAGGGGAGAAAGGGGACTATAGAAGAGGGGACAGTAAAATGCAAATTTAGATTCTGCCAATAGTAGGTGAACAAGTGCATGTGAGTTTTTCTTGGAGGTGACTCTTGAGGGACTTTTGAAAGACATTTATAGTGTTGCAGGCAAGGTGGTCCGGTGGATCCAAGTTGTACTGTTTCGAGCCCTGATAAGCAATGGAATTTTGAATAAGTGAGGTGTGAATGAATGGGATGTTGAAAACATTGTTGAGTTTATGGGACCATTTACTGTATAATGGGTGGAATGCTGGGTGAGTGCTAAGGATAGCCACAGTAGCCAAATCTGGGTCACTGACATCATGGGTTGCATCCCTGCCACAGTACCAACAGGCCAGCCCTGCTCCACAGAGTTTCTTCCTTTTATCCCTCTCAGCTCTGATCAGATTCCAATTCTGCACCTCTCATCCCTTGACCAAGTTCTTGCCACCATTCCTTATAGTACTGTTCAGATCCAGTATTTGGAGCGAATGGACCAAAAACCAACACTATTTTTAAACAAAAGACATGACAATGTGTTAAGCAATTATCCAAGTCTTTCTCTCCAAATCCAACTCACCTTCTAGTAGTATCCACAATCCATTATTTCAGTCATTCCATTCTAGTCCTGACTCATTCCTTCAACAGCATTGTTATTTTTTTGTTTCATTACAGAACAAGGGGCACTGGGGGCTTTCAAATTTGGGCAGGTCTTGTGTTGTCTGCTAATAGTCTTACAAGTACAAAATGTATAAAAACATAAGGATAGCCACAGTAGCCAAATCTTATGTCCACTGGACAGCCTCTCCCTCCTCCAGACCCACTCCTTCCCTACTAGGTCCAAGCAGGGATGTAACCCACTGTCTTCTCTGAGGACCTACTATATCCATGAGTGTAACTCACAATTTTGTAACATTATGTAACCTAAGTAACATACAAACTACTACATTATATAATCTAAGTGTAGCTATGCTAAATGTTCCTTTTACTGCACCTGTAATGTTATCCTCTATTTTAATCTACACTGTAATAACTGTCTTGATGTCTGCCCTCCCTGTGATGAGGTGCTTTGTAAATGAGTCTCTGACTCAAAGGTTGTAAACCCGATTTGTAAGCAGTGGATACCTGCTTAGTCAGTAGATTTTCTCAGTTTCTAAAGTCCATGATTTGATGCATATCAGGCTTACAAAACTGTTTCCTTGTGTGTTTGAGTATGAGCCTTGTATATTCTCTGCATACAGGTAAAACAATAATAACAAATAGCACTTTGAAACTTGAGCTATGCGGTGAACCCAGGCCCTCAGAATACCATCCTGGTGCTCTAACTGGTGCTGGTGCCTGGTAAGTTACAGTCTCACATGGTTGGATCTGGAGTTCCCAGGCACACTCCTTTCTCTGGTATTGCATATCTTGCAACTAGAAATAATCAGGATGAAAATTTGATTTTTTTTGTGCAGTATTAGTCATTGCTAAACAATTTCAATCACAAACTGTAGTCAGAAAGAAATAATGTGACCTACTGGAAATTGAACCCAGCTCCCTGGCATACTGTCACAATGCTCTAATCACTGAGCTACAGGCTCACATGGTTGGACCTGGGATTCCCACACACACTTCTTTCTCTGGTGTTGCATCTCTTTCAACTAGGAATAATCAAAATGGCAGTTAGATGATGCCATATTGAAAGCCTATACTGCCCCAGCTCACTTATTTCCCTTGTGCTGTTTCAACAGAGCACAGCAAGACATCTAAATAATTAAAAAATAAATACATCTCACAAACTGATGTCTTGCACCAGGTCAGACTAGGAACCCTTTGAGTTGGGGGCTCCGCAGCTGCTGGTACTGAGGATGCCTAATGCCAGCTTTAGGCAAGCAACTTTAAGCAGAACTAAATCAATGAAGAAGTGTCAGCAGTGCGAATATCTCTCAGACTGGTTACTGTAGCTAAGAAATGAGACTCCATCTTTTAACAGTGTTAAAAAAGTATTTTGTATTGATCCTATCACCACAGCAACTATAGGCAAATCACATGTCCTTGTTAGGTGGGGGAGATAGCCAGTATGTAATCAAAGGTGTTAATAACTTAACAAGTTTATAATAAGTGCTGTAACAATAGTGGGGTTTTTGTTTGTTTTTACTGAGATTAGGTTGAAGTACTCCATACAGGAATGATTACAGGTTAGAGTAGCTGAGCTTGCTTTCTGTAGCCAGAATGATCCACTCAGGGCTGGGGGACTCCTGGAAGGCAGGGTCCCTAGGCCTGGCTCTTGTTGGCCTATGCCTTAATCTGGCCCTTATCACAAGGAGGAGTCCCTCATTCATGTACCTAAAAAAGAATAAACTACTGTGTCATAGAGTATACATTTAAATGCAGTTCACAGTTGTTATTAAAAATCCCTCTTACCTTCTTGGAAGTTTTAAAACAGATGAGTTCTCAGGCACTCCTAGTCCTCAGATGGCAACAAAACTATTAGCCAGTGTTGGGGCTGATCTTGTTGCATTCAATATAGTAGGCAAAAAGATATGAATTAAGCAATCAGTCATCAAATCACTATAATTATTTTTGGTATGCATTTGCATAACCACCTAGCCCAACGTTTCACATGTCTGTGCTTTGTAAGGGGTTAACATGGCCCTTAAAATACATGTAAAAACATGCTTTGGTAGCCTTTTCAATGATCCATATTACCATAACAGCAACATTTTTGTTCCATAATTTTTTGAAAAAATGGGGAGATAAAAATCGTACTTAGCAAATTGTTAAATTCTTCCCTCTGTGAGATATGTTCCTACATCACAATGTGCTTCATATGCATAAGATTTAGAAATATGGACAAAAGATCTTGGTATTAAGTGATTAATACTGTATTCCTAAAAAGTGAAATATTAGTAAACACTCTTAAATGATTATTTAAACCAACTGCCTTTCCTTTTTTCCACATATCACATATCACCCACTTCCCCTTTTGCTACAGTTGTAGTCCACTCATAATTATTTAAATCTCTTCTGATGGTACACTTATTTTAAAGTAGTCTCCTAAAGCATTTGCATAAGACACATATTTCTATCCTTACCCTTTCACTGAAGTTTAATAGGTCTCAATAATTTTATTTCAATAATTTTATTTCACAATTCTGTTTTCAAATAGTTATGGTTTTCCCTCTTTGCACAGTAAAAGGAAAAATGATCTTCTATTCCCTTTAGGAGGGCAGGGAGCTGTTTTACTGCATGAGGGTGTTGTACCAGTCATTCTGTTACTGGGAGGCATTGTTTCACACTCAAGTCAGCTCCAAAGCTAACCAAAGGTAGTCCTGAGGTATGGTTGCTAGGCAACACCACACAAAGGACCCGAATTGTTTTTAATTCAAAATACTGCTTTTTATGGGTACTTTATTACTTTTTTGTGGTCATGGGACTATTGTCTGATCTTTTAAGGGGAAGACAACACTAATTTTAAACCATTTTGGGACCCTCAGTGTAGCAAGAGGACCGGAAGAGGGCAGACACACTATTTCTGGTAGCCACACTATAAAACATGTGCTATTCCAGCAATTGACTTCACTTTAGGAGGGCAGTGAGCTGTTTTACTGCTTGAGGTTATTGTGCCAGCCATTCTGTGACTGGGAGGTATTGTTTCACACTCAAGTCAGCTTCAAAGCTAACCAGAGGTAGTCCCGTGGTATGGTTGCTGGGCAACACCACACAAAGGACCTGAATTGTTTTTAATTCAAAACACAGCATTTGCAGGGCACTTTATTACTTTTCTGTGGTCCAAGGGATATTGCCTGATCTTTAAAGGGCAGACAAAGTTCATTTTAAATAATTTGGGGACCTTCAGTGTAGCAAGGGGATCGGAAGTTGGCAGATACGCTACTTCTAGTAGCTATGCTATCAAACACGTGCTTTTCCAGCAATTGACTTCACTTTAGGAGGGCAGTGAGCTGTTTTACTGCTTGAGAGTATTGTACCAGTCATTCAGTGACCAGGAGGTATTATTCACACTCAAGTCAGCTCCAAAGCTAACCGGAGGTAGTCCCGTGGTATAGTTACTAGCCAACACCACACAAAGGACCCAAATTATTTTTAATTCAAAACACTGCATTTGCTGGGCACTTTATTACTTTTCTGTGGTCTGGGGCTGCTGTCTGATCTTTTAAGGACAGACAAAGCTCATTTTAAACCATTTTGGGACCTTCAGTGTAGCGAGGGGGCCAGAAGTGGGCAGACATGACACCTCTGGTTTCTCCATTTTTCAACACTCCATGACAAGTGTTAGCAAGCCCAGCATTTGTGAGCACAGCAAAAGTGACAAAGCTAAGGCAATCAGCTTAGCTGTGTCTGCCATGTCAGCTGGGGAAGCAGGGAAAAGTCAGTCTCAAAGTAAGGTAAGTGATGGGGCCTCTCATAGTAGTGTAGCCCCCTTGTTACCCAGGGTTACTAGAATCCCAGTAAGACCTAGTGGTAGGTAGGGAAGGCAGCTTGTGAAACTCCAGTTGAATGGGTTTCACACTATCTCACTTTGTTCTCAGTCACAGCTGAGACTGACAGATGACATCACCATAGAACTTTTGCAGCTGCATAAGCCACATTGGAATCTGCAGCAGCAGGGAGTGAGATAGAACTTTGGGAATTTTCAAAGTGAGTCTTCTGTTTTGTTTTGAAGGAGAAGGAAGTGTCTTCTGTTTACCTCCTTGGGAGAAGAACAGTGTCCAGTTTTAAGTGGTGGAGACTGCTGTCCAGGTCTCAGTGCCCCCCTCCCTCTGGGGGGGAGCAAAGTGTCCCTCTGTGGATTCCAGGGGTAATCCCGTAATTACCACTACAGAAGAAAGCTGCCTTTTACAGTTTCTGTTCTGGTCTGATAACAGTGAAAGAAGTGCATTGCCTGTAGGCACCTCCAGCTAAAAGGGTGAGTGTTGTGCTCTATTTGAGAGGGCAAACAATATGTTTCTTCAGTTTGGAAAATGTGAAGAAAAGCTGGGATGTGAACTACTATTTGGGAGGCCTATTGTACTAGGACAAACAAATGGAGTAGTTTAAAATTTAAAGTCTGAATGGATTTCAAGTACTGTTGTAGAGTGGGTGCTACAGGTCATCCACCGTTTAATCTACATTTCAAAGTTTAAGTTTCTGTTTGTCCAGAGAAATGGCTGGGTATGGGCTGTGGGAGCTGGAGGTGGGAACACCCCCCATCTTTAGTGACCAGGTCCACCTCTACAGATTTCTACTGTGATTGCTACTTGCCTCATGCGCCTGGCCAGTGATGAGATAGGTACCCAGACATGGGTCACAAATTGGAAAATCTCTCTAGGAGTTGCAGACTCTAAGTGGTGTGGGGAGCCACAGCTTGGGAAAATATTCTCCTTGTTTGATTGGAGTCTGAAGGAAGTAAGAAAACAAATCTCTCTAGGAGTCGCAGACTCTAAGTGGTGTGGGGAGCCACAACAAGTAAAATTTGGGTTCATCCTTTAAATGGACTGTCAGTCAAGTGGCCGGCAGGGGAGCCGGGCCAGTCGGGCTGTGTATCCAAAGTGCATGCAAGTCCGCCTGAGTGTCTGGTGGGTCCAGAGCCAGAAAACAGTAGAAATGGGTTCATTCTTCAAGTGGACTGCCTTGTAGTCTCTAATCTGCATTTACAGTAAACATAGCCCCTTGGGGGTCCATCTATGCTTTGTTATGTTCAGCTAGTTATGAATAAAAGCCACACTGAAAAATCCCAATCCTGGTTCTGGACATTACATTTATTGCTTCCAGTAGTTGGATTTACTTGGGTGCCCCTGTGCAGAGTAGCCAAACCTAGGTCCCTTGTGCCGGGTAACCTCATCCTCCCCGAACCCAGGTCCCCACCAGGTATTGCTGCCAACACCAACAGCATGCCACCTGTCATTTTAGTGAAAAGGCAGGGGTGAGGGGTTACAAAAATGGAGGCACCGCTTTGGATTTGTTTGGGAAGGAAGGTGCTTGGGCAAGTGGGCTAGCGTTTTGGCTATCTGGCAGTTGGTAGCCCAAAAAGCTGAAGCAATTTCCCTAGTGTGTTGCTATGTGCTGTGAATCTTGTGCTGCTGTTTAAAAAATGCCAACTGTTTACCAAGGAGCTGTAAAGCCAAAGAGTGTGCCCTTGTCCTGCATCATCAAAAAAGTTTACAGTGTTTTTGTCAGCTTTTAAAATGAATTCTGTAAACAAAAGTGTGGAAAACTAGGGGTAGCAACAGAGAAATTATTCCCTGGATGTTTGAAATGCTTTTAAAGTGAATTCTGTGAAGGAAAGTATGGAGAACTAGGGGTAGCAACAGAGAAATTATGCCCTGGACGTTTGAAATGCTTTTAAAATGAATTTCTGTGAAGGAAAGTGTGGAAAACTAGGGGTAGCAACAGAGAAATTATGCTCTGGACGTTGGAAATGCTTTCTGTGTAAAGAGAGAGACTGCAGAGTTAATGGCAATGTTACATGGTTGAAATGGGCTCCTGCCGTGGAGTCAGTTGAGAAATAAAAAATGCATTTTACAGTTTAAATTTGCCTGCTCAACGATCGTCGTGAGGAGAGGAGCCCTCGCGAGGAAGAAGAGGCTCATTTGCATGGCGTCATGTGGTTGGTCAGTTTGCCATTAGTCCCGCCCCTCAGCCAGCTCTTCTGAGACTGTCTCAGCATTCGAGAGGGAGACAGAGAGTAGTGCATGTACTGGCAGTGGAGGAGCGTCGCAAAGGATTCAAAGCGCTGTAAACATTCAAAAAGTGACTTTTGAGTTTAAAATCAGGCTCAACCCACAACTCAATCATGGAATTAGTGAATTTGGTGGTTAAAACGATGATCGCTGAGACTGCCCACCCGTTTGCATTCAGAGGCCTTCAAAATCTGGCTGCAGGCCGTTTTACCCCATCGCAGCAAGTTGCTACTAATAACAGTGGGTAAACCATTTAAAAACTGCTCAATCAGTGATTTTCAGTAATGCCACATAAATTGCGTGTGCAGCAGTGTAGTTGCTTTGTCCTGCCAGCAAGTGCAAGTCTGTAAAGCCATTAAATGTATGCATGGAAGTGAAAATAGCCTCACTTTAAAGTTTGCAGCCAGAGAGAGACTGTGGATTGTAGCAAAATACAACACTAGTAGAAGCAGGCAATCCTGAGCTGAAACCTGAAGTTTTTAAGGGACTGTAAATCAAATGAATGTTGCCAGCATGTGAAAAGTCCAAGGAAAATCCTGTAAATGTGTAAAGTCAGATCAGAGCAAGTTGTGCAGTTTGAGTAAAAGTTATCAGTAGCTGGTGTAAATCGGGTGCACAGTGGCTTGAACCAGATTCTTAATGTTGATGCACAGGAGTGCTGCCGCCGCCATTACAGGGTGGGGTAGTAAAGTAAAAACAGCAGCAGAGGAGCCATTTTAAAGCTACAGAGTGTGTTCATTAAAGTGGGACTTTCAGTTACAGTGAACTTTTGTTTATTTTTCTGCAGTTATGGCCTCAGGACCAGCTCGTTACCCGGATCATGCCCAGGTTGCAGTAACAGCAGCAGTAAATAGACTGAGAGATATTGAAAAGTGGTGCTATGGAGGGCAACTGCCTCCTGATGTGGCAATTCCTAATTATCCAGTGCGTGTATGCCAAATATGCTTGAGTGCTGGAAGGGATGTCTTCATGATTCCTCACTGTGCTGGATGCCTTCAAAAATATGGCTTGTATAAAGCACCTCCAATTCGTTTGGCTCCCACATGGACAAAAATTCAGGAATCTGCAGTTGGCAGCACACAGCATCAGGCGGAGCCTGTGGAAGAAGGTCCCTTGGGGGAGTGTGGCACAAAGCTAGAAGGTGCAGAATTGGAGACTGAACCTGAAGTTGAAGTTTTGGATGCTGGATCTCAGAAAGAAAGTTTGGATAAAGCATCAATAGACCCCTGGGTGGGGGTGCCTAGCCCAAGTCTCTTAGGTGAAGATGAGATGCGAGAGGCCTTTGAATGGGAGGTGTCGACCTCCGCTCCTAGTGATGAATGGATAGTCTCGGGGTGAGAACGACTGCTCACCCTGGGCTCAGATCCTCAGTGAAGAGGAAGATGAGGGGAGCCTATGTGGCCTTGTGAAAAAGGAACGGGTACACAGCCTCAAGATCTTGCCTCGAAGGAATGTGTTGAAGAAGGTGGTGATGCCACTGCCCTGGCTTTACAAGAAGAAGTCAGGGATCCGTTTTTAATTTCTTTGAGGATGTGAAGCTGGCAGAACCAGGACTGGCCACCCCCAAGCCAGGCCAGCGGTCTCAGATTGACCAAAGCAAGTAAAGAGGAGAGTCTGGTTCGTAGAAAGGCAAATAAAATCTATGGTATGACCTTTCCTACCTTTCCTCAGAGAGTCTGGGAGGAGATTGAGGACTGCAGGAAATCCTGGATCTGGGATGAAGCAATGAAAAATGTGCATCCTGGGGCCAACCAGCATGTAAAAAATAGACTGTTCCACAAAAAGTATACACAGTGGAAGAAAGGCAGGACACTGTTTATGGACAGAGTGAGAATAGTGGACGGAGAAGGACGTGAAGTCTCCCACTGTGTGAATTATGTGCTCCCAGACGGGGTAATAATTCAAGCCCCTGACCCCTGGTACTATTGGCCTCAGTGCAAGGACCTCCCAGTAATTAAGTCCGTGCCTACAAAATGGAGAGCTGAGCAGTGGTAGTCAATACTGCCACACTAGACTGTGAAGTGCTCTTATTAATACACCAATATGAATAACCAAGGACTCAGGTGCTCCACATTCATCAGTCTACAGTGTACTGTCCTGTTCAGCAACCATCTACTGGCCCACCAGATGACTTCAGATCCAGAGAGAACACCAGCCCAGCTGTTTCCTGTTCATTGCCTGGTAATCGGATGATGTTGGACCAGCTGTTTTCCTTTTTGTTCCTGTTCTAAGGTTCCTTCTCCAGAGATGACATCAGCCCAGCTGTTTCCAGATGTGCTGTCCTGTGGTTCCCGGAAGATGTCTGCCCAGCTGTATCAGAAGAAATGCTGCCAGGGAGAGTCTTTGGCCGCGGTCCAGGTTTGTACAATTCATATACTACAAATGGCTGGTAAGTCCGAAACGTTTTCTATCTTTATGACATTGCAGTACACACCCTACACTACAGACTTCAAAAATGTGTGAACTGTCTGCAAAGACTCGCCCCTTCGGGACTTTGGCCTTTTAGAACTATGCTTCACAGGGCTCCAGCCCAGGAGAGATTCTTTATTGGACTAGTCTCCGGGCCTTGTGGTCACTGGTTGGGACTTTTAGGGCACTCCATCCCCCAAATGTGTATTGTAAATAATGTTATTATTGTACTCTAATGTAAATACTGTTTTTCTACCTTTTTCTAAAAAAAATCTTTTTTGGGATTGTTCAGTGTTCTTGTATGGTAGGGGTTGTTGTTAGGTAGACTGTGTATGCAGATTAGGAGTGTGTTTTATCTTTCTTTTTCTTACAGGTGTTCCTGGCAAGACAGAAGAGAAGACAAGAAGAGGAGGAGGGGCCCATCGGAGTTCCTTGTTCAGTGCTTTTTTGAGTAGAAATCTAAAGTACTGTGTTGTTATTGTTATAGTTATTGCTGTATTAACCCTTTTCTGTCCACAGGTGTGGTTGTGGGGGTAGGGAGGAAGTAGTATTTGGTATTTTAATGGTGTTGTTGCAGGTTGCCCAAGGTCAAGGAGGTCCCCGGGTTTTGTTTTTGTTTGAGATGTTATGTTAGAGGCAGATAGGTTTTCCCTAGAGGGTTAGGGGGGATGGACAGGCTGTGGCCCTGACCTGCAGTAGGGACCTCAGTGCTGATCTATCAGGGCTATGCTCTGGATGGTTCTACCAGAGCCACTAGGTGTCCCTAGTTAGTGGATAGTGTAGAGGCTGATATGTCAGCTACAGGCCTCTAGGCCCTTAGTGTTGCCTGCCTGTGCTTGCACATGGTAGGAGGGGGCCTGATCACCCCCCTCTGCAGGTAGCACATAGGGTGGGATGGCCTAAGGATGGGTGCATAATGACTGGGGACAGTCATTTTCCTGGTCAAGGGCGAGTGTAACCCCCTTGTTACCCGGGGTTACTAGAATCCCAGTAAGACCTAGTGGTAGGCAGGGAAGGCAGCTTGTGAAACTCCAGTTAAATGGGTTTCACACTGTCTCACTCTGTTCTCAGTCACAGCTGAGACTGAGAGATGACATCACCAAAGAACTTTTGCAGCTGCATAAGCCACATTGGAATCCGCAGCAGCAGGGAGTGAGAAAGAACTTTGGGAGTTTTCAAAGTGAGTCTTCTGTTTTGTTTTGAAGGAGAAGGAAGTGTCTTCTGTTTACCTCCTTGGGAGAAGAACAGTGTCCAGTTTTAAGTGGTGGAGGCCGCTGTCCAGGTCTCAGTGCCCCCCTCCCTCTGGGGGGGGGAGCAAAGTGTCCCTCTGTGGATTCCAGGGGCAATCCCCTAATTTCCACTACAGAAGAAAGCTGCCTTTTTACAGTTTCTGTTCTGGTCTGTTAACAGTGAAAGAAATGGTACTTTGCCTGTGGGGCACCTCCAGCGAAAGGGTGAGTGTTGTGCTCTATTTGAGAGGGCAAACAATATGTTTCTTCAGTTTGGAAAATGTGAAGAAAAGCTGGGATGTGAACTACTATTTGGGAGGCCTATTGTACTAGGACAAACAAATGGAGTAGTTTAAAAATTTAAAGTCTGAATGGATTTCAAGTACTGTTGTAGAGTGGGTGCTACAGGTCATCCACCGTTTAATCTACATTTCAAAGTTTAAGTTTCTGTTTGTCCAGAGAAATGGCCAGGTATGGGCTGTGGGAGCTGGAGGTGGGAACACCCCATCTTTAGTGACCAGGTCCACCTCTCAGTTTCTACTGTGATTGCTACTTGCCTCATCGCCTGGCCAGTGATGAGGTAGAGCACTGGCGTGGAGTGCATAGGGTGAAAAATCTCTCTAGGAGTCGTAGACTCTAAGAGTGGTGTGGGGAGCCACAACAAGTAAAATTTGGGTTCATCCTTTAAATGGACCGTCAGTCAAGTGGCTGGCAGGGGAGCCAGGACAGTCAGGCTGTGTATTCAAAGTGCATGCAAGCCCGGGCTGAGTGCCTGGTGGGTCCAGAGCCAGAAAACAGTAGAAATGGGTTCATTCTTTAAGTGGACCACCTTGTAGTCTCTAATCTGCATTTACAGTAAACGTAGCCCCTTGGGGGTCCATCTATGCTTTGTTATGTTCAGCTAGTTATGAATAAAAGCCACACTGAAAAATCCCAATCCTGGTTCTACATGGGTGCCCCTGTGCAGAGTAGCCAAACCTAGGTCCCTTGTGCTGGGTAACCTCATCCTCCCCGAACCCAGGTCCCCACCAGGTATTGCTGCCAACGCCAACAGCATGTCACCTGTCATTTTGGTAAAAAGGCAGGGGTGAGGGGTTACAGTAGCATGTCAGAAGTGGAAGAGGGAGATGTAGCAAAGTTGTGGCAGCAGTGTGCAATTTGTGATATGTGGGTATCAATGAGGCATTTGAACAGGAGGCATGTAAGAGATGTGCAGTAATAAAAGAACTCACATATAGGATAAAGCAGTGGCAAATGGAAATGGAACTACAGGAAGTGATAAAGGAACTAGAACAATTCGTGAAAAGCACAAATAATATTCTACAGACTAATGTAGATATCCTAACTAGAACAGGCATTAATAAAGGTCCAATGGATAAAAGGAAATTTAGGTCAGATGAAAATGATTTGGATGGTGGTCATACAGATGTAGATGACTGGTGTCTGGTTACCAAGGGGCCTAGAAAACAATGTAGTGAAGTTGCACTACAAATACCCACCTCAAATCATTATAATGTCCCAGCCTCAGACACACCTGGTGACAGTGTAGGAAATTATAGGCAAGATGGTCATAAACAGCTAGAGTTAAATGGGCAGGGGAAATATTGTTCATGTTCAGCACCCCAGTTCCAGGATAAGCATAAAGGAAACTTAAATGAACCACCAATTTCTGAGAGATTGCAACAACTTTCAACCCAAAGTACGAAAATAGCAGTAGGTGGAAATCAGGATTGGGTTGTAATCAGAGACCATTTAACTGATGATTGCTGTTTCCCCAATACCTATGAGCAACATCCAATAATCCTGGATAAAACATTGAAGGGGCATACACAGCAACAATCCAGTACCCCTAGTGAAGGTCCAATAACTAGAGGAAAGGAATCTTGTGGTAACAGCATGGCTCCAAATACCTAGAATAGAAACATAGAAACATAGAATTTGATGGCAGATATGGACCGCTTGGCCCACCTAGTCTTCCCATTTCTCTACCTAATGGATAAGCTGAAGATCCTAGTTATCCAATAGCCTACTTCCTCCTACCCCCCACTAGAATTGCCTCATGTCTGTCCCATGCAGTCTTGAATTCCCCCACTGTTTTTGACTCCACAACCTCCTCAGGAAGGCTGTTCCATGCATCTACAACCCTCTCTGTGAAGAAATATTTCCTCACATTACCTCTGAGCCGTCCCCCTTCTATCTTCAAATTGTGGCCCCTTGTTCTTGCACACCTCTTTTTCTGAAAGATGCTACTCTCTTGGACTTTGTTGATTCTCTTGAGGTATTTTAATGTTTCTATCATGTCCCCCCTCTCCCTTCTTTCCTCGAGGCTATACATCTTAAGCTCCTTTAGTCTTTCTTCGTATGTCTTCTGGTGCAGACCCTGCACCATTTTGGAATAAAGATGCTCAAGAGTGATATGGGTTATCAAAAGATATGGTAGTCATAGGAGACTCCATATTAAAACATGCAGACAGGATTATAACTGAGGATAGAAAATCTAATGTAACCATATCCAGCTTATCTGGAGCAGGTATATGTGATATTAAAAGTTTACTCCCTGGATTTCTTGAACATACTAATGAGCTGCTAGTGATTATGCATCTTGGTACAAATGATGTAGAAAAGAAAACCCTCCCTGAAATCCAGAAAGCATTTGAGGAGGTGGGCACATTCTTAAGAAATCAAAAGTACACTTTAGCAATTTCAGAAATCTTACCAATTCTGAGATCAGGAAGATTTAGAACATCTGAAATTAGGAGAGTAAATGGTTGGATTAAGAGGTGGTGTATAAGAGAAGGCTGCATGTATCTTGAGCATTGGCAAAGATTTGAAAATGATTCCAGATTATATGCAGCTGATGGACTTCATTTAAATAAATTAGGAACTAGAGTCCTGGCAGATAGGATAAATGGAGTTGTTAACTTATATTTAAACTAAACAAAGTGGGGAGGGCAGAGGGTGGGGATAAGAAATACAAGACAGAACCAAATTAAGTGTTCCAAGGTTGCAAATTGGAAATCTTTATTGATTAATGCCAGGAGTTTAAGAAATAAAAGAGATGAGCTGGAGTTTATTTTAAATTCTGAAGATGTAACTATCTGTGCAGTCACTGAAACCTGGGGCAAGGTGTTGACTGGGGTCAAGAAATCACTGAATACCAATTTTTTTGAAAGGACAGGATTGACAGGCAGGGAGGAGGGGTTGCCTTGTTTATTAGGGACAATATAAAGGCAACTGGAATATCAAACAAGGTTGACCAAGAAATCAAACAGATATGGGTATAACTTATTCCACCTAAGGATGAAAAAATAATAGTAGGTGTTTGTTACAGGGCACCATCCACTAAAAAAAAGAAAACAACCAAATTTATCAACTGTATTAAGGAACTAGATCCTACCAAGAGACTTCTGATTTTGGGAGATTTCAATTTACCAGGAGTAAATTGGGGTAATGGGGCTGCTATTACCACATCTGAAACAGAAGTTCTTGACTCCTTGAATATCCTTAATGTGGAGAATCATGTTATAGGAAATACCAGGGACAATCATTGTCTCAATTTGGTTATAAGTAATATGGGGGAATTATCGTATATGCTCATGTATACGCTGACCCCCCTCCAAACTGAGACCTGATAATCAAGAAAATGCAAAGACTCATGTATAAGCCAAGTTAAATTTATTGGCACAGTTTACCACACTTTACTAACACCTTTACACACGAGATCATCACAAATGAGAAGGAAAGTAACAATCCCCCACCAAAAAAAATTAAACATCTTTGCTGTCTTTAAAGTTCCTAGGACAACTTTGCTCTCTTAAGTTCCTGGGCTATCACATTCCTCTCCATAGACCCAGGGGGAAAATAAACCTGTCTGGAGTATACAGTACTGTAGCATACAGAGCAAAAAGTGCAACAAATGTAAAAGGAACATCACAAGAACATTACTGGTACACTACCTTAATCAGAGTCCTCATCCCCTTGTGGCTCAGAGAAGCAGAGCCCCTGTTCATTCACAGCCAGAAATTTATCAGTGAGGATGTCAGCATAGCAGTTGTCATCCACTTCCACTGCTTCCTGCTCCTGCTCTGTTTCCTCAAAAAGTGCATCATCCTGTGTGTTATCAAGGTTATTGCTGATACAACACTTAAGGAAAGATTTTATAACCATCTCTGCTGGAATACTATCCCATGTTTGAATGACCCACTTGCACACAAGCTCTATATCAGGTCATTTCAGGTTACCCCCTTTAGTGAGTATTCCTGCTCCAGAGAGCATCCATTCTGCCCATAGTTTTCTAACCCGATCTTTAAAAGGTTTATTAAGGCAGACATCAAGGGGCTGTAGCATAGAAGTCAACCTTCCAGGGATAATGCACATGTCAGTGCAGATTTGTTTTGCAGCTTTTTTGATATCCTCTGTTAGGTGGGGTCTGAACATGTCCCACACAAGCATGGAGAGTTCTCTCTGAAGAGCACCTGGACATGTTTTTCACAGCTTGGATAGCCAGATTAGGACAAGTTCCTCGTCCATCCACCCACCTGGGTGAGGAAATATAAAATCACCTGATGGGAAAGTGACTTTTTTGACTAACGTTTTCCATTTGAATATTACCATGGGCTTCAACTTGGATCCATCAGCCAGACAAGACAGTACCACAGTAAAATGTTTTTTTTTTTCATGATCGGTGTTTTATTTTTTTTTTATATACACTTTTTTCTGTTTTTTCTGGTGTTTCTCCAACCCCCCTGAGGTCACGGTGTACACATATATGTGCGTGCATGGAGGTGCATGCACATGCCAGGATCTGGTGGCCCCTTCCGCCCCTCTCCAGATGTATGTCACTGCTTCTTGCCACCTGTGCATCCCACCGGACCTCCACTCAGTGGGAGCGGGTCTATGGAGGAGCAGCCATCCATCCCTTGGAGGGGAGAGTCACAAGGTGTGGCTCAGTTCTGCTCCAACACTCCCCCCAGAGCTGGCTCTCCCGCAACCTGAGGTTGTTCCCAAACCTGGGTCACTGGCATAGTGTGAGGTAAGGCATCAGCACCCTTGGCCTCAGCACCACTGGGTTGGCTCCTATGACTGGTGGTTTTAATAAGCACTGTCTTGCTGCCTGATGGATTTACTGTGCAGTTTGTAGGGGGGTTGAAAGTCATGGGTGTTTGATCCATATTACCAATATGGGCCACACTCTACTCATGTTTTTTTTTTTCCTGAGCTTTATGGTGAACTGCTGGAAGCTGTCTACCTTTGCTTCCAGATCAGCAGGCAGTTTTTGAGAGATTTTGGTTTATTGCCACAGAGTGAGATTGTGTTGCTCCATAAATATGAAGCACCATCCAGCTGATGCAAGAAGTTTGTCATTCCCTGCCCAGAAACTTGTAAACCTGTCATCCTTTGCCAGTTTCAGTGCCAGTATGCAGATTGACATCCATGTCATGATATATTCAATCTGCTGACACTGCAGAATCCAATTGTTCAGCTTGTTCTCCAGTTTGTGGAAGGCAGGTCTATCCTCATGGCAGACTCTCTTGGATTTAGGGAGATCAAAAAGCATCTCCTTCTGCTTTCTTCATTCCCAGACCTGTTTTTTGTTAATTGAGTAATGCTGAGCAGCAGCACAGTTATTGCTAGTTTTGGCAAACTTTATCACCCACAGCTTAAAAGCTGCATTGTAGGAACGTCTTTTTCATTTCAGGCTCATTTTTGCACCAGTAGGACAAAATACTGGTACCTGAGCCTTTGAAGTATGAGGCAGATTAATTACTGGGCATTGGTGACAGCACAGGTCAACTGGGATTTTTTATTGACTCGTATATAAGCCGAGGTACCATATTACAGGCAGGCAAAAAAGGAACAACAAATCGGCTCATACACGAGTATATGTGGTAGTTACTGATTGCTTGATAAAGGATCCACTATCAGAGAGTGATCATAGTATGGTAGAATTTCAAATTAAAGTTAATAGAGAAATTCAAAAAGGGCACACTTGTGTCAAGCGGTATGCTCAAGCTTACTATCAAATGCTCAAAGCTTTTTATTTATTTATTTAGCTTTTGTTGACCGGGTAAGTGCACTAGACAAATCCTGCCTATTTTCAGGCACGACCCGGGGGAGGGGGATACAGATGAATGCCAACTGACCTTGAACCAGATTAAGCTGTTGGTGGTATTTTTTTAGTGAATGAGGGAAATTTGGCCAGGACACCGGGTAAATTCCCCTACTCTTTTCGATAAATGCCATGGGATCTTTAACATCCACCTGAACTAACACCAATCCAGGCAGATGGGACCTTGGTTTAGCGTCTCATCCAAAAGACGGCACCTCAGAAGTGCAGCACCCCTCTCATGCTGCACTACAGTGTCAGTACTGGGATATTAACCCAAGTGCCAGATGTGGGAACTGAACCCACAGCCCTCTGATCTCCCGGCCTCAGAGGCGAGTGTGCCACCTACTGAGCCACTGACACTGCAAATATAGCAAAGATAGCAGAATGGGATTGGGTCACTGAGCTTAAAAATGAAACTGTAGAACAAAGATGCAGTACCTTCAAAAACGTTATGTGTAACTTGGTTGTCAAGTACATACCAACCATAGCCAAGAATTGTAAAAATGGGAAAGTTCCATAATGGTTTAACAATAAAATAAGGAAATTATTAAGAGCTAAGAATAGAGCCTATAAGAAGGCAGAAAAAGAAGGCACAGATGTATATAGAGATAGGTATAAGACCAAACTCTACGTATTAAAAAAGGCAATAAAAAAGGAGGAAAAAAATCTATGGAAAGGAAATTGACTTTTAAAGTCCAGGATAACAGGAAGGCCTTTTACAATTATGTAGGTAGCCTAAGGAAGAGCAATAACACTAGTGGACCAATCAAGCAAGGTGATGTCGAGATTAGTGATTGTCAAGCAATGGTGGAGGCCTTTAATTCCTATTTTGTAAGTATATATCAGAAAGATGAGGGATCATTAACCAGAGTGTAGAGGACACTGTATGTACCATTAAAATCACTGCACAAATGATAAAAGAGAGACTTCTTAGCTTGGACCCGACAAAATCTCTGGGACAGAATTACTTGCATCCCACACTCCTTAGGGAATTAGCGCATGAACTTTGTGAGCCCCTCCAGTTAATAGTTCAGAAATCCATAGAGGAAGGAATAGTCCCTGATGATTGGAATCTGGCCAATGTTATACCAATCCATAAGAAGGATACCAAATCATCTTGTAGTATTTATTGACCTATCAGTCTCACCTCTGTGGTGAGCAAGATTGTTAAGACATTTGTAAAAGTGGAAATTGAGAAACACCTACAGATAATGGGGGAGACTGATATACACCAACATGGATTCAAGAAAGGTAGATCATGTCTAACAAATATCATGTATTTCTTTGAGCTGGTTAGTACTGTATGTCCCTAGAAAATAATATCCCAACAGATGTACTCTATGTGGAATTAAAAAAAGCCTTCAACTTCATCTCTCATGCTGAATTGTTAAATTGCATACAGGACCTTGGAATAAATGAGGAGGTTCTACGATGGGAAATAGCATGGTTGATGAAAAGGAAATAGAGGGTATCCGTAAAGGGGTACCACTCTGCCTGGTCTAATATAACTTGCAGGGTCCCCCAGGGCTCTGTGCCTGGTCCTACTCTTTTTAACATCCTAATAGCTTCCATCACCTCTGGCAAAAAATTTGGTTAACCAAGTTTTCAGACAACATTAAAATGGGGGTTTAATAACTTGTAAATCAGATGCAACTGTTTTCCAGCTGCATAGTGACCTACCTGTTAAAGAAGCAAGTAAAAAGAAACTAAGGTTAAATATGGATAAATGTAAAATTATGCATCTAGGGAAAAACAATAAAAGGTATGATTATTATATCCAAGGAAACAAACTTAGTGAGACCACACTAGAGAAAGATCTGGATATTTTAATTAACAACAATCCAAACTTCTCAGAACACTGTACCCAAGTAGCCAAGAAAGGGCAGGGTATCCTGGCATCAATCAAAAGGAACATCACTAGTAGCTCTAGAGAGGTTGTGATACCAATGTATGTGGCTTTGATTAGAACCCACTTGGAGTACTGTTGCCAGTTTTGGTCACCGCATTTATGGGCAGATGTGAAGAAATTGGAGGGGGTACAGCGCAGAGGAACAAAGTTAGTGACTGACATCAGTACAATGTCTTATGAGAAGAGGTTGAAGGACTTGGGGATGTACTCCATTTGTTACAAAAGGCTGAGGGGCAATATGTGCCTGGTATATAAGGCATTTGAAGATCAGGATTTATGGGAATGTTTAGGTTTAAAATCAAGACCTGGTAGTATCCTTGTTAGGGGTCATCACAAGATGCTAAGGGGAATGCATTATAAGAAATGCAAAAATGGGAAGTGGTTCTCACAGAGGGTAGTGAGTAGATGGAATTCTCTGCCAACATCAGTAACATCTAGTACTACAATAGAAAAGTTCAAAGGGACCCTGGAGTCACACTTTTCAGCATCTTGTTTTACGATGGAGTTATAGTCAGTGCAGGTCAATAACGGCTAACGTTATGGACCTGATCCCAATCTTATGAATCGTATTCAATTCTCCAAACAATGTTTGTTTCTCTAGGCCTTAATATAGCTAACTGTAGATAGTGTGCAGAAAGTGAATAAGCAAGGCTACAGTGGAACCTAGTAGATTACTTATCACTGTAATGCCCTGTCCACACTGGCGAGAGTTTCTAATAGTGTTTTAAAAAAGTGGTTTTCTTTCAATGTTTGTGCTCGGTTGTTGGAGCATCTAGATTGCACTTTGGCACCATGCTTGCCCAAGCAAGTTCTCAGGTATGACTAGGACAGTTCCCCACAGCATTGCTAGGGCCACAAAGCATTTTGGGATACTTGAGATCAGGTGATGTAACAAATCTGTGAAAAAAAAAGACACCATTCAGTCTGGGAGCTCACTGTGAGCTCAAGAATGTGAGTAAAAAATGTTCTTTTCTTTTTTGGCAGCCCAAAAAGTGATACTGAAGTGTGGCAGCAGTTGCCGTAAATCATGTTACAGCACAGATTGCATCCACACTGTTGCTAATGGAGTTTCAAGACAACCATTTTGGTCAAAAACCATGCTCCAGCATATCTCAGAGTATGGATTGAGTGCAGTTTTGGAACACAGATTCTATCATGGTTTTGCCATGCTACAATCCAGACACAAACCTTTTTAACCATTTTAACAGTGTTAAAATGGTTGAAAAGTCCCAGTGTGGACAGGCCATAAGTAAGGGCTAGTATCAATGTGCATAGACATACTACAAGTGGCTTATAGTGGAAAAATCAGACTGCCACATTAATGTAAGTTACTGGTCATTATAAACCAGATGTGAACATTGTACAGTGTACAGTGTAAAACATACATAATCAAACTTTTCACAGCAATGCAATGCTCTCTTATGCATACTACATTCTCTACAGTGACAGTAGCAATCATGCTCCATGTAATTTTTGTGAAATGGCAGAGTCTTGTTAAGGGGTAATAAAACTAGTAACTGTTTTCAAAGGAGTTTCCTTACCTAGGGCTTGCAAGTCAGGCACCTGACTGTACAGTGCAGCCAGCCCTGATACAACACAATAACTTGTAGTTAATGACATTTCACAAAATACTGCATTAAACAAACTCTGGTCAGAGCCAATAAGGATTCAACATAATTTTATTGATGACGGAAATTATTATTATATTAGCCCTTCTTTCCAAATCAACAAGAAGTAAATAAAAACAAATGTTACATGGTATATGACACTTTAAAGCATTTTGTGAACTAGCGCTGCATACATGTGATACTGAAAATCTGGGTGGGAGGGAGGTTTGGCCAAGTTAGGAGGGAGATTTGACTTTTAGGAGGGAGATAGCGTAGCTCACCTGTTTTCCAGTGTAATAAATTCAAAAACAAGAACATTTTCAATTTTTATGCATTTAATACTTAATATACTCCAGAATAATTCATACAAAATTCAGATATAGAAAATTCAAAATTAAAAAAAAATCAATAAATATTGTTTACTTTCTTGGGTGGTACTGTCACTATGTGCATAAGTGCTGCATGCTGATTTAGCTGCCTTAAGTATCTTGTTATTCGGTGTGTAGTTGTAACAGTCAGTGTCAATGTTCATTTTGCACACATTATTGATGAGATGGTGTTGTTTGATAATCTCCCAGTTGTCATCTTGGATTTTTCTGAGTATACTGAAAGATCTCTCAGCTGCAGCATTACTGTGTGGAAGACTCAGTGCTGTCAAAGCCAGTGAAGAAAGATTTTTAAATCTTCTGGTGTTTGTTCCTGGTGCTGTTAACTGTTCCATGGAAAGCCAGTAGGCATCAAGAGGCATATTAGAAGTACAGGGAGGTAGCTCTTCCTGTGGTGTTAGGGTAAAGTCCAAGATTTCTTCATGTAATGCAGGTTCATCTTTGCAGGTATTAAATTTCTTGGCCAGCTGCAGAAGAGATTGTGGCTCAATGTTTTCTTTTAGCTGTGGATTTACAAATCCCAGAGTCTGCAGTGTTTTGTAATTGCAAGATTTAATATATGTGTAGCCTTTGATCTCTTGCAAGAGAACTTCTTTGCTATGTCAGAGTCAGGGAACATAACCTTGCAAAGTTTGGAAAAATAGTCTGCAATTAGAAACGGCAGGTTATGCTCAGCAATAAAGTTTGTGAACAACACTTCAGCTTTTATCACAGGGTCTGCTGTACTATTCTGAAACATAGCTGTCAGCTTGGGAGTCTTGCTGTTAGCAGAGCACAGTAATTTATGAGTATTTGTGCTCATGTGACGAGCAACATCATTCTTACCCCCAGTTAAAATGCTGAAATGTGAATTGCAAAGGCTACAGAAGGCAAACGTGTCTCCTCTCTCGCTTTTCAAAAGCCAGCAGAATTCCCCGGACCAGCTCCTGTTGAACTTGCAGCTGTATTTCTTTTTCTTTGGAGTTGCTGCTTTCTCGGGGGAGTGCAGACGCTTTGACATGCTGCAGGAGAGAAAGAGATAAACACGGAATACACAAACCAGAGCAAGAAATGAAATCCTACCTCAGACACTGTCTCCTTTTTTACTCGCTGCCCGAGCCATGTAATTAAAAACTAATGAGGTGCTAACTACATTCAGGATATGCTGCTAGCACTAGTGATTGAGATCTGCTTAACAATACACGCTTACACGCTGGGACTTTACTGATTATCTTTTAATTAAACAGTTGAGCAATTAGCTTTGCTGATAAAAGCTAATAGAGAAGCTTTCAAGGAAGATTGATTTTATGGCTGTTAGCAAGTCGGGAGAATGTGATTCCCATGCGGGGGGGGGGCAGGAGAACAGTAAAAAAAATGGGACTCTCCCGGCCAAAACGGGAGATATCACATGTATGGTGCTGAAGGTCAACTGATGAGCACAAAAGTCAACCAAGAGAGATACACATTCCAAAGCTTTGTTTTTATACTTCATGTTTAACACAGGACTTTCCAATAATCATGTACAGGGGAGCATGAACCTGAAACTAAATGGTGACAGCACATTAAAGCTATTTATAAAATGGTAAGGAAAAATCCAGAAACTTCATTGGGCGAAAGATGTCAGGTGACCATGCATTAAAAAGCTAGCAATTCCATTTTTCTCCTTGGTTTCTGTTTATGCACATTATGACATAGTGTTTATGATAGTAAAACCATTACGATACTGGGAATGTTAATGATCAACTTTCAGGATCTTGTGCTTCCTACTTGACATTTTTGTTTTGCAATCATGTTTTGCTTTCATGATCCTGAAAATACTTTTAAAGTTTCTGAAACAAATGCAGCTTCAAGATGATGGCAAAATATATACTCTGTACTTGCACCAGATCAAATCACACTAAACAAGACAGTAATAATAATGAATGGATCTTCATTTTCCCCTCCATTTCCCCTCCACAGCTAGAGGCTTAGCTGATGGCCACCAGGCTGGGCGGACTGTAAGCAGCAGCTCTTGAGTAGCAATTTTAAGTTTTAAAAACACAGTTTTAAATCATGTATAAGAGTGTATAAAAGAGTCTTTTTAGTTTATTTGAAACAGTTTAGTATTGAGTGGAGAGAGTTAAGATAGATAGGGATTTAAGTGAGTTAGTTTTCTGAGCTTCTTTGGGTAACAAGCACCTGCAGTGTACACTGGGACATTTGGGTTGCTCCTAATGCCACCCAGAGCATAGAGTGTAGCAGTAGATTTAATGAGGGTCTAGGAGGCCTGAGTTTTAGCTCCACTATTATTTATTGAACACACTCTTATTTACTGCTTTCCTTGCCATTACCATCTCAGTCTCAGCCTTCTTGTGAGAGTTTTTCCAGTTTAACCTTCCTGTGAGAGCCCGAGTGAGGAGGAGTGATTGTTGGAGACAATCAGGCATGATATTCAATTGATATCCAGGTTTATGGAAGAGTGGAGTTGACATCCTACTGTAAGTGGGTCCAGTCCGACTGCGAGAAGAGATTGGCAGGCAACAAAGGAGGGGACCTTGTTGTGGAACTTTGCTGTGTGTGAGTGGTGGTTCTGGCCAAGGTGAGAGGCTGGTCAGAACACACACCTGCTGGAGGAATCACCACAGCTGTGGCATGTGGCTGAATGAACTTGAAACCAGGAGAGCAGTGGGGAGTGCCTGACTGCTGGAGGAGGTAGGGGCCACCTAAAGGGGGGCATCCTAGGTGGATTAATCCTGGACAGGACAGGAGGTGAGGGCTGGTGTCCCTGAAGGGGGACTCTTTGTCTTTGGCCTTTAGGAGGAGCAGACCAAAAGGTGGGTTGCCCAGTCCCTCCAAAAGGAAGGTCCGGGGGTTGATTACTGGGGTGCTCAGTGTGCGAGTAGGTTGATCCTGGGCCTGTAATTATGAGGAATTAATATCATGGAGGAAGGTTGTTTTCCCTAAATTCTAGGCCCACAAAGGTACTGGGAGACTTAAAAAAGAAAATTCTGATGCCGGAAGGAGCTGTGGTAATTTGGTGACTTGACTGATTAAATCTGCTTCAATTGTAAATCTGTGAAATCAGTGCAGACTGGTGAGAGGGGTCTGCGTTGTGTTGAGATATTAAAGTGCAGAGGTGGGAGCTCTGCAAAATATAATTCATTGACTTTTTAAAGACTGTTTACACTGCATTTTTTCTTTGTAATCTGCTACTCAGGCTGCATGGGGCCCCCTCTAGCTGCTGGAGGTATGCCTCTGAGCAAGTAAGGGGTCTACTGAGAAATATAGGATATTCTTGTCTCAGAACAGGACAATCAGAAGCTTAAAGGGCACACAGGCAGAAAGTAAGGAGAGAGAGAAAAAAAAAACAGAGGAAAGAGTAAGGATTGCAAACAGTTAAGGGGCCACAAATAAGACATGATTGAGTGGCAGTGCAGTGGCTGTGGAGAAGCAGTCTTCAGGGAGACGTTCCTGAGGATGCGTGTTGTCCCATCTGTAGGCACCTCTCTGGGCTGAGGGAGGAGGTTGCTCATCTCCAGGCTGAGTTGGCCAGGATTTGTGGGACCTCCTCTTCCATCCAGGGACCACCAGTGCCACTGCCGTTGCCTCAGAGGTTGCCAAGAAAGAGGAGCAGTTGGACCACAGTGGGCTCAGGGAGGGTGAGGGTGGTGGAACAGAGGTGCATCCCTCCAGTTGTACCTCTCCACAATTCCTATGCCATTCTGGCAAAGTGTGGTTCCTCTATGGAGGCATCCGCAGTGGAGACCAAGGAGGATGCTGGGAACCTCCACAAAGGAGACCCACAGGAGGGTGGCAGGGGACCCTGCAGGGGAAGGAAACAACTCCTGGTGGGGGACTCCATTGTTAGGAAGGTAGAACTGGGGAGGAAGGGGAGAGGGAGATAAGGTGCCTGCCTGGTGCCATGGCTTGGAGGGACAGAGAGTGAATCCTCAGGATTGCCAGAGCAGCTGCACAGGGGAGGGAGCTGGATGTCATTGTCCCCCTAGGGACAAATGACCTGGCTAAGAAAGGGATTAAAGAAGTGCAGGAAGAGTTTGTGGAATTGGGGAGGGGCCTTAGTCAAGTAGCACGCATGGTAACCTTCTTGGAGGTGCTGCCCATCTATCGCATAGGAGAGGCTAGGGTGTTCCACACCATGGGATTCAATCAGTGGTTGAATAACTGGTGTGGAGCTCAGGGATTTGGCTTCATTGGGGACTGGGGGTCCACCTGGAGTGATGCAAGCCTATATTGGCATGATGGGCTGCATCTGTCTGGCAGGGGAACCAGGATTCTAGGTGATAGGTTTAAATGCTTCATTGGCAAGCATTTAAACTAGCCAAGGGGAGGCACTGGAAAGGAGCAGAAATCCTAGCCCCCAAAAATCATGGTAGTAAGTGCAGCAAACACCAACATAGAGGTGTTGATAGGGAGAAGGGCAGGGGTAAATGGAGAAAGTGACAAAGGCAAGAAGGAGGATGGGGCAAAAGGGAGTAAGGCCATCAGGAAATGGAGGTAATGAGTACCAATGTCCGTAGTCTGGGCAACAAGCTCCCTGAACTGGTGGCCTTGATGGAAGAGGGATGCCTGGATATTGTAGCAGTCACAGAAACATGGTACACAGAGAACCATGACTGGGATGTTAACATACCAGGGTACATAACCTACAGGAGAGACAGGCAGGGGAGAAGAGGGGGATGAGTAGCTCTCTATGTAAAGGAAGGGATAAAAGCAACTGAACAAAAGAGTAAACAGGGAGGAGAGGAGGCACTGTGGGTCACCTTGGAGACTGGAAAAGGCACCACAATCCACACAGGGTTGTATAGACCCCATGTCAGGGGGGAGGAATGGACAAGGATATGATAGAAGGCATTCTTAGAATGGCAGAGAAAGGGGAGATACTGTTGGTGGGAGACCTGAATATGCCAGATGTTAACTGGAGCACATTTGCTGCAGCCACATCCAAGAGCAGGGCCATTCTTGATGTCCTACAGGTGGCAGGCCTCAGACAGCTAGTTTTGGAACCCACTCATGAGGGAGCAATCTTAGACCTCATACTCTCAAACGGGGGCAGTGAGAGGATCTCAGATCAAGAAGTGGGATGCCATCTGGGGACAAGTGACCATCAAACAGTGTGGTTCACGTTAAACTCAGCTACAGTGTCAAGCCATACAAAAGTGAAGGTACTGAACTTTAGGAGGGCTGACTGGCAAGATGGGAGAGTGCCTCAGAAAAGCACTAGCAAACAGGCTAGAAGGAGGTGTGGAGCAACAATGGGGAATCATCAAAACAGCCAACACAGAGGCAACAAGTCTTTGTGTGAAGCAAATAAACAAATCAAAATGAAAGAAAAAGCCACTATGGTTCTCAAAAGAGGTGGCTGTGAAAGTCAGGAAGAAAAAGATAGCATTCCAGAAGTATAAGGAAACACAGAAGGAGCAGGATAGAGAGCTGTACCAGTTAAGGCAGAAGGAAGCAGGGAGGGAAGTCAGACTAGCAAAGGCCCAAACTGAGGAAAAGATAGCCAACTCAGTTAAGAAGGGGGATAAAACCTTTTATAGGTACATCAGCGGTGTAGGAAGACAAAGGGAGGGATAGTGAGGCTGAATAGAATGAATTGTGGGTGGGCAGAGGGGGACAGTGAAAAAGCAGGGATACTGAACGAATATTTTTGCTCAATATTCACAAAAGAGGAGGGGGAAGTGCCTAATCCAATTAACAGAAGCACTCTTGATAGGGGGGTCAATCCCAGTCCTTTCACAGAAGAAAGGGTTCTGCAAGAACTCCTAAAACTGAAGGTGGACAAAGCAATGGGTCCTGATGGAATTCACCCCATAATTCTAAAAGAACTAAGGAAGAACTAGTGAAACCACTGGCTACTCTTTTAATAAATCATGGGAGGATAGTGTGGTACCGAGGACTGGAGGAAGGCGGATGCGATTCCCCTTCACAAAAGTGGGACCAAGACAGAAGCAGGAAACTACAGACCTGTCAGTCTGACCTCTGTGATAGGGAAAGTGATGGAGTCACTTCTGAAGGAAAGAATAGTTGAGTACCTAGAGGCCAGTGGGGCACAGGACCCTAGGCAGCATGGGTTCACAGCAGGAAGGTAATGTCAGACGAATCTAATAGATTTATTTGACTGGGTGACCAAAGTAGTAGACCAGGGAGGGGCTGTGGACATGGCCTACCTAGACTTTAGCAAGGCATTTGACACAGTCCCACACAAAAGATTAATAGTCAAATTAACCAGCCTGGGAGTGGGTCCCAGGGTGGTAGCCTGGGTAAAACATTGGCTGCACAACAGGACACAGAAGGTAATTGTAAATGGAGTCCACTCTGAAGAAAGAGGGGTTACTAGTGGGGTACAGCAGGGTTCAGTATTGGGTCCAGTCCTTTTTAATGTCTTCATCAGTGACATTGCAGAGGGACTGGAAGGAAAAGTATGCCTTTTTGCAGATGACACAAAGATCTGCAACAGGGTTGATACGCAAGGAGGCATGGAAAGGATGAAAAGGGACTTGGCAAGGTTGGAGAAATGGTCAGAAGTATGGCAGTTAGGATTCAATGCAAAGAAGTGCAAAATAATGCACCTGGGAAACAAGAACCCAGGGGAAGAATACACAATGGGGGGAGGTAGTAACAACAACAAAAAAGGAAAGGGACCTGGGGGTAATCATATCAGATGACCTTAAGGTTAGCAAGCAATGTGAGAAGGCAGTAGGGAGGGTTGGGGTATACTGGGATGTATAGGAGGAGGCATCAGCAGCAGAAAACAGGAAGTTGTTATCCCTCTGTACAGACAGTTGGTGAGACCCCATCTGAGTACTGATGTCCAGTTCTGAGACCCCATCTCCGCAAGGACATAGACAGGATAGAGGCAGTCCAGAGGAGGGCAACTAAAATGGTGCAGGGTCTGCAAGAGAAGCCATATGAGGAGAGACTAAAGGAGCTTAATATGTATACCCTTGAGGAAAGAAGGGAGAGGGGGGACATGATAGAAACTTTTAAGTACCTCAGTGGAATCAACAAAGTCCAAGAGGGTAGCATCTTTCAGAAAAAGAGACGTGCAAGAACAAGGGGATACAATTTAAAGATAGAAGGGGGGCGGTTCAGGGGCAATGTGAGGAAGTATTATTTCACAGAGAGGGTAGTGGATGCATGGAACAGCCTTCCTGAGGAGGTTGTGGGGTCTAAAACTGTGGGAGAATTCAAGAATGCATGGGACAGACATAAGGCAATTCTTGTGGGGGGTAGGAAGAAATAGGCTGTTGGTTAACTAGGATCTGCGGCTTATCCTGTAGGTGAGGAAATAGGCAGACTAAATGGGCCAAGTGGTCCTTATCTGCCGTCAAAGTCAACGTTTCTATGTTTCCATGTTTCTATGGGGAGACTTTTTTGTTAGTATGGGCCTGATTAATTAGGTTTGTGTGGGTAAAAGATTGTGTGCGATTGTGGAAGAAGCAGTATTGAGTAGGAGGGGTGTAAGTTGGGAGTGAATTTGAGGTGAGATTGTGGGACGAGTGTGTATTTGGGTGGCTGAGTGAGTGTTAGTTGTATGTGTAAGGGGGTAACAATTATGGTCATGCAGTACTCCCCTTCCAGACTCAGGGACCTTTGCCCATTTGATGCCCCGGCACGGGGTCATAATGTCGCATGGCAGAATGCCGTGTGGCACAAGCACATTGCGCGGTTTCAGTATATTTTCTTTTCTGTGGGGGTCTCTGCCCCCACACCCTCCATTACGGGAGGCTATGCCCCCAGGATCACCCCACTTAGGATTCTAACTCCAGAGGGGTCCAACTTGGAGAGTGCACAGGTCCAGGTTATGCCATAATGCCATATGCTATTAAGCGTACGACATTATGGCCTAGTACGTTGATGCCCTTCCACTTCCTCTAGAGGTATACAGAAGATGCCATGTGTTAGGTATTGTGAGGAGGCAGAGGAGAGGGGCAAGTGGGGTTCTGGGGTCTGGGGAGATGGGAAAGGGGTATGCAGATAGAGTGATGGGAAGGATTTCCTGCAGGAGGTAAAAGAGGTCATCGTTGGCTGGTGTTGGAGTTCCACAGGTGGTTGATTCTGGGGGACTTCAATGCCTGGGGCGATGATGAGCTCTCATTATTTGGGCAAAACCTCCTCCGATCAATGGAATCACTGGGCCTGACATGGGTGGTTACTACCACCACCCACAGGGGGGAGACTCATTGGAATTGGTATTTCTCTTGGGGATAGAGATCACCGACATGGTGGTAGATCCAGTTGGATGGTCTAATCATCATGCTCTGAGGTTCAGTTTTGCAACTCCCCTTAGTAGGCTTGCCCCCAGAGAAATGATGCAGTACCGCCCTTTAAGAGGAGATACTTGAGAGGGCCTATTGACAGTACTGGACCTTTTGGGAATTCCAACTGATAGCAGTGACCCAGGCCCCTTGTTCTTGCCTATAAATAGAAGGGTCCCTGCATATCATTGCTCCGGTTTGTGTTTGCCTCCTGATCTCTCACCCCGGGGCCCCATGGTATGATGGGACCCTGCAGGAGCTGAAGAGGCAGGGGCAAAGGTTGGAGAGACACTGGCAGAAAACTCACCTGGAGGAGGACAGTCTTAGATTGTTAGACCATTATAAAGTCTACCAATCAGCAATTTCCAATAAGGCAGTATTCCTGTCCAAGGAAATTGCTGTAGCTGAAAACAGGCCAGCTCAGCTCTTCTGCACTGTGGGCAGACTGTGCAATCCAGTCTGTCTGCAATCTGGTCAAGCATTGTCACAAGGAAAGTATGATGAGTTTGCACAGTTTCTTGTGGAAACGGTTGCCTCCATCAGGAAAGAGATCATCCAGTGCCGACCCATTGGTCCTTGCATTGATCAACAGAGTGGTACAGTTACCCAGGTGACTTGGTCCAGCTTCAGCCTGCTGGTAGTCATTGTTATTGTGAGGATCATCCAGACTCTGTGGCCAACTTGCTGTAATTTGTATCCAGGCCCAACTCACCTTCTGGTAGGGTATGTTGAGGTTATTGGCCCAGTTCTGGCTGGGATAGTGAGGAGTTCTTTGGAGAGGGGGATCTTTCGGGACCCCCTAAAAGAAGCAGTTGTCCGACCCCTCTTGAAAAAGCCCTCTTTAGACCCTGACTGCCCAGCTAACTACAGACTAGTTTCTAACTTGCCTTTTATAGGCAAAGTTATTGAGAAGGTGGTTGCTCTGCAGCTGGAGGATCATTTGATCAGCCACAGTATCTATGACCCTCTCCAGTCAGGTTTCAGAAAAAGACATAGCACTGAGATGGCCCTGGTTTGAGTACTTAATGATCTCCTGATGGCCAGAGATTGGAGGTCCCGTACCATCTTGGTTCTCCTTGATCTCTCGGCAGTGTTTGATAATGTGGACCATGAGGTGCTGCTCTAGCACCTGCGGTTCTTCTGTGGACTGTGGGGGCAGTCCTCAGTTGGTTTCAATCATTCCTTGAGGGCAGATCTCAGAGGGTGGTGTTGGGGATTTATTTCTCAGCCCCCTATGAGTTGCCCTAAGGGGTGCCGCAGGGCTCGGTGCTGTCCCCTAAGTTGTTTGCAGTATATATATGCTACCATTAGGAGACATTATAAGATGGTATGGTCGAGTTTTCACTGCTATGCAGATGATACTCAGCTATACCTGTCTTTTGTGCCTGGCCAGGAGAGTAATACAATCCCGGTGTTTAACAGCTGTCTGACTGAGATTCAGGACTGGATGAGCGCTAGCTGACTGAGGCTGAACCCAGAGAAAACAGAGGTATTGGTCATGAACCCAGATCATAGGTTGGCTGGGATGTTAGTGGGACAGCCCTCTGAATTAGAGCTGGGAGGAATACCACTAACTGTCTTGAACCAGGCAAGGAACCTCTGCATCATATTTGATGAAAGCCAGACCTTGAAGGCTCAAGTGTCGGCTGTAATCAAATCATCCTTTTACCATTTTAGGAACATAGCTAGGGTGAAATACCTGGTTCTGACTGAAGCTCTTCTAACCCTTGTCCACGTCTTTGTCACAACCCATCTTGATTATTTCAATGCCCTATACCTAGGGCTACTGGGGGTTGATATTTGCCGATTGCAGCTGGTGCAGAACATGACTGCCACGCTGTTGACTGGAGCCCCTAGATCCAGGCGTATAACACCTGTGTTACATGAACTGCACTGGCTGCCAGTACAGTGGCAGATAACCTTCAAGGTCACATTGCTGACCTATAAAGCCCTACAAGACCAGGGACCGAAATACCTGCAAGACCTTTTGTCTTTTTACTGCCCCTCCCACCAACTCTGATCCTCCAATGAGGGATTGTTACAGATTCCCAGGGTTCATCTGAAAACATCAGGAGGAAGAGCATTTACCTATGTGGCTCCAACCCTGTGGAATTCTCTACCTCATCGGATACATGATAACCTGACCATGGAGGGTTTTAAAACTTCCCTTAAAATGTATTTATTTAATCAGGCCTTCTTTGGCATTTAAGACTGATAGTTTTCTGCTGAATATAAAATCTAATTAGAAGATTTGTTTTAATATAGGTTAACTATGCAATATGTCCAATAGTGTGGATTTTATAACTGAAGAATTTATGTTTTTTAATATTGTAAGGGTGCCCTGAGCTTTGGAAGGGCACTTTGTAAAAATAAAATTTGATGATTTGATGATGAACAACAAAAACAAACAAAAAAACAACACAAAGTCCACTCAATCACTGTGGCAGCATGAGGACTTTGGGCTTTTTTTTTCAATTTGCATGAGAAGACCCCCAGTTGGTTCAAATTCCACAACTGTGACAATCAGACTGGCACAAGTAGGTAGGCAGCACAGGTTGATAGGCTAGACTGGACAATCATAGTGATGTGTTCCCAAGTATATAGTATGTGGCTGCCAAGCGCTCACTATGTCAGACTCAGCAGCACCAGTACCAATGAATGGCACCAGCTGCTGCACTAAAGTGGACACAAGTGGCATGCGGCATGCAGCTCTTCATATCTCTCAACTGCTCCACAGACATAAGGACTAATGAGCATGACAGGGGCTGAGGTGAAAAGGTTAAAAATAACTAGTTGTACTGTGAATCATATTAACAGGAGGGCAATATTAAATACAGGCTACAGTTTTAAACGTGATTTCAGAATCATAGCAACTAAATATATCAAAACATTCTATGAATTAAGCTATTTTCTTCAATATGTTCCCTTCTGAAAAAATAAGGGTTAAATCTCTGTTTGAAATGTGAAACTGGCACATTGCACATGTGCATGATGTGCAGGCGCAGAGTACCAGTTTCTCTTTTCAAACAGAAATTTCAAATGGAAATAGCCTTTGTTTTTTAAAAAAGAACATATTGCTGAAACCAGCTTCCTTCATGGAATGTGTCAATATATTTAGTTGCTATGACTCCAAAATCACTGAACTCATTTATGAACAAGTTCAGCACAATCAGCGTTACAGCAGGAGCAGGAACATGTGGGAAGGGGGGGTTCAAGATAAGGTCAGGATCGTAATGCTATCATTTTGTGTCAATATTTCTCTTAATAATTTTTAAGTATATGTCTTGGGAGCAACAAAATAGTGCAGAGAGCAAGAAAATAGTGCAGTGGGGGGGGGGCGGGGAAGCAACCGCACTGTACTGAATGGAACGGATGCAGTAAAATGTGATTCAAGTCTACTCTGGTGGAAGGACACAGTTGTGGTGTATTCACAGCCACATGGTACCAAAGCCCCCTTTTCAGTGTAATTGCACTACATCATACATAGCTATGCAGCCATAAAAAGGATTTAATTGCCATTAAATTACACTGCTCCCCGCAGTATACTGCAGCATTTGTATTATACTGCAGCATTACTATATTGCATCCTGGTTGGTGCTCCGATAGTATCAGGTCAAAGGGACACAAACTTGAGCAGTGTCTCAGATTTGATCGGGGGGTGGGATGACCAGCAACATGGCGAGGCACACATTCCTTGCACCTATCACATGGGATCAGGGCTAATTTCCCCATCCCAGCATTTGAGTGATTCGCTGGGCAACCTGAGTCTACAGCCAGTGACCAACAGGACTGACAGGATACAGCTTCAAGGGGATGAATCACCAGGGCTGAGGTGCAAAATGTCAGTGTTTCAGCACGATTTGATGTTCTTGCTTTGTAATGTCCTCATTGCTGCTCTTAACTAGCCGCACTTGAACAGCATTGCTGTGTTTGAAAACCTTGGACTGCACTGAGTAATTTTATGAAAAAAAGGAAATGAAATCCAGAGAAACTTTGGTTTGGTAATTACTTTGCTGCCTTTTGCTTGGGCAGTGCTTAGCATGTAGTTCATGCAGGGGGGGTAGGTACATTTTTCATTTAGGATGGCTAAAGCACACTTAGCAGAAGTTCATACCCTGGTGCATCTCAGGAGCACTGGAGGTTATATGACTTGCTCAGGATCACACAGTATGCTAGTGGAGAGGGTGGAATCCAAACCCAGGCCTGCTGGGTCTCCAAGTTCATAGGTCAGTGCTCTAACCTCTAGGCTATACTGCCTCATTTTTAACAGTCATATTAGTGGAATGCAGTCTCTACAATGTCCTAGGTAGAGTTGCATTGTAAGAATGGATTCAAAATGATGATACATAAATAGAGCAAGGTGAACTATTTTCAACAACTTAAAGGAATAAAAAGTTATGAAACACATTATAATTCTGCTTATTAGGTGGGTTGCTCACCTCGCATAAATTGAACAAAACAAAGGGTTGGGGCCACAATTGGGGCCTGTGGGTGGATGGTTGTGGGGGCTGGTAGACAAGGGCCAGAAGATAGAACAAAGTAGTATATGGCAAGGGGTATCAACAACCCAGAATATTACCTGTAATGAGGTGTGCAATTTATGCTACTATATTTGTGATTTTAGATCATCAGTATGAGGGCTTAGATTACACTTATCTTACCTATGAACACACATACCAGTTCTCTAAGTCATTTTCGTACCTATCAAACTTTCCAGTTATCCTAGTATAACAGCAACACAGAAATACAGAATTTCTTGGCAGAAACAAATTGTCTGGCCCACACAGTCTGTCCAGATGGTCCCTGCCTCGTTTGTCTCCACAGAGCCTAACTGGTCTCCAGTGACCCGCCCTCCTCCCCGCATATTTACTAATATTCCCCTGTGTCTATCCCATGCATACTTGAAGCCCCTTACTGTTTTCGCCTCCACCACTTCTGCTGGCAGTCTGTTTCAGGTGTCTAGCACTCTTTCATTGATGTAGTACTTCCTCGCATCCCACTTAAATGTCCCCCCACCAGTTTCATTGCATTTTCTCAGGTACTGGTGCTCTTCCTTATTTGAAAGGGACTCCCTTACTGTGCCTTGCTCATGCCACTCATGCACTTGTTGGTCTCTATCATGTCCCCTCTCACTCTCATCTTTTCTACAATGTACATGTTGAGATCCCTTAGTCTCTCCTCATAGGGCTTTTGATGCAACCCCTTCACCATTTTAGTTGACCTCCTCCATACTGCCTCCACCTTGTCTATGTCTTTTCTGAGGTGTGGACTCCAGAAATGGACACAGTACACCAGGTGTGGTCTCACCAGAGAGCAATACTGTGGTAACACCTGCTTCCACTTCCTGCTAGTGATACCTCTCCCTATGTATCCCAGCATCCCACTGGCCCCACCCACTGCTTTGTCACACTGTCCTGACACTATGAGGTCATCAGATAGGATGACCCCAAAGTCTCTTTCCTGCTTAGTGACTGTCAATACCTCCCACCAGCCTATATTCGGCTCCTGGGTTTCTATGCCCTAAGTGCATGATCTTGCACTTTTTGGCATTGAACCCCAGCTGCCATGCTCTTGACCACTCCTCGAGTTTTCCAAAGTCCATATATATTCTTTCCACCCCCTCCTGAGTATCCAGTCTATTGCAGATGTTGGTGTAATCATCAAAAGGCATAGCTTCCCTTCTAGTTCTTTCAAATGTCTTTTATAAAGATATTAAAGAGTGCTAGTCCCATTACCTTGCCCTGCAGCATCCTGTTGGTCACTCTCCCCTCATTAGAATGAGGTCTGTTGACCACCACCCTCTGTTGCCTATCTACTAACCAGTGACTAACCCAATTTTCCACTTTGGATCCCACCCCTAGGCTGCTCAATTTCTATATCAGTCTTCTGTGCAGCACAGTGTTGAAGGCTTTGCTAAAGTATATATCCATAACATTTCTCTTCTCTCGTAATTCCTCTACCATGTCTTTCTCCCCTCAGTGCTAGCTTGTCCTTGTCAGGTATAATAAGTTGCTGTACGTCCTATCCTGTCATGGGAGGCCCACACTGTGACACCAAGGGTCCCAGCCGGGTGCCTTTTAAGGACTGTAGGCTCCAGCTATATGGCATTAGTGACTGGCATCCATTTCAATCCCTGTGTGTCACTCTTCCTCCCTCACAAGCACTGTTTCACTCAATAGAGGGGGAACTGGGTTCTACAAAGGTTGGAAAAGGGGAGTATATGTTTTAAGTACCACTCTGTCAGCATTGAGCCATAAACAAATATGGCTATATAGATTGCACTCCAGCACTATGGACATTTTGTACAACAGCTTAATCTGGTTCAAGATCAGTTGGCATTCATCTGTATCCCCCTCCCCCGGGTCGTGCCTGAAAATAGGCAGGATTTGGCTAGTGCACTTACCCGGTCAACAAAAGCTAAATAAATAAAATAAAAGATAACAGAATCAAGAAATAAAAAAAGCACAAGACTCACTCATTTTGAGCGAATAAAGAGACACATAAGCCCAAACCCCAGTGCTTTTCAATGACACAAGTTACTTCTTACTTCCTAATTTTACCACAATAGGAACTGGTCTGTAAAACAGACCAACCTAACATTTTTTTTTCTGCATTTTTTTAATTAGATGAATAGTCCATATTTCTCATATTTCTTTCTTGTTTTGTTGTTATACAAGCAATTTTCCTATCTCAGCTGGCCTATTCTGTCAACATAAATTGTAAAAAAAAAGACAGAAAAACAAAAAACACTGCCAGCAACTGCTGCCCTTCCTGCCCCCACTGGCAGTGTGGTCTAATGGTTAGAGCACTGCTGGGATGCAGAAGATCACAGGTTCAAGCCTCACTAGAGCCAAATACTCACTGTGTGACACTGAGCCAGTTACTTAACCTCCTAGTGCTCCTGTCTCACAAGCTGCAAAAATGGGTAGGAGCTGGACCCCACTGGAATGTAAACACACAGAAAATGTTGACAGAGAAAGGCCTATCAGACCATCTAATCTGTCCAAACTGCCATGTTACATCTCAACTGGACTATCCTGGGTAAATACATTGTAAAAAGAATAAAAACAAGGGTCCTTCTATAAATTACTTTACCCTCCCTCATGAACGAAGTATATCAGTTCTTACTACAAAACTTCCAAGCAAACATTGAGGCACTGAGCAAAGCTTATTTTTGTTTACGTGTTTTTTCAGGAGAGCTTGTTCAAGCAGCAGGTAGGTATTACCCATTGCCCCAGTTCTGTATACAGTGTTAGACACTGCCACTTTCAATGGTATCATAGGGTATGGCACACCATGGACAGATACCGTTGTTCAAAGTCACATTCATCAGAATGCAGATTTTCCGATATCAGGACTTTCTGTCTCATGCCATCATGTGCTCTTTTTGAAAGTGGTAATGGCTACCAATCTCTGAATTCTCAGTGCAAATTCCTTCCCCCCCCGTGCTATGAAAATGCCTGACTAGCATATAATACCTACATAGATGCTATGGAGCTCAGTAATTACCAAGTTTGCAGTCGGTGTGCTTCCTACCAGGCTGCCTATACACAAGCCCCAGCCAGATATTATTGGGATTTTATTTGCAACCCTTCACACACATCATATCACTGACCTCATTAGAACCTAATCACTCAGAATGAATTTTATTTATTTCATTTATTTCAAATATTTTGGAAAACACCTTTGAGCAAATGCTCTTTTAAAAAGGTTCCACGTCTGTACAACAACAACATACATTCAAGTTACAGGATTAGTACAAAGACAAATTGCATGTCTCCTATAAATATTTCAACAATGCCTGGTAATTACCATATCAACTTAAGTAAAGGCAAAAATACATTCTGCGAGAAGAAAAAAAAAACAGTTACTGACATCCATCAGGAGATGAGCGTTAAGGGAGCACAGTGCAGAAAAAGGGGTAGCAGCCTGGAAGTTAGGCTTAGTCAAAAGTCCTAGAAGGGGGAATGAGGTCATGACCATGCTAGTGGAGAGAAGGGCATGGGTCAAGAGAGCTGGTGCCAGGGGGAGGGATGAATGCTTGATACGAGTGGGAGCATGAGATAAAGGGAGTGGAAAGGCGCAGGGGAGATGCAGGCACAGTATTGGAGGCACTAGTCAACAGGAACAACAGTCTAAGAGCAAAGAATGAGTTTGGGTAGCGGGAAGAGGATTGCAATTTTCAGCTCAGTGAATGTAAAACTAATCTGTAGTAAATGTAGGAAAAACACTGCATGACTGTAAGTCGTGCTACAAGCTATCCTTTTTGGCACCTAAAATAAAAAACAAATTTGCAGAACAGACTGCACTTGTTACAGCCTGTGAATGTGACATTAACATATGCACAGACAGAATCTGGAAGATAAACCACTTCCAGCCTTTTGCTAGGACCATGGTTGTAGGGGTGCAGTGTGGTGTTGAACTGTAAGGAGTACACTTATCAGTGTTATCATGTCACTTTGTTTTATATCTTCATAAGGATTCCATCCATGCTGTCTTTATGATTTATGAAACAGAGGTGGCAACTTTAGGATTGGGGGAGGCAGCAAGAGGATTGAATATTCTTCTGCATGTCCGCTCCACTACTCTGTAAGCAATAATCAGGTGATCAGCAACTGACCTCTGCCCCATGGGTTGGTATTTTCTGGTTCAATACTCTGCCTTAACAACTAAGGCTGTGTGTCAAGTTGCTTATGTCCTGCTGTAATATAAGTGCCTTAGTAAAAAGATCACAATTGTGGCAAGTGGCCAGGAGTGTGTGTACGTGTTGGGCAGGGGGGAGAATAAGATCAGATTAGGCCCAGCTATCGAGTCTTTTTTCTTTTAATTTCTTTATTGTGTAGGTCACATCCATTTAAAAATGTATACATTAACACACATGGAAAGACCACCTTTGTCCTAATGCACTAGATATTCCTGTCATTCCATTTTGTTCCATTTTATAAGAAAAATGTAAACTTTTAAATAAAAAGAGTGGCAGTGTTCTAGTGACATGGTATTCTCTCTACTGGAGCCAGAAGGTTAAACTGACCCAGGTAGCATACCAACGTAACTTTAAGAGAAATGCTAAAACATCCTTTTTTGTGTGTTTTTTAACTTTACAACATTTACTGTACAACCCCAGATAAAATGAAGTAATGCCTTATTAATTTTGGTCCATTCTGTTTATGTAACATACAGAGAGAGAGAGAGAGAGAGAGAGAGAGAGAGAGAGACAGAGAGAGAGAGTCTGAAATAAAAACAAGAATCTGAGTAAAATATTCATTCTAATGGATTTGACCCTTCCAAACAGTGATTCTGGAAGCATTTCTCACCTCTTTAGGTCCATTAGTACCTCCTTTATGAGCTTACCATAATTAACTTGGTATAGCTGTCTCAGATTGATTGAAAGATAAACTCCTGAGAAACTGAAAGAGTGAGAGTAGCTGCACGTAGTACTATGGAGCTCAGCGCTAGCAGGTGTCTGATGATATGCATTTTTAATTCCTAATACAGGTATGCCACCATTGCCTGGCTAAAGGAACAGTTCCAGACTATTTCCAGATCAGCTTTTTAGCTGCCTGTATATGCCCATATTGGTTTTGGTGTTCTGAGCTAGGTGAAAGGGAGCCTTTAGTCTGAATGGAGGAGGAGCCCTTTCCTGGCTGTCTAAGTTCATTAAGCCCTGCAGAGGGTTTGCAGCAAGGCTGCTGTGGGAGAGAAAGCACTTGCAAACACTTATGAATGCTTGTGGAGGAAAAAGCTAAGTCAGCCTCCCTCAGTCCAGTTCTGAGCAGTTGCTCCAAAATTATTATGTCTTTTAATTTAGCGGGGTACAAAAGTGTTTTAATAGAATGGACAGTTTCCATTACTTTTTATGTAATTCAGTTGAACTGTGCCATTCTGTATCCTGTGTACTTTGTAAGGATCGTGGAAGTGTCATAAAGCCTTGTAACTTTTAAAAGAAAATCTGCCTATATATTTTTTTTATTATTACCTATCTTTTAAAAAATAGACATAGTTATTTTTTATTTGAACATTTTGTACCACAGAAGTCACATTAGAACTTGACATGGTACTTATAGGCGCATGTGTGACATTTAAAGTTTAGATTTGCCATTTTCTCTCTACATCTCGGGATAGGTGGATGGACTGAAGGGCCTCCGCTGAATTTAGAAAGCTAACCTGAATCATTTTTGGGAAATTTACGCAGAGACAGCCATACAAGAGTAAGTCTTAGTTCCTGATTAAAATTCATTCACAGGGGAAAACTTTGCTATAGTGTTGCTATAGTTGTTATAGCTGTATAAAACCTGCTGGCATTTGCAAACTGACTGACATTGGGTGAAGCGTGTATAACAGCTTTTGAATTTAGCTTGCTATCAGAGCATATATAGAAAGGGATAGAAAAGTGGGGGGTTATAGATAAATATATAGGGAGAAGAAAGTTATTAAATTAGTAAAGCTACCTCCCCCAAAAAAACTTTTTCAGATAAGAACAAGTTATATTTCTATATTATTTACATTTCCCCTTCTAGTGGTCTGTAATGCTGGGATAAGAAGCAAAGAACAGCAGACAGTGTGGATCGCAAGAAAATTGTGAATACTGTGGTTATAGTGAATGGACTAAACAATCCCGGATGATTTGCTAGGGACGGTGAACCCTGGAATGCTAGGTGAAGTGAAGTAGAAAGTACTGGGAAAGCCAATAGTGCATTAAGCACTTTTTAAGCATAAGCACTGTTTGGGTCAATGGATATACAGACAGTTAAAAGGACTTTGTGATTTTCTTCCTTTTGTGTGAATATTTATATACTAAATTATAGGCAAGTTAATCACAAGGCTGAATCAATTCTTAAAAATACTTTTTAAGGCTTTAACTTATAAATAGGTAACTTCTATGGTATTTGTGTAAGGAAATTATAGCTTGGAATAGATGTATTTGTTTTAACTATAATATTAGGTGGGGAATCACTAAATATCACCTATTAAAGACATAGTCATATTTTTATACAGGGACATTGTGAGTAATTTAAACTTATACAAATGGTGTGGACAAATTTATTTTGATAGTATAGGACCAAGAAAGATAACCACTAAAGCACAAACTAACCTAATTCTAAAAGTGAATAAACTTCAGAAAAAGAAATAAAAATTACTAGGAAAAAAAACATCATTAATTACTTTATTCTATCAGGCTCAGAGTTGATTAAAGAACAAATGCAGTCTGGTAATGGTAACAGCAAATCTAATCAAATTGCCATGCATTGTGAGAAAGGGGGTGGAACTTTAGAAGAAAACCCCTTGCTGGTACAAATAAGGAGGCTAGAAGGGCCTGAAGGCAAAAGGGGATCAATAGGGAATGTACAAAAAGTGGGTAAAATAAGCAGAACATTTCTGTTTGAGTCACTACAGGAGGAGCAAAAAACATATATAGAAGGAAGTAGAAGAGAAAATATAGAAGGGCAAGCTGGGCCTCCACATGACAGTAACATAAAAACTGCTAAGGAAACAATATCAGAAAATTCTAGACAAGAACAAATAAAAATAGCAAGATATATAAATCCTTTTTATATCATTTTGAGAACTTATTTCTCCATACATTCAACAATGTAGTATGGATCCCCCATCTGTGGCACCACCAGATGTACCCCACCTGTGGCAGCCCACTGAGGAGGCAAATAGAAATAAAATTAATAACGAAAGGAAATCTGTATTAGGAACAGGGACTAAAAACAATAACAAAAAGACACAACTGTCTACAGTAGTAGAATCATTTGTTAACCACAATTTAGTTGTTATGAGCCTGGCAGAAATCAAAAGAGAGATTGGCAACACAAATGAGTTATTGAGAAACTGGATAAAACAGATGAATTATGTACAACAGACTAAACAAGATAGGAAAGAGTCAACAAAGGACACTCAAGAGGAAGTAGTTAGGTTGCCTGGAAGAAGTGGAGAAAGAAAAGAGAAGCAATTCAGAAAATTACAAATGAGATAGGGAAACAAGAGATGAGAGAACTAGAAAAACTGAAAAGGAAATCAGGTGTACAGATGGAAAGAAATCAGGATAAGGCAGGAGCAAATAAAATAAAGATGGTTAACAAGTACCCACATTGCAACCAGAAGTGGGATGAGGTAGAAAAGTCCCTCAAAACAAAGAGGAGGTAGAAGTATGAACTAAGGTGCAAAACAAGAAAAATGGAAAAATAAAAACAAATGGATAAAAAAAGACAGGGGCTGGTGCTAGGAGGCAAACGTTGTTATAGAAGAGTGCAATTGAAATGGGGATGAAAATAGCACAAAATGATAACAAGCAGGAAAAGAAAGAGATGTTTATAAAGCAAGGGAAAACACTACCAATGGTGTACCTTAAAGGACTGTGGAAGGTTAAAAACAAGCATTTGTCAATGCCTAATGTTTGCTTGCTGGCATTGGCAGTGGTAGTATAGAAGTTACAGAGCTGAGTAATAGAATTGGCAGTGAAGTATTGAACTGAAGCCAACCCCACCACCACCCTGCAGAGAGTAACAGGCATTGGGGTGTGCCTTTGGGTCATCAGGCATAACGGCCGCACCATTTCACCACACCCCACCCTGCAGACGCTGACAAGTGCCACGGTGTGCCTTGGGGTCTTTGACCCTTATGCGCACCCCATTCCATGAGGAAATAATGTGAGATGGGTGCGGTATAGGAGAATGGGGTGAACTTTGGGGCCAAAGAGTCCAAGGCATACCTCAATGCCTCTCACTGGCTGCAGGGTGTGGAATGGTATGAGCATTGCAGGCAAGAATCCCAAGTCACATCACTGATGCTTGTCATTCTCTACGGGGTTGGGCGTTATGATTGGAAACCATAATACCTCAGGCATTCATTGGTATTTTCACTCCAAATTTTCAACATTTTTTTTTTGTGACCCCACCTCATGAACAGTGGCAATATCAGTTTGTTAGCCAAAAGCTGCTTATGCACAGTGACTACGGCATTTAGCACCACAGGTGCAAACACATTCCGAACAGAATGTAAAAAATGATAGCCGTACTGTTTGTGGGGAGGTGTAAAAAATGGCAATGTTGCAAATCAGTAGTAAAAATATTAAAAAAACTGGTGAAGTCACGAGCATGCATAGAAACTGTGCAACATACACCCGTAATGTAATTAGTTTGGGGATTTTTTACAGCAGATTGTCAACAGAGGCATTTTGGGACCTCCGATCATGAACAGTGTCACTGTGATTTTCTTTATCTGTCCCGAACAATGATTTCCCACAGTGACCACGCATCTCTGCGCTGAAGGTGTGAAAACACATTTTGGCCATGTTGTGAAAAATGACAGCTCTACTGTTCATAAGGAAGTGTGGAAAAATGCCACTGGTGAAAATCTGGACTGAAAATATTACAAAGTCATGAACTTACGAGGGTGCGTGGAAATTGCACAATGTTCACTCATAACACAGTCATTTTATGGACTTTTGTCACCAAATTTTCAACATAACCATTTTAAAACGTCTGCTCATGAACAGTGTCACTGTGATTTTCTTAATGTGTCCCATACATTGATTTTGCACTCCCGACTGCGCCATTGTGCGCTACAAGTGCAGAAACTTGTTTTGAGCAAGATGTGACAAATGACAGCTGTACTGCTCATAAGAAAGTGTAATAAAATGGCAATGCTGAAAATCTGGGTTGAAAATATTGAAAATTCGCAAACTTATGTGTGCGTAGGAACTGCGCAACACACACTCATAAAACTGTCATATTTAGGGATTTTTTCACCGAATTTTTAACATAACAATTTTAGGATGTCTGCTCATGAACAGTGTCACTGTGATTTTCTGAATGTGTCCCACACATTGATTTCACACACTGACTGCGCCATTGTGCGCTACATGGGCGGGAAACACATTTTGGGCAAGATGTGAAAAATGACAGCTGTACTGCTCATAAGGAGGTGTAATAAAATGGCAATATTGAAAATCTGGAGTGAAAATATTGAAAATTCGTGAACTTATGAGCGTGTGTAGCAATTGCACAATGCACACTCGTAAAGCTGTCATTTTTAGGAATTTTTCCACCAAATTTTCAACATAGCCATTTTAAGACCTCTGCTCATGAACGGTGTCACTGTGATTTTCTTAATTTGTTCCGTACATTGATATCATACACCAACTGCACCATTGTGTGCTACATGGGCAGAAACACATTTTGGGTGAGATGTGAAAAATGAAAGCTGTACTGCTCATAAGAAGATGTGGTAAAATGGCAATGTTGAAAATCTGGAGTGAAAATATTGAAAATTCGCAAACTTACGAGCCTGCATAGGAACTGCACAATGCACGCTCGTAAAACAGTCATTTTTTTGGAATTTTTCTACCAAATTTTCAAAATAGGCTTCTTGAGAGCCCACCTTATGAATGCTGGCAGTGTCATTTCATTAATCAGGCCCGAAAGGTAATTTCACACAGTGACTGCGAAATCACCCTTCAGACCTGAATAACACCATGAAAGTGACATCATTCATGAGAAGGCATCCCAAAAACCCCATGTTGAAAATTTGGTGCAAAAATTCCAAAACATGCCTGAGATATGGAACAAAGTTGAAAAAACCCTATCTATCCCATTATACAGCTTACTGGCATTTCCTCAGTTCGTGGTCAGCTTTGAAGAGTGCAGACGTGTTGCCGGTCCACCGAAGATCATCGCGCCAAGGTCCGGAGGTAAGTATGAGGTGAGGGAGGTGTGGGGAGGCAGGGTGCACAGTGGGTGGGTGCGGGTTGTGGGAGGGGTGGCAGGGAGAAGCGCCGAGGGACAGTTTTTAATTTTCAGTTTTTTTTTTTTACCAAAATGATGACACGGAACATTTGCCATGCTGGGGTGGGCTCTCAGCATGGCATAAGGATGGCTAGTTGGGGGGCGTGGAGCCGACGGGGAATTGGGCACCCCCATCAGCCATAGCATCAGTTGCCATGCTGGGGTGGGCTCCCAGCGTGGCACCGTATACTCTGGGGGGGAGGACAGTGGAGCCGATGGGGGATTGGGCACCCCCATTAGCTATACTATGACTTGTCATGCTGGGGTGGGCACCCAGCATGGCATGTGGAAGGCTTTGGGGGAGGAGTGCAGCACAGCCGATGGGGGATTGGGCACCCCCGTCAGCTATACAGTGTGTGTGTGGGGGGGCAGCACGCAGTATGCATGCGTGTGTTTGTGTGTGTGTGTGTGTGTGTGTGTGTGTGTGTGTATGTAGGGGGGAGTGCGCATGAGCAGGCGATATCTGATCGCTGCTCACTGAAGCATAGCTCCCCCTTTCAACTGTATGCCACTGCATTTTGGAGCTATCATAGACATCTCCAGCATGCATTGGAGGACTGGGGCCATGCCTGCCAACACACTGACTGAATTGGAAGAGGGGGTGACACACCTCCGAAAACTCGGATGATGGCACTATGTTTCTTGCACATGCGTGCAAGCAAACATAATGAATCTCCATTTACATTGAAGCTGATGGTATACAACTCACACAAAGGAATTCTGGGAAATGTTGTAGAGTGGTCTGACTTGGTTACTGTGTATATATATTAAAATGGTAGTGTAAAAGGATGGGTGTGCATTACGTTGAAATACTCTGATATTAGAGCAATTATATTAAAACACAAGGATGGATTTAGAAAAATGGGCATTAATATGGATGTGACTGTACAACTGCCTATGGTAATGAAAAGTAAGGAGTTTGAAAAGCCATTAAAAACTGGAAAACAAGTTAGGTCTGAGCAAAATTATTTGATTACCATACAGAAACAGCAAAGAATAACTGAATATTTACAGCCAAGGGTAACGATACATTCTTTTGGCAGTGATTCAGGGGAGGAAGCAAAAGTTTTCATAGGGGGACATAAATGTAGAGGCACTAGAATAAATACAAGTGTGGTGTTAAGAGATAAGTTCCATATCAACACTAGCTACATCATCCCCAATTAATAATGCAAGCTCTGATAGATGGGAAATGGAAATCAATTCAACTCCAAATACAGAGCTGGAGGATAGTCAAGACAATAGCATTCCTCTAATTGATTTAGACACAAGAGCTTGATTAGGCAGGGATAACTCGTTAACCCAGAATAAAAAGGAAAATGGGAAAATCAAACTTTTGAGTTGGAATATTGCTGGTCTGGGAAGAAAACTAGAAGATACGAAGTGGTTATTGTATACTAAAAAATATGAGGTCATTATGTTACAGGAAACATTGCTGGAGAAAGTAGCTGCAAATATGGTGGAAGGTTATCATGTACATTATACCCCAGCAAAAAGAATTAATGAAACACGGACATGCAAGTGGAGGAATTGTAACCCTTATTTCAACAGAAGCATTTGCTGAAGCACATAGGTTAGAGTTGGATAACCCATACTTAATGGGTCATATATTGGGAGATAAGGACAAGCCTACTATGAAATGTATAAATGTTTGTGCTGTTCCAAAACTAACTAGTGAACTAGAGAATCAGAAAAATAGAATTTGACAGCAGATAAGGACCACCCAGTCTGCCCATTTCCCTACCTGATGGATAAGCTGCAGATTCTAGTAAATCAACAGCTTACTTCCTCCTACACCCCACTAGAATTACCTTATCTCTGTGCCATACAGTCTTGAATTCCCACACCATTCCTGACTCCAAAACCTCCCTAGGAAGGCTGTTCCATGCATCCACAACCCTCTCTGTGAAAAAATACTTTCTAACATTACCTCTGAGCCTTCCCCATCTTCAAATTGTGCCCCCTTGTTCTTGCACATCTCTTTTTCTGAAAGATACTACCCTCTTGTACTTTGTTAATTCCCCTGAGATACTTGAAAGTTTCTATCATGTACCCCCTCTCCCTCCTTTCCTCAAGGGTATACATATTAAGCTGCTTTAGTCTCTCCTCGCATGTCTTCTGGTGCAGACCCTGCACCATTTTGGTTGCCCTCCTCTGAACAGCTTCCACTCTGCCTATGTCTTTGTGAGATGGGGTCTCCAAAATTGCGCGCACTATTCTAGATTGGGTCTCACCAACTGTCTGTACAGAGGGATAACAACTGCCTGCTTTCTACTGTTGATGCCTCTCCCTATGCATCCCAGTATCCCCTAGCCCTCCTTACTGCCTTCTCACATTGCTTGCCCACCTTTAGGTCATCTGATATAATTACTCCTAGGACTTTTTTTATTTTTGTTGTTGTTATTATCTCACCCCCCATTGTGTACTCTTCCCTTGGGGTTTTGTTTCCCTGATGCATTACCTTGCACTTCTTTGCATTGAATCTGAGCTGCCATATATTTGACCATTCCTCCAACCTTGCCAAGTCCCTTTTCATCCTTTCTACCCCACCTTGTGTATCAACCCTGTTGTAGATCTTTGAAAAGTTCTCTCCAACTATGGAAAGATTAATGGAACATTTTGTTTCCAGTCTGATGTATATTATGGATGATATCAATGCAGGAACAGCCAATTGTATAGAAGTTTACTCCAGCAAATGGGAGGTGAATGATATACTATCTATCCTGATTAGGGACTCGACAAGAAATTAAATATAAGGTGGAAAAAACTGTTAAAAGTTGCTGTGGATAGTGGGATGAGAATATTGAATAGGAGAACAAATGGAGATTTTCAGGGTAATTATACATTTCCGACCAAACATGGAGGGTCAGTCATTGATATTGCCCTTAGAGATGTATGGTCATTTAACAAGGTAAAAGAATTTATAGTGAAAGAAGAATGGGAGAGTGACCACTTCCCCATCTCATTGACTATTGATCTTGAATATGATAAATACTATTTGTGTCCCAGGGAAACAGCAAATGATGCAAAAGAACATATGGTGATTTTAAATAAAAAGAAAAGGATAAGATAGGATCCATTTAGCAATGGCAAAATTAATTCATTAATAAAAGAAAATAGCATTATTAGGGAGAATGTTGAATTAATAATTAATGCAGTTAATAAAACGGGAAATAATGAGTGGATACAGAACCTAGAACAAATTTACAAAACTATGGTAGAATCTCCAGGTAAAGAGGACAGGATTAATCAAATACAGAGGAAGATGGGAAATAAAGGATGGTATGATAAAGCATGTGAGGAAATAAGAAAACTGGTGATTAAAGCAGGAAAATTTAGTAAAGGGCTCCCTAACATGGAAATAAGAGAAGCATACATCAAACTCAAGAAAGATTATAAAATACTGTTGAAAGAAAAGAAGAGGCAGTATAGAAATAAATGATGATCAAGCTTGCAATGGGCAATTACAAATAGGGATTGCAAACAGTTTTGGAGTCTGGTGGCATTTGGAGCAAACAATAGAGAAATAAATGCCAAATGCATGATTATGTAACAAAAATGGTTTGAGTATTATAATAAGATGTATGAGGGAATGGTAATGAAAGAAAACAATTCAGGAAGATGGATGTATAGTGAAACCCTGGCCTATGGTTATAGAAGCAGAGGTAATATGGGTAATAAACAAACAAAAAAATGACAAATCACCAGGCATCAATAAGATATCAGTGGATGTTTTTAAAGATCAAATACACACATATTTCACAAAAAGCTTGAATTCACTTAAATTCATATCCCTGTGTCATGACTAGTATTTCCTGAAAATATCATGCAGTTTGGTTTTGTGGTTTTCTTTAAATCAGCATCTGTTAATGTGCTCTGCAGTAACTAAGACAGTGAAAAAACAGTGAAGATGTTTCTGTCCCTGTCAGTGAGCAATGACATCATACCTGTCCTGCCTGCTGCTTCTGCAATTAAGTCCCTGATTGCTAAATAAGCTGTTGTAGTCCCTAGTTAGAGAAGTCTGTAGAGCTAATTGTTTCCAATCAGTTTATCAACCCATGTGGTTTGTGTTTAGAGATATATGCTTAAAAGCTTTCTTTTCTCATAAAAGGTTGACCATTTTGGAGTTCAGTGCTGAATTGAAGTGGTGTGAATGAATCTGTGAGAAATAAGGAAGTAGGCTGACAGTTAACTAGGATCTGCAGCTCATCCGTTAGGTAGGGAAATGGGCAGACTAGGTGGGCCAAGCAGTCCTTATCTGCCATCAAATTCTATGTTTCTATGTTTCAGCATTTTCTGTATCACAGCCCTCAGTTCTCTGTCATCACAACTCTGCATTCTATTCTGACTATATGGGTTGTTTAATGGATATAAAATAAACTACATTCCATTAATTCATAGAAGCAGCATGTATTTAATGTAGCCTCAATAAATATGCTCATGTTCACGTGATTAAAAGTGTGTTTATATGTCAGATTGGCAAACCTGTGTTTGCCACACTCTGCTATTTCAGGAACATGTACTGTATGATCTTATAAAATTCAGTTGTGTGGAAATATGCCATGTATATGTATAACCATATATACTACATGGCATCCTGATGCCCCTGTCTTCTGCCTGTCAGTTGAGACTGCTGCACCCTGCTTTCCTCTGTCCCCAACCCCCACAGTCAGGTGCAATGCACTCTGTTGCCCCCTTTTCCTGTCTCCACAGACAGGGCTATTATGCTCTGCTAAACCCTGCAGTCCCAGGGTCTCTGCTGCCACAATTTGGACTGCTGCACCATGCTGCCTCATGCCATCAAAGATGGGGCTTTTGCTATACCCTGATACCTACTTCCATTGCCCCAAATGGGCAGGGCTACTGCACCATGTGCACCCCAGCACACAGTCAGGGATGCTGTACCCTGATGCTCTGAGGTGTCCTGCACCACAGTCAAGGTTTCTGCATCATGCTGTCCTCTGTCCCCTGACACCACTGTGTCCTGTTGCACCATACAGCCTCTTGCCTCCACAATTAGAGTTGTTCCACCATGCTGCTCCCTGCCACTAGAGTCAGATCCTTTGGTACGCTGCTGAAACTACTCAAATGAAACAACAAAAAATACTTTCACCTTGTGTTATAGGGTGGAGAAAAGAGGGTAGCAGGGTGCCAGAGCTTCAACTGTTTGTTCAGGAGGCAGCAAGGTGCAGCAGCCCTCACTGTGTGGAGAAGACAGTGGGCAGCAGGTTGCAGCAGCCTCAAATGGGTGCAGGAGACAGGAGGCTTTGGGGGCAGGGGAAAGAGGGAAGCAGAGAGCTGCTGCCTGAACTGTTGAGCAGGAGACAGGGGCATCAGGATGCCATATGGTATTTCTAGTTATACACATACATGATGCATTTTCACACAGAAACCCTCTAAGAACTGAATTTTATGAGTTTTTTATGAGTGCATGTTCCTGAAATAGCAGTTTGTGGCAGACACACATTTGTCAATTTGACATTAAAACAAAATTATTGCATGAACATATTTATTGAGGCTACATTAAATACACACTACTTCTATGAATTAATGGAATGTAGTTTATTTTATATCCATTATACAGGCAGAATAGGATGCAGAGTTTTGATGACAGAAAACAGAGCTGTGATACAGAAACTGTTAGTTCTCACAGATTCATTCATACCACTTCAATTCAGCACTGAACCCCAAGTGTTTTTTATGAGAACAGAAAGATAGATTTTAAGCATCTGTCTCTCTAAACACAAACCAGATGGGTTAGTAATAAACTCCGAGTTAAAACAATTAGCTCTACAGACTGTTGTAACTAGGGACTGCAACAGCTAATTTAGTCAATCAGGGACTTAATTGCAGAAGCAGCAGGCGGGACAGGTATGATGTTGTCAGGAGGTCTAAACCTCACTCTCATGTTCTTGGCAATATTGGGAATGCAAGGAATCACAAACACGTTGCATAAGAGTAATAAACTTGTTTATTACTACCAACGGAATAAATCACAGTTGCCCTAAGCAGTTCTTACCAATACGAACTGGGAGCCAATGCTAAGCGTTCCCTATACCTCGAGGTTTCTCTGTGTCTCTTGGGGTCTCCGAGGTATAAGACTCAGTGTCTTACATTATATACCTATGATAATTACTATGGTTACTGTAAGATAGAAACATTTCTAGTTACAGAGATGAGCCCTATTGCCTAAATTAGAGGTGGCTCTATGGTCCAAGATAACGTTATACAATTTTGTAGTATTCATCAGTTTGTAAAACAAAAGAGTACAGTGTACAGAGTCTTACACAAATCAGTGTAATAGTACAAATCACCAAAAGGTGGCAATGCCGACTTATATATTATAATCATTCCAAGGACACAGATGTCCTAACATCTTATAAGTAAGAAATACACAGAAAATACATGGAGAATATATATGTATTAGCAAGCAAAGTGTATTACAATAATATGCATACATATCCTGACATCTTCTCTTATACGGTAGATGCCCTTAGCCTTATATGTTAGTATAACATGTGCCAAAGCACTAGCTGTCTACGATGTACCTCTGGGGGTACCAATAAGGGTGCAGGGACCTCATGTAACATTCCCCCCCATTGCCTCCAAGGGCAACACAGGCAAATCTAGGGAAAGGTCAGGAAGCAGAGACCGTTTACAAACCCAACGCGCAAGCTTTGTAAAGGAACTCCAGCTGCTCACAGTGTTGGTGCAGTGTGTGCTGTAGGCAGCATAGCATAATAACAAAACCTTTAAAAATAATTTCTAACCATGTGTTAGTCAATGCATCGTTCATATCACCATCATTGATCAATGAAAGAATAGCTTCATTAGCTTTGGTAATATTATTGCTGATGTGGATGAGGTGTGTGTCCTTCCTCTCTAAAAGTGAATTGAATGTAAGTGATAGTGGATCTATGTGTACATTAAAATATGGTAAATATTCAGAAAGGGTGAGAAGATAATTGGGGTTACCATCAATAATGTCTGCATCCTAAAGGAGAATGGGGGTAATAACGGTATGTCCAGTAACAGACTTTTGATGAGGAACAAAACAAAAGTTGGGAAAATCAATAACACATGTCTCAGTTCTGTAAGTGTAGCTCTTATAATTTGTAACTACACAGTACTCCCCATCAGAATTATACTGCATTTTAACAGTAGGGATATGCCATCTTTGCAACTGTACCGGGCAGGTGTAGGTTGTCTTGGAAATCCGTGTTGACAGGCTATGAATCTCCTCACAATAAGACTGGGAAAGTTTGTCTGGAGCCAATGTTGAGTCCAGAAAGGCAGTGTCGTTGGTGCTGATGTCATCATCCATGAAAAAGGACCAATCAATGCTGTCGGGAGAATAACCACATACAGGTTTAATAACATCAAATACGTCACATCGACACAGGTAGCTATACTGTTTCTTCACATATCAGTCTGTGTGCGGAGTAACCCAGGCATCCAGGAAAGGATGGAAGACCAATAGAGGAGTCAAGTCCAAGCGTTCTCTGTAGATGTCATCATCAAGGTGCCCAATCGAATCTACAGTTGCGAGCTTGTCAAACAAAGCTATAGTGGGATCAAAGTGTAGTAAAGAGACAGTAAAAGAAACAAACATTGTATCTCTGATAGAACATTTTTTAGCAGTAAAACAGGGACCAGTATTAGGGTGTCTGGTCACAAAACTCAAATTCCTGGTTGTAGAAATGGGAATAGTTAGAGATTGTTGCGTACACATAGTAATACAGCCAGGGGTTTTACATCATGGACAATACCATTTAGAAATATGTCTGTCACGTTTAATATCAGAGATTTTTCCAGATTCTAGATCATGGAAAAGGTTGTTGGTGGTAGTAATAATGTATGATCCATAGGCTGAGCATAAAGTCTCACAGGCAATATATTGCTTATCTGCTTCTTTGTTGTTTTGTGCAATGAGTGCGTTAATCTTTTCTTTAGAATCAGTAAATGCCTTAGCAATGTCATGCATATTGTAAACAGTGTATCTTTCTTCCTGACTAAGGCCATCCACATCATGCAATAATGGGGGTAGTATATTATTAACTAAACCAGTCTGAAATTTGGCTGAATGAGATTTGATAGCAGCAATGTCTGCTTTATTCCAAATAGACATAGCTGTACCAAAAAGACCTGTGACAGTAGCTGTTGCACCAGTGACATCAGAACTGTCAACTTCACGTGTATTACGTTTATGACTTTGATGATCAGGATTGGGTTTTCTCCTGAATTTGCCTCTATGCTCGGTGGTATGTACCCCGGCAATAGGGTCTTGAGTAAGAATCTGAAATGCTGCTAAACTATCAAGCAACAGCGTACTATAAAACGCTGAAGTGTTAGTATTATGACACATACCAAATTCTTTAATATTCCAGTAAGTAAGATTAAACAACACAGGTATATGTATAAACTGTAAATTGTTAATCAGTGGACCAGGTTGGGCAGTAACTGTTAGACTACTGCGGGGACCAGGGGTGTGCTTTGGACATTCCAAAAGCTGTTTGTCAGTGGGTGATAGCACAGAAAGGTACATGGTGGCAGAGGCCATCTTGTGTACAGCACAAAATTTTCAAGCAGAATCCTTAGACAAAGAATTACAATATGCAGGGTCAATTAAAGCAGTAATGTTGTATAAACCAGAATGTCTAAGAGCAGTTTGTAGCAAGGACAGAGAACCATTTGGGGATAATTTAGCATTGGGTCAACCCTGGAATGTTCCCTTGGAAAGTTTGGCCACAGGGAGAATTTGCCCTTGTGATGTGGTTTGCCACTCAATTTGTAGGGTAGATTTATCAGAAGCAACAACTGAGGCAGTGAGGTAAGCATCAGAATCTTCCTGGACAGTAATCAAACTATCAGGTATTTTGATGGATACTCCCTCTGGAGCAGATGCTGGATAATCAAGGTGAGGTAGGAGGTTTGGTACCACGCCATGGATGCAGGAGATAACTCCTGAGATGAGGAGAAAATGGAACAAGATAGCCATCTTGTCAGTATCTGAAAAGCAAAATCAAACAGTAAGTTAGTACTATTCCACCCAATGGGGTGAGAAAAGTAATTAAGCTCTTTTATACAGTTTTAGTTGGTTTGCACGTAACCATTTGTCAGTCAATTTATTGTTTTGCAGGAGTCTAACTTGATAGACTGCCGGACTGAGCTTATTGACAATGGGGTAAGGGCCTTCCCATTTATTAGGGAAGATGTGTGTGGGATGTGCAAATTGGAGCACCACCACCTGATCTCCAACCTGCCAATCCACTTGTGCATGCTTGTCAAACTGTATTTTGGACTGTTGCTGGGCCTTGCCCATGCAATTGGCAGCATATAAGTGTGTGTATGAGGTCTTTTCTGAGTTTATCCACATATTGGTTTACAGACCCATGGTCTGCAGTGGGGGTGTGCAGGTCAAACAACAGATGTTCAGGTAATCTCATTTGTCTTCCAGTCATCACCTCGAAGTGTGTCAACTGGGTGGTGGCTGAGGGTGTGCTCCTGATTGCCATAAGGAGTAACGGCAATAGGGAATCCCAAGTTTTGGGATTGTTCTTAATAAATTTGGAAAGAATTTGCTTAATCTGTCTGTTGGCTGTCTCTACTTGACTTGAAGATTGAGGGTGGTAAGGTATGTGGAATTTTTGTTGAACTCCAAGGAGCTCAAGGGAGTCTTTCATCAACTCAACTGTAAAACTGGTTCCTTTGTCAGAGTCTACCTTAAGAGGTAGGCCACACCTGGAGAAAATTTGCTCCACCAGGATTTTGGCAGTGGTTTTAGCAGTTCATGTCTTAGTGGGGAAAGCTTTGACCCACTTGGAGAAAAGATTGGTTACCACAAGAGCGTACTTGTTGTTTCTGCTGGTGTTGGTCAGAGGACTAATAAAATCAATCCATATGGCATGCCAAGGGCCAGAGTGTCTTTGTGGTAGGAGTTTGGCATTTTGTTTGGTGGGAATGGGGTTGTTTTGTGCACAAACCAGGCAATTGTCTATGTACTGTTTGACATCTTTGGTGACACCAGGCCACCAGGCAGTGGTCTTGAGTCTCTGGAAGGTGTTTTCCACTCCCTGGTTCCACCAGTGGGTGTATCATGCACTTGGTGCAAGAATTCAGACCTAAGGTGTCTGGGGACCATCCACAACTTGGTGGTGGAATCATCTGGTTGATACCAGATGAGCTTGTCATCTGTGACAAGTGTAACTTACCTTCATGCCTCTGGTAGGGGTTGTGTGTGGGAAGTTTCTCTTCAGTACCTTTGTCCAGGAATCTGAACACTTCTTTAAGTTTGGTATCAATATGTTGGGCTGCCGAGAGGTCCAAGGGGGAAAAAGGTTCAGGTTTCTTCCTGACTGCTGCAATGTGTACAGCCGCATTGGCCTCTGGATGATCCATCATCCAGGTGTCCCCCCTTCAGGCCCCTTCCTTGGCAAAGGTGTCTGCTATGTCATTGAAGGCATGGTAGGGGTCATGTAGGGAATGGGCCTTGACTTTATGTACATAGAGTTTGTGTGCAAACTTTTGTGCCAGTGAATGTATGTATATTACCAGTTCTTTGTACTTCACTGGACTGCCATCTGAGGACAGGAAGGAGTTCTTCTGCCAGAAAGGAAGGAATTCTGTAAGAGAATAACAAACCCAATTAGAGTCTGTGAAAATGATGGTATCCTCGGTCCCATGCTGGATGAACTCAAGGGCACAGGCTACTGCTACCATCTCTGCATACTGTGATGATGCTATACTGTAACATTTAGAGATTTTAACAGTGTACCATAAGGGTAAATTACTAAGATACCCATCCCTGCAATTTGTTCTCCCTGGTAGTAGGAAGCTGAATCATCTATAAAAATATGACACAAAGAGGTATTCTTGAGTATCTGTGGCATGGCAGGGAGTAAAAGACCTGGATCTGGGAGATCAGGAAGTTGCAGTGTACAGTCATGGGGTTCTCCTTGGGAAAGGAGTCCATGTGCCAGCATGGATGGAATTTTGGTTGGGAGCACCTGTATGTCTCTATCCTGGAGAAGAAGTGACCAGTGTGTCAGTCTGGTGTTAGAAACTGACCCATCTTTCACTCTGTCTGATAGCAGAAAAGTAGCTGTGGTGTAGTTAGTATTATTAATCAGTGGAGAGTACCCAATGATATACAGGAAGTGCTTGACAGTCCAGTAGGTGGCCAGAAGGCTCCTTTCACAAAGGCTGTACTTCTGTTCTGCTGGGGCCAAGAGCTGTGATGCATATGCAATGGGTCTCAGAGCACCATGGACCTTCTGGGGCCAGCACTGCTGACATGGCAATGTCAGAGGTCGCACATTCCAGATGGAATGGTAATGCTGGATTGGGGTTGACCAGAGCTGGGGCGGAGGCCAAGACCTGTTTTAGTGATGTCACAACCTGGGTGTGTATGGGACCCCAAGTCCATGGAATGTCCTTTTTCAGTAGCTTATACAGAGGAGCAGCCTTCTGAGCAAAATCACAGATAAAATCCTTGGAATAATTTACCATACCCAGAAACCTTCTAAGAGTTGCCATGCTGGTAGGCAATGGCAGGTCTTGCAATCCTTGTATCTTTTTCCAGATAGGGCTGTGGCCTTGGTCAGTAATTTTTAGGCTCAGAAAGAGTACCTCTTTCTGACACAGCTGTGCTTTTGCTGGGTTGCATTTGAGGCCTGCTCTCTGGATGAGAGTCAGTAGTCCATCCAAGAGATCCAACTGTTGTTCCTGCATGGCAGTTGCCATCAGCAGGCCATCCACATACTGCAAGAGACACTGGGGAGTAGAGAAACCCTCAAGGGTGTCTATCATGTGCAGATGGAACAGGGACAGGCTGTTATGGAATCCCTGTGGAAAGCAGGTCCACATGGTACTGTCTACCCTCAAAGGTGAAGGCAAACTTATACTGACTTTTGGGGGCCAATGGCAGTGACTAAAGACCATTGGAAATATTCAGGGCACTGAACCATTTGAGGTCAAGGGTCAAAAGTCATAGCACATCAGGTGCGGATGCCACAGTTGGAGCACAACTGGGGGTGACCTGGTTCAGTTTTCTGTAGTCAATAGTAAGTCTCCAGGTGCCTGTGGATTTTTTAATGGGCCACACTGGGGAGTTGGCAGTGGAAACACAAGTTCTGATTACCCCTTGGTTAAGGAGTGATTTTATTGTTTCCCTGAGAGAAGGCAAGGCCTCAGATGGGAAAGGATATTGCCTTTGACTCTCATGTGCTGGGCCTGGCACTTCGATGACAGTGTGCATTCTGCCACAATCATGTTTGTTGATAGTAAATGCTTCTAAATGCCTTTGCAAAATGGGAAGAAGCTTTGGGAAAAGTTCATGGTTCTTGAACAAATCTATGATGTCATACTCTTTATTGTTGGCAGATATTGTTGCCACAATGTGTGACTCAGGGATCAAGATGGTATGATATTGGCCCTGAATTTGTATCAATAGCATGTTAGCTAGATCCACCACACAGCCATATGGGGCAAGAAAGTCAATCCCAATGATACTAGGGTGATCATGCAATACCATCAGTTGGAAGGTATGTGAGGCCTTCAAGTGACCCAACTCTACAAGTAGAGGTAGAGAGCAGTATGCAGGTAACCTAGTACCATCTACTTCCGACATGTTGGTCCTCCATCCGGTGGACTAAGGAGATGTGTCTGGGTGGTCATCATGTAATACAGACACAGCCGCGCCTGTATCTAATAACACTGTAAGTAGACGGCCTCTGACCTCAGCCTCAGTGCAGGGCCTTCCATTTGTAACCAAGACCAGCTTGTTTACAATCTGGACTGAGGCCTGTAATTGTCAATCTGTACTGGTGGAAGCATGGAGAGGTTGGGCCTGGCTCCTCTGAACCACTTTACCATACTGCACTGATGCTATATAGGGAGGTGCTTCTGGGTTCAGGCCTGTACTTCCAGAGTGACCATGGCCCGTTGTGGCCTGGGTTCCCGGTTGTATGGCTGCAAGGGACTAAGCAGGAACAGCATCCGCTACAAAGCGCACTTGCCCCAGGAGCTCTCCAAACTTCCGGTTCTCTTCTGCTATTTCCCTATATGAAGGGCCTGGTCTTTGTTGTTGTTTACCCTTATTCTTATGGTGCTTCTTATTCTTATGATGGTTCTGGTTCCCACCCCATTGTTGCTGTTGCTGTTGTGGTTGTTATTGGGCCTGCTGGGGGTGTTGGTTGTCTGCGGGAAGGGGCTGTTTGTGTTGGGCCTGCCCTTCCGCCATGTAGTGGATTGCGGCCTCTTGAGTAGGCTCCATGGCGGCTACTTTCTTGGAACCAGAGCCCAGATCATGGATGTAAAGTTGGTAAACTCTCTCAGTTTTCTGAAGAATGTCAGCAAACCTTTCCATGGTGGGATAAGTGATTGGCTCTACCTTTTCTCTTACTGCAGGAATCATGTTCCTAAGGAACAGAGTCTTATATTCGATAAGATCTACATCCGCAGCTTCTTGTGTGAGTTGTTTTCCTGCTGAGTAGGCCATCCAGAGTCTTTGGTGGTAAGTCACTGGACTTTCCTTTGCATTCTGTTTTACAGGGTATGCAAGCATCACTCCTACTACACCTGGGCTGTGTGCAGAAATGAGTTCAGCTGCGACCTCATCAAAGGTGGCATTACCGGCCTGGAAGATGGCATTGGGGAGTTTGGCCCACAAGCCAGGGTCGATGGTCTGGCGTAGGATCTGAACCTGGTAGTCTGCGGCGAGGCTAAGTATCTCGCATTTGGAAAGCACCTTCTGTAAGTGGCAGCTGAGGTTGTCGTACAGGCTCATCCGACCAATATTGTCAGCTATTTGCTGGACAGAGAAGGCCATTTGTAGGGGATTAGTGGGATGATCAGGTGGAAGTACATTTCCTCAGGAGCCATCCAGGGCTGCCTGAGCTTCGGCCTCCACTACCGAGTGGACTATGCCCTCCTGAGTACCAGTTTCATGAGTAAGCTGCCTAATTTGGCCTTTCAAAACTTGCTTATTCCTCTCCGGAATGGGCACACTATTTACCTCATTATCAATCATTCTCTCTCTCTATCTCCTGCCTGTCTTCAGCATTAATTATGGCTATCGGTGGTGCCGTCAGGACCAGGCCTGGGCCTGCTCCCCCCCATCATGGTGGCCGCCATGTTGGCGTCTCCCATGATGTGCATCACAACGTCGACGACGTATGAGATGGTGTGGGTGGAGTGGGGACCTGCCATGTTGTGGATGGCTGCGTGGGGTCTCTGAGCCATAGTAGGGGTGTGACTGGGCATTGTACTGTGAGATATCATCATCTGAGACCTCCCCTTCAGATGACATAGTTAAGGCAGGGGCTACACCTCCCATCACCTTAACATGGCCAACCAGAACCTCCCACTGATGGCGCAGTTTCACCATCTTGGATTCACATTCTGCATGACTCATATTTGCAACATCCACATCAACCTCATCTTGCATTTGTTTCTGTAGCACTCTATACGTGGCGCTCAATTCATGATTGTCCCTAGTAGCCACTTACAAGTCATTACATACCTGGTTTATCTCATCCTGTAGCTCTCCCATCTCCTCACTCAACTGTTCATTTGCTCTGCTTAACAAGTCATTCATATTCAAAGCCTGCTCCTTGTCCTGTCTCAAACGTTCACACTCCTGCTTCAACATATACATTTCCTGCTCACCAGCCTGGGCAGAATATTGCAAAAGTGAATCCTTTTCATTTTGCAGTGTTTGAAGTTCAGACTCCAAATTCTGCTGCAGTCTAACACATTCTGTTTCCTGCAAACCCATCTCTTGCTTAAGAGATGAAATCTGCAAATCAAGGGTTCAAAACCTTGCTTCAGAGGCTTCTAGAGCAGCATGGAGAGCCACAACCAACAGCCCTTTGGCATGACACTTATTGGCTGTTTGTCTCATCTCAGAGTACTGGGTTGAAATCCCCAGTACAGGGTTTTCGGTTTGACTTGCGTCCCATGCAAAGTCAGCCCATCCTCCATGGGAAGCAAGGAAGTTAGAGACATCGAGTCTCAGTTCTGCGCAGATATGATACGGTGGCCACTGTGTGGGAGGAATGAAAAATAAAACTGTGAAAAAGGCACTGTGCTATGTATCGATTCACAGCAGGAACACTTTACACACAGTTGGGCTACTGTATACGTCGTAGGCTTGCAATTTAAAGCTGCAGTGGAGTGGGTCGCGTCGGCATCGACCACACCCAAGAAAGCCAGCCAGACTTTGCAAGTGACTACAAAGTGGTACAAAAATGGGAGAGGTGTTGCGGGAATACACACCTACTGTCCCCGTTGAGATGGGAAAAGTTTTAAGCAACAAGTGAAAGCTTACAAACACCAAATATTGCCTGCACATGGTCGCTAATTGTCAGGAGGTCAAAACCTCACTCTCAGGTTCTTGGCAATATTGGGAATGCAAGGAATCACAAACACGTTGCATAAGAGTAATAAACTTGTTTATTACTACCAAAGGAATAAATCACAGTTGCCCTAAGCAGTTCTTACCAATATGAACTGGGAGCCAATGCTAAGCATTCCCTATACCTCAAGGTTTCTCCATGTCTCTTGGGGTCTCCGAGGTATAAGACTCAGTGTCTCACATTATATACCTATGATAATTACTATAGTTACTGTAAGAAACATTTCTAGTTACAGAGATGAGCCCTATTGGCTAAATTAGAGGTAACTCCATGGTCCAACGTAACATTATACAATTTTGTAGTAGTCATCAGTTTGTAAAACAAAAGAGTACAGTGTACAGTCTTACACAAATCAATGTAATAGTACAAATCACCAAAAGGTGGCAATGCCGACTTAAATGTTATAATCATTCCAAGGACACTGATGTCCTAACATCTTATAAGTAAGAAATACACAGAAAATACATGGAGAATATATAGGTATTAGCAAGCAAAGTGTATTACAATAATATGCGTACATATCCTGACATCTACTCTTATATGGTAGATGCCCTTAGCCCTATATACATAGATACATAGACAGTGTCAGCAGATAAGAGCCTATGGCCCACCCAGTCTGCCCATTTAAGTTTGTAAGTTCAGTTTATGTTTTCCAGGAAGTCTGTTGCCCCTATTGCCCTGTTAGTATAACATGTGCCTAAGCACTACAGTCTACAGTGTACCTCTGGATGTACCAATACGGTTGCAGGGACCTCGTGTAACAATGTCATTGCTCACTGACAGGGACAGAAATATCATCACTGTTTCTTCACTGTTTTCAGTTACTGCAGAGCACATTAACAGATGCTGGTTTAAAGAAAACCATAAAATCAAACTGCATTATATTTTCAGGAAACACTAATCATGACACAGGGATGTGTATTCAAGGGGTTTCAAGCTTTTCATGGAATATGAGCATTTGATCTTTAAGGCTAATCCAGAATGGTGGGCAAAAATATTGGCACCCATATATACTGTACGTATATTAACAACAATCTGATAATGCCAAACTGTTGGAAAGAAGAACTAATAATATACTTATTTAAGAAACGGTACAGAACACGCCCGTCGTGCTACAGACCCATTACCCTGTTGTGTATGTCATTGAAGATACATAATTGAACTATTTTAGATATTAGAAACATGAATAATGGAGAAAACTAATAGCACTATATTAAGCTAGTTTTAGAAAATCCTTATCCAAACAAGTCAACCAGGCATCTCAACACCACATCAAGTACTGCCACTGCAAATAGTTTGATAAAAAAACATTTATTTAAAAGTCATGCCTGACGTGTTTCTGGTCCTACCAGACCCTTTATCAAAAGCTAAAATTCCACACTACACTCAAACATTTTAAACAAATTGATTAGTGACATCACACATTACAAATTCAAAAAATACCAATGAATGAATAGTGTGACACTCTGCTCCTGCTTCTGGTTACCTGTATGATATTTATATTATAAATAACTGGTCTGTGTATGAATTTGTCACATGCAAGTTAGCAGATTTGGCATGTAACTTTAAAGGTCAGTAGCTGGAACTACAGGATGTAATTAAACTGGCCAGGGGAACCAGTTAATTAAGACTTACAGAAAAGTAATTTATTACCTTTTTATGACCTGCCCAGGCTTTTGAAGTTGAAACCAAACATAAGGTTTATGACATGACAGAATGAAGAGTAATTGGGCTGGTTCCTCTAAAATTTTAACATGCAGCTGAGAAATAGTGACAAATGGTAGGATTGCTAAGTTCAAAGAGAAATGTTTGAATAAAGGATGTCATATTTAGGAAATGTTTTTTCCTGATGTTACCATTAATTAAAAATAACTCCTGGTAGAAATTATGTTAGAATTAGTTCTAAAAGGAGGAGCTAGCTGACCTCATCAAAAGGGCGTGGGGACAGATAGAGTTACACATGAATCATTGTATATGGAATGTGTCATATCATCTTGGGCTCTGAGACAGAAAGTTCTCTCTAACTTAAAAGCACTTAGAAATGTAATACTTAGAAAGAAATCAAGTCTTTGTGGTAGGAGTGTTTTGTCTGTAACTTCCTTTTTATTTTACATGATTGTACGCTGTATGATATATTGTTCTGTGTTTAATTTTACATGTTTTTATCATCTTTTAGTAAACAACCATTTCTTTGAAATACTGTCTTGGTGTCTTTTCAGTTTCTTTTTTCGTATGATATATAGGTGGTTAAGACTGACAACTGTTTAAAAGGCTTGATGGTGTTACTAAGCTTGGAAAAGGTAAGAATATACCTAAGGTCTCTTATAGAGTATTAAGGGTTCATTTTGGAGACTTGGCTTGTTGCCCCTGGTGAAAGATTGTACTGCAGTCCCAAAGAGGGTACATATCTGAGCCTGTAATTAGGCATGCTAGCATAAGGTTCATAGTTTGAATCCCTCCAGAACTTGAGGCTAACAGGTGATTCAAGTCCAAAGCAGATAGGAGGGTTACCCTGTCTGTTAACTGTTCACACTTTTGTGCTTTGAGGTTGGCACTGTGGGAGCAGAGGGCCTGACCTGCAGAGTGTGTTTGTGACAAACAGCACCTTAAATCACATAGTTAAAAAAAAAGACTTCTCTTTAATATAGTACAGATCATGTTTCTAAAAACCATCATAAGCATCAGTAATATAAAATTAAACATAATGACAATATAATATGGGAAACAACATTTTTTAACCCCAGAAACCACTATTACACCATAAAGAAATAAGGAATAAAAAGACGAGGAGGCATGGGAAGGGGGGCTGGGGAAGGGAGGAAAGGAGGAGGAGGGAAGAGGGAAAGAGAAAAATAGGAAAATAAAAAGAAACAGGTGTAATTGTATTAGAGGAAAAGGGGAAAAAAGAAGGAAACAGGGAAAAAATTCCTTATTTTTAAAGGAACAAAAAAGGAGGGAACAAAAGAGGATTATTTTGTTTTCATTAAGGTGATAATTCCTATACATGTTCAAAAAACATGAAGTTCATAAAATCACAGCAATCTTCTTTCTTCTAAAAATGGCTTTAAATCAAAGCCAAAATTCTGTGCTGGACTTTTATGTGCTTTTAATTTAAGAATCCAGAAAGCCTTTCTCTTAAGTATCACATTTCTATACTTTCCTCTCCTTGGATTCATGCACACTTTATCTATTGCCATGTATACAAAGTTGTGTTCTGCACTGTCTTGTTTACAATTCAGTACATATGCTGCTGTAGCATACAGAGAATCACCTCTAGTTATTTCCCTCTGATGTTCCCCCACTTTAATTTTAAAACTTATTTCTGTTTTCCCTACATAAAAAGCCTGACAAGTGTAAACTGCTAGATAAATGACTCCACTGGTATTGCATGTTGTCATTTGACGTGTGGCAAATTCCTGCATAATGTTACTACTAGAAAAAGTTTTGCCTACCTTAACAATCTTGCAATACATGCAATTATTGCACCTGAAACAGTCCACTGATTTATTTAGCCACATCTGGGTTTCCCTCTTATTCACAAAATGACTATTGACTAAAAAGTCCTTAAGGCTTCTGGCTTTCTTAAACGCTAGTCTAGGTCTCTGTTTAGTTACATCTTTAAGATTTTCCTCCAGTTGTAAAACCTTCCAGTGTTTGTTATCCCCATAAAAAAAACATGCTGTCCAATAATCCCTGGTAGTCTAGTGGAACCCTTCTCCCTGCCCCGACCCGATTGTATTACCATATGAAACCCCAATTTGTTAATGATATTGACAAGTACATTTGCATGTGCTGAATATGTTGTCACCACACTGATTATATTTTTGTTCCCACATTTTTTATTTGACTGTACAAGTAATGTTTTTCTTTCTATTGTGTCAGCCTCATTTCTTGCCTGTTGAATTTTATTTGTACTGTAGCCCCTTTCTGCAAATCTTGTTTCAAGCAAATTTTCACCCTTCTCAAACAAATCCTGTGTGCTGCAGTTTCTTCGAGTTCTCAAAAATTCACCTATCCTATAGCATAATAGACCAGGGGTGGGATTCACAAAAGAAATGCACCGGTGCAACTCAGAATTGAGCCCAAGCTTGATTCACAAAGGACAGAGATGTGCTTATCTCCAATCCATCGAACACCGCCTATAATGGTATTGGGTGCATCTGGAGGGGGTGTTCAGGGGGTGTGCCCATGCATATGGGGCACATTCCTGTTCACAACCCACCTTGGAGGTGCATCTTCAGAGCAAGTTCAAAGATACGTCTCCCAAAGTTACATCTAGAAAAAGTAGACCTAAGTGGGTGTCTACCCACAGGCAGGCTGCAGTACTACAGACAGCAGCACAGTAGCCTGCCTACCCTGGCAGTCCAGTGTTTGCCCCTCCCTACCCATATTCCTATACATAATAACATGCTTTCCAAATATCCCTGGTAGTCCAGTGGAACTAACTTTTTTATTTATGCCTGTATCCCCATAATTAAAAAAAGCTGTCCAATAATCCCTGGTAGCCTAGTGGAACCCCCCTCCCTGTCCTGACCTGATCACATTACCATATGAAACCCCAAAGTCTCCTTGGTGGTTCAGTGGACCCCACACATCCCCACCCACTCAGGCGCTCCCACTCCATCCCAGCAGGTGCAGAAGGTTGGCAGGCAGTGCAACCCACCCGCAAACCACTATGGCTGGCCGCTGACTGAGCTGTGAGTGAATGACAGCGTACTATACTCCTGTAAGTCCATTGGTAGACCTTGTGGACCAATGGGCTTGCAGTGTGTACTGTAAGCTGTCATTCACAACTTTGTGAATGACATCATTCACAAAGTTGTGAATGACAGCTTGCAGTACACACTGCAAGCCCATTAGTCGACAGGGTCTGCCAATGGATCTACAGGAGTACAGTACACTGTCATTCACTGACAGCTCAGTTGCTGGGCAGCTGTGGCAGTTTGCAGGTTGTTTGCACTGCTTGCCAACCTTCTGAACCTGCTGGGATGGGGGAAGCGGGTTGGGTTGGGGGTGAAGGGTCCGCTGGACCACCATGTAGAGTTTGGGGTTTCATATGGTAATGCAATCGGGTCGGGGCAGGGGAAGGGTTCCACTAGACTACCAGGGATTATTGGACAGCATGTTTTATTTATGGGGATACAGGTGGGGGAGGCTGCTAGGCTACCAGGGGTTTGTGTTATGTGTGTACTGCTCACAGCCTTTGCAGGGGGCTGGGCACATTCTGCTGGGCACATCCATGCGAGGGTCATGCAAATGGGGCCATAATGACATGCAAATGGCCCCATTGCACCTTGCATGCCTAATGGTTCCATTTGCATGTCTTGGGCTGTGAATCCCAACCTTGGGTACAATGCATCGGGAGATGAGCTGGTCCATCAGTTTCCCAGCCCGACCTGGGAGATGCACTGGTACATCTCGGGTTGGGCGCAACTTCAGTATTCACATATGGGATGTGCTGGGAGCATCTTATGGTGCATCTTCTTTGAATACCAAAGTTTGGACTTGGTGTATCTTATTTGCACCGGCAAAACTGAGATGCATTGAGCGCAAATCTTTGTGAATCCCACCCCATATATTTACCCTGGACTTTCTAAGTCATAAATATGTGGAACATAAAAAGGGGATATTGTACTTAGCATTTTAAGATATTAGTTCAGCTTTTCCTAACTTGAGCAGAGAAATTCTATGGCAGGTCTTGAAAGAGCTGGACACTTATCCAAAATAATTACTCATTCTAAAACTTTTAAATTCATAAACTTCAGCTAGGGTAAGAACAACAAGGCAGGGAGCAGTAACTAAGCAATTCAAATTCATACAAGTGTCAAACAAGGCTGACTTTTTGTGCCAGCAATATTTGCATTTTACATTGAAACTCTGGTAAAAAAAACCTTCAAGATATAGATACACATAGCCCGCAGATTAACAAGCAAAAGATAGAAATTTTGTTATATGCAGATGATATTATTCTGTTATCAAGAACACCAGTGGGCCTTAAGAGGGGATTACACAGAAACATAGAAACATTGGGCCGGATTCACAAAAGGCAAATCAGGACACAAGGCAACTTGTGTTGGAAAAAATGGTGCAAGTAGCACTTGCGTCCTGAGTTGTGTCCGGGGGGTGGATTCACATAAGCAGCCTGCGACATGCTGTAGGCTGCCTGTGCACAACTGCACCTATGTGCCATAAACCCCCTTGCGACATGGCATAAGGGGTTTTATGGCAGCATTTGCACTCTATTCAGGTAGGGTGGCTGCTATGTCCACAAATGGGATTCAGAGACAGCCACCAGTGTACATCTGTCAAAGACCAGTTACGCCACCAAAAAGGTGGTCTAAGTGGTCTTTGCTGTTCACTGGAGGTTGCCACTGTGCCCCAGCACCACATCCCCTGTGGGTTACTTCCCCCCATGGGCTCCAGGACCTAGGCATGGCATGCACTGTGTCAAGATGGGTGTGCGGATCACCCCTGATCCCAGACCCCCCCACACACACATGTTGTGAGCCCCTCCACATGCCCTGGAGCATGATCCCCATCAATCCCCATAACCCCTGGTAGTCTGGTGGCCCCACCCCTCCACCCAACAGTGTAGCCCCCACCCCCATACCCCACTGGTGACTGGCACAGCCCTCCACTCACCACCATGGCCAGCCACCGACTGAACTGTGCAAAGTGGCTGTCATTCACAGAGCGCGTATTATTACAGTACATGAGCTTTGCACAGTTCAGTCAGCAGCTGGCTGTGGCAGTGAGCAGAGGGCTGTGCCAGTGGTCGACCCACCCACTGGATGTGTGTGTGTTGGGGGGCTGGCACCACTGGGAGGGAGGGGAGTGGGGGACCACTGGGCCACCAGGGTAGTTACAAGTGTTTCTTCATAGGGGGGTCCATGGCAAGGGAGCTTGGGGCTGGAGCCCACACCATCCGGGGGATCAGAGGTGGGCATGGGGGTGCCATGGCTCACCTCATCTGGTGCATCTACCACATCCCCTGTCCTATGACCTGTGGCATTCCTGGGAACTGCACCCCACCTTGCACAGCTGCCACAAGTCGCAGGATGCAGACCCCTGGACCCACTCCGATACTGAATCGGGTGCAAGGTCTAGGTCGCAGGGATGGTCGGCACAAGCTGCCATTGTCGCAACTTGCGGTGACTCTTTCTGAATCCAGCCCATAGACTTTGACAGCAGATAAGGACCACTCAGACTACCCAGTCTGCCCATTTTATTACCTTTTGGATAAGCTGCAGATCCTAATTAAGCAACAGCCTACTTCCTCCTACCCTCCACTAGAATTGCCTTATGTCTGCCCCACACATTCCTGAATTCCCCTACTGTTTTCGACCCACTACCTCCTCTGGAAGGCTGTTCCATTCATCCACCACCCTCTCTGTGAAACAATACTTCCTCATGTTGGCCCTCAGCCATCACCTCTCTATCTTCAAATTGTGCCCCCTTGTTCGTATATATCTCTTTTTCTGAAAGATGCTACCCTCTTGGACTTTGTTGAGTCCATTGAGGTACTTGAATGTTTCTATCTCCTTTTCTCTATGGTATAGATATTAAGCTCCTTTAGTCTCTCTTCATATGGCTTCTGGTGCAGTCCCTGCATCATTTTAGTTGCCCTGCTCTGGACTGCCTCCATTCTGTCTATGTCCTTGCGGAGATGGGGTCTCCAGAACTGCATGCAGTACTCCAGCTGGGGTCTCACCAACTGCCTGTACAGAGGGATAACAGTTTCCTGTTTTCTACTGATGATGCCTCTCCCTATGCATCCCAGTATCCCCCCAGCCCTCCTTACTGCCTTCTTACATTGCTTGCCTACCTTTAGGTCATCTGATATGACTACCCCCAGGTCCTGTTCCATTTTTGTTGTTGTTAGTACCCCCCCCCATTGTGTACTCTTCCACTAGGTTTTTGTTTTTTTGCCATTAACACTTTATTCAGTTTTAGTTACAGGGTTATCAAACGTACATACATCAAGTCACATAGCATTAGTACATACAGATAGACATACCAGCAGGTGACCCTGTAACAATCCCTCCCCTACCCCCCATCCCCACCCAACCCATTACTCCAGCCCTCCGGCACAAGTCTGAGGAGATAGGGTGGATTCAGCCCAACCAGTATCACCGGCCTCAAATAGAATAACATGCATAGAAGGGACCCCAGATTTTTTCGAACCTGGAGAGCTTATTCTGAAGGATAGCTGTCATCCTTTCAATCCTCAAGCAAGCTAACAACTCCTCCAGCCATTCCTTATACGTTAGTACCACCGCGTCCTTCCAGTGCCTGAGTACCACCCTCTTAAGCGTAGCCACAATCAGGACTATGTAGAACCTCCTACTCTTAACAGGAATGCCCAAGACATCACCCAGTAAGCATATCTCTGGCGTAAAAAGGTCCCCAAGACCCAGCAATGGGTTAACCCTCCTTTTAATATCCTCCCACAACAGAGCTGTTTTTGGACAGTGCCAAAAAATATGCATCAAATCTCCTTCCTCTCCTTGACACCTAAAACACCTAGACTCCCTTGCCAGCTTCAACTTCTCCAATTTCTGTGGAGAATAAAAAATGTTATGCAGGATTTTGAACTGCATGAGCCTCAGTCTGTCCTGTAATAAAAATTTATGACAGCTCACCCATAGTTTCCTCCAATTAAATGCCAAGTTTGGAAAAACAGAGGTCCAATACGAACCCTGGATGGGATCAGAGGAATGGGCCCACTCAAATAGCACCCGATAAATTTTTGAGATCGCATGCCTTAACCCTACCAGTGGGCACGGCCCCTCACAAAATTCCACTCCGGTTTCTGCACAACCTGCTATCGAATTGTGCAACTGACACGGTGTCTAACCTGGTAGATCCTGAAAATAGCCTTGATGGGTAGGCCAAATCTGCCCAATATTACATCCGAGGGGAGAACCATTCCCTCTGTCGAGAGAAGGTCCCTCACACAACATTCCTCGGATAAGGGTAACCATGAATACTACAACATCCTACCATCTAGGACAAAACGTGGGTTACCCCAGATCGGCTGTGCCCAATCTTTAAAGTGATCATACCGCAAGAAGCCAGAGAGTTGAACATGAGCTCTCACTGCAGTCCCAAATGGTGAGTTGTGCAACCGAGGGGGCAGCCATTTTGGCTTGAGATAAAGTAAGGCCTCCGGTCTCAGACCAGCATCCTTAATCAAAGAGAGTTCTATCTGTAGCCATAGCGGTATATAGGCATGTTGATTTAAAACGTCATTTCCTTTCACCCATCTCATATATTTACTGGCATGAGCTGCCCAGTGATATAAAGCAAAATGCAGAAGTCTGAGCCCACCCATATCCTTGGGCGACGCCAGCTTCGAATATGCCATACGCGACTTCCTATGACCCCATATAAAGTTTGCAATCATATTGTGCACCTGCTTAAACCATGTGAGTGGAATCCAGATACTCAGCATGCTCAGGGGATAGAACAACCTAGGAAATATATTCATTTTAACCAGGCTCACTCTCCCCCATAAGGAGATTGGGAGTTTCACCCATCTCTCCAAATCCAGCACTATGGTCCTTAGCAACAGGTCAAAATTCAGCTGAAAAACCTTAGAATCACCCCTGGCCATGTTGAGACCCAGATACCTTATAAAATTCAGTTTCCAAGACAACCCAAGCTCCACCATCTCATGCCTGAAAACGGAACTATTAAGGGGAAACAACACCGACTTATCCAAGTTTATCTATAATTGGCCAAATTCCCAAACACCTTAATAACCTTCAACAATGCTTGTATGGAAGCTCCTGGATTGGAAAGGTAGACCAACAAATCATCTGCATATGCTGTAATTTTAATAGTATATTCTTTAATACTAATACCCTCTATTGCACGATTGGCAACAACAGCTCTTATAAAGGGTTCCAAATATAGGTTAAAAAGGAGAGGGGATAGCGGACATCCTTGCCTAGTACCCACGTGTAGCAAAATGGGTCTGAGATTGCCCCGTTACAACTAACCCTTGCAGTGGGACAGGAATAAAGGGAACTAATCCAATCTCTAAAAAGATCCGGGAACCCAAACCTCTCTATCGCCGTTAATAAAAAACCCCAATGCACCCTATCAAAGGCTTTCTCAGCATCCAAGGATAGCAGGGCCATAGGCTCCCTGCTGTCCTCGGAGACCGAGAAAGCATGAGCCAAGGTCCGAACATGGTCTGCCGATGATCGCCCCTTCATAAAACCAACCTGTTCTGGACCAATAAGATCGGGTAGGACCAGACTAATCCTCTCAGCCAATAATTTAGCTAGGATCTTAATATCATAATTGAGCAGGGATATGGGTCTATAGCTTGAAGGCTGCTCCAAAGGCTTACCCTGCTTAGGAATCAATACAATTAATGCTTCAAATAAAGACTGATCTTGTACCTGATGAGACAAAGATGTGCTGAAATAAATTCAGGAGCAAGGGGGATAGGAGCTTAGCAAATTTCTTGTAGAAATTTGCCGACAGACCGTCCGGACCCGGTGTTTTATCTAGAGGGAGACTTTCTATAATTCTTTCAATTTCACTTTTAGTAATATCCCTCGTTAGTTGTTCTTGCTGAGATTCAGATAACGAAGGGATATCCAACCCCTCAAAAAAGGAAAGAATCTCCTGTCTAGAGGGGGGAGACTCCATTTTACTATACAAGGACTTAAAGAAGTTCCTAAACTCCAGTACTATCTCCCCCGGGGTAGTCTTAATCAATCCATCCACCTCTGACCGGATCCCCGAAATTAAGCGTGATGACTCCAACTGTTTGACCCTCCTAGCTAACAGTGACCCCGCTTTCTCCCCTTGATCCTGATAGTTTGCCTTAGTTTTAATTAAAGCCAGCTCCGCTTGTTCCCCTAACAATTTCAGATATAGGTCTTTCAGCCTCACCAACTCCAACTTATCATCCTCATCCACCTGCCCATCCACCACACCTTCTTTGTCTCTAATCCGAGCCAAAAGCTCGGTAAGTACCCGAACTCGCTCCTTTTTCCTATGAGAAGCCTGGGCGATCAAAATCCCCCTAATGAAGGCTTCGTACTCCCAGACCATGTCCGGTCTAGAATTGGCCCTGAGGTTATTGGCAATAAACTCCACTATATGTTCTGTGACAAGTTCAATGATCTGAGGGTTACGAAGCAGCTGATTGTTAATCCTCCACCTACTTCCTCTTAAAGGTAAGGTTGATAGGATGATGGATACAACCACCACTGCATGATCAGAAGGCGGTCCCAGCATAATTTCTGCCCCCAGTACCCCAGACAAGAGGTCCCTGGAAACAAAAATATAATCTATTCGGGATTGCGATCCGTGCACTGCAGAGGTGAACGTATACTGCTTGTCCTGAGGATGAATCACTCTCCATACATCTACCAGACCATATTGATCCAACACCTCACAGAAGGCTTTCCGAGCAGGCGATAATCTCAGTGTCCTACCCCCAGATTTGTCCATGAGTGGATCTAAAACCAGATTCAGATCCCCTCCTAAAATCATAGGAATCTGCACAAAAGGAGCTAACATACCCGAGAGCTTAACAAAAAACTCCTGAGAGTCTACATTAGGGCCATAGATCGCCCCAAGTACCACCTCCACATTCTGAAGCATGCCCCTTACCAACACAATTCTCCCGTCCTCATCCTGGACAACCTGTAGTGGGACAAAAGGCATGGACCTGCCCACCAAAATCATTACACCCCTACTCTGTGTGTTACCTTGTGAGGCAAAAACCAATCCCATCTGTCTACGTCTCATAGAGTTACATTCCGATTGGAGTAGGTGTGTCTCCTGTAAAAACGCAATATTTGCCCTTAAGACCTCCAGGTGGCTCAAAAGGCTGTACTGCTTAGTTTTCTGGCGTGCACCTTTTACGTTCCAAGAAGCAACCTTAAAGGCCCCATACATTACCATACATCTCAAGTGGTAGCATCGCATACACCCAAACAAATCATACACCCTATCTCCAACAGTACAGACTTGTGCTTCCAGCTCCCAAATACATCCATTGAACAGTATATTAGCTACCCCAGCAAAACCCCAATTCCACCCCCCCCACCCCTTTGCCAAAACTAATCGTTATAGTTAAGTCCTTTGCCAGCCCCCTCCAACTACCATACCCAGCAACAAGCCAACCCTACCCCTGCCTACAATACCATTTACCTACTACAAAACCCCCACACCACCCCCTTCCACGCTCCATTGGTCTGTGACATCAGCACACCACAACCTTAGCTCACCCTCGCCCTTACCTCCCTCTCACACTAAACTCCCGGTTACCATGCACGATTACACCCAGTCATATAAAACCGATTCTTAGATATCCCCAAAAGCCCCTGACCACCACTCTATCCAATACCCAACATTTATAGTAAATAATAATTGATATCAACACAGTGTTAACAACCCCAACTTTCCAAAAAGCCATGATAGTGAGAGATGAGGAGGGATACAGTTAATAACATAACTGTAACCCCAGACCCCAAACAATTAAATTCCATGACACATGGCACCAAATAGCAACTACAACCACTACTTGCAGATACTATATTATATACACCAAATCAATCATTCCAGAGGTATAAAAAAAAAAAAAAAAAGGGGGAAGGGGGGGAGAAGGGATCAAAACCCTATTTCTCCCCTTTCAGCCAGCGATCACAACACTATCCATAAACCAGAGTTCAGAGTCCACGGTTTAGGCCCCAACAAAACAAAACTGATACAGTCCAAAGCCAGTCAATGGAGCTGAACAATAACCATATGCCTCATCCGCATACGATATCAGTCCCGTTTAAAATCCACTATTTGTAATATTCCAAAAAACAAAAGACAAAACGGAATCCAGCTGCATAGCGTCCATCTTCCATCAAAATTCCTTGGGACAAATCTCAAAAACTGTAAGCATTCCATCCAACTTCAGGGATCCTTAAAGAGATTAGGTAGGGCAGTTTGTAATGCCGACCGGGCAACCTCCACCGTGTCATATTGTTTCCACTGCCCTTTTATCAGGACTTGAAATTTGGCCTGGTATCCCATCTTAAAACGCATACCCGCCACAATCAGCTTGTTGATCAGGGGGTTGAAGGTTGCTCTCCTCTGCCTTACAGTAGCAGGAATATCCTGCGCAACCCTGTTCTTGATACCTTCCCAATAAAGGTCCTTGTTCTCCCTTGCTTTAGTAAGAAACAGTTGTCGTTCCAAAAAATTAAGAAATCGGAAAATCAAGGGGCGAGGTGGTGAATTAGGTGGAGGCACTGGCCTTAAAGCCTGATGAGCCCTCTCGATAATATAGGTCGATCCATAAGGAGAAGGGCCCGCTATCTTCTCCACAAACTTCTGAATAAATTGGATTGAATCAGGGCCTTCTTCTTTTTCTGGTAGCCCCAGAATAACAGCATTATTGCGACGAGACCTTCCTTCAAGGTCCTCGACTTTGGCTTCAATTTGGCAATCCTTTGCTTCAGAATAACAGCACCTTCATCTACCTTTCCCATGTGCCCTTCTATAGAGAGATTCTTATTTCGCTATCTGACACTCTCTGGCTAGTTCCTCCAGCGTTCGGTCAAGCATTTAATCTCGGTGGCCAGCTCTTTCATCTCCAGTTTGAATGGCCTGAATTCTTCCAGAAATCTCACCAATGTCAAAGTCTCAGGCTCTGACTCCTCCAACATCGCCCCTTGCGGCTGCTGCCCAATTGAGGCCCTTGCTTTTTTTGAGGCCTTCTCTGGGGATACCGGAGGTGTATGTTTCGGGGGGATTTTCCTTATATCGGTATCCATGCAGCACCGAACGGCTCTCTGCCGTTTCCCAGAGCTGTTACAAATCGGCACGAACTTCTTAGCCGCACAGAACTGACACAAATCGCCGATATTGTCAGGAGGCAAACGGAGCTAAAAGGGAACGCGGCTACCCCATGCTCTGCATCACGTGACTCCTGTCCCACTAGGTTTTTGTTTCCCAGATGCATTACTTTACACTTCTTTGCATTAGATCTAAGCTGCAACAGGTTTGACCATTCCTGCAATCTTGTCAAGTTCCTTCTCATCATTTCCACCCCCCTCTTTGTGTATCAACCCTGTTGCAGATCTTTGTGTCACCTGCAAAGAGGAATGTTTTTTCCTTCCAGCCCCTCTGCAATGTCACCTACAAAGACATGAAAGAGGACTGGTCCCAGTACTGAGCCCTGCGGTACCCCACTAGTAACCCCCCTTTTCTCAGAGTGGACTCCGTTTGCTATTACCCTCTGTGTCCTGTTGTCCAGCCATTTTTTTACCCAGGTTACCAACCTGGGACCCACTCCCAGGCTGGCTACTTTGTTTATTAGTCTTTTGTGTGGGACTGTGTCAAATATCTTGCTAAAGTCTAGGTAGACCACATCCACAGCCCCTCCCTGGTCTACTACTTTGTTCACCCAGTCAAAGAAATCTATTAGATTTGTCTGACACGACCTCCCCACTGTGAATCCATGCTGCCTTGGATCTTGTGCCCCACTGACCTCTAGGTACTCAACAATTCTTTCTTTCAGAAGTGATTCCAGAATTTTCCATACCACTGAGGTCAAACTAACAGGTCTGTAGTTTCCTGCCTCTGCCTTGCTCCAACTTTTGTAGAGAGGAATAACATCCTCCTTCCTCCAGTCCTCAGGTACCACACCATCCTCCCAAGATTTGTTAAAAAGGATAGTTAGTGGTGTCAGTTCTTTTAGAATTCTGGGGTGAATCCCATCAGGCCCGATTGCCTTGTCCACCTTGAGTTTTAGGAGTTCTTTCAGGACCCTTTCTTCTGTGAATGGACTGGTATCGACCCCCCTATCCAGAGTGCTTCTACTGTTTGGTTTAGGTACCTCCCCCTCATCTTCTTTTGTGAATACTGAGCAAAAGTATTCATTCAGGAACTCTGCCTTATCACTGTCACCCTCTACCCACCTCCACTCCCCTTTATTAAGCCTCACTATCCCTCCCTTTGTCTTTTTTTGCTCACTAATGTACCTATTAAAGGTTTTATCCCCTTCTTAACTAAGTTGGCTATCTTTTCCTCTGTTTGGGCCTTTGCAATTCTGACTGCCTTCCCTGCTTTCTTCTGCTTTAACTGACACAGTTCCCTGTCCTGCTTCCTCTGTGATTCCTTATACTTCCTGAATGCAATCTTTTACTCCCTAACCTTCCCCACCAGCTCTTTTGAGAACCATAGTGTTTTTTTCCTTCATTTTGTTTTGTTTATTTGTTTCACACAGAGGCTTTTTGCCTCTGTGATGGCAGTTTTGATTTTCCCCATTGTTCCTCCACCCCTCCTTCCTGCCCATTTGCTAGTACATTCCTTATGTACTTTCCCATTTGGCCAAGATCAGCCCTCCTAAAGTCCAGCACCCTCACTTTTGTATGGCTTTACTCTATGGCTGTGTTTATCGTGAACCACACTGTTTGGTGGATGCTTGTTCCCAGATGGATACCCACTTCTCAATCTGAGATCCTCTTTTTGTCCCCATTTGAGAGTACCAGGTCTAAGATTGCTCCCTCCTGAATGGGTTCCAACACTAGCTGTCTGAGGCATGCCACCTTTAGGGCATCGAGAAGAACCCTGCTCTTGGCTATGGCTGCAGCAAATGTGTTCCAGTTAACAGCTGGCATATTTAGGTCCCCTATCAATAATATCTACCCTTTTTCTGCCATTCTAAGAATGCCTTCTATCATTTCCTTGTCCCTTTCCTCCTCCTGAGTAGGGAGTCTGTAAACAACACCTGTGCAGATTGTGGTGCTATTTTCTGTCTCCAAGGTGACACACAGTACCTCCTCTCCTCCATGTTTACCTTTTAGTTCCATTGCTTTGATCCCTTCCCTTACATAGAGAGCTGCTACTCCTTCTCCTCCTCTTTTACCCCCCTGTCCCTCCTGTAGATTGTGTACCCTGGTATGTTGACATCCCAGACATGGTTCTCTGTGTACCATGTTTCTGTGACTGCCACAATATCCAGCCATCCCTCTTCCATCAAGACCACTAGTTCAGGGAGCTTGTTACCCAGACTACTAATTGCCCTCCATTTTTTGATGGCCTTACCTCTTTTAGCCCCATCTCTGCCCTTACTACCTTTGTCTTTTTCTCCATTGACCCCTGTCCTGCTTCCCATTGACTTCTCTACCTTGGTGTTTACTTCGCTAACTACCCTGTTTTGTAGGGGGAGGCTGGGAATCCCCTGCTCCTTTTCAGTGCTTCCCCCCTTGGCTAGTTTAAAAGCTTTCCTTTGAAGCATTTAAACCTATCACCTAAGACCCTTTTTCCCCATCTCTTACAATTAAGCATCTGAAAGTACTAAAGCTAATGGTAAACTCAGCAAAAAGTAAAATAATGGTCTTAGGAAATAGGAAAAAAGCCGAAGAAATATGGGTAGTGAAAAATATAGTACAGCAAGAGGTAGCAGAATTTACATACTTGGGAGTGACATTCAATAAAAATAGAACTTGGAAAAATCATGTATTAAAAATAAATGAGGCTGGTATAAGGTCAGTAAAAGCAATTAATAGGTTTGCAAAACAATATGGCTGAAACTCATTAGTAGTTATGCAGAGGGCATTTGATGCCAAGGTTAATTACCAGATTTTGTAAAGTAGTGAAGTATTGGTAATATCTGTTAATCTGTAGATGGTAGAAACTGTGCAGAATGTGTTTATTAGACTTACACTAAGGCTACCTAATGATACTCCCACTGCAATTCTCAGGTTAGAATCTGGAATGAAAATAATTAAACAACAGGCAACCAGCACTGCAGAGCATTAGGATACTGGGATAAAGTGATCAAAATGGAAGAGGGTACACTTCCAAAACAATGCTGGGAAGAAGTTAAATGTTTAGGATACACAAAAACATGGTTTAATGCACTTAATAACAAATTAAGATAACTGGGTTTGGAGCCAATCTGGGGTTAGGAGACCTCTGCAGTTGTGGGTCTATATGTAGAAAGCTCAAAGCAGAGGCTTGTAGATAATTATTTCAAAAAAGCCATGGAAATGATAGAGGGATGGATATTCAAAAGGGTTGTGCCATGCGCAATAGGGTTTACGCGCGCCAAGCACGAAGTGCGCCATTCTGGGCGAGCATATTCAGCAGGAGGCAGTTACGCCACTGAAACAGGCTGAGCAACAGCGCAATGCAAATGATGGCAGGCGAAACTGAAGGGGGTGGATCCCTGCATAAAGAGCACAATGCGATATTCAAAGGGTTGCGCACTACGCAACAGCGGAACAGCCGGAAGTTGCGCCACAGCGGAAATTAGCCAAAATAAAAAGGCTCAAGGAAGAGGCGCAAGAACGCTACAGGGATGCCAAGCAAGACAGACAGAGAGATACAGGCAGTGACAGTCCAGAACAGGGCAGGCAAGGGAAGTTGTGTGGGCCATAGGCTGCAGAGGCCAGCGGGGGTACCCGGTGCAGTGGAGGTAGCAGTCAGGACAGCGGGGGTAACAGAGCAACATCAGCCAGGGGGTCACAAGCCAGGGAGATGGACAGTGCCAGCTTCCACATGGAAGCTGTAATGAGGGGGGTGAGAATGCATGCTGCAGGGGGACGTGGCCGTGGAAGGGCCCATCGGCGGTACGCCCCCAACAGGCAGTACCATGCCCGCATCAGCTTTGAGCTGTACACAGATGTAGAGATCGTGGGCCGGTACTGCCTGAACAGGGCAATACTGAGACGGCTCTGTGAGCTGTGCAGTGATGTGATGCAGGCACCCTCACGACGGAGTCATGCTCTGTCGGTGGAGATCAAGGTGACAGCCTGCATGTGCCTGCTTGCCACGGGCACCTTCCAGAGGCTGACAAGAGACACCACAGGCATCACACTGATGGCCACATCATGCATCCTCACCCAATTCCTCAGCGCACTGCTGCCACATGCTGCGGAGCACATCCAGTTCCAGAGCGTACAGCAAACATGCAGGAGTTCCAAAGGGTAGCACATATGCCTGGCATGCTAGGGGCCATAGACTGCACCCATGTGGCCATTTGCATGCCACCTGGACCTGATGGGGCTGCATATAGGAACAGGAAGGGCTATTCCAGTGTCAACTGCCAGATGGTGTGTGATGCCACTGGGCGCACAATCAATGTCTGTGCCACACACCCTGGTGGAGCACATGATGCCTATATATGGTATCAATCTGCACTGTGCCATCGATTCAAGAGTGGGGACATCCCCACAGGACATCTAGTGGGTGAGTATGCATGTAGGAATTGCAAACGTGGGGCAAGGGTGGGAATGCCACAGGTGCTATGGTAGTGGCACACAGGGATATTGGCAATATGGACCTGAACATGATACTCATCTCCACCATCTCCACACAGGTGACAGCGGATACCCACTCCATCCCTGGCTGCTCACACCATACCGGCGCCCCATGACCCCATCGCAGCAACGCTATAATGAGGCGCATGCTGCCACACGCAACATCATCGAGCGGGTGTTTGGGATGCTCAAGGCATGCTTCCGATGCCTAGACACCTCCGGCGGTGCCCTACAGTACAGCCCCTCAAAGGCCTGTGGGATATTCCTGGCCTGTTGTATCCTGCACAACATGGCCAAAGACTGTGGGATAGCCATTCAGGTCGAGGAGGGGGACAGCGATGGGGACACCAGCGGCGCCGGTGATGATGGTGATGAGCAGCCCTCCCTTGGACGGTGGGACCCCCGACTGATCTGGCAGGCCCAGCTGCACCGGAACACCATCACGGAGGAGCATTATACATGACACAGGTAAGTCAAGGGGCCATGTGCAACCAACACTGTCCTGGCACAACCCACAGGCACACAGAGTAACACACCAGGGGTGCATGACGGCAAGGGGTGGAAGGACCAGACACACAAACACACCATCAGGGAGGGTGAACAGTCATACGGACACACACACACACACACACCAGGCACAAGCGTACATGGGCAGGTGCAGAGCAGAGCAGGAACAGACATGGCAAACACACAGATCCACAGACCACACCCACCACCTGTACTGTCCAAGTACATGTGTCAGATGCTGGGCACCCTTGCAACTTGGTGTACAGTACAATGCAGGCATCATCATGCACACGCACCTGTGGACAGCAGTCGGGATGGTGTGCAGGTGGTCTGTATGTCGGCGTGATGTGCAGGGCACCCACCAGTGCACTGCCCACCATGACGCACATTGCACACAGGGCAGCACCAGACAGGGCCTGCACTGGAAGACAGGTCAGTCATGTTGCACTGTTCCACGGCCACCGCGGATGCATGGGCGGCCCTGCCGTGACCCAACAGCACTGGCAGGCTGAGCAGGGGCCACATGGGGTGGCACTGATGGACTACCAGGGGTCCCACTGCGTGATCGCGACCTTGTCCGCACTGGGGTCTGTAGTATGCCAAACATACCTGCACCAGGGGTGCTCGGGATGCCCACAGCAGAACCCGGCATCGACAGGCTGGGTGTCACACGACACCAGGAACGGGGAGTGGAGAGCATACTGTGAGGGTTGCACGGTACAGGGGCACCTGCTTGTGTGCCCAATGCAGCCACAACAGTGACCAATGCCTGGGTCTGCCTGTCAATGGCAGCGGTCACATCCATCCGCATATGGACCATATCTTCAAGGATCAGAGCAGTCCCTGCTGTGCCGCTCCACAGTACACACAGTGCCTCCACAGATGTTGCAACCCGCCTTTGCTGCTGTACTGATTCCCACAGCAGGTGGGTGTGGTCTTCAAATGGGTACTCTGCCACAACGGCATCCTGTCCCCCAGGGTATGGAAGGTCCTGATGCTCAACACCCCTTGAGGGTGGACGCTGTTCACCAGGACCAGGAATGGGCATATAAAAGGGTGGTGGGCATGTGCCACCACTGGACACTGTACCCCCAGACCTGGTGGGTGACTGCTGCTGCTACCCCTCCAACCGCTGTGCCCCAGGGACCACTCATTCCACTGCTGTGGCCGCAACAGTGCCAGACACCTGCACAGCCACCGGTGCTGCCCCACCGGTGCTGAAAGGCACAGCCTGTGACTGTGCCGACATTCTGGCACACACGTTGGAACCAGCTAGGCCCAGGGGCACGTGCTGGCCTGCTGTGTGTCCGTCATGGAACACACATGTCACTGCCCATTGCAGTCCTTGCATCATCAATGGTGCAAGTATGTGCTGCAGCCACAGTCACAGCGTGCTGGCATGCTTGCATGCCAGACTGCTGAGACACAGGCTGTGCACCCCCTACACCCGACTCACCGACAACAGAGTTGGCAGCCGGGCATGCATGCTGGTGCAGTGCATGCTGGCTGGTGACAGAGGTGGATGGACCCTCCTACAAGTCCATCAGGTCTTCCTCACTGCCTGGACCCACCACCACAATCCCCTGAAGACAAACAGGATCTGTAACAGAAAATGAGGACATGTAAGTGTATGTGAACAACCTTCCCCCCCAACACCACCACCATGTCATACCGTGCAGTGATGGGCTTCCACCTGTCTGGAATCCACCTCCTGGTACGCCCTCAATAGCACTCCACTGCATTGATGCAGCCAGTCGGTCCTCAGCCGGGGTCAGCTCCGCCACCGCTGGCTGGCCCCGGCCTGTGCCAGCACGTGCCGCCCTGAGGGCTGCCACCTTCTCCTTCACCCTCCTGCGGTCTGTCCCCATCTTCTTTTTGCATTCCTGCAAGGAGTGCTGGTGGCTTCCATGCAGGTTCACTGCCCGAGCTACCCCCTCCCATGCTGACACACGGGCCTGAGGGGTGTCCCGCCGTCCACTCAGTAGTGGCTCCTCCTCCAGGTAGGCTTGGAAGAGGGCCTCTGTCTCCGCCGTGGTGAAGTTGGGCCTCCTCCTCTGCCCACCATCCTCACCCTCACCTTGGCTCTGCTCGGTCATGTCGATCTGTATGGGTGGAAGTGGACACCTGTCACTGTGCAGTCTACAGCGTTATCCCATGACCCTTGTCCAGAACATCACACAGCATGCAACCCACCTCTCACCTGCAGTAACTGAATCTGGCCAGTGCAGCCCAATGTCGCACATTTATAGCACAATGCATGCAAATTAGGAGTGGAGCAACTGTAATGAGATGCAGATCGCGCCACTGCACCTTTGAATGGCTGATCAGATGATTTGCATGTGTCGGCTGAATATCGCGCCGTTGCGTTTTGCGCAATATGGTTGAGCCGGCTGAGCGAATGGCGCATATCTGTGACTGTGTGGTACACTGCATTGTGCATGCCCAGGTAGCTTACGCAGGCGTCTGCCGTGCTGATGATGTGCTGTGCACGATCGGCAATTCAGGCCATGGCCACCATTGTGCCAATGGTGCTACAGCACTGGTCACCACATGGCGCAGTGGCAGTACTGCGCAATAGTCCACTGTGGCACTGGCACACAGGTGTCCGATCGCGCAGGACGTGTGGACATCCGATGGCGCTGTGCATGGCCTTGTGCCACTAACCCATGACCTTGTGCACGACCTTTGCCCCCTGGCACTGTATGTCTGCCACGTGTACGGCTCTATTGCGCTGTTCGGTGACAGCGCGATGTGGACCGATGGCGCTGTCCGAACAGTGCGATAGGCAGTGATGGAGTTGTATTGCACAACATTTCCATGTGGGGTTGCCGCGCTGCTGAGCACCATATTGCCACTGTACAGTTTGACAATGGCACGCAGGAGAGCACCACAATGGGGGGCTTTGGAGTTGGCCAACCTGGTGACCGTGGTGGAGCCCTATTATGGCTCACTGTTCGAAGGTGTGCCCCTGCAGGTGCCATGCACCCATGTGTGGCAGCAGGTTACCGCTGCCCTGGAGCAGGTCACTGGGCGGAGGAGGACCCCTGAACAGTGTAGGCACCGCTACGGTGACCTGCAGAGGAGGAAGCATGCTCTGCTTGTGCACCTCAGGTCACATGCCAGGAGGGGCATTGTGCCCAGGCCAGGTGGGTGTGCTGTGTATGCACCGGTATTGTCTGCATGGGTGACTGTGTAATGTAATCTGTGCATGGGGGTGGATTGGGCTGTGGTTTGCTGTGAGGGTGTTTGCAGGTGTGTGCTGTTTGGGTCTGGATGTGTGGGCAGGCACACTCAATGGGGCAAGGGGCTGTCTGCTTTGGGATCTCACTGATGTTTTTCTCTTCCTTTGTCTCCCACATGCGTGGAGGAGCAGAGGCAGGCACGGGCTGAGGCATGGGATGGCGGTGCCAGGGTGGCTGGCAGAGGAGGGGTGCAACAGCCACAGCCACAGCAGCAGCAACAGCAGCAGCCACAGCTGCAGCAGCACCTGATGCAGCGGCTTGATGAGGGTGAGTGTCATTACATCATGGATGCTATTGCATGCTGTGGGGGGGGCATGGCCACCATCCGTGGACAACACTGCCATGCACGTGACGTGTGACAGTCAGCACTGTCCAGTGGCACTGCATGTCTGTGAGTGTGTCACTGGTGGTCCATGCATGCACTGGGCACATGGCTGTGGCACTGACTTCCCACCATGTAGCCACGTCACTGGACAGCCTTGGTTGTGCTGTGCTGGTCATGGGCGGTGTGTGTGCAGTGGTACACATGGCTGTTGCTGCCTGGTTGGGCATGTCTTGTGCATGGGTCACTGTGGGTGGAGCAATCCATCACAGGGCGGGGCACTTGGCTGTATGCCATACATGATGGGTGGGCTTCAGGGATATGGACAGTCACAGCCATTGACTCTGATTCCTTGTCCTAGGTGTCTGGATCCTGCACCGCATTGAGAGGTCGGCCTGCCGGATGATACAGGTGGTGATGGATTCATACGCCATCCTGCTGGACCCACAGCAACATGGTCTGAGGTGCAGGAGGAGGCCCGGGCCCAGCACCAGGTGGCAGGAGAGCAGGCTGGCAGGCAGTAGCTGCCCATCACCTCACCCCACCTTCCTCTAACAGTTGTTCACCCTGCCCTTACACCCACCTCCTTGTACCCATACCCCCACCCTGTTTTGTATATTTGTACATAGTTATAGTTGTTGTTCTTCTTATTCTTGTTATATTTGTAATATATATTTTGATATGAATACTGTGGTGGTCTCTGATTTGCAGCTGGCAATAGGTGCTCAGTTGCAGTGGTGTGCATGGCATCTGGGGTGGTATAGTCATGGGTATGTGTGTGTGTGCGTGCGTGGGGAGGTGTCTCTGGTGTGGGAGTGGCTTTCAGTCAGTATTGCCATGTGCTGCCACCCACTGCTGGGTGCTCATGGTGGCTCTGGCTTGTATGGTTCTGTGGTACACGATGTTGCAGTGTGATGGGGGGCCTGGAGATTCCTGCAGTGCCGGTCACTGCTCATGGGTGATGTCTTGGGGTCACAGTGCAGGGTGTGCTGTGCACACGGGGCGGGGCTGCTGGACACTGGGGTGGTCCGCCCCCTTTGTGTGGCAGTTTCAGCTTGCCAGTGGGTGTGCTGCAGTAACACGGCCGGGATGTGCTTTCTTTGCTTGTCCCCATGGGCCGGTTGATATTCCATCCTTCCCCCAGTTATGCTGTTCTTGGGGTGTGGGGGTGCATTGTTAGTTCTGCAGTGTGTCCCTGTGACCATCTGTGGCATGGGTGGTGGGCCTCTGCCTACCTCCCTGGTTGTGCTGTTCCATTGCTACGCTGCTGGGGGTGTCATTGCTTGCCCTATGGGCCTCTGGACTGCTCAGCTGGGCTGGCCTTGTTGCGCTATGGCACATCGTATCTGCTCAGCTTCCCCTCCCTGGTTGCGCTATGGCGCATCATATCTGCTCAGCTTCCCCTTCCTGGTTGCGCTATGGCGCATCATATCTGCTCAGCTTCCCCTCCCTGGTTGTGCTATGGCGCAGTTTGTGTGATATTCAGACGTTGGCTGCTTGCGCAATTGGCCTTGCTCCATGTTTGAATATCGCGACGATTGCGCATGTGCGCAAGTGACTTGCGCTTGCTCCTGCTGTTGCGCACTTTTAGGGCACAGTTTGAATATCCGGCCCTGAGTATCTATCAGAAATGATATTGTATAAGATGGCAAAGACATATAAGAAAGTGAAATGCTATTTAGAGTTTGTTGAAAATAAGAGATAGAAACACACTATGTCTTTTGAGACTAGGTATACTTAAGAAACACAACTGGTGGAATACTTATTGAACTGGAACCAGACAGGATGATTTCTTTTAATGTGATATAAACGTAAAAAGAACAACGGCACACTTATTGTTGGACTGCCCTTTGCTGTTGGAAGAGAGAAGGAAATATATTTTACCATGTATCATGAATGATCAGGATGTATTAGATAAGAAAATCGAGGAATTGCTGTTCTCTGAGAAAAAAGCAAGTTATTTTGCTGTAGTTAAATTTGTACATAACATTTTTACTGTTCTGGGCATGTAATGTAATGAGGGTATTTATAAAAAGTTTAAGCTGTCAATTTTTAAGTATTGTCCATGTGATAAACTGTGTTTTTTGCATGTTTTATAATAATAAAACATCTGAAAATCTGAATCTAAGTATTCAATTTAGGTAGTAACACATTAAAAGGGGATTAACCTTGTGAGGCAAGGAGGTTGATTAACGCTGACCATAATTCCTTCCGTCTTATCTTCATTTATTTTTAATCCTGAGATTTGACCATATTGTTGTGGAATATTATATATTATATAGAATGAGGAACATGTTCAGTGAATTACTGAGATACAACATCATGTCATCAGCATACAGAGGTATTTTATTCTCCTCTTCCCCCTATCTTAATGTTTTCTAACTCAGGGTGGAACCATGTTAGGATTGCTGGAGTCACCTCTGATGAAAAAACAGTCCTCTCAGGTGACCCTTAGGGGTCTATACTGGGGCCATTACTCTTTTCTCTCTTCCTTAACAGTCTCCCTAGCATCTGCTAACAGAGAATATTACTTTATGCAGATGATGCAGTACTGTTTACTAGCAACTGAGACTCTAAACAACTTGAGAATCAGTTGCAATGTGATTTCAGGCATGTTGAAGAATGGTTTAGTTGCCACAAACTCGTTCTGAACTATAGAAAAACTAAGATCATGACATTCTGCAATGCATGGAGCAAGTATAAACCTCTGTCCCCCACCATCAAAAACCATGTGGGGGCTTCACATGAACATGTTCCTGAGTTTTAATATCTCAGCATCACCTTGGACAGTTCCCTTTCTTACACGTGGCACATTGGCAATGTAGCTAAGTCAGCCAACATACGGATCGGCCTGCTTCACAAGCACAAACACTGCATGACCACTGATGCTCTTAGACTGGCTATATACAGCTGTGTCACCTCCATCGTCTACTACGGTCTAGTCATCTATGGCTCTGCTTCCCCTACTGCCCTCCGGAGGATATCGGTGACACTCAACAAGGTCTGTAGGCTTCTAACGGGTGCCGCCCACCTAACACACACCTGTGACCTGTACGCCCAGGCCAGATGGCTACCACTCCTTAGTAGAATACAATACCAGACCTGCTTGATAACCAGAAAAGTTCTCCTTGGGCTCATGCCATCAGGAGTGGCAAAATTCCTTCCTGCCTGGTTCCTAGATGCCAGACCACTATGGGTCAGAGGTCTTTCACACGCAGGGCTCCTCAGTGGTACAATACCCTTAACAAAGAAACACTTGCAACTGTGACACTAGGTCCCTTTAAAAGGCAACTCCGACTATTCCTTGCCTCTACCACTCAATGTGACTGCTTCTGCTAAGTAACTATCTTCTCTTTTTACCCTAGTTGAAGGTGACCTGTAACCTGCCATAGAGCTTTACACATTTGGCACCAGCTTCCCCCACTCTCACCCCATACCCCCCCCCACACACACCCCTGCCTCTCCCACCCTCCCTCTCAACTGGCACTTTCATACATGGGGCCCTACAGCCAATCCACCCTGCACTTTTGCCACCAACCTCTACCCTCCAACAATGGCCCAATTGCCTGCCTACCTCTTCCTGACTCCCTCCTACCCTATACTAACTATATATTGTTCACACTGAAAACTGTCTGAAGCTGGCTTATGTTGTCTCTCTCCATTTTTGGCTGTATAATTAATGCTTAGTCATCTTTGTGTTTTAAGACTGTAACCATTGTTGACCTCTGTATGCAAGTTACCCTACATCCTTTGACATGGAACCCTTGTAAACGAGCAGTTCCTGCTCAAAGGTATTTGTAATCCTAGAGTTTAATAAAATAAAATAAAATTAATATCCTCTCTGCAAGAGGTTCAACGCTAACAGCAAAAAGTATAGGAGATGGAGGGTATCCCTGTCTTGCCCCTCTTTGTCTACTTACGGGGTCAGAAAAGGTACCATTTACTTTAACCCTAGTGGTTGGTGTTTTATAAAGCACTTGAAGCCATTTACAAAACTGCTTCCCAAATCCATTAATATAATCCATCTATATTAATTGCTGTTTGTTGATCCTTTGCTTCCCCACGTTTATGAAGGATATTTAAGCATCTCTGACTGTTTTCTACCAGGTGGCAATTTGGGACAAAATATGCCTGATCTGGATAGATTAGATTAGTCAAAATGTTATTAACCCTCAAAGCTAGCATTTTAATGAAAATTTTTGAGTCAACATTTAATAAAGAAATAGGCCGGTAAGAGCTGCATTTGTCCTAATGTTTATCTGGTTTTGGGATAGCCATTATAAATGCTGCATGCCATGATTGGGGCAGGTCCTCCTGCTCCTTACATGAATTAAACACTTGTGCCAAGAGCAGGGATAGTTGCTGTTGGAAAGTTTGGTAAAACTGTACAATAAAACATTGTGAACCTGGTGATTTACCAGTGTTGATTTCTTTGATACTAACATACTAATTGCCAGTAGATTAGGCCTTATGGTCTATCGAGTCTGCTCGAACCTCAGATCCCTAGTTAGGTGCCGAGGCCTCCCCCCCCCTTGTGTTCCAGAAACCCCTATCATCCATCCCCACCCCCATGGGACAGGCCATCATCTGATACATCCACCTTCTGTGTCTGTCCCACCCTCTCTTGAAGCCCTCCACTGTGGATCTCTGAACCAGCTCACCAGGCAGTGCATTCCGAGGGTCCACTACCCTCTCAGTGAAAAATCTCCTCCTCTTTTCTCCCCTCACCCTTCCACCTTCCAACTTCAAACCATGCCCTCTGGTGATACCTCCCTGCTTTAGTCTAAAGATCCTCTCCATGTTTACCTTATTTATTCGCTTGAGGTACTTGAAGACCTCAATCATGTCCCCCTGTCTCTCCTCTCCTCCAATGAAAACAGGCAGAGCTCCTTAAGTCTGTCCTCATACATCAAATCCCCTAGTCCTCGTATCATCTTAGTTGCCCTCCTCTGTACCCTCTCCAGGAGCTGTATGTCCCTCTTCAAGTGTGGTCTCCAGTACTGTACACAGTACTCAAGGTGTGGTCTAACCAGTCCATTATACAGTGGCAGAATCACTTCCTTGCTCCTAGAGGTGATCCCCCTTACGATGCATCCCAACATCCTGTTTGCCTTGCTAGCCGCTCTCTTGCACTGCTCAGAGTTATTCATACATGCATTCACTATGACCCCTAGGTCTTTTTCCCCTATTGAGGTCTCCAGTGCCTCCCCTCCCAGGGTGTACCTGTGTTTAGGGTTTCCCTGCCCAAGATGTAACACCTTGCACTTGGTGATATTGAAATTTAATTTCCATGTGTGAACCCAGCTTTTCAGGTTGTCCAGGTCCCCTTGCAGGGCCAACCTCCCCTCTTCTCCCTCAGCTACTGCTCCCATCTTGGAGTCATCAGTGAAGAGACTCATTTCACATCCTATACCCTCCCTGATGTCTGATACGTATGCATTAAACAGGATCGGACCCAGGACCGAGCCCTTCGGTACCCCACTACCAACCTCTCTAGGGTTCAAGAGCTCCCCACCGACCACTACTTCTCTGGGTGCATCCAGCTAGCCAGTTTTCAATCCATCTGACCATCAAAGGGCCTACTCCCAACCCCATCAGTTTCTCCACCAGACCATTGTGGGGGACAGAGTCAAACACCTTGCTGAAGTCCAAGAATAATACATCCACAGGCTTTCCCCTGTCCAGTTCTGATGTTACCCATTCATAGAACTCCACAAGATTGGTTTGACATGATCTACCTGGCCTGCACAATCTCTCCTTGGGTAATAGGTGCATCCAGCATTTACTTCTCCAAGTCCCCGAAGCTGGGTAATGTGATGCCTACGAGGAATTCTGAGATTTCCTCTTTGGTTGAATGTGTCTGGATTATAAACAGTTTTATAACATTTTTAAATGCTCCTGCCATTGATTTTGGAGTGAAAGCAAATTGGTGGATAATCGCCTGACCCTCTGAAATTCATTTAACATATCGGTCTGCCTGGGCCCTACGTAAGAGGAATGCCAGAAGTCTACCAGCCCTGTTGCCATATTCTCATAGTTCTCATAGTACTGCATGAGCAAGAAAGGCCTAATGACCTATTGACAGCTTGCCCCATTTTATATATGGGAGTTCCATTGTAATGCCTTCAAGGAAAATAGTTGTCTAACGTAACTTTGAACTGCAACATGTCTTTACTGCCCACTACCTCCAACGGGAGACTGTGCCAAACTGAAACCACCCACTAGTTAAACCAATCTGCCCTATGCTTTGTAGAGTTCATTTACCCTTGTAGCTGTAGTCCATGGGCTCTAGTGTTATGCTTCTGGTCTTTTAGTTGACCTAGGCACTTCCATAGGTCATTGTTTGTAAGGGATCTTAACAGCAGACAAAGGTCACCCCGAAGGCTTCTATATTCCAAGAGGTACTACCCTACGTTAGTCAACCTTGCCTCATAAATCAAGTGTTCCTAATACTTCTGATTTAAGTATCTTAGTTTACATAAATTTGCACATCCCATAGGGCCTGAAGTTCCTTTCTAACCTTTTATAATTCTTGAAAGAGGGAGGAGGACCCTGAGTTTTTGTGTTCCTGCTCTATTTCTTTTAAACTCTGCTCTAGTTTGTTTTGTTTTTCTGTTAGGTTTTTTAAAGCGAACAGCATATGATATAATTACTCCACTAAGTACTGCCTTTGGGGAGTCCCATTGTCATTTTGGCTTTACCTCTGTGTTATGATTATTTCTTTGATAATCTACAACTGTGTCCTGAATTAGGTTACTAAACTCTTCTTTAGCTAGAAGAGATGTGTTTGTTCTCCAAAAAGTGGTCTTACTCCAATCTCCCATTTGGAGTTCTAGAGTGACTGCAGAGTGGTCCGAGGTAACCCTCAGGTATATCTGACATAATTTAATGTATAAAAATCAGGTTCCCTCCCCAGAAAATAATCTAGTCTAGAATATGATCCATGCAGAGTCGAATAAATGGTGTAGTCTCGTGAAGGTGGAGAAATTCTCTTCATATATCCACCAATCCTTCATTCCCACCATGATCGCCCTTCCCATAAGCCTATTTGTTGTGACTAATTGTGAAGTGCGATTCCCATTGATGGTCCACCACACAATTAAAGTCTCTCCCCCCTCTAAAATCATGCCCTCTCCCAGACTTGCTATTTTAGAGACAACCATTGAAATAAAAGCAGATGTATCCACATTGGGACCATAAATATTAATAAGGTGTATTTTCAGAAAGAATATAGTACCAGAGAAAATAACTACTCTATCATCTTCTCTCATTTCCTCACTTAACATTTCCAGGGGTATGTCTCTACATAACAATATATCCACCCTGATCTCTTCCCTGAAGGATGTGAGGCAGAAACCACTCTACCCACACATTGTCTACATAATGTTCGGTGCTCCCCTTCAGAAAGTCTTGTTTCCTGTAAAAAGCAGATATTAGTGTTTAATTGTTTTAAGTAAACCAGTATTTTGTTCTCTTCACTGGGGAATTGATTCCCTGGACATTCAGGTTGTTATTCAAATAGACCCCATGGTGGCTAATGATATTCACTAGTCACTTCCTTCATCCCATAGCCCTCCATAGAATTCCTATGTCTTGAGTCTCACTTTAGAGAGTCACCTGGGGTATTCTCAAGATGCCTCAATACTAGGTCCTCATAGATGGCCACACTAAATATTGTCAAAAAACAATGCACAACAGATGCAACATTGCATAACAATAACTGCATCACCAATTCATTGAATTAACAAAAGGAAGGGCAATTCAGTAACTTCCAAGGTTTCCTCAAATAGATCCTTGTATATTATAACAGGAGTATGGTAGCAAATGCTACAGTGCTTGCACATGTAGGCAAACCTGACCAGTGATATCCACTAGTCAGTGTGGGTCTCAAGGCTGAGGCCAAAAAGTAATTGGGTGTTAAGGGAGTCGGCAGAAGTATTTCCCAAAATATGTATATAAAAAAAATAAGGGTATCTGCTATCAACCCAGTGTTCAGGAGCCACTGACAAAACAATACATAAGCTCCCTGGTTAAGGGAAAGGTGAAAGGGAACATTGTTTAACCATGAGTAGCACACTAAGTTGAAGCTTGTTTCCAGATGTGACCTGGGAGCACAAGGCAGTTAAATGATTTGCTCAGGATTACACAGTATGCACCTACAGTAGGTGGCTGTGGGATTCAAATCCAGGTCTCCAGATCTGCAGCTCAGAGCCTTAACCCCCCTGCGCTATACTGCCTCCTGGTTAAATTACAGTCTTTTGTCCCCCAAACTCGCTTCACTTAGACCGGAGTCCCCCACTGCTCTCCCCCCTCCCTGTCCATAAAACACAACTCCCGCTCAGAGCTGTATACTCTTGCAAACCCTCCATCTCCCCTTTTTCCCACAAAATACCTTTTTCCTTTAATTGGTGGCCCACAGTAGATATACAGTGAAACCCGAAAAAGGACCATTACAGCGACAGTCACTGTAATGATCCAGGTTTCACCGACACGGTTTCTCCCGGTGTTCTGCCCCCTCCCCATAATAAATCTGACCTGCCCCCTACCCATGAGAAATCCGACCTGGAGTTGATTATATTTAAAGGTGGAGGGTGCAGCCCCCTGCAAAAACACTAGAAACATTGACAGCCCCATGCCGACTGTCGGCATTGTGCTGTCACTGTGAGGGATACCGGGTAGAATGCCTGTCAACATTCTGCGTTGCTTCAGCCTTGAATACATATTATAACATGGGTTGCTGAAACTTAGGGAAACTGTCAGATCCCATTGGTTGAGTCCCTGTATGTGACCATTGATTAATCCCCAATATATGCAAAATTGAAGTGAAGCAATGGACAGCAGTATTAGTGGGTAGAATGGCTCTCTTTATTTTCTTCAGATTTCAGAGGTGAACAGCAACCATTACTGAAGTGAGAGCAGTGCAAGAGAGAGTGCTCATCGAAGTGCAGCACAGACAACGAGCCAAGCAATGGGGTCCAATGTTTTCTCTAAGTTTCAGCAACCCACGTTATAAACAGTGATTGACAAATGCTGATGTTCTCCTTCTGTCCCATGCCTGTCACATATGACTGTCCTCTTGACAATCTATGACTACCCACCCGCTCTGTGGCTCTCCAGTTCCCCCCTGTCCCCCGATGAGCCATACATCATTGGTGAGTAAGACACTGAAGTCTGAGCAGGGCACTGCTGCAGCTGGGAGAGAGAGAGAGAGAGCAAGTGAGTCCTTTCCAGTTGTCAAAATGTGACCATATCAGCCATGCAGTGCCCCCCTATTAGGTTAATCACCCACCCACCCTGCAGATCTCTGTTTACTGCAGCAAATTTGTTACCTCCCCAGCCACCTGACTTGTTGATCTCTGTTGACTGGCCAACAAAGTGAAGTGCCCCATTTGTGTCTCCCCACTCACCTGCCCCACAGATCTCCAGGCAAGGAGCCACACTGTACACTTGCAGCCTTTGTCTACTAACCCACCCACCTCGTGGATCTCAGGTGAGTCTCCGGTTAGTGCTTTCATATCTGGTTCCACCATGGCTGGTGATGGCAGGTCCTGACAAGCTGTCAGTGCAAATAACTGTCCTAAAGCCCAAAATGATGTAGTGATCCCAGTTGTACTCTGAGAGCGAAAGTGAGGGAGAAACAGAGAGGATATTTTGTGCTGCCAGCCTGTCCCGCAGCATTTCTTCCTGCTGGTAGCACAGCCCTGCTTCTCCTCCATTCTCCATTCCCCTCACCACACGCTCACCAGCTGCAGAGAACCTAGTTTCTCCACAGTTACCTGCCCACACTGTGTCGGGTCTGATGTCTGTGTTCTCCATCACACTCTCAGTCAGGAGCATGCAGAGCAAAAGGCACAAATAGTGAGGCAGACATCAGTGAGAGCCCCTGTGCTCATTTGTCATCCTTGAGAGCCTGAGAGAGAGAGAGAGAGAGAAAGACAGTAAGTGGGGTGAGACAGACCCAGTGACAGTGCCAGTGGGTGGACAACATTGGCAGGTAGGGGTCCTGAGCACAGTAGTACAGTGTGGTGCTTTGTTTTTCTCTGTGTCTCTGTCTCTCTTGCTCAGCCTGTGTAGCACTGTTGGAAATTAGTGACTGTGTCAGAAAAACAGAGATACTGTAGTCCCTTAGATACAAGTGCAACATCCTTCCTTCCTGTGGCCAGATCCCCAGCACAGCTTATGTGGTCCACTAGACAGAGAGTGCTGCAGAAACCCACCAGACAGATGCAACATCTCAACTGGAGATGGAAAGGAGAGAGAGACAGCAGGAAATGTGAATGGCAAATCATGCACTGTCTTCTGTATCTCTGTCTCTGCCCATGTGACATGCAATGAGTCAGAAGAGGTCAGTGACAGCAGGTATATGAGCCACAGTGGGGTTTCAATTTCAGAAGTAGCATATTTGTAGGAGCAGAACCTCAGCAGAAAGCAGATTTAACATCTTGATGGCAAGTCAAAGGGAAAAACACAGGGAGAGAGAGAGAGACAGAGAGACTCACACACAGAGGGAGAAACAGACAAGGGGAAAATTATAGTGCTGCAGTGTGTGGTAGAAATTACTCAAGTTCACGTCCCAGTAAGTCACTGTGCAACAGAAATGTCATAAATTCTCTGAATAGTGCATGTGTGACATTTCTTCATGCATAACAGCAATGCAGGGTGTATTCTTTTGTAGGGACTATTTTGCAAGGTGGCAGGATACAGTACTTTTTTTGCTTTTTAAATAGCAAAAAAAAAAAAAACCATGTTATAAGTGAAATAACCCACTCCAGGGTAAACTGTTATTAGGGATTAATGCACACCCAGGTGCTGTGAGGACATTCAAGCCCCACAACACACCCAGGTGTGAGTTAATCTCCAATAACAGCACACTCTGTTGTGGGTTATTGCTCACATATTACAGTCCACCATGGAGCCCTGACTGCATTTTAGACTCTAAGCAAACTTTGCACCTTAATCTAGGAAGACAGAGCATGTCTCACCACCCTGAATTCCAGTCTTTCTAACCTAGGATTTGTAAAGTGTTAAATACATTTTCTTTTCATATATATATATATATATATATATATATATATATACACACACACACACACAGTATATTGCTTCCATTTAAGTATGGTGCATTTTAGGTAGAAACCCTAGCCTAGCATACATCTCTTTTTCCCCAAACACTGATGGTAACCCCCCCACAACCCTCAAGTCCCATTAATTTTACCCATAAGAGGGTCCACCTTCTACTTGCTGGGTGATATTTATTACCAAGGAACCCTGGTCCTATTGTAAGCCTCAAATAAATCTTATAGCGTAGTCTGGGGAGGCGAAGCGTATCCCACCACCAGGGATTCCAATCTTCCTAATTTGGTATTTGTTCAGTGCTAAAAATGTAATTTCCCATGCCCAGAAGAGTTCCAATTGAGTATGGGTGTTTCAGGTGGAAACCCCTAGCCCAGCATACACCCAATTATACCAACCCTTAATGATAACCACTCCCATGCTGGCTAATTTGGCTAATAAAGTCTAGGTAGACCATGTCTACAGCCCCTCCCTGGTTTACTACTTTGGTCACCCAGTCAAAAAAATCAATTAGATTTGTCTGACATGACCTTCCTGCTGCAAATCCATGTTGCCTTGGTTCGTGTGCCCCACTGGCCTCTAGGTACTCAACAATTCTTTCCTTCAGAAGTGATTCCATCATGTTCCCTACCACTGAGGTCAGACTGACAGGTCTGTAGTTTCCTGCCTCTGTCTTGCTCCCACTTTTGTGAAGGGGAATCACATCCACCCTCCTCCAGTCCTCAGGTACCACACCATCTTCCCATGGTTTATTAAAACGGGTAGTCAGTGGTGTTACTAGTTTTTCCCTTAGATGTTAGATGTTAGATCTGCATTTAAGTACTGGGGCCATGTGGATGACACCACCTGCATTTTTTTCTGCCTCCCTGCATGGTGCCATGCCATGAGGGGAAAACTGTGTTCCAATGCCTCCATCTCTAACTCTGGGCACTGCAAGGCTAATGTTTTCAGAGTGGGAGCTGCTTTGCACAATGCCTCAAAAAATGATGGGCCTTTTTCTGTGTACACCCATAATCTGGCAGGGTAGCTAAGCTGAATTTTAATGTTATTCTCCTTGGCTTATTTAATTAAGTCCCATATCTTCCTCTCTTTTTTGTTCAAAATGTCCGAACAGTCTTGATCAAAATAAATTTGATTCCCATTGACATTCAGATTTTTGTATCTACAGGCCATTCATAAAATCAGTTGACATTTCTGGTAGTCCAGCATATGAAATATAATTGACCTGGGTCTTACTTTTTGGTCTGTTGGTTTCTGTGCAAGCGATCGGTGGGCCTTTTTGATGGTAAGTGAGACCTCCTCTGAAATCTTGAGCATCGACTGGAGTAAATATAAAATAAAGATCTCCATTGTGTCAAACTTATTTTCATGTCTTCATGAACTCCATGGATTCAAAAAGTACTACTTTTGACTCTATTTTCCTGATCATTGATCTTTATCTGCAGCACTCTGTCTCATTAGCAGAAAACGAATAGTACTGTCATGTTTGTTTGTTTGATTTTATTTTGTTAACTGGGTAAACACATGGGACAAGCCCATTTTCATGTCTGACCGGAGCACAAGGCAAATTACAACAGTAATACAGACAATAAAATAACAAATTTACAATTGAATAACACAAATTTTAAAAACATTTACATACATTAGAAGCAAGCAACCATGATTTCAATTTACTTTTAAAACAAGCAATGGAACATTTGTTCCTTAAATCCTCAGGCAAATTATTCCAAAGAGAAGGGGCCAAGATAGAAAAAACTCTGGCACCTGCCTTAGTTAAACAGGGTTTATCAACAAGTCAAATCCCTTTAAATGATCTTAAATTCAATGTGGTTGATCTGATGCTGAGCAGATTATATAAGAGGAATTTACTACAGCCAAAAATAGATTTAAAAATTAAACAATAACAAAAATACTGAAAACAAACATTAGGAGGTAACCAGTCAAGGGCTGTATAAAGAGAACGATGGTGCATGTGAGGAGGGGAGCTCAACACAAAGCTACAGATGCTATTATAAGCAACAAATTAGGCTTGAGTTTCCCGACCAGATAATTTACAATAAAGACTCCCCACATAATCCAAATGAGGGAGAAGTACACAAACAGCAAAGGTTTTCCTGATCTCATCAGTAAAAAAATTGTTTAAACTTATAGAGAACCCCAAGTTTTTGATTAATCCTATGACATACACTTTCAACTTGTCCCTGAAAAGACAGACAAGGCTCAAGAATAACCCCTAAATATTTAAATTCAAACACTTGTTTCAGGGGGATATCTTTATCATTATGAATGATTAAACTGGGTTTTTTACTCATTTGATATTGGCTCCCAAACAGCATGGATCTGGTTTCAGAAGTATTAAGAAGAACATTCTCATTAAACCAATGACAAACTGAAATAAAATCCTGTTTGAGATGTGAGGTAAAAGATGCTAATGACTGAGGCTGAGTAAATAAAATCATGTCATCAGCGTAAAGTAGACAGTCACTGGTTAAAGGAATGGTACCGGGTGATAATATTGCCCACAAAACAAAGCGGGACAATATATCGCAGACATAACATCATGGGCAGTACCATTGTCTGACAAAGACATTGTGGAATGGAATAATGCAGGCCACCAACCCACTGTGTGTTCCAGACACCTCAGTGCCCCCACAGTTACAGGTGGAGCCAGAGGGAGGTGATACACGGAACAACCGGTGCAGGCACAGTGGGAGTACCACAGGTACCTACGGAGCAGAAATATAGCCATCAGGCCACAACCTGCCAAGGGAAGCTCACAAGTGCCTGCCACATGTACCTGTTCCCCATCCATGGTCTGAGGTGACCTAGTCTGCACCATTATGGCATGCCTTCTGTTGTGTACCACCCATAACCCTTCAAGACTGCCTGCGATCAACTGACTGATGGCTCAAACTGCCCTTCAGTGCTGCAAATTCCCTAGTGCATAGCAGGAGCTGTTCCATACCTTGGGCAACACATCATCCAATAATAGGTGGAATAGGTCTGTGAGTGACTGCTGTTCAACTGTGCCCGCACCATTGATTGCTCTGTATGTCACCTCCCTCTGTCACCACCTGTGATTGTGGGGGCACTGAGGTGTCTGGAACACACCGTGGGCTGGTGGCCTGCTTTATTCCATTCCACAATGTCTTTGTCAGGTGATGGTATTGCCTGCGATGTCATGCCTGCGATATATTGTCCCACTTTGTTTTGAGGGTGATATTAACACTGGTACCTAAAGGAACAGATGATAAGGGGTTAATAAACAAAGAAAACAAAAAGAGGACTCAAAATTGAACCCTGGGGAACACTAGATAGAACTGAGTAAGTAGAAGAAAGGACAGTATCCAAAGAAACATAAAGAGAATGATGAGGTAAATAATCTCTTAGCCAAGTGATCACATTAGTAGAAAACACCAGTTCCCTCAACCTAGTACATAACAAGGAGTGATTAATTAAGTTGAATGCATTGGTCAGGTCCACAAACACTGCCCCCAACATAAGACCCTTTTCAAACCCATTGAGGGTGGCATCTGTGAACCCGACCAAGGCAGTCTCGGTCCCATGATGTGGCCGAAAGAAATGTTGTTGTGGACACAAAACATCATATTGCTGAAAGTAGGAAGTGGTTTATTTATTGATAATTTTTTCAAGAAGCTTACTTAGGGGATTAAGGATAGAAATAGGGCAAAGGTTTGAAATTTCCAAAGAATCAGTAATGATCCCTTTTGAAGCAGTCAGGGATCATACTTCACATTTTGCCTTTGGAGATAAAAATTGATTTACAGAGGATCAGAAAGATTTTGAATCAGATAATTTGTCAGTAAAACTGGTCCTGTAAAACTCACACTGAGTCTCATTGACCAGATAGAATACCTTCTTACTAAGATTCCGATATCTGTCCAGAGAAAATTGAGAAGGCATAAGCTTAAAATTCCTCCAAGCAAGCCTCCTGGCTTTCATCTAATCTTTACTTTCAGAGGTGAGCCACCTATTATAAACACATTTAGAAACATCGACTTTGACGGCAGATAAGGACCGTTTGGCCCACCTAGTCTGCCCATTTCTCTACCTAGAGGATAAGCTGCAGATCCAATTTAACCAACAGCCTACTTAATTCTAATCTTTTTTAAAGGAAAAAATACATTTTGCACTGGAACTAAAGTTTTACAAAAAAAATCAAAAGCAGTGTCAGGATCAGGTATACAATCAAGGAAAGACCAGTCAATTTTCTGCAAATGAACTTCTAGAGCAGGAAAATCACCACACTTGAAATTTCTAAATGAGAATAAATGAGATGGAACTTTCAGGCTCCTAAAATGTAACAGTCATTAGATGGTTTGGTGGTCGCTCACAGAGTTGGGGAGTGTTCCAACCCAAGACACCCTATGAGGACTCCAAGTAAGCACCCAGTCCAAAACTGAACGATTTCCAGAGACTCTATTTAATCTTGTAGGTTCAGTAATAAGTTGAGATAAGGAAAATAACTGCAGTAAATTCTCCAGCCCTAGACTATCAACAGACACTTAATTAATATTAAAATCACCAAACATAACAATGCCAGGTCCCTCTACCAAATCAGCTACATGATTAAGCACACATTTCAATCCTGAAATACCACCATTAGGAGGACTATAGACCCCCCCCCACATGAATATGTTTTCTACCACCCATGATAAGCTGAATAACCAACAGGTCAAAAGAACAAGCACAGTTTTCATTGTTTAGAACTACTTTGACTTGAAGATGATCTTTAAAATAAATAGCTACCCCTCCTTTTTTTATTACCCTTTTTGTCAGCTCTAACGACGCCATACCCTGGAAGTGCACATAGGCAATCATCAATAGTTGGTTTCAACCATGTTTTGGAAACAATTATAACATCAGGATTAAATGCTACACCAAGGTTCTCAAATTCAGCCAGTTTAGGTAATAAACTGCAGGCATTCAAATGAATCATTTTTAAGCCATGAGTAGCAAACCAGGGGGTGGCACTGACAGTATGAGCTGGAATATCAGAAAACTATGTATCCCATGACCCAGGATTTAACTAAACATCCCCTGCTACTAAAAGTGACATAAAATAGAAAAATAATTTAAGCAAGTAACTAACATTCTTTTGTCCTTTCCACCTATACACTGAGAAAAAAGTTTCACATAAATATAACAACTTCTTAGCTCCCAAAAGATAATAATGATTCTTCCATTGCCAGCTGTCAGATATCATTAAATTAGACATTTTAAAATCACTGAGGTTCGATCCCCCATAACAGCATAAAAAAGGAGTCTGGAGACTCAAGCTATTTCCTAAGTAGAGCAAACCTGTAAGACTGCAAACAACTAGGCAAACCCTTAATACCATCATTTTAAAATGATCTTGAATCAGACTATGACAATAAATTAAAATAACCCCCTGCTCTAGCCCCTATGCTCCCTATGACTCCCCTGCACTTGTCCACATTTTGACGCAGTGCTGCCGCTGAAAACACAGTCGTGTTTTACAGGTGGTAAATTTAAATGCCTGAACCCCACTGAATGGGCTGCCACCACCAATCGGGGAGAGGAATACAGCAGGCAGCAATCAAGGGCAGTAGAGCAAAGTAAGCTCTCTTAAGGGAACACAAGTGGACCCGGTAGCCAATCAAACAGCTTGCAGCAAAGCAAGCACTACAGACAGTTCGGCACAGTTAGTTCAAAATAACATTAAACTCCATGCTTGCAGCAAGAAACCCAGCTTCCTGTTCAGTTTGACACATTAGCAGTTTAGCAGAGTCTCCATGACTGAGTAAATAGCATCAGCAGAATAAACAGTAACACTCCCGTCCCTCCTGGTCTAACACACTTCCAGTTCAGTAGGGTAGGCACTCCACAGACAGTTCACAATAGCAGCAGATGGTTAATTACTCTATGAATGGCAGCCCACCACATCCTAGATGGATCCTATGGCTTGTTCTGTGTCTGTGGTTCTCTCTTCACTGTCTTTAAGTTGGCTCGCAGATCTGCCACCTAGGATTCAACTCTATGTATGACCTTGACTATGTCACTCAATTTAGTGAGTACCAGACCTTGTTCAGATGGTATGGACCCATCTTCCGATCCAGCCACACTTCAGACCTGGGATCCTGAGTGATTGCTCTCAGTCAGGCCAGTGGCACTATCCTCCTCCTCCATAAGTGCCCATAACATCGCTGATTGAGTCTGTTTAGCTTTCAATCAGTTGGAAGTCATCTTTAGTTATCACTTTACACCAGTTGTGATTCTGATATAATAATATGAGGTGTTCCTCTATCTTTTTACTGTCAGTGGCTCCTGGACACCTAAGTTAAGCCTTCATTAGCCTTGTGACATCACCAGAAGTCAGCTGTTCGGTCTTTCATTGTGCAAGACAGCATACAGCAGTAGCAAAGTACAGCAGCTATTAAAGTTGTTTTTTGGGGGGGCGGTTCAGAAGTAGTATGGATACATCAGTTTAGTTCTCAGAAGGGTTATCATCACTCTAATAGAGGAATATGCCCTCCAAAAAGAAAACACTGTGTTGCATATAAGGTATTGTTCATCAAGACCCCCAACCCGCCCTTCTTATCCAAGTTACCCTATACTCACTAATCGCCCCCAACCCTAACGAAGGGATTGAGAAACTTGTGTCTGCTTTCAAAGTTTGTTTGAGGCCAACAGTCTATAAATGGGGTCCCATATAAACTTAAGTTTTTGTTCCTTATCCTTATTTATATAACGGAGATGTTGAAGATTCATACAATCCAGAAACACATTTTTCCATAGCATATAGGTTGGTGGATCTTTATTCTTCCACCCTCTTGCTGTACATCTCCTTGCATTTAAAAGAGCAACATTTATGATTTTACCCAGCTAGACCCACATTTTCAAAGGAGATGCATGGTGCATCACCAGATACACCGGTGCATTCCAACAGATGTGCCGAAGTGCTTTTCTCAAAAGACAGAGTCGCGTTGCTCATCTCTGGAAGCGCCGAAGAGCAACTATAATGTATGCGGCTCATGTGGAGGGAGCATTCTCATGACTGTACTGTGCATCCCTATATTCAGCCAAAATAAGAGCCACAACTGCAGTGCATCTTGAAGATGTGCTGCCCAAAGTTAGGCATAAAAGAAGCATGCCCAAGTGCAAGTCATCCACAAGCATCAAGTGGTATAGCAACAGCCACAGCCATGGATGGGTCTGCCTTTTTGATGGCTGCTGTCATGACGGGTGTGAGGAGATGGGAAGAACAACAACGTGGCAGAGGAAGGGCCTATAAATGGTATGCCCAACAGAGATGGTACCATGCCCGTGTTACAGTTGAACAGCTCAGTGACATTGAAATCGAGGGCTAGTACTGACTCAACAGGGCAATACTGAGACAGCTCTGTGAACTGGTCCATGATGAACTGCAGGCACCAACACGTAGGAGTCACGCGATGTCGGTGGAGACAAAGGTGACTGCAGCAATGTGCAGGCTCACCACGGGCACCCTCCAGATACCAGTGGGTGACACCACTGCATAGTGCATTTCTATGCATGTGCGATAGGCCAGGCTGTCATTGACATGCATGCCTGTGCATCTGTGATGTCACTGACTATGCATTGCGCATTTCCCCAATGTAGCTGTAATGCACCATGGATGTGCATGGTGCATTTCTGCAACTTTGTGCCATGCAGTTGGCTGCAGGTGTGGCATTGGGCAGTCTCAACAAGATGGCCTCACCACGTGGCCACACATGCTCGTTGCATGGGGCCATGACCCCAATCTCCCACTCAGCCTTGCGCTACTGTGCATACATGCTAATGCACCACTGTACAGCAATCGCGCATCCCTATGGCACAACAAACATGCCCCAAGAAAAAAGATTAGAGTCAAAGGACAGGAAGCTAGGTGGCTCACATGAGACCTGAGGAAACTCATGAGATACAAAGACAGGGCTTGGGGAACAGTTAAATCCTCAGATCAAATCACCGACTGGCAGAAGTATAGAGAACTCAGGAATAGTTGTAAAGCAGAGTTAAAAAAAGCAAAAAGGAAACACCTCAGACACATTCAAGATAAGAATCTATCAAACCCCCCAAAATTCTGGGCTCAAATTAATGCCCTTATCAAGGGGAACAACAAACTAGGAGGGGGGGATATCATAGCAAATGGTACCCAATACACAACCCCAGTCAAGGCTGCCAAAGCGTTCAACGAGTTCTTTACAGAACTAGATACGTTCAAGATTCCCTGCCCTGGCCCAACCATACCATAAGTTCCCAATAAAAGAAATCCCACCATTCCAGACTTCCACTTCAAATTAGTTTCCAGTTTAGAAGTCTGGAAACTACTGCAGGGGATTAAAACCCATGGAACAGCAGGTTACGACAAAATGGAACCCAAACTAATTAATATTGTGGCCTCAGTTATTGATGCCCCAATCTCGTGGCTAATCAACCAATTGCTCTTTGAAGAGAAAGTCCCTTCCCTTTGGAAAGTGGCCCTGGTTACACCAATCCATAAAGGTGGAGCCAGAGAGTCAGTGGAAAACTACCGCCCAATATCCTTACTCTCGACACTAAGTAAAGTGCTGGAGAGGGTGGTGTATTCTCAGGTCATGGATTATGTGGAGAGACATAATATCTTCACCTCGGCCCAACATGGCTTCAGAAAGAACCATGGAATGAACACTGCTCTGTTTAACCTTACCATTGAAATTTTTTCTGCCCTTGATAAGGGACTGCTCACTGGTGCGATTTTTATTGATCTCACCAAAGCATTCGATCTGGTAGATCACCAACTACTCCTGGCCAAACTGAGAGAGATCGGTCTTGACTCTCTGGCAGTACAATGGTTTAATGATTATCTCCTGGATAGATCCCAGTTAGTTAGATGGCACAGTACCATATCTGACAAGATTGGAATAACAGATGGTGTCCCTCAGGGATCTATCCTGGGACCACTGCTGTTCTCCATATTTATTAACAATCTGCCGACCTTCTGCATAGATGCAAAGGTTATCTTCTATGCAGATGACATAGTTATCTACAGGTCAACAGAGGATCCTGATGAACTAAACAGAATGCTATCCAAAGACCTACGGAACCTGGAGGAATGGACGTCCAGAAATAAATTTCTACTGAACAGCAGAAAAACCAAAGGGATGCTGTTTGGGCCTAGAAGCCTTGGACCTAATAGATCGAATACACTAAACCTCTCTCTATTGTCCAGGGCAAGGGTGGAGGTAGCAGATTCACTAACATACCTAGGTCTCGCCATAGACCAAGAATTAATCTTCAAGACCCATATAGATCAGCTATCTAAAACACTGAACCAAAAGACTGTTCTCCTGTACTGACTCAGCCCCTACTTTACCCTGGGGTCACGTGCCAAGATTGCCCTTGGTATCCTGCTACCCAAACTACTCTATGGCTCCCCAATGCTCCTCTCTGTTAAAAACACTGAGATGAGTAAACTTAGGACCCTGTACAACAGGATCTGCAAATTTGCGTAGGGGTACCCCAAAGAGAACACCACTGTCATGTCCTGCAAGCCCTAAACTGGCCCACCTTGAAAGGTAGACTACAATATCCATCATTATGCCTAGCTTATAAACTCAGACTGACTACTGCTCTGCCTAGTCTAGCAGAGTTCCTACAATCTAAAATGAATACCAGGACATTAAGGTCCTCGAGCAGACAGCTCCTCAAGTTTCTCCGGACACAGTCCTCTCAAGGGTCCAGGGCCTTCTCGTCCCTCATTCCTCCCATATGGAACATGCTTCCACCTAAACTCCAAGAATGTGAATCACTATGGGGCTTCAAAAAGGGACTTAAAACACACTTGCTGGAGTTAAACCAATGCACTTGTAATCATTGAATTTCAACTTTGATCCTGTTGCTTGCACGATTTTTGAATATGACAGTTGACCTTACCTAATGTGTATAAGAGAACTAACAATAGACGCTCTATGTAGTTTGTTCATAAAATGCTCGCCACCTCTCATGAACTGTAAATAACTGTATGTTGATGGATCTAATGTAACTGTTATATCTTGTACTATGTGTAATTGATCCCAGGTCACCCCTGAAAAAGGGACTAATACTGGTCTCAGTGGGCCTACCCGATTACCAAAATTAAATAAATAAATATGCAGCAATACGTGTGTGCCTATTGCACAGCGTGCACGGCCCGGACACATTTCATCCAGACCTCCTGCCTGCAGCACCTGCTCCTGAAGAACATTGTATTGCCATGGCACGTGCCCAGAGCTCTGAATTGGTTGAAAGTGGAATTGGCCAACCTTGTGTCACTTGTTGCTTCACTGGAGGGCCAGCTGTTTGGGGCAGAGGCCCTATAGGAGGCCAGGTCAGAGGTCTGGGCCAGGGTGGCAGAGCTCCTGGAGTGTAAGATGGGCATCTCATGCACAGGGGAGCAGTGCAAGCACTGGTATGGTGATCTCCACAGGAGGGACCCTGAGAAGCTGCACTGCCTGCAGGACTAGGCCTACAGGGGGCTATGCCACTCCCAGGTATGTAGTTGCTGTGTGCATGCTTTCCTTGCCTGCTTGTGAGGGTTTGCAAGTTTGGGGTGAGGGCATTTGCTGCCACACACATGATTCCCATTGTCTTGGTCGCAGGGCCAGGCTATTTGTGCCATGTGTGCCACTGTTTTGACATGGGTGCAATGTGGGTCCATGGTGCTGCTGCCATGTTTGTGTTGGGCCCCTTTGTGTGGTGCCTGTCTCCTGGGCACACATTGTGCTGTGCCATGCTGCGTCATGTCAGTGTTGTACCCCAGTGGGGGGGGTTGGTGTTCCTGTATGCTGCTCATGGTGCTTTTCCATTGCGTCCCTCTTGCAGGTCAGTAGGAGCATTGGCAGATGCAGGAATGTGCCACCAGTTGATGGGGTTAGGGGAGTGCCAGAGTGGCTGCCAGTGGGACACCACTCCATGCATCCCACCATGCGTCAGGTAAGTGTGCTGTTGTGTTGCATATGTGTGTTCAGGGGTTTGGGGGTGCTGGTTTGTATTGCCCACTGTAGGCCATTGTCTGCTTGCTGTGTAAATCCATGTTGTGCTGACCATGCACACATGGATTGTTGTCTTGGCACCATGTGGTGGACTCACTGTGTGCCTAGCCCCTGTGTGATTGACATTGTATTGTGTGTCCCATCTGGACTGTGGGTGCCCATCGGTGCTCTCATAGGGTTGCCACTGGGTCTGCACACATGGTGCATGTGGATGTCGAGTTCACACGGTGTGGAGGGCAGGGCCAAATGTCCCTTGGCAACATACAGTGCATGCACATGCAGTCAATGCCTTTTACCTGTGCCACCTCTCATTCACCGTGTGGCTCTGTTGCATGGCATGTTGCCAGTCCATCATGTGCATGGTGTGTTGCCAGGCCTCTGCAAGGGGCCTGACAACATCAGACATGCGAGTGCACTCCTTCCTGGGGGGGGCACTGTTTCTGGGTGGGCTGTGGCACCGAGTCTGTATTCTTTGTTTACCTCACATAGGTAGTCAGGATACTGGATCTATCCAACAGAGTCTGAGGGGGAGGCTGATGCTGCAGGGACGGTTGGTGTCCGGCCAGAATGTCCTCATTGCCATGTTTTGTAGGCAGGGGATTATGATCTGAAGGCAGGGTGCTATCCTACAAACAGTCCTTGGAATACTGCAGGAGCTGTGCCATGCCAGGTGCACAAGGAGATGATGGGTGCAGGACTGACAGTGGCAATAGGCCTTTGTGGCATGTATGACATTTTGTACTATAATTAGCCCCATTTCAGATCATCGCGGGCCCTGTCCTTCCCACTGTAAATAGTTACCCCCCTGCATTCGCTATTCTCCATTCCAACCTGCCCCACAACCATCTTATAATGTTTGAAATTGTTTGATTGGATTGTTGTTCAGCCTTTTGTTGTGTTTATTCTATAAAATATTGTTGAGTTTGACATTGTCTGACAGCCTAAAGTTATTATACCATTATATACGAGCCTAGTTAGATCAAATTTGGATTACTGTGCATCCTTTTATGCTCCTTATACAATTAGAGATGAGAAACTGGTTAAGGGAGTTCAAAGAAAAATGACAAAAGGAATTATAGGTATGTCAAATAAGACCTACGGGGGAAATTAGATTTACACTCTATGAACTACTGTCAACTTAGAGGAGATTTTTGATTAACATATAAAGCTGTTAAAGATCCTGTTCTCTTGGAGACCCTTGGTCTAGAAACCTATTTAAACAATACTCAGACTAGATCTCATAATTTTAAATTGAGAGGGGGTACACTGTAAAACAAGAAAAAGAAGTCAGTGGTACACACAATGAATAGTAAACAAATAGAATATGCTTCCAGGACTAATTATAGAAAGCAAAACTATGGATACATTTAAATATCAGCTTGAACAAAATATGGGCAATGCAAAATTTGAATATTTATAAAAATAATTCCACCTTCGGGTGGTGAGCTCACATAAAGGTAATACCTCCTGAGCTTGTAACACACTATGAAACTATAAAACTATGAACCTGTGTCTGTTGTCCTTCCTTGACTGTTGTTGCATGTCCTGTTGTGTTGCATGGTTGTCCCACTGCCCCTTGGTTATCACTGCTCACTTATGTGTGTGTGCGGTTGCACACCCATACACCCTGTCCACCTTGGTTTCCCCCCACAGCGTTTCTCCTGGTGTCTCCTGGGCTGCTCTTTACTGATACCCACATTGTCACTTGCACTATGCCCCTGGTCCTGTGCTGTGCATGCCTCCACAATTGTCCTGGTCTCCATGCTACTGTGCAGCACTGTTTGCGGGTCTGTGTACAGTAACTCTAGGCATATGCACTCAGTGTGACCTTCAGACCCCAGCCTGTGTGCCATTATGCCTGTGTCCCATTGTGACTGTGGTCTGACTACCACATCCACCCTGCTTGTCTCCTTGGCACTGTTGTCACAGTGCCTCACCAGGCTGTGCTGTCCATTAGCACCTCCAGTGCTGTGGCACTTTATCTGTGCCCTCTTTTGTGCCATGCCAACTGTGACTGTTACAGCCCTTGGCTGGTGGTCTGCGTGTGGTGCTTTGAACTGTACCCATGGGGGGCTGTGCAATGACCATCTTGCACTTTTGCAGTGCCACTCTTTTCCCCATTGCATTGGGCTGCTGCTTCCCTCTGTTTGTGCTGTTGCACAATGCTCATTTCCCATTTTCAGTCCTGCCCTTTTGCTCCACTGTCCCAGGCTAGTTTGCTCTATTTCCAATATTCAGTCCTGCCCTGATATGCAGCACATGTGCAGTTGAGCTATGGGGCATTTTTGGTATATTCAGCAAGGGATGCACCAGCATATCTTATGGCGCATCTTCTGAATATTGTAATTATTTGGGGTGGTGCATCTCAGATGCACTGCACAGGCACTTGCATGATTTTCATGGGGACTTTTGGATATGGGGGCCTTTATCTTTAGGTAAATTTTGTATGGAGCTGGTACCTAATATGCAAAGTTCAGTTTCTCTTCATATGTTTATGGCTGGGATTTTATTCAGAATATTAATAATGCTGTCCCAAAAAGGGGTTATATCTTTACAGGTGGCTATCATGTGTTCCAGTGTTCCCACAGATTAACCACACCTATTGCATGTCGCTGGGATTGAGGTGTTCATTTTATGTAATAATTGCAATGTGTAGTACATCCTATGAAAGTTACTATATTGAATTTGATTTAGTCTGTTATTGATTAAAATTTTTATTCCTGTGATCATTTTGTTCCATTTTGGGTCTATTATGTTTATATTAAGTTCTTTTTCCCATTTATGTCTTAATTTTATTATTGAAGAGCTGTCCGTTTCCATCAAATAACTATACATCTTTGATATTATTTTAGTTCTATCCTTCATTATGTGTGTTTGAATTGAGGTCAAAGAAGGTTTTCCCAGCCCAGAACCTAGTTCTTTGACATAAAATGTCCTCAGCTGCAAAAAAATAAAATAAGTTTTGAGGAAGGATATCATATTTTTCCATTATTTGTGTCAAAGATATAAAGAGGTCATCCTCATTATATAGATCATGTAAGCAGACTACATCTTTACTGTCCAGGTCTTGTATTCTTTATTATTTGAGGGTAGGTGGTTGCTATTTAGATAGATAGGTGTCTGAATGTTAATTCTCATATTTTCCTTAGTTTTTCTGTCATATTGGATTCAAGTTTCTAAAGTTGTCCTTGTCAGATCATTTTTAATATGTTTTGTTTCCTCCTGGCCCATATTAGACAACAATATTTGAGAAAGTTCCTTATGTCCTACTACATTGGTTTCCTAGTACACCCACCATGGAAGTCCTCCCACATAAAGTTCTCCAAGTAGGTTTATAATTGCCACGTGGCTATATTTCTTAAAGTTCAGGAGGTTCAGTCCTACTTCTGCATATGGAGCTTTATTTTTTTTCATGCTAATTCTTGATTTTTTATTGTTCCAAATACATTTTTGTATTATTTTATCTATTTTTTTTAAATCAGTTATTTTCTATTTGAATAAGTAGTGATTGAAAGTTGTATAGAATTGTTGGATAGTGTACTCATTTTAATCACTTGGACCCTCCCTGTTAAAGTCAAAGAAAATACCTTCAATTTTCCAGTATGTCCTCTACTTTTTCCAGTATTGTGTCAATATTCCACTTAGCTCTCTCCTAGTTTAAGCTAAACATATGTCTAAGTACTTTATCCTATCCTTCTCAAGTCTAAAGGGGAAGCTGTGTACTGAGTATTGGTCATAACCTGAATTTATGCTTATAGCTACAGATTTGTCCAAATTAATGTTGTGCCCTGAGACTAGCCCAAATTCCTTTATTACCAGCATGATAGTGTTAAGAGCTTTATTGGGTTATTTTATATATAGTAAAATATCATCTGCATACAAAGAGATTTTCAGTTGTTTATTTTGAATCTTAAACCCAACTGTATCTTTATGATCCCCTATTAAATTAGCTAAGGGCTCTATTGCCATAGAAAAAAGCAGGGGTGACATGGGGCAACCCTGTCTAGTACCTCTCTTCAACTCCAAAGGTTGAGATATGTTGTTATTTGTTAGAATGTGTGCAGTGGGTTGTGAGGGTTGTGAGTAAATCAACTCTGTCCATTTTATGACATTATCCCCTAAATTTGTTTTTACCATTATTGAGAATAGATACTACCACTCTACTTGCCAAAGGCCTTCTCCATGTCTAATGATGAAATTAAAGCTTCTTTTTGATCTTTGAATGCTAGCACATTGAAAGCATTACTAATGTTATTGAAATCCTTTCTTTCTTTAATAAACCATGTTTGGTCTTTATGGGTTATTGCAGCTAGTACTTTTTCAAACCTTTTGGACAGTATTTTAGTAAATATTTTGATATCTATGTTTAGAAGTGATATTGACCGATATGACCGACACTGTAATGGCTCTTTCCCTTCCTTTGGTATTAGAATGATAAGAGCTTCCAGAAAGGTTTTGGGGGCTCTTCCGTGAGAAGAATGTTGAAGAGATCTGTTAAAACAGGTGATACTTGTGGAATTTGAACTCTGTCTCTTTAAATGAGAGACTTGTAAATGCTCACTCACCTTGCACCTGTCAGCTTTGAGAAAGCACTTGGTGAGGCACAAAAATGTTTAGGTGAAGGAGGGAGAAGTCCTTTTACCTGTTACTGCAGTTGTCTACACAATAAGGTAATTATCCTGGACCCAACTCAGCACATTTGTTTTGCTGTGGTCGAGACCAAGGAGCCAAGCTCCTCAGAGACTGTAAGGATACTTGTATTATAAATATCTTGTACAGTTCAGATGGGAGCCCATCAGAGCCAGGGCTTTCCAATTTTTTAGGAGTTTTATGGCTGACATTACTTCATCTTCTGTCATTCTATCATTTAACATTCACTTATCTTGTGTACTTATTTTGGAATGCGTAACTTAATAAGTTCCCACTGTACTTCTTTGACTTGTGATGTATACAAGTTTTCATAAAATTTCTTAAATTCTTCATTAACAGTTTTTTTTTAATCTGTAATTGTTTCCCCTGAATTCTCTATTTCTTTTATTAATCTTTCTGTTTTTCCTCTCTGGAGTAAATAGGCTAAGATTTGACCTGATTTATCTGCCTGCACATAATACTTGACCCAAATTTTCATTATGACTCTCTGTTTTAACTTCCTCTAAGTTATTATATTATAATTTTAAGTTCTCCAAGTGTTTTAGATTGTATTCATTTTGCATGTGAATATATTTAATTTCAGCTTTTTACATTTCTTAGCTCAAAGTTTCCATTTGTCTTTTCCTTAATTTGTTTATTTTGCCAGTATACTAGTAATTTGACCCCTTATATAACATTTCAGTGATTCCCAAACTGTGTTTAAGGAACATTCTCCCCTGTTATTGTACAAGAATAAGTTATTACATTCTTCTTTGATAAAGTTGATGAAGTCGTTATCTTAAAAAAACAAGGATCCATGACCCATCTACTGTACCCCTTAATATTATCCCCTTGCATTTATATGCATAAGGGTGAATTATCTGAAATTAATATCCCTTCATAAGAGATCTGCAATATCTTTGATGTAAGTTCCCCTGATCTTGATTCTACAATGTGTTCAATGGGGGTTAGAATAAAATGAAAATTCATATGCATTTATTCCTTTCTCCATAAGTCTTCCAAGTCTAAAGCTTTCTTGTGTTTCAGTATAGATTTTTATAGATAGTTTTTCTTGTGGTAAATCAAAGACCTATGTCACCGTGTCATGTTCTATTCCTAGGAATGACAGCCGTGTGTATGGACTATCTGTCTTGTCCTGTGCCAATGGGATGTCCAGCTTGGTGCATGCCTCCTGGATGGCCCCTATAAGCTGAGTACAGTGCCAGCCTGTCCCATGAACAGTAAATTGTTCAAATAGTGCACCATGTCTGTAAGCTGCGCTTTTTGTGCTGTCGCCCAGTGTATGAATGCACTTAACTGTTCAAAAACAGCACACACCACCACACAACCCATGGTCATACAATTGTTGACGTAGTATTGTCCTTAGAATTTCATTCACAACAGTTCTCTGTCAGTCAGGTGTATGAGCAATAGCCAAAAGGCAGAATCTGTGTCAGCCTTCCTTAAGAGGATGCTCTGCCCCCTCTGCTGGACCACTTCAACTGCCCTCTCAAATGATGCATGTGACACCGCTGTATGCATTGGGTTGATGTAGTGGTTCACCAGGTCCTCCTCTGGGTATGACAGATGATATTTCATCCAAAACTCACCCAGCACTTTTTTGGGACCAAAACACTTGGGGATACCCTGAGTTGGGGGCTTGGGGGTGTTGAAAAAGAGCCACTGATCCTTCTTGCTTCTGTTTCTTTTTGTAACTTTAAATGCATGACCTCCAGTTGCTCCCTGGCAGATTTAGGGTTGTCTGCTTCATATGTCCTCCATTGCTTTTCATATGAGATGCAAAAACCTCACCCTGAACCTATCTGCTAAGGAGTGAGTGGCTGCCCTAGCAGGGTAGCTGGCCAGCCACCCCTTAATGGGGTCCACTCTTATGGATGTTGAGAGCCTTGGTATGCCCTTTCTGAAAGGGGGTGAAACCTCCCTGTCCCTTTCCCACATTGCTGGAAGGGATGCAGTTTGCCACAGGCCATGCATTCGTGTTTATATTTGCATTGCTTCCCTCTGCACAACTCTTGGTTGTACTTAAAGCAATGCCCTTCCCCCTCCTGCTACTACTACCTTGATACCCCTTCTTTGGTGAGGTGGGCCACTGGAACAGAAACCTGCTATCCATGTGCTAGACCCCCATGCCCATGTCTATTGTCCACAGTAATGGCAGGACCAGCTTGGCCCATGACCTCCCAGCATCATACATTCTGTTTCCTCCTCTGAAACTCCACATCATATTCTCCCCCCTCCCAGTGTGCTACAGTGCATTGTCATAATCTGACTGAAATACACCCATATCCTCTGTGCTTTGGCTGGGCTGCCCTGGGTCAGTATGCCTGCATATATCACAAAATCTGCTACCCAGTTTTCCAAAGTGCAATGAATGGTTGCTTTATGCTTTTGCTCTACTTCATCCTCCTGCTCTTTTTCACCTTTCTCTTTTTCTGGCTCTTTTGACTGGTTGAGCAGGGAGAGGATGTCCATATATTCCCCATCCGCGATTTGCTGTTTTTCATTTCATGGCAAGTGCAACCCCACTGGTTCACTCAGTGACACAAAACTCACATTCACCTGTTGCACTGGAGCCTACAGTTGTGTTGTAGACACCATCTCACTGCACGCACCCTGTGTCCCCCCAGGCACTACAGCTATCTGTCCCGTACCTGTTGGAGGTTGCTTCTGCACAGTAAATATGGCTAACAGGTGATCAAGCTTCTGCTCTAATGCTGACTGGCCATGGAGCAAAGTATTATTTGTTGCTCCACCCATATTCGCCCAGGCGATGCCATAATCTGGAGTAGTGGAAGAAGCACTGCCAGGAACTGTGTATTTGGCCCAGTCTGTATCTACTGCTGGATTTGTAACAGTTCTGTGGGCAGCAAAGTCAATGGCACCTGTGCCAGAACTGGCTGCATGGGCCCCCGGGGTCTTCAGCGCCAATAAGCTCAAAGGTGCCAAGCTTGGGATCTCCATTGCTGGGTTCCTTGGGTGAGCCAGGCCCAGTATGAAACTTACCCCAGACCTCCCAGGTGAATTTGCTCCTGGTCCTGGCAGCCCCGCAGGTCCCCCTGCTTCCTAGGTTACCTCTGCTTTGCTGGAGGGGGTACCTTCCCCTCCTGTCTTATCAAGGCCTTCAACTCTTCTGCCAATAACTTATCTGTGTGAGGCATACCTGGTTGTGGTTCCAGTACTGAGACCCTTTGCTTGCTCCTCCTGATCTGAACTTTTTTGGCTGGTGGTGGGAGCATTGGGACTTCCCTTGGCATAGGTGCCCATTTCTCTGGTGCCTTTTCCAACTCTTGTGGCTCGTTCCATGGATGTTCAAACTAAATGGGCTATGGGTGGATGTCTGGCTTTGGAAGCCTCCCCAGGTGACTGTGGTTCACCTACCTGCTTCCAAGGGATGGGTTCCGCCGAGCCACTTGGCTTAGGTTGAGACATGGGCTCTGATGGCCCTAGTATCTCCTCATTGCCTTGCTTCTGGAACAGTGCATCCCACCACACCTTGCCCTTCCCCTGAATGACAGTTGCCAGCTGCTTCTCATGCTCTGTGTGCTGTCTTGTTGTCTGTCATAGAAACTGCCCTGAAAACACAGAAACACAGCTACTACCATGCAATCCTTGTTGTTGCTTAAGCCTCGGCTGCCACCACAACTAAGAATCAGCTGATTGTAAACATCCATTTAGTATTATTATAATTGTATGTGCCAGAAAAGCCCTATGCCTGCCAGCTGTCTAACACCTTTTTGCTCCTATGTTTTTTTGTTTGTTTGTTTTTATAAAAGGGTTATTGAGTGTCACTTAGCTTGCTCCCTTATCCTCCCGAAGCAAGTGGGGTTGTTAGATTTGAACTTGGTTTACCAGGTTCTGCACACTTAACTCTAGTCCCTAAACCAACTATCCTCTTTTTTATTATTATATCTTTATTGCCAGCATGAATTGTAAACAGGCACTGAGTCATTGATGGTTGTGAGATTCAAACCTTGGTAGCCTGGCTCCTTGCCTTTGGACCCCCCAAACTAAACCACCTTTTTTGTAAGATTTTGACATCTGGCCAGCCCCACCCACCCCCCCAGCAAAACATGCAGCCCCAGGATTTGAAGCCCACTCTCCTGGCTTGGGAGACACCAGTCCTAACTGTTATGCTATCTGATTGCCTGTCTGACAACATTTCTTCCCTTATGTCCTGTTAGGTAATTGATCAATACCTGATCTGTATGTCCAGAAAACACACCTCCAATTGTAAATTGTAGACAATATATATATTTCCTGATGTGATAGATAAATTATCAACAAAGTGATTTTGCAAAATGACTTGCATATGCTGATAAAATGTCCTAGTACTTTTGTTATAGTAATGCTAATCAACAATTTGAAAAGAGGAGGCTACGGGATCTGAACCCCACTCCCTTAGCTTAGCAGGCAGCCATCCTAACCACTGCACTAACTGGTCTCCTGGTCATCAGCTTTTTTTTATTCTTTGTCTTAACCTCTCCTGCCATTCTTCCATCCTGCCAAGAAGGAAGGGGGGGTGCCGGTGGCTTCCCTTTCATCTACGCTCACCCCCTTCTTGACCACATGGTACCAGTGTCTTTTTGGCTGTCTTGCAATCACATTGCCATCTTACCCATTTTTTTTGGCTCACCCTGGTCATATTTAATTTAATTAAAATGTTTTATTTGATTGTTTATCCAACCATATGTCATATTTCCATCCACAAGGAGAGCGGCATACATGCAACCATTTCATTGATTGTCCTCTCCCACCATACAGCCCTCCCCCTGACAATGTGGTGCTGGCATCCTTGCTTGCTGTAGCTCCTGACTGGTGGCTAGACAGGTGAAAACACTCACTCAGAACCAGCCATTCAATGGAGCTTGAGAGAGAGATAAGGCCAAGGATCAGCCACACAGCCATAAGGAATACAGCTGCAGAATGCATCAGTGATGATGGAGCACTCAGCCTAATATTGCACTTGCCACAGCCAAAGCAGGTGGAGTTGTTTCTGCTAACTGCAGCACTCAAACCTAAAGCACACCAAACCAGGTAACAAAAGGGGGGGACTGGCTGTTCTGGGGTCCACTGTGAAGATTGTTTGGCCAGAATTGCTGGAACTCTTTTTGAAATGGGAGCAGGTTATGCCCAGACTATCTCTTCTCAGGCTGTAACCTCTTGTCTTCCTGCCATGTGGCAGATGGCATTCTACCCCACTGAGCCCCCCAGCCATGCACCTGCTCTAGCCTGCCAAGTGTTGGCACTAAGGCCAGCTTTGCAACCCAAGACATGGTCGCAGGGGCACCCAGGCAATTTGCGATTGTTGGCTGATAAGGAAGCCACCCACAGGGCACTACCTCCACCGCTTCTTTTGTAAAACCCTTAAAAACACAGGAAGTTAAGGCTTGTTTCAGGGCAATATTGAAATTAAACAACAGAATAAGTCTTGCTGGGAAATGAACCCTAGCCTCAGGGGTGCTATCCCAGTCTCACAACTGCAGAGCAGCTCTAGGATGCTGGTTCAACAACTAAGTTGTCAAATGCCATCACAGCAATGGATTCATGTTGACTGCAACTTGCGGTTGACATCAATCTGACTTGAAACCCCAGCCATTTTTTCATCAGAGGGTTTAGTCCCCTGAAACACCATGCAGGGGGCTCTGCCCCCAGCACCCCATGATCTCTAAGATTCTAACTCCGTGTCAGAGTTGGATCGGGAAGGGGGTGTAGGACCAGGAGAGAGAGAGAGTGCTGGGGTCTCAGGCAGTCTATTACAGTGAAAATGTCGATGTTGTTGTAATCGACATTTTCGCTGTAATAGTGTCACTATTCTGGGTGCATACTCTGCACAGCTACATGTTGAATGCTACCCTGGTTCTCAACTTCCCAGGGTCAGCACACCCTAAGCTATGCCTTACCTCCATCTGTCCTTTTAGTGCTCCTGGAACCTGTAGATCCCTTATCTTCTTCTTGGGCTTCTTATTCCAACCTGAGGTAGAGGACAAAGAAGGGAAACTTCCCAGGTGCAGCCCCTTTTATGGGCTATGCTCCTCCCCCCCAGTCACAACCTACCTCCCTCCTGGGAATTCCTATCTGCTGGGCCCTCCACCTCTAGTGGGCAGCTCCCTCCTAACCTAACTGCCACTCCAGGTGTCACTCAGTTGTGCTCCCAGACAAAGGCCTGCCTGCTGCAATACCTTGTAGGCTCCTTCATATAGTTTTATTTAAAAATAATGTTTTTTTCTGGCAAAAATATCAATATTCACATTTTCTTTTTGTTTTCTTTCATTCATGAATTTATATACGGGATTTAGAAGTTTTTTCTAAATTTCCCATTCCTGTGCCATACCCGCCAAGAAAAAAGTGAACATCTTGGTACTGTGATGCACTGCTTACCATCAAACCCACATGTTAGCACCATCCTATTACATCCACAGTATGACTCTTGTATGCGCATTCATCCAATCCAATCCAATCAGCTTTATTTATTAAAAGGTGTTATTACAAAGATCATAGCACACTAACAATAAATACATAAATACACAGATGAAAACATCCATCATAACAATACAGTATGATTCCTTAGGAATTATCACAGAAAGCCAGCCCAAACAAATGCATTTTTAGTGCAGTCCTGAAGCTCTCCACTGTCAGGCACTCTTGTATCCGATGAGGTAGAGAATTCCACAGAGTAGGGATTGCAAACATAAACGCCCGTGACCCAGATGACTTCAACTGGAATCTGGAAACCTCTAGCAATCCCTCATCAGCAGAGTGGAGTGGTCAGAGGGGGCAGTGAGGATGCAGAAGTTCTTGTAGGTAACTTGGGTCCTGTCCATGTAGGGCATTATAAGACAGCATGCCAAGTTTGAAGGTGATCCACCACTGAATTAGCAGCCAGTGCAGCTCACGCAGCACAGGTGTGATATGACTGGACTGAGATAGCCCAGACAACAACCTGGCTGATTCATTCTGCACCAGCTGCAAGCAATGGATATCAATCCCTGGAAGTCCTATGTACAGGGAGTTGCAGTAGTCAAGGTGGGAGGCCACAAAGGTGTGGATCAATGTTGGAAGGTCCCCAGATGGAACAAGGTACTTAATCCAGACAATATTTCTAAAATGGTAAAAGGAAGACTTGATGATGACTGACACCTCAGACTGAAGCATAAGCTCATTTTCAAATGTTACCCCCAGATTCTGCGCCCAATCAGAGGTCAGCACCTGACCTCCACTGAGCCAAAGCCTGGAAGAACTGCCAGCCACCGGCCTCTCTATCCTGTGACCTGGATCCACCACCAGCACCTTGGTCTTGTCAGGATTCAACTTCAGCCAACTGGCGTTCATCCAGTCCTGTATCTCAGCAGGGCAGCTGTTATGTATTATGCATTATTGCCTCTGTACTTAGTCACTGTATTCTGTTATACTCTGTACCTGTCTTCATTCTATGTATGATGTGGAGTCTTTGTAAATGAGTCCCTGACTCAAACGGTTGTAATTCCTAGACTTTAATAAATAAATAAATAAACACCAAGACCACACTATTTTGATTGGGCATAAAGGACAGGTATAGCTGGGTATCATCTGCATAGCAGTGAAACCCCAGCCCATACCCCCTTACAATGTCCCCCAGCAGAAGCATGTACACCGTGAACAACATGGGGGACAGCACAGAGCCCTGCTGTACCCCACATGACAGAGGAAATGAATTGGAGGAATGAATCCCCGACACCACCTTCTGGGATCTGCCAGTGAGGAAAGAATGGAACCACCTGAGGACTGTCCCAGACAGCACATGAATGAACCACAGATGCTCCAGCAACACCCCATGGTCCACGGTGTCAAAAGCCACTGAGAGATCAAGAAGAACCAAGATGGAATGGCTCTTCCAATCTCTTGCAACCAGAAGGTCATTGAGGACCCGAACTGGGGCAGTCTTGGTGCTATGCCTCTTCCAAATCTGGACTGGAGAGGATCATAGATATCATGGATGGTAAGATGATTCTCCAGTTGCAGCAGAACCACCTTCTCAATAATCTTCTCCACATGAGGAGGTTAGAGACAGGTCTTTAGTTAGTGGGGCAGTCTGGGTTGAGAGAGGTTTTCTTAAGGAGAAGCATCACCACCATCTCCTCCCTCAGGGAGTCTGGGAACTCACCTGAATCTAAAGAACTCCAGACTATCTTTGCTAGGACCAGGCCAATGACATCAACGCACCCCATTAAGAGGCGCATTGGGCCTGGGTCCAAACTACAGCAGGTTGGCCACAAACCCTGGATAATCTGCATGACATCCACAATCTCCAGCCTGTCAAAGTGCATTCAACTACACTGAGGAGTAGAAACCTCACACTGACCACTGTTACCCCCAATAGAGTGGGCTGATTGGATCTCAGACCTAATGTCAGTAATCTTATCAGCAAAAAAGCGAGCAAACGCCTCACACATTTCTTGTGACAAAGCTCTTTGAACTTGCAGACAGGCTGGATTGCATAGTCTGCCCACAGTTCAAAAGAGCTGAACTGGTCAATTTTGAGCTGTAGCAATCTCTCTGGACAGGAGCTTTGCCTTCTTATAAGAGATTGCCAATTGATAGCCCCTGTAATGGTCCATCAATCTATGTCTGTCAGCATCAAGGCACAATTTATGCCAGCACCACTCCAACCAAGATTCATAGATCATGCTGTCCAGGATATTACAGTGCCCGAATTCCAAACTTCTACTGTTAAAGTCAAAAGCATGTTGGGAGGTGAAATCCTAAACAATACTGGGGGGGGTGTCTGCAATGCCTGTGAACAGGTCAAAACCCAAAAATCCTATTAAGATGTGTTGTTCTAACTGCAACGAGAATATCCTCCAAGTTCAAAACATGTTTAATTGTTTGCAAGATAACATTGATCTTAAGGATAATTCTATGTAAAATCCTCAAAGTATTCAACAAGAGCTTGACCTTGCAAATAACCAAAACATATTGCTAGCTAATAAAACCCAGAACAAGGACATATTAGTTATAGGAGATTCAGTTATTAGGGGAGTGGATACTGTGGTATGTGAAGGCAGGAAGGGAAGTACAACAGTCAGTACCCTTCCCAGAGCTAAAGCAGGTGATGTGTCTGATTTATTAGAGGGACTCATGGAGAACACACAGAACCTCTTAGTTATTGTTCATATTGGTGCCAATGATGTTTACAAACCTAGTCCAAATGTTTTTCAGGCAAAAATAACTGATATAACAAAACGAATTAAACAAAAAGGTGGGGAGATTATATTTTCAGGCGTATTACCTACACATGGGTATCTCGAATACAAAAATGGAGCAATCAAGTCAATTAATAACTGGCTAAGAACCTTTTGCAAAAACAACAATCTTTGTTTTATGGATAATACCATTACTTTCTGTAACAAATCCCTATTTAAACCAGATGGTCTGCATCTAAGCTTGTCAGGATCTAGGATTCTGGGCAGGAAATTGAATAAAGTTATTGATTTCCATTTAAACTGGAGTGGTGGGGCAGCCCACATCAGTAATTGATTTAATCACAAACTTGGCAAAATAGTATAAGGTTGTTAATGACTGGAGAATGATACTTATAAATTCCAGAAGTCTTACGAATAAATATGATGAGTTTAAAGACTTCTTGGTATCACATGATATACAAATAGCTTGTATCACAGAAACCTGGCGGGATATTAATGATTCTTGGGAGAAATCAATACCAGATTGTAATCTATATCATAAGTCTAGACCATATAGGAAAAGTGCGGGTATAGCAATATATGTTCACAATTCTATAAACAGTATTCAGTTACCTTATGATGATCTTGATTTAGAAACCATTTGGATTAAGTTAATACCATCAAGTGGACCCAAAATTATAATTGGGCTTTTTTACTGACCACCATCTAATACATCAGATAAGGATGTTATCTTTTTGGATTTACTCAATAACTTAAATCCAGCAGAAAATGTAATAGTGTTAGGAGATTTTAATCTCCCTAACATAAATGGAAGTTAACAAAGGCAGACAATAAGACTGAACAACTCTATTTGGAGGCATTCGATCAGCTGGGGTTGGTACAAATGGTACATGAAAACACAAGAGGAAATAAAATCCTGAATCTCGTATTAGCCAATATGGGTGACTCAATAAATGGTGTACAGATTCTCCCCCCTTGGGTAACAGTGATCATCTCAAGGTTCTATTTACATTATTGGGGGTGGAGTTAATTCATAATTTAGATTTATCCTCTAAATCTGTAGGTGCATCTAAATTAAACCTGGCCAAAGCAAACTTCTACCAATTTAGGCAAGATCTGGCATTGTGGGATTGGACTAAGGCTTTAAACAAAAAAAAAATACTGAGGATATGTGGATTACACTTCTTAATAAGCTTAATAATTTAATTATCCTGTATATTCCAACGTATAAAATTAAACATATGAGAGGCAAAAAATCCAATTCAAGCTGGCTAAATAAACAAATTAAACATTTAATCAACAGAAATGCTAGACTATTCAAAAAATATTTGAGGGAAAAGACCCATAAGAATTATCTAGCATATAATAACTGTGTTAAATTGGTTAAGCTAACTATAAAAAAAAGTGAAGGCTCAGCAGGAGATTACTTTGGCCAATAAGATAAAGGATAACAAAAAGTCTTTTTTTTCTTTTATTAACAGTATGAAGAGCCATTCTCCAACAATAGGACCTTTTAAAGATTCAAATGGTGAATTGGTTAACGAGGAAAATAACTATTTTTGTTCAGTCTTCAATCCCGGAAATACACCTTCTATTTCTGATAAACTTGTATCCTCACTGGGAAATGTCAAAATAACACCGGAAGTAGTTGGGAGTAGACTAAAAAAATTAGACATCAACAAATCTCCAGGTCCTGATAACGTTCACCCCAGAATTCTTCAAGAACTGGCTGACCCTTAAGCAGCAACACTCAGCTTTTTATATCAAACATCTCTGGACAGAGGTGAAGTCCCTCAAGCTTGGAGGAATGCTTTGGTGGTCCGTCTCCACAAAAACGGATCAAGTTCTGAGCCAGCCAATTTCAGGCCCATTAGTTTAACATCATTAATGGGTAAAGTTATGAAGGGGATTTTAAACGATGTCATAGCTGAATATATAGCAGCAAATAATTTGTCTGACCCCATATAACACTGTTTTATTAAATCTAGATCATGTCAGACTAACTTGTTATCCTTTTATGAAAATGTTAATGCTGAACTGGATAAGGGTAAAGCAGTGGATGTAGTTTTTATGGACTTTGCCAAAGCATTCAACAAGTTGCCTCATGAGGAATTAATACATTTATTGATTAAGGTGGGAAGAGACAGCAACATCGTAAAATGGATAGCTGATTGGTTGACTGGGAGGAAGCAGAGAGTGGTGGTTAAGGGTGTGATGTCAGATTGGTCGGCAGTTACCAGCGGTGTACCTCAGGGTTCGGTATTGGGACCATGTCTTTTTAATATCTACATTTCAACTCTACAACTTAGTAATCCTTATGTATGGATTTCTAAGTTTATGGATGATTGTAGACTAGGTTCAACTGTTACTACTATAATTGAGGCCCTTTCTCTACATCAGGCCATAAATGAAATCTATAAGTGGACTATATCTAGTAAAATAGAACTCAACACCTCTAAATGTAAAGTTATGCACTTGGGTCGGAATAATAATAAATATATGTATTATATTGGGGATAATAGTCTTGTATCTACATGTGAGGAGAGCGATTTGGGTATAAAAATTTCCACTGACTTAAAATTTAGCACACACTGCAAGCAACAGGTCAAAAGAGCAAACCAGAACCTAAATTGTATTCTGAGACACATTCCTAGCAGAAATTAAAATGTTATTATGCCATTGTATGGTGCCCTGGTGAGACCACACCTGGAAAATTGTGTCCAGGTGTGGTCTCACCAAAATAGGGAGAATATTGTTAAAGTTGAGAGTGTACAGCTCAGGGCTACCAAATCAGTGACTGGACTGAAAAATCTACCCTACGAGGAGAGATTAACTAAACTTAAATTGTACTCATTACATTATAGAAGACTAAGGGGAGACCTATGTATGATGTTTAGAATATTCAAAGATACTGCACTAAGAGAAAATCTTAAGCTATCCTACAAACCTGGTTGGACTAGTGCAAGAAAGCACAGTATGCAATTTGATTTGCCGAAGTGGAATACAAACCTAAGGAAACATTGGTATACAGTTAGGGTGGTGACAGCATGGAATAACCTACTAATAAATGTTGTGGAGAGCACTAACAAGGACACATTTAAGACTAGATTAGACAACTTTCTATGTGATAAAACTACTATATTTTAATAAAAATTAATGGTGAGCATTATGGACATAAGTCCCACAGCTTGAATCAACTTATGAACTTATTAACCTTCATCCTACTCACCTCAACTCCCTCAAGGTTCCATCAAATCAAGGGGCCCAAGGGTGAAGGGTGAGAGGACGAAACCGGATAGGAGCTATGACATTCAGAGCCCCCACCATGGCCCTGTTATAAGCTTGTAGCAGGTTCTATGGGCCTTCACTTTCACCCGGTAGCCCCAACAGGTCCAGCTCTGCCAATAGGCCATCAACAGGTAACATCAACAGAAAATATTTTTTCAAATTGTGAGTGGTGAGGATCTTTAATGACATGACTCATTAATTACAGAAACAAGTAAAAAAAAACTGTTTTAAAAATACCTGAGAAAAAAAAATCCCAAGGATGAATCTAAGGAAGTTAGAAATACATTTTTGCTAAAAAACAAAAAATAAACAAAAATAACTGTATGACTAAATTTTTTGCCAACTAGCAATACAGCTGCTTTAGCTGGTTTTAAGCTTTAACATGGGTTGACATTTTGAGAAAAATATATAATCAAGCCAGGCAAAGATAACCAATCTATTTATTTTTAATTAATGCATTCACAAAAAAGCTAGACAAGTATCAATGTACTTTGCAATGACATGCAGAAAAGCAGTGATGGGATGCCAGCAGAAGCAACATGGTCACATTTCAGCTGCAGGCCACATCAATCACTGTGAAAGAGCATACTGATGCCTTAATATGTTTTTCATTTTAAGGTATTATGCATGTGTCTAGCTCACTGTTTCATTTACACCACTGAAAATTAACTTCGACAACAGTCAGTTGCATATCTTTCCAATAGGCAGGACTGAAGATTGCTTTTTAGACAAGCAATGCATGCAGTTGAATGGAGAAAGGAAACAAAGGAAAAGGTTCTCTTAACAGTTTTGGGTGAGTAAGCGACATGGAGTTCATAAGTCTGTCCAATTTAACCTGCCAGTACTTTTTCCAAAAAGTCTTTGCAGAATAATGGGTTTCACAATTCAATAACCAACCTGCTTTTAAAATTGTTTCAGACAGGTTCTGTTAGGTAAGTTTTATTACTTCTCTGTTCACTTTAAACTGTCACAATATACATATGCAAAGAAACATGTATGCATCAATGTGATGAAATAAAAGATTTTTGCATCTTTTCCAATATGCCTTTGGCTCAAACACTAACAGGAAGCAGTATCTCCAATAATATTACCAAGTTGTATGCATATGAACTCTGAAATTATTTAAAACTATAGCTCCCACTGCAAATATCAGAGATAACATTTAAAAAAATCATTTAGCAGTAAAGACTGATATTTCTAGTGCCATTTTGAAGGAAAAGTGTATTGTTCCGAAGCAAGGCTTATATTAAATACTGGGTCTGGAACATTTTTAAAAAAACAGCAGTACTGTATTTTTTTTATTATATCCTCCTGTGCAGATCGTACTGCTTATCAGTTGTCAGTGAACAATATATAGCTTAGCATTTTTAAATCAGCTGTATTGCTTAAGGTTGTTCACACTATCCTAATAATTGTGCTCTGAAATGTATTACAGTGGCAATCTCAAAACCTCGTAACGCATATACATTCAGGCTCAATTAGAGCAGTAGAATTTCTTGAGAATGACAAGGGATGAGCTGAGTGAGCATCAGAGACTTTTGGTTATTAAGCAGAGCAGTTTGAAGCTGGAAATCTTAGAAATCTGAATGCTTACAACAAGAAGTACACTCCAGCAAAAGTGGTGGAATCCTTGCATTTCAGGTAACATGAATTTTGCATGATATATTACATTGTGCATCTTTAGAACATTTTGCATCAGATAACCCTTGGAAAATGCTAACCTTAACCCTGTTAGCCATTTGGGCTATCAGAGTAGAGAATGGTGATGGTGGTTGTCAAAAATATGTAATCTGTGGTAACCAGGTGTTGTAATTGCAAATATTACCAGAAAGGGAGAATTATTAAGTAAACTAAGCAAATGCATTTGTGCTTTGAAATAGAATAACTGCTTTCATATTAATATCCCAATTTCATTAGTTGAGGGCTTTTAAAAGTGTCCATAAATGCAGTTTTTATTTTGATGAACTCAGAACTTACAACTGTGGCAGTTTTTCACATACCCACACTAAAGAGTTACTTGCAGCATGTCTTGTGCTATATTGAAATAAAGTGGCCATGTTTTAAGTAAAACCGAGCGCTAGTAATGGCAAAAAATGCATTTTAACACTGGCGCCGAAAACCTGAGCCTGCACAAATGTAGACCACTCCAGGTGCTGAAATCCCATGCATGCATAATGCTGGGATAGAACACAGATCCCGTGCATGCGCAGGAGTGGCCCACATTCATGCAGGTGCAGGATTTCAGCGCCAGTGTTTAAATCCATTTTTTGCCATTAACAGCGCTCGGTTTAACTTAAAACATGGCGACTTTATTTCAATATAGTGCAAGACATGCTGCAAGTTACTGTTTAGTGTGGGTATGTGAAAAATGGACATTCGTGCTGGTGCTTCATGTCACAGGTGCGCTCTAGGCATACAATCTGTTCCGGGGGACGAGGTATTTTCGGCTGGGACACTGCAATGCAGAAACATGGCAAAATTGAAAAATACAGTAAGTGATCACTATTATGTCATACATGATGCCTTTATTTGGGGTGTAAGTCATAGACAGGTGCTTCAGTCCCATTGATGCAAGCAGACAAAAAAAAACGAGGGCCAAAGCTAACAGTGCACCCCTACGTGAGGTTTACTGCTTGCTCACAAAATTATCATGCACTTGCTCTATTTGTTTTCTATCACATGTCCCAGACCCCAAATGCATTGCACTCCCAATGCAATGCATTTGGAGGCTGGGACATTTGGTAGAAAACAAGTTGAGCAAGTTGCTTACTTCTGTATTGGCTGCTACTGCTGTTTATCATGTTGTGTAAGCATCCTATTGGTTAAGCTGTCAGTAGTGCATGATAATCTTGTGAGCAAGCAGTAACCCTCTCATGAACATGCTGCTAATGTCTAAATGGAGTCAGGAGTGATGCCTAGAAATTCAGTTTCAATTGATGGTCCAGTTGATTTCTTAAGAGAAAGTGGGATGCCCAGGAAAGTAAACAGAATGGAAAGACTTGATGCTGGTGGTATAGTTCGACAGTCTATGATCAAGAAATTATTAAGAAGATGGATATTGAAAGGACAATGATAAATATTCAGTAGTATCCAACATATCATTTCTATTAAGACATCAAATAGTTTGGGGCTACCACTACAGCTGAAAAGTTAGTCATACTGCAAAATAGTAGAGGCCTTTCCAGGAGACTCCATATAAATGCCACAGGGAAGTGTGACTAGGGAGTAGTTTAAAGGCATTGATGATGTCAACTTTAATAAGCAGGCACCTTTGTCGGTTTGCTTGATGAGATAGATGGCAATATCTATATGACCATAACAGAGGGAAAAGTCTTTAAAAGGAATAAGAACATTGGTGTTGGAATCATGGAGTTCCATGACACAAGTAGATTGATAATATCATTTATTCAGAGTGAATCTGAATGTGCCAATTCCAAGCAAGCTTACACTGTATAAAGGAAATGACAGTTGTGTAAATGACCAAATAATAAAGCCTTTGACAAGTTCTTTTTGAAGCAATAGTGAAGTAACATTGGATTCTTCCATGGCAGTTATCAAATTGGCACAGAGATATGAGTCTTTAGGCAGGGCTTGGAGGCCTGTGTCAAAACTGTACGTAAGACAATATGTCAGGTGGTGAACAAAAATGATTGGTGGGATGTGTGGTAAGAAGATCTTGTAGGTGGTAAGTGGTAAGAGGTGTGGAAGGATGAACTGAGTGTCATAAGGGAGAATGATGGGTGCACATCACTGTGCCTACAATCTTGGCATGAGCACCTCTGCAAGTGCTGCATACATGTAGCAAGTGACAAGCTGAGAAGGGACAGACAGATTTATTAAACTTGTTGCATATAGCAAAGAGAGACACATATGTGGCTGGCTGCTTGATGGCAGCAGACACTGTTAGTGGACCAGGAGATGACTGATTGGTTAGAGAACTGCAGAAAGTGTGGCGTAACAAAACTTATCCTGAATATTACATTCAGTCCTCCAAATATTTGGGTATTCTGTATTTGTTATATGGGTGATTTAATTAAAAGGAAAAAGAAAAAGAAACAGGCCCCAACCCTGCTCCTCAGTCCATATCCTTAAACACAAGCTGCTGTCACACATCCCTCTGTTAGAATTCCAATACCACCATCCCCCTCAAGTATCCACAATTTGGTATTATAAAGTATATTGAAAAAAAATCTCACAACGGATGGCTGACACAACCCACCCACCTCCATGGCTGGCTGCTATATAAGCACTTGTTTTCACTAAGATACATATTATCTCCCTACCCTCCATCCTGGCAGCACCCTCCTCCTCCCAGAACCCAATTCTCCTTATGAGATGTAGCCATCTGGCTGAGAAAAAGTTGACTAATGCTGATTGAATGTGCTCATATGTTTGTTTGCTTGCTCTGTATAGTAAAACCAGCTGACCAAGTGTCAGAGAGGACTGTAGAGAGGTATACTCGGTGCTACCTTATGTAATTGCTTGATGCAAGTTGAATAGCTGTCTTTTCTTGGCAGGTGTTGCAACAGGGATTCCAATATAATGAAGAGTTAATCACAGCTTGGAGGAGGTTCATTATTTACTGTATATCCTGGAGAGGCTGCATTATGTGTTGAAGTTGTGGGCTTCCTGAGGCATTTAGGAGACTGAGATTAATCTGAGTTCAGGTATTAAGCCTTTTTCAATTAATAATTTTTATTTAATTTCACAAAAGGTAAAACACATACATACAGTAACTAAGAACCTTAAACCATCTGAGGCATTCCAAGCATTCTGGCATACAAAACATAATTAATCAAATGAGATCCTATTGGTACATAAACACATCTATCATGAAGTCTTACATAATGTGAATACAGGTCTAAACTAATCATATGCATAAGAAGAAGGATTTTAATAGCAATACACTGACACCTACAATAGAGGCCCTTGAATTTCTGACCTAGTCTTATTACTTCCTGGCTGAGACCCGGAGGGGAGGGAGCAGTAAAAGCAGTGTGTGCAGGGGGAGATGGGGGAGGGGAACCCTTAAAGCCAACACTCTGGGTGCCTATGTTTAGAGGAATCAAGTCAATAGCAATGGGATGGACCATGAATGATGAAAAACAAGATGTCACCTGAAGGAATTAGATCACTGGAACAATATGTAGTAAGTCTTAGTAATGCTGAGCTGAGGGCATTAGTACCATGGCTGTCAGTTACATAGTGGGTGCTAGAACCACTACACCTGTGGGTGTTAGATCCATGGTTATAAGTTACTTAGCAAGTATTAGAGCTGTTATGAGTGGGTGTTAAAACCATGCCTTTAGAAAGAAGTGGGCATTAGAATTGCTATGCTGGAGCCACAGCCGTAAATAAAGTAGGACAGCAACTATGATGTTGGAATAAGTTTGTGGTCCCTTTAGAGGCCTCTGCCAGAAGACATTAAGAAACATAAGATCTGGTGCCTGGCAGTAGCAGCTGGTTCTACTGAGTAGTTGATGCAGGACAGACAACTGCTTTGGGGTCCAGATGCAGGTTGCACTACATAGTTATGGTAGCCCATGACAACGGTAACTGCAATTGAGCACTTTCAAAAAGGGTGACTCAATCACAGTGTCTGTCCACAGGGCTACTGGGCAGGGAGGGTGACTGGATTGGGGGGCCATGAATATGAGGACAGGACATCACTATATGTACATGCGCATGGGGGGGAACAAGCATGCCATATGATGGGTAGAAGGAGGGTTTGTGAGGCATAGTGTGACAGTGGGCTGCTGAGCTGGGCCTGTGGCATGGTAGGTTCATGGCAGGCTAGGGTTGCAAGGGTGCCAGGTTCAGTTCCAGGCACACATTTATTTTGTTGTGCCCAGCCATTTTTTTTTCAGCATTTGCACCCCCCCAAAATGCACCCCCCATGCATCAGGAGTGTACATCACCGAAACTGATTTTCAGTGATGTACACTTGCCCTAACAGCAATTGCCTTTCCATGATCACCATTATCACACGGAACCCATAGTCACCATTGTTGTTGATGACTGGAGTAAATGGCAAGTGGAGAGAAAAAAATGCTCAAGCACAGAGACTGAGCCAGAGCAGCCAAGGTAGGAAGAAGGGCCAGAGCACAGTGGATCAAAGAGCCACCTAATTGGCATCTGAACTGAGGTGATCAGACAAAGGGTAGGAGCTTGCAGTGTGAAAATGTGGGAGTGACAGCAGCAGTGCAGAGGGAACTAGGAAGAAATAAATAAAACCAGATGAACTTGTGCAGCAGCAAAAAAGGAGAAACCCCCAAAGGAAAGCTAGAACATAGCCACACACATGAACATTCTGTGACCAGTTCTGAAGGCTGGTGTTGGCTGGCTAAATGGTGATCTCAGTTGGAGGAGACTATCATAGGCTGCTTCACCAAATCACAGGGCAATGCCTTTCCTTTAACATTTTTGTCTTAGGTCCATTGGCTTTAAATTTGTGTCTCCTTTCCAGAGCCATGACCATTAACAGCTGAGTGTTTTCTTTGGCTGAACCTGACAGCTGGCTGCTTCTTCTGGGGGTGGATGTGGATAGAAGTTTGTTGTCTCTCAAAGGTATGGGAGTCACTGATCTAAAGAACAAAGTTCTTTGAGCTGTACTGTTCTTCAACTCCCACTTGAATGATTTCCTTCTTCTTTCTCTCTACTCTGTCATAGCAAATTATTCATTATAAAAATATTTTGCAATATTTGGTTATAGAGTATGGTTATTTAGGTGTCATGTGATACTGAGATGTTGGTGGTTTGTTTAAAACTCCAAATAGTTTTATTTACCTGAATGGACTCACAAAGTCAAGATATGAAAACAAAGTTTTTAAGTGCTACAGAAATGTTCTTCCAGCAGAAAGGGGCCCCATAGATTTCAGCATAAGCTGAGTACTGACTGATACAGAGGCCAAAGGTATGGATTTTAGCCAGAGCTGGCGAAGATATTTCCATGGTGATCTGCTCAAAAGCTGCAAAAGAACTGATAAGAACTTGCAAAAGTGAAAACACAATGTTCTTTCATGCAGGACATGAATGTTTGCTGATTTCTAGAAAACTAAAATTGCTGCAGGTATGAAAATAATACAGTCTGATAGCATGTATTTCCATCTGATGCAGACCCAATGTTTATAAGAAACTTCTTCATACAAAAGGAGTTATTTACAAAAATGTCCTGTATTAACAGTTTAAAAGTTTTAATACCCATGTTTAGTTTCTTTTTAATGCTCATGTCATGCAGCATTCAAATATATGTATTTTATGTGTCTGTATAGTTGCAGAAATAAGTTATATTGTTTAAAAGTTCTTCTATAGCTGCTTAAAAGATTTGCGACAGCTCTGTGATTTATGATCTGACATGCTTCAAGAGTTTCAAACAAAGAGAGTTTTATGCAGTAAAGAGTCTTTGTCTTCTAACCTATTTTCTTTTTTTTTGATTGCTCCTCCCCCTGCACCCCAGCTGGCCTCTCCTTCAGGCTGCCTGGGCTGTACTTACCCCAGTCAACACCCATCACCAACTGCTGCCGCATTTCTTTGGAACCCCCCCAGGGTAACCCAATGTATCCCTTCATCGGGTGGGTCCTCTCCTTCCAGAGAGAAAGAGCTTCACTGGCTTCCTTTGTTGTTGGCCCTGGGTGCTGCTGGGATCAGTCCCAGCTGTCCAAGGGCTCTGTGATGTCAAGGGTCCAACAGCCATCATCCAGTTGGCCAATGTGATGATGTTCCCTGTTTTCTGTGCCCATCGGGTTCTTGACCTTACATACATCAGTGTCCTTGGTCAGGAGGCATGCAGGAGGTGTGTTGAGGCATCACATCCCCCAAGCATGCATCCAATCTGCCCAGAGGTGCCCAGCCAGTGCTCCCGCTTGGGAGGGAAGCATCCAATGAATGCTTGTGCATCCTCTCCTTACTGGCCTCTGCTCCTGATACTTGGGTTTGAGGCATGAACCCATGTCACCAGCATGTTGAGTGAACACCTTCACTTAGTGCCACAGAGTGGTCTTGATCCATTGTCTAAAGTTTTTTTTTTTTAAGAACAAATACCTCATTTTAAAGTGCAAGAAGTGAGGATTAAGCAGGTATAATTTCTATAAAGATATTTACTTGGGAAAAATGTTTATGGCCTATCTCGTGAGCTGTGGACTTTAGAGATGTGGGACCTATGTCAGAATGTACAAAATGATGTGTTGAATCCAAAGACCTGTATGTTAACACATGTGTCTTGTAGCCTTCAGATATTAGAGTGAAAAATAACTTTGATCTTAAATTTCTTTTCAAATGGGCACTATACTACAGAGGGGTGGAGCCAAGGAGAGGAATTTACCATTCCTTCCTCATTTGCAAGTTACAGTCAGAGTTGGAAAACCAGAATATTTGATGTCATAATTATGTAAATGTGACTAGGTTATCTATACTAGACAATCTGAAATTTTGTTGGAATCCATTCAAACCAGCTGCTGTCTAGGTCTATGTCTATGATGGCTGTGTTCAGGCTGAAAAGCCCTTCCAACATGAGCTTAAGCCTGTCCCTGAGTTTGCACCAGAGGTTTGCAGTGCTAGTATGAGAAGAGACGCTGTACTTCTAGCAAGAGCCAGCACCAGCAGAGAGACATCAACAGCAGAGAAGCAGATTCTCCATTATTGTTGCATCATGAAGAAAAAAAAACACATTTTATACAAACTCCAAGTGCCTAAGTATCACTTCAATATCGTTATATTTTTAATGAAGCTTAGGAAAGGGGTGGTTACATAAGGGAAATCTTCTAGCATATAAAACATAGAAACATAGAAGTTGACAGCAGATAAGGACCGCAAGGCCCATCCAGTCTGCCCATTTCTTTTTCTACCTTATAAATGTGCCATCGGCCTTTGCTCAGTCAAAGGCCTATCTATTCATACTCATTTGTATTGCTGTCTTATGCATATCCCATGCCTGTTTGAAGCCCTGCACTGTATTCATATCCACCACTTCCTGAAGTAGGCTGTTTCATGCATCCACCACCCCTTCTGTGAAAAAGAACTTCCTCACATTACCCCTTAATCAGTCTCCCTCTAATCTCATGCTGTGTCCTCTTGTGCTACTATTTTTCTTATATTGAAACATGTTAGACTCTTTCACCTTGTTAATGCCCTTAAGGTATTTGAATGTTTTGATCATATCACCTCTCTCCTGCCTTTGCTATAGGGTATACATGTTGAGCTCTGTTAATCTGTTCTCATATGTTTTCTGATGCAGTCCCTGCATCATTTTGCTTGCCCTTCTCTGGACTGCCTCAATTTGGTTAATGTCCTTGTAAAGGTGTGGCCTCCAGTACTGCACGCAATACTCCAGATGGGGCCTAACCAGTGTCTTATAAAGAGGGATTATTACCTCCATCTTCTGACTTGTGATACCCCTACTAATACACCCCAACATCCCTCTAGCCTTACCTACTGCTTTAGTGGTCTGCTTGGATGTTTTCAGGTCTTCGGTGATGATGATGCCCAAGTCTCTTTCTTCCCTTGTGACTGCCAGCAACTCCCCTCCCAGCCTAGAGGTGGCTTCAGGGTTTCTCTCCCCTTTGTGCATGATCTTGTGCTTCTTTGCATTAAACCCCAGTTGCCACTTTTCCAACCATTTTGCCAGTTTATCCAGATCTCTTCTCATTCTGCCCACCCCATCTGGATCATCTACTCTGTTGCAGATCTTCGTGTCATCTGCAAACAGACAAACCTTACCCTCCAGTCCATCTGTAATGTCACTGATGAAGATATTGAAGAGGATTGGCCCCAGGACTGATCCCTGAGGTACCCCATTTGTGACTTGCATCTCTTCTGACTGTATACCATTTACTGTCACTCTCTGTTTTCTTCCCATCAACCAGTTTGCCACCCAGTTGACCAACTTCTGACCTACCCTGAGCCTACTCAGCTTATTAATCAATTTTCTATGTGGAACAGTATCAAAAGCTTTGCTGAAGTCAAGGTAGGTGACATCAACTGCTTCCCCTTGGTCCACCACTCTGGTTACCCAGTCAAATAAATCCATGAGATTAGTTTGACAGGACCTTCCTTTTGTAAACCTATGCTGTCTTGGATCCTGTGCTCCTATGGATTCCAGGTGTTGCACTATCCTTTCCTAAGGAGTGCCTCCATAATCTTGCCCACTACTGAGGTAAGACTGACTGGTCTGTAGTTCCCTGCCTCCTCCCTGCTACCACTCTTGTGGAGCGAGATCACATGAACCCTTCTCCAGTCTTATGGGACCTGTCCTGTGTTCACAGACTCACTAAACAGTTCTGATAATGGCTCTGCTAGTTCCACCCTTAGCTCCTTTAGTACCCTGGGATGTATGCCATCAGGTCCTATTGCCTTGTCCACCCTGAGCTTATTGAGTTCTTGTAGGACCCGTTCTTTTGTGAAGGGATTAGTGCACACCTCCCTCCCCCTGTGTCCATGGTGCTGAGCTGTGGACCCTGCCCTACCTTCTCTTCAGTGAATACTGAGCAGAAATATCTATTTAGGACAGATGCTTTTACAAGGTTCTCCTCCTCACACGCCCCCTTATCTCCTTTGATATGTGTAATATATGTTGTTGTCTCTTTAAGACTCCATCAGTATGGGTCATACACTCAGGAAATAGCGTGCATGTGTAACCAGTTTGAGCCAGTGTGGCCAAGACTCCAGTGTGTCTGCTTAGCCTACTGAATTATGTTATGCAGTTGGAAAATAAATATAAGATAGCTGTTTTACTTAAATGAGTCTTGGAATCTGTTCTGTGATCCTGCTCCTGTTTGGTATAGTGGTCTCCAGTGCAGAAACTAATGAAAAGAAACAAATGTATCAGAAAGATATACAACATGGTGTCAGAAGTGAAAGTCGATCCAGGAGAGACACAGTAAACAAATACAGAGAACTCGGGACCAGAAAACAGTGAGTACCCAGAATATTGCAAAAGAAGATTTGCACAGTCTTAAACAGAACTGAAGTTAGAACTGAAAGTGTGTGTGTTAGTCATGGAGCAATTTAAGCCACCCAATCCTTTAGTGTTAACTGGAAACCTTAGTGAAAATTGGAGGTGATGGGAACAAAGGCTGTAGTTTTACATGACAGCAACCGGTGTCAGTGAGAAATCTGAAAAATTGAAAATAGCTATTCTGTTACACACTTTTGGTGATGAAGGATTAGAATTATACAGCCCTATGAACATAACAAATGCAGATCCTCAAGCACCCACAATGGCTGAAGTGCTTGAAGCATTTAGAAAGTACTACAATCCAAGGAAAAATACTGTGTTTGAAAGACATAAATTCTGGGCACACCTCATGCAAGAGTCAGCTGGTATAGACCAATTTCTAACTGAGTTGAAACAAAAAGCAAGGAACTGTGAATTTGGTGACACAGAAGACCTGATGCTAAGAGATAAAATTGTGCTTAGTGTAACCAATGTTGCTCTTAAAGAAAAACTTCTAGCTGATCCTGATTTAACATTAGAAGAAGCTGTAAACATTTGCAGAGTGCAAGAGATCACAAAGGCCCAGGTGCAAGCAGTGGCAGGAAGCACCCAGGAGAGGTCAGTACAAGCTCTCATATAGCACAGTGGTAAAATAGAGAAGAGAAAATGGAACAAACAGAGCACATATAAGGCTTCCAGTACAAGTGAACTGAAATGTAATAGTTGTGGGAAGATCCACCACCAAAAACATTTTCCTGCATATGGTGCCATATGTCACAAGTGTGGAAGAAAAAAATCACTGTTCCAAGGTTTGTAGGACCAAAAACCCAGAGGCCAGTATCAGTAAAAAGAAATTCAGAGAGATGGAGACATTATTTGTTGGAGTAATACACAAAATGAACTCCAGCAGAGCGGAAGAAGAACTGGATGAAGCCTGGTATGCAGATGTTAATACTGAGAAAACTATTGTTAAATTTAAACTTGACACAGGCGCAGAGGCAAATGTAATTCCAATTGAAATGATTAACAAGTTGCCAAGTCCTTTAAAGATAAGGTGCTACAAGTTTAACAGACTACCATTTGGGATAAAATCTGCAAGTGAGATATTTCAGCAGAAAAATGCAGAAGTTTTCAGTGACATAGATGGCGTCCACATCATAGCAGATGATATGATCATAGCTGCATGCACAAAAGAAGAGCATGATCAAATATGGTGTCAAGTCATGGAGAGAGCGCAAAAGATCAATGTCAGTTTCAACAAAGACAAAATACAATACATGGTGAATCAAGTTAAATACATGGGTCATGTCATTACTTCAGAGGGTGTAAAGCTAGATGAAGGGAAAGTAACAACAATAAACATGAAGCCACCAGAGGGCAAGAAAGGACTAATACATCTACTGGGTATGACCAGGTACCTAGCCCAGTATATTCCAAATGAAGCATCTTTGACTACTCCACTGAGAGTGCTTAAAAAAGACATAGTGTGGCAATGGGGACTGGAGCATGAAAAAGCTCTGAAAGATTTAAAGGCATCCCTGAGAAAAGCACCAGTCCTTAGTTTTTATGATCCTGCAAAGCCACTAGAAATACAAGCAGATGCATCAAAAGATGGTCTAGGAGCATGTCTGATGCAAGCAGGATGACCTATTGCATCTGCATCTCATGTGCTGTCCTGTGCAGAGCAAAACTATGCACAAATTGAAAAGGAATTGTTAGCTATAGTGTTTGCTACAAAGAAGTTCCGCCAGTATGTGTACGGAGTCACGGTAAAAGTTCAATCAGATCACAGATCTCTAGAAGCTATTCTTTCAAGGCCATTGGGGCAAGCTCCTGCCAGGCTACAGAGAATGTTGCTGCAACTACAAAGGTATGATTTGATTGTGTCATATACTCCAGGAAAACTCATATGGATAGCTGACACACTTTCGAGGGCGGTTGAAAGTGACAGTTCTGGCAACACTGAAGAAATCTTTGATGAAAAGGTTATATATGCAATGCAGATGACAGAAACTTTAAGCCCAGAGCTGCTAAATATGCTTACTGAGGAAACGCAGAAAGATGAACCACTGAAAGCTGCAATAGAGATGCACAAGAGGGGATCGCCACAGAGAAGAAAACAGTTGCCACCTACTTTACAAATATTCAGGCCAATTAGACAGTCAATGGCAACAGAGAATGGACTGCTCATGTCTGGAGACAGAGTGGTAATACCGCAAGGTGCCAGAGCAGAGATGCTAAACAGATCACATGTTGTTCACCAAGGGATCCAAAGATCAAAAGCTAAAGCCAGAATGGTCATGTACTGGTCAGGAATGTCTAAAGACATAGAACAAATGGTCAAACGTTGCAAAGTGTGTCAAGAAAATCTTCCAAGCAATCAAAAAGAGACATTGTGGTCCCACGAGATTCCTGAATTACCCTGTTACAAGCTAGCTGCAGACATTTTCAATTTGAAAGGGAGATCTTTTTGCTGCTGATAGATTATTTTTCAAAGTATCCAGAAGTGCTGAGACTGCAAGATAAGACATCTAGCACAATAATTGCCAAACTCTAGTCAGTATTCTCGAGGCATGGGATACCAAAAGAAATGGTCACAGACAACACGCCTTTCTCTAGTAAAGAAATACACACTTTTGCAACACAGTGGGGAGTACAGTTGATCCATTCCAGTCCCTGATACCCACAGTCAAATGGTCAGGCTAAGAGAATGATTAAAACTGTAAATCTGATCTTTAAGAAGACATCCCACACTGGAACTGACCCACATTTAGCACTCTTGAGCCTACACAACACTCCCATTTCAGGTATGCAATACTCACCTTCTCAGCTACTAATGGACAGAGTGTTAAGAAGCACCTTACTAGAAGCAAGACAGGTACTTCAACCACATGTACCTAAAGAAGTCCATCACAAACTAAAAATACTACAAAAGAAGCAGAGGGAATATTACAACTGTGGTGCCAAAGACTTATCCATACTACACCAAGGAGACAGAGTAGGTATGGAGACAGCTCAAGGATGGCAACCAGCAACAGTAGAGGACACCAGACCTGAACCCAGATCATACACCATTGTTACACCAAGTGGTGCACGTTTTCATAGGAACAGATGTCACCTGAGACACGACAGGACTGTTACCACAGCCGCTGAAGCAGCAAATGGTGAACAGGTGATAGAGACTGGCAACACTTCACAACAGAGTGTGGAAGTGCCTGAGATGGAACCTATTCAACTTCCGGACTCAGCAGAAGGCAAAGAACCAAGTTTGCTACCAGAGTTTCCTACAGGTGTGCAAAGGCTCACTCAAAGAGGAAGGAGAGTGAAGATGCCTGTCAAGTATAATGACTATGTTTTAGGTTAGTGGTACATACCTGAATTCATCAAGGGTAAGTGTTGGAAACTTTCCTTTGGACATTTTGAAAGATTCAATATAGGTGTTAAAGAGACTCTAAAGTGGACATTTGAAATGGTAATTGTTTGTGGGCAATTTAGTTAAAAAAGGGTGATGTAATATATGTTGTTGTCTCTTTAAGACCCCATCAGTATGGATCATGCACTGAGGGAATAGAGTGCAAGTGTAACCAATCTGAGCCAGTGTGGCCAAGACTCCAGTGTGTCTGCTTAGCCTACTGAATTATGTTATGCAGTTGGAAAATAAATATAAGATAGCTGTTTTACTTAAATGAGTCTTGGAATCTGTTCTGTGATCCTGCTCCTGTTTGGTATAGTGGTCTCCAGTGCAGAAACTAATGAAAAGAAACAAAGGTATCAGAAAGATACACAACAACATGGGTATGCAAAATAATGTCACCATTTAGTTTACTAAGACTGTATAGTGTGTCTGATTATTTTTGTTTGTTTTTCTTAAAAGCTTTATTACTTTGTATTCATTTTGCCTTGTGCAATTTTTACAAGATGTAATGTTTATGAAGTGGTATTAGTTTTTGTTAGTTTAGTACTGGAATAATAAATTCAATTTTCTATCACTCTGAGGATGCCACATGCCATGTCCATTTACAAATTACAAAGACCTTTTATATGCAGTAGGTTGTGAAGGAAAATTTGAGCCATTTTAGATTGTTTTGCATCGTCCATGAGGCAAGGGGAAAAAGTTTGAAACTGAGCTCAGTGGACATAATAAATAACTAATATTCCAGCCTATTGTTCTGGCATTTGGGGGACTCATCCAGGATAATCTGGATTAAAAACACATTATTTATATCAATATTAATATTATTTTATATTAGTATGAATTTTGTATTTGTTTTAATGAACAATGCATATGTCTTGAATGTGTATAAAAAATAGATGAAAAGCTTTCACTGCATAGAAGTAATTTTTCTTGATTTTATTTTTCAACAAATCCTGACTCTGTAGCTGTGTACCTGAAGAAGTAATAAAAAAAACTGCAGTTCCGTTGCTGATGAAGGAAAAGGAAAGAGCAAAGACATTTTGAGCATTGAAGAAAGAAGAAAGGAAAGAAATTCTGCCAATTGCTGTTCCTGACTATCTGCCACCACTATAAGCAAGAGAAAACATCAGAGTGTGAACTATTTAGTGACACAAGCACAAGACCCCTGATACACCCCTAGAATACACATATATTAAGTTTATATTCAACTGTTGTTGTTTAAAGGCTATTGCTGGTGTTAACCTATGACAGACCGAAGTAAAAGTATGGGTGCTGTTAATAGATCGGAGGTAGTGGTACTGTACAGCTGACTCCCATTAAATGCCAGGAAGAAAGGACAGAAGAATTAGAAAGAGATAACAAAGATTAATTGTTGTTAATAAGAGACTTGAATTATGATAAGGATATTTTTGTTCAAGAAATAAGCCAAAGTAAACAAAAAAGAAGATGAAACTGTTGAGTGCAGTGAGTGTAATAATGTAACTGGTCCAATGCAACTATTAGAGAGGTTATTACAACAAAATAAACTAGACTATGCTGCTTTGCAAAATGAACTGCACGATGATATGAAATGGCAAAATTATTATTTAGACTCGAAAAACAATAAGGTTGAATTGTAGAAAGCTGTTCAGCAATCTGAACAAGATTTAGTTGAACTGCAAAAAAGTATAAAGAATTTGCAAGATCAATATGAAAGTGAATAGAAACAATGGGTCAAGGATCTTGAAAAACAAGAACACTTTGAACTAATGGGCATAAGTCTTTCATGTCCTAGCTACCTGTCTCAGTGGGTGCTATTCACAAAGTGGGCAGGGGTACATGGAAAAGTCACATACCCCACTGTGGCTCTGCGCACCTGCAGACAGGTGCGCCCATATCAGCAGCCACTAATGATGGTCACCTGTCCACTGCTCCTCCCCCCTGGTGCACAGGACTCTGCAGGGTGGTTGGGGGCAGAGTCACGGACCTGGGCAGGCATCCAATGGGATTTCCATCCCATGTCCAACATTGGATCTCTTGCATGTGAGGTGTGGGTCCGAGGTAGTGCATGCCTGCTGCAGGCACCCAGACCCATGTGGCATGGTCTCTATGGTCAGTCAGTTCACTGGCTCAGCCCTCAGCAAAGGATGCCCTCCCACCACACTGCAGGACCCCAGCAACAGGACCCACCTCCGGCTCACAATGGCAGCTGTGCCCCAACCATAATGTGGCCATACCCATGTACCCCCAAACCCCTGTAGGTGAGCATGTGCCACAGTCTGGCCCCCCAACAATATCCTGGTGCTGCTGCTATGCTGATGCTCTCCTGTCCCACTGCCCCAGCCTTCTTCAGCTGCCTAGTTGGCAGGGGTAGCACAGAGAGCAGTATCCCGGTCTCCCAGCATCTGGTAGTTGGTGTCCATGGGTGTATGGAGTAGAATACAGGAGGGTCCCTGCTGCTGTAACCTGCATCCATCTCCTCACCCATGCAGTCAGCACTATGTAGTTTAGTGCATGCCGCATAGTGCTGGCATGCCCCCGGTGCAGTGCAGTCCGTGGACATGGGGGATCAGGTGCATTGGGTCTAGGCACCTCCTGTTTGTGCATCTCACATGGGGGGTGCAATGGGTGCTGAGTGGCTACGCACTCAGGATATGCAGTGCATAGCCACTCCATCCCTTTGTGCATAGCGTCCAGTGTGAAGAACAGGAAGAAAGTACAGGCAAGGACTATATTCCTCCTTTGAAAGTGTTTGATACAGAACCCACAAAAGAAACTTCTCACCAGCTATACTCTCCTATTCAGTCTAGTGCTGAAAAAGTCCTAGTTGGAGGAAGCAGAGGTAGTAAAAAAAAAATACATAGACATAAAGAAACTAGTGATCTGGCAAAACAGACAAGTGCATTAAAGAACTCAGACACACAGGTAGAGAATTCTGACAGAGAAAAGTATAAAGAATAAAAGTAAAAATGAGGAAAACTAAAAACATTTGAAGAACCACACATTGATCCTAATTCTGAAGTTTCTGATGTTTCCTCTTCTGGAAAAGATCATTCTGGTTCAGAAAGGAAATCACATAAGAGGTACAAAAGGAAACCCAAGTCTAGACAGAAAAGTGATTCTGATTCAGAGTGTGAGTTGGCTAGGAGACATAAAAAATGTCTGAAAGAGAAAAAGGGTATCTTAAATCAAAAACTTTTATGAAAGCTTTACAGTTACTAAGTGCCAGATACAATTCCAAAACTACTAAAGGAGGCATTGAACAGCATATTCATAAATTGAAAAATGATTTGAGTCATTGTCTATAACTGATAAGGGAGAACAGAGTTTTATAATTCGGTGGTCTGTAGATAATCCCCATGCAATTTGGTCTAAGGTACCTAAAGTGGAATGAAATAAATCAGTTAGGCTGTACAAGTTTCTGAATAAGGAATTTGGTGAACATCACACAAAAGGAGCAGTTACATGTGCCACTTACAAAATGAAGGTATTAATCAAAGTCCAAGGGATTTTTATTGTAAGCTGAAGGATGTATACTTTGGAGCAGAAGATAATACTGACAGTGATGGTGAAAATTTTAAAAAATGTACATTATCATGGTTTACCCTCTTCAATTAGAACATAATTGGCAGTTGAGTTTAATAAGAAGTGTAGAAATGTACACTGGAGGACTGTAGATGATACACCTACACAGAATAAGGGAAGTTCTGTTTCCAGGGCTAACGTGTCTGAGGCCACTGCCTCTGCTACTCTAGTTGTGGAAGGAGATGAGTTAATAGCTTCTTAAAACTCAAACAAGGGAAAGAAACAGAATAACAAGACTCTGCAGGAGGTACCTGTGGAGCAGCTAAAACCTATACAAGACTCAGATGTGGTTCAACAACATTGTCCTAATCAGCAGCCTTGTCAAAATCAGCAGATCAAAACCCTCAGCAATATCAAAACCAGTTGTTCTCTCATGGTGGATATAACCATGGTAGAGGATATGACAAGAGGTACAGCTATTTTAGGCCCTGTCCACACTGGAGGACTTATAACATTACCGGCAGTTGGTAATGTTACAAGAACAGCAAACGCGGTTCGCGTCCACACTGTAGCATGGAAAAAACATGCTACAAACCATGTTTGAAAACTGTGCTAGAAACCTGGTTGGAGCAGGTTTCGAGTATGGTCCCAGAACAAAACAGTTGCCTTAAACTGTATTAACAGTAGTATGGATGCAAACCATGCTGTAACACGGTTTAAGGTAACCTCCACTGACTTCTGGGGCTTGTATCTTGCTGCCCAAAAGAAAAGGTGATGAATGACTTTCATCCCCGACCTCATAGTGAGCTCCCAGTTCTGACATACTATTTTTTTTCCCAATCCATGGCCATGCTCGTTCACGAGTATCCCAGCATGCACTGTGGTGCCCAGTATTGCCGCAAGCATGCACAAGAACTCAGAAATGGCAAACACGGTGTCAGATGGCAGTGTGGATGCACTGACAACTGTGCTGTAGCACAGAACACAAAATGTTTTTTAAAATGTTTTGTAAAATGTAGAGCAGTGTGGACATGTCCTTAGAAGTGGTAGAGGTAACTTCAGAGGGCACCAGTATCATAACAATCATCAACAAGGTTATAGAGCACCCAAGAACAGATCTAGACCTAGTTCTCCAAGTCCAGAAGAAATGATTAAGAAGTCACAGAATGAAGTGAGAAAGGAAATGGGGATGTAAAAGCACTTTTTCAAAGTCATTTCCTGCATTTTACTCAGTTACCTCCTGCTTCTCATTCTTCTGAGCACACTGCTTCAGTAGCACACAGTACAGATGAAGCCAGTAATGTATCTAACTAACTAATAGCTTATGTTTCCTCTATTGCTGCTCAGATAAATGCAACTGTAATAACTGAAAATAGTAAAGAAACTGTAGTAGAACTGGAGTATGAATGCATGCCAAATGTAAATACTATGTCTGAGTTGGACCCTTCTCAAGAGGTGTCCAAAGTTAATGTAAAAACAGTGTGCTATGTCACAGTGAATCTACTGTGTTGCCACAGATAAAGAAAAACACATTCTACCTAGGCAACTTAATTCTGAGGGGAAAGCAGAAAGGTTTTATTTTGACATAAACATTAAGAACCATTTGAATTGTGAAGCTTTGTTAGACTCAGGGGCAGAAGTGACTCTGATGTCTAAAAGCTCTTCTGACAAACTGACTGATGCCTTAGGTGATTCAAAAGTAATGAAAATCCTCTCTGATGGCCTGCTGATTGTAGGTTATAAAGAAGTTCGAGCCCTTAGGAAGTGTTTGGTTGAAATTAAGATTTGGCAAAATGGTAGTTACATATTCAGTGTATGTTACCAACAAAACAGGTGAACATTTTCTAATTGAAAATGACCTTCTGAAAAGGTTAAGACATATTATTGACTATATTCATGGTGTTTTGTGGTCACAAGTAAAAAGGCTTATTCCACATGGAAAATAAGTCTTAAGGTTTCTAAACAATCAGAGTCATGTTATACTAAGAAAGATGATGCAATGATTAAACTACATTTTGTACATTTTAATGTACCTGATGTATCTATACTGGTTCTGAAAATTTGGCTAAATGGAGAAGTAAAGCTCATGTGGTTTGTTTGTCAAAACAAGATGTGATAAGATCTGAAATTAATGCAACAGGTTTAACTTTCTTCTCAAAAGAAGTAACCCCTATTTTCTCAGAGTCCCATCCTGTTTTTGTGGCAGACATTAGACTCTGAATACACAGTCTCCACTGAGGATTGTGGAAAGGAAATGCCACTGATTCGTAAGTCCTTTCTCTATAAAATATGGCAGGAAAAAAATGAGTTTAAGGTGCTAGTTAGAACAGAGAACTTGCAGGTGGCCAGCTCTGTGTTATGCCTAGGCTATAAACAATGTCTAATCAGTGAACAGCTTTTCAAAATGTTAAAAATGCAGTGACCTAATTTGACATTTGTAACTAGAAAAAAGTAACTAAAAGATGTCCAAACCTTGAAGGAAGCTTAAAACATATAGGTGTCTGTGCATTGAACCTCCAGATAAGGAAAAATAATATATAACACCATGTGTATGTAGTACAATGTTTGAAATCTTCATTGTATCTTGGGTTAGATGGTCTTGTATGACTGGGTGTATATATTCACCTAGCCAATAATATTCTGTAGTAACAAATAAGGGGGAACCCTTTACTCAATAAAAGTTACATTCCAAGCCTTGAGGTCTGGATAAACTATTCCTCAAGTGTGTCAGGTAGTGAGTGAATTCACTGTAATAGTTCCAGGGAATTTTCTGCTAGGATTAATGTAAAGAAAGGACAAGAAATACCTGACCAATCTGCATTATTTGTGCCTAACCATCAATTTAGTGATATGGGCTTTAAGATCCATTCCACACCTTGCTTGGATATGAGTAATCACGTCATGCATATTTTGGTGCATAATCCTACAACAGAGCCTGTTACTATAGAAGCTAACTGTTACTTAGGAATAGTAGCAGGTAAATCCTTTTATGATTTGAAATTAGCTGTTCCTATTATTGGGGAACTACCTAAGAATTTTGTTCAGAGAAATGAGACAGATGGGAATATTAAATCTTTACCTAATAGTTCAACTGTTCCACAGGAAATCTGTCCAGTTGATAAGAAAGAAATACATACGTGTATAGTTGAAGATGATTATCTTGTACTATCCATTACTGTTGCTGAAACAGAACAGCTTAAAGAAGTACAGGTAGCTGACGCTGAAAATGTTTCTGATATAATTGAAGATAAGATAGTTAGGTGAAAACTTAGCTTATCCTGATTTGAAATAACAAGCTGAACAAGCTATACAAACAGGTAGTTGTGAAACTGAAACAGAAAAGGAAGTTGTTTGTAAAATGTTCTTTTGATTGAAAGACATGTTTTCAAAAGATGCTTATGACTGTGGGTAACTGAACTGCATGTTACCAGAGTACCTACAGACCCTAGTAAAGGTCCAATTCATGTATGTCAGGACAAAATACCACTAGCATCTTATGGACACATACAAGAAATATTGGATACCCTGATGGAGTGAGGAATTATAGGAGAAGTGAATGCTGGTTATAATTCATCCATTTGGCCTTTACTAAAACCTACAGGAAAAGGAAGGCTCACAATTGACTATAGACAGTTAAACAAGTTTGGCAAAAGTTGAGGGTGCAAAATATTTCACAAATCTAGATATAGCAAATAGATTTTGGACATTAAAAGTAAATCCAAAGACCAATAAAAACTGGCTTTTACCTTTGGAAAAAGACAATATATGAGGAACAGGTGTCCTTTTGGATATTTAAATTCCCCTGCAGATTTTAATACCTTTCTGCACAAGGTCATGCCTGATATTGAAAGTAAAGGAAATCTGGTTTATGTGGATGATATGCTAATTAGAAGTAATTAGTTGCATAGTACATAGGTTTTATCCAGTGGTCTCAGAGGTCTGTGGCAGGTGCTTATTGGCTACTGGAACTCATCTCCACTGCTTTTGGACATCCCGTCACTCCAGAAATACTGGTGTGACGTGTTGCTGGAGATCTTCAATATATGTGGAAGAGACTTGGAATTTTCATTACTCATTCTACTATTTGGTGTTGAAAAAACAATGGAGGGGGAATAGGTTCTTTATCCTAGGGGGAATGGGATCTTTATTCTAGGGGGAATGGGATCTTTATCCTAGGTGGATAAGGATAATGCTTGTAGTGGCTAGGCAGATTATTTTAAATACAGTAGTTGGGTTTCTTGGGCATCTCCTACAACTACAATGTAGAAAAATGTATTAATAACAACATTGGCTGTGGACAGACTCATGTACGCCCTACAGAGGCAAATAGGAGTGATTCTCCTTGGAGTGGATATATATAGCATATAAGAAGGTTATTAGTTGACCCAATTGTATTTGAAATAGTAAGACAGCAGTGTCATACCTAGACTACATGACAAATATGGTAGAACAGGGACTGAATATCTTTAATGTTGAAAAGTTTATCATATTTAGGGTGAACGTGGATTTGTTTCATTATGTAAAGTTATAAGTGCATATTAACCTTGATATAAAGTGATACAATGTGTGAGAACTTAGTAATCTGCTTATCTGATTGTTGGAAAATTTAATAAAAATATACAAAAAAAGAAATAATTCATTTGAAGAACACCTGGAAGATGTAACTTATGTTTTGCATCAGCTGAAAAATGCTGGTGCCAAGTTGACTTTGACAAAGGGGCAATGGTTCAGAAATAAGGTAAACTATCTTGGGTATGAAGTTGGACCTGATGGGCTGCACCCACAGCACAACAGAATAAAAACAATTCAGACAACTGGTCCACCCAAGCCAGCAAAATAATTATGCACCTTCCTTGGAATCTGTAATTATTCAAGACAGTTTATTCAGGACAATGTCAAAATGGATCATCCTCTCACCAGGTTACTAAGAAAGACAGAACCCTGGGCATGGGGGAAAGAACAAGATAAACATATGCAAGCTTTAAAAGATAGTTTGAGTCATGCACCATGTCTTGCTTATCCACAAATGGATAAGGATTTTTATTTAGAAACAGGGTACACTGACTGTAGTGTCAGTGCAGTGTTATATCATGATTCAGACAACCATGTTATTGCTTATGCTTGCAAAACTTTGAGTGATGTAGAAAAAAGATTTTCAGAATATGAAAAAGCTTTATCTTCAATTGCAAGGGCAGTACAATGGTTCAAAAACTATGACAGCAAACCAAGAAATCACGCACTTACCACCCAGGATGAAATAAGCTGCACAGTCTATTTCCATAAGGTACTGATTTTATTTAAGTGCCAGTGTCAGACAAGAGATATGCATATACAGGGCCCTGGTTACCTCTCAGTCCTCCTGGTACCTACTCCTTCTATCCGCCCTCTCCAATCTTCCAGTTGTGGCTTCCTGACCATTCCTAGAACGAAGTTAAAATTAGCAGGCGACAGAGCCTTTAGTGTTGTGGCTCCCGTTCTATGGAACTCTTTGCCAGCAGTGGTCAGAGAGGCCCCCACTGTAGACATTTTTAAGGCCCGCCTGAAGACACTCCTATTTTTACAAGCATTTGATGCTTAGAGTAGGTTATTTTATAGGTTGTGATTTATTATCCTATCTTTCTATGAATGTTTTTATGTTTTGTGTGTTAAATGTTATACGAAATTTGTACGGCACCCAGAGCCTCCGGGATTGGGCGTCTTTTAAATAAATTTGCCTTACTGTCTGGCACTGGCACTTAAATAAAATCATCACTTTGTGGAAACCAAGTGAGCAGCTTATTTCATCCTGGTTGGTGAGTGCGGTATTTCTTGGTTTGCTCCGTCTGTTGCTTTAGCCCGCCACCCCAGGCCTGTGCAAACTCTGTTTGGAAATTGGTTCAAAAACTATATTAATGGCAAGAAAGTTATTGATGAAACTTGTCATCAACCTATTGCTTTTCTGGGGTGCCATAAACTTAGGGATGGTAATGTGTCACATAGCAGGATTGTGGGCTGGACCTTAGCACACCAGGGCCTACCTTTAGAGATCAAATATGCTAAGGACAAAAGTAATGCTGTAGCCCAGGGATTGGCAGACCTGCATGACTGTACTGTAGATGAACATCCAGTAGAAGGCACTGAACAACCTTCAGAATTGCAAATGGTGCAAAAACAACACAGACATCATAATTATGATGGAAATGTGTGTCAAAACTTACCTAGAGCTTGTTGATGGTTGTGCATTCCACCAAGATGGAAACCTGCATTCTGGTTTAGGAGTGGTGTGGTATGAAAATATACCATATTTTCCTGTTAGTATCAGCTTGGTTCCAAGTCTAACCAACATGCAGAATTAGCAGCTGTCCTTACAGCCATGCAGACTGCAGTGCAACATAACTTGCAAGATGTTGTAATTTGTATTTATTTTGATTATGCTAAACAGCGTCAGTGTCAGTGGCTCAGTAGGTTGCACACTCACCTCTGAGGCCAGAGGATCAGAAGGCTGTGGGTTCTAGCCCCACACCAGGCACTTGGGATAAATTCCAATACTGACACTGTAGTGCAGCATGAGGGGGGTGCTGCACTCCTGAGACGTCGTCTTTTGGATGAGACATTAAACCGAGGTCCCGTCTACCTGTTCTGGTGGTTGTTAAGGTGGACATTAAAGATCCCATGGCACTTCTCAAAAAGAGTAGGAGAATCTCCCCGGTGTCCTGGCCAAATTTCCCCCATTCACTAAAAAAATAATATCACCAATAGCTTAATCTGGTTCAATTTCAGTTGGTTACCATCTGTATCCACCTCCCCTCAGTCGTCCCTGAAAAAGGGACTTCTAGTCTTAGTGGGCCTTCCAGGTCAACAAAATTCAATAAATAAAATAAATAAATAATAGTTTTCTTACACATTTACCATACTTGAAGGTGAATGATATGAACATTTTCAGGAGTAAAAAGGTGGCACAGGCAGAGCTTGTATTAACTACAGATCAGTTGGTTAGTAGTAGTAGTAAAATTATTTTATCCATATTTGTTTATGAACAAAGGATAAATTCGATTGAGCATAAACTCACCTGTAACAAGGTTCTTAGGTCAGCATTGGTTCAGGTCTTTCGTTATAACAATGAATGATAACATACAACAGCATACAATAATACATATCACATTTCAAAACAATTCATTTAAAACCAAGCAACTTCAACTTGTGTCATCATGGTTGTGGACTCCATCTTATTGTAGCTTACATTATTATGTGTACATTCAGAACATTCATATGCCATCATATAGCTCATGTACTACTACTTAATCACCCTGCTGCCATCAAATAGCTAAATGACATCTGTGAGGTTCATTATATTTTTTGCCAAGCTATAATTTTATATCTTTCCATCTGTCTTTCTCTCTTGAGATCTTTAATGAAATTGGGAGACTGGTCCGTGCTTCTGCACCATTATAATAAATGGACATTCTGGCTACTTCTAGGCTACAATTTGGTAACTCTAAATCAATACCTAAGGTTGATCTGAGGGATTGTTGTTTTTGTCTGACAATAATACTGGATGTGATATAGTCTGGACCCCCCCCCCCAAATGTTTTATTTATAAATGATAAAGTATGACAGTGTCTTCTGTCTTCTAACCATGGTCATCCCAATTCTTTATATAAATAGCAACTATGAGTTAAACTATGTGCTCCAGTGACTGCTAAAGTATGACAAAGTCTTCTGTCTTCTAACCGTGGCCATCCAAATTCTTTATATAAATAATTATGAGTTAATCTATGTGTTCTGGTGACATAAAAAGCTAATCTGTTGTAGCAGATGTCCAGTCTTGATAGTTCTTTCTGGGCTGCAGTTGTATATAAGATATTACCATAATCAAATAATGGCAATATCATTGCGTTCACTACTTTTTTTTTATTTCAGATGTCATGAGCATTTTAGTTCTATATAAGGCACCGAACCTTTTGCCCACTTTTTCAAAAACTGATCAATATGTAGAGTCCATTTTAATAAAGACTCAACCCATAGGCTCAAATATCTGTATGAATGGACTTGCTGAATAGTTATTCCCTCAAAAGTACTTATATTCAGCATCTGATTGTTTGTGTTTTTGTATCCTATATCAAATAACATCAATTGTATTTTTTTAATTTAACACCAACTTATGATTATTAAAAAAAATCTGTAAGTCATTAAATGCTGTTTGTAGTCTTTGTTCAATGTTATCAATGTTTTTATCCGATGTGCATAACACTGTATCATCTGCACATACATGGAAAGATATTAATGGGTCTGAAATTTTTAGATTGTAGACGTACATATTGAATAGTAAAGGACCCAATATTGAACCCTGTGGTACCCCCTGAATAAAAGGTACTAGTTTGGATGAGTGGTTTCCACCATTTTCTGTTCATAAACATGATTTGATTGTTTATTGGAAGAAAGTAAAAGGACATTCCAAAATGCAGGGGCCAAACCAAAAGAGAAATGACTTAGCAGATGCTCTGGCTAAGGAAGGTGCTTTAACTGAAGAAGTATGGAATTTTGTTCCTACTGTCCAAGTTAAGGTAAACGTGGTTCCCTCTCAACAAGAATAACATGGAAAAAGAAATAAAGGGCATCACTACAATATCCCAAACACATTTGCCCAACACACTTTAGCACAATGCTGCATTCCAAAATGCAAAATCCCGACAGTGGGATTTTGCCCCCCCCCCCAGAGTTTGTAATCATATTTAAGGGGGGTGCGGTAGTGAAGCCCCCTGAAACATAGAGCACAAGCAAAATACCATTGTTGGGATTTTGAGTTTCGGGAATGTGGCATCGGGCTAAAGTGTGTCGGGCAAATGAGTGTCAGGATCTCGTAGTAGATCCCAAATAAAGCATTACACTTACATAGTGATAAACGTAATTTTGACTTAAAATACAACAGGATGACAAAACAGTAGGACAGTTTTATAATGTCATTGAGGATCCTAATGTAAATATGATGTCTGAAAGTGACCTACAAAAGGACTGTGAACATGGAAACCATGTATGGCAAAATGGGTAAATTCCCAATTATGGAATGGTCGCCTGGGAAAAATTGGTGAAAGGTCACAAAGGCTCAGATGGGCAGTTCCTTTAGATCTTAGAGGAATTATGTTACAACGTGCTCATGATGAACTGTCTGGAGCACATACAGGGGACAGAAGAACTTATGAAATGTTAAAAGAATAGACTACTGGCCTTACATGTATAGTGATGTTACAGATTATGTGAAAGGGTGTATCACATGTTGCTGATTTCAGCCTTCATTGCCAAGACACAGAGAGCCACTGCAGGTCAAAGGAATTGCAATCTTTTGGTCTCATATCCAAATTTACTGGATTGGTTCTGTCACAAGGTCTTCAAGGGGTAGCAAATACCTTTTAACAGTTACTTGTTTATTTACAAAGTGGGTTGGATGTCCACCTGCTCGACTCTAGGCCTCCTCAGGGAGTATTCTGAGAAAGGCCTAGAGATGAAGTGCTGGGGCAAGTGTGTAGCCAGGTGAATATCTGAATTGTTTTTCAACCACCTCCATGTTTTGTTATGGAATAAAACACTGAATTTCTAAAAGAAAGTGGTTGAGCAGCATCTTTTGGCAACTTATTTGGAGTGCACTGATTTTGGAATGGGCTCATTTACATGGCTGCTTTGTTGAATTACAAATAGTGCACCTGCACTATTCATTGTGGGGCCACACTCCTGACTGCATGTTGGGTCGGTGCTAGTGGAGTTAGCACTAGAGGTATTGAGGTTACCACTGTCTTGACCTTGCACTATTCACAGTCAGACAGTGCAGTGCACTATCCAACTGTGAACAGCAACATTTGACACCCGGGGCAATCATAAAGCACAACACAAACGTTTGCTCTATGCTTTGCAACTTTTTGTGAATCTAGCCCTGAGTGTTTTATTTTAACTACAGCAGAAACACTGCTAAGGTTAAAAAGTTCCTTCCAAGCTGGGAAGGACCCTTTTTAATTAAAGATAATGTTTTACCTGTATTATACCACATTGATGTCAAGAAGTAGAATACTGGTGAAGTGATGCTTAAGTGGGTTCATATTAATCAGTAGAGACCGTACCATAAATGCAAACAAGTCTGGTATCACATTTCAAGTGACAATGCAAATGAGCAATAGTCATACCGAAAATTTAGTTGTGATATTAATATCTGTGAGTAACAAACAACAAACAAGTTGTCCCACTCGTGAAATTTCTGTGATAATTTCAATGTGTCAGGGGAATCTCTTGCAATGGTAACATGAAAAATACACATAGTTGTAACTGTATTTAATTATGTACCAGTTTATTTTTTCTATGTAAATATGTACATCTCTGGTAATTAGAGATGCAGCAAAATGTAATTTCACCAGTGAGGTTCAGGCAAAATAAGGAATTTCACCCTGCAAAATATTTTGTGCATTTCGCAGGATATTTCGGGGTTGCAAAATTCTGCAAATTGTTCACTCCATTTTGATTAGAGCTACGAAACATTAACTTGTCTATTATTTTCATAAGTTTTTTTTTTTTTGAGCAAAGAAGACTATTTTCTTAAAAATAAATAAGGGGTCAGATTGCTATTTTCAAGTAAAATCCCAGCTGCTGCAAAAATGTGTCTTCAATTAAAAATAAGTGACCTATTTTTCATTGGAAAGCAGTGATTTTTGCTAACCAAATGACCAAATTATGCAAGCATTTGCTAATAGATAAAAATAGCTAAATTCAGAATATGCAGTTTGCTTGCTTTGTCAGTGATGAGCCAGCTGCAAGTAAATGTGTACCCCTTTATGTGTCAGAGCTGCTTATCTGAGTTTAATTTCTTTTTCACTTGTTACTCCTGGCGTAAAAGTCAGTGGCCTCACCCATTCAAAAAAGTTTATTATTTTTTTGGCATGACCTTCCCTCTGCAATGTCACAATTCTATCATGAAATGCTGAACAGGGGCACACACTGTTGATACTGTATAAATACCAGAAACAGTGTGACTGCAGAAAATAGTTCATTTATACTATAAAAATGAACCACTTTCAATAAAGACTGCATACACATAATTTTACTTGCAGCTGACTCATCACTGACAAAATAAGCAAATTGCATTTGGAACACTACCACCAGGTGAGCTGACATCGTGAAATTACCCTAGCCCCCACAGATCATGTCAAAAAAGTAGCCCACCCATTCCCCTGCCCTCAGGCAGCACCCAGATACACTTCCCAACAGCACACACAAAATCTGTAAAAATAATTGAAGTAATAATGTAATCAAAACAGGCAGTGGGCATGACCTTCCTGCTTCCTCAGCCAGCTGCTGACTTGTCTTTCAATGTGTTCTTCACCTAAAGTTTATGTAAACCCCATGACATATCTGCTGTTTTAGACAAAAAAATTCACTTCAGAAATTTCCACTTGTAGAATTTAACTTCACAAAGAATTTATCCCTCCTGAATCTGTTCAGCTTTGCTGAGCTGCTTCTTTGTAGTCCTTTAGTTCATTTCTAAGTGACTGTCTCCCCCCTCCCTTTTTGCTCTGAGCTAGACCAAATAGACCCAGTGGAACCGTTTCTCACACTGATTTCCAGATTGCTTTTCAGACACCCTCCCATTCACCTACAGGAATCAAATTCAGCATAGCACCAACCACCACCACCACCAGCCAGCCACATAGAAGAATAGGAATAGAAGAATGCGACTGACATAGGAGCCCATCATCCCCGTTCCATGGTCGGCCGTCTTCTGAATGAAGATAGTACTGTGCTTGGTTGCATAGTAAAACCCAATGATCACGTGATCATTGGGTTTTACTATGCAACCAATGACAAGCACAGTAATATCTTCATTCAGAAGGTGGCTGACCATGGAATGAGGAGGGTGGGCTGCTGTGTTGGTCACCTTCTTCTATTCCTATTCCTCTATGTGGCTGACTGCCTGGCTGGTGGTGCATGGGGGGAGGGGGTGCTATGTTGAATTTGATTTGTGTACTGAAGAACACATTGAAAGCAAGTCAGCAGTTGGCAGTGGGGGTGGGCATGTTGTACCGGCTGCCCATTTTGACTATACTATTACTTCATTCTTTTTACAGATTTTGTGTGTGCTGCTGGGGGGTGTATCTGGGTGCTACCTGAGGGTGGGGTGATGGGGTGCTACTTTATTGACATGATCTGGAGGGGGTTAGGGAGGATGGGGGACTGTTTCTTTTTTTTTTTTTTGGATAGTGTTTCTCGAATAGCAGATGAATAGTGCACTATTCATTATTTGGTATCTGAACAATGCATAGTGCATTATTGGTGGTATTCAGGAAATAATATTTGTTCAGTGCACAGTTAACAGAAACAGCAGCTCGCATAAGAGTAATGTTAGTTACTACGTCTGAGACAAACTCCTCGTTCCCTCAGATCTGCCTCACTCCCCCTACTAACTAAGCCTAATATGCGTCTTGCCACTGCACGCAAGTCTTTCTCCTTTGCTGTGATATCTGATTGGAACTCTCTTTGACCCTCTGTTCTATCTTGCTCCTCTCTCCCAGCATTCTAATCCACCTTGTATGCCTCACTCTCAGCCTAGGTAACCTGTTCCTGTCTCACGTAATCTCTCTTTCCCTACACCTGCCTCCATTTCATTGGGTTGCAGCTTCAAATGTTAGACTGTCCTGTATGGATACTATGTCTGTTAGGCATAATGTGTATATATGTTAATACCAGCCCGTGCTTTGTATAAAATGTTTTGTGATTCATAAAGTATAACTCTCCTGCTAGCTAGCCTCAGCACGCTGTTACTTTCACTCTGTACCATACAGCCTGTAAGGTTTTATGTCTGTTGTACATAATATTTATACTTGATATTGCCTTGTCTCTGCTTTGTATCATATGTTCTGTACCTTATTCTGCATATTTAACAGCAACCTTGCTTCTGTACTTTGCATAATTTCTTTCTATTTTTGTAATGCTTTGTTTCTACCCCTCCTGGGTCAATCCTGAAAAATGGACTGCAATTGTCTCAGTTGACTTACCCGGTCACCAAAATTCAAATGAATAAATAAATAAATGTTCATTGCCGACTGCAGTCCCTAACATCCAGCACGAGCAGAGCTGAGTTAGGAAAAAACAAATCTGACAAAGAAACGGTACACCACACAAACAATAGCTTCAGGATTTACATTAGTTCAAGTCCTGTACTTGAAGACACTCTTAACCGCATCTCCTGCCACCACAGTGATCTCCCATCTGATAGCCAAGCACTTCTGACAGCTCGGTTGGACTGGGAAGCTGTGAGCTAGAAGCGGTCTGGCAGATCAGTATTCTAGCAAGGAGCCACTGACTGACCATTCACTGAGGTGGCTATTTTCAAATGGGCTCCAACCTGCTTGAAGAGGGTAAAAAAAAACCTTGGCTATATAACAACTGGCATACAATGAAATGAACACACAGTACAACACATTACAAAAATAGACACTAAACACCGGTGGAGTTTAGCTCCAAATTCCTTACATTTCAACATTAAATCATTAGTTTTACTTACAGGTAGAATATATTACTTATGCATGCCTGCATGTGGGAGGTGGAGGAGAGTTTTGAAGAGGAGCAATGTTAGACTGGGAGGAAACAGAAGCCTTATCAGTACTGACTAAATTCATTTTTTATCTGGTTGCTCTGTTTTGTCCTGCAAAATAGTTTGCAAATTTCGTGCATCTCACAAAATGGAAAATTGTGCCTGCAAAATTCTGCATTTTGTGGGTGAAATTTTGCATGTCATGCCAGCAAAATATTTTACGAAATGCACAAAATCCACAAAATGGTTCGTGGAATGAAATTTGACAATTTCGCCCATCTCTACTGGTAATATTGCTTTTGCTAATGTCATGTTCTGGTGATGTCATAAGTTTATACATATGATGATGTAACTTTTCTATTATGTTATGTGACTCATAATTATCCCTACTCACATATAATATCTTATGTGATGTTTAAACTGTATATCCATATGTCAGGACTGCAGTTTTGAATAAGAACAAGCATTTGTCAATGTTGAATGCTGCTTGCTTATATGTGCTGTTTAGGTATTTGGAAGTGATAGTACTATGCCTAAGAACTGTCATGTGCCCCCCAAAGACATCCACTGTATCTTTCTGCTCAGTATTCACAGAAAGGGGAAGGGACAAGGGCCACAGCAGTACAGCAGCTGCCAAGGCGGTGAAGAGGCGGACAATAGTCCATTCACAGGCAAAAGAGTTCTGCAGGAGCTGACTAAATTGAAGGTGGACAAAGCAATGGGAACAGATGGCATACACCCAAGGATATTAGGAGAACTGTGAAGGGAGATAGCAGTACCTCTGGCAGCCATGTTCACTGAGTCATTCAACACATGGGTGGTACCAGAGAATTGTAGGAGGGTACATGTGGTCCCTCTACACAAATCTGGCAGCAGGGAAGAAGCAGGGAACTATAGGCCGGTCAGCCTCACCTCAGTAGTGGGAAAGATCATGGAGACATTGCTTAAAGAAAGGATAGTGGGGGTACTAGAAGCCATTAGAGCCCAGGACAATAGGCAACATGGATTCACAGTGGGGAGGTCATGTCAGACAAATCTGGTTGACTTCTTTGACTGGGTGACAAAGGAAGTAAATCAGGGTGAGGCAGTGGACAATGCTTACCTTAATTTCAGCAAAGCCTTTGACACCGTCCCATATAGGAAGCTGATAAACTAGTTGGGTAGGCTGGGCATGGGGGAAAGGATTGTAAACTGGGTTAAAAACTGGCTAACAGATGGGGGCAGAAAGTGGTGGTAAATGGGGTACAGTCTGGGGGGGTGACCAGTGGGGTGCCGCTGGAATCGGTCCTGGGGTCAGTCCTGTTCAATGTCTTCATTAGTGACATTGCAGAAGGGCTGAAGGGAATGGTCTGCCTGTTTGCAGATGACATCAAGATCTGTAACACAGTGGATACCTCAGAGATGGTGGAGAAAATGAGGAGAGACCTGGGGAAGCTTGAAATATGGTTTTAGGACTTGCAACTGAAGTTTAATTCTAAAAAGTGCAAAATTATGCACCTGGGACACAGAAACCCTGGGGAAAGCTACAGAATGGGGGGAGGGAGAGGGGAGTTGCTGACAGTCACAAAGAAGGAAAGGGACCTTGGGGTTCTTATTTCAGATGACCTGAAAATGTCAAAGTGCTAAGGCAACTGGGAGGGCCAGCGACATACTGGGATGCATAGGCAGGGGTATCACCAGCATAAGGAGGGAGGTAGTGATGCCATTATATAAAACCATGGTCAGGCCTCACATGGAGTACTGTGTACAGTTCTGGAGGTCACACCTTCGTAAGGATATTAACAGGCTGGAGATGGTCCAGAGAAGGGCGAATAAGATGGTACAGAGCTTGCAACATAAGCTTTATGAGGAGAAATTAAGGGACCTTAATATGTACTCACTGGTAGAGAGGAAGGGAAGAGGGAATATGATAGAAACATTCAAGTACTTCAAGGTTATAAATATAACTACTGAGAAGCAGGAGACAGCTGCTATAGGCACATGTGCCAGCTTCTGTGTGATATTCTTTTGTTCTTATAAATCTGTAATCTCCAGTATTTCAGCAACCACATGACCACACTGCCTTCTTTAAGCAATTTTACGCTGGTTGATGCCTGGTGTCAGACGGCAGACAAAGGGCTCACCAGATTGTGTTGCCATTTGAAAAACTTCATAGAGTGTTCTTTTACTGGTATGTGTTTTGTAAAGCTGGTGAAAGTCTCACAATTTTTATTATAATTTTATCTCCTTATGTCTGTCGCCTTTGGTTCCCCCATCCCCACACCCCAACAGTCATTGGTGGCCACAGCTGCAGCCTTCTTCCCAAGATGGTGGGTGAGCAGCAGCCTTCACAGTCTGGGAAGTCTGACGTCTTTCAGTACTGCTTATTGGCCATCTTCCAACACAGGCAAGGTGCTATCAGCCCCAATCTAACTCAGGACAAGCAGCTTTCAAAGTGGGGAAAAAATGGAGTGAGCAAAAATCAAGTATTCGTTCAGATGCAACGTTGATTTTAAGATCAGCATACCGGTGTGAACACTGAAAATGGAACCCCATTTCTTTAAGCAGCCTTATGAAGAGTAAGGGCTTCTCGAAGCACTGGGGTTCTGTTTATTGTACTGTAAGTGGGCTGCATCTAATTTGGTAATTTAATGTACCTTACATCTGGATGAATGGTAGGCCCAACTTTAAATAAACACTGCACCTGAATGAACACATGATGCCATGGAAACATAGAATTTGTCAGCAGAAAAGGACTGCTCAGCCCTCCCAGTTTGCCCAAGTGTTCTCTACCTACTTGTAACTCCTGCCTGTATATGTTACTGTATGTCTTATTCTGCCTGCGTCCATCAGGACCTCCTTGTGAATGAGCTTGCTCAATGGATTTTTCCTGCAAATGAACTTGAACAAACTACATTTCCATCACTCTATTGATCTCTGTTGACCCACTCCTTCCCCTTTTCCCTAATAGAGCCCTATGTTTATCCCATGCATGCTTCATGCCCCCTACCATTTTAGCCTCCACCACTTCTCCTGGCAGTCTGTTCAAGGTGTCTACCACCCTTTCAGTAAAGAAATATTTCTTCACATCTATCCTGAACTCCCCCAGCTTCATTGTATGCCCCTTGGTTTGAGTGCTCATCCTCATTTGAAGGAAACTCCCCAACTGTACCCTGTTTACCCTTGTGAGGTACTTTGTAGGTCTTGATCATGTCACCGCTTGCCCTCCTCTCTTCCACAATGTACATGTTGAGATTCTTCAGCCTTTCCTTGTAGGGGTTCCTGTGAAAATCCGAAACCATTTTAGTTGCCCTCCTCTGAAAAAACTCCACCCTATGTCCTTTCTGAAGTGTGGATTCTGAGACTGGACACAGTACTCCAGCTGGGGGTATACCAGGGAGTGATACAATAGCAGCACAACATCGCTCCTCCTCCTACTGAAGATGCTACTCCTTATGTACCCCAGAATCCAATTTGCCCTCCCCATAGCCTTGTCACACTGTACAGCCACCTTGAGGTCTTCTTATATAATAACCTCAAGAACCCTTTCATATCTAGTGAGTATCAGTACCTCCCCCCATCCTATACTTAGCATTGAGGTTCTTATGCACTAGATACATGATTTTACACTTGTTGGTATTGAACCCCAACTAAGTAAGAAAATGAAATTGATTTGAATGAATTGCAGGCTTTTAAGCAGCTTTAAAGGAGTGTGTGTGTGTGTGTGTGTGTGTGTGTGTGTGTGTTTGGGGAGGCTCTGCTACTATAACTATTTACTTTTGATTTTGGCCTTAAATTAGGCGCACTCATGTAAACAGATAAAACACGTTTAAGAAAGACTCATAAGAAATGTGATAAAGTCTTTGTACATTAGCCAGGGATGAGCTTACTGAACCCTTAACACTGCATTGCAGACAGGAGAGATGCAGCCTGTTTCTAATTAATGAACTTCCCACTGGTCACCTATGAGCCTCTTATGGGCTGGAGCTCACTACACAAGCATTTGTCAATGCCAAATCATTGTTTGCTGGCATTAGCAGTGGAAGTGCAGGAGTTAGACATATGCAGTACAGGAATGGCAGTGAAGTTTTGAACTGACGCCAACTCCACCCCCACCCTGCAGAGATGGACAGGCATTGGGGTGTGCCTTTGGGCTGTCGCCCATAACGGTCATGACATTTCACCTCACCCTACCCTTCAGACACTAACAAGTGTTGAGGTGTGCCTTGGGTGTTCGGTCTTTACACTCACCTCATTCCATAAGGAAATATGCTGAAATAGGTGCAATATAGGAGAATGGTGTAAATGCTGGAGCCAAAGAGTCCAAGGCACACCTCAATGCCTGTCACTGGCTGCAGGGTGGGGGTGGGGGTGGAATGGCGTGAGCATTACTGCCGACAATCCCAAGTCACACCCCTGATGCCTATCAGTCCCTACAGGGTAAGGCATCATGGTCAGATACCCTATTGCCCTGGGCATTTCTTGGTATTTTTACTCCAAGTTTTGAACATGGGCTTTTTGTGACCCCACCACATGAACAGCGACACTATCAGTTCGTTAGCCAAAAGGTGATTTTGCACAGCAACTGTGCCATTTGGCACCACAGGTATGAAAACACATTTCGAACAGGATGTGAAAAATTACAGCTGTATTGATCATGAGGAGGTGTAAAAAAATGGTAATGTTGAAAATCTGGAGTAAAAATATAAAAAAACTGATGAAGTCAAGAGTGTGCGTAGAAACTGAGCAACACACACCCGTAATTAGTTTGGGGATTTTTTTACACCAGATTTTCAGCATGGGCATTTTGAGACCTCTGCTCATGAACAGTGTCACTGTCATTTTCTTAATCTGTCCTAAAAACTGATTTCCCACATTGACCATGATATTCTGCGCCGGAAGAGTGAAAGCACATTTTAGCCAAGATGTGAAAAATGACAGCTTTACTCTTCATAAGGAAGTGTGGAAAAATGCCAAAGCTGAAAATCTGGAGTGAAAATATTACAAATTCGTGAAGTTACATGGGTGCGTGGAAACTGTGCAATACACACTCATAACACAGTCATTTTATGGACTTTTGCCACCAAATTTTCAACATAGGCATTTTAAGACCTCTGCTCATGAACAGTGTCACTGCCATTTTCTTACTCTGTCCTGAACATTGATTTTGCACACCGACCACACCATTGTGCGCTACATGTGCGAAAACATATTTTGGGTGAGATGTGAAAAATGACAGCTGTACTGTTCATAGGGAGGTGTGGCAAAATGTCAGTGTTGAAAATCTGGAGTGAAAATATAAAAAATTCTTGAAGTTAAGAGGGTGTGCAGGAACTGCACAATGCACGCTCATAAAACAGTTTATTTTGGAATTTTTTCACCAAATTTTCAACATAGGGTTTTTGGGGGCCTACCTCAAGAACTGTGACATTGTTTCATTAATCAGATCTCAAAAGGTGGTTCCTCACAGTGACCACAAAATCACCTTTTGGGACTGAATAACAAAATAACAGTGACTGGGTTCATGAGGTGGAGTCCCAAGAATCCCATGTTGAAAATTTGGTGAAAAAATACCTAAAAATGGCCGAGATATCCACTTAAGTTGAAAAAACCCTATTTATACCATTATACAGCTTACCGGCATTTCTTCAGTTTGCTGTGGGCTTTAAAGAGTGCAGACGTATTCCCGGTCCACCGAAGATCATCGTGCCAGGCTCTGGAAGTAAGTATGGGGTGGGGGTGTGTGTGGGGAGGTGGGGTGCACAGGTGGTGGGCACAGGTTGGGCAGGGGGTGTCACAGACAGCACGGGACCATTTTCTTTATTTTTACTGGGTATTAAAAAAACAGAAGAAAAAGGACACTGCAGGATGATTGGCATGCTGGCTGGAGATGGGCTTCCAGCGTGCCACCTGGATGTTTGTTGGGCAAAGGGAGTGGAGCCACGTTGGCCATACACTGTGCCAGGGAGGGCGCATGAGCTGAGGGGGGATTGGGCACCACCCTCGGCACACAACAAATGGGGGGGTGCATCATGCCAACTGAGATTGGGCTACCCCACTGGCAAATGAACTAGGGAAGGGATCATGCTGACAGGGGGAATTGGGCACCCCCATCGGCTTTTATTTATTTATTGAAATGTTTCACCAGGAAGAAACACTGAACAGCAGGCAGTGGCTTTCCATCAGCTTTGTGGGGACTGTAAGAGGCTGACAGAGAAGCCGTCACCATGAGAACACCACACAATGCAGCTGTGTAATTGGCTGCTGCAATCAGGGAAGCCCCACAGCAAAAACAGCTGATTGTGTAGTGACAGGGCACTCCCTGATTGCAGTGGCTCAGTTTCTTTGAGCATAGTGGCCTGCTCATTAACTGCCCTCGTCGACAGCATGCTCCTCTATTCACTGAGGCAGAGACCAGCCCCTGAACGGGCTGCTGCCATTTGGTGCAACACTGCTGCATCTCCACAACCTGCTTGTAAAGGTAGCCTGATGCAATGTGTTGCTTGCACATGTGTGTAAGCAACACAAAAATGTATAATTCTAAAATACATTTTTTTTATTCAAAAGGAGAAGTTGTTGTAGCAAATTGTTATTTATTAAACTATTTTATAATATTTGGTTATAGAGTATGTTTATTTGGGTGTCATGTGATACTGAGACTTTAGTGGCTTATTTAAAATTCCAAATAGTTTTATTTACTTGTATGATCTCACAAAGTTAAGAAATGAAAACAAAGTTATTTGATTGCTACAGAAATGTACTTCCAGTAGAAAGGGGCCCCATGGATTTCAGTGTGAGATGAGTAGTGACTGATACAGAGGTCAAACATGTGAACTTTAGTCAGAGTAGGTGAAGATATTTTCATGGAAACCTGCTCATAAGCTGCTGCATAACTGATAAGATCTTGTAAAAGCTAAGGACCTAATGCTTAAAAAAACCCTCAATGTTCTTTGAATGCTGGATCTGTATTTTTGCTTATTTCTGTAAAACTAGTTATTGCACAAATGAAAATAGGACAGTCTGAATAGAATATGTTTCCATCTGATGCAGACACAGGGCTAAATTCATGAAAGCTTTTGGGACTAAGTTCCATGCTGCAGTTTGAGTTGTGGACCAAAATCCCCGCAGCTGTGGAGGTCAAAATTCACATCACAGCACTTGTGGCAGCTGTTACAGCAGGTCCCACCAGTCATAAGAGTTTTTCGCTGCTGCATGGATTTCCCAGGCAATGCCACCCGCAAGCTGCCATATATCATAGAGCCAGTCATAATCTGGCTCCACCTTTGTGAATACCTATAACTGTGGGAAAACCGTGGTGACCTGCGGATCCGAAAGTGGCAACCCACTTGCACTGGGTTTTTCCCACAGCTGCGGGAATAACTGCCATTTTGTGAATCCTGTCCACAATGTTTATAAGAAACCTCTTCATACAAAAGGAGATTTTTATGCCGGGCCTGGTGGTGATGGACGGTTGAGGCTCTGGACGCCCATTAATTTGTGCCAGCAACCCGGTCTGGAACGACCCCAGGTTGTTGGACACTGCACGGGGAAGGGTGACAGGATTTATTTATTTATTTAAGAGTTTTACCAGGAAGGCATGCTGAGCAAAAGACTGCTCAATTCCAGATGCATCCTGGGGCAGGGGAAATGGAAATATTACAAATACAATAAATACACGGAAATACAGCACAGTAAACAGATACTCAAGGAGATACGATATATTTTGGCTATAGAGCCGATATCCCAAAAGGTTACACAGTGGATGGGATACCGGAGTAATAAGCAGGTGAGTGAACACTACAAAACTTAATAGAGACCAAAAAGGTGCCTCGAATACATATACATATAACACTATTTTGAAAGGCCCTGAAAGCCCCAGGAGAAATGGGTGGATGGCGTTATGGGAAGGGAATGAGCTAGGTGCATGTGAAGGAGGGGGAGAAGTGTGCCTTGAGGAGCTGGTTTAGATGCTGGCTGCTGTCTATGTGCTGAATTTTGGCCGGTAAGGTGTTCCACAGTTTGGGCATATGGAAGCTGAAAGCAGCTTGTCCTTTATATGAGAACATGCATGGGATGAAAAGAAACCTGGAGTCTGAGTTCCTGAGTGTGTACACAGTGTGGGGCTGGACAGAGAGGGCCAACTGGAAGTATGAGGGGAGGGATTGTGCCCAGAATTTAACTGTGACCCTGGCACAGTGGGCCTGTCTGCGATCCTGTAGAGACATCAGGTCAAGTGACTTATAGAGGATGCAGTGATGTGTCGGGGGGGGACAATCCAGGGCAAAATGGCAGAATGAATGGTAGAGGGAATCTAGCCTGGTTAAGGTTGATTTAGTGGCCATGCTGTAGATTACGTCCCCGTAGTCAAATATCAGGAGGATAATTTTCTGTATGATTGCTTTGCAAGCCGGTAACAGTAGGCAGGCACTGTTGCAATATACAGGACCCAGTTTGGGATTTAGTTTTTGTGCATTGAGTCAATATGCACAGAAAAGTCGAGTTGCTGGTCAAGCCATACTCTAAGGTACTGTATCTGAAACAGGTGCAGTCCTCCAGAGGGGATCTGTCAGTGATGTGGAAAGTGGGGTTTGAGGAGAGGTGGGAGAGTCTTTTCCGCATTCAGAAAGTTAGTGAGACAGTTTTCTTTGGATTGAGGAAAAGCTGGTTTGTATGAAACCAAAGCTGAATAGCATTGAAATCCTCTTGGAGTCTGTCCTCAGTAACAGAGGTAGAGGGACCTGATGCAAACTTTACCATGTCATCAGCATACATGTGGATGAGTGAGTGCATGCTAGCTGAGGGCAGGTCATTTAGAAAAATGGAGAACAGTAATCGGCAAAGGACTGAGCCTTGAGGGACCCTGGAGGTGACAGGGAGTGGGACGGAGGTGCAGGAGCCAATTTTTACCACTTGAGATCTACCTGCCAGATAGGATTGTAACCAGCTAGTGGCTGCTCCTGACAGACCAGTGCAGGCGAGTTTGGACAGTAAAAGGGAGTGGGAGATGGTGTCAAAGGCTTTGGCAAGGTTGATGAAAATAGCTGAGGTGGTGTGCCCTTGTTCCATACCAGTGAGGATAGCATCCGTGAGCCTTAGAAGTGAGGTGATGGTGGAGTGCGACTTCCTAAATCCGGACTGTTATGGTGTGAAGAAAGAGGAGGAGTTGAGAAAGGGGGCAAGTTGGGAGAGTATGAGGTGCTCCTGGAGTTTAGCTAGAATGGGGAGTAGGGATATAGGGTGGTAGCTACCTGGCAAGGAGGGGTCTCCACCTTTAGGGAGTGGGATGATGGTGGCTCACTTCCAGTCAGATGGGATTTCAGCAAGTGAGAAGGAGAGATTGAATAGGTGTGACAGTAGTGCGGTGATGGCAGGGACAGACAGGTGAAGCATTTTTTAGTCCAACCCTGAGGGGCATTTACCTTTGGAAGGGTTGAGAGCCTGCAGGGCTTTAAGCACTTCAGTGGGAGTAACCAGGCAAAAGGTGAAACTGGAGGCCAAGGCAGTGAGCGGGAAGGTAGGAGGTGAGCTAGAGGGGTGGCGGGGAGGAAGGTTAGGAGAGAGAATGCACAGCTGGCAAAAAAGGTGTTGAAAACTGTGGCCACTGCACCAGGATCAGTGACAATGGAGCCTTCAACAATTAGGGCTGGGATGGGGGGTTGGGTAGTGGGGGTGAAGAGTGAGATTATTGTTTTCCAGAATTTAGCTGGGTGGTTTATATTGATGTGGAAAGAGGCCTTGAAATAGTTTGCTTTGGCCTGGTGTACTAGCATAGTTCAGGAATTCCAGAGTGCTCAGTAAAGTTGGTGAGCCACCAGGGTGCCAGTAGTCTTATATGATTTCCAGGCCTGATCCCTGGCATGAAGCTGGTCTATGATATTTGCCGTGACCGGGGGAAAGTGGGCACCCTTTACTCTTGACCTTCTAAGTGGGGCATAGTGGTCCAAGATGGCTAGAAATCTGGTTTTGAACAGTTCTAGGGCAGCGTTGATGTTTTGAGTCCTATGGATGCAGGGCCAGTCAACGTATGATAGGTAATTTAAGAGTGCACCAAGGTTGAGAGATTTGAATGCACTGGTGAGCAGTGTTAGAGGGGGGTGCTTTGGGCTGGAATATTTTTCTTACCATGTAGATCATGTGGTGGTCACTTAAAGAATCTGGGAGGAGTCCGGCTACAAGTATTCTATGGGGTTGGGAGGTGAGGGCCCAGTCTAACAGGGAGTGGTTCTGAGATTTATGATTTAAATGTGTAGGTACAGATATTTGTTGTGCCATGTTTAGAGCATTTACTTGGCTAAGTAGCTTAGAGTTAGCAGTGGAGAGCCAGTTGAAATTGAAATCCCCTAGGATGTGTAGCTCGCCCCCTGCTGTTAGTGATTTTAGTGTACCCAGGTGGTCCAGTATGGAGGACATAGGGATGTCTGAGGCACAGTAAGACCCTGCTATATATACTGGAGTCATGTGCGGTAGTGCAATTTTGATTAGTAGGGAGTCAATGATGGTGTGGGCAGGAGGAGCTGGATAGGAGTGAACTGATGTTGAGATGAGATGAACATGGCAATGCCTCCTCCTCTTTTTTTTACCCTGGTGGTCATGCTGAATGACAGTGTATCCTGGGATTGCAATTTCTGTGTCCAGGTTGTAGGGCTTGAGCCAAGTTTTGGTGATTATCAGAATATCAGGACATAGCGTTACTGCAGTCACCTGCAGCTCAGTGAGCTTGTTGCATACGCTACATATGTTCAGGTGGATTATCTTTAAACCCCTTGTTAATTTGAGTGATGGGAAGGGGTTTGGGTTTTGGGGTCCAGGGTTTAGCTTGACGTCCCCTGATAGTAGGAGCAGCAGAGTTAACAGCTGTCTTGTTTTTAGCATGATCCATTGGGATTTACGGTGGGCATAAACTTGCTAGGAGGTTTGTGGAGCAAAGCAAGTGGTGTCTGTTTGTAATGCTATCAACCCTGCATAGAATGAGGGTGGCAAGATGGATGCCCCTGTAACCCAGCTGGTCTGGAGGTTTGGAGGAGATTTCACGATGCAAGAGGTAGCATGGGGGGGGGAGTGGCTTCACTGACTGTAGTGTATTGGACATGCTGAGACACTGGATATGAGGAGGGTGGGATGGAGGCATAAGGTGCTAGCAGGCATTGTATGATGAAACTAAGCGGCAGCATGATTTAGGTTGTTGGGTTTACAGCTGAGGATTATCTTAGTTTAGGGATGCCTCTAGTAGCTCAGATATAGTTCGCTGTGTTTTGTAGGTGATATGAGTAAAGGTGACCTCTAGTGGCTCAGTCGGATAATCTGTTAATTGGAAAGTTGGCTGATTGGCTAAAACTGGCACGTGATCCACACAATAAAGCACTGAGCTCACCTAGGGTGGTGGCGGGGATAGTGGGGCAGCCGGCGCACAGCACCAGAGGGGACTGAAACACTGAGAGTTCAAATCGCTGGGGAGCTGAGCTGCAGCATGGCAAATGGCATACCTGAGTGCTCCAACAAGGAAATTCGGGGGTTGCTTGTCTTGGGAGAGGGCAGGATTCACAGGCCCTCTTCACTGAGTGCACTGAGGAGGAAAAAAGAACAGCCTTTTATAATATCAGGTAGGCGGGAACAGCAGCTTAAACAATTCTGCAGTTTAAAACTGAGCCTCCTGATTAGAAACTGAAGGCCTACCAATCTCGTTTGCTGACACAATTGTTAACTCTGTTGTAATTCGAACTAAGATGGTGGCATTATTTAACTCTGCTGTGATTTGAAGTAAGTTTCATTTGTTGACACGATTATTAACTCTGCTGTAATTTGAACTAAGCTGGTGGCATTATTTAACTCTGTTGCAATTTGAACTAAGATGGTGGCATTTATGAGCTACAAATACATATTAGCTAAGTAAAAGTGGCAAGATAGTTTTAACTGAAGACAGACTTTAGGCAGTAGTTGTAACAAAATTACGGCACCCAGCAAAATAGGTCCCAAAGCATTGAAGCTGGTTTAGAATAAATTAAAGCTCCCAACCAAAGTGTATCAATCACTGCGGGATTTGGTGGAAATTGGTAAAATATAAATTATCTAAACTGTTGTGCCGACTGCCTGAGGCAAGCCCTTAAAAAGGCGCCAGGTTTAAAAGTTCATTTTTCACTGAAAGGCCGAGAGTTCAAATCACTGGGGAGTTGAGCTGCAGTGTGCTAAATGGCATACCTGAGCACTCCAATGAGGAAATTCAGGGGTTGCTTATCTTGGGGGAGGGCAGGACTCATGGGCCCTCTTGACCACCGAGCACACTGAGTGCTCCAACAAGGAAATTTGGGGGTTGCTTGTATTGGGGGAGGGCAGGACTCATGGGCCCTCTTGACCACCGAGTGCACTGAGAGCTCCAATGAGGAAATTCAGGGGTTGCTTTTCTTGGGGGAGGGCAGGACTCACGGGCGCTCTTGACAACCGAGGATCAAATGCCTAATGGCAGCTCTCCTCTCCTGGGGTGGTTGTCACCTCTCCATAGTTCTGCTGCCACTGGGTGGAGATCTGGAGGCAGCACAGATGGGGGGGGCAGCAAATTGGGAGGGTGTCTCAGAATACAGCGCATGCGGACACATCCGGGACTGAGGACAGGCAAAAAATGGGGGAAAAAAGGAGTTATTAACAAAAATGTCCTGTGCTAACAGTTTAAAAGTTGTAATGCTCATGTTTAGTTTCTTTTTAATGCTCATGTCATGCCGCATTCAAATGTATGTCTTTTATGTGTCTCTATGGTTGCAGAAATAAATTATACTGTTTAAAAATTCTGCTATAGCTACTTAAAAGTTTTGCAGCAGCTCTGGTATTTACAACCTGCCATGCTTCAAGAATTTCAAACAAAGAGGGTTTTACTCAGAAGAGATTCTTTGTCTTCTAACCTATTTTCTAAAGGTTTATTTGAAGTACAAATACCTAATTTTAAAGTACAAGATTAAGCAGGTATAATTTTTATAAAAATATTTACTTGGGAACAATGTTCATGGCCTATCTTGTGAACTGTGGACTTTAGAGACATGGGACCTATGTCAGAATGTACAAAATGATATGTTGAATCCAAAGATCTGTGTGTTAACTCATGTATCTGGTAGCCTCCAGCTAGTAGAGAGAAAAATAACTTTGATCTTAAATTTCTTTTCAAATGGGCACTATAATAGAGAGGGGTGGTGCCATGAAGAGGAATTTACCATTCCTCCTTATATGCAAGGTCCAATCAGAGTTGGCAAACCAGAATATGTGGTGTCACAATTATATAAAAGTGACTAGCTTATAAATACCAGAAAGTCAGAAATTTGGTTAGAATGCATTCACACCAGCTGCTATCAAGGTCTATATCTGTGGTTGGCTGTGTTCATGCTGAAAAGCCCTTTGATCAAGAGCTTTAGCCTGTCTCTAAGTGTGTACCACGGTTTGCCATGCCAGTGTGAGAAGAGATGCTGTACTTTTAGCAGGAGCCAACAGCTGCAGAGCGACATCAACAGCACAGAAGCAGATTCTTCATTATCTATTGTTGCATCTTGAGGAAAAAAAACATGTTTTGTACAAACGCCAGGGACCTGATATTGAAATCTTGACAAAGCAGAGGTCAAAACTTTGCACTGCCCCCTGCAGTTGCCCAGATGTCCAAAACTGCTATATTCAGTGGAATAGTGCATTGGCAATATTCCATTGAATATAGGGATAGTGAAACCCTGCACTAAGCCACCCAGACACTGCCCCTATAATAGGGAGGCACAATGGCTTGCTCCCACGCTAAATTCTCCATATTCAAAGGCACCTATGCAAATGAGCCCATTGGACATGCAAAGTGCTAAGGGTCCATTTACATATCCATTATGGGTCCATTTGCATAGGGAGCAAGGCTGAAGTGCGCAGCACCACCCCTGATTGCCGTGTCCTGTGAGCTATCCCTGGTGTTAGTGGGACAACTGCTCCCCTCCCGTCGATCACCCTACAGTTATGAAATAAAATCCATTATGAAATAAAATAGATATCCCTGGTAGTCCAGTGGTCCATCCCACATCACCGATCAATATCCTGTGAAGAAATAAAAAATATCACTCTTGTAGTCTAGTGGTCCCTCCTCCCCATCTCCGATTCTTGTTCTGTTAAGGAATAATAAATATTTCCCTGGTAGTTTATTGGTCCCCCATCACTGATCACTGTCCTGTTATGGAATAAAAAATATCTCCCTGGTGGTCTAGTGGTCTCTCCCCCCATCGTCGATTTCCCTCCTGTTATAAAATAAAATAGATATCCCTGGAGGTCTAGTGGTGTCTCCCCCCATTGCTAATCACCGTCCTGTGAAGAAATACAAAAAATCTCTCCAGTAGTCTAGTGGTCCCTTCCCCCATTGCTGATCACCATCCCGTGAATAAATAAATAATATATCCCTGGTGGTCTAGTGTTCCTTCTCAATCGCTGATCACCGTTCCATTAACAAGTAGGAAATATCAACCTGGTAGTCTAATGGACCCCCTCCCCCATTCCCTGATCCCCTGTATAGTTGCGATAACCCTTTCACTGGTAGTCTAGTGGACCACCACCCTTGCAGGTAGTAACCCACAACCCCATTTCTCTTATCCTGACTTGAAACCAGTGACTGGCACAGCCCTCCACTCACCACCATGGCCTGCCACTGACGGAACTGTGACTGAGAGCGTAGTGCATACAGTATGCGCTCAGTGACAGTTCAGTCAGCATCCAGCCATTGTGGTGAGCAGAAGGCTGTGCCAGTTGCTGGCTCCAGGTTGGGATGGGGGAGCAGGGTGGTGGGTTACCACCTGCCGGGGGGGTGGGAGGTCCACAAGACCACCAGGGAAAGGGTTATCACAACTATTCAGGGGATCAGGGCTGGAAGGGTCTGCTAGACTACCAGGAAGTTTTTTCTTACTTCTTAACAGGACGGCAGTCGCAATTGGCAATGGGGGAGGGACACTAAACCACCAGGGATATATTATTAATTTCTTCATGGGACAGTGATCAGAATTGGGGGGAGGACCACTAGACTTTGGGGAGATATTATGTATTTTTTCACAGGATGGGTATCAGCAATGGGGGGCAGGAACCACTAGACTACTGGGGAGGTATTATGTATTTCTTCATAGGACCATGATCTGCGATGGGGGGGAGGGATCACTAGACCACCAGGGAGATATTTTTTGTTCTGTAATGGGACAGGAATTGGAGATGGGGAGTATACTAAACCACCAGAGACCGTTGTATTGGGGGTTGGGTGGGTGCCACACTGCCTCCACCAACCTCTAGGATTGCACAGTAGTAAGTAGGGGTTTCTATCGGTGGTACTTGGGCCACGCAAGGTGACTGAGCAAAATGGCCATGTGCAGTGCACATACTCTGAATATTGAAGGGCATCAATATTCAGGTCCCTGCCCCTTCATTAACATTGAACCCCCTCCGTCATTTGCCCGGCGCAAGGCCAGTTTTCCCACACTAACTGGGCTTTTCAGTATTGCCATTCTGCACAAAACCCTGTTTGCATGGGCAAACTCAGTTTTGCACTTGGGCAAAGTTTTGAATATCAGGTCCCAAGTGTCTAAGTATCACTTTAATATTTTTAGTGTAGCTTAGGAAAGAGGTGGTTACATAAGGGAAATCTTCTAGCATGTATAATATATATGGAGATGCAAAATAATGCTACTGTTTAGTTTACTAAGACTGTATATTGTGTTTGATTACTTTTGTTTGTTTTTCTTGAAAGTTTTATTACTTTGTATTCATTCTGCCTTGTACAGTGTTTACAAGAGTTACCATCTATGCAATAGTGTTAGTTTTTGTTAGTTTATATTGTACAGGAATAATCATTGAGGTTGCTACATGCCATGTTCATTCACAAAATATAAATACCTTGTAGGTGCAGTAGGTTGTGAGGAACATTTTAGCCATTTTGAAGGAACTGGACATGTACTCCCTGGAGGAGAGGAGGGAGAGAGGGGATATGATAGAGACATACAAGTATCTCACAGGGAGGAACAGGGTGCAGGAATACACTATTTTTAAGCAAAAAAGATGTTCCAGGACTAGAGGGCATGGGAGGAAGTTGGAGGGAGGACGATTCAGAGGAAACATGAGGAAGAATTTCTTCACAGAACGGGTGGTGCACAAGTGGAACACCCTGCCAGAGGAAGTGGTGGGGGCTGAAACAATCACGGGATTTAAGAATGCATGGGATAGACATAAAGGAATTCTGGAGGGTCAGGGGTAAGGGGCAACAGACTTCTAGGAAAACATAAACTGAACTTACAAGCTCAAATGGGCAGACTGGGTGGGCCATAGGCCCTTATCTTCCAACACTGGCTATGTATCTATGTATCTATGTATTTTCCATTGATTTGCATGGTCCATGAAGCAAGGGGAAAAAGTTTGAGCCCGAGCTCAGTGGTCATAATAAATAAATGATATTCCAGTCTCTTGTTCTGACAACCCTCAACATTCCCTTCCCCTGCCCATCATCGTCATCATCATCATCATTATCATCATCATCATCAGCTTCAGCTTCACTAATAGTGATGATGCTGCTGCTGGTGTCATACAGTGGCACTCCTTCTTGTGCTGAGATCTGTGGAACTTCAACAAACACCTTTTCATGGTACAGTAGATGTTTCCAGCCTTGTTCCCTCCTTACCCCAACTCAGCTTGCCCTTACGTATCATACATGTTTCATGTGTCGGGGATTCTTTGCCCACTCAAAGAAAGTCTTGTAAAACTGATGCCACTGGTTTGGGATTTCCTAGTGGCACTCTCTTCTGTTGGCTATCGGGTTGGCTACAAATGTCTTCTTCTTCCACATCCCCTTCCCCCTCCACCAGTTCACCAGTTCATTGGGTTTTGTTTATTTATTTATCGAAAATTTGGTTACTGGGATAGACACACTGAGCCAGGGCTTATTTCCAGGTGCAAATGAGGGGGAGGGGGGAAGGGAGTGAAATAGCAATAATTGACAACAATAGGTGCATGGACATTTGCAATAAAATCATACTGCAAGTAATGAATTTAGAGAAAGACAGAAACAATGTAAAAAGTGTACATGTACATTTTTTATAGGGTAGCCAGGTTGAGAGCAAAAGGAAAATGACACCAATGTTATTCAAGACATTTGTATAGAACCCATGAGGCATCAAATCTAGATTACAGAGTAGATTGAGTTGTAAACTATACAACTAAGTAGGCAAAACAAAGAGTAAAACAGGTAAAGTAGTGGTGGGGTGGGGGGGGATGGATAGAATATGAGTTATTGTAATGTGGAGAGAAGATGAAGTCTATCTGTGGGTGTGTTCTTTGTTGAAGTGTCTCAGTAAGAGTGGTTTGAGAGATCGCAGGGAGGAAGAGAGATGGATAGGGAGAGTGAGGCTGTTCCAAAGTGTAGGAAGATGGATATAGAAAGCTGACTGGCCTGCTGCAGATTTAAGTGAGGGTTATGAAAGGAATGAGCAATAGATGGATAGAGGTAGTAGGAGGAAGGGATGGCGGGACTAAGGAGACAGGAGAGGTAAGTGTGGGAGTAGTGGCAAGCCAGTATTTGGCCATGAAGAAGGAACAGTGTAAGAGACAGCAGGCCTCAAGAGAGGGGAAAGACAGATTAGTATATTGGCCCCTATATGCAATGCCTATGTACCACATACCTGGGGTGTGTAGGCAAACCTATGTCAAGTAGCCATGCATCAGAGGTCCCATAAAACCCCAAGGTATGCACTACAGTGGTACATGCTCCTTCTGCACCCAATCCCCCAGCTCTTTGCTTTGCTATGCATGCAGATGGTCTGGGGGAGTGTTGGAGCTGTATGCTCGCACTGTGCACTATTCACTATGGCGTGGAGTGCCAAATGAGGGGGCACAGGCTACGTATGCAGGTAACCTCCTGTAGCTGCTGCACACCCACATACAGCACACCTGCTGGCTGCAGTGGGACCTAATATACCCAGTCATTGCCGCCAAAGCCCTCCAGTCAGGCACAGAGAGCAGGAGACAGCCATTTGGGCTCCTGCCCATTCAGTTGAAAACCACAGGACTTGCACCATCCCACACGCAGAGCAGGGTATCCACTTGGGGACCAGGACAGGCATCCAAATGGCTGCCTGCTTGTGTCCACCAATCTGCTCCGGATACACCAGCATGCCAGGGGCTGAGGTTGTAGACGGGTGCCCTGGAGTGGTCAGTGATCATGAATGCTGTCCACCATGCACCTGTCCTTGAGTATGGAGCTTCATGGGCTGGGTGTGCACCTCTTGTACATACACAGCCTGCTATAGTGCATGAACAGCAGTGATGGGTGAGAGATGGAATATTAGAGCAACCTGGCAGAAAGGATGAAAAAAATGAGGTTAAGCCTTGCAATTGTAGACTTTGAGGCAGGAGTATAGACTAATTTTCATAGTCTAACACAGGAATGATCAACTTAAGGATGATCTCTCAGTGGACGGGAAAGGAAGGCATGATTTGTTTCGGTATAGCATACCAAGCTTATGGCAAAGTTTCTTGTGCAAGGCATCAATACGGGAGGAAAAGCTGAGATTCTGATCCAGCTGCACCCCTAAATGCTTGAAATTGGATACCTGTTCAAGCAGGTTGCCATCTAGAGTTGAGAAGACATGTGGGTGTTGGAGCCTTGCTATCATTGCCAGTGGTGACCAGCGTTACTAACGATCCAGCAGCAGCAGGACCCTTCCTTGATATTTAAATGTCATAAAACCAGTCCAACATAGTATAATATATTTCAAACACAACAAAAACTTATTTTAGCATGCCTATTACCAAGAGTTAACATATTCAGTACAAAATAATGGATATAGAAATGTTCTGCCTGCTTGCTGACAGCCAAACCCCTTTTAGTTTGTACTTATTCATTAATGTCACGCAACCCTTTTCAAAATCCTGGTTCTGACACTAGTTTGTCTATTGTCAAAAATGAGAGAGGCTGTTTTTGGGGCATTTTGTGAAAGCTGATTTGTATGGAACCAATGCGGGACATTGCCATAATCAAGCTGAAGTGAGGGCTCCAGCTCAGGGACACCTCAAGCAAATAGAATTGAATCATCTGCATACATATGGATGTGGGAAGAGACATGGGTGGATGGGAGGTCATTTAAAAAAAAGGAGTAGAGGACTGGTGTAAGGATGGAGCCCTGGGGAGAGACCAAATTAGATAGGCAGGGGATTAGATAGGGCATCACCAACTTGGACCAACTGTAGCCGATCTGAGAGATAGGAGTGGAGCCACCTGACTGCCAGGTTAGATAGATACACAGCACCTAACTTGTCCAAGGGAAGGTGGCGGGCTACTGTATTGAAAGTCTTTGAGAGGTCTATGAAAATGTCCAGAGTGAACAGACCCTGGTCTATGCTTATAAGTACAAAGTATGTGAACCAGAGGAGGGAAGAGATGGTGGAATGGCTATTGTGGAAAACAGACTGAAAAGGGAAGAGGAAAAAAGAGGATTCAAGATAGGTGGATAGTTTGGAGAGAACAAGATTTTTTCTGCGCTTTAGTCAGAGTGAAGGTTCTTCTGCCTCCCCATGTGTCCTCCTGGCCCTTTCTCTGCTGATATTTAGATGCATGTGCTTGCTATTACCTTTTTGAGGCTACTTTCTTTTATTTCTTTTGACAACTACTGTCTTTTTTAATCTCTTCTGTGTCCATGCCCAAGCCTAACTTCCACTTGTTCCACCCTTCATCCTCCCCAGAACTGCTGCTGCCATCACATTTATCAGGTACATACACTGTTATGATCTGTGTCTCTGTCCCTAGGCTCCTCCAAACCACTTTGCTCCTCCTCCTCCACCACCTGTGTCATTACCTTCTGCACCCTTTTCTTTTTGCTTTTCTCAATAATTATTGTGCAAGTTGCAACCCTTGCAGTTCCACTGCTAGCAGTTTCTATGAAGTGATACTTAATGAACTCTTCAAGAACTTTCCTCAGCATCTTGTTTCCATTGAGACCAAGGGTTGTTGGCCAACTTGACTCTGCTTTAGTTTTCATTGCTACTTCTGGATGTTTCCACATTCCCCTATCTCACTGCACACTCTGGCACTCCACTGCACAAAGCAGGTAGCTGTGTACCACAAAAATGCTTGCTTTTTATACTTTTAACATTTTTAATTATAATTTATGTTGTTGATGCTACAAAAGTGCCACCTTTTTTTATATTCTCTGTTTATGTCCCCTCCTCTCCACAGCTATGTCTCTCCCTCAGGTCTCCACAAGGCACTCACCTGGGTTCTGCCAACTCCCAAGCCTCTTCTTGGTGCATCCTCCATGCTGCCATCCTCCTATTCCACTCCCCTCACCTCCTTGAAGTCTTCATCTGGCAGCCTGCCAAGATCACCTGGAGTCTTACGTCACTGTCCAGTGGTGCCGGAAGCCATCGTTAGGCCAGCTGCAGGGCTTTTTCTGTGTTGCTCCACTCCCATGAGGTGCTGGCATGCTTGGAGAACCAAAGGGCATGAGCATGCACAATGTACATGTGCTCCAGAATTCAGCCGGTGTCCTCCCCTCCTACGTTAAGCCTCTTCAGCTGCACCTCCACCTGTGGTCACCCAGGTGGTGGCATTGCAGCGAGGATGGTGATCCCTGCCCCCTGGAGGAAAGGAGCGTCTCTTGGGATGCTCCATCTAACTCCCCCTTCTGGTCCTCCAACGACATGGGTCCGCTCCCGAATCCAGGTCACTGGCACCACAAGTGGTAGCACTACTGTTGTGCTGGTGGCCCTGCCAAAAGTGCCACCTTAAAGTAACTAGGCACTGGCAGGCTGCCATCTGACACCCACTTGCTGCCCACTACCCATATCACATTACACTGGCACAGCTCAGGAGGACACACACAATGTTACAGTAGGAACCTCATGTAATTAGGAGAGTGATGCTTTGGAGGAAAAAATATGTTGTACAACACCCACTTGCTGCACACTGCCCTAGCAGCAGGCCTTAGGGGTCTCTGCTGTACTATGCACACACATTAATCTAAAACAAACAGCAGTCACTGAAAAAGGCAGCACTCCTCCTTATTCTTCAAGTTTATAAAACAAACTGTCCTTTTGGTGAAGTCCCATGGGCACTGCTGGGCTGCCGACAGATACCCACTTGCTACTCTCTGCTCAGTAACTTCTTAATCAGGCCTCAAGTGTCTCTGTACTATTGTCGCAGTACAGTCTGGATCTGTGATCTTCTTGTACTGAAATGTTTGTTTTGGGCAACTGGGCACTGGCAGGCAGACATCACCTAATTCCCCTGATGTTCACTTTCCAAGCACAGTTTCATCCCTCCCTTCCCAGTTTCCAGTCCAGGAAGCAAGTCCCAGGTGTCAGATGCCTGTTGATTTTCAGTGCATGCTCAACTTTATTGGTTTTCTCTTGCTTTTTTGCATGCAAAATAAAGTATGAAACATCCCCTGAAGCAGCCCTGCCATTGTAGGTATTTTTTTGTGAGATTTACTGAATAAAAGTGAATTTTTTTCAAAGATTTTCCTAGCTAATATATCTAAATATTCTCAAGTGCCCTGTCTAAGCTACCCATCAGCCCAGCAACAATCCCACAAGTTAGCTCTGTCACTGTGCAGTTGTGAGGAGTCTGACATAAAAACAAGGACTTGACTGACACTGCCTAGTTAACTATTCAGAAGTGAACTGTGGTTCACCATTCAACTGGTTCGACTTCTCCAACTGGTCCTCCTCACCATGTAGACCAAGGCGAACCAGTCAAACTAAAAGTCAAGTTAAGTTTGTTTATTTGTTCGACTACAAGTCATTATGATACAAAAAAAGAAAAAAACATTATGAAAACATCCATCATGAAGTGATATGTACTGGACATACTTGAAAAAAAAAACTTCCATTAGTCATTTAAAAAGTACTTGAGCTAAATATATCAGGCTCTAGTAAGAAATTTGTCTTGAAACTAACACAATGCAAGCACTGCAGAAATGTCTAAACAAGCAGAAGTAGTCATCTGCTAAAACCATTCATAAGAAATAAATTGATCAGGCAATAAACCATTCAACATAAGTTAGCTTAACTGCTATTTAGTTTTCCCTTAATTTATAAATATATAATGATCTATGCTATTTTTACAAAATGGTTATATGGTTGACATTTCTTAAGAACATGATGTCAAACATGAATTATAATGTATTATACTTGGCTTACCACCAAACTAAAGTTTTAACTCTATAACCAATTTCCTTAGTATGAAATCTCATTCAGTCATTGTACTCTTAAGCAGCATTTAGTAGTATAGCAAGCACATTATCCGGCATGCAGTACACATGAGATATCAGGCTTAGTGGACCACTATATCAAGCCCAATTATATATGTCAAAAAGAGTTGGGCAAAATGCAAGGACTGTTTTTCAGCCGGAATAACCAGGCCTTCCAGTATTTGTCAGGCAATATTAATTCTCCAGTGGTTCCTTTGGGGACTTTAAGCTGCAATCCTTTCACACATATAAGAAGAGCTCAAGCAATGAAAGAGTCCAGCTTCAAAGTGCCAGCAAACTCCTATTCTGTCCTACTCTTGTGCACATATATCACAGCTTTAGAAATAATCCCCTTAGCACCTCTTAAGTATTCAAAGGCTAGCATTTCCACAGGTTGGCCCAAGGACTCCTCCTTACTATAATAAGCTCATACAGGCAATCCAACACCTCTGGAAAATCTCCTTAGAGCTCTCATTTATATCTCATTGAATCATTCCCCGGGTATATGTTACCCAATAGTGCTACCTAACTCACAAAGAAACTTTTTCTCTATTAGTATTGCAGGAAATAGGGCAACGACCAATTAACTGATTAATTTCTTACATACAATTTAAAAAAAAGTACATGAAAGCATAAAACATAAAGAACATTTAAACATCAAACAAGTATACATAAAAAGTAATGTTCTTCTTACAGTTCCTGCAAGAATAAATGTTTTTGAGGCTCAGGAACAGGGCTGCAGTCAAGTATTTAGAGGCTGTCATACATCAGTTGGGTATGCTCTCCATACAGCAACACTTCTACAGCGACATGCGTCGATATTGACAACAGCACAATGTCGCTGTAGAAGTGTGCCTTGCACCCGACAACACATTCCCCCAACCTGCGCTCTCTGCCCAAACCAATTCCTACTCGGAGTTGGTATCTATATTTATAGTGTGGGGCAAGCCTCTAAAGAAAATACACACACCAATGTGTGCGGCTACATGCCAACTGAAAATCATGGTCAACATGGAGCCTGGCGCTGTGATGCAGGTCGACATGTTTGTTGTCAAACCGACATTGTAGAGCCCATCAGTTGCCCATATTGTTAGTCAAATGTATCTGATGGACTAATTTGTTTCAGTAAAGACAT